>CM075966.1:62518243-63953243 GCA_038048745.1 Coluber constrictor foxii | reverse complement strand
CTTTTATTTCTTTTATTTCTTTTATTTCTTTTTCTATGTCTCATGTCTATTTCTGTCTAGCATTTCTATTTCTATTTATTTTATTTGTATTTCTAGTATTTTTATTATTTCTATTTCTATTATTTCTATTTCTTCTATTTCTATTTCTTTTATTTCTATCTCTAGTATTCCTATTTCTATTATTCTCTTCCTCTTATTTCTATTTCTTCTATTTCTATTTCTATTATTTGTATTTCTATATCATTTGTCTATTTCTGTCTAGCATTTCTATTTCTATTATTTTATTTCTATTTCTTTCATTTCTATTTCTGTTTCTGCTATTTTTATTTCTATTATTTCTATTCCTTCTATTTCTATTTCTTTTATTTCTATTTCTATTTCTTTTTCTATTATTTGTATTTCTATCTCTTTTATGTCTATTTCTGTTCTTTCAATTTCAATTTCTAATATTTTATTTCTATTTCTTTATTTCTATTTCTATTTCTACTATTTGTATTTCTACATCTTTTGTGTATTTCTGTTTAGTATTTCTATTTCTATTATTTAATTTCTATTTGTTTTATTTCTATTTGTTTTATTTTTATTCTTATTTTTATTTCTATTATTTCTATTTCTATTATTTCTATTTCTATTATTTTTAGTTTTATTTTTTATTATTACTATTTCTTCTATTTCTTTATTTTTCTGTTTCTATTATTACTATTTCTATTGTTTCTATCCCTTTTATTTCTATTTCTATTATTTGTATTTGCATTTCTGCTATTCCTATTTGTTTTTCTCCTATTTGTTTTATTTCTATTTCTATTCCTACAATTTCTATTTCTAGTATTTCTATTTTTATTTCTTTTATTTCTATTTCTGGTATTTCTATTTCTTTTATTTCTATTCCTTTTATTTCTATTTCTTTTATTTCTATTTCTATTTCTTTTTCTATTATTTGTATTTCTATATCTTTTGTTTATTTCTGTCTAGCATTTCTATTTCTATTATTTTATTTCTATTTCTATTATTTCTATTTCTATTTCTATTATTTGTGTTTCTACATCTTTTGTGTATTTCTGTTTAATATTTCTATTTCTATTATTTAATTTCTATTTGTTTTATTTTTATTTCTATTATTTCTATTTCTATTATTTTTAGTTTTATTATTTTTTTATTATTACCATTTCTTCTATTTCTTTATTTTTCTATTTCTTTTCTATTTGTGAGAATATCCAAGACAGCATTACCGTTTGCAAAAGGAAAAAACCTTTATTGTACAAAAAACAGGAAACAGAGACATGAAAGCATAGACAGATTAAATATATATAACTTTGCAAAGGTCCTTTCCTCCTCAAATGGGAAAGGCGGAAACAAACTAAATTAACACGGTTTATATACACAGTCAGAAGTCACGTGACTAATGTCCTTTGGGAATCAGATTCAGATTTATACAACATATTGTAATACAGGTTCCACCCTGGAAATTCCCCAATTCTCAACAGAAATATTCCACAAAAACATCACTTGCGTACTTCCCCTTCTGGAACAAACAGACAGGCCCCAACAACCCCATTTCAGTACTTTTCCCAGAACATCAATTTCCATCAAAACAACTCCATAATACATATTCCCCATAAGGTAATCATTTCAGAAAAGCCTTATTGTGTTCCCTTTCGTCCAGTTATATAATCAGGTCATACAAGGTAAAATAAGACACTTAAAATGGCGTAACTCAGGTTACACTTTTACAGGAATAACCCTCATATTCTCTCAATCCCCACTTTCCCTCTAGATCAATTTATTCCTGTAAATTGTAAATATCCCATAACAATATAGAAACTCCTCCTCCAAAATCTAAAACTTCTTGTATAAAGGTGTATAATTACCATATAGCTCAGTGCATTACTTATATAAAAATTCCATTCTATTTGCACAATCAATATATTGAGAATCTATCTAATATGTACAGTTGCACTTGGCAAACACCATCTCCAAAAGATGACTTAATACATATCCTCAGTCTCCTCAGTGGTGTCTATTAGGGCTAGTGGTGCTTCTATAAAAGAATAACAGTGCTCGAGTTCAGTATGGAAACATAGCTGCTACCATGTTATAGAATAACTAGGCCACACAGCCAAAATCCCCATTCCTATCCGCACCTGTAGGATAACAAACGCTACCACAAGAAGCCTTATTATTCCTAGTGAACTAGCCCCCCCCCCCCATCTTCCAAAAAGATAAAAGGTTATTATCTTACCTCCAATTCGTCAATCGATTGAGGGGAACTTACATTCACTGAATACCAAAGCATAGATTTACACCAACCAATAGTATCTTTCCTCAATACAATCTAAAAACACAACAAAAATTATTAACACTTTTAATCAAATACAAATCTCTATCCATCGATCCTCAATCGTCTAAGGTTTGTCGATGAAAAGTCAATTTAAAATGGTTCGTAGCAACTGTTCATCCACAAGGCAAAGCCACTGGTCCTTTGACTCCAGAATAACCAACCACGTTCCTTAGTTCTCACAGCCGACTCTGTAGTTAGCAGAACTTGGAATCATCCTTCCCACACCAGCTGCAACTTCTCCTCAATAATGGCTTTAATCAGGACCCAGTCTCCATCATCGTACTCATATACTTGGAAATCAAGAAGTAGAGTCTGTGCCAATCGTCCTTTGCACCTTAAATGAGAAAAACACTGGGACAGTCCCTGTATATATTTCTCAAAACAAACTCTTTCAATTCTATCCTAGGCATCCCAGCCTTTCCCCGTATATGGCAATCCAAACATTGTTTCATACAAAGATATCCCCAGACCTTCCCTAAGACAAGTTAGTCTTAACAGAGCTAAAAGCAAACACTTCATCCACGGTAGCTCTAACATACATTAATTTTTTATAACATAGATTTAATTGTCTGTGTCAGCGAAAGAGTTGTCTGACGAAATTAGATGCCTCTCACATTTTGATAATAAAGAAAGAAAAACTTTTATTTGTTAGAACAACGTCTTCACGGACTCATATGCAGCCAGGAAATGACCTCTGCTCCATTATCCCTCCCTTTCCTGGCTTGCTTCCTTATCCTATTGGTCATTATCTAAATCATTCTACGGCAATCTCTCTTAATAATCTCACAGGAATTTAACCCCCTCTTTACTATGTCAGCACTGAGAAGCTGACATCCGGCCCCTCTCCCTTCATTCTTCAGCAAAACTTGCACAAGATAAAACAACAGGTCTAATACCATTACCCCGTCTGGGACTGTGTCCCACCCCCTCCCGGCCTGTCCGGGTGATCTGCATGGAATTTAGCTATAAGGCAGTCAGCTTGAATGTTCGTGCTCTTCACCCATGATGCTTCTGATGATTGGTAACCCTTCCACTTAATTAAGTATTGGAGGCGGCCTCTGTGCCACCTCGAATCGAGAATTCGCTGTACTTCATAATGAGTTTGGCCCCCAATGATCAAGGGCCCTGGGGGATCACGTGGCACCGGCCTTAAAGTTGACCCCACCACAGGCTTCAGAAGACTACTGTGAAAAACGGGGTGTATCTTTCCTAGTAACCGGGGCAACTGCAATTGTACTGTGACCGGGTTGATTATTTTTACTATAGGAAATGGTCCTATAAATTTCGGGCCCAATTTCCTAGTTGGGAATTTGAGTCTCAAGTACTTGGTGGAGAGGTAGACCTTCTCTCCTACTCGGAACGGTCTTTGAGGGGCTCGGTGCTTGTCTGCTTGCTTCTTGTAAGCCTGTGCCGCCTTGTCTAATGCCTTTTTGACGTTCTCCCAGGATTCTCTTAGCATCGCCATCCAATCGTTCAAACTGACTGAAGAAGGGGGTTCCCTGGGATATTCTGGCATGGGGACAAAATCCATACCGCTCACTACCTTGAATGGGGTTAGTCCTGTACTACTGTGGACAGCATTGTTGTACGCGACCTCCGCAAAAGATAGGAGGTCCACCCAGTTCGACTGTTGGTAGTCTACATAGCACCTCAAGTACTGCTCTATCATGGCATTCAGTCTCTCCGCCCCGCCATTGGTGCTCGGGTGAAACGCTGAGCTGAGACCTTGGGATGATCCTATGGATCGTAGGAATTCCCTCCAAAATTTCGCTGTGAACTGGACACCTCGGTCGGAGATGATTCTTCTGGGTACTCCATGCAAGCGGTAGATGTGTTTCACAAACAGCTTGGCCAATTGGTGGGCTGAGGGTAGCCCACTACAGGGTATGAAATGTGCCTGTTTGGAGAATAAGTCTATTACGGTCCAGATCACTGTGTTTCCGCCACTCTTCGGCAGCTCTACTATAAAGTCCATTGCAATCTCCTCCCATGGTCTTGTCGGTTCAGCTACTGGCTGCAGTAACCCAGGAGGTTTTCCTGGTCGGTTTTTCATCGTGGCACAGATGGTGCAGCTCTTCACATAGCTGTCCACGTCTTTCCTCATGTGAGGCCACCAAAATTGTCTTCGTACTAAGTGCAGAGTCTTTAGAAAACCGAAATGGCCTGCTGGTTTAACGTCGTGGCTCCTTTTGAGGACTAGGGTGCGTAGAGTTTCTGGGACATAAAGTTTCGTCCCTTTCCATGCTACGTCGTTCCTCCTTGTCAAAAGATGCTGATTGTCTCGGAACCAGGGGTCCGCCAATGTCTCTGTTTTGAGCCGTGTCGTCAGATCACCCGCTGGTTGACCCTGCTGGTCGCGATGCTGGCGTCTGGTGGTTACTTGACCCACTCCTTGAGGTGAGGGGATGATGGCATTCACCACCTGCTCCCGTTCACTGTTGTACTGGGGCATTCGCCCCCCCCCCCAGTAGGGATCCATCAACTTGCTGAAAACGGATTGGGTGGCTGAGCCTTTTAGCCCGGATCCCCAGTTTTAGGACTGTGGGTAGGTTAATCAGGCACCTCGTGCAACCCGAATCTACTAGGGCTTGGAAAGTCCCTTGGGTACCTGTTTTTGGGGCTGTTAGGTGTATGGGGAAAAGAAAAGGGTGGATGGGTGCGCTCACCATTGGGCTGTTTTCACCATCGTCATTGCCCTCATACAGTTCGGGGGGTCGATTCGCATCGTCGGAGCTCCCCCTATTTTCAGTCAGATGGGCAAAAACTTCTGCAGTCGGGGAAAGTCTTAATGGTGCCTTGGTGGTGTGCCCGGGTCCTCGTTCCAGTCGTGCCTTGGCCGGGGGCTCTGTTTTTGGCCCCGGGGTTCCACACGCTGCTGCCGAATGCCCAACTCCCCCACACCTGTAGCACCTCAGTGGACTCCGTGGGGTGGATGACCTCTGGGTGGCCTGTGGTGCTGTATTTTCTGGTCTGATAGACGGTTCCTGGTCCAGCTGGGTTTTCTCCTTTGCCTGTGGTTGTTTTAGCATGTTGTTGGCACGTAGCCCTCTCTCAACTTGCGTCGCTATCCAGAACCAGTCAGACAGTCGGTTCGGAATATCTCGATAAGCAGTCACTTGGGCGATTTGCTTATCTAAGCTTGTTCTAAAGAAGTATACTAGCAGTCGTTCAGGCAAAGGAGGTAAAGTCCCAACAACTTTCCTGAAGTCACGGATATGTTCTTGGACAGGCTTCCCCCTCTGCATTAGGTGCCTGAGCTCATCTTCTACATAGGGATTGTCCCCTGTTTCTTCGAAACGGGCTCGCAGCAGTTGTAAGAAACCATCTGCATCTTGCAGTTGGGGGGCCCTGTATTTGTACTGGGCTGCTGACCAGCTCCTTGCTTCTCCCTCCAGACCTTCTGCGATGGCACTGACCAGGGCCCTGGGGAAAGGGTAAAGGTGTGCGTAGCGCTCGATGTAAATCTCAGCTGCATCGAGAAATTGAGCTAGCAGGTCCGGATCCCCATCAAATTTCCCTCTGAATCGGGGTGGTTCCACCCTCAGTGGCCTCTCCTCCCATTGCGGGGGTCTGTGAGCCTGCCCACGGTGCCCTTGGGCTTCTTCATCATCTCCCATTTGGGTGCAGGGGAGTGATGCCGTGGCTGGGCTGGGTCGCTTGCTGAGCAGGGAGGGAAGCCCTGAGTGCATTTTGGAGCTTTCCTCTCTCATCATTTTTTTTTCCTCGTGTGTGTGTGTGGGGGGGGGGGGCTATGCTGCCGTTTGGAGAGCCATAGAAACTTCCCCCCTTACCTGCCACTTGATTGGAGTCCAGCAAAAAGGCATCATAATTTTTTCCTTTTCTGAGGCAAACCTCCGGTGGAGATTGTTTTCTTCCATGGCCTCTGATAATGGTTGCTACGGCGACATCTGAAGGTCTGCCAACATCGGCGTGGAGTAGATTAGGAATGCATAAATATTTTTAGAAGAAAAGTCTTTGAGGAGAGCATTTATTTTTGTTTTAAAAACAGTTTGTTTTTTTCCTGTCTGTCTGTCAGCGAAAGAGTTGTCTGACGAAATTAGATGCCTCTCACATTTTGATAATAAAGAAAGAAAAACTTTTATTTGTTAGAACAACGTCTTCACGGACTCATATGCAGCCAGGAAATGACCTCTGCTCCATTATCCCTCCCTTTCCTGGCTTGCTTCCTTATCCTATTGGTCATTATCTAAATCATTCTACGGCACTCTCTCTTAATAATCTCACAGGAATTTAACCCCCTCTTTACTATGTCAGCACTGAGAAGCTGACAGTCTGATTAGCACATTCAAAACACCACATGAACAATAAAATGTATACCCCTACCACTATCGATAGGATCAACCGATACATATTTGAGTATTATTCACTCCAATATAATTTAACAATCCTTTGAGCACCTTTCATTACACAAAGAAAGGCTTCAAAACATCCAGTAAGATAATTCACTATTATAATAACATGTCATACCACCCACATTCCAATATAATCTACTAGATTCCTTAAAAAGGCCAAATCTCTACATATTTATCATATACACAATGTATTCATTTCCGTACCAATTTATAACTATCATATACATACCCCTACATATATATATATACACACATATATATATATCAAAATCAATGAGTGCTTACATTCCCCAATGGGTTCTCTCATACACTCAAGTACATTCCACATAACAGCTGTATTAAGAATTTTCACCCCATTCTTAGTCATCCATTTCCCATTCACTTACACACCTCTCATCCATCATTTGTTGTTCTTCCTCATCAATAAATACCTGATTTACATCAAAATTCAATACAGGCACTAAAATCATAACTACATCTTCCCCAAAAGCCACTTCTTTAGCTGCTTTATCTGCCAATTTATTCCCCAGTATTAATTTTAAAGTCCCTTTCTTATGTGCTTCTACATAAATAACAGCAAGTTTAGCAGGACCTTCAGCTGCTTCCAAAACCGCTATTATAAAATTCACCTGTTTCAATTCCTTCCCTTCACCAGATATCAAGACTATCCCAACAGCAAGATACCATAAGCATACTTTAAATCAACATAAATATTCCCCACCTCAATTGTCAATATATACAATGCTTATAATAAAACAAAAACCTCACATAGCTGCAATGACCATTCAAACAGTAACTTTCCAGCTTCCAAAATCTCCATAATATCTCCATTCACAACTACATAACCATTCAATCTCTTCCCATTCTCAACCCCTAACAGAAATACAACTAAATTTAAACTCCCATTAGTCAAGAGAACCAAACTCTCTTGAGACAACAAAATAATCCCATATTTCAAAAACATAATATACAGATTTGTACTGACATAAACTACTCACCATCAATGTCCCACCAAAAGTTAATTTTCTACTCCCCTCCACTGAAGGTGCAATCACAGCTTCAGCTTATATACACAAGATTAATCTTGCACCACAAGATCCATCAATTATGACAAAAATACTACAGATCTCTTCTTCATAGCCCACACTCCCTTGGCTATACCATCTGCCACTACTACAGACAAGTGCAAACTCTCTTCCAAATAACTTCCTATAATTTCTCATCCATAAATACTCAACTCTCCCCACTTCAGAGGAATCACACCACACCTATATCACAAATAAACTAAACTATTTCCACAAGCTTCAAAAAAATACAAAGCTAATCTAAATTCACAAGTCTAAACCACAAGTCTATACAAACTAACTCACAGAGAACTTCCTAGCTAGCCAGATCAAAAATCCATCTTCACCCTCTACCAATAAGTAACTCTCCCCTCAAAGGAACATCCCACATTTGGGCACCACTAAACTAAAATAACATAGTCAACTACTCCCCACTATCCAATATCCAGGCTATCCCAAAAATCCACTAAACTTCTCAACATTCAAAATCAAAATCAGTCAAAATGCACAACATAAATACATAACAAAAACTTCTAAAAACAAAAGAAAATCACCTAATAAAGGTACAAATCTCCACTCTGAAAAACAATTTGTTTAAACTTTCAATATCACTCCTCTATCATATAGATTTATCTAAACACCTCAAACAACAATAAAATCAAAACTCCAAGCAGAACAGGAAATATCTGCGTAACTGCCATATGCAGTCCAGAAACAATCACCCATGCACACCCAATTGCCCCCCTTCCTCTCAAACTCAGCAAAGGAAAAAAAATGTGTAAAAGGGAAAACAAACCGCACCTCCCCCGCCCCTTCCTCTCCTGTTCAGAACAAAAAGAAAGGGAAAATATAAGGAGGAAAAATATTACTCCTGTCTCCATTTAACATCATAAATACCTTCTTTTAATGTCACTTCTCCAGAGAATCTCTCTCCCCTCTTTCTTGCTCATTCGAACATTTGATATTATCTTCATAACAACAACAACAAACCCTTTGCCACTCACTATTCCATTATACAAAGGATATCTCCGGATAGGTTCAACACACACTCATATTTATTCTACAACCAGACCTTTCAGTGTACTCCAACACACACATACCTTCTCCCTACCAATTAGTCAGCATAAATACTTCAGAGAACCTTATCATTCTCAATATTATTATTATTATTTTACAAGACAATGAGCTCTATTGCCAAAATAACTCTCATTACACACAAATGCCTTCACACATACATACCTTTTAACAACATTTGCAAACCAAGAATGAAACCTGGGAAAGTTCTATCCCGGACATCTTATAGCTTATTCCTCAAGCAGCGGAAGACTTCAGGATGTGGTTTTTAATCAAAAACTTGATTTCGGGCCCTAACCACCACCTGCCCTCCACAGCTCCAAGCCTAAGCCAAGAAGGTCACTTACTTCGCCGGCACACACATATCACTATCACAGCACATTACTCAAAGACAAATTATTCACACTCAACCTCAGGTAAACAATAAACCCTTCTCATTCACAAACGAGAAAAATCTTATCTCTCAATAAGAGGAATAGGGGCAACATCAACTATCGGGTTAATTTTCCTTCCCCATTCCCCAAGTATAAAACTTAAACTCACCTCCTAGAAGAGACAATACATCCCTCCCAAGCAGATTCTAGAACAAATATCACATGCAAATATATAACACACTTTCCACAACTCAATTCCATATTCTTCAACAATCAACAATCGCACAAATAGAGGTGCTAATCATAACCATATCTATGAGAAACATATAAACCTCCACTTCTGGGCCCACTAATAAATTTATCAAGGGCTCTTTCAAAAACTTCTAACACCACTAATCTTCTTCTTCTCCCATAGGGTATAAAGGCATTATTCCACTCTCTGAACAGAACAGGTTCTAACATAACACACAAAGCACTTTCTGCTTTCAAATCCACCAACTCCTGGACATTTCTACAGGAGCAATCCTCTCCCCATTCCAGGATAGTGTTGCCTCATTGCAACCAAAGTTTCACAAAGCCTAGTCCTCTTAACACAGACATCAGCATTTGACTTCTCTACCAAGTCTTCATTCACCTAGACTTTTTTGAACTTCCTTCAACAGAGCAATAATATCAGAAGCAACTCAATCCTTATTCTTCTTCCCATGCCATCATCACACACTATATTGTCATTAAGGACTCATAAGCCATCGCCAGGGTACTTATTTAAAGTGTCCTTAATACATTCCAGAAACACAGATGGTGTTTCCCACAGCTGTTCTTACCACAAAGGCTTTTGCTAATTTCGTCTCTTGAGGTACAGCTGTTTCAACTCCCTGAAGACTAACCCACTTCAGGTGTTCCATTTGCTCCCAGTCAGCAACATTATTCCAACCAGGACCAGCTAATGGAAACCTAACATCAGCAGCAACAGGCTAAGCAGCCCCCACTTGGGTTTCATCTCAAAACACCATAGCTACCGACCTCTCCTCTGGAGAGAACAAATCACCCAATATACTGCAACTCTACCAAAATATACAGCTTGGGTCCCAGGAACAGATCCAATGACTCAAACAACTCAATCAGATCTGCCTGTAAAGACGGCATGTAACCAAATCAACACTCTGTTGAGATTTCTACTTCACTGCTCCTAGCAACTTCAATTCTAGCCACAGTTCCCTGCTCCATTTACATTATAAGAAGGAGGAGGGGGAAGTGGGCATGTGGCATAAACTAAAGGATCCTTTCCATACAAAACCCTAAAAGCTCTCAGAGGAAAAAGGATCAGATCCCTGAACATAAAACCAAGATTCCACATATAACAATTGAACTTCAACTTCATATTCATCAAAACCTCCTTCAAAGCATTTATCCAGCATTTATCCAATATAGGTCTAACTCCCCAAACTTACTCCACCTATAATTAGGCTGTCAGCCAAACCTTGTACAATAATTAATCATAGTCACCTTATCTAACATCTTTGTATAGGCTTTCAACCAATCCTCTGACCACTGTATTAACAATTTCCCTAATGGAGATATGGGGGATTGGAGGGTACTTCAGTCTCAACAGCACTTTCCCCAGTAAAAGCCCCATACTTTCCCTAGCCTGCATTTTACTAAATATACACACAAATCATACAGGCCATACACACACCAACATACACAAATCCAGACCAACAAAAAGAAAAAACATATACTCACTCCCAGTGCACTGTAGTTTTCAGGAACGTTCCTCTCTGTCCAGGCATTCACGTCTCTGCCTCAGGGTACATAGAAAAGCAATTCCAACTAGAAAGGAAATAACCCCTTCTCACTGAAATCAGTGTGTGCGCACGTAAGGATTTCCTTACTAGACGGAAAGTTTCAAGTCCCTGTCGGGCGCCAATTGTGAGAATATCCAAGACAGCATTACCGTTTGCAAAAGGAAAAAAACCTTTATTGTACAAAAAACAGGAAACAGAGACATGAAAGCATAGACAGATTAAATATATATAACTTTGCAAAGGTCCTTTCCTCCTCAAATGGGAAAGGCGGAAACAAACTAAATTAACATGGTTTATATACACAGTCAGAAGTCACGTGACTAATGTCCTTTGGGAATCAGATTCAGATTTATACAACATATTGTAATACAGGTTCCACCCTGGAAATTCCCCAATTCTCAACAGAAATATTCCACAAAAACATCACTTGCGTACTTCCCCTTCTGGAACAAACAGACAGGCCCCAACAACCCCATTTCAGTACTTTTCCCAGAACATCAATTTCCGTCAAAACAACTCCATAATACACATTTCCCATAAGGTAATCATTTCAGAAAAGCCTTATTGTGTTCCCTTTCGTCCAGTTATATAATCAGGTCATACAAGGTAAAATAAGACACTTAAAATGGCGTAACTCAGGTTACACTTTTACAGGAATAACCCTCATATTCTCTCACTATTATTTCTATTTCTATTGTTTCGTTCCCTTTTACTTCTATTTCTATTATTTGTATTTTTATTTCAGCTATTCCTATTAGTTTTTCTCCTATTTGTTTTATTTCTATTTGTTTTATTTCTATTTCTGGTATTTCTATTTCTATTATTTCCATTCCTTTTATTTTTATTTCTTTTATTTCTATTTCTATTTCTATTATTTGTATTTCTATATCTTTTGTCTATTTCTGTCTAGCATTTCTATTTCTATTATTGTATTTCTATTTCTTTTATTTCTATTATTTGTATTTCTATCTCTTTTATGTCTAGTTCTATTCCTTCTATTTCTATTTCTATTATTGTTAAGGATATTGTTGTTGTGTAACAACTAGCAGAGTGAAGTGCACAGAGAAACGTTGCTGAGAGCAATGAGAGAGATACATACAAACTGGTGTTATCAAAAGTTTTCTTTATAATGGGAAATAAACAATCTCGTAGTCTTCTAAACAGTCCAAGTCTTTACCGGTTAACTCCAAACAAACTCTTACCAAACAAACAGTAGTTGGTTCACAAACCCCGGATGGTAGCAGATCCACTCACACATGCACGTGATGATAGCAGCTTATCATCAACTGAATACCTTACAGTACCTTGCTTAAATACATTGTTAAATTACAATTAATTATAGCATGACTCAGCATTACAGCATGATGCAGCATTAAAACTTAAAGTAACAGAACACATATATTCCCTGGACAACTGTTAGGCCCAAATCATATCCTAACGATTATGTCTATTTCTTTTATTTCTATTTCTTTTTTTTCTAATTCTATTTCTTTTATTTCTTTTATTTCTATTTCTATATCTTTTATGTCTATATCTATGTCTAGTATTTATATTTCTATTATCTGTATTTATATATTTTTCTCTATTTCTACGTCTATCATTTCTATTTCTATTTTATTTCTATTTCTAGTATTTCTATTTGTAGTATTTTTATTATTTCTATTTCTATTATTTCTGTTTCTATTTTTGTTATTTCTATTATTTCTGTTTCTTCTATTTCTATTTCTATTATTTCTATTTCTATTATTACTATTTCAATTGTTTCTATCCCTTTTATTTCTATTTTTATTATTTCTATTTGTATTTCAGCTATTCCTATTTGTTTTTCTCCTATTTTTTAATTTCTATATCTTTTGTGTCTATTTGTATTCCTTCTTTTTCTATTTCTATTATTTCTATTATTTCTATTTCTTCTATTTTTATTTCTTCCATTTCTATTTTATTTCTATCTCTAGTATTTCTATTTCTATTATTCTCTTTCTATTATTTCTATTTCTTCTATTTCTATTTTTTCTATTTCTATTTCTATTTCTATTATTTGTATTTCTATATCTTTTGTCTATTTCTGTCTAGCATTTCTATTTCTATTTCTATTATTTTATTTCTATTTCTTTTATTTCTATTATTTGTATTTCTATCTCTTTTATGTCTATTTCTATTCCTTCTATTTCTGTTTCTATTTCTATTATTTCTGTTTCTATTTCTTTTATTTCTGTTTCTATTATTTGTATTTGTATATCTTTTGTGTCTATTTCTATTCCTTTTATTTCTATTTCTATTATTTCTATTCCTTCAATTTGCATTTCTATTATTTCTATTTCTATTTCTTTTATTTCTATTATTCTTTTTCTATAATTTCTATTCTTATTTCTAGTATTTCTATTTCTTTTATTTCTCTTTGTTCTATTTCTTGTTTTTCTATTTCTTTTATTTCTATTTCTATTTCTATTTCTATTTCTATTTCTATTTCTATTTCTTTTACTTCTATTTCTATTTCTTTTACTTCTATTTCTATTTCTTTTATTTCTATTTCTATTTCTATTATGTCTATTTCTTTTATTTCTATTTCTTTTATTTCTAATTCTATTTCTTTTATTACTATTATTTCTATTTCTATATCTTTTATGTCTATATCTATGTCTAGTATTTATATTTCTATTATCTGTATTTATATATTTCTTCTCTATTTCTATTTCTATTATTTCTATTTCTATTCCTTCTATTTCTATTTCTACTATTTCTATTTCTTTTATTTCTATCTCTAGTATTTCTATTTCTATTATTCTCTTTCTATTGTTTCTATTGTTTCTATTGTTTCCATTTCTCCTTCTATTATTTCTATTTCTATATCTTTTGTCTATATCTGTCTAGCATTTCTAGTTCTATTATTTTATTTCTATTTCTTTAATTTCTATTTCTATTTGTTTTATTTTTATTTCTAGTATTTTTAATATTTCTATTTCTTTTATTTCTATTTCTATTATTTCTATTTCTTCTATTTCTATTTCTATGATTTCTATTTCATTTATTTTTATTTCTATTTCTATTATTTGTATTTCTATCTCCTTTATGTCTATCTTTGATGTGATGTCTTGGTGCCTGGAGGCCGTGCGGGTCTGGATGGGGAGAAATAGGCTCAGACTCAACCCTTCCAAGACTGAGTGGCTGTGGTTCCCGGCGTCGCGATATAGTCAGCTGGTGCCATCGCTGACTATTGGGGGTGAACTTTTGCCCCCCTCAGAGAGGGCTCGCAATCTGGGCGTCCTCCTGGACTCACGGCTGTCTTTAGAAGAGCATATGATGGCTGTGGCCAGGGGGGCTTTTTATCAGGTCTGCCTGATCCGCCAGTTGCGGCCCTTTCTAGATTGCGACGCCCTATGCACGGTCACTCACGCCCTTGTCTCCTCTCGATTGGACTACTGTAATGTTCTCTACATGGGGCTCCCCTTGAAAAGCACCTGGAGGCTCCATCTGGTCCAGAATGCACCCGCGCTGGTGGTTATGGGTGCAACCCGTTGTGCCCATGTGACCCCCCTACTGTGTGAGCTGTACTGGCTCCCGGTGGTCTTCCGGGTGCAATTCAAGGTGTTGGTTACCACCTTTAAAGCGCTCCATGGCATCGGACCGGGTTACCTTCGAGACCGTCTCCTGCCACCAGTAGCCTCCCACCGGCCAGTCCGCGCCCACAGAGAGGGTCTCCTCAGGGTGCCATCAGCCAAATTATGTCGGCTGGCGACACCCAGGGGGAGAGCCTTCTCTGTGGGAGCTCCTACTCTCTGGAATGAACTGCCCCCAGAATTATGTAAGATTACTGACCTCCGTGTATTCCGCTGTGCCCTCAAAACCTTTTTGTTCCGCCAGGCCGGGCTATCGCTGTGAAGATTTTTAAATTGGTTTTAATCTGGGATTTTTAAATTTGGGGTTTTATATTGAGCCAAATTATTTAATATTTTTAATTTTTAAATTGTTGTTTGTCTTGTGCTTTTAATTAGGCTGTGCGCAGCCCCGAGTCCTTCGGGAGAGGGACGGTATAGAAATATTATTATTATTATTATTATTATTATTATTATTATTATTATTATTATTATTATTATTATTATTTCTATTCCCACAATTTCTATTTCTATTATTTCTATTACTTCAATTTCCATTTCTATTATTTCTATTTCTATTTCTTTTATTTCTATTATTCTTTTTCTATAATTCCTATTCTTATTTCTTGTGTTTCCATTTCTTTTATTTTTATTTTTATTTTTATTTCTATTTCTTTTATTTCTGTTTCTGTTTCTGTTATTTCTGTTTCTATTTCTATTATTTCTATTTTTCTATTTCTATTTCTATTATTTCTATTTCTATTATTTTTATTTTTATTATTTCTATTTTTATTATTTCTATTTCTTCTATTTCTTTTATTTCTATATCTTTTGTGTCTATTTCTATTCCTTCTATTTCTATTCCTATTAGTTCTATTCCTTCTATTTCTATTTCTATTATTTCTATTTCTTCTATTTCTATTTCTATTATTTCTATTTCTTTTAGTTCTATTCCTATTTCTATTATTTGTATTTCTATCTCCTTTACGTCTATTTCTATTCCTACAATTTCTATTTCTATTATTTCTATTTCTATTTCTTTTAGTTCTATTATTCTTTTTCTATAATTTCTATTCTTATTTCTAGTATTTTTATTTCTTTTATTACTATTACTATTTCTATTATTTCTATTATGTGTATTTCTATATCTTTTATTTCTATTTCTATATCTCGTCTATCTCTATGTCTAGTATTTCTATTTCTTTTATTTCTCTTTGTTCTATTTCTATTTCTTGTTTTTCTATTTCTTTTATTTTTATTTCTGTTTCTTTTATTTCTGTTTCTGTTTCTATTTCTTTTATTTCTGTTTCTATTTCTATTATTTCTATTTTTCTTTTTCTATATATTTCTTTTTCTATGATTTCTATGATTTCTATTTGTATTACTTTTATTTTTATTTTTATTATTATCTATTTTTATTATTACTATTCCTTCTATTTCTATTATTTCTATTTCTTTTATTTCTATTATTTGTATTTCTATCTCTTTTATGTCTATTTCTATTCCTTCAATTTCAATTTCTATTATTTCTATTTCTTCACCTTTTATGTCTATTTCTGTTTAATATTTCTTTTTCTATTATTTGTATTTCTATATCTTTTGTCTGTTTCTATGTCTAGCATTTCTATTTCTATTATTTTATTTCTATTTTTTTCTATTTCTATTTGTTTTATTTGTATTTCTAGTATTTTTATTATTTCTATTTCTATTCCTTCTATTTCTTTTAGTTCTATTCCTATTTCTATTATTTGTATATTTATCTCCTTTACGTCTATTTCTATTCCTACAATTTCTATTGCTATTATTTCTATTCCAAGTTCTATTTTTTTATATCTATATCTATATCTATTTCTTTTATTTCTGTTTCTATTTCTATTATTTCTATTTTTCTATTTCTATTATTTCTATTTCTATTATTTCAATTATTGCTATTTCTATTATTTTTATTTTTATTATTTATATTTTTATTATTAATATTTCTTCTATTTCTTTATTTCTATATCTTTTGTGTCTATTTCTATTCCTTCTATTTATATTTCTATTAGTTCTATTCCTTCTATGTCTATTTCTATTATTTCTATTTCTTTTAGTTCTATTCCTATTTCTATTTTTTGTATATCTATCTCCTTTACATCTATTTCTATTCCTTGAATTTCTATTGCTATTATTTCTATTCCTTCAATTTCTATTTCTATTATTTCTATTTCTATTTCTTTTATTTCTATTATTCTTTTTGTATAATTTCTATTCTTATTTCTAGTATTTTTATTTCTTTTATTTCTATTTCAATTTCTTTTATTTCTAGTATGTGTATTTCTATATCTTTTATTTCTATTTCTATATCTCTTGTCTATCTCTATGTCTAGTATTTCTATTTCTTTTATTTCTCTTTGTTCTATTTCTGTTTCTTGTTTTTCTATTTCTTTTATTTTTATGTCTGTTTCTTTTATTTCTATTTCTATTTCTTTTATTTCTGTTTCTATTTCTATAATTTCTATTTTTCTATTTCTATATATTTCTATTTCTATTATTTCTATTATTTCTATTTGTATTATTTGTATTATTTCTATTTTTATTATTACTATTTCTTCTATCCCTTTTACTTCTATTTCTATTATTTGTATTTTTATTTCAGCTATTCCTATTTGTTTTATTTCTATTTGTTTTATTTCTATTTGTTTTATTTTTATTTCTCCTATTTCTATTTCTATTTCTTTATCTTTTATGTCTATTTCTATGTGTAGTATTTCTTTTTCTATTATTTGTATTTCTATGTGTTTTGTCTGGTTTTATGTCTAGCATTTCTATTTCTATTATTTTATTTCTATTTCTATTTCTTTTATTTCTATTTCTATTTCTATTTCTTTTTTCTATTATTTCTATTTCTTTTTTTCTATTTCTATTTCTATTATTTCTATTTCTACATCTTTTGTGTATTTCTGTTTAGTATTTCTATTTCTATTATTTAATTTCTATTTGTTTTATTTTTATTTCTATTTCTATTATTTCTATTTCTATTTCTATTTTTATAATTTATTATTACAATTTCTTCTATTTCTATTTCTTTTTCTATTATTTGCATTTCTATTTGTTTTATTTGTATTTCTAGTATTTTTATTATTTCTATTGCTATTCCTTCTATTTATATTTCTATTATTTCCATTTCTTTTATTTCTATTTCTATCTCTTTTATGTCTATTTTTTATTCCTTCTATTTTCATTTCTATTATTTCTTTTTCTTTCATTTTTCTTTCTATTTCTTTTATTTTGTATTATTTCTATATCTTTTCTGTCTTATCTATGTCTAGTATTTCTATTTCCATTATTTGTATTTCTATATCTTTTTTCTATTTCTATGTCTAGCATTTCTATTTCTATTTCTATTATTTCTATTTCTATCTCTTTTATGTCTATTTCTATTTCTACAATTTCTATTTCTATTGTTTCTATTTCTTCTATTTCTATTTCTATTATTTCTATTTCTATTATTTCTATTATTTGTATTTCTATCTCTTTTATGTCTATTTCTATTCCTTCAATTTCTATTTCTATTATTTCTATTTCTATTTCTTTTATTTCTATTTCTAGGATTTCTATTTCTAGTATTTTTATTATTTCTATTTCTATTATTTCTATTTCTACTTCTATTATTTCTAGGATTTCTATTTCTAGTATTTCTACTTCTATTATTTCTACTTCTATTATTTCTACTTCTATTATTTATATTTCTATTATTGTAATTGTTTCTATTTCTACTATTTCTATTTTTTATTCTATTTCTATTTCTGTTATTTCTATTTCTACTTCTATTATTTGAATTATTTCTATTTCTCCTATTTCTATTTTTATTCTATTTCTATTTCTATTTCTTTTATTTCTATTTCTATTTCTTTTATTTCTATTTCTATTTTTTATTTCTGTTATTTCTATTTCTATTTTTTTCTATTTCTAGCATTTTATATTTTTATTATTTCTATTTCTAAGTTTACTATTTTAATATTTCTAATTCTATTATTTCTATTTGTATTATTTCTATTTCTATATCTAGTATTTCTATTTCTACTTATAGTGTTTCTATTATTTTTACTTTAGGGATTTCTATTTCTAGGATTTCTATTTGTACTATTATTTCTATTTGTATTATTTCTATTTCTATTGTTTATACTTCTAGTATTTCTATTTCTAGTATTTCTATTTTTATTTCAGTTATTTCTATTTCTGTACATCTCCACCCCAGACCACCCTGATGATGCCCTTGACGTGATTTCTTGTTGTCTGGAGTCTGTGCGGATCTGGATGGGGAGAAACAGGCTCAGACTCAACCCCTCCGAGACTGAATGGCTATGGCTCCTGGCATCCCGGTATAGCCAGCTGGTTCCATCACTGGCTATTAGGGGTGAAATGTTAGCCCCCTCGGAGAGGGCCCGCAATCTGTGTGTCCTTCTGGATGCACAGCTGTCTTTAGAAGACCATATGATGGTTGTTGCCAGGGGGGCTTTTTATCAAGTTCACTTGATTTACCAGTTGTGTCCCTTTCTGGACCGGGACGCCCTGCGCACAGTCACTCACACCCTCGTCACATCCTGTCTGGACTACTGTAATGCTCTCTACATGGGGCTCCTCCTGAAAAGCATCCGGAGGCTCCAACTGGTCCAGAATGTGGCCACGCAGGTGATTATGGGTGCGACTCATAGCACCCGTGTGACACCTCTCCTGCATGAGCTGCACTGGCTCCCAGTGGTCTTCCGGGTGCGGTTCAAGGTGCTGGTCACCATCTTTAAAGCGTTCCATGGCTTAGGGCCCGGATACCTACAGAATCGACTTCTGCCACCAATAGCCTCCCACCGACCAACACGCTCCCACAGAGAGGGGCTCCTCAGGGTGCCGTCGGTAAAACAATGTAGACTGGCGACCCCCAGGGGGAGAGCCTTCTCTGTGCGGGCGCCCGCCCTCTGGAACAAACTGCCCCCTGGGATACGTATGATTCCTGATCTCCGTACCTTTTCCCGGGCCCTTAAGACCCTGCTATTTCAACAGGCTGGCCTGGCTGAATAAGAATCTGGATGGGGTATTTTAAATTTGTGGGTTTTTAATTGAGACCAAATTTATTTAATTTGTTTTAAATTTGTTTTTAAATTTTATATTGTATATTGTTTTTATTATGGTTGTGCACCGCCATGAGTCCTTCGGGAGAAGGGCGGTATAAAAATCTAATAAATGAAATGAAATGAATGAAATTTCTATGATTTCTATTTCTATTAATTCTGTTTCTATTATTTCTATTTCTATTTCTATTATTTGTATTTATATTTCTGCAATTTCTATTTGTATTTCTCTTATTTCTTGTATTTCTATTTTTTAATTTCTATTACTTTTATTCCTATTTCTATTATTTCTATTTCTATTATTTCTATTTCTATATCTATTATTTGAATTATTTCTATTTCTACTATTTCTATTATTTCTATTATTTATTTCTATTATTTCTATTTCTATTATTTCTATTTCTTCTATTTCTATTTGTATTTCTGAATAGAATAGAATAGAATAGAATAGAATAGAATAGAATAGAATAGAAGAGACGAGAAGAGACGAGACGAGACGAGACGAGAAGAGAAGAGAAGAGAAGAGAAGAGAAGAGAAGAGAAGAGAATAATTGGAAGGGACCTTTTAGGTCTTCTAGTCCAACCCCCTGCCCAGGCAGAAAACCCTACAGCACTTCAGACAAATGGTTATCCAACATCTCCTTTAAAATTTCCAGTGTTGTCATCAAGTCATTGATGAAGATGTGAAGAGCACTGGGCCTAAAACAGAGCCCTGGGGTACTCCACTGCATACTTCCCTCCATTTATATTCAGTTCCATTGAGGACTACACGTTGAGTGCGGTTGAACAGCCAGTTACAAATTCATCTGGTGGTGATGCTGTCTAACCCACATTTTTCTACTTTACCTAGTAGTAGGTTATGGTCTACTTTATCAAATGCTTTACTAAAGTCCAAGTAAATTATATTGACAGCATTCTTCTGGTCCACTAATTTTGTCACTTTGTAAAAGAATGCAGTAAGATTAGTCTGGCATGACCTGTTTTTGACAAACCCATGTTGGCTTTTGGTTATTACATGGTTTGCTTCTAGGTGTTCAGTGATTCGTTGTTTGATTATCTTTTCCAGAATCTTCCCTGGTATTGAGGTCAGGCTGATAGGCCTGTAGTTTCCTGGATCTATTTTTTTTTCCGTTTTTGAGGATGGGAACTACATCAGCTCTTTTCCAATCCTCTGGCAGTTCCCCTGTGCTCCAGGATCTTTGAAAGATATAGTTCAATGGTTCTGAGATCGTCTGCCAGTTCCTTCAGAACCTTGGGGTGTAATCCATCTGGTCCTGGTGATTTGAACTCATCTAGGGTAGACAAGTGCTCACTTACCATTTTCTTCCCTATTTTAACTTGTGTTCCTAATCTGTTTTTTGTGGTGCTGTTTTTGATAGGTTGGACTGTTTTTTCCTTTTGTGTAAAGACAGACGCAAAAAATGAGTTAAGTAGTTCTGCTTTCTCCCTGTTGCTTGTCACCTTCTTGCCACTTTCTCCCAGCAATGGGCCAATTGTTTCCTTGACTTTTTTCTTGTTTTTAATATGTTGGAAGAAGCTTTTTTGTTATTTTTTACTTTAGTCACAAGCCTTTGTTCATTGTGAGCCTTAGGTTTTCTCACTTCATCTTTACAGGCTTGGGCTATTTGCTGATATTTTTCCTTAGTTATTTGCCCCTCTTTCCACTTTTTATACTTGTCCTTTTTGTCTTTCGATTTGTTAGAGAGTTCTTTATGCAGCCATGCTGGTTTCTTTTGAGATCTATTATTTTTCTTCTTCATTGGTATTGTGCTAGACTGGGCTTTTATAATCTCACTTTTCAAAATTTCCCAAGCTTCTTGAATTGTTTTCCCCTTGAGGATTCTCATCCATGGAATCCTTCTCAAGCTCTCTCTACGTTTATTGAAATTAGCTGTCTTAAAGTCCAAGACTCTAGTTTGACTTTGTTCTACTACTTGTATTTGCATAATGTTGAATTCCAATATTGCGTGATCACTTGCCCCCAAGGTTCCTGTAGCTTCAACACCTTCTGTCATTTCGTCTCTGTTAGTGAGAATTAAGTCCAATATGGCTGATCCCCTAGTTCCCTTCTCTACTTTTTGGGAAACAAAATTGTCTGCTACATTTGTTAGGAACCTGTTGGATCTTCCACTTGGTGCAGAGTTTGTCTCCTAGTTGATGTCAGGGTAGTTAAAATCCCCCATTACTATTGTGATGTGCTTCCTACATACCTTAGTTAGCTGACCAGCAAAAAGTTCATCTACTTCCTCTGTTTGGTTGAGTGGCCTATAGTATAGACCTATGGCAATGTCATCCCCCCATTTTAATATTGACCCAAATGCATTCAAGAGAAATTTTCATCATTGTTTTGCTCTATTTCTGTAGAAATGTTATTTCTTATATATAGTGCAACTCCACCTCCTCTTTTATTTGGTCCATTTCTTTTAAGTAATTTATATCCCTCTAGCTGTATGTTCCATTTGTGGGTTTCATCCCACCAAGTTTCAGTAATGGCAACAATATCATATCTGCCCTCATTTACTTGAATTTCTAATTCACCCTGTTTATTCCTCATACTCTGTGCATTGGTGTATAGACATTTGAGTCCATTTTGATTGACCCTATGTTTACTGTCTACATAACCTGTGTTGTGCCTGACTGCCCCTGCTTTCTTGCCGCCTGTTTGATTAATGCACATTTTATTTATTATTTATTTATTAATTAAGCTTGTATGCAGCCCTCTCTCCGACAAGGACTCAAGGCAGCTCACAGGAATAAAACAAGCAATAAATCAATATTTGAGTATTAAAACTATTAAAATTCCCTTTAAAAAACCCCTTCAGTCCCATCCGGTCTGGTGAAATAACCATGTCTTAAGGTCATGGTGGAAGGACTGCAGGTCAGGGGCCAGCTGGAGCTCCAGGGGGAGTTGATTCCATAGAGTAGGTGCGCCCACAGAGAAAGCCGGTTCTCTAGGAGTTGCCAGTTGACACTGCCTGGCCGACAGCACTCAAAGAAGGCCCTCCCTGTGGGAACGCACCGGGCAATGGGGAGCTGTCACTGGCCACAGACGGTTGGTCAGGTACCCCGGGCCTAAGCCTTGTAGGGCTTTATAGGTGATAACGAGCACCTTGAATCTCACCTGGAGGGCAACTGGTAGCCAATGCAGGTTGCGCAGGAGGGGTGTAACATGAGAGTGTCGGGACACTCCCATCACAACCCGCGTGGCCGCATTCTGCACCAGCTGAAACCTCCAAGTGGTCTTTAAGGGCAGCCCCATGTAGAGAGCATTGAAGTAGTCGATCCGGGAGGTCACGAGCGCATGAGTGACTGTACGGAGGTGATCATGGTCCAGGTAGGGGAGCAATTGGCGCACCAGACAAATCTGTGCAAATGCCCCCCTGGTCATGGTCGCAACATGATCTTCCAAAGTCAACCGTGAATCCAGGAGGATGCCTAAATTGCGTGCCCTTTCAACAGGGGGGCAACACCTCACCCCCTATGACCAATGACAGAGTATTTCCTTGGAACCGCGATGCCGGTACCCACAGCCACTCAGTCTTGGCGGGGTTGAGCTGAAGCCTGTTCCTCCCCATCCAGAGCTGCACCGCTTCCAGGCACCGGCACATCACGTCGAGGGCATCACTGGGCTGGTTCGGGGTGGTGATCAGATGATCTCCCCCAGTGGCTTCATATAGATGTTGAACAAGAGGGGCGAGAGGACCGACCTCTGAGGCACCCCACATGTGAGGGACCTCGAGGCCGACCTCTGTCCCCCTGCCAACACCACTTCTGCACACCCCAAGAGGTAGGAGGTGAACCACCGAAGGACAGTGCCTCCCACTCCCAACCCCTCAAGGCACCGCAGTAAGATACCATGGTCGATGGTATCAAAAGCTGCTGAAAGGTCTAATAGGACCAGGTCAGAAGAATATCCCCTGTCCCGAGCCCTCCAGAGATCATCCACCAGCGCGACCAATGCCATCTCCGTGCTGTACCCGGGCCTGAAACCCGACTGGTACAGGTCCAGATATGATGTTTCATCCAGGACCAACGGGAGCTGATGTGCCACCACACTCTCAACAACCTTCGCTATAAAGCGAAGGTTGGAGACAGGACAGAAGTTATTCAAAGTAGCTGGATCCAGGGTAGGCTTCTTGAGGAGGGGTCTCACCATCGCCTCTTTCAAGGTGGCCAGAAAGTGCCCCTCACCCAAAGAAGCCATAATGACTGCCTGGATCCAGCCACGTGTAACCTCCCGGGCCGAATAAACAAGCACACACGTGGTGGCACTCAGCTTCCCCATGAACCTGTCCACTTCCTCGGGAGTAACAGGATCAAACTCTTCCCAAACCACCAGACCTGTCGTCCCCTCCCTGACCGACCCTGTCCAGTCGGAGTCCAGCCCCCCTCGAAACTGAGCGATCTTATCCTGCAGGAATTTACTAAATTCCTCGGCCCGCCCCCTCATAGGGTCCTCCCCCGCTCCCTGATTCAAAAGGGAGCGGGATACCCTAAAAAGGGCAGCTGGACGATTCTCTGCGGACGTGATGAGGGCAGAGAAGTGAGCACGCTTTGCCGCCCTCATTGCTAACAGATAGGATTGAGTAAAAGATCTCAACTCTGCTCGGTCAGATTCAGAACGGCTGGACCTCCAATAGCTCTCCAGACCTCTCCTCCGACGCTTCATCTCCCGGAGCTCCTCAGTGAACCAAGGGGCCAACCGAGATCTGCGTCGGGTTAGAGGTTGCAAAGGCATGACCCAGGCATGACCCAGTCTAGAGCCCCGGCAGTCGCCTCTTCCCAGGCATCCACCAGGGACTCGACCGGGATGTGGGACAAAGAGAGAGGGATAGTCCCAAGCTCCATCTGGAACCGCTCAGGGTCCATCAGGCACCTGGGGTGGAACCAGATGGGCGGCAAAATGGAAGCCCAGCCATGGTATGGCACTCGCTATTAAATGCTTGGTTTTGGTTGACAGCAGGGGTGATAATCTTACTTGCACAGACATCTATGTTACATGCATTGATAGCCCTATTAATTTTGGATTGTTGGGGACAGAAATGTTCTGTATCAATTAATTCTCTGTCCCCACTGTTCAGTTTAAATGTTTATCCAGAAAATCTGTGAATTGTATTGCTAAGTAACTCAGTCCCTTTCTTTGATGGATGCAATCCATCTCTTTTGTACAGTTCTTCACTGGACCAGTTGCAGACATCATGACTAATAAAACCAAAGCCTTCCCTTCTACACCACTCCTTTAGCCCCACATTAAACTCCGCTACATGCTGGCCTTTCCCTTTTTGTTCCTTATATACCGGTAAAACCTCTGAAAAGATAAGCCTACAACCTATACTACTAAGTTCATATCCCAAGCTCTGGAAATCATTCTGCACAGAAAGTACATCCTTTTGGGACAGATCATTTGTGCCAAGATGTATAATAGTATCAACATCACAGTCCTTACTGGCATTCTTAAGAATACGCCTCTTGTCTCTGCTGGCAATAGCACCTGGCAGACACCTGACCTCTTTCAAAACCTCCATATCTTTTCCTAAATTTACATTCCTTACAATTGAATCACCAACCAGAAAGTGGCTTCTCTTTTTGGGTACCGTGCTGTTCTTGTGTGACCAATGTGTAATACCTGGTTCACACTTTCCCCTTTCCAAAGTAAATTCTTCATCTCGGACCATGATCCCTTGCTTATTTGAGTTATCAGTATCACAACTACCTTGACCTGTCACTTTAGTGTCCCTATTAAGGTCGGCAAGGGCACTGTATCTGTTATGCTGGGACACAGCAAAAGCTTTGTGTTTATGGTTCACAGCTCTCACCCTGCCAGATCCTACAGTTGTCCATACTGCCCTTCTCCTGCAGGATCTTTGTGGTAGAGGGGACTGATGGCGTGGCAGCTCAATAGAGTGGAATGGCTGAATTGGGCACCTAATTTCTGTTTGGAGAGCACAGATTAGTGATTCTAGATAGGTAATCTGTCCACATAGACTCCTAATTTGTTTACAAAGAGGACAGTGCCCAAATTTGAAAAGAGTACTGTGAAAGACAGCTGCAAAACAAGTATTACACTGAACTAAGCCAGTCATTTTGAAATAGAATAAAATCACAGTCTCAATTGCACTAACCCTGAATATATTATTGCTATTTTTGGTTTATAGTTATATGATTATAACTAGCTACCTTTCTCCTTTGCACTCACTCAGACACCACCCCCCCCCCCTTCACAGGCAGCTGCTCCTCCCTCTAGCTCCTGTGAAGTGAAAATGTATTAATTCTGTTTCCATTATTTCTGTTTCTATTATTTCTATTTCTTCTATTTCTATTTGTATTTCTCCTATTTCTCCTATTCTATTTTCTATTTCTTTTATTTCTATTATTTGTATTTGTATTTGTATTTTTATTATTATATTATTTTTATTATTTCTGTTTCTAGGATTTCCATTTCTATTATTTCTACTTCTATTATTGCTATTTCTTTCATTTCTCTAGCTCTTTCTTTTATTTCTATTTCTTTCATTTCTATTTCTATTATTTTTATTTCTACTTCTATTATTTCGATTTCTAGTATTTCAATTGTTTCTATTTCTATTATTTCTAGGATTTTTATTTCTATTTCTTGTATTTCTATTTCTATTTTTTTATTTCTATTATTTCTGTTTCTATTTTTTATTTCTATTTCAAGGATTTCTATTTTTATTATTTTTATTTTGAAGATTTCTATTTCTATTATTCCTACTTCTATTATTTCTATTTCTTGTATTTCTATTTCTAGGATTTCTTTTTCTATTATTATTTTTATTATTACTATTACTATTATTTCTATTATTTCTACTTCTATTATTTCTATTTCTATTTCTATTTCTCCTATTTCTTTTATTTCTATTTCTATTATTTCTACTTCTATTATTTCTATTTCTTCTATTTCTATTTCTTCTATTTCTATTACTTTTATTTCAATTTCTATTATTTCTATTTCTATTAATTCTGTTTCTATTATTTCTATTTCTATTTCTATTATTTCTACTTCTAGGATTTTTATTTCTAGGATTTCTATTTCGATTATTATTTCTATTATTTCTATTTCTATTATTTCTATTATTTCGATTTCTATTATCTCTATTTCTGTTATTTCTACTTCTAGCTTTTATTTCAAGTTTTTAAATTCTATTTTTATTTCTATTTCTTTTATTTCTGTGTCTTCGAATCTCATTCTTAGTTCCTGTAGGAGGTCATTGATGTTGTCAAGTTTTGTGGCACCCTCATCATGGAGTTGGGTCACCCACACCGCTCCTTCACCTTGTCGGTTGTCTGTGATGGCGGAAAACATCTATTGGTCAGTTAGGTAATCCTCCCCATAGTGATTAATGTGGGCCCAGACTCGGTTTAGGAAAAACGCCAGTTTGTCCAGATTCCCATCAAAGACAGCTCTGAAGCCGAGTGGAGCGGCTGGTCATGCTGGTGGCAGAGGTGGCTGGGGCACTGGGATGGGAGCAGGCGCCATTGGAGCTGGACCCTGCCCTGACTCAGTAAGCCCATCCAGGTGGCATCTGTCCTGCTGTCGGCATCTGGGGCTGCCCCAGTGGACTAGCGGGTCTCCGGCATCTCGGAGGGCTCTGCTGCTTGACCAAGCTGATGGAAGAGGTAGTGGGCTGACAGGCCAGGCCATCAGGGAGGTAGACTGGGCCTGCCTGGGGAGACTCTGCTGTGCACTGGACTGCACCGATGGGAGCAGTGTGGGAGTTACTCCCTGGGTAGATCGGTCCCTCTGGGCAGGAAACATAAAAGTTGGCTGGCCAAGAATCACCATTGCCTGCCCAGATCATTGGTGCCATCCTGCTCCTTCAAGGCTCAGCTGGTCAATCCCTCCAGGGTCTGGCTGTGGGTTGCGGTCTGGTACTTCCATTCCCCAGACTCATTGAGGTCCAGGGGTCCCATTGACATTTACTTGAGGCTCGTGGTCCCCTCCTCTCTCTTCGAGGTGATTGGGTGCTCCTTTGCCGGTTCTTGGGATGCGGATCGGTAGCCAGCATCTTCCTCTGCCCAGTAGAGCTCCTGGGTGGCCAGTTGGTGTGCGTTTTGGGCCGGGTGCCCAAATGGCACTTGACATCCGCTGCCGCTGCCTGCTAGGCAGATTGGGGGGGGGGGGGGAATTCTGGACTCTCGGCTACTTCTTCACAGGCTCCACTGGTGGCCAGCATTTCCTCTGCTTTCTTCTCCATCTTCCCTGAATCTTCTTGCTGCCCGGTAGACCGGGTAAACGACCAGGGCTCAGGACCCTGGATAGCGGCTCCGGATGGAGCAGTTAGTTTCCTTTCGGTTTAGTAGAGTCAGTTTAATGTCAGGGTTCCAAGTAATAAATCCATAGCAAGCAAGACTCCAAGGCATGTAGATTCCTCAAAGAATACCTTTATTTGGAATTATCATATTGGCACATATCTGGTGAAAACCGACTCTAAGGTATCCCACGGTTTTCACCTAATTAAAAGTAAAAGTTTTCCCACTTTCCCAAAACAATCAGTCACATGGTCCAATCACAGAATGGGCTGGCAGCTGGGTGACATTACTCCACTTTCTTCCAACCAGGTGTGAGAATGTCCTTGGTTCCCAAAGGAAAATATGTTGTTTTGGCTATACAGCATGTTCCCCTCTATCTCAATTCCCCTCTCCCTATCCCTCAGCAGTAACTGGGACAACTTCAGAGCAGAGTTTGAGGATTACTCCCTAGCCACAGGCTTAAATGACAAGCCAGCAGCAGTGCAAGCAGCGACACTGAGGAGGCTGATGGACAGCGAATGCCTCCATGTTTACATGCACAATTTAACCCTTACAGAGGAGCAAAAATATGATACTAAAGCCATCCTAGATGCCTTAGAAGTATTTTTCAGACCCTCTAAAATGCCATATATGAAAGATAAATATTTGGCAGCTGTAAGCAAGAAGAAGGCAAAGCAATAGACAGTTTTGTCACATGGCTAAGAGAAAAAAGCTGCAAGCTGTGAGTATGGCTCTCTGAGAGATGAACCAGGGGTGAAATCCAGCAGGTTCTGACAGGTTCTGGCAAACCGGTAGTAGAAATTTTGAGCAGTTCAGAGAACCGGCAAATAACACCTCTGGCTGGCCCCAGACTGGGGTGGGAATGGAGATTTTGCAATATCCTTCCCCCAGGAGTGGGGAGGGAATCAAGATTTTGCAGTATCCTTCCCCTGCCATGCCCACCAAGCCACGCCCACCAAGCCATGCCCACAGAACTGGTAGTAAAAAAAAATTGGATTTCACCACTGAGATGAACTTATTCGTGATAAAATAGTTCTGGGTATCACCAGTGAAAGCACATGTTGCCCCCTTTTGAGGGAACATAATTTAAGTTTACAAGCAGCAATTGAGATGTGTCATACCACAGAACTTACTGACAAATGGATAAAAGCTTTGGAGCAGAATAAACAAATTGACAGTGTCAATGCAGCTTCCAAACAACAGCTAAGCATGAAGAACCACCACCACAAGTGCCAGCACAAAATTCATCTACACAACTCACCTGGGAGCAACCCAGTATCATGTAAGTACTGTGGCAGTGTGTATGTATGACAGAATGAGCAGTGTCCCACATATGAGAAAATTTGCAGAGCATGTGGGAGACCAAATCATTTTGCAGGAGTCTGTCTCTCAAGTAAAATGGAAGTGAGGAAGCTGCACACAACTGAGCAAATGTCGAATCCTGAGGGTGCACACTGAGGATGCATACATAAAAGAATGCATTGGTGCAGTACACTCTAAGGGCAAAAAATGGCTTGTAAACCCCAGATTTAAGAATATAACCCAACACTGCGAGCTGGACTTGGGTGCAACATGTGATGCCATGAATTTAAAGGACAAAATGAAACTGGCACCTGAGATGCCTCTTTGGCCTAGCAGCACCAAACTGAAGTTATATTCAGGGGAACTACTGGAATCATTGGGACTTTTCCAAACAGAATGCAGCATATGTGGGGATATTCACAAACTTGAATTTGAGATTGTGGAAGCCAATCAGAAACCGCTATTGTCAGGATGAACATGTGAGTGTCTGGGTTTGATGCAGTTCACCATTCTGGCTGAGTTACACAACGTTGGGATTCACCCTTCAAAACCTTTGGCGAGGCCACTGACAAAACAGCAAATCCTTTGAGTCTACAATGAGGTTTTTGAGGGCCCCATAGTATCTGTTCCAGGAGAGGTTTATTTTGAGCTTGATCCTGCCATTTCGTCTGTACAATGTGCTCCGCTCAATGTACCAATAGCCATTAAGCCGCAGGTCAAAGCGCAACTGGACAAGTATGAAGCTGAAGGACATATTACTTCAGTATCTGAGCCCACCAATTGGATAAGCAACATGGTTGTTATTAGGAAGCCTGAGAGGATCAGAATTTGCATCGATCCCAAGTTTCTGAATATGGCCCTGAAATTGTCACACTACCTAATACCAACACTTGATGACATTTTGCACAAACTACCCAAAGCACAGGTTTTCACGCTTGTTGACGTCAGAGATGCCTTTTTACAGTGCAAACTGGATGAAAAGAGTAGGCTCATGACCACATTCTGGACCCCTTGGGGCAGAAAGAGATGGCTCAAACTGTTGAGCGTCAAGTATCCCTCAACACAACGCCATCAAGCCAGTGAGAAAAACCTCTGCAGGGGCTGGCAACGCATCAATGAAACCCACATTAGGAATGGTGGAGGGGGTGAAGCCCTAACAGATTTGAGGATAATGCCAGCGCTCAGGTGGCTGCTGAAGGGGACTTAGTGTCATTGAAGCAACAGGGCAGAGCGGCTAAAGAGTATGTACAGGAGTTTCATAAGTTAGCCAGACAACTGAGAGGGTGGCCCGAACGTTTATTAGTCCACCAGTTCCACATGGGTCTAGACATGAGTCTAGGTGATGAATGGAAAAAACATTCAACTGTCCGCTAGGTAGTTATAAGTTCCGGGTCATGCCTTTTGGTCTGCTGGGGGCTCCTGCTGTTTTTATGCAGCTTATCAACAGCGTACTTTACGACCATCTGTATCGGGGAGTCCTAGTATATTTAGATGATATACTGATATATTTCACCACCATGGAGGAGCACGTTCATCTCGTACGTCAAGTCCTAACGAAGCTGCTGAAGGCCCAGTTATTCGTGAAACTATCAAAGTGTGAGTTTCATAAATCAGAAATAGATTATCTGGGATTCAGGATCACGGGAAAAGGAATAGAAATGGATCCCAATAAGGTTAAAACGGTCTTAGAATGGCAAGCCCCAAGGACCCGAAAACAGCTAAAGTTTCCTTGGTTTTGCTAACTTTTATAGGCATTTTATCCCCTCTTTCGCTCAAATAGCATTACCCTTAACTGACCTCCTGCAAACAAAGAATCTCGCGGTAAACAAATGGAACCCGAAACAGGCTTTAGACTGGACACCGTTTTGTCAACAGGTGTTTGACACCTTGAAGTCCTTGTTTGCCAGAGAACCAATACTTAGGCACCCCGATACATCAAAACCGTTTGTGATTCAGGCTGATGCAAGCAATGTAGCAGTTGGAGGAGTCCTTCTACAGTGAAACACCCAAGGCATACTCCAACCATGTGCCTATAACTCCCGAAAACTAACTCCCACAGAACGGAATTGGACCGTCTGGGAGAAAGAGGCTTACACTATTAAGTGGGCTCTTGAGACTTGGAGGCACTTGTTGGAAGGCACCAATATCCAGTCCGAAGTTTGGACGGATCATAAGAATTTAAAAGCCCTCCAGACACCCCGTAGCTTGTCATCAAAACAAGTCAGATGGGTGCAATTTTTCCATCAATTCACATTCAATTTAAAAGGCATACCTGGTGGGATGAATTACTTAGCGGGCAGACTATCCCATATGCCCCAATATGAGAACAAGAGAGACGAGATAACACAGGGTTTACTACCTCCTCAGCAAATGGGAAATCAGATGAGGGATAGAGCCCCTGTGTCTGTCCCCTGGATAGCAGACTTACAAAAAGCATTAGCATCAGACTGTCAGCATTTCATGCTGCACTTACTCCAATGCTGACATAAGAAGAAGAAGCGGAGGCATCTGGAAAGAGACATTTGACACTTCACCTACTTATTTTCCGTGGAGAGAATATCACCTAGGAGATGAGATGGGAGGGGGGAAATTCCTTTGAGTGGGAGCAGTAGATTAGGGGCAGAGTGACGGGGAAGATGGCCAATGAGTGCAGAGGAGTGGGGGTCTTGCCTGAGGAAGCCAGAGTTGGTGGCAATGAGTCGGAGCTAGAACGTTTGTGCTTAATAAATTAGAGGTTTTTTTCAAAGACTTTGTTTGAAATGCAATTTATTTAAGATGACTTCGAAACTTGACACAGACCTTTGGCTGGCAACAAATTGTCAGGTAGTGACCCAAAGGGCCGGGCTTACATGGAGGGGAGATAAATTGTACATCCCTTCCACATTGAGAGAAAAAGTGTTAAAACAATGTCACGATGTAAAAACAGTGGGGCATTTCAGTTTTGTCAAAACCCTCCATTTAGTACGACGGCAGTTCTGGTGGCCGCGGTTGCAAAGCCAAGTAGAAATATACGTACGGGGCTGTCTGGTTTGTGCAACAGCCAAATCTCTATCAGGCAAGCCACTCGGCCTGTTGCAGTCGGTGGCTGATCCACATAGACCATAGGATGACATAGCCATGGATTTTGTCATAGAGTTGCCTACTAGTAAGGGGCATAATGTAATCTGGACTGTCTTCGACCTGTTTTCTAAACAGGCACATTTCATCCCCTGCAAGGGGTTACCCTCTGCGAGGCAGCTAGCAAAGCTATTCGTACAACATGTATACCGTCTCCATGGCGTACCCAAGTGGATCATCTCCGATAGGGGACCCCAATTCACCACACACTTTTGGAGGCATTTCCTGCAGCAAATAGGAACAAAACAGGGGCTTAGTTCTGCATTTCACCCAAGTACTAATAGGGCAGCCGAGCAAGCCAACGCTATGATAGAAAGATACCTATGGTCCTACGTGTCTTACCAGCAAAACGATTGGTATGACCTATTACCATTTGCGGAGTCAGCGTATAATAACACTGTACATAGTAGCACGGGATATACCCCATTTAAGGTAGTATCAGGGAAAGAATTTCCTGCCATCCCAGAACTAGATATACAGACACAGGGTTCAAACACCACAACTGGATGGACAGAGAAAATACATAAACTTTGGCCACATATAAAAACCACATTGGATAAGGCATCTGTGGCATACAAAAAACAGGCCAATAAAAAGAGAAAGGATACCCCACCGTTTAGGATCGGAGAAAAAGTATACTTGTCTATGAAGTATATACGACTGCGAATACCTAGTAAAAAGCTAGGGCCTAAATATATAGGCCCATTCACAGTTACCAAGGTAATAAACCCAGTAACGGTAGCATTGAAACTTCCTCCCTTACTAGGCAGGATACATCCAGTGTTCCACAGCAGCCTCCTAAGGCCGGTGTTCTGTCCCCCTTCCTCACACAGGCAAACGTAATACCAACTACGCCTGCCAATATTTTATTAGGTAAACAGATTAGAATTCTTGGCAGACCAAGGTTTTGGCAGCAAACTGTCGAATGCCTGCCAAGACCGGTTTCACTCCCATAAAGCAGAAGAGGACTTATCTTCAGTCCGTTCCAGGAGCAACAAATTATCCACAAGACAAGAGTTTAGTCAATGTTCAGTCCAAAATATATCCAAGTGGAATTTCAGAGATCACGATGTGACTTTCAGGGTTGAACTTTGTCCATCACAAAGCCTGAAGAGCAATTCCACCTACTTTTATTCCTGGTGGGGCATGGCTCCGTGACTCAGCTCAATCTCTGGCCCTCCCACACCTCTTCTGTTGCTGCGCACACTTCTCCCTCCGACGCTGCCTGGGATCAAGCCAGGATTCATCATCCTCGCTCTCTAACAATTGGTGCTCCGATATGCCTTCCTCCGGGAACATCCCAGGCTGTTCCTCCTGGCCTTCGGATGGAACCTGAGGCATTGCCAGAAAGGAGGGTCCTGGAGAGGGAGGCCTTGTCAGTTCCTCCCACCTTCTGAGTCCTCTTCCTCTGTTAGGAGTCGGGGTCACAACAGCCGGCAACTAACATAAGGGATACTGGAACACGTCCAGGACCTGTAGCAGGAAATGTATATGAGATCGAAAAAATACTCGACTCGAAAATATACCATGGAGCCCACAGATATTTGGTATGCTGGAAAGGATACCCCAATACAGATGCATCATGGGTACGAGTAAAAGACATTAATGCCTCACAATTAATGAAAAGGTTTCATAAAGCACACCCACACAAACCGGGTGGTGTTTCCTCTTAATCGTCAGTAATCATCATTAACCATATTCTGTTCTTCTGTTCTTGCCCCTACAGGAAGGGACCTGGTGGGGGGGTGCATGTTGAGCATCAAGTATCCCTTGACACAACGCCATCAAGCCAGCGAGAGAAACCTTATCAGGGGCTCGCAACTCATCAATGAAGCCTACATTAGGAATGGTGGAGGGGGTGTATTGTGAATAGGCTTTCTTTCCACAGTGATAACAGGTGGCGGACGGAATATGGACAAGGGGGGGAAGTAGGCGATGGGCGACCTGAACGGCAACTAAGGATGACATCATAAGTCCACGACCTGGCAATGAGTGAGCAGAACGGTGGCTGCAGATGACCTCATAAGCCCGCGCTCAGAGGGAATTGGGACACGCGGCAGATTCAAAGCCCAGCAGCTGATAGGATTCAGTGCTGATTGAACAACCGCCTTCACACATGCCCTATATAAACAGGTGAGTGGAACACTCAGCATCTCCAACTTTATTCTGAAAACAGACCTCAGTGCCTACTGTAAAACACCGTAAAGCTACTATTAAACCAGGTTTGATCCTACTGTTGTGTGAGTGCATAATACTTTGCCCGGCAGAGCCTTGGTGTTACCAGAGGGGCTGAGACTGACTCCAGTCTGTCTAAGCTCCCAATTGGGTGACTTAGTTGCTATGCCTATTCATTGGCTGATCTATTCCAGTTTATGAATATTCATACTCTGACAGTTTCCCCTTGTACTACCATCGGTGTAGGCGCTGGGTGGTCCTGTGGTCTTAGTCTTGAACTAACAGCAGGCTTCAGCAAGCTGCTGTGGAAGACTGGATGCACTTTGCCTAATAGGCATGGGAGGTTAAGTTGAACTGTTACTGGGTTAATTACTTTCACTATTGAAAATGGTCCTAAGAACTTAGGTCCTAGCTTTCTCCTGGGCAATTTCAATTTAATGTATTTGGTGGACAGGTAAACGTGATCTCCCACAGAAAAGGGGGGTTGAAGAGATCGGCATTTATCTTCTTGTTTCTTGTATGCTTCTGCTGCCTCCACTAGTGCTTTCTTGGTGTTTTCCCAACCCCTCTTGAGCGACTTCATCCATTCGGCTAGAGTCATGGAGGAGGGCAGCTCTCTTGGCAACTCAGGCATAGGAATGAATTCCATGCCGCTAGTGACTTGAAAGGGGGTTAGTCTGGTGCTGCTATGCATTGCATTGTTGTAAGCCACTTCTGCGAAAGGCAGAAGATCTGCCCAATTTTCTTGTTGGTAATCCCATAGTATTTTATCTACTGCTCTACCATGGCATTCTGTTCTGCCCCAGCTACGGACCTCAAAGAACGCAGCACACACAAAGTCCATTCAAACCTTAGTTTACTGAATAAACCAGTCTTTTACAACAATGGCTGTTAATTAATTGCATTAACAGCCGCCAAGAATTCAAAGAATAATACTGAAAGCTTACTATGATTGGCAGAATGCCCAGAAGCAATTTACAGGAAGCTGATAAGCAAGACAAGACACAAAGGTATGTGAACTAAGTTGTTCCCTGCAAATTGCTTCAGTTGGCGTTCCTCCTTAAATAGGCTAAGGGAGTGGCCAATTAGCCCCAAGCCTTACTCTCAAGGAGACCTCCTCCTGAGGAGCCACTCCTGCCTTTTGGCAGCTCTGCGTGCCCATGCATTGAGAAGAGGCTCCTCCTCTTCGTCCTCTTAACTTAAGGGAGCTTCGGGAGGTTCTGAAGGCCCTGGCTGAATCCCCGCCTCTGGCACCACATCATCTCCAGCCTCCTCATTGTCCGACTCGAGTGCCAGCTGCACAGGCTGCTGGCGCAGCACCACACCAGCCTCCTCACTGTCTGAATCAGCTACTAGCTGCACAAGCCGCTGACGGGCCACAACACATTTGCATGTTCCACGGCTCTGTTCATGCTTGGATGAAAAGCTGAGCTAAGTTCTTGTGTTGACCCAATGGATTTCAGGAATTCTCTCCAGAATTTAGTGGTGAACTGAACGCCTCTGCCTCAGATTACCCGGTGGGGCACTCTGTGCAGTCAGTAGATCTGCTTGATAAACATTTTAGCCAGTTTCCTGGCAGAGGGTAAACCGGAGCAGCAGGGGTGAAATTCAGCCTGTTCGGACTGGTTCTGGCATCTGGGTAGGGAAAATTTTGACCGGTTTGGAGAAGTGGTAGGGAAAATTTTTATTGGCCCTGCCCACCTGCCCCCCTCCTCTCACATCTCCTATATTCTGTTGTTTATTAGCTCAGCAGCTGATTTGCGCGGCAGAGTGGATTGTCGCGCCTCAGCTGAGCTAAGAAACAGCTGATGGTCAGTCTTAGTCTCATTTGCCCTCAGTGGAAGTAAGAAACAGCTGATGGTCGATGTTTGTCTGATTTGCGCCTGTGCATTTGGCATTCCTCAGTGTTAGTAAGAGACAGCTGATGGTCGGTGTTTGTGGGCAGGGATGTCACCTTAAGCGCTGAGTCTCCAAGGGAATCTCTCTCTCGTTTGCACCTTTTCCAAGACTGCTCGACTCACTTTAATTGGAGTTTTTTGCTTTTGTTTTGATTCTTGAGGCTGCCTTGTATGTTTTGGCAACATCCTGCTTGCTTTTCATTGTTTGGTTTCGGGTGTGTTTGTGTGCTTAAAGGGCTTTCACTGTGTCAGAAGATTTATCTTGGTGCCCCCCACCTGGGTGAAGCTCCCATATTTTTATTGTATTTTTGACCATAATTTTATTCCCATAACACCAGAAAAGCAAGCAAACACAATAGAATAATAAACCAACACTTTTTGCAGCCTTTTTCCTTTCCCTCCGGCAGCAGGGCAAAGCTCTTAACTAGCTTAAATGAGATGTCTGGGCGTTCAGCCAAGAGCAATTATCACCTTGTAAAATGTTGCAAAGCTGCAAAACAGCTCAGCCCTTGCCTGAAGGAAGCCATTGAGAAACTCAGACAATATAGCCGGTAGAAACTCCCTACCTTACCCCAGAGGTTTGTTTTGCTGGAAGGGTGTGTAGGAAGTTAGCACCCACCTAGAAGAATGAAATATTTTAGGAAATATTAAAAAGGCAGAATATTATGTTTCCCTGGGTGAGAAATAGAGAAGCATGTTTTAAAGATGAAGCAGCTCCCACCTTCTTGCCCCCACCCACCCTTTGTCAATGGGCCAGAGGCAGAAACTCAATTCCCTCCCATCTTTGTCAAAGGACCATCAACTGCAACACAATAGGACCCATCTAGCAACAGAAACTAACACAATAGGACCCATTTAGCAACAGAAACTCACCACATGGCACCTGGGAAGATTACATCAGCCAGCAAGGGTAGCTAAGACCCCCACCCCCTGGGAGTCTGACAACCAATCAGGATACTCTTTCTGGGCCCCAGGAAGTTCAAAGCCAGAGAGGGCATAAAACCCGGGGAATTGCAGCATCTCCGCCCTTTTCTGTTCAGGAACTCAAACCATGTTATCCTGTCCACCATTAAACCATCTTTCCAAGCAGTCTCCATGTTTCCAGTGTCTTTTTCCCCACTTGGAGCTGAACCCAGAAGGATATTTCTTTTAACAGGTGAATTAGAATTGTCTCTTCCCCCCGCCCCCCCCCCTTCCTTTCCACTTTCTTAGAAGCAGAAAGTCACAGGGCTAATCTGGAAGGGAATCACTGTGCTGAACCATTGTAACGTAAATAAAAGTGAATAAAATAATAATGGGAATAAGGTAAATGGGAATAAAAGTGAATAAAAGTAGGAATCATACAGAATCAGTTACATGAACTCTAAAAGACACTCTTTATTCACTTTTATTCTAAGGGAGAAAGGGTCAGTTAAAGGACACTCTCTATTCACATTATTATAAGGAAGAAAAGGGCTTGGAGATTATATTAAAAATCAGCTAAAAGCCATTATTGGTACATATATTTTCTGATGAGGAAATCTCAGCTAGCTACCAAGGAAGAACAAGCCATATGGAAAACATTTGATGGGCATCACTGTCAAAGACACAAACATATGTATGTTACAAAAAGTCACTTATGACCCAAGGATAGCAGTATATTTCCCATTAGCAACTACAAGCACTTAAGGAAGGTTGTCTAAACTAAGATAATCTTATAAACCAAAAATAATGGTTTACTAATGGTTTAGTAATTAGGAAATGTCAATTATCATATAACAAATGTATGTTAGCCATATATAGAAAATGTATGAGCTCATGTTAACCATATATGGAAAATGCATGATCTCACCGAATCCTTTGTCTTGGAAACATATATAAACTGTCTATCAGAGCTGTTTTCTTTGTTCAAAGTTTCAGGTACGAATTTGGCTTTGAACCTCCGGAAATAAACTCTCTCTGGCTGACCCAGGAATGTTGTTTAGTCCCTTCATTCCACAACATTTATGGCACCCTGGCAGATGGGACTAAGAACAAAGACCTTTGTTCTGCCGGACGGGCTGCCCCAGTGGGAACCGACACCTCCCCAAAGAAAGTTCACTGGCCGGCCACAAAGACTCCCTTGAAGTCTACGGAATCTTTCAGTGAGGAAATGCCGTAAAACCCACTGGAGAGCAGACTAGTCAAGGATCCTCAAAGGCCAGCCAGACAGAGATCTCAACAAAAGTCCAAGACAAGTATAAGTTAGGGAGTTCGAGTCTCTCCTCAGGAACAGGTAAGTATAAGTAAAATGGATAGCTCACCAACTTTGGGGTGAACAAAAGTGGGGCCTGATCACCCCCCCAGGAGGCAAAGCGTCGTCTTAAAACCTCCTGTTAGGATTGTGTGGGTTGGTTAAACGGCCGCAGGTCTCAAATATAGCTGTGATCGTCCTGTGTATTGAATCGGTCATAGTGTATTTTTAGGAAGGGTGGACGTAATAGTGTCCCGAGGACACCGTTACAATGCATGTTAGCCAATTTTAAGGGTCTGTTTGATGAAATCTAAAAGGGGAGAAAGAAAATCTTATGCAATAAAAGTTTAAAAAAAAATGTGTGTGATCTTATGTGTGGTAAAAAAAAAAAGGAACTACTGCAGTGTTATAAACATTCTGATAAATTACCATTCTTAAAAAGTCAGAGAACTCTGAAAGAACTAAGAATAAAAATAAATAAATAAATTGTTTACTGTTTTTCCCACCCGGGGTTTAGCAGGTAAAGGTAAAGCCTGTCTAAATGGGAACTCAGATAATTTGAATTGATTAATTTGATGTGATTCCTGTTAAAAATTATTTTGTTGATGTGCATCTATAATGATAGTGTGTAGAATTGAATGGGATTGAATTGATTGTGAGATGTCTGATCAGCCTGTGATTTAAGTAAACATCTTGGCTTGGAGCTGTGGGAAACAGGCAGTGGTTGGGGCCCAAAATCATATCTGTGATTAAAACTGCTTCCTGAGTTTCCCCACTGCTTGAAGCTACAGATTAACCAAGGAAAGAAAAAGTGGAAAGAGCTGGATGGAGGAGGAAATCCTCTAATCAAATGTGAGTGCGTTGAGGGTAAAAGTTGGGGTGAATGTATTTTGATTCCCTTTCATATAAACACTAAGTTGCAAGGTTTTGTTGTTGTTGCTGTTGTGAAGTAAGCAGAAATTGGTGGATAATGTCTGTGTGTTGTTGCGGCTGGAGAGATCGTGTTGTTCTGTTAAAAAAAAAATGCTGAGTGAAAGAGGGGGGGCGTAGTGAGGCTTGTCTGCGTGCTTTAAACATTTTTTTTCCTTTCTCTTGACCGGTCTGAGAAAGGAGGGGGGAAGTGGGCTTGCTTGTGCAGCCTTGCCTCCTTTGGTCTCTTTCATCTGCATAAAGAGGCTGTACAGAGGTGTTTTCTTTTCTGCTCTGAATACAATTTTGATTTTATTGTTTTTCTGGAAATTGTTGAGGTTTAAAATATTTAATTAAACCTATATAAAAGAAATGATTTTGAAAGATTTTCTGAATCTGACTTGCATTTTACTAAAGGCAGAGATTGATCCAAATATATTTCAGAGCATTGATCCAAAATACTTCATTTAAATTGTTTTATTTTTGAAGCTGTTCTTCTTACCTGCATTAAAAAAAATGCCTTTATGCCTGTCTGCATTTTGAATGCTTAGGTGCTCCATCATATGGCATTGTCTGTTTGTTAGTAGCATAAGTTGTTGCCGTTTTAGAAATTGTTACAGAGATGGGTTACAATAGTAGAAGGGAGTGAGAGAACTATCAATTTAAATTTACTTTTAAACATTACCTGAATAGTTTAGGATTTTTCTAGAGATTCACCCTGCAAATAAGCCTCCAAAAATGCACACTTTAATAGTATTTCTAAGTTTGTGAAAGTGACTATAAATAACCTAAAGCAAAACTTGTACTCTCTGAGAAAAAAAAAACCCAGATTTTTATGTCATGAATGCTACATTGGAAGAATAAATTTAATTCAGAATAACCCTTCCAATGAATCATGTCTGGAGGAACCCTCTGTAAATGATTTTGCATTGGATTATTTAAGCTCTGGTCTAATTGTTCCATCTTGAATGGCATTACAATGAACTGCAGCTCTGTTATCCCTAAACTTTTAATAGATATAACCAGAGGCTGTTTTACATGGACATTGGGAAGAGGGGATCAGATTTCTTCTTTGGTTGAAGGAGGATACAGATATCCTTTATGTACCAAATATGTCTGAATATTCTTTTGTTCTTATCTGTTTTTGTGCTTATTCTTTACCACTCTTTTGTTAAGTTTTGTTTGCTTTTTGTGAATCATACTCCAGAGTTAGTGAAGTTTGGTTCAGTTTTGGAGAATTACTGTTCAGTTCTCTGAAAAGTTTGGCAAGAAAAACATAGGTAGCTGAACACTCCTTGGAATTATGTTTGGTCAAAGTCGGTGAAGGAAATTGCAGGCTTGATTTTAGGTTTAAAGAGATTGAGACTAAGCTCCAGAATTTGGAAGCTGTTGTCTTTTCTAAGCAATTGCTTTGTCCCTACCCTGCCACAATATTTCATGCTGTGATATCTTTGGGGCATTATGATGTGAACTATAGTTATTCCCAAATGGAATTCTGTTTGCAGCCTGGAAACACCGACATCTTTAGTTAACGGGGGGGGGGGGGGGGGGTGTCCCCTGCTCCTCCCCTTCCTCTCTATTTGGATCTTGAAGGAGCAACATGTGAAGAATTTCCATTAAAACATATGGCTGTAACAACTATTTGAATAGTAACTTGTTTTTAAATCAAATCTTCATATGGATGTTTTAATACAATGGGATGATACATTTCTAACAATGGTTCCATTTCTGGTATTTTTCTGATAGTACTTCTCATTAATCTTTTATAGATTAGAATTGTCAATATTTTAAAATGAGGTCAAATACTTGTTTTTGAATTATAAATTTAGTAGTGGGACCTAATCTTTGAAAACATAGAAAAGGGAATTGCACAAGGGATGTTGGCTCAGGACTGGGCAGGACAAAAGAAACCTGTGGCATTCCTGTCAAAAATAATGGACCCAGTAATAAGGGGATGGCCAGTATGTATTCAAGCAATTGCTGCTACACAATATTAGTCCAAGAAAGTAGGAAATTGACTTTTGGGGAAGCCCTTATTGTGAGCACCCCATCTAAAATATGAAGCAATTTAAATGCAGCAGACAGACTTGATTTTAACTACAGATCACAATTTGAATCTAGCACAGTTCTTAGCCAACACCAGATCAATGGATCAGTATGGATGAAAACATTATGGTGCTAAAGTAATTGATTTACAAACAAAAATAAGACCTGATTTGGAGGAACACCCCCTGGAGAAAGGAGAAGCAATTTGTATAGACGGTTCCTCTAGGGTGGAGGAGGGAGTACGGAAAAACAGATATGCTATTATAAAGGGACACACTAAAAAGATCCTGGAAGCAAGGGGTTTGCCTCGAAATTGGTCTGCTCAAACCTGTGAATTGTATGCACAAAATCAAGCTCTATTGATAGGGAGCCTGGATAGCTCGCATTGTAATTTAACTCCAGCTGTCTGTAATTAGTGGGTTCGAATCTCACCAGGCTCGGGGTTGACTCAGCCTTCTATCCTTTCTGGGGTGGGTGAATTGGGGGCCCGGTTTGTGGGGGCAATGGGCTGACTTTGTGTGAAGGTGCAGAATTGTGACGGCTTTTGCTTAATGCATTGTAACCCTGAGTCTCCGGGGAGGGGCGGCATATAAATCAATTAAAAAAAAAAAGGGCTTTATGCATCTTGGAAGGAAAAATAGGCAGATTTGAAGTATGCATTTGGGGATAATGCATACATTTAGAAAAATATGGGTGAAGTCATTGGGGAATTCAAGCTATTGTAAATGAACTTTTAAAATGCTATGGTTGTATTGGGATATATCCTTTAGCAAAGTTAATTATAAACAAATGTTTGATTTGCAAAAAGGTGAATAAACAAGCTGTCAGGAAACAACAGATGGGTGGGAGACCACCAGCTGTAAGACCATTTCAATGTATTCAAGTGGGCTTTACAGAATTACCAAAAGTGGGGAGAGTAAAATATTTATTGGTCATAGTGGACCACTTCACAGGGTGGGTTGAAGCGTTTCCCTGCAATAATGCTACAACAACAGAAGTGTCAAGAATTTAGTTAGATCCAACCTAGAAAGAATATTGGAATATCATCATATGAATTGTTGTTTGGAGTAGCTTTCACTCCAGAAAGCATATGCATTGATTCCCTGGAAACCAGAGACAATGTATTGAAAAAATATGTGTATAAACTGTCCAGATATTTTAAAGTTCTTAGGAAACAAGGACTATTAGCCCAAACACCACCTTTGGAGTTTCCAGTCCACACATTCCACCACGATGATTGGGTGTTGATCCGGAGCTGGAAGGAAGTCAAACCCCAAGTGAAAGGGCCCGTGCCAGCCCCAAAGGAGTGGAAGGTGGAATCTCACCAAGGAGATCCACTGAAGTTGGCAATCCAAAGAACCCAAAGGACTGGTAGGCAGTAACCAGTGGAATAGCGTTCTTCATCACCTGGACTATTTTTGTATTTTTCTTTCTTAGGACTGAGTGGTTGCCTATGCTGTTTCCCCAACTGAAGAGGACTACAACTGATCAGATTCCATTGCGCGCTCTCCCAGATGTGTTGGTTTTGTAATTGTGTTTTTAAGACCTTAGAAGGAAGATCTTGGATCCACTGGACGAGACTGAAGCCTGCAGACCAGAGTGACCCAGTCACATACCAGGTAACAAAAACTGACAAACCATTGGTGCTGAAGTTAAAGAAGAATACACCCTGCTGAGTCCTACCGGCAATGGACTCTCAACGCATGGTGGTGATCGTCAGCCTTGCTGAACCACCCCGGAAGCTGGTTCCCCGCGCACGGCTGAAGCTTGGAACAGAGAAAAACAGTATTCCTTTTGTAAGATGTATTAGAAATATGGCCAAGTATTAAGGAATGTTAGCATATCTAGTCTAAGCTTAGTAATTTTAGGCATAATGAATTTCATCATCTTGACTGTAATTTGTAATGTAAACCCATTAACTGTGATAGAATCCAGTGAGCAATTTTTAAAGACACTTATGCTTGAGGAAGATTGGGTGTGGGGACTCTGGGCAACAGCTACTTTAGCCCTTCTGTTGGTATTGTTTTACACTGATATTGCCCTATCCCAAGTTACGCATGCCCCTAACCGTCTTCCTGATGTAGTGAATTTGTAAACTATGGGTCTTGCGCTCTTTAAGGCCTTGTGGGTGTGTCATTATGATGTATTTAAGGCTTTGGGTACTATTAGCTAAAGGTCTAGTGAGTGATACTATCTTGAACAGTAATTCCCAATGTTGCGTCAGTGTCCAAGAAATCCCCCTTGTCCCTGCGGAAGGATTTGAAGATGTCAAGAATCCCAGGGGACCTAGCAGCATCAGGACACTGAATGGGGACACTTTGGGTCAAGTCTACTCCCGCCAACAACATCAGAAGATGGAGTGGGTACCTTAGTCCTAAATCAATCCCTAGACCTAAGGTTAAGAGTTTGACAAACCCAGTAAAGGGGGGAATACAAGAACAAAGAGAGAACGGACCTGTACAACAATTGAAAAGAGGAGATTGCATATCAGGGATACTGGAATCGGGTCTAAACCTTCAGAAACCTAGTAGGCCTGTAGGATCCCTGACAAAAGCGCAATGTCCATCAGAAGTGTACCTTGGTCCTAGAATGAACCTTAAGGATGTCAAACTAACCAAAAATCTTTTTCCTTCTGCACACCATCATTTCACCATAAGGTCACTTTCTCACTACCACCAACTGCCATCATCACAAGATGGGGGGATCAGAGGAGTCCTGGAATATATCCAAGGAAAGGGGCCCCAGTCTGTTCCAGCCCCCTCGCTTCCCTATCTGGCTCTCCATTGGGTCCAGCACAGATTTCTATGTCTTCTTTCCCCCTGGGAATACTACCTCCTGGTATCTTTTTGAAGGTCCAATCCTCAGAGATAAGCAAAAGGACCCGTCACCAGAAGTTCCATTATAGCCGCTGGCTGGAATGTTTGTGACAGGGACTTTAGGGGATCTGGACTAATGAAAAGAACCATCAGACCCATGCTTTCTCCATGAATATAGGTGTGTGCGTAAGGGGAAAGGGAGTTTTCTTCTTCTGCGGAAATGATGCGTATTTATGTTTGCCAACAAATTGGACTGGAACATGTACACTAGTACACCTTTTTTCTAAAATAGGTGTTGTTAGTGGAGAACATACCATCCCTGTTCCTCTCATGGGACATGTTCAGAAACAGGTACCAACCCTAGTCCCACTATTAGTAATCATGGGAATAGGAACTGCTGTGGGGACAGGTATAGGAGAAATGACACACTCAGTAATACAGTTTCGGCAATTATCAGAGGAGCTCCAAGAAAGCCTGAACCAAATTGCTGGAACTCTGGTAGAAGTCCAAGACCAGATAGATTCATTGGCAGCAGTGGTCCTACAAAATCAACGTGCCTTAGACCTCATAACTGCAGAGAGAGTAGGTGTGTGTGTATTTGTGAGAGAAGATGGTTGCTTCTATATGAATAAATCAGGTGTGGTCAGAGGAATTGCCAAGGAATTGCAGGTAGGGCATCCAAGATAGGTCAGAGGTTACAAACAACGGACATGTGGTTTTCTTGGTTGCCTGGATCCAGCTGGATTAAACAAATGTTATTCTTGTTGATATGGCTGTGGCAGGCCCAGCTTTTATTCCTTGTGCAATCCCTGTGCTGAAGCAGCTATCCAATCAGAGCAGTGAAAGAGATACAGAAGGAGAAAGCGTTCATTTTGACAGAGCGCTTTCTTGAAGAAAAAGTTTCTGAAACAGACACATATGTAGAAATGGAGTCTGGGAAAGAATGGAGGGAGTACCTCCAAAGATAAAGAGAATGAAGATCAAGAAATACCTATCTCTTGCCTAGATTAGTCATATTTTGTTAAGATATTATATGTTAGCTTTGTTTATCCAAAAGAATGGGATAATATTTACTAAAGAGTTGAACATGTAAGGAATGGTGAAAGTTTCTGAAAAACTTTCAAAGGGGGGAATAACGTAAATAAAAGTGAATAAAATAATAATGGGAATAAGGTAAATGGGAATAAAAGTGAATAAAAGTAGGAATCATACAGAATCAGTTACATGAACTCTAAAAGACACTCTTTATTCACTTTTATTCTAAGGGAGAAAGGGTCAGTTAAAGGACACTCTCTATTCACATTATTATAAGGAAGAAAAGGGCTTGGAGATTATATTAAAAATCAGCTAAAAGCCATTATTGGTACATATATTTTCTGATGAGGAAATCTCAGCTAGCTACCAAGGAAGAACAAGCCATATGGAAAACATTTGATGGGCATCACTGTCAAAGACACAAACATATGTATGTTACAAAAAGTCACTTATGACCCAAGGATAGCAGTATATTTCCCATTAGCAACTACAAGCACTTAAGGAAGGTTGTCTAAACTAAGATAATCTTATAAACCAAAAATAATGGTTTACTAATGGTTTAGTAATTAGGAAATGTCAATTATCATATAACAAATGTATGTTAGCCATATATAGAAAATGTATGAGCTCATGTTAACCATATATGGAAAATGCATGATCTCACCGAATCCTTTGTCTTGGAAACATATATAAACTGTCTATCAGAGCTGTTTTCTTTGTTCAAAGTTTCAGGTACGAATTTGGCTTTGAACCTCCGGAAATAAACTCTCTCTGGCTGACCCAGGAATGTTGTTTAGTCCCTTCATTCCACAACAATTGAAAAGTGCAGGTGGTGGTCATTCACCCTATTTCTGTTTCTCCGGGTCTTTGATTGGGGGTTTCCTCTGGAGCAAAAGCAGAGAGCCTCTTCCAGTGAAGATTTCTCTGTGTCTTCTAATTTTCTTCCAGAGCAGAACAAAAAAGCCTCTTCCTGTGGAGGCTTTTCCAGTTCTTTATTCAGATTTTCTCCTGTAGCAAAAGAAAGCCCTTTCTAGTGAAGTCTTCCCTGTGTGTTTATTCTGCTTTTCCTCTGGACTGGAGCAAAATCATCTGGTGGCAGGCCTTAAGTAACAATCCCACATTTATTTTACTCCATGCGTGGCCCACCCACTATTTAATTTACCACTTCTGTCTGTGCCTCTTTCCCAAACTGTATACTTGTCTTCCCCCCCCCCTCCTATCTATCACACTCTCTCTCTCTCTCTCTCTCTCTCACACACACACACACACACACACACACAGAGGTCCATGGTAAAATTGTCTTCCATGAAAACAGTCCCTGGTGCCAGAAAGGTTGGGGACCTCTGAATTAGACCATGCAGGGTCCCTACAGGAGAGCCCTTTTAAGGATTATGTATTAATAGAAAAGCAACTAATTTAGCTCTGATCCTAAATGTTCAAGCTGTTGCACATAAAAAACAGAGGAGCTCTGATCAACTATCACAGCCACATTTTGGATCTGAGTGGAGGGCCTGGGAAAGGGGTCAGAATAACAGAATAACACTTAGAAGGGACTTCAGAGCATTTCAGAGAAATGGCTGTCCAGTCTTTTCTTAAAAACCTCCAGTGATCAAGCACCCAGAACCTCTGGAGACAAGCAGTTCCATTGGTTAATTGTCCTCACTGTCAGGAAGTTTCTCCTTAGTTTTAGGTTGCTTCTCTTTGTTCAGTTTCCATCCATTGCTTCTTGTTTTGCCTTCTGCTTCTTTGGAAAATACATTGCCCCCCCACTTTCTTTGTGGCAGCCCCTTAAAAGCCGTTTGCCTATCACACTCTTGGGCAAAGCATGTGAGCCATTTCCTCCTTTCAGTGGTCCATGAAAGTACATCTATAGTATGTAGATAATAAAGTCGAAAAAAGGTGAACAACATTTTTACAGAACTATAGATACGTTGAGGCTGGGTGTGACAAAAAATGGCTGGGAGGGGAGGGGACAGGCGAGGCACCCCTTGATGTGAGTGACATTGAGTTGGCCATGCCCACCCAGTCACATGCCCACCAAGCCACGCACACCAAGCTACGCCCACAGAACCAGTAGGGAAAAATTTTGAATTTCACCACTGCGGAGCAGCTAATAAAATGGGCTTGCTTAGAGAATAAGTCAATCACAGTCCAGATGATTGTATTCCCCCTGCTCTCTGGGAGCTCAACTATAAAATCCATAGCGACTTCCTCCCAGGACTGGCTGGGGTCAGCTACTTGTTGGAGAAGTCCAAGAGGTCTTCCTGGTCTCATCTGCATAGTGGCGCAAGTAGCACAACTTTTTACATAGTCCTCCACATCGATTTTCATCTTCGGCCACCAGAATTGCCTCCGGGGTAAGTGGAGGGTTTTTAGGAAGCCGAAGTGAGTGGCAAGTCGGGAGTCATGGCTGCGCTGCAAGACTTGCAGCCTCAAGCTGGTGGGGACATATAGTTTGGACCAGGGGTGGGTTCTAAATTTTTTTACTACTGGTTCTGTGGGCATGGCTTATTTTGTGGGAATGGCTTGGGGGGGGGGGGGTAATGTGACTGGGTGGGCATGGCCAACTTTTTTTTTTTTTACTTTTAAAAGCATTATTTCTACAACCTTAAGAGGTTGCAGAAAAAAATGCTTTTAGAAGCTTCTGACGATCAGGCAAATCTGGGATCGCCAGAAGCTTTTAAAGGGATTTTTTCCCCTACAACCTCCTCGGCTGAAGAGGTTGCAGAAAAAATGTTTTCAGAAGCCTCTGAAGATCCCAGCTGAGCCGCGCAATCATCAGAGGCTTTCTTTTTAACTTTTAAAAGCATTTTTTCAGCTGAAGAGGTTGTAGAAAAAATGCTTTTAAAAGTTAAAAAGACAAAAAAGCATCTGATGAGGTGGGCAGGGTAAGCAAGCAGCGACCAGGCTGGGGACCGGTTTGGGGGCGTGGCCAACCAATCTTATTACCAGTTCTCCGAACTACTAAAAACCAGTGCGAACCGGGAGCAACCCACCATTGGTTTGGACCCTTTCCAAGCTAGTCCCTCTCTCATGGTCAGGATGTCCTGGTTTTCATTAAACCACTGATCGGCTGGGAGTGCGGCTTTTAGTGCAGCTGTCAGTTGCTCTGCTCTGGGGTTGTTTTGGCATTTGGTTTGGCCCCTGGTGGTGACTTGCGCAGCTTGTTAAGAAGGGGGGATGATCACATGGATGACTTCCTCCCTCCGACTATTGAATAGTGGCTTTCTGGATAGTGCATCTGCTAGCAGGTTTTTCCCCCCTGGGATGTATTTTAGCTCAAAGTTGAACCATTTAAAATACGGCGTCCAGCGGACTTGTTTGGGGGAGAGTTTTTTGGGGGTCTTTAGGGCCTCAAGGTTTTTCTGATCAGTCCAGACCTCAAAAGGCACTTTACTCTCCTCTAAGAAGTGCCTCCAGGAAAGAAGAGCCCAGTGGACTGCGTAAGCCTCCTTCTCCCATATTGCCCACCGTCTCTAGGTGTCAGTGAGGGTTTTTTTTTTTTGACACATATGTGCAGGGCAAGAGCTGAAAACTACTTGTTTTCAGTAGTTCCATCAGGGATAGGGCTACTTCTGCAAAAGCTGGAATGAATTGCCTATAGAAGTTTGTGAACCCCAGGAAGGTCTGGAGTTGTTTGCGGGTGCGTGGGGGTTGCCAGTCCAGCACCGCTTTCACTTTCCCTGGATCCATCTCGATCCCCTCATTTGACACTGGCCCAGGTACTCTAGGGAAGTTTTATGGAACTTGCATTTGGAAAGCTTTGCATAGAGCTTTGTGGCTAGTTTTTTTTTAGTACCTGCCACACTAATTTAATGTGTTCTTCCAGTGTCTCACTAAATATGAGAATGTCACCCAGATAGACTAGGACACCCTTGTACAGATGTTCATGCAGCACCTTGTTTATTAGCTGCATGAATACTGCGGGGGCATGACCAATACAAACGGCATGACCTTGAATTGGAAGCTACCCAGCGGGCAGTTGTTTTTTTTAGTAAAGTTTTTTTATTTTTTAAACACACAAACATACACTGCATCTTTTCTGAACAGAATATTGGCCTGGTTTTAAATTTATACAGATTTTTGTTCATCTTTAACACAATTTTATATATAATTTTTCTCACATCCTTTATTCTCTCTAATTCTAAGAAACCAATATTACCCTTCATTTTAACTTCTCATCCGAATATAGTTCATTTTTTCTTTTCCCTCCTTAAAATCTGAACACTAAATTTGACTTCACATAACATAATACGATCCCCAATTATTACCTTAAATTCTCTTATTCCAATCACCAATGATTCTTTTATCAACTATTCCAAATAATACATTTCAACAATTAAACATATTCAATAAAAAATCAATTAAGTATCAATCTTACTCCAATACCTCTACATTTAAATTCATATAACATAATACAATTCCCAATTATTTTCTTAAATTCTCTTGTTCCAATCTCAAATAGTTTTTTCTTTATCAATTGTTCCAAATAGTACCCTTTGACATTTTTATCAAAAACCAGTTAAATATATCTAAGTAGTTCATAATCCAATATCATTTCAACTTTCTTTTCTTATTTAGTTAAATTCCAAATATATAATTCAGAATATTCCATTTGTTACAATACCCTTCATTAATTAAAAATATTCCAATTATTACATTCATCATACATCCATATTTTTTAAACTCACTTCATTAAAAATACAGTCCATTTCTGCGTATTGACTTCCATATAGTTTTGAAATCACTTCATTAAAAATACAATTTCATCTTTTCCCTAGTATTCATTTCCTTTACCCCATATTCTCCTTCCATTTCTTTCTCCCTTTCTATCTTTATATTTTACTTTCTTTTTCTTTTTCTTTCCCCTTCTTCTTTTTTGTATTTTAAAATCCTGATCTCTCTTTTCCCTTTTTCTTATCTTCTCACTATTAATTCCAATGTAATCATTTTGTTTTTTAAGATCATAAACTCTTCTATTTTGCTGTATCTTTCCCATTATTTTCCATCTCTTTTTCCTTTTTTTAATTTTCTCACTGATAATCCCAGTGTAATCATTTAAGTTTTTTATATTCTTTCTATTCCATCCTCTTTTTGTGAAGTTTCTGAAAGATGCCCTAATTAATTCATGAGCCATGAGCCAAACTTCAAAAGAAATAAAGTCATTTATTAGGAGCACCATTTCGGCAATATTCGGATGCAGTTAGAACTAATCCCACGTAGATTTACGTTCCCCTATGACCCTCTCTCTCCCCTCCTCCCTGGCCGTGTCATAAATCACATTCTCCAATTAACCACTTTGGCTGGCTGTGAAATCCAACACTCTCCTACTGATTGCTGTGTAATGTATTTTCAGTTAGGGAAATCAGTCAGCTCCCTCAGTTCTCCCTCCCTCCTGCTCATGGAAACTTGAAAGCTTTGCAAGTTGACACTTTTCTTTTTTTGTTTCTTTCCCCTTTTTCTATTTTTTCCAATGTTAAACCCAATGTAATTTTTAAAATTCTCCTTTTTATTATTACTACCCATATAATCATTTAATTTTCCATAATCAATCTCCTTGTCTTTGTCGTCTTCTTTATTTTCAGTCTCTTTTCCTTGCTTCTCATTAGTTGTTTCTTTGTCAGTTTGAATGTATCCTTTTTTTAATATATACAAACTTTATTAAGCTTAAAAAGAGAAAAGTTATACAAAATATTCACAACCCTAAAAATACAATCAACAATACTAACAAACAAACATAACAAACAAACTAAATGTATATAGTGTATATAAATACAAGTATACACAGTGATCTTTTTCTTCTTTTATCTTTATTTATTAGATTTGTATACCGCCCTTCTCCTTGCGGACTCAGGGCGGTGGACAGCCAAATAAAAAACAATACACAAAAGTTAAAAATTTCTTAAAAAAGCATATAACTCTGGCTAAGAAATTAAAACCATTAAATATTAAAATACCCCACCATAAAATACAAATCTTTAAAAATTTAAAAACTTTAAGGGGGTCAGGCTAGACCAGCAAGCTGAAAGAGATGGGTTTTCAGGGCCCGACGAAAAGTCCGGAGGTCGGGAATTCTTCTCAGTTCTGGAGGGAGATCGTTCCAGAGGGTGGGGGCTGCCACAGAGAAAGCCCTCCCCCTGGGGGTCGCCAGCCGACATTGTCTGGCTGACGGCACCCTGAGGAGACCCTCTCTGTGGGAGCGCACCGGCCGGTGGGAGGCTATTGGTGGCAGAAGGCGGTCCCGTAAGTACCCTGGTCCTAAGCCATGGAGCGTTTTAAAGGTGGTCACCAACACCTTGAAACGCACCCGGAAGTCCACTGGCAGCCAATGCAGCTCGCGCAGGAGAGGTGTCACGTGGGAGCGTCCCGTCGCTCCCATAATCCCCCGCACGGCCGCATTCTGCACCAGTTGGAGCCTCCGGGTGCACCCCAAGGGGAGCCCCATGTAGAGAGCATTGCAGTAGTCCAGGCGAGAGGTGACGAGTGCCTGAGTGACTGTGCGTAGGGAGTCCCGATCTAGAAAGGGCCGCAACTGGCGTATCAGGCGAACCTGATAAAAAGCTCCCCTGGCCACAGCTGTCGTGTGATCCTCCAAAGACAGCCGTGGGTCCAGGAGGACGCCCAAGTTGCGTACCCTTTCCGTGGGGGCCAATGATTCGCCCCCAATAACCAGCGATGGTGTCAGCTGGCTATATTGGGACGCCGGCAGCCACAGCCACTCAGTCTTGGAGGGGTTGAGTCGAAGCCTGTTTCTCCCCATCCAGGCCCGCACGGCTTCAAGGCACTGGGACATCACTTCCACGGCATCGTTGGGGTGGTCTGGGGTGGAAATGTACAGCTGCGTATCATCAGCGTACTGATGGAACTCCACCCCAAAACCACGGATGATCTCACCCAGCGGCTTTACATAAATGTTGAATAGGGGGGGCGAGAGGACCGATCCCTGCGGCACCCCACACACCAGGCGCCTCGGGGTCGACCGCTGCCCCCCTGTCAACACAGATTGCGACCGGTCGGAGAGGTAGGAGGAGAACCACCGTAAAACGGTGCCTCCCACCCCCAGTCCCTCCAACCGGCGCAACATGATACCATGGTCGATGGTATCAAAAGCCGCTGAGAGGTCTAATAACACCAGGATAGAGGAATAACCCCTACCCCGGGCCCGCCAGAGATCATCCACCAACGCGACCAATGCCGTTTCGGTGCTGTAACCAGACCTGAAGCCGGACTGGAGCGGGTCTAAATAGACAGCTTCATCCAGGTACCAAGGGAGCTGCCATGCAACCACACTCTCAACAACCTTCGCTAAAAAGGGAAGGTTGAAGACTGGACGATAGTTAGCTAAAATAGCCGGGTCCAGGGAAGGCTTCTTGAGGAGGGGCCTCACCACTGCCTCCTTCAAGGCGGCCGGTAGGGCACCCTCACTCAAAGAAGCATTTATAATCTCCTGGAGCCAGCCTCGTGTAACCTCCCGGGAGGCCAGCACCAACCAGGAGGGACACGGGTCCAATAAACATGTGGTTGCGTTCAGTCTCCCCAAGGTCCTGTCCACGTCCTCGGGAGCCACAGGATCGAACTCAGCCCAGATAACACTCTCAAGACCTGCCTCGGTCACCTCGCCCGAACTAACCCAGTCAGCGGCCAGGTCGTCCCGAATCTGAGTTATTTTGTCATCCAGATATTGAACAAAATCCTCAGCATGACCCTGCAAGGGATCCTCCCGCGCTCCCGGATGAAGGAGGGAGCGGGTCACCCTAAACAGGGCGGCTGGGCGATTATCTGATGACGCAATAAGAGCGGCAAAATAGTTAGATTTTGCCGCTTTTATCGCCACTAAGTAAGTCTTAATGTGAGCTCTTACTAGTGTCAAGTCAGATTCAGAGCGACTGGCCCTCCAACCACTCTCTAGGCGTCTTCTCCGGCGTTTCATCTCCCTCAGCTCCTCGGTAAACCAAGGAGATAAGTGAGTTCGACGCCGGGTCAGAGGCCGCGAAGGCACGACGCGGTCCAAGGCCCCACCGGCTGCCCTATTCCAGGCAGCCACCAGATCCTCAGCCGAGTCGTGTGTCAGTGTCTCAGGAAATGGCCCAAGCTCCGTCTGGAACCTATCAGGATCCATCAGGCGCCTGGGGCGGAACCACCTGGTCGGTTCCGCCTCCCTGCGGTGAGGTGCAGCAGTCTGAAAGTCGAGTCGAAGGAGTGAGTGGTCCGTCCATGACAAGGGCTCCACAACTATATCCCCAATATCTAGACCACTCAACCACTGACCAGAGACAAAAACTAGATCCAGGGTGTGTCCACCAACGTGGGTCGGGCCCCGAATTACCTGGGTCAGGTCCATGGCCGTCATGGAAGCCATGAACTCCCGGGCTAACTCAGATGTTTCACCAATAGATGGCAGGTTGAAATCCCCCATGACCATAAGCCTAGGGGTATCAACCGCCACCTCGGCTACAACATTGAGAAGCTCGGGCAGGGTTGTTGCCACGTGGCAGGGAGCCAGGTACGTGACTAACAAACCCATCTGCCCACCACGACCCCACCTCACGAAAATGGACTCACACCCGGCTATCTGAGGTACAGTGGTCTCCCTCGGACTCAAACCTTCCTTAATAATGACCGCTACTCCCCCACCCCTCCCCTGAGCTCTCGGCTGGTGGAATGCAAGGAAACCTGGTGGGCACATCTCCACGAGGGGAACACCCCCCTCGTGGCCCAACCAGGTCTCAGTAATGCCGGCCAGGTCCGCACCCCCCTCTTGAAGAAGGTCACATATGAGGGGGGCCTTATTGACAACGGACCTCGCGTTGCATAACAACAGCCTGAGCTTCGGGTCCTGAGACTCTAAACAACCCGGGGAACGGGAATGGTTTGGCGGACCGGGGCACGCAATCGCTCGAAGACAGCGAGTGCGAGCCCCCACCACATGATATGGTCCCCTACCCGCGCCATATCTGCCCCTCCCACACAGTATCTTAATCGCACAGCCCTCGACAGAGGGCTTAGTAGAAGCCCTCTTGCCTCCAGAATCTTGACCCCCCGCGGCCCCATAAACAGCTGGACCTTAATGACGGTGTATGATTATTACTTTTAATTTCTTACTAAGTTTTGACTTTACCTTCTTTTCCATTGATTAATCCATTCGTACTATCTGTCCCATACCTTAAAATACTGTGAGTCTTCCTTACCTTTTAATTTCAAAGTTAATCTATCCATTTCTGCGCATATATATATATATATATTTTGAATTATTTGCTGCTCCGTTGGCAATTGGTCTGTTTTCCAGACTTGAGCCAGGGATAATCTAGCCGTTGTAATTATATGTAATGTTATATACTTTATTTCTTTTCTAATGTTTCGTTTAAGCATTCCTAACAAAAAGATTTCTGGTTTTAGCTCAATATCTTCCGCTGTTATTTCTGTTATCCAAATTCTAATTTTTATCCAATATTTCTTAATTTTTGGGCAAAGCCACCAGACATGATAGAAGGTTCCCTGTGCTTGCTTGCATTTCCAGCACGTTGGATTAAGGTTTGCATACATCTTTGCCAATCTCACAGGGGCTAAATACCATCTGTACCACATCTTGTAATGGTTCTCCTTATACCTGTACCTCAGATAGCCAGATGTGAGTCTCTCCTGGTGAAGTGGGGCCATGTTGTGCAGGTGGGCCTGCTGATCACGTACCTGGCTCCCTGCCACGTGACAGCGGCCCTGCCCAAGCTCCTCAACCTTATTGCCGGGGTGGCGGTTGACACCCCCAGGCTTTTGGTCATAGGGGATTTCAACCTGCTGTCTGTCGGTGAGGTGTCTGGGTTGGCTCGGGAGTTTATGGCTTCCATGACAGCCATGGACCTAACACAACTAATCCTTGGCCCTACTCACGCAGGAGGACACACTCTGGACTTGGTTTTTGTCTCTGGTCAGTGGTTGAATGGCCTAGATGTTAGGGATATAGTCATTGAACCCCTGTCATGGTCGGACCATTCTCTCCTGAGGCTAGACTTTCTGACTGCCGAACCCCGCTGCAGGGAGGCGGAACCGACTAGGTAGTTCTGCCCCAGGCGCCTGATGGATCCCGATAGGTTTCAGAGGGAGCTTGGGCCAGTGCCTGTAACTCTGGTTCATGATTCGGCTGAGGACCTGGTGGCCTCCTGGGATAGGACGGCTGCCGGTGCCCTGGACCGAGTCGTGCCTTTGCAGCCTCTGACCCGGCGCCGAATCTGCCCGGCTCCTTGGTTCTCTGAGGAGTTGAGGGAGATGAAGCGCCGGAAAAGACACCTAGAGAGTGGTTGGAGGGCGAGTCGAACTGAATCCGACCGAACACTAGTTAGGTCCCATGTTAGGACCTATTTAGTGGCGATAAAAGCAGCAAAGTGTAATTACTTTTCCACTCTTATTGCATCGGCAGATAATCACCCAGCCGCCTTGTTTAGAGTGACCCGCTCCCTCTTACATCAGGGAGCGTGGGAGGACCTCTTGCAAGGGCAGGCTGAGGATTTTGCACAGTATCTGCACAGTAAAATTGCTCAGATTCAGGAAGGCTTGGACTCTGACTGGGTAGATTCCGGCGAGGTGACTGAGGCTGGTCTTGAGAATGTTATCTGGGAGGAGTTCGATCCTGTGACTTCTGAGGACGTAGACAGGATTCTGGGGAGGTTAAACACAACCACATGTTTATTGGACCCGTGTCCTTCCTGGCTGGTACTGGCCACTGGGGAAGTTACACAAGGCTGGCTCCAGAGGATTATAAATGCTTCTCTGAGCGAGGGTTTCTTGCCTGCCGCCTTGAAAGAGGCAGTGGTGAGGCCCCTCCTCAAGAAGCCTTCTCTGGACCCGGGTGTTTTGGCAAATTACCATCCGGTCTCCAACCTTCGCTTTATTGCGAAGGTTGTTGAGAGTGTGGTTGCGCGGCAGCTCCCACAGTACCTGGATGAAACCATCTATCTAGATCCGTGCCAGTCCGGCTTCAGACCTGGGTACAGCATGGAGACAGCATTGGTCGCATTGGTGGATGATCTCTGGAGGGCTCGGGACAGGGGTTGCTCCTCTGTCCTGGTCCTATTAGATATCTCAGTGGCTTTTGATACCATCAACCATGGTATCATGCTGCGTCGGTTGGAGGGCTTGGGGGTGGGAGGCACCGTGTTGCGCTGGCTCTCCTCCTATCTCTCCGACCGGTCGCAGTCTGTGTTGGCAGGGGGGCAGAGGTCGACCTTGAGGCGCCTCGTTTGTGGGGTGCTGCAAGGGTCGGTCCTCTTGCTGCTCCTGTTCAACATTTATGTGAAGCCGCTGGGTGAGATCATCCATGGTTTTGGGGTGCATTGGCAACTGTACGCTGATGACATTCAGCTGTACATCTCCACCCCTGACCACCCCAACGATACCCTCGAAGTGATGTCCCAGTGCCTGGAGACCGTGCGGGTCTGGATGGGGAGGAACAGGCTTCGTCTCAACCCTTCCAAGACCGACTGGCTGTGGATGCTGGCGTTGCGGTATAGCCAGCTGTTGCCATCGCTGGCTATTGGGGGTGAGTCATTGGCCCCCACAGAGGGGGCTTGCAACCTGGGTGTCCTCCTGGACTCACGGCTGTCCTTGGAAGGGCATATGGTGGCTGTGGCCAGGGGGGGCTTCTATCAGGTCCGCCTGATGCGCCAGTTGCGCCCCTTTCTGGATCGGGACTCCTTATGCACAGTCACCCATGCCCTTGTCACGTCTCGCCTGGACTACTGTAACGCTCTCTACATGGGGCTCCCCTTGGGGTGCACCCGGAGGCTCCAACTGGTCCAGAATGTGGGCGTGCGGGTGATTATGGGAGAGACAGGGCGCTCCCACGTAACACCTCTCCTGCGCGAGCTGCACTGGCTCCCAGTGGTCTTCCGGGTGCACTTCAAGGTGTTGGTTCTCACCTTTAAAGCGCTCCATGGCATAGGGCCGGGGTACTTGCGAGACAGCCTGCTGCTACCGATAACCTCCCACCGGCCAAATCGCTCGCACAGAGAGGGCATCCTCAGGGTGCCATCAGCCAAGCAATGTTGGCTGGCGGCCCCCAGGGGGAGAGCCTTCTCTGTGGGGGCACCCACCCTGTGGAATGAGCTACCTCCCGGAATACGATTGATCCCGGACCTCCGCGCTTTCCGAAAGGCCCTGAAGACTCACTTATTTCAACAAGCTGGCCTAGTTTAATTGGTTTTAATGGGGTTTTTAAATTCTTGATTTTATTGATTTTGGGTTTTAAATTGGGTATTTTTTGATTTGCAGATTTGGGATTTTAAATTGGTAATGCCGATGATTTAATTTATTTTAGTTTTTCTTAACTTTTGTACTATATGTGTTTTAAGTTTGGCTGTTCACCGCCCTGAGTCCCCTCCAGGGAGAAGGGTGGTATATAAGTTGAAATAATAATAAATAAATAAATAAATATGTCACTGCTTTTGTTATTCTATAATTGTTTTCCCATACCCTTTCCCATTCTTCCAATTGTATATTTTTACCAATGTTCCTTGCCCAAGCTATCATTTGTCCTTTAATTATATTTTCTGCCAAATCAAATTCTAATAAGTATTTTTAAATCTTTGAAATCAATTTTCCGTCTTTAGTTTCTAATAATTTATCTAGCTGGTTGGGATTTATTTCAATTCCTCCTTCCTCACTATCTTTATTGTATCTAGTTTGTATTAGTAAATAGGGCCACCAATCCATTTCTATACCTTGGTCCCTGAGTTCCTGCCATGTTTTTAATCTTCCATGTGAATCCAATAATTCTTTATATCGTATTATTTTTTGGGTAGCTAGTATATTGGGATGCATTGCCGTCTCCAATGTAGATATCCAGCCGGAGACCTTCATGTAATGTTTATTTTTAATTTCCAACCAAATACCAATTAGTAAGTTTCTTATTATATGATTTTTAAAATGTTTATATGTTTTGTTCCCGGCGTTCCACAAGAAGGCCTTTCAATAAATCGTGACCTTCCAATTTCAATATTCTTTGATTATCCAAATTGACCCAATCCTTAATCCATATCAGACTCGGTGCTTTATAATATTTTTCCCACGTTTGTAGGCCAAAGCCCCCTCTGGTTCTATCATCCTGTAATATGTTTAGATTTATCCTTGGTTTTTTTCCCTCCCATATAAATTTTGATGTTATTTTATTCAGATTTGTAAAGAAGTTTTTCTCTAATTTAACCGGAATGGTTTGAAATAAGTAGAGGAGTCTCGGCAATACATTCATCTTTATCGCCGCAATTCTTCCTAGCAGTGATAACTTGAGTTTTCTCCATCTCTCTAAGTCTTTTTTTAATTTGTTGTACTAACTCTCCATAATTATTGTCCTTTATGGCTACGTTCCTAGTTGTCAAATTAATACCTAGATATTTTATATTCTTAACTGCTTGTAATCCTGATTGTTTTTCCAATTCTTCTATTTGTTTTGTTGTTAAATTTTTAGTTAGTATTCTGATCTTTTCTTTATTAATTTTTAAACCTGCCACCTTGCCGAATTTCTCTATCTCATCTGTTAATTTTAATTCTGTTTCTAGTGGGTCCTCTATGAAGAATACAAGGTCGTCAGCAAAAGCTTGGACCTTGTATTCTTCTCCTTTTACCTTGAGTCCTTTTATGTTTTTATTTAACCTAATTCTTCTAAGTAAATTCTCCAAGGTTAAAATAAAAAGTAATGGTGAAAATGGGCACCCTTGCCATACTCCTCTACTTATTTCAAAGAAATCTGTTAGTTCCCCATTAACTAATATTCTTGCTCTCTGTTTTGTATATATTGAAGCTATCGTCTTTTCAAATTTCTCCCCAAATTTCATATTTTTTATCTGTTGTATCATGAATCTCCAATTAACCCGATCAAATGCTTTTTGTGCATCTAGAAAAATCAGGGCTACCTGTTTGTCTGGATGCACCTCATAATATTATATTATATTAATCACGGTCCTTATGTTATTTTTAATTTGTCTTGTCAGCAGGAATCCGTTCTGGTCTGAATGTATTCTACTGTTTAATATTACTTTTAATCTATTTGCCGTTAAGTTCATAAAAATCTTATAATCGGTATTTAATAAGGAAATCGGCCTATAGCTTTTTATCTGTGTTGTGTCTGCCCCTTCTTTCGGGATTAGCGAAATATATGCTTCCCTCCAAGAGTCTGGTAGCTTTGCCTCTTTCAATGCCTCATTGTAAACCTCCAATAATATCCAATTTAATGATTCTCCTAGTCCTTTGTATAGTTCTATTGGTAGCCCATCTGTTCCTGGAGTTGTATTGTTTTTTTGTTTCCTAATTGTTTCCTGTAATTCCTCTATGGTGATCTCCCTATTCAATATTGCCGTCGGCCAAACAGTGTCGGCTGGCGGCCCCCAGGGGAAGAGCCTTCTGTGTGGGAGCACCTTCCATCTGGAACGAGCTCCCCCCGGAGATACGGAGGATCCCGGACCTGCGCACGTTTCAACGTGCTCTGAAAATGTTTTTATTTCAGCAGGCTGGCCTGGCCTAACTCTCCCTTTTAAATTTTTAAATTTTCAATCTGTTTTGTAATTGGGTGTTTTAAATTGTTTCGGCCAAAATATTTAATAATTTTAATGGGTTTTAATGTTTGTACTATCTGTTTTTATCCTGGCTGTTCACCGCCCTGAGTCCCTCTGGGAGTAGGGCGGTATATAAATGTGATTAATAAATAAATAAATGAATGAATAAATAAATAAATAAATAAATATCTCTTCTTCTTCTTCAGTTACTACTGGCATTCCCTCCTCTTTTAGATATTGGTCTATTTCCTCTGTTGCCACTTTATCCTGTATATATAAATCTTGAAAGAATTGAGTTACTATCTCTTTTTTCTTTTCTAGTCTCTGTTGTAACTTACCTTCCTTATCCTGTAATTGATGGATTATTCGTTTCTCTCTTTCTTTCCTTAATTTATAAGCCATCCACCTCCCTGTCACTGCGTTTTTATATTTACCAGCAGAGCTAATATTTCTGGACTATCAGACTTACCGTAGTTATATTCCTTATCAGCACCTACAGCACCTACTACGCATGTCATTGCATTCTTTTGTACTTCTTCTAGAAACTTTCCTTTGTTCTCCAGCCAGCTAAGGTCAGGCTGGAGATTCTTTGCCAACATGTAATCTGTTTTAGATAGTGAGATGTTTTTATTTTCTTATAATAAATATGAGTTTAATTAGAAGATGTTTCTTCGGTCTTATTGATCAAAGTATGCAACAGGATAGGAGCCACGATCCAACTCAAAATGAGGGCAATTACCCCATGCAAGGTAACGGGGCTGATTGCCGCTCTGACACTGGCAGCAGGAGGATGGTTGATTTATGGCTTTCCCTGACTTGTTACTTTTGATCATGACCGTCTAGGCTAATTAGACAGATAGTTGAGTTAGTGACTGCGGAACACTAAACAATTAACTTCTAAGATGCCGAGAAAGAAGAAAAAAGGGAAAATGAAGGAAAAGGGCAAACTGTTAGAAGCAGGAGAAGAACAGATGAAACTTAGAGTTCTCTCTACAAATGATTTGATCTCTTTCGATCCACTGGCACCAGTCATCCAGCTGGAAGAAAAAGAAACCGTGGGAGAAGCAGAAGACTCAGAGAAGATAGTCTTAACGAAGCTTCAGGAGGGGAATAACAGAAAAGCTGCTTTTGAAGGTGAAGTACTACGACCGAGGTCAGTAACTCAACCTTCTACTTATGCATGCTCTCAAACTTCTGTTTTTGAAATGCTTGGGGCCAAGCCAAAACTTCCACAAACGGCAAAGCCTTTTTCCTCCCACGCAGAGGGAGAAACATTTTATCATCCCTCTCAAACCTTCAAAGTCTCTCCTCATGAGCAAGCTATAAGAAACTATCGTGACCAGATAGAAATTTTTGAACGTGAGCTATCCGAAGCAAAAATGGCTTTATCTAGGCTTGAGCCAGATAAGAGAGAATCCCACGTTCATGAAATCTCAAAAACCGCCATTTTGCCTTCTTCTCTCTCAGAACCAAAGACACACCCCCTGGTGGATATTGTGTCAGGCAAATCAGAACAGAGAGTTGTGTACACGTCACATGTGCCTAGTAAAGTTGTCTCTTCTCAGATTTCACATGATGTGGATAGAGAAGTAAAACTAACTGAATCAAGCCTGCAAACTGCAATGCCACAAGTGTCTCCACAGGCTCATTTTTCAGCACCCCCTGGTGGTGCTGGGGTCTTTTTAGATGGAACACAACGCTTAATGCAGCAAAGGCAAATGACTGCATCTCCAGCAGGTCATTTTAATATTGCAGCTCAAATGCCACAGGTACAAGCTCATGCACACGTGCCTCCAGCTGTACAACCAGGGCCAGCCCCTGGTCCACCTCCAGCACAACAAGTGCCTTTGCCCCCACAGCCAGCACCTCAAATGCATATTCCTCAACAGGCATACTCTGTTGCTCCACTGGTTGGTGAGTCAAAATTAAAGATGTCAGGGCAAAATTACAAGGCCTGGGTCAGTGAGGTTGGACTTTTGCTACGCAGAGAAGGCACCCATTGTATGGTGTTTAATCCTCCTGCCCAACCATGGACGCCTGAAATAAGAGACTTAGAGACTAAAGCCTGCACAACATTATTGATGTCCATGGATACTGAACTGCAGGTTACTTTTCCGCCTGATGCAACAGCCCAACAAATTTGGGTCCAATTGGAAAATTGCTACAGGCCTGTCTCAATTGAGTCTTCATGTTTGCTCATGTCTGAATTCCATGGTTCGAAATTGAAACCTGGTGAACAAATTGGAGGACATTTGACCAAACTGAAAGGTATGAGGAAAGAATTGAGAGAAAGGGGCTATCTTATTGAAGATATTCAAATGATCAGCATTATCATTAACTCTTTGAACTATGAATGGAAAGATGCCATTACAAAGATTAACCAAGTGCCTATTGCTCAACGCACAGTCGACAATATATGCAGACTCTTAATTGAAGAGGAGGCACTGATGTTAGCCACACCACATTTGAGAGGACCACCCGCATCAAGAGCTCCAGCTAGACGTCCCTTCCGAGGAAGGACCTACGCTCCAAGGATGCCAAGATGCAACATCTGCAACCGTGTGGGACATGCAACCCGGGATTGTCCCCAACGAGTTCCAGCTCCCGTAACGTACCAGCCCAGAGGAACAGATTCCAGAGGCAGAGGCGGTAGACAAGGTCGTCGTGGTCCAAGGCGTGATTCGCAAGCTCCACTCGCCACATTGGCTTTAACCAACGATCCACAACCTCATCCAGAGTACGACAGACGGCTTTTGTGGACTTTGGACAGTGGTGCAGCTTTCCATGTTACTTACAGAAAAGAACTTTTCACAGAGATGCACGAGCCTGAACCTGAACTACGTGAACTTTATTCTTTTTCCAATCATCCTTGTCAGGTCAAAGGAAAAGGAACTGTTTATGTTGAAGAGCTCAATGCATTCATTCCTGATGTCTGCTACATACCGACAGCAACTTTTAGTTTGCTTAGTCAGGCTCACTTGTCTAGAGTTTTAAAGTTCCAGGTTCACCACCTCGAGAAAGCAAGTTACATAGTTAAAGATGGAGATATTGTTGCTGAAACCATGTTAATTGGTGGTAGAAAATATTTTTTAACAATTGTTGATAATTATTCTAGATATGGATATGTATATCCAATGAGAGAAAAATCTGAGACCTTTCAGATCTTTAAAGACTTTGCAGCCCTCGTCTCTACCCAACACGGAGTAAACATCGCCAGAATCCAGAGTGATCGTGGTGCCGAGTTCATGTCTCAGCGTTTCCAGGACTGGATGCGTACGAATGGAATTCTTCATCAGACTTCAGCTCCTTATACTCCCCCTCATAACGGAGTCGTAGAGAGAAGACAGGGGGTTCTGCAAACCATGATGCGTTGTCTTTTAGAAGACGCCAACCTCAGTAACCCATACTGGGGTGAAGCTCTTAAATATGCAAATTACATCATCAACCGTACTTGGAGTAGTGCGATAAATCAAACTCCTTTCTTCATGATGTATGGCTACAAGCCAGATCTCAAGAACCTCCGTATTTTTGGTTCATACGCCATGGTGAACATTCCCTTAGATCAAAGAAGGAAAGGAGGTCCAGCAGCAAAGAGACTGAGATTTATGGGTTTTGATGACAATTCAAAATGGAGCAAATTCATTGACTCTAATCATAGACTAGTGACTTCCCAATCTGCTAATTTTGAGGAAGATGCTGACTGGTCCAGGATTCATTCCAATGATCCTGGAGTTTATTTTCCTAAAGATGAAGTTACTGATGCCACGCAGCCTGATGACCGAGATTCACAGGCAAATATTCCACTCACCAGTTCTTCCCAACATGATGTTCCGTCTTCGCAAGCCGCGGATGCTGATGGTAGCGACAATGATGAAGACGAGGACGAAACGGAAGAAGAATGGACGACTGTTCCGAGGCGTTCCAAGAGAGCCACAAAGGGAATCCCTCCACAGCGATATTCATGGCAACTGACAAAAGCACCCTTGCCTTTGATTTGTAATGTTACACTTCCTCCCGATAACTTCACACAAATCAAACAACTTCCTGATTCAGAGCAAGAGAAGTGGTATGACGCAATGCAAGCTGAAATGGACAGTCTAAAGAAACTTAAGGTATTTACGCCTGCAAAACCTTCAGCAAATAAAAAGGTCATTGGCACTCGATGGGTCTACAGAATCAAAAAGAAGCCAAATGGTGAGTCATTGTACAAGGCCAGACTTGTAGCTCAGGGTTTTGCTCAACGTTATCCTGAGGACTACACAAATACCTACTCACCGACAGTCAGAACTGAAAGTGTAAAAATTGCTTTAGCCACTGCAACTATCCTTGGTTTAGAAGTTTTCCAGTTTGATGTTGACACCGCTTATCTACATGCTGACCTAGATGAAGAAATCTACGTGAGAGGTCCTCCAGGATTCCGACAGCAAGAAGGGGATACCTGGTTCCTAAACAAAAGTCTTTATGGTCTGAAACAGTCTGGTTTAATGTGGTACTTATGTTTAATTGACAAACTAAATTCAATGGGCTTTATTAAGTCCGAAACTGATGAGTGCGTGTTCACAAAAAGATCTAACAATGCATATGAGATAGTTCTTGTTTATGTTGATGACATTGTTTACATTGGTCCAAATAAGCAAATGAGTGAGAATTTTGCCAAAGCTTTGCAGAAATACTTCACATTGAAATCTTTAGGTCACATTAGCACTTATTTAGGTGTTCAGATTGAAAAAACACAGAAGGGGTTTAGTCTTTCACAGGAAGATAAAATTGAACAAGTTTTGCATCATTGCAACATGAAGGATGCTAACACAACAAAGACACCCATGCAAACAGATTTTCACAACTTGACACATGAACCAAGTCCTGAGTTCGAGGATCAAACGCTTTATCGTTCAGTTATTGGATCACTGTTATACATTAGTAGTTGGACAAGACCCGACATTGCACTCAGTGTCAATCTCTTATCTCGACACGTAGGTAAGGCAAAACAGTTTCATTGGTCATGTATTAAGAAATTATTGAAATACCTAAAACACACTAAACACATGAAGTTATTGTTAGAACCAACACACACTGATTATGCAGAATTAAGTTGTTATGCAGATTCTGATTGGGCAAGTGATAAGAAATCACGTAAAAGTACTTCTGGTTATATGATGTTCTTAAATGGATGTCCTGTTTATTGGCAAGTGCGTAAACAGAATTTTATTTCTTGTTCTTCTACTGAAGCTGAATATGCTTGTGTTTCAGATGCATGTAATTCTCTAACGTGGTTTGATGCTTTGATCACAGATATCTGGACACATCCGATCCGAACAATCACAGTGATGGAAGACAATGAATCGGTGGTTTATATTTCTGAATCACATTTCACAGGTTCTAGGTCCAGACACATTGACATCCGTTATAGAAATATCAAACAATTAGTGAAACAAGGTTTTGTAAAATTGCAGTATGTATCTACACATGATCAGATTGCAGACATGCTCAACAAACCGCTTCCAGCAGCTCAACACGAGTATCTGTGTAAGAAGATGTGCCTTATCTGATGATACCTGATGTTCGCTCAACTGGCAAAAGAAGGGGTGTCACTGCGTTTTTATATTTACCAGCAGAGCTAATATTTCTGGACTATCAGACTTACCGTAGTTATATTCCTTATCAGCACCTACAGCACCTACTACGCATGTCATTGCATTCTTTTGTACTTCTTCTAGAAACTTTCCTTTGTTCTCCAGCCAGCTAAGGTCAGGCTGGAGATTCTTTGCCAACATGTAATCTGTTTTAGATAGTGAGATGTTTTTATTTTCTTATAATAAATATGAGTTTAATTAGAAGATGTTTCTTCGGTCTTATTGATCAAAGTATGCAACAGGATAGAAGCCACGATCCAACTCAAAATGAGGGCAATTACCCCATGCAAGGTAACGGGGCTGATTGCCGCTCTGACAATTTGCCTGTTCAAATTGGTTTTGTCTTATAAATTTCAGTGTATTGACATATTCTTCTTGTTCAAATAGATTCAATTTGTGTTTAGCTGCCATCCAATTAGCTCTTATTTGTTCGTCTCCTGGTCTCTCCTGTAATTTCCCTTCCCAATTTTTAATCTCTTCATGGATTTTATTATATTCATTTTCCTTCTCCTTTTTCCTTTTACTATTATAGGCTAATGTTAAACCTCTAATGTAGGCTTTTGTTGTATCCTACAAGTTTTGGAGGGATGTCTGGTATTTATTGTTGTCCTTAAAAAACCACTTCTGTTCTTTTTCTATCCTTTCAGTATACTCTTTTTCTTTCATTATCTGTACATTCATCATCCATCTGCTTTTTTTCTTTCTTTGTCCTCTCCATTCTATTATTATTGGGTTATGGTCAGCCCAGTCGTTTATCCCTATCTCTACTGATTCCATCACCTGTGTTAAGGTCTTAGTAGCCCATACCATATCTATCCTCAACCAGGATTTATGAGGGTTAGAATAATATGTGTACTTTTCCCCTTCTGGGTTATATAGTCTCCAAATGTCTACTAAATTTAGTTCTATTAGATTTAAAAATGTTTTCAGCAGCAAATTTGTCTTATTTTTATTATTCTGATCACTCCTGTAGTCTTTTTTTGGGTCCACAATTGCATTAAGATCCCCTAACAAACATACATTTTCTATATTTTGTTCTATTATCTTTTCATGCAGTTTTTGGTAAAATTCTTTTTGTTTGCTATTTGGCGCATATACAACAACTAACAACACATTTTTGCCTTTAAGATTAACTTCAATCATCAGGGTTCTTCCTATCTTATCTGCTTATATCAGCTTACTTTCTATCTCTTCCTTAACATACACTGTTATTCATCTTTGGATTTGGCAGGCTGAATGAAGCCCCTAGCTAAATTTGCATCAATGTATTTTCTCAATTCAGTCATTTCCTTAGGGGTCATGGAATACATCTTGGGCTTTGGCAACTTGGCTCCCGGTACGAACTCAATCAAGCAGTCAGTAGGACAGTGAGTGGGGAGGAAGTTGCAGTCATGCTCGCTAAAGGTGCCTGTCAAATCCCGATATTCCTTGGGCATCTGGGGGCAGCCGGGGAACCCATCTGTGGTGGCTGCAGCATTTTCCAGCCGGATAGGGCTGCTGGGGGTTGGTTCCTGTTGGCATTTTTTCAGAAGAATTGGTGGTAGTGGGCCAATGTCTGTTTTTAGCTTTCGGTAGCCATCTTCCCATGTGATGGTCGGTCCCCGCTTGTCCAACCAAGCAAGGCCTAGTATGATTGATTCAGTCATTTGGGGGGCTACTACGAAACATATAACCTCCCGGTGGTGTCCCATCTCCAGTCTAACAAGCTCCATGACTAAAGTGGCTGGGGCTCCACCTATTAGTATCTCATCAACCTGCTCAAAGCGTATGGGGTGCACCAGGGGTTTCATACTTATCCCTAGCTGTTGGACAATTGGGAGGCTGATTAGACACCTGGTACAGCTGGTGTCTATGACAGCCTCTACGTCTCCCTGGGCCCCAGTTCTTGGCACTACTATCTGGGACTTAATGGAGAAGGGGCAAATGGCTTCACTTACCATTGGATCCTCTTCCCCACTGCTCTCACTGGTGGAGCCCAGAGGGTCTTCTGAAGCTGGAGTTTCCTTCCCTTCAGCAGAAAGGGGAGGAACCTCAACAGCTTGTTGGGCAATCCTTCCCTTGTCTGGTGGTTTCCTCGGGGTTTTCCTTCCCTGGGGTGTTGATGGAGTCTGGAGTTGAGGGACTGGGGCTGGAGCCAGGCACTTGGACGCTTGGTGGCCGTGCTGGCTGCATCAGAAGCACTTGATTGTTCCTGGTGGTGCCAGTTGTGACGCTTCAGCTGGCTTTGCAGTGTTGTGGTCCGGCGGCGACCTGCGGAGCTGGCAGCAGAGTCAGACAGTGAAGAGGTTGAGAAGGAACATGGGCCAGTCCTGGAGTCTGGGGAAGGCTCAGACAAGGGCTCTGTGTTGGAGGTAGAGAGGGGGCCAGGGCCATCTGGGAGTTATGTGCTGCCTCTGGAGCCTCCGGAGTCAGACAATGTTATGGCTATACATCTCACCCTGTCTCCATCCATGGACGTACCTGGCATTCTCCCAGGATCATTCAGAATCTGGGTACCCTTTCCAATGGATCAGATACTGTGTGCCTTTTCCCTTTTGCCGAGAGGCCAGAATTTCTTCCACTCCATATACCTTTTCCCCTTCCACAATCACTGGCAGTGGAAGTGTGTGTTGGGAGCGTAAGGTGCTAGGAGGCTTTTTTCTTGAGTAGGAACATATGATAAATGAATGGATACACTTTCATGGAGGGAGGTAATTGGAAGTGAAACGCTACAGGATTGATCTGCTGGATGACCTTGAAAGGTCCCACAAATTTTGCATCTAGCTTCTTAGATAGTCTTGTAGAGACGAAAAACTTGTTAGAGAGCCAGACTTTGTCTCCTTCAGCTATCGATGGCCATTCCTGTCAATGGGCACCTGCAGCCTTCTTGTATGACTGCTTTACCTGTAGTAGCTACTGTTTCAACACTGTTTGGTGTCAGGGTTCTGCCAATGCCTTAATAAAATTAAGAGTCTCAAGCCGTTTAGCAAGAAAAATTCAGTTGTTTATTAGGAGCGCCATGTCGGCATGACCTAGGTCAGTGATGGCTAACCTTTTTGCCATCACGTGCCAAAAGTAGGAAGAGCATGGGGGGGGGGTCATGCACACATGCCCACACCCATAATTCTATGTGCCCTGCCCCCATGCATGTACGTGTGACACCCCCCCATGCTCCCCCCGCTTTTGGCACAGGATGGCATGGTGGGCCCAGTAGGCCATTTTTTGCTCTCCCCAGGCTCCAGAGCCTCTCTAGGAGCTTGGGGAGGGCGAAAATGGCCTTCCCCACTCCCCCAGAGGCCCACTGGAGGCCAAAAATGGCCCATTTGCTGACTTCCAGAAGTCCCACCGATATGGCTTGCGTGCCCACTGATATAGCTCCGTGTGCCACCTGTTGCACACGTGCCATAGGTTCGCCATCATGGACCTAGGTGAAGCCAACTCTGGCTTCACCCAATTTGCACCTTGCCTCTGACCCTGTTTCCCCCTCCCCCCAGAGTGTGTCACCAGTCACATTCCCCAACAAAGCAATTTCGCTGGTCGTAGAAGTCACTCCCTCCAGCCATTGTGGGTCTCCATGGAGATGGCCTTGACTTCGGCCAGCTAGGCTGTGTATTGTTTTGACTGAGATGTGAGTTCCTTGGTGCAGCTGTGAGGCACGATTCCCATCCCCCTGCCTATGGCAACTCAGGAGCAGGTCAGGAAAGCTTCGCGAGTTGACATCTGGGCAACAAGCTGCTCTTGTAAAAATCCACAGCTCCTCAGAGGAAGCTCTCCTCCCTCAGGTTCTCTGGTAGAACTCTGGGATGTGTGCCACACAAAGCTTGAAAGGGGGTCATAGCAATCAATGTGTGGAGAGAGTTATTATATGAAATTCTGCCAAGGGCTTTAATGCGGGCCAGTTATCTTGGCTATAGGTGCAGTAACATTTTAAGTCCTGTTGTAAAAGTTAGTTAGTTTTCTCTGCCTCACCATTCATAGCAGGGTGGTGGTCCGAACACAAGCTAACCTGAACATTCAAAAGTTGGAACAGTGCCTTCCAAAACCAGTAAGGAAATTGACTTCTGATTTTGGAGGCTAGCCTAGACATCTTGCCTCTGTATCGAAAAACATGATCCAGAAATAGCTGAGCTGCTTCCTTGGTAGTGGGTAACCCTTCTCAAGGGATGAAATGAGACATTTTTGTGAAAAGACTAGTAGTATGAATACTACTGCAGGTGTGGCAGGATGCTATGTAGCCCTTGATGTCTGCTGCCATTTTTGGCCACCAAAAGTCTCTTAATGTTCTACACATCATTTTGAACACTCCCCCATAACCTTCTGTCTGGTTATCATGGCAAGCCTGAAAAAACTCTTCTGTCAAACATGGAGGAAACACATTTCTGCCCTTGTGCTTCAGTGCCTCTCCCTCCACTGAAAATGGGGCTATGGTACCTGGTGGGGCCCCTTAGAGGTCATCCATCTAGGTCCACGAGAATTGGTCAAGAGGTTGCTGTGATTTGACCCTGGTTTTTATGTCTCAGGGCATTTGTTCTGCTCCTAACAGCTTCGTGGTCACTTGTGTGGGTATTCATCAGAAATTAGAAGGTTGTAAAAGGCTTGCAACTACTGGAGTTTGGTGCACTTGTAATTATTCTGGTTTATGGGATAGCACATGTGGCATCAGGGTTTTTTGATCTAGGGACATACTGGATGTAAAAGTCAAAGCAGGAGAAAAACTGGCTCCATCTCACTTGCCTGGGGGAAGTGGCTTGGTCTGTTGCACCATTTCTAGATGTTTATTGTCTGTGTTGACTTCTATGGGCCAATGCACTCCTTCCAAAAAATGTCTCCATTGTTCAAAAGCTGATTTGACTGCTAATAGTTCTTTGTTTTTTTTAAAAAAAGTCATAGTTCCTTTCTGGAGCAGTTAAAGCCCTTGAGAAAAACATGCAAGGCAATAAGCAGTTCCCCCCTTCTGGTGTGTTATGACCCAGGTCACGTAGGCAGATGCAGGCACAATAAAGTCTTTTATTGCACTGCTATCCCATGACAGATGGCCCTACAATGGCTGGTAAACCTTCACCCCAAACCTTCCTGAAGACAGCCTGTTAAGGGAATGATGATTTAACAGCTGACCAGCTGCTGTAAGGCTGTAAACTGAGATGATGCAATACGAATGAGTCAGCAGGGTTATCACTTTAAGAGTGTCACATAAAATGTCTAATTCCTACACACACACCCACTCCCTGGCATAGCGTGGGTTAACACCAATACACTACCCATCATCTCCACACTCCCACATTACCTTGACTCCTCCCTCCGGGTATAAAAGGTACGTTCACCAGGATACCAGGCCAGTTGGGATCATGTACCTGTGAAGCAAAGGCATAAGGTCAGTTGCTTGAACATGCTAAAGACTGTATTTTGCTCTTGATTATAAATAAACAAATTATAACTACATCTACCACGTGTCAAGAGTTATTGGGCTAGATCCATCGATCTCAACAATATGCTAGCAGAGGATGGTTGCCCGTTAACTACAAGAAATGACTGAATCATCTGAACAATCAATGAAGAAGAACAGAATAAATACCAGAGCCTTCACCAGATAGATGGCAGCTCAGCTATCTCCCACTGGGGCCATTCCAAAGGTCACCCTGACTGGAAATGAGCAAACACCCATCCCATGCACTCCATCCAAGGGTGAAAAACGGCGGGAAGGTGAAAAGGATGACTCCAGATTCGCACCGCAAGGAAACAATGACCTCAGGCTAGCCGTACTGAGAATCATGGAACTACTCGCCACTAATGAAGACCTCGTCGTGAACCTTCAGAGCCTACTAGAGAAATATGGAGCAGCGATCGAAGAAAAGGAACCAACCTACAAAGTCGTCAACCTGGTAAGGGAGATGCCATCTCAACCCGAAACTCCAGAGATGGCAGAATCTATTTTCGTGCCCTTTTCCCGGTGGCCATCTTTAAATGGCCAGCAACCAATGGGAAGCCTGGATTCAAATCTCTTGGCGCGAACTAGCACAAATCTCAAAACAAATGAAGAATCATCCGAAAATAATAATGAGAAACAAAATCAAAACACCAGGAGCTCTTCTACCGAGCTCAAAATCGAAAAGGCCATGGAGACCCTCGCGGCAACTTTTGGCTCTGCCTTCAAGCTTCCTGCGCTTCCCCTGAACCACGAAAGGACTCCTGATGCCTGAAGGAATACCAAGATGACCACCAACACTGAGACACTGACCACAACCCATCTGAGGAATGCAACACCCGCCAACAACGAACAACAACCACCGGCAAACACCACACCGGTCCCACGACGGATCACAAACGCACCACCGTCTCCACTACCGGTGCAAGACCCAAGGAACGGAAGCCAAACCAGCCACTCACCAACGCTACAGCCTCCACCGGGCTTCCCGGCCCGCTCCATGACCAGCACCTATGGACTGGAACCAACCATCGCACCCACCGACCAGCCGACCTTCTGGAAGCCTCACCCGGCGACCGTGAGATTCCCAGGCTTCCCGCCGATGTCCAATGACGATCCAGCCATCCAGGACCAGTTCCGGACATCCACCACCCAGTTCAGAGACTCCAGGGGTGAGTCCGACCTTCACCTGGCACTTTCAGGAGCCGTGGCAGCGAGCTCCTCACCCGATGGCTTCCAACAGAGAATGGACTTCGCGCATGCATAGCATCCCCCTGTTCAAAGTGAAAAAAAAATGACTGCCTGTTTTTTTAACCTGACTGCAAGTATACCAATTCCTTATTGTGAATTCCCCCACATTCAGGACCATGGATAGCTGCCATTTGTAAGTAGCAGTTCTTATAATTCTGGAACTTTACCCAATGGTTTCCCTAAACTTCAATTAGATGGGAAAAACCTTCTGGAGTGGAGCCAACAACTCCAGATAATATTTCTGAGGGAAAATGTACTTTTCTTGATATCAAGACCCCCCCAGCAAACCATGCTCTTTTGAGACTGACTGTGTACACCACAAAGCATACTGTTCGTTGTTAGCTAGTACCACACCCACCATATACCCCAGCATTGGAAATCACTCAAGTGTATATGAGGTAATGCAGAAACTTTATGGCTTATTCTACAGTAGGAGCAGGGCCACCACCACTAGGATATCAAGAGACTTTCACTCTGCCAGGCTCAGGCCAGGGGTATCTATGAGTGAGCATTTATTGAAACTCAATGCAACCAGGGCTGAGTTGTTACAGAGAGGTGAGACCATGACATAGGAAAGCATGATGAGCATCATCATAAACTCTCTAGATTCCAGCTGGGACAACTTTGTCACACAATTAGATAGCCTAAGTATAGGAAAGATATCACTAGATAGCCTCACCAACTGATTAATCGCTGAGGATAATTTAAGAAGAGACCGCTATCTGTCCCGCAAGGAACACAGGCCAGTCAAAAGAGTAGAGTTCCAAGACAGGATAAATAGCATCTCAGAATGTTTCTTATGTGGCTCCAGGAACCTCCAGGAAAAGGATCTCCAGGAGATCCTTTGCGCATGCTCAAGATGGTGGATGGGCTTTGAGAATGCTCCCGGGAGATGGAGAATGACCTGGCGTTTTTGGGGATTCTGGGGCCAGTCTGATCATCAGTCCCCAGTCCTGGATAAAGGGGCTTTCTCCTGTCAAGATGAGGACATGTTTTGGTGGGTGGCGGTCGGAGTGGCGGCGGGGGCTCTGCAACGGCAGCGGTGGCGAGGATACGAGGGCTTCTCCGGCTCCCTGGCCTCTCTAGGGCTTTCTTCAAAGACACCAGCGTTTCTGGAGCATGGTGGAAGCCCTCGTGGAGGCAGTGGTGGTGGGAGCGCCTATGGGACCCCGACTATTTTCTGGCCGATAGTGGAGGCGAGGGGGTGACAGTCGACTATTCCTACCGCAAGACAACATGGTGAGAGGCCGACAGCCTGGACCTGCCAGGAGCTGGCTTTTGTGGGCCCGTTCCTGTGTGAATCCAGAGGCCCCTGTGAGTGGGGGGACTGCAAACTGGGGGTACAAATGGCCAACGATCTTGGGGAGTGGGAGAGGCAGGAAGATGGTCGAGAGATGGTTGGGCTGTCTCGGGCCTTCCCCCCCCCCCCCGCTTTTCTGGCCTGGGCAGGCCTTATTATGGTCATTACCCCAGCTACCCTCGGCCTCGTAAGCCATTTTTTCGTCATGCTGAATGTCATCAAATTTTGTCCCCAGGCTGATATATTTACCTTCTGAACGGGCTCTATTTCAACCATTGTCCCTGACTATTGGACTAAAGGACAGCTCGATGTGGGCCCTGAGGGAGTCCGGGTCATCACGGCCATTCCTACCAGTGTGGATAGTTTCCTGCGTTGTTTTTACAATATAATACATTGGCCCAAGCATCGTGAGAGGATGCTTGGAAGAAACACCCCCTGGATATGCAGTAATGGCATAATGACTCTCTACACTGCCGTGGGAGGACAGTGGAGGCTACCCACATCTTTAAGTTTGCTGCCTTCCGTCCTCAGGACAGTTAGACTCTATGAACCTTGCCAGAAGTCATCTTCATCTCTTCCATTTATGAATGTACTCTACCGTTGAACTCCTTGTGCTGCAAGACTCCCCCCTCTCACAGGTCTGGCCCTCCACGTTATCAAGGGCCTACCTTGATGACGGGTTTTGGAACCCAGAGAGGTGGCATGCCGCAAAGAGGGGGTTGAGGGGTTTTTTATGTAAATTTTTATCTAAACTTTTAAGGGGTTCCGGGAGGGGGGAGGGGGGATAGTGGGTATGGGGGATAACCCACTAAGGGGAGGGTCGGGTCGGGCCGTAAAGCATGGTGTGGGGAGTGGGGGACCCCGGGTCGAGGAGGGGGTTAGAGCGCATCCGGATAGTGTACTGAACATCAATACTGTAGGTGGGAGGGGTAGATATGGTGAGAGCAGGGGGCCATATCATGTTAGGGGAGCACGCGCCCGCTGTCTACAAGTGGTGGCGTGCTCTGGCCCCCAAGGCTCCTCCCACTCCCCAGGTTACATAGACCCTCAGGGCCCGGGCCTTCGGCTGATGCTGTGCAATGCCAGGTCCGTAGTAAATAAAGCCCCCCTCATTTGTGAGCTTGTTCAGGAGGGGGGTGCGGACCTGGCAGGTGTTACGGAGACCTGGTTGGGCCAGGAGGGGGGGGGGTTCCCCTTGTTGAAATGTGCCCGCCAGGTTTCCAAGCATTCCATCAGCCGAGGTCACAGGGGAGGGGCGGGGGGGGGGGGTGTAGCAGTTATTATTAAAGAAGGTCTGAAACCGAGGGAGGCCACTGTTCCTCAGACGGCCGGCTGTGAATCCCTTCTTGTGAAATGGGGTCATGGGGTCCAGATGGGTTTGCTGATCACGTACCTGGCTCCCTGTCACGTGGCAGCGGCCCTGCCCGAGCTACTCAACGTCATCACCGCGGTGGCGGTTGATACCCCCAGGCTTATGGTCATGGGGGATTTCAACCTGCCGTCAGTGCGGGAGACGTCTGAGGTGGCTCGGGAGTTCATGGCTTCCATGACAGCTATGGACCTGACCCAATTAATTCATGGCCCTACCCACACGGGGGGAAACACGCTGGATCTGGTTTTTGTCTCTGGACAGTGGCTGAGAGATCTTGATATAGGGGATATAGTCATTGAACCCTTGTCATGGTCAGATCACTCTCTCCTTCGTTTCGACCTTCGGACCGCAGCACCCCATCGCAGGGAGGCGGAGCTGGTAAGATGGTTCCACCCCAGGCGCCTGATGGAACCTGATAGGTTCCAGATGGAGCTTGGGCCATTTCCTGAGGCTCTGGCACATGCCTCGACTGGAGACCTAGTGGCCGCCTGGGATAGGGCAGCTGCTGGAGCTCTGGATCGGGTTGTGCCTTTGCGGCCTCTAACCCGGCGCCAATCTCACTTGGCTCCTTGGTTTACTGAGGAGCTGAGGCAGTTGAAGCGCCAGAAAAGACACCTAGAGAGTAGTTGGAGGGCCAGTCTTTCTGAATCCAACCGGACACTGGTAAGATCTCATATTAGGACTTACCTAGTGGCGATAAAAGCAGCGAAATGTAGCTATTTTGCTGCTCTTATTGCATCATCAGATAACCGCCCGGCCGCCCTGTTTAGGGTGACCCGCTCCCTGCTCCACCAGGAAGCACGGGAGGACCCCTTGGAGGGTAGAGCCAAGGATTTTGTTCAATATCTGCATGATAAAATCACTCAGATTCGGGAAGATCTGGACTCCAACTGGGTGGTCTCAGGGGAAGGGACCAGGGCAGGTCTTGAGAATGTTATCTGGGATGAGTTTGATCCTGTGACCCCTGAGGACATGGACAGGATCCTGGGTGGACTGAACATGACCACGTGTTTATTGGACCCGTGTCCTTCCTGGTTAGTGCTGGCCTCCCGGGAAGTGACACAAGGCTGGTTCCAGGGGATTATAAATGCTTCGTTGGGTGAGGGTGACTTTCCCGCCGCCTTGAAAGAGGCGGTGGTGAGGCCTCTCCTCAAGAAGCCTTCCCTGGACCCGGCAATGTTGGTAAATTATTGTCCGGTATCCAACCTTCACTTTGTGGCGAAGGTTGTTGAGAGCGTGGTTGCGAAACAGTTCCCCTGGCACCTGGATGAAACGACGTATCTAGATCCGTTCCAGTCGGGCTTCAGGCCCAGGTACAGCATGGAAACGGCATTGGTTGCATTGGTTGATGATCTCTGGAGGGCTCGGGACAGGGGGTGCTCCTCTGTCCTGGTCCTGTTAGATCTCTCAGCGGCTTTTGATACCATCGACCATGGTATCATGCTGCACCGGTTGGAAGAGGTGGGGGTTAGGAATAGGGAATATGTTGCGGTGGTTCTCCTCCTTTCTCTCCAACCAGTTGCAGTCTGTGTTGGCAGGGGGGCAGAGGTCGACCCCGAGACCCCTTATATGTGGGGTGCCGCAAGGATCGGTCCTCTCGCCCCTCCTGTTCAACATTTATGTGAAGCCGCTGGCTGAGATCATCCGTGGTTTTGGGGTGAAGTACCACCAATACGCTGATGACACCCAGCTGTACATCTCCACCCCAGACTACCCCAACGATGCCCTTGAAGTGATGTCCCAGTGCCTGGAGGCCGTGTGGATCTGGATGGGGAGGAACAGGCTCAAGCTCAACCCATCCAAGACCGAGTGGCTGTGGTTTCTGACATCCCAATATAGTCAGTTGGTGCCATCACTGACTATTGGGGCAAATCATTGGCCCCCACGGAGAGGGTATGCAACTTGGGCGTCCTCCTGGATTCACGGCTGTCCTTAGAAGGGCACCTGACGGCCATGACCGGGAAGATTTTCTATCAGGTTCGCCTGATTCGCCAGTTGCGTCCCTTTCTGGATCAGGACTCCTTACTGACGGTCACTCATGCCCTCGTCACTTCCCGTCTGGACTACTGTAATGCTCTCTACATGGGGCTCCCCTTGAGGCTCCAACTGGCGCAGAGTACGGCCGCGCGGGTGGTGATGGGAGCGACATGGAGTTTCTATGTAACACCTCTCCTGTGCGAGCTGCACTGGTTCCCGGTGGTCTTCCAGGTGCGCTTCAAGGTTTTGGTTACCACCTTTAAAGCGCTCCATGGCTTAGGACCTGGGTACCTGCAGGACTGCCTACTACCACCAATAGCCTCCCACTGGCCGGTACGCTCTCATAGAGAGGGGCTCCTCCGGGTGCCGTCAGCCAAACAGTGTCGACTGGCAGCCCCCAGGGGGAGAGCTTTCTCTGTGGGGGCACCTACTATCTGGAACGAGCTCCCCCCGGAGATACGGAGGATCCTGGATCTGCGCACCTTCTGCCGTGCTGTTAAGACCTTTTTATTTCACCAGGCGGGCCTGGCCTAACCTCTCTTCCTCTTTTAGCGTTAAATTTTAATCTGTTTTAAATTGTTTGGGGTGTTTTAATTCTGTCTGGGCCAAATCTATTTAATTTGATTTTATCTGGGTTTTTAAATTTTGTATACATGTATTTTTATTTTTGGCTGTTCACCGCCCTGAGTCCTTCGGGAGTAGGGCGGTATACAAATCTAATAAACCTAAACCTAAACCTAAACCTAAACCTAAACCTAAACCTAAACCTAAACCTAAACCTAAACCTAAACCTAAACCTAAACCTAAACCTAAACCTAAACCTAAACCTAAACCTAAACCTAAACCTAAACCTAAACCTAAACCTAAACCTAAACCTAAACCTAAACCTAAACCTAAACCTAAACCTAAACCTAAACCTAAACCTAAACCTAAACCTAAACCTAAACCTAAACCTAAACCTAAACCTAAACCTAAACCTAAACCTAAACCTAAACCTAAACCTAAACCTAAACCTAAACCTAAACCTAAACCTAAACCTATTTCAGGAGAGACTGCCCTAGAAACTCCAGGGATAGGGGATACAGCCTACGCAGAGAGAGACCTGAGTCAGGACAGACATACCAGAGGAGACACTCACCAGAACACAAACCCACAAAGGAACGTGGATGCGGATGGTCCCCCAACCCCAGACAAGGTAGAGAGTGCAAGGACAGCTCCCGGGACAGCAACACTGGCTCTGTATATGGTTTCAGGAACGGGAATCACATTTTCAGCCAGAGAGAGAGACAGAACATCTGGCTCATAGATTCAGGAGCTACCAACCATATGGCATACAATGCCAAGCTATTCACCTCTTTTACTGAGGTGGATTTTACAATAAAGGTAGCTAACCAGAGCAACGCTAGAGTAATAGGGAAAGGGAATGTACACATACCAGGAATAGGTGAAATAGAGGGGGTACTGTTCGTGCCCGAAATACCATACAATGTACTGGCCACCATAAAGCTGAGTCGAGACACCAACATTGAGGTTGTGTTCAGAAAAGGTAGGGTGTTCATGCCTAGTAATGGGAAAAGCGTCGGAGAGGACATGGTAAGCGATGGCGTATCGTACTACATACCAAATAAGGGTGACCAACAGTACATAAACATAAACCTGACCAGTGAAGAGATCAATAAAGCTGCCAAGGATAAGGGAGGAGAGAACGGGAAAACAGAGTGGGTGTCTGAAAGGAGTTGTCTAAAAGAAATAAAGTGCCTCTCACATTTTGATAATAAAGAAAAAAACTTTTATTTGTTAGAACAACGTCCTCACGGACTCATATGCAGCCAGGAAATGACCTCTGCTCCAAATTCCCTCCCTTTCCTGGCTTGCTTCCTTATCCTTATTGGTCATTATCTAAATCATTCTACTGCAGTCTCTCTTACTAATCCCACAGGAATTTAACCCCCCCCCCCCCTTTACTATGTCAGCCCTGAATGAAATGCAACTTGAGAGGCTGACAGGGGGTTAATCAGGAACCTACTAATTGTAAGATACCCAGGGGTGATACACTTTCCATGGGAAAACCAATTCACGACAATTGCGCCCATCTCCTCCACAGAAGGCTAGGTCACATTGGTTTCCCGGTTGTCAAGAAAATGATTGACTGTACTGAAGGTTTAAAAGTAAAAGGCTGTGAAAATTACCTCGAGTGCTCCATTTGTAAGTGCTCAAAGATCAAGGTCAGGCCCAGACCAAAGAAATCAGGGTGCACCACTGTCTCTATCTTTCAACTCATACATATGGACCTGGTAGGCCCACTAAAACCATCTATCAGGTACAAAGAGAGGTTTTTCTTGACCATTGTAGATGACTTTAGTTGTTATGGTTTTGTATACACCCTTAGACACAAAAACAAGGCATTCCAGAAATTCAAGGAATTTTATAAGAGGGTAGAGGTTCAGCACAATACCAGGGTCAGACAGATGATGACAGACCACGGATCCGAGTTCATGTCCAGGGACTTCTCTAGATGGTTAAAGGAACACAGCATAATACACTTCACCACTTCCCCATTTTTGGCCTTCCAGAATGGAGTGGTAGAACGTAAAAACGGGGTCCTTCAAACCATGGTAAGGTGTGTTTTAGAAAATTCAGGAATGGGCCAAGCATTCTGGTCAGAAGCCCTCCTTTACTCCAATAACACACTGAACAGACTATGGTACAGCGTAATAGACAAGACACCATATGAAATAATGTACAAAAGGAAGCCCAACCTGGCCCACCTGCACATGTTTGATATTGCAGCAGATGTACACATACCCAAACAACTGAGACGAAAGGGAGACAAAATCTCCAAGAGGCTAAGGTTCATGGGATATGAACCAGGAACAAAAGGTTTCAGGTTCATAGACAGCAACAACAAATTCATAGTGTCACGATCAGCGGATTTCCATGAACACTCCAACTGGTCGAAAATACACTCAAACGACATCTTCTCTGGAGGAGACAAGTCCAACCACAGACAGGAAGAAAGGGACCAGGAAGCAGTCGAAACAAGAGATCACAAGTCACACAAACCAAGACACCACAAGGTCAAAATTAAGGAGTGGAAGGAAGGACACCCAACATTGAGACTTGACAAGCTCACAGATAAAGAAGTCAAATGCCTGCATGAGACAGACACGCCAGCAGACAGACCAATCAGAGCAAATAGGAACAAAACACCCAAGAGATTCGAGGACTATGTTATATCCATACAAACGAACAACATTACTCCCAACACATATGGAGAAGTACTCAAACTCCCCCAGGAAGAAAGGGCAAAATGGGAACAGGCCATGGCAAAGGAAATGAGTAGCCTCAGGGACTTACAAGTATATACACCAGCCAGGGTACCAGGTGATAAAAAACCAATTGGGACATAGTGAGTATATAAAATTAAAACCCTAGAAGACAACAAGGTACTATACAAGGCAAGATTAGTTGTCCAAGGCTTTGCACAGAAATATCCAGATGATTACACAGACACCTATTCCCCCACGGTCAGGGCCGAGAGTGTCAAGAGTGCCCTAGTGATAGCTTCCATCCTGGGACTTGGAGTATACCAATTCGATGTACAAACATCATACCTGCATGCCGAATTAGACAAAAAGATTTACGTTAAGGCCCCACCAGGAATCAATGATGGAAAAGGCAGCACGTGGCTCTTAAATAAAAGTCTATATGGCCTCAGACAGTCCGGCAAAAGATGGTATGACTGCCTAGCCAGAGCCCTCAAATCAATGGGTTTTATAGCTACCTCAGCAGACAAATGTTTCTTTGTAAAAAGGGAAAGCGGCTCGATTGAAAGTGCTCTTGTTTATGTAGACGACATATTGTATATTGGAAAACAAAAATCCAAATGTGATGATTTCGCCGCTGAACTGAGAAAACACTTCTCACTCAAATCACTAGGAACTGTTGACAAATACTTGGGAGTTCACATCATCAAAACAGATAAGGGTTTCCAACTCTCCCAAAAGGAGAAGATCATAGAGCTGCTGCATAGGTGTAACATGTCAGAAGCCAAACCCAGCGAGATCCCTATGCAACCGGACTTCCTAAAGAACATGTACAATGAGGTGGAGCCATTCACAGACAACAAACTTTACAGATCCACCATAGGTTCACTACTATACATAGCCAACTGAACAAGGCCTGACATCACATTAGCAGTTAACCTTTTATCCAGGCATGTCAGTCAACCCACAAGTTACCATTGGGACGCTGTCAAAAAACTACTCAAATACTTAAAATACAGTTCTGATGCTTATTTATGCCTAGAACCCAATACATCTATGGAACCAAGGCTATCATGTTACGCTGATGCCGATTGGGCAGTAGACATCAAAAGCAGAAAAAGCACTTCTGGATATATCTTCTTCCTCAACAACAGCCCAATACACTGGTATACAGGTAAACAAAAGCTCGTAGTTACCTCCACCACCGAGGCGGAGTTTGTCTGCATGTCCAAGGCCGCTAACAACCTAACCTGGTTCAACGACCTGCTCCATGACATTTGGACAGAACCATCATACCCCATTGTCATCCACGAAGATAACAAAGCGGCCATTGAAATATCCAAGGCCGACGCCGTTGGACAACGATCACGCCACATAGATATAAAATGCAAACACGTCAGACAACTTTCAGAAATTGGTTTCATCAAGGCCATTCATTGCGATACTGAGGAGCAAACAGCGGATATCCTCACCAAACCACTACAACACAAACAACATGCCTACCTCATGTCAAAATTGTGTGTGTACATGTAAACCATACACATATATAAGTATATAGGCGTTCAGACCCTATCATCAGTTAGACATTTAGAGGGGTTTTTTGTCACATAAAATATCTAACTCCTACACACACACCCACTCCCTGGCATAGCGTGGATTAACACCAATATACTACCCATCATCCCCACACTCCCACATTACCTTGACTCCTCCCTCCAGGTATAAAAGGTACGTTGACCAGGATACCAGGCCAGCTGGGATCATGTACCTGTGAAGCAAAGGCATAAGGTCAGTTGCTTGAACATGCTAAAGACTGTATTTTGCTCTTGATTATAAACAAATTATAACTACATCTACCACATGTCAAGAGTTATTGGCCTAGATCCATCGTCTCAACAAAGAGGCTGCCTATATAAGAGAGGCCCTGTGAGGGCATTCTCTCTCTCCTCATGTTCTAGCTCCATTGTGGTTCTCCATGTAGAGGTGAAGATCGATTGCCTGGCTTTGCTTAGCATGTGTATGTATACAGTATATATATGACTTGTAGATAAACCACTGTTTGAAAGACCTCTGCATACTGTATTTTGCTCCTGGGTTGTCTCAAACTAGCAGTCACACTGTGCACATTCTGATACAGCCACCCATAGTCAGTGCAACCCAATTTGACAAATTGGATCCAATAGTCACCAGAGCCAATTCACGAGGCAAGGAGGAACAGGTTTCAAAGTCCACAAGGCAAAGTCCATAGTCCATAAACAAGGTTCAAAGTCCACAAGGCAGAAACACAATCCAAAGTCAAAGAAGCAGAGTTTACAAAGATCACAGAAGTACATGCCAAAGCAAACAATTGTTCCCAACAAAGGCACCCTCCCCCGGCCTCTGGTTAAATCAGCCTGAGCTAGGTGTTCCTTGTGAGGAGGGGCGGGGCAGCTTCCTCACCAGAAGCCTTGCAGACCTCCTCTGAGTTTCCCTCCACTCCACTCTCCATGCCCTTGGATCGGGTGGGGGAGGCAGCTGTTCCTCATCAGAGGGGATCTGTTACCTCTCATCACCACTGCCTGTCTGCAGCCAATCCTTCCCTGAGTTTGTGAAGGCAGGCAGCTCCCTGTCTAGTTGACCACTTCCCCCAATGCCAGAGGGGCCTGCGGCAGAATTGTCTTGTGAGGGATCTCACGAAGATCGATGGTTCGTTGAGGGCACTTCCAAGAAAAGTCAGCATGCAAGGATGCAGTCAAATTAAGTCTTTATTTAGAAGTAAAAGTAGAGTAAAATGAGTTCCCTGGCATGGAGGCATCCATGCCTGGATTGAGCCCATAGTTCAGTCCTGTAGGAAGTTAGAACAAGAACCCAAGAGCAGCCCCTGTGCAGGGGTTCTTATAGGGGTCCCTGGCCCCTCCCTTACCAATGTGTGAGAGGGCCGGAGGGCCATTAACTTTCCCCAATGAGGCTGCAGGGGCCGGAGCCCCTTGACCCACCAGTGGGATCAAAAGTCCCTCTTTGCTCCCATCTGGTGGCCTTTTAAGAAACTGCCATGGCTGGCACAAAACACCTAACAATTCCCCTTCTTGCCAGCCAATGACAGGTGACCGTGAATATGTGTGAGAGGGTGAGCAGGTGTCATGGACATACAGATGCATTGTTTACAGGACCAAACACAAACGCTTACACAGAAGGTTGTGTCGGTCAATGGGTACAGGTTTTGTGAACAGGTCAGCTAGCTGGTCGGTTGTGTTACAATGTTTGATGTGTACAAACCCCATTCTGACAAGCTGCCTGACATTCTTGTAGCGAATAATAATAATAATAATAATAATAATAATAATAATAATAATAATTATAATTATTTTTTTATTTCTATACCGCCCTTCTCCCAAAGGACTCAGGGTGGTGTACAGCCTATTAAAAGCACAAAGACAAACCTGAATTTAAAAATAATTAAAATAATTAAATAATTTCGGCTCAAATATAAAACCCCAAATTTAAAACACCCAATTTAAAATCATTACATTGATAGCCCAGACTGGCGGAACAGCGGGGTCTTGAGGGCACAGCGAAATACATGGAGGTCGGAGATCTTACACATTTCTGGGGGCAGTTCATTCCAAAGGGCAGGGGCTCCCACAGAGAAGGCCCTCCCCCTGGGTGTTGCCAGACGACATAACTTGGCTGATGGCACCCTGAGGAAACCCTCTCTGTGGGAGCAGACTGGCTGGTGGGAGGCTACTGGTGACAGAAGTCGGTCTCAAAGGTACCCAGGTCCAATGCCATGGAGTGCTTTAAAGGTGGTAACCAACACCTTGAATCGCACCCGGAAGACCACTGGGAGCCAGTGCAGCTCGCATAGGAGGGGGGTCACATGGGCACAACGGTTGCGCCCATAACCACGTGCGCGGCCACATTCTGGACCAGTTGGAGCCTCCGAGTGCTCTTCAAGGGGAGCCCCATGTAGAGAGCATTACAGTAGTCCAGCCGGGAGGTGACAAGGGCATGAGTGACCGTGCGCAAGGCGTCCCAATCCAGAAAGGGCTGCAACTGGTGAATCAGGTGAACCATGCTCTTCTAAAGACAGCCGTGCATCCAGGAGGACGCCCAGATTGCGAGCCCTCTCTGTGGTGGGCAGAGATTCACCCCCAATAGTCAGCGATGGCACCAGCTGACTATATTGGGATGCCGGAAGCCACAGCCACTCGGTCTTGGAGGGGTTGAGTCTGAGCCTATTTCTACCCATCCAGACCTGCACAGCCTCCAGGCAGTGAGACATCACATCAAGGGCATCGTTGGGGTGGTCTGGGGTGGAGATGTACAGCTGAGTATCATCAGCGTACAGATGGACTCTCACCTCGAAACCATGGATGATCTCACCCAGCGGCTTCACATAAATGTTGAACAGAAGGGGCGAGAGGACCGACCCTTGCGGCACTCCCCATGTGAGGCGCCTCGAGGTCGACCTCTGCCCCTCTGTCAACACAAACTGTGAACGGTCGGAAAGGAAGGAGGAGAACTACCGCAGGACACTGCCCCCTATTCCTAACCCCCTCAACCGCTGCAGCATGATACCATGGTCGATGGTATCAAAAGCTGCTGAGAGATCTAACAGGACCAGGACAGAGGAGCAACCCCTGTCCTGAGCCCTCCAGAGATCATCCACCAATGTGACCAATGCCATTTCTGTGCTGTACCCCTGCCTGAAGCCTGACTGGTACATCTCCAGATAGATAGCTTCATCCAGGTGCTGGGGAGGCTGTCGTGCCACCACACTCTCAACAACCTTTGCCACAAAATGAAGGTTGGAGACCGGACGGTAGTTAGCTAATTCAGCCAGGTCCAGGGAAGGCTTCTTGAGGAGAGGCCTCACCACCACCTCTTTCAAGGCAGTGGGAAAGGCACCCTCACTCAGAGAAGCACTTATAATCCCCTGGAGCCAGCCTCGTGTAACCTCCCGGGAGGCCAGTACCAACCAGGAGGGACACGGGTCCAATAAACATGTGGCAGCACTAATCTTACCCAGAACCCTGTCCACATCCTCGGGAGCCACAGGATCAAACTCCTCCCAGATACTATTCTCAAGACCTACCCTCGTCTCCTCCCCCGGACTCACCCAGTCAGAGTCCAAGCCTTCCCGAATCCAAGCGACTTTATCATGCAGGAATTGTACAAAATCTTCAGCTCGACCCTGCAAGGGATCTTCCCGCACTCCCCCCCCCGAAGAAGGGAGTGGGTCACCCTAAACAAGGCGGCTGGGCGGTTCTCTGCAGATCTGATAAGAGTAGAAAAATAGTTAGATTTTGCCGCTTTTATCGCCACTAGGTAGGTCTAAATATAAAACCTCACCAGTGTTCAGTCGGAATCGGATTGACTAGTCCTCCAAATGCTCTCTAGGCATTTTTTCTGATGCTTCATCTCTCTCAGCTCCTCGGAGATCCAAGGAGCCAATTGAGATCGGCATCGGGTCAGAGGCCGCAAAGGCACGACGCGGTCCAAAGCCCTGGCAGCCGCACTCTCCCAGGCGGCCACCAGGTCTTCAGTCGAGTTGTGTGCCAGGGTCTCAGGAAATGGCCCAAGCTCCGTCAGGAACCTTTCGGGATCCATCAGGCGCCTGGGACGGAACCATCTGGTCGATTCCGTCTCCCTGCGGCGGGGGGAAGTGGCTGGAAAGTCCAAGTGAAGGAGCGAATGATCTGTCCATGACAAGGGTTTAATGTCTAGATCCCCTCTACCAAGATCATTCAAGCACTGACCAGAGATGAAAATCAAGTCCAGAGTGTGTCCCCCTATGTGGGTGGGGCCCTGAACTAACTGGGTCAGGTCCATGGCCGCCATGGAAGCCATGAACTCCCGAGCCACCTTTGACACCTCACCTGCGGATGGCAGGTTGAAATCCCCCATGACAATAAGTCTGGGTGTATCAACCGCCACCCCGGCAATAACGTTGAGCAGCTCGGGTAGGGTCGCTGCCATGTGGCAGGGAGCCAGGTACATAGTCAGCAACCCATCTGCACCCTACAGCCCCACTTCACAAAAAGAGACTCACATCCGGCTGTCTGAGGAACAGTGGTCTCCCTCGGACAAAGACTTTCCCTAATAATAGCTGCCCCTCCCCCTCCCCTCCCCTGAGCCCTTGGCTGATGAAATGAATGGAAACCTGGTGGGCACATTTCAATGAGGGGGACTCCCCTCCTGGCCCAATCAGGTTTCCATAATACCTGCCAGGTCCGCACCCCCTCCACAGTAAGATCACAAATGAGGGGGGCTTTGTTAACAACTGACCTGGCATTACATAACATCAGCCTCGGACCCAGGGCCTGAGACTCTGTACAACCCAGGACACAAGTTGTGCATTGGTGGCCGAGGAGCGCAATCGCTTGAACACAGCATGTGCGCACCCCCGGAACATGATGTGGCCCCCTGCACCCATCATACCTGCCCTTTCCACTCATTATTTCAATTTTCCTGCCCTGCCCCCTTCGCTGTGCCCAACCGGCCCATCACCCCGCTCAGTGGCTATGTGGACCCCCCCAGGTCCATCTCTACAACCCCCTCCCCCCTTCCTGGGTCCCCTTAAAATTTTCATTAAAAATTCTGCTAAAAACCTCTCAACCCCCTCTTCCCTGCATGCCATCTCTCGGGGTTCCAAAACCCATCATCAAGATAGGCCCTCGATAAGTGGAGGGCCAGGCCTGCGAGACGGGGGAGTCTTGCAGTGCAAGAAGGTTGGCTTTTGAGAGCATCCGCCGAACCAAGGACGGGAGGGAGCGCCAGTCTGGGATTCCACCATAGTCCAGGGGGTTAGCTGAGCATAAAAGATCACAAAATGTCCGTTGTAGAGCTGGACTCCACTGTCCTCTCACAACAGGGAGAAGGTCCAAAGTTCTTTCCTCTCTAACGGAGGGCCATGTCCGAACCATCCTCTCATGATGGCTGGTCCCGTTAAAGATGGTTATCGGGAATGATGTTATGTCTTCTCTGTTGGAGTATAGGAAGTCCCTCAGCTCCCCCACAATGGTGCTCGGTCTCTCCCGCTGGCCAAAGGTGCGAGTTGGAACATGGAAAGAGGTCCGAACGTAGCAGTTCGTAAACACCTCCCCCAAGGGGAGGGGGGGAGGGGAAGGCGGGAAGAGGGAGGGGGTGAACAATATCCCCAGAGGAGGGTATCAACTTCTCCTCTGCCGATTTGTAATTTCAGGCCTCCTCACCTCATCTTCTTCCCTCACCCTCAGCAAACGTCCACCATTGCGGTATCCTGTGACAGACGCCATCAACGGCACCAGTGTCGCCACCCCCACCCCACCCCCACCTCAGCAGTCCCAGCCATCTCAGCACTCCAGAACAGCTACTTCTGTGGGTCCGGGGGGGGGGATGTCTATGTGACAGGACCTATTGCCCACCGCGTATGCCCCCGAGATTCCAATTGCGGCCGTGTTATCTTCCTGAATTTGAATGGGCAGAGTAGTAGGTGCCCAGATGCTCGTTACCAGACCATTGAATCAAATCAAGTCATTTGCTGTGTCCGATAGGCTGGCATATTCTGCCTCGGCCATGGAGCAAGAAACAAATTTTTGCTGCCTAACATGCCAATGGATAGGACAGCCATTTAGCAGTAAGAGGAAACCAGAGGCGCTCCATCTACTCTTGGTGTCACCAGCCCAGTCTGCGTCTGAGTAAGCAGAGAGCTGGGCCGGCTTCCCCTTCTCTGGCTCCAGCATAAGGAGGGCATCGGCCGTGCCCTGAGGTACCTAAGTACCCTCTTGACAGAATTCCAGTGGAATTCCTTTGGGTTTTCCACGTGCCTGGACAATAGATTTACAGCTAAAGCTATGTCATGCCTGCTCCAATTGCTAATGTATAGCAAGGAGCCAATCACAGATCTATATAATTTATTATCTGTGAACTCAGGCCTGTCCTTGTGATTATGGCTATAGTAGTCACTGTCAGAGCGGCAATCAGCCCCGTTCCCATCCTGGGGTAATTGCCCTCAATTAGAGGTGGATCGTGGCTTTTTTCTTCAGTATACTTTGCAAGAAAATGAACCGAAATACGTTCTAATGAAACTCATATTTATTGTAAAGAAATAAAAACAATCTTACTAATCTAATTAGGCTACAACTTGGAAGCTTTTCCGGCTACCTCTCTTGGCAGGAGAACAAAGAAAAGTTTTTTTAGAGAAGAAGAAGGGAATGCAGACATGCGCAGTAGTTACTGATAAAGGTTCTGGCAAACTACTGTAAGTCTAATAGTCCAAAAATAAGAGCTCAGCTGGTAAATACAAAAACGCAGTGACAGTCACTTTGCATGGGGCTACGTGTTGGGTTAGACTCCACCATTTTGCATTTGGCCAACAACTCCTCAATCTTTTCTCTCTGGGATAATGCAAATCCCTTTTTAGTTGCCAAGATATGTTCACCCAGGTACCAGTCAACCTGCCCCAAGGACTTCAGGGTAAACTTTTCCCCCAGGGCCTTGGCAAATTCGTCACACTTTTCCTTGCCAGGCCCTACGTATAGGAGGTCATCCATGTAAACCAACAACTGTTCTGTATCACTTTTGGTGTCACGTGTAAAAACGCACTCATCTGCATGAGATGCCCTGAAGCCAATTCACTCTTAACCCTTTTTGAGGCAGTCGTACCAGAGTTTCCCCGACTGCTTGAGGCCATATAATCCCTTTTGGAGCAACCATGTGTTTCCCCCCTCCTGCTGGTAACCAGGAGGGGCCCACACGTAGATCTGCCGGTCCAAGTTGGCGTGGTGGTAGGCCATCTGGATGTCAAATTGGTAGACTTCCTTCCCCAGAGCAGCTGCAGTTACGAGGGTGGCCTTGACGCTTCCTGACCGGACAGTCAGAGAATAGGTCTCTATGTAGTCCTCCATGTAGCGTTGGGCGAACCCCTGTGCTACCAAGCGGGCCTTGTACAGGTAGCGTCCATTGGCAAGTGGTTTGGCCTTGAAAACCCACCTTGTGCCAATGACCTTCTTCTCCTTGGGTGGTTGCCCGGGGGTGAAGACCTTGAGCTTTCTCAGGCTCTCCATCTCCTGTTCCATTGTGAGTTGCCACTTCTCCTGTTCTTCGATGGGCAGCTTCTGAATGTCAGAGAAAGTCTTTGGGGTGACCACGATGCTGTTGATGGACGCGATGTGCCCAATGTCATTTCTCTTATGTGGGACCCCCTTGTTGGACCGCTTTGACCTTCTGACTTTCTGACCTCCTGCCACTCACTGCCTTTTTTTTCTGCAGGTTCCTAGCTGACTGGCTGTTCACGACCGGGATGCGGAGGCCCTCGGTCCCAGGCGTTGGGCATCATGGGCCTCTGAAGCGTCACTGGAGGTGAAGAGTTGGGTGAAGATGGTGTGTCTTTCCCCTCAGGAGTGGACAGTTCATCCTCCCCATCTGGACCACGTAGGCTGACCTCTTTGTCCTGTTCCTTGCTGTCATTGGTGGCAGGGTCTGTGGTTGTCTTCAGGCGGTGTCTTGGTTGGTGCGGCTTTGCTGGGCCGGTTGATGTATGGGCCCAGATCATTTGACTGGATCTGGGTCCAATTGGAGTCCTCTTCGAAGGAGGCAGATTGGGAAGTCACAGTCCTGCCCCCTTCTCCCAGGAACCGGTAGGCCTTGGAGACAGGGGCATAGCCCAAGAACCTCAGTCTCTGGGAAACGGATCTCCCCTTCTTCCGCAGCTGCTTGGGGATGTGCACCCAAGCATAGGAGCCAAATAGACGCAAGTGTCCCAAACTTGGCTTCCTACCATGGACCAGAAAATATGGAGTCTCATCCACAACGCTGCTCCAGGTGTGGTTCAGGGTGTAATTGGCGTAATGTACCCCCTCCGCCCACTACGATTCCACAACTCCAGCATCCGCAATCAGGCTATGCACCATGGTCTGCAGGACACCGTTTTGCTTTTCAACCATGCCATTCTGCGCAGGAGTAAAAGGCGCTGTCCGAAAATGGTGTATGCCCTTATGCCTTACCCAGTCCTGGAATTTTCGGGACATGAACTCAGCCCCACGGTCGCTCTTCAGGTGTGCAATCTTGGTCTTGTACTGAATTTTCACATAGTTGTACAGTGATTTTATGGCATCAAAGGCTTCAGACTTTTCTGTGGGGGTATACACATGGCCATACCTCGAGAAGTCATCGATGGCAGTGAGGAAATACCGCCTTTCCCCTAGGGACGGTGTAAATGGCCCAACCAGATCAACATGTATCAATTGATACGGGTATTTGGTTTTACGCAGTGACACCTTAGGTATTGGGGATGCCTTCCTCTTTGCCCTCTTACAGATGGCTCAGTCCAGAAACACCTCACAGTTCTGGAGGTGAATCCCCTCAGCAAGTTCCCCCATCTTTTTGACCACGGGGAAGCTCACATGGACTAACCTCCAATGTAAGAGGTGGGCACATTTGGTATGAAGTGGCTTCTCCACTGACACCCCCTTAGCTCTGCTTGCCTTGGGCAGTGTTGGCACCTTACGCCTTTTCTTGGGCTTATCTGCCTTAGATGCCTGCTGAGGCTTGGGTTTCTTGCCCGCATTGGCCTTGGAAGGCCGTGAGGCTGGCTGTGGGGCCTCTCTCTCTCTCTGCGCGCAGGACCCTTCTGAGGTGGCACCCTGTGAGCTGTTTCCTGTAGCTGGGTACTCGGGGGAGAAATATGGCAAATATAATACTCCCAATGACCCTTTTGTCTCGAGTGACATGACCTCCCCCTTTGTGAAACAATACCTCCACCCTGCCATCATCACATAAATTGGTTATACGTAACAGGTTATTGGCGATAGAGGGAACATGCAATACACCTTCAACATGGCCCAGCCCTGGTACAGAGACAGTGCCCTCCCCAACAACCAAAGCATTGTTACCATTGGCAACCTTGAAGGAGGAGTTAATTCTCCTTAACCTCTTAAAGCCTTGCTTCATGTTAGCAATGTGAGATGAAGCCCCAGAGTCCAGTAACCAGAGGCCAGTAGGGCCATCAGCCTTTGTGGCCGGGGTGAGGTAAGTAGTACAGATGAAATTGCCCTTGGCACCACCTTTGCCCCTGCCAGGCCCCCTTCTCTGTCCCCTGCCCCTTCCTTGATTGGAACCACGCTTAGGTCCTTGCTGGTAATGGGGGCAGTCCTTCTTCAGATGTTCCTCAGAGCCACAGATGAAACACTTGGGTAGAGCGTTAACCTGCTCTGAGCTCTGGTGCCTCCGGTTAATGCACTGAGTTGTGGCTCTGGTGTATTCTCCTGCATCTCTACGCCTCCTGTCTTCCTCATTGAGCCTCCCTGTGAGGTAGGACAGAGTCATGGCTTCCTTCCTGGTTCCCTCTAGTGAGAGAATAAAATTGCCCCAGCTTTTATCCAGGGATGCCAGAATAACAGTGACCATGTTGGCCTCAGTCAAGGGGTAGTCCCTGAGCACCAGTTCTGCCCTGAGTGCCTTCAACTTTCCCAGATGTTCAGCCATGCTAGCCCCAAATTTCAGCTTGGTATTACTCCGATGTAAGCCTTATGGTGGAGCCCAAGCTATTACTATTAAATAGGCTATATAACAACCCCCAAATCTCACCAGCTGTGAGCCCATCTGGAATGCTGGGCTACAATTTAGCATCCAGTGAGCTCAGTAGAGTGGTATAAGCTTTCTTGTGGTACCACTCTTCTTGAGGCCCCCAAGGGAAAGGTGGGGGGGTCTAAAACCATTTCTAGGGTCCCTTCCTTTAAGAGACATACCTGTATCTCTTTGTTCCATATATTGACGTTTTCACCCCCCCAGATGTAATTTTTCAAAATTATTCAGGAGTGCTGACACAGCTGGGGTAGAAAATGCTGATCCCTTTTGCTGTCCATGGTATCTTTGCCTGGGTCCCATTGAAGTAAATGGAAGAGGGATCCCTCTGCTGGTGAGTGTAGGTATTTTTCTCTGATTATTTTTCTCCTTTTCAGGTGGAGCGAACTGGGCATGCTCAAACTGCTAAGCATGCTCAGAGCACATTCCAGCCCAGGAAACAACAGGAGCAGACCTCTCTCTCTGTGCTTCAGGGCTAGGCCTGGGCCCAAGCCTGTGAGGCCCTGGAGATACCTCTGGAAGCCCTCCCAGTACTGGAATACTTACGGGGGGGGGGGGGGGCGAAGGCTGCAGGATGCGGCTGGAAAAGCCCGAAGATGCCGAGGATCACCTGGAGGGGCCCACCGCTGGTTCTGAAGACTCTGGAGGAGGCAGCCATCATCGGAAGTGGGAGGCTTGGCTGGAGGCCCCCTGAGGACATTGAGGTGAGTCCTCCATTGCCTCGGTGGGGGTGTTGGGAAGGCGGGAGCCCCCAGAGATTCTTCTGAGGCTCTCTGGAGGCGTGGGTCCTCACTGGGGGGCTCCGAACTGGACGCCCCCCCTTGTTGGTCTCCTGGGGGTAGTGAGGGAGGCTGGCTGCCCCCGAGGTTGAGGTTGTGGTCATTGTGGCCTCCAGGGCCATGACCAGGACTTGGATTGTGGCTCTGATGCCCGCTGCAGCAGGTGTGGCTGGGCAGACTTTGACGCTTGCCAGTGGGGGGGGGTGGGTGAACAGTTTGCATGGTGCTTCGGCTGGGGGGCATAAGATCATCTGTACCCTCCTCTGGATCAAAGCTTACATCAGGGACTGGATGCAGGGTTGCCATCCTAGATTGAAGACTCCTGGTCACAACCGGGGATCTCCTGCCATCCATCTCTTGGGGGTTCTTGCTGGAACTTCCAGGCATCTTGCTTCTGCTGGCTTGGAAGCATTGCCTCAAACCATCCTCTGCTACCACTTTGTGAGGGATCTCACGAAGTTCGATTGTTTGTTGAGGGCGCTTCCAAGAAAAGTCAGCATGCAAGGATGCAATCAAATTAAGTCTTTATTTAGAAGTAAAAGTAGAGTAAAATGAGTTCCCAGGCATGGAGGCCTGGATTTAGCCCATGGTTCAGTCCCAAAGGAAGTTAGAACAAGAGCCCAAGAGCAGCCCCTGTGCAGGGGTTCTTATAGGGGTCCCTGGCCCTTCCCTTACCAATGTGTGAGGGGGCCGGAGGGCCATTAACTCTCCCCAATGGGGCTGCAGGGGCCGGAGCCACTTGACCCACCAGTGGGATCAAAAGTACCTCTTTGCTCCCATCTGGTGGCCTTTTAAGAAACTGCCATGGCTGGCACAAAATACCTAACATGTCCTCAAACCCTGCACTCTCCAGTCATTCCAGGGCAAATGTGCCATTTCCTTTGGATGGTCCCGGTTCCAACTCCAACTTCTCCTCCGAACTGGGAACCAATAGGGCCATAAACTTTCTGTATAAATTCACAAAACCTAAGAAACTCTAAACATTCTTTGCTGTTTCGGAAGTTTACCACTCAAGCACTACTTCCACTTTTCAGGGATCCATTTGAACATCTTCTGGGGAAATGCAGTAGTACAAGAATTCTAGCTGTTTCAAGTCAAAAGTACATTTTTCTAATTTAGGAAAAAGGTGATTTTCCCTTAGTCTGCATAAGACCTCTTGCACATGGTGGTCATGTTGAGTTTCATCTTCAGAGTAGATCAGGATGTCAGCCATATAAAGTACCACAAACCTGACAATAAGGTCAGAAAAAAAAATCTAGTTCATAAATCTTGAAAACAGTGCACCACAGTTAACTAGTCCAAACAGAACAACAGTGTATTCAAAATTGCCATACCTGGTGTTAGTTAAAACTTCATGGCCTTCTGAGCAGGAAGGATCATATTCATACAACATTAGAAAAATGAAGAAACATGGGTGAGATGAAGAGATAATTAAGAAGATACTAGACTGTGCAGAAATGGATAGATTGACATTGAAAATTAAGCAGAAAGAAGACACAGAATACTATCAAACATGGAATCTGTTTTACCAGTGGTTGGAAAAAAGGAGTGGAGATTGAGTATATAATCAGTATTGTTAAGCAAATTAAATACCCAGACAACACTATGTTTAATAAGCACTAAGAAATGTAATTAATAAAAACAATTTTAAAAAATTATTCATGGCCCTCTAATGCGATTGTATGCGTTGTGAAGATCCAATTTGGTAAAAAGATGTGCACTTAATGCAACCTATCCCAGTACGTCTGATATCAGGAACAGTTGGTAATGGTCTCTCACCATCACAGCATTTAGGGACTTGTAGTTGTGAATGTTTCTCAGGGGAACTTCACCGTCTGGGTTTGTGGTGCTTGGGTCTTGCTTCCTGGGTACTAAAAAGGTAGGTGCTGAAAGCTATGATTTTTAATGTCTAATAAAGCCTTTCTGCAAGTTAGAGTCCACATACTGCTTCAAAATTGATAGCTTCTTAGCTAACATGGGATGTTGTTTCTTAGCAGGAATTTTACAGTGGATATAGAAAGTCCAGACACCCCTGTTAAAATGCCAGGTTTTTGAGATGTAAAAAAAATCAGACCAAGATAAATCACTTCAGAAATTTTTCCACTTTTAATATAACATATAAGCTTTACAATTCAGTTGAAAAACAAACTGAAATCTTTTAGGGGGGGAATAACAATAAAAACTATGATAATGTGGCTATATAAGTGTTCACACCCAGTTATAAGTAGGGATGTGGCTCTGTTCAGAACTAATCAATCACATTCAAACTGATGTTAAATACACACCTGCCATCAATGAAAGTGTATGAAGATCCATTAGGTTGGTGTAAAAGGTCTGCTGTCTGGGCATGGTGAAGGTGGTAAGTCAGAGTGGTAAAAGACAGAGTTCCTTCCCACCAATCTATTTAGGGGTTGTGAAGCTTTAGCCACTCCAATCCCAATACAATCGGAAAATGGAGGTATCTTGTGACATACAGGGTTAACAGCTCAGTATGTTGGGCTACAGTTATTTGCAGTGGGGTTGTGGCATGTGTAATTGGACCCACTTTCAAAGTTTGGCCATCTTTTGTTTCAACTTGCATTAGTGTGCTCAAGTAGGGATGTGTAGTGCTTTAATACTTGTGAAGTCTATAAAGCTGGCCATTGCCCCTGAATCTACTAACACTGCAATCCCTTCTTCCCGCTCATGGGGTAGGGTCAAGGCAACATAAATTTTCAGCAATGTACCTTGATGGAAGTGGTATTGAACCCTCTTTAATGTTTGAATAGCCCCTCCTGCAAGGTCTTGTAAGAGGGGCTTTTGTAATTTCCCTTATCTTGGGCTCTGCATTCAGGGTGGCGCTCTCCTGCTGCTATGACATTTTAAAGAAACAACTATTAACAGTTAAATTAGCTTTTGACCAATGGTGACATTTCCTGGAAGGCACGTGTTGGCCCATAGAAGTCAATACAGAGCATAAAAATCTGGAAATGCTACAACAATCTAAACTGCTCTCACCCAGGGAAGTGAGATGGAGTTTGTTACAAGTAAATCTTCTCCCTGGGCATGTCCAGCTCAGTAACCTGGCATACCAAGGGTTAACCAGCCTAAGCGAATCTAACCCCACCTTCTCCCCCTTCCCATTACCTGTAGCTCCACCTCCCGGGTATTTAAGGTCCTCCCCTGTTGTTGTTGCCTCAGTTGTTCCTGATGATACCTGCAAAGAAACAAATGTACATGAATAAATAAAGACTTACCTTGAGAAACAAACAAACGTGTCTTCGTATATTATTGGGACCCAAATCGATCCTAGCCAACAAAATGGTAGCAGTCGATGGTTGGGCAACCCAATAATCAGAAGACATGCCAAAGAAACCTCAAACAAGGTCAGAGACAAAAAGGAGAGAAAAACAACGAAAACCAACTGAAGACATGGCAACGCCAATAACTTCAGAGGAAGAAAAAGAAAACACCCCCGAAGAATATTCATCGGACGATGAAAGGGGGCAAAAAGACATAAATGAAGAAAAAATCCAACAGAAGGAAATCAGCAGACTCAGAAGAGGAATGATGAGCCTGCTAGAAACCCCTACAACCGACGAAGACCTCCTGGCCGGGATCAGCTACCTCATCCAAAGCCAGAACGAGGCCAGGAGGACTCAAGGACGACAAACAAGGCGACCGGACACAAGCCCGGTAAGAAAAACCCCCCAGAACTGTTATTTTCCAAAGGCTGAGGGGGGGATTCCCGCCCAAAATCAAGACTGGCGGCCATCTTGGAACACGTGGCCAAAAAAGATGGCTGACCTCCAAAAAAACGAATTAGCATATGCTAATCCACCAACCAATGAGGTGCCCGAACCCCAAAAACCCCAAAATAATGATGATTCCTCGGAAGAAAGTGAGGAATCACCCCCCGAGGACATCCCCGACGATCAAGCGGTGGAAGAGGCGATAAAAACGCTCACCGCCGCCTTCGGGACAAAAATAAAAATTTTAAAGGGGCCTCCAAAAAACGCTAAAAAACCCAAGGGGGACAAGAGAAGGCCCCCCAGCTGTTTACCAAGGGGCGCGGACACCGCTGGGGACCCACCGATGCCGCAGCACCCCCCGGTAGCGATACGCCACCCCACTCCCAAGCCGCGACTACCGGAACGGACCGAATGGCGAGAATACTCACCGCCGCCGCCGCCGCTGCAGAGAGAGACCTGGAGCCGCCCAGCAGAGAGGACAGCCTTCCTCGACCGCCGCTGGACACCTGGAGCCGGACCGGAGGCCTTCCCATCATGGACGGGCAGCCTGGCCGGAGCAGAGATGAAGAGGTCCTTCCCCGACGAAGTCTCAGCCGGAATGAACGCCGCGCATGCGCAGGAGCTCCTGTGGACTAAAAGAGAAAAAAAAATGCAAGGAGGGATTTTTAAATTACCTTCCAGCGTTCCTGAGCCGCTCTGCTATTTCCAGCATGCCAAGTACCATGGACAGCAACACCCACCTGTGAGTAATACACAAAATAACACAGGGAACTTACCAAATGGGTTTCCAATCTTAAAAATGCAGGGTTCAAACCTAATGGAGTGGTATCAACAACTCCAAGTTTTATTCCTAAAAGAAAATTTAAGGTTTTTCATAACTGACCCACCTGATACACCATGGACATTTGAAATGGACTGCATGCATCACAAAGCATTTGGTCTCCTCATCTCCAGCATTTCACCCACTATTTACTATAGCATTGAGGATGATCTGACTGTGCATGAGGTGGTTCAGAAAATATTCGGTTACTACTATAGCGATAGCGTAGCCACAACAACTAAGATCTCCAAGGACTTCTATTCAGCCAGGATTAAACCAGGGATGTCAATGGGAGAGCATTTAATGGGACTAAATGCAGCCAGGGCTGAATTGCAAATGAGGGGGGAAATAGTGTCAGAGCAGACCATGAAGAGTGTCATCCTCAACTCACTAGACCCTTCCTGGCGAACCTTCCTAACGCAGCTCAACATACTTAGCTTAGGCCAGATGACCATAGAAAGCCTGTCTAACCTGCTCATAGCAGAGGACAACCACAGAAGGGAACACCAGGTGACACCTAGAGAACACAAACCAACACGAAGAGTGGCCTTCACTGACACCACCCGAGACTCCCCCGAGTGCTATAACTGCGGGCGAAGGGGCCACTACAAACGAGACTGCACCAGGGGGCACAGGGACAGATATAAACACGAACCACGCGAAAGGCACACAGACAAGCGTCACCATGACAGCAGGGCTAGGCGAAGGGACTCCCCCAGACCCTGGGAGAAGAAAGAAAGCAGAGACAACTCTAGGGATAGCAGAGACGGGTCCCTATGCAGAGTAGGAGGAGCCACACAAAGTAACAAGACTTACGAAAATGGGTCCTGGTGGCTTATCGACTCAGGGGCCACCAATCACACCACGTGTGAGAGAGAACTCCTCTCTTCCTTCACTGAGGAGGATTATCTAATCAAAGTGGCTAATCAGAACGACGTGAGAGTGACAGGAAAGGGCAACGTAACCCTCCCCAAATTAGGGAAACTAGAAGGAGTGTTGTTGGTACCCGAGATACCCCACAACATCCTCGCCTCCTTGAAACTCAGCAAGGAGGCAGGGATAGAAATTAACATCAAAGAAGGGGGAATCACCATGACCAAGGGAGGTATAACCATAGGGAAAATCACAATTAAAGGGGGCCTGCCCTTCCTCTACATAGACAAGACTAACGCCAAAGAAGACACCGAGGGTAGCAAAGGGCAAGAGGGGGAGGGTACCCAACCACACAAGGAAGACAAGCAAGGCAGAGATAAGATTAACATAGGGAAGCCGCTCCATGATGAGTGCGCACACCTGCTGCACCGCAGGTTAGGACACGCTAGCTTCCCTGTTGTTCAAAGGGCTAATGACTGTACTGAGGGCTCAAGAATAAAGAATTGTGAAACTTATTTGGACTGCTCTGTATGCAAACGCTCTAAGCTAAAGGTAGCCCCCAAACCCAAAAAGGCCACACGCTCAACAAACCAATTATTCGAAATGGTACACATGGACCTCGTAGGCCCTCTCAGGCCTTCCATAAAGTATGGCAAGAGGTTCTTCTTAACCATAGTAGACGACTACAGTCGCTACGGCTTCGTGTACACACTGAAACACAAAAGTGAGACCTACCAAAAATTTAAGGAATTCTATAAGCGTGTGGAGACACAACACAATACAAAAATCAAGAAAATCATGACAGACAGGGGATCAGAGTTCTTATCCAATGACTTCTCCCGCTGGCTGAGGTCAAAGGGCGTGCTGCACTTTAAGTCATCACCTTTCTCGCCATTCCAGAATGGCGTGGCAGAACGCAAGAACTCAGCACTTCAAACAATGGTGAGGTGCGTCCTCGAGGACGCTGGGCTTGGCCAACACTTCTGGGCCGAAGCCCTGGTTTATTCAAATTACACGATCAACAGACTTTGGTCAAGCGTGCTAAACATGACTCCTTACGAGGTGATGTACAATAGAAAGCCAAAGATATCCCATCTCCACATCTTTGGAGTCACGGCAGACGTGCACATACCCAGGCAGCTCCGTAGGAAGGGAGACAAGATTTCAAAGCGCCTTAGATTCATGGGTTATGAGACAGGCACGAAAGGATATAGGTTCATAGACAGTAACAACAAATTCATCATCTCCAGAACTGCCACATTCCACGAACAGGCCAATTGGTCAAAAATACACCTCAATGAATTGCATCACCAGGTAGAAAACAGCCAGCAGAAACCAGACCAAATTGATCACCCACAAGACAACTACACCCAAAGGTCACTCCAACCCAAACACAAGGTAGATTCACTCACTGATAAAGAGGCAAAATACATGCACGACGCGGAGACCCTGCAAGGTAGGCCAGTCAGAAACAATAGGAACCAAAAACCAAAAAGGTTCGATGATTACGTCATGCACCTGCAGACAGAACCCATTACCCCAGAAACATACAGCGACATAACAAAATTACCATTAGAGGAAAGGCAAAAATGGGAAGCAGCGATGGAGAAAGAAATGAACAGCCTTAGGGAGCTAAGCGTATACACACCATCCAAGGTACCAGAGGGTAAGACCACCATCGGGACAAAGTGGGTCTTTAAAGTAAAGACTCTAGAGGGGGGCCAGAATCTATACAAGGCCAGACTCGTAGCACAGGGATTCGCCCAAAGATTCCCCGATGATTACACAGAAACGTACTCACCAACTGTAAGGCCCGAAAGTGTCAAAAGCGCGCTGGTCATCGCAGCCACCCTAGGTCTTGAAGTGCAACAGTATGATATACAGACAGCCTACCTACATGCTAAGTTAGACAAAGAAATTTACGTGAGGGCTCCTCCTGGTAAAGACACCACCAAGGGCGAAACCTGGCTACTAAACAAGAGCTTGTATGGGCTTAAGCAGTCGGGTAAACAATGGTATGATTGTCTGGTTAAAGTATTAGAATCTATGGGGTTCAAGGCCACCCTAGCTGATAACTGCCTCTTCACCAAGAAGAGCAATGGAGGCAAGGAGTACGTCCTCATATATGTGGACGATATATTATTTATAAGTAAGAACAAAGGGGATTGCGATGCCTTTGCAAATGAATTAGGCAAACATTTTTCACTCAAGTCATTAGGGGGCATCAACAAATACCTTGGGGTACACGTTACTAGATCACCCAAGGGCTTCCTCCTAAGCCAAAAGGAAAAAATAAGCGAGCTCCTTGCCAAATGTAACATGTCAAATGCCAAACCTTGTGAAACTCCCATGTTAGCAGACTTTCAAAAAAATGTGTACAATGACTCACCGCAGTTCCCAGAAAACACCTTGTACAGATCCACGATAGGTTCTCTGTTATACATTGCTAACTGGACACGGCCGGATATTGCTCTGCCCGTGAACCTGCTCTCGAGGCACGTAGCCAACCCCACAGTGTTTCATTGGGAAGCAATAAAAAGAATACTTAGGTACCTGAAGTATAGCATTAATAGCTGCCTCAAGTTAGAGCCCAATACCAATGAGAAGCCTCTCCTACACTGCTACGCTGATGCTGATTGGGCAGGCGACACCAAAAGTAGGAAAAGTACCTCAGGGTATGTTCTCTTCTTAAATGATTGCCCAGTATATTGGTACACTGGAAAGCAAAACCTTGTAGCCACCTCCACCACTGAGGCAGAGTATATCTGCCTGTCCAAGGCCATAAACAATCTAGTTTGGTTCGATGAACTGCTGACAAACATCTGGACCGAACCTATGCACCCAATCCAGATTTTTGAAGACAATAAGGCAGCAATAGAGATCTCCACATCAGACGCTGTAGGTCATAGGTCAAGACACATCGACATCAAAAACAAGCACGTAAGGCAACTCCACAAATCAGGCTTCGTTACCATTATGCACTGCGACACCGAGCACCAAACCGCTGACATACTTACTAAGCCCCTACCTGTTAAACAGCACTCATATCTTACTTCCAAATTATGTGTCATACCCACAAACATTAGCCAGGTCGAAACTGTCAGCCCCAGGGATAAGCATTTAGAGGGGGATTTGTTACAAGTAAATCTTCTCCCTGGGCATGTCCAGCTCAGTAACCTGGCATACCAAGGGTTAACCAGCCTAAGCGAATCTAACCCCACCTTCTCCCCCTTCCCATTACCTGTAGCTCCACCTCCCGGGTATTTAAGGTCCTCCCCTGTTGTTGTTGCCTCAGTTGTTCCTGATGATACCTGCAAAGAAACAAATGTACATGAATAAATAAAGACTTACCTTGAGAAACAAACAAACGTGTCTTCGTATATTATTGGGACCCAAATCGATCCTAGCCAACAGAGTTAGTTTTTCTTTCACTTTGATTTTTACATTATACATGTACCGGGCTCTAGGAATTTGATGTCAGACACACTGTCCTGTAAACCAGAGTACTTGCAAGCCCCAGGTCCCAGTTACTGCCTGCATTTTAAAGGTAAAGGTTCCCCTCGCACATATGTGCTAGTCGTTCCCAACTCTAGGGGGCGGTGCTCATCTCTGTTTTTGGTGTCAGAAGGGACTTTGAGGCCACAGGGGCAGAGTAATAGTACCTCCGCCTTTGAGAGAGGAGGTGTTGTAGCTTTGCCATGATAAACCATACAGCAGGGCATGGAGGAGGGAGTGCTTAAGATGCTGTAAAGAACATTAAGAGACTTTTAGTGGCCTAAAATGGCAACGGACATCAAGGGCTACATAGCATCTTGCTGCAACTACAGAAAAGTTAAACCCTACCATCAGAGGCCAGGAGGGCTGTTACAACCAGTCCCTACTCCACCCCACTTTTGGCACACAGCATCAATGGTTTTTGTTTTTACTGATTTTCCTCCAGTCCAAGGCTATACCTCCATATACATTTCATCCCTTGCAAGTGTTTGCCCACTGCTGAAGAAGCAACTGAACTCTTTTTGGACCATGTCTTTTGCTACAGAGGCATGGTGTCCAGACTTTTATCAAACAGGGGCAGTTAATTTACTTCCAGGTTCTGGAGGGCATTCCTCCAACTTTTGAACATCCAGGTTAGTTTGTCCTCAGCCCATTGCCCTGCCATGAATGGTGATACTGAAAAGACTAATCAGATGCTGCATCAGTGTTACTGCACCTACAGCCAGGATAAATGACTTTCATTACTTCCCCTCACAGAGTTTTCATACAATAATGCTCTTCACAGATCAACTGCTATGACCCACTTTTAAAACTTGTATGGCAGTCACCCAAGTGTTTTACTGGCAGCATTTTGGGAGGAGGGGTCTAGCACAACTCAGCACAGCCAGCTCATCACCACCAAGTCACCACTACCAAGGCACCTCACAGAGTGGCTGCGGCTGGGGGCTTCCCATTTTCACACCCCCTGACGCCACTCAGAGCAGACCTCAGTGTGTTTGGGAGGGGGGGCAATGAAAATGGGATGCTCCTGGCCTCCACTGTTTCCCTGCCCACTGCTGCCCCTGAATGGCCCAACCACACTGGTGGCAGCGGGGGCGGGGGGTGAAAATGGGAAGACCCTGGCTGCCACCGCTCTGTGCTCAACCCACCTGCTCACCTGCCTGGGTCTCCCTCCTGCTGCCCTCACCAAGTTGTCCCTGCAGTGTCATGGCCCCATCAGAGCCCAGTTTGGAGGAGGAGGAGTTGGAACTGGGACCATCCAACAGAGAAGGCACACCAGGGGCTGAGGATGATGCTGTCCCGAGCCCCTCAGGCATTGGGGGAGGTGGTCGACCAGATGGAGAGCTGCCTGCCTGCACAGACACAGGGGAGGATTGGCTGACGGGCAGTGGTGCTGATAGGCAGTCGATCTCCTCTAACGAGGAGCAGCTGTCTACCAGAGAAGGGCTGTGAAGCTACTTGGGAGGAGGTTGCCCCACCCCTCCTTAAAAGCAACACCTGAAGGGGAGTAACTTAAGGAGAAGTCATGGGGAGTTAGTCTTTGCCAGGAACAATTGTTTGGTTTGGCTTACACTCCCCTGGCTTTGACTTGTGCCTGTTGCTGTTTGCCTTGTCTCACTTGGAAGATTGCTCTTCACATTTTGTTTTGGACCTAGCCCTTCTCTTGTGGCCTGCATTTAGCCTTTGCTTCACTGTGCCTTTGGAACTGCTTCTTGCCTGGGACCTGTTTCTTGTCCTGAGGACTGCCCTTGTCTTGTGCCTGGACTCTGCCTTGTGGATTGGACTTGGAACCCTGGACCTTGCCCTGTGAGCATGCTCCTACTCTGTGGGCTTTCTTTGTACTACCAGAGCTGTGTTTGGGAGACTGAGGGTAGCTGCCTTCAGGGTAGCATGAGGGGGTGGAGCCTTACCGGTCACTGAAGGGCTGTTGGCTGGAACATTTGTTAAGAAAAATAAAGAACTCTCTAAAGGCCTGCCTTGCCTTGACCACCTGGGTCATAACACGCAGGAGGAGGGCTCTGTCCCAGGGTCAGTGTATTTTTTGCAAGAGCAGCTGGTTGCCCAGCCCCTGTTGAAACATCAGCTAGATCAAGCTAGACAGTCTTCCAAGAAGTCTGCAGACGCCCTTCTACAGGAAGGTCTGCCAATTGCTGGAGCAGACAAAGTCAGGCTCGCTACCAAATTCCTGGTTTCAACTAGGCCCTGTAAGAAGCTTGATGCAAAGTTTGTGGGGCATTTTAAAGTCTTCCAGAAGATTAATCCTGTGGCCCCTTTTTTTTATTGGCAATTACCCGCCTCCATGAGAGGTCACCCTGTTTTCCACCATTCATTGCTAGTCAAGGAAGCCTCTCCTAGCCCTGTACAATCACAGCAGCCACTGCCTCTGCTAGTAATTGTGCAAGGTGAGGAGGAGTATGAAGTTGAAGAAAATTTGGACAAAGGGGTAAAGGCATGCAATATTTGATCTATTGGAAGGGTTACCCAGAATCAGAATGTTCCTGGGAAAATGCCACATACATGCATGCCCCTGACTTGGTGGTGCAGCAGTTCCATCAGTGTTTCACAGAAAAGCCATGGCCTTCCAAACTTTCATCTCCCTGCCCTATGCTGGAGCTGGCCGAGGAATCTGTAAGTGAAGGGGTTAACCAGATAGAGAGGGCCCCTCTGGGGCATACATGGTGGTTGATGAGACCCAACTGTCCACTTCTGGCCTTCACTTCCTGAGAGGAGGGAGGAAACCGCTAATCATCTAGATGTTTTCCAGACAGCAGCACCTGCTCCAATGGATCCTTGAGACTCGGGGGCAGAGTGAATGTAAGTGTAAGTGAATCTGGCTTCCCCATTGACTTTGTTTGTCAGAAGGTTACAAAAGGTGATCACAAGACCCTGGAACCCTGCAACTGTCATAAATATTTTTGGCATTAACAACTTTTTTATTAGTTTATCGAAGTATAAGATACAAAGAAAAAAAACCATGGAAAAATAAGAAGAGAGGAAGGGAAAAAGAAGGGATATAGTGTAATGGAAGAAAAAAAGAAAAAGGCACCAACTTCGACTCTCTTTGGCACAGTCAAAGGTAACAACATTACAACTATAACTTTTTGCTTTTACACAACAATATGTACTAGCCATTTCTATAACAATAAGCCTGTCTGAAACAAAATGCTGACAAAGCGAGGAAAACCTGTGGCTTAGAGGTTAATACATCTGCCTAATGTGCAAGCAAGCCCAGGTTCGAATCCCAGAAGGGTATGGCTAGCTGATGAGAGCTAAATAGCTTGAAATAGATCTATACTAGTTTCCCTTTATTTCTTTGTCAGAAAATATAAATTTAACACAATGCATTGTAGACTAATGCATTGTAATTAACTCCAGCTGTCTGCAATTACTGTAAGTTTGAATCTCACCAGGCTCAAGGTTGACTCAGCCTTCCATCCTTTCTAAGGTGGGTAAAATGAGGACCCAGTTTGTGGGGGCAATAAGCTGACTTTGCATAAAATATACAAAAGTATGAAGGCTATTGCTTAACGCATTGTAAGCCGCCCTGAGTCTCCAAAGAAGGGCGGCATAGAAATCTAATTTTTTAAAAAATTTTTTAAAAAGTTTGCCGTGAAAGTGACTGCTTGAGGGCTCCTGAATTGGGGCTGAAAGGTGAAAGGAAGCAGTATACTCCTTCCCATATTTGGGTAGACCAGGTTGCTTCGATAGAAAACCCATTTAATCTCTCCTGGTACAAACTGACAAAGCGAAGAGAACCTGTGGCTTAGAGGTTAATACATCTGCCTAATATGTTTCAGCTTCCCTTGCTGTGGGGAATAATATATCATTCATTCTCATATTTTCATATCTAGTCCATAATATTTTACCAACTTTAGAATATTGTTCAGCATTACTTAAAAAACTGGCAGACCTGTGCATACCTACATACTCAATTTTATACATACAAAACTAACTTAAAGCTTTCTAACAATACATATATCATTTTTTTAAAAAAAAGAGATTCATCCTAATTAATTAAATCATATTTAAGTCACTCCCTCCAGCTTATCTTCAGAGAATAGTCTTTTTCTTCTTGGGAGAGTCTATCAAGTCTCCTTTCCTAAAGAAATTCTCAGCTTTATTTATATCCATAAGAGTCCCAAAGTTGTTTTGTTAGATGTTGTAAATTGGCCTGAGGCAAATCTTCCCCGATTAAGTTTTCCCTTGCTGAAATAGCTATTGTATCTTTTTTCCTTCTCAGCCTTGTTAATGTCCATAAAGCGAAAGTCCCAAACTTGACCTCTTAAAAATTGTGAATTTACTTGATACACTTGTTTCAGTTGTACTGGGAGGGTTGTACTCACACCATCACCATAAAAAGAGCTAAAGTCAGATTATATTCTGAGGTTACACTTAGGTTGTTTACATTATTCGGTATTTGTAAAGTTGATACAATAGGTAGGTTGATAATTTTCTACATTTTCTATACCTAGTTCTGTTTCTTGTTCTATTTTAATATCATCTATAGCAGTGATGGCTAACCTTTTTGCCATCGTGTGCCAGGAGGGGGGATGAGGGGGTCGCACGCACGCATGCCCACACCCATAATTCTATGTGCCCCACTCCCATGCATGCATGTGCAACACCCCCCCTGGGACCAGAAGTTGGCAAACGGGTCATTTATGGCCTCTGGAGGATCCCCGGGGTGGTGGAGAAGGCCGTTTTCACCCTCCCCAGACTCCTAGAGAGGCTCTGGAGGCTGGGGACAGCAAAACACGAGCCTTCCAGTTCCACCGGAAGTTGGCAAACGGTCCGTTTATGGCCTCGAGGGCCTCCGGGGGGGGGGTGTGAGAAGGCCGTTTTTGCCCTCCCCAGACTCCTACAGAGGCTCTGGAGCCAGGTGAGAGAGAAAAACGGGCCTTCCCCACCATCCCCCGAGGCCCTCCGAAGGCAAGAAACAACATGTTTCCCTACTTCTGGTGGGCCCAGAAGGCCCGAAAATAAACTGGCCAACGCACACATGTGTGCCAGAGCTGAGCTCACGTGCCCACTTATATAGCTATGCCTGTCACATTTGCGCATAAGGCAGCCTTTGCTTCCTGCCGCTTCGGGCTGGAGTTCGCGCCCTCCGCGTTTGGCTGAAGAGCTGCTGGGGTGGGGGACAACACAGCAAGGTGATGGCTGGAGCCTCAGTGCAGGAAAGAAGTTGCGTCCTGTTGTTTCCTGTTAAGACCCTCCTTTTTTAAAAAAAAAAAGTTTTATTGAACATTTTCCAACTTTAAAAACCACAAGTAATAAAAAAAACAAAAAGGAAAAAAAAATAAGACAAATACAAACAATTAGAAAAAACAAACAACACAACAGTGTAATACAATTTTACAGCTTTCCATATCAGCATGCATATTTTGCTTTTTAAATTCACTATTCAATATTTGCCTTCTCATAGATTTTAACAATTCTAGTAATAATACAATAATTATATTATAATAATATAATACTGATTATAACTGTTCTGATTATGCATATATACATTTATCTTTATATTATAGTCAATGGTTTTGGAACTTTTATTTCTTGTTTTGGCTTCTATTCTCTAGCCGCTTGTACAGTCTACTCCAAGTTTTATAATAGTCCGATTGTTTTCTTTTTTTTAACTCCATGGTCATCCTATCCATTTCAGCACACTCAAGTATCTTTCTAATTACCATTTCATCTGAGGGGGTATTTATTTGTTTCCAGTTTTGTGCGAAAGTGATCCTAGCAGTGGTTAATATTTGTAATATTATGTATTGATCATTCTTACCCATTTTTGGATCTAGTATGCCTAATAGACATAATTCTGGTTTCAATTCTATCTTATGTTCCGTGATTCCTTCCAGTCATTCCTTAATTTTGAGCCAGTATTTCCTGGCATTGGGACATGTCCGCCACATGTGATAAAATGTTCCAGATTTATGTCTACATCTCCAACACTCAGGGGATAAGTTTGGGAACATTTTGGCCAATCTCGCTGGGGGTAAATGCCGTTGATAGAACATTTTGTACAGATTCTCCTTATAGGCTACTGCCATTGTAAGCTTATAATTTCTTTCCCACAATTTGTCCCAATGTTCTAGCTCAATATTATAGCCAAAATTCCTGGCCCAGCTTATCATTGTCTCCTTTGCTGTCTCTTCCTCCATTTTGTATCTTAAGAGAAAGTTGTCTATTTTGGTAATCATTTTTCCTCCCGTTCCTTGCAATATTTTGTCCAATTCCAATTGTTTCTCATAAATGCCATATTGTTCACAATCTTTTTTGAATCTTATCTTAATTTTTAAATAAGGCCACCATTCCATAGCAATTCCTTGTTTTTTCAAGTCCTGGGCCGATTTTAATTCTCCTTTGTCATCCAAAAGTTCTACGTAGCTCACTATTTTATTAAGATCTGTAGTGTTTGGATAAATCATTGCCTCCATCATTGATAACCAAATTGGGATCTTCATATAATGATTTTTCAAAAACTTTTCCCAGGTACAAAGCAGGGCATCTCTTACTAGGTGCCTCTGGAAATATGAATGGGATTTATTTTTCCCCTCCCAGAGGAAAGCATGCCAGCCAAGTTGCAGATCGTGGCCTTCTATCGTTAGTATTGTTGCAGAAAAATAACGAATAAATTGAATTTCGAGATCAGAAAAAGCTTTTATTTATTTTGGCCAAAAGGTTCAGACATGCATTCTGTTTTACATTCTGAAAACCAATCCTTCATTAAGATAGAAACTTTATAGTAACAAAAACAGGAAGTAGCTTAGATCAGCCTCTTTGGCTATCTCCCCCTCCTCTATTGCTTGTGGTTTGACTTATTGAACTCTGCAATGGTAGAATGGTGAGCTAACCTGTGGTTAGCTAGATCCCCTTCCCCTTTTGTCTGTGGTTTGGCTTCTTGAACTCTGCAACTGTCTCAAGTCAAAAGGGCCCTTCAGAGATCATGCAGGCTGACCCCGTATTATTTTACTCTTATATTTAATTTCCTTTTATGTTCTGCCTTATCCCCCCTTTTAGACTCTAGTTTACTTGTTTACAATTGAGTCTAACCTATCACAGAGCTTAATTCAACAATTTAACCATATAACATTTAACATAACATAATCAATTCAGGATAAGATACATAGTAATGCAAAGGAAAGTCAAGTAATACATATGATTTTCTTTCTTTTTTTTATTGATTTTTCAAAATTTTACATACATAACCCCCCCTCCCCCTTCCCTCCCTAACCCTTCTCCACCCTTCATCCCACCACCCACCTCCCTTACCTCTTACCCTCCCCCCTCCCCCCCTACTTCCCAAAAAAAGATACAGGTTATATTAGTCAACAATCATAAGCCAACATAATCTAATTATCTATAACATTTTACAACTCTCTAATACTTTAATTCCCCATACATCATACTAAATTTAATTATATAATAACATAACATTCTTATGTTTATTCATAACCTATCTGCAATTTTTTAATCCAATATTTCCTTTGAGTATAGTCTATCCATCTTCTCCACTCTCTCACATATTTTTCATTTGAATAGTCCTTCAAATACGCTGAAACTTTCGCCATCTCTGCTAAGTTTGTTACTTTTAATATCCACTCTTGGATAGTAGGTAAATCTTGTTTCTTCCAATATTGAGCCACCAATAATCTTGCTGCAGTTATTAAATTCAAAATCAAATTAGTCTCTGTTACCATACAATCCGTAACTATACCCAGCAAAAATAACTGTGGTACAAATTTTATCCTCTTTTTAAAAATATTTTGTAAAATCCACCAAATTTTAATCCAAAATGCTTTGACCTTTTTACATGTCCACCATATATGAAAATAAATGGCATCTTCACAATCACATCTCCAACATTTGGGTTGTACATTCGGATACATACAGGATAACTTTTTTGGACCTAAATGCCACCTATAAAACATTTTATAAAAATTTTCTCTCAAGTTTTGAGCTTGCGTAAATTTTACATTTCTTACCCATATATTCTCCCATGTTTCCATCATTATTGGTTGTTCAAAGTTTTGTGCCCATTTTATCATACAATCTTTAACTAATTCTGTTTCCAAGTCCATTTCTATCAATATATTATACAACCTTTTAATTTGCATTTGACTTTGGTCCCTAATTTGTTTTATCAAATTTTCATCACCTTGTATAATACCAATTTTCTGATCTTTTCTCCATCTGGCTTGTAGTTGCACATACTGAAACCAAGTTTGAATTATCTTTTCCTCTTTCAAGATGTTCAGAGGTTTTAATTTTAATATACCTTGTTCTATATTCAAAATTTCTCTATATGTGATTGCATCCTGCCTGCTTTCTATACTTATATTCTCTATCGCGTGTCTAGGTACTGTCCATATAGGTATCTTGTCATTTAACTTATACTGATATTTCTTCCAGACACGCAATAAAGCATTCCTCAAAATATGGCTCTTAAATGTTCTATCTACCTTTTTATCATACACTACATAAGCATGCCAACCATATACCAAGTCGTATCCTTCAATATTCAAAATTCTTCCATTTGTTAAATTAATCCAATCACTAATTGCTGATAATACAGCTGCTTCATAGTACAATTTTAAATTAGGCATTTTCAGACCACCTCTTTCTCGTGCATCCTGCAATATTTTTAGTTTTACCCTTGGTTTCTTTGCTGCCCATACAAACTTATTAATGCCTTTCTGCCATTCTTCCAAGTTGGCATCTTTTTAAAGTATTGGTATCATTTGGAATAGAAATAAAAATTTAGGTAAAACATTCATTTTTAGTGCTGCTATCCTACCTAACAAGGATAATTGTAGTTTTTTCCAATTATTCATTTCTATTTGTATTTTGTGCCATAACAGCTCATAATTATATTTATTTAATTTCCCATTAGAGGATGCAATATAAACACCCAAATATTTAACCTTCTTAACTATTTCACATCCCGTTATTCTTTGTAATTCCTGTTTTTGTTTTATTGTCATATTTTTAACTATCATCTTCGTTTTCCCAATATTTATTTTGAACCCAGATACTTGACCATATTGTTTAATTATCTCCATCATACCCCTAGTTGATTTCATTGGCTGTGTTAAGGTTACAACCAAATCATCTGCAAATGTTCGTGCCTTATATTCATAGTTTCTAATCTTAATTCCCTTCATCTCTTCAATCTTATTCTCTGAAGCACTTTCTCTAATTACCCAGTTGAGAGTTGTACATATGTTCCTGTATCAGAAACTTCATTTTCATCAAAGAGATCAGGGTCAATTTTACAGTCTATAAGGCTTTCCATCAAAATCAACTCATTTTCTTTTCCTTCAACTTTTATCTCTTTCACTGCTCTCATAGCTAGTTGTCTGAACAAGGAATAAAAGCCAGACCTATCACAACAGGAATAACATCTGCCTAATCCAGGCAGGCCCAGACAACTAAGAGAACCACTTCTGACCCATTTTGGATGCCTGGTCCTTGGCAATCTCTCTGACCACACCTGATTTATTCATGTCTACAATCACTTTTCCATTTGTTAAAAAGGTCTATGGCATGCCAGTTTTGTAAGACCACTGCTGCCAAAGAATCTATTTGGTCTTGGACTTTGACGAAGGTTCCATCAATTTGGTTCAGGCTTTCTTGGAACTCCTCTGACAATTGCTTGTATTAGGGAGTGTGCTATTCCACCTACAGTATACCTGTTCCAACTACAGTCTCCAGGATTGCTAATAGTGGGACCAAGAGTGCCACCCCTTTTTTTCACATGCCCCATGAGGAGAATAGGGATAGTGTGCTCTTCATTGATAACTCCTATTTTGGGGGAAATGTACATGTTCCAGTCCAGTTTGTAGGTAAGCACAAATACATATTTTTCTCACATAAGAAGCACCTAGTTTTCCTTACATACACACCTATATTCATGGAAAATGTATGGCTCATTGGTTTTTCTCATTAGTCCAGACCCCTAAAGTTCCTACCACTAGCATGCCAGTTAGAGGCTGCAATGGAAATTCTAGTATAGGGTCCTTTTTGCTTTTCTCTGAGAATTGGGCCTTCAAAAGATAACGTTAGCTTCCATTTCCAAGGGGAAGTAGGACACATAAGCCTGTGTTAGATCTAATGGAGACATGTGGTGGTATTGAGAAAGTGACCTTCTGTTGAAATAATAGTGGGCATAAGGAGAAATGCCACTAGTTAGTTTTTATATCTATAAGTGTCATTCTAGGGATAAGTGTATTTCTGATAGACATTGATCTCCCATCAGGGATCCTACAGGAATATCTGGTCCCTGATGTCACTTTACACACAAGGAGGGTGACCCTAGGATTTCCACACCAACAGCTATAGGGCTGACAATGGGGAAACGATTCATCCCCAGCCTTTTGAATGCATTATAAAAGTCTCCTTGCAATTTGGCTACTGTTACTTTGTTCACCATTAATATCTTTCTCAAGGACTATTTTGGCCCTGATCCTGACCCAAAGATCATTGTAAGATGAAGGACCACCAGACAAACAGAACCAGCATTTTTGGCTTAGGGTAGGGTCAGACTGATTAACTAGGCTTTAACTCAATTCCAATATTCTTAACATGTAGTTCCCCTTTCTCAATTGTTACAGGGGCCCATTCTCTCTTTGTTCTACTCCACTCTTTTCTGGGATTGTCAGATGCTTGTCTTTAGGTTTTGGGGTTGGCTTAGGTCCAGGGTACCAACCCCACCTATTTATGATACATCGTTGGCAGGCGCGGACCTGTTCCAAAGAGTTCACACCTTGTGACCCATTCTTGCCTTGTCTTTTGGGGTCCTCAACTTCCCCATATCCTTTCTCAAGGGCAAGGGTGTCACTTGGGCATTCTCACAACATTGGGAACTACTATTCAGTGTGTTATTATTCATTGGGCCCTTTGCCAATAATAGCCAAAGCCACAGAAAACTCATAATTGTCCTCTACACAGAATCTATCCAATCACAATTTCCTTAATCTACAAAATCACCACATCAGGAAGAAGGTTAGGGTTATATGTGACTTGGAAAAGGCAATATTAGTCTTAGGTATCTCACAAAACCACCTCTTATTTGTTAAATACAATATCCACATTCTTAGAGCTAGAGCAGCTCCACAGAGAACTCACTCCCCGGCTTCTTTAAACATAATATCTGCAGGAATTTCGTACTGCTCTCTGTCAGCTTATGATTTTAGATTCAGCACCTGTCTTTTTGAGGAAGAGGTGATTCCAGCATATTATATACAGCAATCACAACTAATCACAATAACAGCAAGCACGCTTATTAAAATAAGGGATAGTGTACCTATGGCTATATATGTTTGACTTCCCATTCCAAATCTTCAGCCGTACGTGGAGGGTCAGCTTCCGGTGTGACACCAGTAAGGCCTCTTCTGCCCTGTATGTTGCCTGCCCGTTGCCGGTAGGACAGTTATAGGGGGCGCTTCTTCAAGCATACTACTAGGGGTCAGGCCTGGTCCTGGTCTGCCTCCCAATATTCCTCAGCTGCGGACTTAACTTGAGTCCAGTGAATCCAAGACTTGGATTCCAACATTTTTACTGCAAGTGGGAACGCATGACCACAGTATATGGGCCCTTCCACCTAGGCATTAAACTTTTTCCTTTCCAGTGTTTTACCCATGCAATCCTCCAAATCACAATTTAATCATTTCTACCTTCATCACAATATAATTTAAAATATTTTAATCATTACAATTTCTCTAATTAAATTTAGAATTGTTCTAGCTGGTATCCAAGTTACAACTTAATCCTTTTTACTTTCACCATCATATACCATTAAGGTATTTCAATTGTTACAGTTTATACGTATTCATATTTCTAGAAAAAGATTAAAAAAGAAAACTTATCATTGTCTAGATTTCAAATACAAAGACAAATACTCCAATTATTATTCATTTCATTTTTACAATCATGTTTTTCCCATTTATTTCTTATTACTATTTGAATATTATAACTAGAGGTGGTTAAAAATGGTGGGCTAAGGGACAGACAATATTATTAGATTTCTTGTATTTGCTTATTTAATTCTCTCACCATCTGGTTCACCCACTTAGTTCCTATCTTAGTTCCTATCTGGCATAGGTCTCCTATATGATTTTCAAGTATTTCAAAAGGAGATAATCTAATTCCTTTAGGTGGAGAACATCACACAGATCAAAATACTAGTGGTAATGCATTTACTCACTTAAAGTGATTTTCAAGGCACACCTTTGTCACCTTTTCTCTTATAGTCCTGGTAAGGCTGGTCAGTCAGGCTTGGGAAGGTCTGCTCCACTCTAGTTGTTGTGTTGACCTGCATACATTGTTTCAATTTCATGACCCAAAGCTTGCAAAAGAGTAGCTGGGTTAAAGCATTTGTTTGTTTCAGGGTCACTCGTGGTGTCTGAGTGAGGAGAGCTCGATGCTTGTAAAACTCCTTGAATCGCATGGCTTGTCAGAGCAGCAATCAGCCCCGTTACCTTGCGTGGGGTAATTGCCCTCATTTTGAGTTGGATCGTGACTTTTATCCTTCTGTATACTTTGATCAATAAACCGAAATACATCTTCTAATTAAACTCATATTTATTGTAAGAAAATAAAGACATCTCACTATCTAAATTAGATTACATGTTGGCAAAGAATCCCCAGACTGACCTTAGCTGGCTGGAGAACAAAGGAAAGTTTCTAGAAGAAGTAAAAGAATGCATGACATGCGCAGTAGGTGCTGATAAGAAATTTGGTAAGCTACGGTGAGTCTGACAGTCCAGAAATAATAGCTCTGCTGGTAAATATAAAAACGCAGTGACACCCCTTCTTTTGCCAGTTGAGCGAACATCAGGTACATCATCAGATAAGGCACATCTTCTTACGCAGATACTCGTGTTGAGCTGCTGGAAGCAGTTTGTTGAGCATGTCTGCAATCTGATCATGTGTAGATACATACTGCAATTTTACAAAACCTTGTTTCACTAATTGTTTGATATTTCTATAACGGATGTCAATGTGTCTGGACCTAGAACCTGTGAAACTTGTCCAGATATCTGTGACCAAAGCATCAAACCACGTTAGAGAATTACATGCATCTGAAACACAAGCATATTCAGCTTCAGTAGATGAACAAGAAACAAAATTCTGTTTACGCACTTGCCAGTAAACAGGACATCCATTTAAGAACATCATATAACCAGAAGTACTTTTACGTGATTTCTTATCACTTGCCCAATCAGAATCTGCATAACAACATAATTCTGCATAATCAGTATGTGTTGGTTCTAACAATAACTTCATATGTTTAGTGTGCTTTAGGTCTTTCAGTAATTTCTTAATACATGATCAATGAAACTGTTTCGCCTTACCTACGTGTCGAGATAAGAGATTAACACTGAGTGCAATGTCGGGTCTGGTCCAACTACTAATGTATAACAGTGATCCAATAACTGAACGATAAAGTGTTTGCTCCTCGAACTCAGGACTTGGTTCAAGTGTCAAGTTGTGAAAATCTGTTTGCATGGGTGTCTTTGTTGTGTTAGCATCCTTCATGTTGCAATAATGTAAAACTTGTTCAATTTTATCTTCCTGTGAAAGACTAAACCCCTTCTGTGTTTTTTCAATCTGAACACCTAAATAAGTGCTAATATGACCTAAAGATTTCAATGTGAAGTATTTCTGCAAAGCTTTGGCAAAAATCTCACTCATCTGCTTATTTGGACCAATATAAACAATATCATCAACATAAGCAAGAACTATCTCATATGCATTGTTAGATCTTTTTGTGAACACGCACTCATCAGTTTCGGACTTAATAAAGCCCATTGAATTTAGTTTGTCAGTAAGACATAAGTACCACATTAAACCAGACTGTTTCAGACCATAAAGACTTTTGTTTAGAAACCAGGTATCCCCTTCTTGCTGTCGGAATCCTGGAGGACCTCTCACGTAGATCTCTTTATCTAGGTCAGCATGTTGATAAGCGGTGTCAACATCAAACTGGAAAACTTCAAAACCAAGGATAGTTGCAGTGGCTAAAGCAATTTTTACACTTTCAGTTCTGACTGTCGGTGAGTAGGTATTTGTCTAGTCTTCAGGATAACGTTGAGCGAAACCCTGAGCTACAAGTCTGGCCTTGTACAATGACTCACCATTTGGTTTCTTTTTGATTCTGTAGACCCATCGAGTGCCAATGACCTTTTTATTTGCTGGAGGGTTTGCAGGCGTAAACACCTTAAGTTTCTTTAGACTGTCCATTTCAGCCTGCATTGCATCATACCACTTCTCTTGCTCTGAATCAGGAAGATGTTTGATTTGTGTGAAGTTATCGGGAGGAAGTGTAACATTACAAATCAAAGGCAAGGGTGCTTTCGTCAGTTGCCACGAATATCGCTGTAGAGGGACTCCCTTTGTGGCCCTCTTGGAATGCCTCAGAACAGTCGTCCATTCTTCTTCCATTTCATCCTCGTCTTCATCATCGTCGCTAGCATCAGCATCCACGGCTTGCGAAGACGGAACATCATGTTGGGAAGAACTGGTGGGTGGAACATTTGCCTGTGAATCTTGGTCATCAGGTTGCGTGGCGTCAGTAACATCATCTTTAGGAAAATAAACTCCAGGATCATTGGAATGAATCGTGGACCAGTCAGTGTCTTCCTCAAAATTAGCAGATTGGGAAGTCACTAGTGTACGATTAGAGTCAATAAATTTGCTCCATTTTGAATTGTCATCAAAACCCATAAATCTCAGTCTCTTTGCTACTGGACCTCCTTTCCTTCTTTGATCTAAGGGAATGTTCATCATAGCGTATGAACCAGAAATATGGAGGTTCTTGAGATCGGGCTTGTAGCCATACATCATGAAGAAAGGAATTTGATTTATTGCACTACTCCAAGTACGGTTGATGATGTAATTTGCATATTTAAGAGCTTCACCCCAGTATGGGTTACTGAGGTTGGCGTCTTCTAAAAGACAATGCATCATGGTTTGCAGGACCCCCTGTCTCCTCTCTACGACTCCGTTATGAGCGGGAGTGTAAGGAGCCGAAGTCTGATGAAGAATTCCATTCTTATGCATCCAGTCCTGGAAACGCTGAGACATGAACTCGGCACCACGATCACTCTGGATTCTGGTGATGCTTACTCCGTGTTGGGTAGAGACAAGGGCTGCAAAGTCTTTAAAGATCTGAAAGGTCTCAGATTTTTCTCTCATAGGATATACATATCCATATCTAGAATAATTATCAACAATTGTTAAAAAATATTTTCTACCACCAATTGTTGGCGGAAATGGACCAACTATGTCAGTGTGTACCAAATAAAAAATGCGTGTTGACAGGCGTGTAGTGCGTTTTGGAATGGCTGCTGCTTTGGATTTGGCTTTCTTGCAGACAGCACTTTCCAATTGGACCCAAATTTGTTGGGCTGTTGCATCAGGCGGAAAAGTAACCTGCAGTTCAGTATCCATGGACATCAATAATGTTGTGCAGGCTTTAGTCTCTAAGTCTCTTATTTCAGGCGTCCATGGTTGGGCAGGAGGGTTAAACACCATACGATGGGTGCCTTCTCTACATAGCAGAAGTCCAACCTCACTGACCCAGGCCTTGTAATTCTGCCCTGACATCTTTAATTTTGACTCATCAGCCAGTGGAGCAACAGAGTATGCCTGTTGAGGAATAGGCATTTGAGATGCTGGCTGTGGGGTAAAGGCACTTGTTGTGCTGGAGGTGGACCAGGAGCTGGTCCTGGTTGTACAGCTGGAGGCACGTGTGCATGAGCTTGAAGCTGTGGCATTTGAACTGCAATATTAAAATGACTTGCTGGAGATGCAGTCATTTGCCTTTGCTGCATTAAGCGTTGTTGTGCTCCATCTAAAAAGACAACAGCACCACCAGGGGGTGCTGAAAAGTGAGCCCGTGGAGACACTTGTGGCATTGCAGTTTGCAGGCTTGATTCAGTTAGTTTTACTTCTCTAGCCACATCATGTGAAATCTGAGAAGAGACAACTTTACTAGGCACATGTGACGTGTACACAACTCTCTGTTCTGATTTGCCTGACACAATATCCACCAGGGGGTGTGTCTTTGGCTTTGAGTGAGAAGAAGGCAAAATGGTGTTTTTAGAGATTTCAAAAATGCGGGACTCTCTCTTATCTGGCTCAAGCCTAGATAAAGCCATTTTTGCCTCAGATAGCTCACGTTCAAAAATTTCTATCTGGTCACGATAGTTTCTTATAGCTTGGTCATGAGGAGTGACTCTGCAGGTTTCCCTCTCTGTGTGGGAGGCAAAAGGCTTTGCCGTTTGTGGAATTTTTGGCTTGGCCCCAAGCATTTCAAAATCAGAAAGCTCTAGGAATACATTTTGAGAGCATGCATAATTAGAAGGGGGCATTTCTGACCTCAGTCGTAGTACTTCGCCTTCAAAAACAGCTCTTCTGTTATTTTCCTCCTGAAGCTTCGTTAAGAGCATTTTCTCTGATTCTTCTGCTTCTACCTGAGTGGCAGATGCCAGGGGCTGAAATCTTGAGGATTTTTCTATTTCCTTTTCATCCGAAGAGGGTAAAGCTCTGGGCTTCATTTTGCCCTTTTCTTTCATTTTTCCTTTTTTCTTCTTTCTCGGCATCTTAGAAGTTAATTATTTAGTGTTCTGCAGTCACTAAATCAACTATCTGTCTAATTAGCCTAGATGGTCATGATCAAAAGTAATGAACAAGGAAAGGCCATAAATCAACCATCCTCCTGCTACCATTGTCAGGGCGGCAATCAGCCCCGTTACCTTGCGTGGGGTAATTGCCCTCATTCTTAGTTGGATCGTGTCTTTTATCCTTCAGTATACTTTGATCAATAAAACCGGAATACACCTTCTAATTAAACTCATATTTATTGTAAGAAAATAAAGACATCTCACTATCTAAATTAGATTACATGTTGGCAAAGAATCCCCAGCCTGATCTTAGCTGATTGGAGAACAAAGGAAAGTTTCTAGAAGAAGTAAAAGAACGCATGACATGCGCAGTAGGTGCTGATAAGAAATTTGGCAAGCTACGATGAGTCTGACAGTCCAGAAATAATAGCTCTGCTGGTAAATATAAAAATGTAGTGACATGGCTGGTGTAAATAGTAGTTGGCTGCCTGGCTACTCCATCAAGCTGCTTTGATAGATAAGCAATCGGCTGTTTCCAGCTTCCTCTTTCTTGTGTTAAGACTCCGAGGGCTGCATCCACATATAAATTAAAGGCTTCTCTAAGTTAGGGAGTCCCATGACAGGAGCCTGTAATAATTTTGATTTTAAGGTTTCAAATGCCTGTTTTTGCTCCAGATCCCAGACAAAGGGTGCTTTTTCTCTCCCTTTTGTAACTTCATAAGTGGTTTAGCCAGAAGAGGAAAGTTTGGAATCCTTATCCTACAATAGCCTGCTGCTCCTAAGAATCCCCGTAACTCTTTTCTATTGGTTCGTTCTGCAATTCGACAACAGCTTCCTTCCATCTCTCTCTGCCTTTGGCTTATTGCAATGCAGCGGGGGCAGCTTTTCTGTCTGAGAGGAACAGGCACTGCTAAGGGTTTCAATTGAACAATTATGGAAACATGATGAGCAGCATGTCCTGGTGGGTTATCTTCTGCCCATAGCTCTGGTACATCAAACTCCTGCCAGGTATTGGGGATTTGAACTTCTTGAGCCATGTTTCTCACCATCACGACCAGGAGGGGAATTGGACACTCAGGCATATAGAGGAACTGGTGTTCTATATTTCTTCCATTTAAGGAACATTTCAGGGTTTTCAGCATGGGGTGACGATTTATGAAGCCATTAACCCCTTGGATATTTTAGAAAAGGGAGCTAGCAGCTTTGTTTAGATACCCCTGTGTCTACTAAGAAGGTTACATTATTCCCCCTATTTTCATTCAGACCAAGGATTCGGAGCGGGGGAGGGCTTGACTGAACCCTGATCCCCTTCAGCCTTCAGGCCTCTAATCTACTGCAGCCATGCCTATGGCTTCCTATCTTTACAGAATGCTTTTGTAGGTTTTCTTCAATTGCAGATTGAGCTCACTAGGCTTGAGAAGCAACTTGTCTAACAGCATATGCACAAACCTTGCAATGATGATTCAACATGCTCCCCTGGGACTTTTTATTACAGGCAATCTTCTTAGCCAACACAAGAACTGTCTTTTCTCTTCTTGTCCCTCTACTGCTGAGCATAATTCTTTCACTCAATTAAGTCCAAATGGAATTTAGGATGCAAGAGAAGGAAAGCAAACTTTGTCACTTTTGTGGCTAAGCAAAGTCTCAATTAGATACAAAGTCTCTTTTTTTTAAGTTGTGTGCAGAGAAGAGATGTATTTTTACTCAACAGAATGTCCAGCAATGCTCCAAGAGAAAGAAAGGGAGGTTCCTTCTTGGAAACTGTTGGTCTATTATAGCCTGGAGGTTCCCCCCATCTGTGGGTTTTAAATCTTACCAATGGCACTACTTAATCTCTTTCTCTCTTAAGGAGAGTGGTCATCAATTGTTTCAAGTTCTGCCAGGTAGGATTGTAGGTCTTTATAATGACTTGTTGGAAGGAAAAAAGAAGCCTTTCCCTTTAAGGATTGTTGGAAGGCAAAGCTTCCCCTTTTTTTCCCCTTTGCTTGAGAGCAAAATTAGTTTGTTTATAGGAAGGCAGGCAGGAAATGAATACAAGCACAGCATTCTGAGACTGTGAACAACTGTACTTTGTTGAATCTTTTCCATCAAAGCCTGGAGTTTAGTTTTATTGCTTTCTTCTAAATTCAATTTTTACTTTTAAAAGAGAAGTATAGTTTTCTTGGAGTTCTTGGTAATTATGTTTAAAATTTATTTCAGCAAATCTTTTTGTTTGATGTCTTCTTATACTAGTTTTTTTTTCATTTTCAGCTATTAATTTGTCTAAGAACTTCTATCTCTCCTTGAGGTTATTTACCAGGAGCATCATTTCTTTGGAGATAGTAATTGCTGTAGGTAATCTTTTAGTCTTTGCTATTTCTAATTCAAGTTGATTCCGATTTTATTATTATTATTATTATTATTATTATTATTATTATTAATTAAGCTGTCATTTTTTTTTGCATAGCTTCTAATTTTTCTTGTTCATTTCATTTTGCAAATCATCTGTTTAGCTTGCATAATCATATTATCTTTAAGATTTTCAATATTTATTTGTAAATCATCTTTTCACTTTTGATAATTCTTCATAACTGAATAAAAGTTGATTCCTTAATCTCTCTAGTTCTGTTTTTACAGATCAGAGTCTTTCGTGCAGGGCTAAAGACATGAGAACAAGGTCCCCTCCCCCCTTTTTGTGTGAGGAACGACATTGCAGAAATAGAAAAAGGGAGGGGGTAAATAGTTTGTGGTCAATTTTGAAAAACAGCAACCACACATCAGCATTGTAGCTAGTGAACTTAAAACTTTTACTTATAAACTTTTACTTATAAACTTGAGTTTATCTTGAAGCATAGAGAAGGAAAGTTGAATTTTGTTCATCAGCTTAGATGGCCAGGCTAAACTGGATGAGAAATTTTCTCAATACTCTCAATTCTTTTTTTAACAATTTAAAATTCATATCTCTAGAGATCAAACAATTACAGTTACCTTGAAGGTACACAAAGACTTTAGACATACACACTAGTCATTCCCGCCTTAAATTTTAGTTGAATTAGGGAATGCACAGATCTTAACACTTATTATTTTTACAAAAATCATATCAATTTTAATCAATTCAATTATCGGAGTCTTCCCATTTAGACAGGCTTTTCTTTTTATTACCTGCTAAACCCCGGGTGGGAGGAACAATAGCAATTTTCTTCTCTATTCTTAGTTCTTTCAGAGTTCTGTGGTTCTTTTTAAGAATGGTAATTTATCAGAATCTTTATAACACTGCAGTCTTTTCTCTTACCACACATAACAGCATAAATCTTTTTTGGTCAGCCCCAACGTCTGAATCATCTTACTGAATGGTGGGGCTTCTCAACTTCTAATTATTTTTCTTTTAAGGACTAGTCAGGTCTATTTGCAGTTTGGGATTCTTTCTAATTGTTTTTAGTGAAGTTCTCACCTTTTTTACTCTGCCCTGGGATATTCTGTCTAGCTCTCTCTAGCTTGGATCTCCCAGCTGGCACTGGCTTTAATTTTAAAGACCCAAACTCTTCTCCATCTATTTTAGATCTCCCAGCAGGCGCTGGCTTTAATTTTAAAGTTCCAAAATGTATAGAGACCTTTATTCACATATCATTGCACTTAGCCAGGGATCTCATGAGCAAGTTTGAACTTCACTTTTCTTTTAAGGACCTTTATTTAGCCAAATTGATTTTCCTGTGTCATCCCTCAGCAAAGCCCATTTCCTACATCTGTTTTCCTCTCTCTTCTTCAGGCTGGCCAGGACAGGCATCTGCCTCTTGTCCTATGCCTCAAACAAGTTTTCTGAAGGGGGTATCTACCACCCTCAGGCTGCAATTTCCCATGTTTCCCTTTTTTATGTGGGGTTTTATAGCCAGGCTACACAACATCAGTTCTGCCACTGATTTTCAGACCCCTCTTATAACGGAAATCTGGGAGGACCTGGTGCCCACAACACAGGCAAAGGACACCTCCTACACTTCACAGCTTCACAATTTCCTAAAAATCCTGGGGTTTGCATTATTATTATTATTATTATTATTATTATTATTATTATTATTATTATTATTTTAATTAAAGACAAAACACAAAACACAAAATCACACCCAGTGCATAATACAAAATAGGGAGAAGTGGGGGAATTTTTCCTTCGTCTTCAGGTCTTCCAAAATTCTCTTTGCGTTGGCACTGGCATTATTTCTTCCAAGTTCCCGATTGCGTAGTCTACAAATGGTTGCCATATCCTCCAAAATATATTTTCTTTCAATAGTCCTTTTTTGAATTTTATATCACATGTTAACTTATCATTAAGAGCAATTTTCCAAACTTCTCTGAACCATTCATTTAGTTTATATTCAATATTCAATTTCCAGTATCTTACAATCACAATTCGTCCCATAATAACCAATATCCTTACAAGCTCTCTTTCATCAATTGTTAACACCTTATCATTCAACTTTAATATGAGGATGGTATCTACTCCCAACTTTACCTTCTTTTTAATTATTTTACTAGATTCTTCTTCTATTCGTAACCAAAAATTCTTCACTTTACGGCATCCATACCACATGTGTTCATATGTCCCATTCTCCACTTTACATCTCCAACATAATTTGCTAGCATTTTTATTCATTTTATATAATCTTATTGGGGTCAGGTACCATTTCCAGATAACTTTATAGCTATGCTCCTTTATTCTTATCGATAAGGTCCTCATTATTCTACTATTCCAATTCAACAACCATTCCTGTTCTGTAATATCTGTTTCTAAATCTTTTTCCCAATTATCTTTCATCACCATTTGTAAATTACTATCCAAATTAATAATTTTATATACCTTACTAACCAACCCCTTAATTCCAATTTCTTCCATTCCTAATTGGGATACTATTTCTTCAAATTCCATTTTTAACCTTTCTACCTTCATTCTATCCTTATATTTCTTATTCCAATTATTAACCTGTATCTTCTCCCACCAATTCAATTTCCACTTTTCATATATTTCCTCTTTTTTGAAATAATCTCTTACCACGTTTAGCCATTCTTTTATTCCTTCCAGATTTTCCTCTTTTAACATCTGTTTCCTCTCCCTATTTAAATTTATAGGAAAATCCCCATCTTCCAAATTCCCCAATTGTGATCTGTCTGGGATCAATTTTCTGTCAAATTTACTCCAAATTTTCAACAAACTATTTAACAAATCATTTCTGACTTTAAATTTTTCCACTATATTCTCCATAAAATATATTCTTCCCCATTTTTCAATTTCTCCCAACTCCAATTTTCCCCATAATTTGTTTTGACCAACAATTATTTTAACTACAGTCCTCACTTGAAAGGATCTATAATAATTAATCAATTTAGGTATCCCAAGACCTCCTTCCTTTTGATTTTGATACCATAATTTTTTAGCTATCCTAGACCTTTTATCACCATTACAAAAATTGTCAATCTTCTTTTGATACGATTCCATATCCTTTTCAGAGATATATATTGGGAGCATTTCAAATAGGAAATTGAATTTCGGTAATAACATCATTTTACTTAATGCCACTCTCCCAAACCAAGAGAAATTTAATTTCTTATACTTCCCAATTTTCTCATTGATTTCTCTTATCAATCTATCATAATTCAACTTTTTCATTTCATTTATCTTTGTTGATAATATTATTCCTAGATATCTTATATTTTCTTTAACTTTTATTCCAAGTTGATTTTTAAATTTCTCTTTTCCTTTTTTTATATCCCAATTTAATAACATTTCTGATTTAGCCCAATTTATAGATAATCCAGTAAGCTCTTCAAATTCCTCTAAATGCATCTTAATATTTTCAATATCTTTTTCTGGATTTTTCATTACAATCAGGGTGTCATCAGCATACAAATTAATTTTAACACCTTTATATCCAGTAATATCTTTGTCTTCTTCTATTTTTACTGCTAAAATCTCCATAGCTAATAAAAATAATACTGGGGATAGAGGACACCCTTGTCTTGTACCCGCTTCCAGAATTATCTCTTTTGTTAAAATCCCATTCACTTTTACTCTGGCAACCCCCTTTTGATATAATTTTGAAATAACTTGAGTAAATTTATCCCCAAATCCATAAGCCTTGATCAATTCTATAATCGTTTCCCATTGAATTGAATCAAATGCTTTAAATATATCCAACGCTAATATTCTTATTCTATCCTTATTATATTCTGCAATATTTATAATATTCAAAACTCTCCTAACTATATCTGACATATATCTACCTTTCACAAAACCTACTTGATTACCATTTATATATTTATCTATAAAGCTATTTAATCTATTCGCTAAAATAGCTGTAAATATTTTTGCATCCTGATTTATTAGGGAAATAGGTCTATAAGATTCTACCAATTCTAAATCTTTTCCTGGTTTGGGAATCAAAGAAATCAGTGATCTATTCCAAGACGCTGGAATATCCGCACCATGCAAAATTTTGTTATACAATTTTTCTAATTTTGGCACTATTATGCCTTTAAATTCCTTATAAAATTCTGCCGGCAACCCATCCTCACCTGGTGCCTTTCCCAATTTTAGTTTTTGGATCATTTCTATAATTTCTTGCTGGGTTATACTTCCCTCCATCTTTTCCTTATATTCCATTTCTATTTTTCTATGTTCATATTTTTTCAAATAGTCCTTCAATTTCTTACTATCTATTTCCTTTTTAAAGTTTTTGAACAAAAATTCTAACAATCTCACATTTATCTTTTTTCTTATTGCATCTTTTACCTTTTTCATCTATTAATATTCCAATTTCTCTTCTACATTTCTTTTTTTTTTATTATTGAAAAAGTTTTACAATAAAAAAATTTTTCCCCCTTTTTTCACCCCTCCCCCCTCCCCCACCCTCTCATGCCCCCCAACCTCCCCCCGACCCCACCCCGTCCCTCTCCCACCCACCCCTGACTTCCGCTACACATTTCTTAAGAAAGAAAAACAACAAGAATTTATAACAACAAGAAAAGCAAATACTATTATATATTCAGTTCTAAGTTAAGAGGAGGAGGAAAGAAAGAAAGAAAAGAATTAAAAAAAAATGAAAATAAAATAAAATAAAATAAAATAATACAAAGAAAAGCCCATAAGCATAGATATTTGTCTAAGCTTAACGGTATTGTAATAAAAAAAAACACCAGAAAAAATAGCCATTATAATATTTAACCCAATTTAAAGACAAAAAAAAAAAGAAAAAGAAAAGAAACATTACTAACATTACTAATCATATACCATACTCGATCACTCCAAAATTATATAACTTACTTATTCATATTAAATAATGCCACATATTTTAATCCGAACTACTCCCCCTAATTCAAAAACCCAAAAATCCCCCCTTCGAAGAAAAAAAAGATAAAGTATACAATATAATATAATTATACATATATTGTTATAATTTTCCATAACTCGAATTACAATCTTCTCTTCTTCCTGATTGAAGTTAGGTCTTCTTTCTTCACCTGTATCCAATTCCAATACTCTTCATCTTCTATCTGCCCCCATCAGTAAAACAAGACATTCCACATAAACCCCCCGTGTGACTTTATATAGATAACATCCAACCAAGAAGATATTCGCTCCTCTAGGTAGAATCATTCAAACAAACGTATTCTATTTCAGCAAGAAAAAACCCAATGCAGCTCCACCAGACCTTTGGAGCAAAAAAAAAACAAAAAAAAGAAAAAAAAATCCTAGAGACTGCATTCCCAGATGTTCTTATAAAAACTGTTTCAAATCCTGCCACCCTTTGTCATTCACTCTTGGTTGTAAGACATTTTCATTTCCATTCTTTCCTCTTGGATGATAAATTCCAAAAAAAAACTATGATAGGATAATCACAGAACGCTGCCACCATTGCAGCCCTCTGTTAAACTTGCTCAAGATGTTAAATCCAATTCAAAATAAAAAAAGAAACTCCAAATCAGGATGAAGACTTTATAATCCATAAATCCAAATCCGTATAAACTTTAGGAATTTTATGACCAGTTTCCAAAATTATCCAAGCTTTCTGATAACAGCTGCATCTGATGAAGGACTTTACGACACTCATTAGTTACCTCTCGAATTTCCTCATTAAAGTCTGGTTCCTGCTGCTCGATATCACCATCCTTTTCTTGCGGAGCGTTGGACCTCTGCTGCTGATCATCTTGAATTGTAGTATTTTTTAAATCTTGCTCCAGCAGTTCAAGGTCCGGTGCTCCTAGTCTAGGTTCACTGGTGTGGTCTATTTTCCCATCTGAAAGGTCCATAGTAAGATCCTCCGAGAAACCAGATTGCGCTCCTTGTACTTTTAACATTCTTTGATTCATTCTTTGAGTCTCATCCTTCTGTTTACCTTTTACAAACTCTCTTTCTTGTTTCTTATTCTTGAGGTCTTCTAAAGCTCCCTTAAAAATATTTTTATAAAAATGTTCCGCTTTTTCAATAGTATTCAAACAATATCTCACGCCATGATATCTAAAAATTATGCCAACTGGTAAATCCCATCTAAATGGGATATTACTTTTCTTCAATTCTTTAGTTAAGAAAGCAAATTCTTTCCTTTTCTTTAGAACCTTCGGTGGTAACTCTTTAAAAATATTAATTTGTTCACCTTCTACTTGCGCTCTGGCAGAATAGGACCTTTGTAAGATGTCATCTCTCAACCTTTTATCAGTAAAGTAGACAACAACATCTCTGGGTAAATTCCTTTGTTTGGCTACTCGTGAGTTGACTCTGTAAACTTTCTCTATACAACCAAGAATTATCTCATCCTCAAGCTCTAGTAGTTCAGCAAAAACCTTTGCAATAGTTGCTTTTAAATCTCTCTGGTTTTCTTTAATACCTCTTACTCTGATTGCTGAGGCCATAGTTTTAATTTGAAGCATGATAATATCATTCTGTATAGTCTGATTACAAATCTCAGCTTTCACAAACCTTTCTTGTATTTCTTGAATCTGGGAGCCAAATTTACTGCTAATTTCAGTTACTTTCTCCTCCATTTCAATCACCACATTTGAAAGATCTGAAATTACTTTAACAATAGTTTGACTTAATTGGTCATGCTTTCCAGCAATCAAATCCACAAGATTCTTCTGTGAGTTTTTAATTTTGTCAACTACACTCGGTAAAGAAGTTGTTATAAGTTCTTTTAAGTCCCCTTCTGCCAATCCAGACAATTGCATCATCTCAGCTTTATTCTTCAGCTGGCTCAAGGGGGAGCCCCCCCTTCCTTTAGTCATCTTTATTTTACTTTAAATGGCTTTACTATGCTTTACTTCACTTTGCCATACTTTACTTTAATCCTTGTTTTAAAGAAAAATATCCCAAAAAAGAAAAAAAAAATTCTTCTTACTTTAAGTGACTCTCCCATAGCAAGGTATTCATTTCAAAGCCTCCATTTTCAGTCGCTCTGGCATTTTTTCAATTAAGACCAATCGCCATCTTAAAAAACTTTCTTAGAAACTTTCACTTCTCTTCCTCTCCTTCCCCCCTCCTCTCATTCCTCTTCCAAAAAATCAATAAAAAATCAGTAAAAAAAATCCATACTTGCTTCATCTTTACTTCTTTCTTTTTCAGCTTGCTCCATAGACGCTGTGGTGTTGCTTCCAGCGTCTGGCTCCGCTAATTAACTAATTAGCGGAGGACAGTCTCGTCGCGGAGCTTCTCTGGAGGTATGGAGGGGGCCATCCTTCTGAGCCCTCCCCAGGACAAGCGAAACGATCCTGGGGCGACTCAGGGGGCCCAGCCTCACCCCCAGAAGCTCTGCCTGCTCCTCCCGCTGAGGAGCAGGTTGTTCGAGCCGCCTGCCAGCTGTGAGGCGGCTCTAACGCGGCGAGACGCCGGCGGGCATGGAGGAGCCCGCCGCCGACGAGGAAGGCGCCACCGGAAGTCTCTTCTACATTTCTTATCTTTAGCCATCCTTGCCAATAATTTAGAGTTCTTATTACCAAATTCAAAAAATTCTCTTTTCAAGTACATTAAATTCCTTTTAACAGCTTCAATATCTTCAGTTACCTGCTTATCTTTTAATTGTCTCAATTCTTCCCCAATTTCTTGTTCTTAAAAATTCATTTTCTCATTCTTGTATTCTTTTCCCTTCCATTTCCATTTTTTTATAATCTTTATATTTTTACATGACAATTTTATACTTTCACCCCAAAAAATCGCCTTCATTGTATCCCATACCACATTATAATTCACTTCATCATTATCATTCCATTTCCAATTTTCATCCCAAATTTCAATCATTCTTTTTTTGTCTTCTTCATTTTTATACAATTTAGCATCATACCTCCACTTATTTTCTTTTTTCTCAGTGTATACATTCAACTCCATAATTACATTTGCATGATCTGATTTTTAAATATCCGAACATGAACTTTTCTGACTCTATTAAGTAAATCTCTTGACACCATAATATAATCAATCCTTGAATATGTATTATATACCTTAGAATAGAAAGTATAAACCCTTTCTTGACCTTTAATTTCCCGCCACGTATCAAATATTTCATTTTCTATCATCCAGTTATCTAATATACTCATTTGACCATTATCGCCATACCGGGCTACATTAGTGGTATCATATTTACTTCGAATAAGATTGAGGTCACCCGCCACAATCAGTCTACCCTTACTTTCTTTCCGCAATATTTTTGATATTTTCGTCAGGAATTCATTTTGTTTTTCATTAGGTACATAGATATTAACCAATATTACAGTTTCTTCGTTAATATTACCAACAATTATCAAATATCTACCTTTGGAGTCCACTACACTTTTTAATTTTTCAAACTGAACTCTGCTTGAAATTAAAGTTGCGACCCCTCTCGATTTCTAGGTACCAAATGCTTTCTCATAAAACTGTATTCCTTTTATATACAACTTATTTGAGTCCTCAGACTTTTGATGGGTCTCTTGCAAAAAGATTATATCAGGTGACTCCCTTCCCATTTTTAATTCTAAGCGTTTTCTTTTAATTTGATTCCCAGTGCCTTTAACATTCCATGACATAATTTTAATCACACCCATCATTATATTCAATATTTTCCATATCTTTCTCCTCCTCCCTACTGTGAATCTCTCCCCAACCCACCACCAATAACAAATTTTTAAAAAAAAACCAAAAAAAACCCAACCAAACAAAACAAAAACAATTTTTCTTCTTCCCCCATCACCTTCATTCAATTCCAGCCGCCTTGTCTTCCAAGAATGGGGGAGAGGGAATGTGTCTATCAATCCAGCCATCTCTAGCTCCAGGCAGTTCTTATGCTTCTTTTCTTTCTATTACTCTATTACTTCTTTTCCGCACTCAGATCCATCACTTGAGTCGGGCCCAGAACCAAGTTGATCTTCCATCTCACTTTCTTCACCAACATTTTCTCCTCCATTTTCTCTACTTTTTTTTTGAAAATCCAACCACTCTTTTGTTGGTTTTCTTTTATGCTGTACTTTAACTTTAAGTTCTGGGCCCTCTCCAGCTGCAGCTCCTTGTTCCTTATCCAAATGTAATTCCTTCCTCATTCCATATCCACCCATCTGAAGCAATTCAGCTTTCATACTAATAACGTCATCTTCTTTCTCAATCAGCCCAAATTTATGCAAATAATCAACAGGATCAATTTTAATGTCAATTGTATGCATTCTTCTATTATAATTTTTTTTTAATTTTTGTGGGAATCTCCAATTATATTTAATGCCTTTATTTCTCAATAAATTTGTATTTAGCTTTAAAGTGTGCCTCCATATACGTTCCTCCTGAGAAATATCCTGGTAAACCTCTATCTTGTCCCCTTCTATTTGGAGAATCTTATCTCCATCCTCTCTAATTTTTGACATCACTTTCAGTTTATCATTTATACTTGCAAATTTAACCAGGACGTTTCTCTTCTTTCCTTTATTACGTCTCATTCCAATTCTGAAGACACTTATTAAATCCTCCACTGTCATAATTTTGTCCATTCCAATTGAGTTTAGCCAGTCCAGTACTCTCTTTCGTATATTGTCCACAGTTTGTTCAGAAATTCCTTGTATGACCAGATTGGCTTTTGGGGTTTGCTCTTGGGATTTTCACAGGACTTCTTTAAGTCACCTGGATTGGCCTTTGGGTTCTTCATAATCCCCACTAAAACCTTTCTTAAAATTCTTCATCATACATTGAAGAGGTGTCCATGGAACACTCTCTTTTCCACCCATTCTCTAAGGCACTGCCACTGACCCAAAAATGCCAGACATTTCAACGTTCATTAAAGGGAACTGCAGTGGCTTAACCACCCACACAATTCTAGAGTCTCATTAGGATACGCCAATTCCGTTAGGAAGGGACGTTCCTGGACCCAGGGACGTGATCAATCTCCCTCTTCTACTCTCAAGGAGTAGGTCTACAATTCCCACAATACTTGCCTGCAGGCATCTTCTTCTTTTTCTTCTCAGCCGGCATTTATCTATTAGCTTGTTTCGATCTCGTTTTAGTTCTTGGGTCGGTCAGAGCCACCGAGTACCCAGAGGGGCCATCTGCTTCCTTCCAGAGAAAAAAACTCTCAGAGGCGCCTTGAAGGTTGGGCAGGATGGCCTCGCCCGGGCACCGGCTGGTCTTTTCCGCCCACAGTGAAATCTCGCTTCAGTCTTGCCACGGTCGCCATAAATGTTGCAGAAAAATAACGAATAAATTGAATTTCGAGATCAGAAAAAGCTTTTATTTATTTTGGCCAAAAGGTTCAGACATGCATTCTGTTTTACATTCTGAACACCAGTCCTTCATTAAGATAGAAACTTTATAGTAACAAAAACAGGAAGTATCTTAGATCAGCCTCTTTAGCTATCTCCCCCTCCTCTATTGCTTGCGGTTTGACTTATTGAACTCTGCAATGGTAGTGTTATGTTGTTAGTATTTTGAGCAGGAGATTCAAATACAGGAGTGTTTGTGATTGGTTAGCAGCCAGCACTGAAATGTATATAAAGAGTGCTGCTGCTTGTGTTCTTTTGCTGAAGTCTCACCGTGAAATAAAGAGCTGTTGCCACTACCTTGCCTGTGCTGCTCATTATTCCCCAGCCACTTCATTTGGCGACGAATGTGGGATAGCACACAGGAAGACAAGCAAAAAGAGCTGACGAAAAAACCACGGTGCCCATCGGGACCAAAGACTTCAGCCAGGGCCGCGTATGTCCCGCCTAAGCCATTTGACCCTTCACGGGAGAAGTGGGGTTCCTATATGATCTGCTTCGAATGCTCACTCGAAGCCAGCAACATGCAAGGGCTATCAGCGAATCGCAAACGAGCCCTGTTTCTCAGCCACTGCGGGCCGGATGTGTTTGAGATGGCCGAATCGCTCTGCGAGCCGACCCCAGTGCAGTCGGTTCCCTGGGACGTCCTCCAGGTGAACCTCAAAGCCCACTACGCTCCTGCTCCCTCTAAATTCGTCCAGCACTACCAACTGAGACAACAGGTGCAGAAGGAGGGAGAACCGGTGACAGCGTATGTAGCAGCACTTCGAAGAGCCGCGACACACTGTGATTATCGCGACCTGGACGATGCACTGCTTGAACAATTGATCTGTGGCATCCGGGACACCAGGCTCCAGAGACGGCTGCTCACGAAGCCTGGGCTGACCCTCGCCGGTGCCCTAGACGAGGCCAGGGCCCATGAGGCGTCCACGAAGGCATTGGAAGTGCTGCAGCATCCTCAGCCCGAGAAGAGTGGTCCCAAAGCGGTTCCAGTCCACCGCGAGGAGGCTCAGACCAGCTCGGAAGACGAATCTGATGAGGACTTCTTCCGGATGGACAAAAAGAAAGGCGAGCCCAGCTGCCACTGGGAGAACTGTCTGAGCTGCGGCGGGCCGCATGAGAGACAATCCTGCAAGTACCGCGACATTAATTGCAGGCGTTGTGACAAGAAGGGCCATCTAGCCCGAGTGTGCCAAGCTCAACTTCCATGTTTCACAAAGCCAAGTCATCAAACTTGCCAGTCAGAGCTGCTACGTTCAAGGCGCCCAATCCAAGACGACGGCGCGAGAAAGCGGCGCGAAAATCAAAAACTTGAAACATACAGCACAAGAATCGGCCAAGCCAGCATGACCGTAGAAGAGAAAGTTTTCACAATGGTGGAAATCAACGGACAACCCTGCAGTATGGAGATCGACATCGGGTCTGCACTCTCCATCATGTCGTGGGCTACACTCAAGTCGCTACTGCCGAACTACAGGAAAGCCCAGCTGTCAAGGCAACGAGTCCGCCTGCTAGACTACCAGGGAAACCGAGTTCCAGTCGAAGGCATCGGCACATTCACCATCTCCTACGGCGAATTCGAGAAGAAGCTGCCCCTGACCATAGTCAGCAAGCCGCTACCAAGTCTCCTGGGTCTACGATGGTTCTGAGCCCTGGGCATGGGTTTTATGGGAGTCCACAGCCTCAGTGGAGCGTCCCTAAAGGAACACATCCTGCACGAGTTCTGAGACGTATTCGAGGACCACCTTGGCAAGTACGTGGGGACCCTGATTTCATTTAATTTGGACCCAGGGGTAGCACCAATTAGGCTCAAGGCAAGGCGAGTTCCATTCGCCTTAAAACCCAAAATCGATGCCGAGTTAGACAAATTAATTAGGCAAGGCATTCTAATTCCGGTGGACCACGCAAAATGGGAAACCCCAATAGTGACCCCGATCAAATCGGACGGGTCAATTAGGATATGCGCTGACTATAAATGTTCAATTAATAAGGCGTTACAGCAAAGCGCATATCCCGTTCCAATTGTCCACCATCTACTTCATTCCCTTGGCCCAGGGAAAATATTCGCCAAATTAGACCTTGCGCAAGCGTACCAGCAACTGCCGGTAGACGACGCCACGGCAGAAGCGCAGACCATTGTAACACATAGAGGTGCATTCAAATGTACCCGATTACAGTTTGGGGTCAGCATTGCCCCAGGGTTGTTCCAAAGCACCATGGAGCACCTATTACAAGGCCTCCCCAGAGTCGTCCCCTATTTTGACGATGTGCTAATCAGTGGACAAAACGAGAACCAATTGGCAGAAAGAGTCAGACTAACTCTCTCCAGATTCAGAGAGGCCGGTCTCAAATTAAAACGATCAAAGTGCAAAATTGGGGTTCCCTCAGTAGAATTTTTAGGTTACAAAATTGACGGGACAGGGATTCACCCTACGGAAAGCAAGGCGAGGGCCATCAGGAATGCTCCCACACCCAAATCAAAAACGGAGCTGCAGGCCTTCCTAGGCCTCCTAAATTTCTACACAATGTTCCTTAAGGACAAAGCGACTGTTGTAGAGCCACTACATAGACTTTTAGGAAAGAATGCCCCTTGGGTCTGGGGCAGGGCAGAAGCGGCTGCGTTCAACGCTGTAAAGAGACTCCTTTCTGAGGACAGCTTCCTCATACAGTACAACTCTGAACTGCTGCTAGTGTTAGTCTGTGACGCCTCCCCGTTTGGCGTCGGTGCCGTACTTAGCCATAGATTGCTGAATGGCCTAGAGGCACCCATTGCGTACTACACCCGGACTCTGTCAAGTGCAGAGTGCAATTATAGCCAGTTGGACAGAGAGGCTTTGGCAGCCATTGCTGGCATTAAAAAATTCCATGAATATTTATTTGGATGGTCGTTTGACTTGGTGACTGACCACCAGCTGCTACTGGGCCTCCTAGCCGGCGACAGTCCCACCCCTGCCACGCTTTCCCCGCGGATGACCAGGTGGTCAATTTGTTTGGCCGCCTATTCGTACCGGCTACTTCACCGACCAGGCAAAGCCATGGGCCATGCTGATGCTCTCAGCCGATGCCCCCTGCCCGACATCCTAGACAATCCGACCCCTGAAGCCCCCGTACTGTTGCTGGACGCTGTGTCCCCAGGGCCCCTATCTTCAGCCGAGGTGGCCAAGGCTTCCACCCGTGACTCCGTTCTTCGGACTGTAATGAGTTGGGTTTTGCGGGGATGGCCTACTAAGGTTGACAGCGATGTGTTCCAACCATTCTGTACAAAAAATGAACTGTCTATGTTGGGGGGCTGTTTATTGTGGGGGGATCGTGTGGTAATACCAGATAGATTGAGACACAGGGTCCTAGAAATGTTGCACGATGGCCACCCGGGAGTTGTTCGGATGAAGGGCCTTGCCCGTAGTTACGTGTGGTGGCCACACATGGACCAGGACATTTCTGAGTGGGTGGGGAAATGCAGGCCCTGCCAGGAGTCCCGACCAGATCCCCTGATTGCCCCAGTTAGGGATTGGGAAAAACCTAAGGGGCCGTGGGGAAGAATCCACATCGACTTTGCTGGGCCCTTTCACGGCCAGTCATTTCTAATCATTGTTGATGCATTCTCCAAATGGCTAGAGATCAGTCTCATGCCATCAACCACTTCTGAGGCCGTCATTAAAGTCCTCTGACGCCTCTTTGCAACACACGGCCTACCGGACACTCTGGTATCTGACAATGGGCCTCAGTTTACTTCTGTTCAGTTTGAAAGCTACCTCGCAGAACTAGGCATCCAACACGCTCTTTCTGCCCCCTTTCATCCTGCCTCGAACAGACAGGCTGAACGATTCGTTCGGACCACCAAGGAGGCCTTGTCCCGCTTGGACACAGGCGATTGGCAAGCCAAGCTAGACCAGTTTCTAGCCATACAACATGCCAGCCCATGCATTGCTACAGGGCACAGTCCAGCTGAGCTATTAATGGGTCGCAAGCTTAGATGCACCCTCGACCGTTTACACCCCAACTATTCGGCCAACACCTTCAAGGGGGTGGAGGGAGGCCTACGACAGTTTCAAATTGGCACTGCTGTTTTTTCCAGGAACTATGCCAACGGTCCCCTATGGGTAGAGGGAACAGGCATTGGAATGTCAGCCCCAAGTCATATACAATAGACATCGGCCAGGGTAAAATTTGGAGGCGACACATCGACCAATTACGCAAATGAATTGTCAGTGAAACCTTAGAAAACGATTTAAAAACAAACTCTAACTACCCAAGTCTTTTTGACACAGCTACCTCAAGCCCGAGTAAGCCAGAATACTTATCTGGCAACTCAGAGCTCCAGTGTTGTCCCAGCGAGCTGACCCTCCCAGCCGGGAGAAACCACACCTCCGAAGGGTTCCAGGAGGTTCCATTGGCGGAGCCAGGAGAGACAGGAGGTCCCTTTGACCGGCTCGACGCCCCACCTGCAACTGAACTGCGCAGGTCGACCAGACTTAGGGCACGCCCTGGTCACCTGCGTGATTTTGTCTGTAAATATGTTAATATCTGAACTAAGTGAATTCTGGGAGGGGAGGGGTGTTATGTTGTTACTATTTTGAGCGGGAGATTCAAATACAGGAGTGTTTGTGATTGGTTAGCAGCCAGCACTGAAATGTATATAAAGAGTGCTGCTGCTTGTGTTCTTTTGCTGAAGTCTCACTGTGAAATAAAGAGCTGTTGCCACTACCTTGCCTGTGCTGCTCGTTATTCCCCAGCCACTTCAGGTAGATTGGTGAGCTAACCTGTGGTTAGCTAGATCCCCTTCCCCTTTTGTCTGTGGTTTGGTTTCTTGAACTCTGCAAGTGTCTCAAGTCAAAAGGGCCCTTCAGAGATCATGCAGGCTGACCCCGTATTATTTTACTCTTATATTTAATTTCCTTTTATGGTAAATAATAGCTCTTTCCAGTGTCGGATTTCTAAGTCTTTTTGGTGCTGTTTCGGCAAAGACTGGTCCCGGAGAGACCAGCAATAAAGAGGGGAAACTTCGGAGGAGGTGGGGAGAGGTGCGATCCCCCGCTGTACCAAGAAGATCCTTTAATCCAGGCTTAGAAGAAACCAGCGGTGCGGTGTGTACAGCTGGCCCAGAGACCTGACGCTCTGATTGAGATCTTCGGGAGCAGAGGAGTGAGTACAGTGCGAGAACGTTGAGATCGAGCAGAAAGTAGGGAATCTGATTTGGATTATTTTGGTGCAAACGTGGAAAGAGCAGAGACATTTTTTCCGGAGGGGCAGCAAGTGAAAGGAAAGCTCAAAGTGCAAACGGGCGGCAAGTGAAGAGGTGAGCAAGACGGAAGAGGATGGAATAGAGAGAAACGAAGGAGATCAAAAACATTAAAATAACAGAACACTAAAGGTGGAGAAAAGTGGATTTAAATAAAAGGATTAAAAGGAAGATTGGACAATATCTGTAACCTCTCTTTAGCTGCTCTAACGGAAGGAGAGAGGCAGTTTGGCAAAAAAGAGAAGTGCATATAGGTGACTGTGCAGTTTTAAGATCGCCATATTGAGTTTGGGAAAGACTGGCAATACAAAAAATGAACATTCCTTCTCTGTTAAAAACACAACAAGCAAGACCTACAGAACATTGTAAATATATTGATTGACTTTCTTTGTTTCCTGTTTTTCTGCCTTTGTTATTTAGATATAAGTGTATCATTAATAGTACGTATCACAACTTATTAATTATAGTGACATTCTTTTTTTACCTACTTTTTCTATCTGTTTTGTAAATTCTATATAAACTTTTAAACTTCATGGTATAAGTAGAGATTTAGAATCAATTATTGAGAAATAGTTAAATATTTTAGAAACAGTATTTTTTTTCTCTTTTTTGGATATTATATAACCTTACTAGTACTATTTATTATTAACTATTATAACTACTAAATATTGAATAATTAAGTATAAGATACTTTAGTATTAAGTATTAAGAACTGATTGATTAATTATTTTTTTCTTTTCTTGATTATCCCAGTGTATTAACTATATTTATATTTATATACCTTATTAAGTAACTTATAGAGCTAATTAATTGATTGATTAAGTGAGGGATTGATTAAGAACCTAATTGACAGTAGCCCTCCTTTTTTTTCTGGAGGGGGAGATTAAAGAAATTTTGTAATTTCGGGGAAAACAATAGGAAATTGAACTACATTGGAGAATAAGGAAAAGAAATAATTTATAAAGAATTTGGATGATGAATTGGGAGAAAGTTGACAAAATACTGGTGGAACAATACAGAATATTGAAAGAGATGACTAGCACCACTACAACAACTCTGAAGACAGGGAAGAAAACAACATCAGTACTGACAGGAACATTGGCCTCCCCAGCGACACAGAAGACCCTGGAAGGAATGTTCGCAGTAGAGAAGCAGCCTACAACACCAAACATGCCAACAATGCAGGCCACTCTTATGACAATACAGGAAACTATGGTCAAAATGCAAGAGTGTATGACCAGGAACCATGAGGAATCAAGAAAAGACATGGATGAAGTAAAGAGAGAGGTTAAAAATGACATTCAGAAGATAGATGGGAAAATAGGTTTGCTACAAGAAATCATCAAAAAGAACGATCAAAGGATAAAAGCAATAGAACAAAAAACTGAATTGACAGAAGAAAAGCTGGGAGCCCTGGATACAAAAATGATGGGACTTAATAAGGAACTGGAGAACACAGTGGCGCAATTGGAAATGGAAAAAGCGGCATTTTATTTGCGTTTTCAAAATGTGGTGGAGGACAGAGAAGAAGACCTAACAATGAGAATGGCGGAGATGATAGCAATAGCCCTCCAAAGAGAAAGAGAGGAAATAATAAATGAATTAGATGAAGTATATCAGGTTCACACTAATTACGCCAGACACAACAGACCCCCGTGAGAGTTACATATCAGATTTGTGAGAAGGAAGGTGAGGGATATTGTCTACAAGATAACAAAGGATGAACCCATGTCCTATAGGAATAAAGAGATAATTACTTTGAAACAAATTCCAAAAAGAATAAGAGACTTACGTGAAGACTATTGGTTTCTGGCCACATTGCTAAACAAAAAATATATACCCTTTAGATGGACAACGCCAGAAGGAATGCTGGTAATGTGGCAGGGAAAGAAAATAAAAATAGACACCCAAAGTAAAGCAAGAGACCTATATGACCAAATGATGGGCACTGAGACAATGAATGGCAGTAGAGAAGAGGGAGGACGGAACTCCAAAGGGAAACAGAGGCAAGAACGTGAAGGAATCCTACAACAAGGAGAAAGAGAAGATGAAGAAGAGATCCAGGAAGAAGAGGGAATGCAAAAAAGGGGGGAAAAAAGAGAACAGGAAGAAGCAAAGAAAACTTGTCTTCTTCATAGAAAACCCAATAGAAACAACCCCGAAATTAATAGAAGAGATCAAGAAATTTGGAAAAGTAGCAGGATTAAAAATTAATAAAGAAAAGACAAAAATGATGACGAAAAATATGACAGTAAAACAAGTAGATAAATTATCAAAAGACTCAGGACTACAGACAATTATAGTCTGTGTCCCCTCATCCTTTCAGAATCATAGTAAGCCAATCTGATTCCGCACAGTTCATTATTTTCTGGATTATTACTTGTTCGGGTGGGCTAACATCCATCTTCCAATATTGGGCCCATGCCAAGGCTGTCTTGATATTGTGTTTGTGGAGAATTTTGCTGATTTTGTCACTGTGTTATTTTGTATTTGCCAGCTGAGCTTCCATTCTGAACACTATGGTAGCCTTGCCAGAGGACTTCTATCAGAGTGAAGAGATAAGGAGTACTTTGAACTACTGCACATGTCTACATTTTTTCTTTCTAACTTTCTTTTTTTTGTCTGCCTCTGAGATACAGCTGCCGGCAAAATGTAGTTATCTAGTTTATTTTTACTTTTACAATAAATATATTGATTAGCATTTATACTTTGGGTTTTATTTCTTTGTGGGTATACACCATGGAAAACAAGATCCAATCACCTCTAATTAAGTTACAGTTTCCCCGGGGGGGGGGGGGGAATGAAGCTGATTCACGCTTCGACAGATTTTATCTGTGGTGCCTTTGATGTAAGGGAGGAGGGTGATGCTGTTGTCCTATTCTGTGTCTCGGTTCTTGGGGGGTGTCTCCCTTTGGATTAGGTTGGTAATTGTGTTTCTTTGGAATCCGTTAGAGATTAATACGTTTGTGAGAGTGTGTAATTTAGTTTTCAGGTGGTCTTTGTCGGCTAGGCATTTGGTTCTGGAGATGAGAGTCTTGGCTACGGAGTTGATCTGTGCAGGGTGGTGATGTGATTGTGCGTTTAAGTAGCGATTGGTGTGTGTTTTTTTTCTGGTAGATGGTGTGTAGCCGACAAAGACCACCTGAAAACTAAATTACACACTCTCACAAACGTATTAATCTCTAATGGATTCCAAAGAAACACAATTACCAACCTAATCCAAAGGGAGACCATCCAGAAGCCAGACCACGGCGGCATCATCAGCACAAAGCAAACTGACACACTCCTTGAACACATGGCAAGATCACCCGGAAGTCCACCAGCAACCAATGCAGCTCCTGCAGGAGAGGTGTCACATGGGAGCACCCTGTCGCTCCCATAATCCCCCGCGCGGCCGCATTCTGCACCAGTTGGAGCCTCCGGGTGCACCCCAAGGGGAGCCCCATGTAGAGAGCATTACAATAGTCCAGGTGAGAAGTGACGAGTGCTTGATATTTATATCAGAACCATGGTATCATGGTTCTGATATAAAATCTGCCAGCTCCTTTAGAACTCTGGGATGTAATCCGTCAGGTCTCAGTGATTTATATTCATCAAGATCAAATAGGTGTTCTCTTACCATTTTCTTGCTTATTTTAATTTTTATTTCTAGTCTGTCTTTTATAGTTATGTTTCTGGTAGGTTGGGCTATAATTTCTTTTTGCGTGAAGACTGATGCAAAGAATGAATTAAACAGCTGTGCTTTCTCTCTGCTACCTGTTACTTCCTTGCCATCTTCTCTCTTTACTGGACCAACTGGTTTTTTTTCTTGTTATTACTACATTAAAAGTAACTTTATTATCTTTGACTATTGTTGCAAGTCTTTGTTCGTTCTGAGCCTTTGCTTTCCTGACTTCATCTTTGCAGATTCTAGCTATTTGCTGATATTCTGCCTTAGGTATGTGTCCCTCTTTCCCTCTTTCCCTTTTCTGTACTTGTCCTTTTTGTCTTTCAGTTTATCAGAGAGATCTTTGTGCAACCATGCTGTTTTTTTTCTTGGATTTCTTGCTTCTTTTTTTCAGTGGTATTGTGCTGGACTGGGCTTTTAAGATCATATTTTTCAGGGTTTCCCACAGTTCTTGTTGTTTTCCCCTTTAGGATTTTCATTCATGGAATTTTTCCTAGGCTCTCTCTGAGTTTGTTAAAATCAGCTATTTTAAAATTTAAGACACAGTTAGTTTACTTTATTGATTAGCCCTTGGGCCATATCAAAGTGCAGAGTTCCAGACACAAATTATTACTAAAACCTGATAAAAACAATTTAAAATGTAATTGGAATAAAATATGATTTAAAATGAAATTGAAATAAAATACTGTTTAAAATGAAATTGGAATAAAATACAAAAATTTAATATATAGATAAATAAAATATAATAAAATAATATTTTGGTATCACCCCTACAATCTACCTCAATTAGTCCCACATATGCCAATCTCAACTGAACCATTTTGCTTAAGTACTGTGCTGTGTTAAATGTTATTTTCAGATTCTGGCCGCACATAAAGTAAGTTCTTTTGATATGACGATCCCAATGGGTCATTTGTTTGGTATATAGACCAAAATGTCAGGGTTCCAAGTAACATACCCATAGCAAACAAAACTCTGAGGCAGGCAATTTCCTCAAAGAATAAGTTTATTGGATATGTCATATTGGACAGGCTGGTGAAAACCAACTCTGAATATTCCTGCAGTTTTCACCTAATTAAAAGTAAAGGTTTTTCACTTTCTCCAAACAATCAGTCACATGGTCCAATCAGGATGCTGTCCAGTTGCTAGGTTATTCCAGTCCCCTCCCTTTGAGCACCTGCAGGAATGTCCTTGGTTCCCAAGAGAAAGTATTTTGTTTTGGCTACAACACATTGTTGAGTTTTGGCTCAACAATGCAGAGACATCCATTGTAGGGTATAGAATGGAATCTCCCATATCTGACCATTGTGTCAAGCTGTTTGAATCTCGCTTGCATAAATATCTCCCTAAGATGTTTCAGCAGTTGTAACTTTAAATAGTTGTCTATTTGAAAAGTAGGTTTGTATTTGCTCAGCCATTTCAAGTTTCCCACCTTACTAAGGATAGCTATGTCATTTTGTGTTTCTATATCCTTAATTCTTTGGGCAGCTCTTTTTTTAAATTGTTCTCCTGTTGTGCGAGAGACAGGAAGGCCACAGCTTCTTACAAAATTTGTTAGTTTGGTGATCCAGGAGATTTGTGATTGTGATTTTATTTGCTCCAGTAGATATAACTTGGGGAGTCTATCAGTCTCCATTTCATTGACTTTGTGCCAGTAGTTATATGCTCTAATTTTGGATAGTGCATGAATTGTATGAATTCCTAATTCAGTTCTAACTGCTGCAGCAGATGTTCTTAGATCTACGCCCAAAATACATCTCAAATGCTGAGACTGTGTTCTAGTACGGTAGTTGAGTATAGACCCCAAACTTCTGCTCCATACAAGAGCATAGGAGTAACCTTAGCTTTATATAATTAATTTAATTAATGGGGCTAGGGACCTTGGGTAACTATGATTCTTTAAGCAGTAAATTCAAACAAGCTTTTGCTCTAAGTGTACTCTGTTGATGATGGCAAGCCCAAGATCCAGTCTTGGAAAAAGTTACGCCTAAATATATAAAGGCGTTAACCTGTTCAATTGGTTCACCGTCTAATTGCCATCTATGTCTCTGATGATGTTTTCCAAACATCATGATTTTTTATTTAGATTTACTAATGGTTAGGGACAGTGGTGGGATTCAGCCGGTTCACACTGGTTCAGTAGAACCGATAGCTAACTTTATGGTCAGTTTGGCGAACTGACTGAATTTCTCCACACCCGGTCCTGCCTTCCTCTCCCTTCCCAGCCACTCCTTGCCTTGTGCGTGCATGAGTGGCTAATTCATGGCTTGGACAGTTTCCTCCCCAAGCCAAACCTCCACCTCGTCCAGGACACGATTGCCTCCCCCTCCTTGCTTGCTCCATTCTCCCAATACCATAAGCTGCCTCATCTGCTCCGAGGTGAAGATTCAACTGAGTGACAACACATTGGCAAGTCGTGAGGTCAGGAAGAGGAGGAGGGGTGTTGGTGTTGGTGGTAGTGGCAGTGGAGCAGTTTTAGGGAAGCAATACAAGCAGCCAGGTGGGTGATGGCGCCACTTCCTCCATCCACAGCAGCATCTCCACCCCCATCCACCCCCCATGCCTGAGAGTCTGAATGATCCATTCCAGCCGAGGAAGGAAAGCGAATGTGCCGTCTGAGGAGCAGCGTTGCACTCCTCATCCCTCAGCTCCAGCTATGGAGCTTGTGGCACAGGGCTGCAGAGTACAGCTGCCGCTGGAGAAGAAACCATGCGCTTGGCCTTCCCACCTCCTTTCTTTTTCTCCCCGCTTCCTCCAAGGGATGTGCTTCTCCCAGGATTCTCTCCCCGCAGCTGGTACTCACCCGAGCCTACTGCCATTCTTGAAGGCACCCACATTGCAGTAATGCCAGAGCATGCCTGTGCAGAGAGCCCTCCCAAGTCCCAAGTGGCTGCTGGCTCCAGATTGCCACACGCTCCTTAATCAAAGCTCTCCAGCCTTTTGGGCATGCTCCTTTGTGGTCCCCGTCCCCCCCCCATGGCTTCAGCCTGAGGAGGATTGCGGTAGCCTGTCGGGTGGGTGATTCTTCGCTGCCCACTTTGACTCGCTCGCCCCTTAGGCTTTGCTCATGCTGGCGAAGAAGGGGAAGATGGCTTATGTCAAATAACGGTGGCCGAGGGAAGGGGTTCTCCTCCTGCAGGGCCAGCCATCAAAAAAAGTGCCATCCCCCGTCCCCCATGAGACCAGGCAAGCGAGCAGTCGGGAGGTGAGGTGAGAAACCGGGAGGCGAGCAAATGTTTCTAGTTTGCCATTGTGGTCTCTGCTGATCAGGATGTCCAGGAAGGGTAGGATATGAAGTGCATTGGCACTTAGCCACTCATAATAGCTGTGACCACAAGGGCAATGGAAGCATGAATAGAAAGTTAAGAATTTATTTTTGAAGTGTCTCTTTATGTCTTATTTTGCCCACTCTTTGATTATGAAATTGCAATCTTGAGTCTTATTTCTAGCCTTAGTTCTCCAGGCACACATAGGAAAATGGTACCTTAAAGTCAATTTGATTCTTAGAGACTGTTTAGACAAGTTCTCACACTTTTCTTGACAATCTTTTCGGAAGTGGTTTTCTTCTAAGAAACAGTGGCTCACCAAAGCTATTCAGCTGGCTTTGTGCCTAAGGCGGGAGTAGAACTCACAGTCTTCTGGTTTTTGGCCTGATGCCTTAACCACTACATCCTACATGGAATTATTCTCTTGACTGTCCTCCTAATAGAACGTAGCTAGCTAAATGTTAGGCTTTTCTGCCTAGTTCCTTTATTTACTTCCTGTAAATAAACCTTAATACTGTCAAACTTACAAAATTTGCTGAAGTAGACTTTATAAGTTGAACCCCATTTCCAGGGTCACAAAATGCTGCCTTCAACAACATGAAGTATTGTTTATTTATTTATTTATTTATTGGTTCAATTTATATGCCGCCCTTCTCTGGAGACTCAGGGTGGCTTACAATGCGTTAAGCAATAGCCTTCATACTTTTGTATATACCTGCTTAGTAGGGCTTTTGCCCCCCCCCCCCCAAGTGGTGTTCTTTTTTATACAAAGTCAGCTTATTGCCTCCACAATCCGGGTCCTTATTTTACCTACCTTGGAAGGATGGAAGTCTGAGTCAACCTTGAGCCTGGTGAGATTTGAACTCACAGTAATTGCAGGCAGCTGGCAGCTAAGTGCTACTTAACAGCACTTTAGTCCACTGCACCACCAAGGCTCCTTACTTCCTCTCACTTCCTGTCCAAGTAGGACAGGAAGTGAGAACAGTGTACATTCTCTAAATTAGATTCTCTTGACTTTGTGGTACTAGTGGCAGCGTGGAAGCTTCTGATGTTAATATGGCTTCCAAAGCTGACAACTAGATCCAAATAGTGCAAGAGAAGCTATGATTACATCAAGTGTGCTATGTGAACTAGTTTCATATTATACTAGTTTCATGAAGTTAGTAGATGGATAGTTCTTCTAGTGTGTTTGATGTTCTTTTCTCAAATTCACTGTACTCATGAAGATGACAGAAGAATGAAAGGGCAGAAAACAGTCATGCCTTAAGTTACTGGACCTTACAGGAAGTACTCAATGAAAGTATGTCTTGTGGTCATTTCATTTCTTTGTAAAGCCCAACATTTGAGTATTCACATGCAGTAACAGGGAGCCCGATGAATGGCTCAAGCAAGCTAGGAAGAAAACAACAACGACAACAACAAAAGCCAACACTCAATATTGAACACAAAGGCTATCAATTGTCCAGGTTTTTTTTAAATATCTCAATCTAAATACTTATTTGAAATGCCAATAGGAATACAGTGTAATCTGGAGTGGGGGAAATAGACTAGGGGCACTAATAGCATAAGTTTCCCTCGATCTTACATAAGAAGTCTTCAGCTATCATGTCAGACATTTTTCTAGGACTTCAGATTTCTCAATGTGTTTCTAATGATTGGAACATTGACTTCAATGGAGAAAAAATAATGGAAAAAAAATGACACTGATGTAGGATACAATGAGAAGTTAAGTGTGACTGGAAAGAAGAGTGCTCAAATAACATTCAGCTGCCAGCCTCTTAGAAATTTTAAAAGCTCTTCATATATCTGTAAGAACAAGATTTTAATACTCTAGAAGCACTTCTCTACTTCAGGAAACATTGAGCAAGTATGTAAAATAAAAACATATTATTAAATTGACTCAAGGACTTCACATTTCCATTGCTGTATTGCAATGCTTCTCAGCCTTAGCAATTTTCAAATGTGTGGACTTCAACTCTCAGAATTCCCCAGCCAACATATTGGGAGTTGAAATTAAAGTTGAGAAACACTGCTGTATAGTGTTTTTGTTTTAAAACTTCCCAGAATTACAGAAGTATAGAGTTGAGAGAGGCTGTTTAGATCATGAGTTCAATACAAGAATCCATAGATTTAAAAACATATATGGCACACCTGTTCATTTGTTTCTTTTTTCCTAAGTAACAAAGTCTGCCTTGTCTGACTTAAATGTCATTATGTTCTTTTCAGCCCACTTCAAGATTGATTTTTTCCCCTTGCCTGCCTTTTCCACCATCTTTTCCACCATCTGCAAATTTAATTAATGATCTGCAAGTCATTAATGAAAAGCAGTGGTGAAATCTGAACCAGTTTACTACCAGTTCACTGGCTGCACATGCGCGGTGTGCACCACACACCAAATGTGAGGTGCGTGCACACAGTGCACGCCAAAAGGAGACATGCGGTAAGTAGAACAGTGTGCGGGGGGCGGGGGTGTTAATCAGCTGTGGCACGCAATCTTTTTTTTTACTTTTAAAAGCATTGCTTTTAAAAGTAAAAAAAAAAGCCTTTGACGCTTGCGCTGCTCAGCTGTGATTGTCACAGGCTTTTTTTACCCCTTAAAAGCATTTTTTCTACAACCTCTTCACCCAAAGAGGTTGCAGAAAAAATGATTTTAAAAGTAAAGAAAAAAGCCTATGATGATCGCGCGGCTCAGCTGGGCATGGGCCATGGGCAGGGATTTTTGCTACCGGTTCTCCGAACCACCTGCCGCCATCGCTACTGGATTGGGCGATCCAGTCCGAAATGGAAGCATTTCACCCCTGATGAAAAGGATGAAGAGAATAATGCCCAGACTGACCCCTTCAACAGCCTACCTGTTTTCTTATTTCAATGTGAAAGGCAGGGGCAGGTTTCAAAACCCGTCGCTACTGGTTCGCTCATGGGTGCGCACATGTAAAGAAGCTTCTGCGCATGCGCACAAGCATCCGGGCAGGTGGGCGGAGCCTCCCGCCGCTGCCACTACCGGTTCGCCCGATCCAGGGTGAACCGGTAGCAACCCACCACTGGTGAAAGGTAACATTAATGGGTACTTTTCTGAGTGCTGTTTTTAAACCAGATGTGAATCTAGACAATAAACATACTCTGAAGGAAAACAATTTTATCATAAAATCCTTATGAATTGCTACTTCAAAGCCTTAGTGCCCAGGAGGTGAGGCAAGCAGCTGGGCAAGGCGAGCCACGCAGCAATGAGAGGCTGGGTGAGGAGAGGTGAGGCCAGGCTTGACAAGGAGTGGCTGGGAGGGGTGAGACGTGGCTGGGCATGGCGAGGAGAGTCTGGGCAAGGCAAGGTGCCCCTTGACATGAGTGACGTCAAGTTGGCCACACCCACCCAGTCACATGACCACCCAGCCATGCCTACCCAGCTGGTCCTTAGGGCAGAGAACCGGTTGTTAAATTATTTGAATCCCACCACTGGTTAGGGAGTTATCCTGGCAATAGGAGCTGAATTTCCTCAATAGCCTACGTAATCCTACTTGAGAATACAATAATAAAATCATATCATCAGCATAGAGCAAGCTGTTACAGTATGTATTTAGGATCATCAGCATATCTACCATGGGATCCTTCTCTAACCCTGGCTAGTCATTAATATATAAACTAAATAATAATGGGGCCAGGATACACCCTTGCCTTACCCCTTTATTTGTGTGAATCCTGTTAGAGCCCCATTAACCCCATCCCGCACCCTCAAACATGTACTTCTGTAAAGGGCTTTAATCAAAGCCAGCAGTCTAGGTTATATTTTAAGAGATGTCAGTTTACTCCATAGTACTTCTTTGTTTACTATATCAAATGCTGCTGTGAGGTCTATAAAAGCAGCAAACCGGTTTCCTCTTATAGGCATATTTGGCAATTAGATGGTTCAAGACAAAACAGTTATTGATGGTAGAATCGGCTTTGTCTAAAACCTGTTTGTTCTTCTACAAGTATATGGTTTTCCTCTACCCAGATTTCAATTCTATTCAAAAGGAACCTAGCATATATTTTTGCTACAATGTCAATCAGACTGATGGGCCTATAATTGCTAGGATCCTTTTTATTCCTTTTTTTATATATATGGGGACAACTATTGCCATCTTCTACCCATCTGGTATATGGCAGGTGTTATTTATATGTGTAAAAAGGCCTGCCAATACTGGACCCCACCAATTGGGAAATTTCTTAAATAATTCTGCAGGTAAAAAATCGTCACCTGGGGCTTTATTGCTCTTTAAGCTTTTAATGATGGATTGTATCTCTTTTATTGAGACGGGTGGCCAAGGGGGAGGAGTTCCAGGGATTGCTAAATCACTGCTTAAAGACGGTTTCTCTACAGGTTCTGTGGAAGCAAACAAACATTGATAGTAGTTCTCCCAGTCCTCAGCAGTGATTGGTATATCAAATACAAATCTCCGTTCATTTAGGACACCTGCTACAGAGTGCCAACATATTACTGAGTTATGACTTTTGGCAGCCAGCTCGAGTTCTGACCAGATTGAAAGTTTAATTTTATGAATTCTTTTGTATTCTCTTCTTATATGCAGCATCTCAGTTTTTATATGAGCAGTAGGACTCCTCTGAGCGAGTCTCATGGCTGCCTTCAATTTCTTTTTCAAAAACTGGCATTCAAAATCAAACCAGCGAGATCTACCTACTCGAAAACTTTTGGCAGGGGTTTAGTTATTAGATGTTTCTTCAGCATATTGCAGAGATTAAAGAATGCTTTGGAGACTGATAGCCAGTCAGTTGTAGATGACTGGATTGTTCTAGCCCAGGGGTGTCAAACAGAGGTCAAACACAGGGGTTGTGTTTGACCTCTGGGGGGCTGGGGTGGGCATGGCCAGGGTGGGTGTGGCCAGGGTGGGCATGGCCAGCTCAATACCACTCATGTTGGGGGTGCCAGTGGTGGCCTGAGCCCTCTGCCAGCAAAAATGGGCCCCCGAGCTCCGTTTTTGGCTGCAACGGCCTCCTGCAACTGTCTGCCAATGAAAACAGAGTTCAGGAGGGCCTCATGTGGCCCTCCCGAGCTCCTTTTCGCTAGCAGAGGCACTGCAGGCCAGTCCTTTCCTGTTTCCAGGGCAGCCCCACTGGCCAGATGTAAGTACCCCATGGGCCTTGAGTTTGATACCCCTGTTCTAGCCCAATTAACAGCATTCTCTGTTTTAACTGTCTAATATTGCATTTGTATCAACTTTAGCCCAAATTAACCTTTTATTTTGGGTCACCTCTAAGTTTTTAGTGAGCCATCTGTCGGACATGTTACATGATCTTAAATCTGAACAACCTCATAATGTCACGCTCACAGGCTGATGATCAGTTTCATCACCTAAATGTATGATAACCTCTGAAAAGAGGTCAACTTTATCTCTTGAAACACAGAAGAGATCTACTCGAGTGAGCTGAGTGGTAAGTGTAAGGGTATATGTAATTATTATCCTTACCTCCCAAGTTTTGAAGATTACTTTTAAAAATTAAAGAGATTAGGAACAGGTCAGCAGTATTACTTTTGTTGTCTCTAGAAAACCACTGAGGATGATTATCAAGAAATTCCTTTGGGAATTCTTCCTTTTGAGCAAACTCATGCAAAGATGGACCTAATTTAGCATTAAAATCTCCAAGCAATATAATTATGGCTTGAGGATACAATATGGATATATCATCTAGTATAACTGCTAAACATGTCCAATAATCAGAGTTATAATACATGAATGTGTTAGGAGGAATGTATACATTTACCAATATTAATTCAAACTCCTCATATCTAAATTTCACAACTAGAAAGTACAAGAACTTCTCTTCATTATATAGTTTCTCCCCCTGCCATTGCAATTCTTGCTTAATATAGATACATAGTCCACCAGAGGGTTGCCCTTATTCTTTGTTTTTCGGGCAGGGGAAGCCCATCCCTGAAAGCCTGGAAGTTGTACTAATTAATCCTCTTCAGTTAACCAAGTTTCCTGGGTGACTATTACATCAAATTTAGACAGGAAACTCACCAGTTCACTGTCAACCATTTTTTTCCAGCCAGCTACATTCCAAGTGACAATTTGTATAAGACTCCCAGAAGCAAGGTATCTCCTTCATGGTGTTGTGTTGTGGCAAAGGGGCTTGCGTAGGTCAATGAAGCTATGAGCTATGCCGTGCAGGGCCACCCAAGAGGGACAGGTCCAGGGGTGAAATGCTCCCAGTTCGGACTGGCTCGGGCAAATAGGTAGCAATGGTGGTGGGTAGTTCGGAGAACTGGTAGCAAAAATTCCTGCCCCCACCCCCCATGCCCAGCTTAGCTGTGCGATCATCAGAGGGTTTTTTTCTTTCAAATGCCTCTGACGATCCAAGCTCTGACGATCCCAGCTGAGTTGCCTGCCGATCAGGCAACTCAGCTTGGATATTCAGAGCCATTTAAAAGAAAAAAAACTTTTTTCTTTTAAATGGCTCTGACAATCCAAGCTCTGACGATCGTCAGAACCTTTTGAAAGCATTTTTACATGGTTTTACATGTAAAAAATGGTTTTAAAAGTAAAAAAAAATTGGCCACGCCCACCCAGTCACATTAACCCCACCACCACCAAGCCACGCCCACAGAACCGGTAGTAACAAATTTTAGATTTCACCACTGGACAGGTCATAACAGAGATCTCTGACAAAACGTGATCCACTGGAGAAGGAAATGGCAACCCACTCCAGTTTCTTTGCCATGAAAAACCCATGGACAGTACCAAAAGGAAAAAAGATATGACACTGGAAGATGAGTCAAGTCAGAAGGTGTCCATTATGCTACTGGGGAAGAGCAGAGGGCTACTAATAGTAGCTCCAGAAAGAGTGAAGCGACTGGGCCAAAGCCAAAAGGACGCTCAGCTGTGGATGCATCTGGTGGTGAAAGTCTGATGCTGTAAAGATCTATTCTCCATAGGAACCTGGAATGTAAGAACCATGAATCAAGGCAAGCTGGACGTGGTCAAACAAGAGATGACAAGACTGAACATTGACATTTTAGGAATCAGTGAACTAAAATTGACAGGAATGGGGAAATTTAATTCAGATGACCATCAGACATACTACTGCAGGCAAGAATCCCTCAGAAGAAATGGAGTAGCCTCCATAGTCAATAAAAGAGTAGGGAAAGCAGTACTGGGATACAATCCCCCAAATGACAGAATGATCTCTGTTCGAATCCAAGGCAAACCATTCAATATCACAGTAATCCAAGTCTATGCCCCAACCACTGGTGCTGAAGAGGATGAAACTGACCAGTTTTATGAAGCCCTACATCACCTTATAGAATTAACACCAAAAAATGATGTCCTTATCATTATGGGGGATTGGAATGCTAAAGTAGGAAGCCAAAAGATAATTGGAATAACAGGCAAGTTTGGCCTTGGAGTACAAAATGAAGCAGGGCACAGGCTGATAGAATTTTGTCAAGACAATATGATGGTCATAGCAAACACTCTTTTCCAACAACCCAAGAAATGACTCTACACATGGACATCACAAGACGGTCAACACAGAAATCAGATTGACTATGTGCTCTGCAGCCAAAGATGGAGCAGCTCTATACAGTCAGTAAAAACAAGACCAGGAGCTGACTGTGGCTCAGATCATGAGCTTCTCATTGCAAAATTTAGGCTTAAATTGAAGAAAGTAGAGGAAAGCACTAGGCCACTCAGGTATGAACTAAATCATATCCCTGATGAATATACAGTAGAGGCAGCCCAAATTCTGATATTGGATTAAACCTCAAACATTAGGGACTTAATATTTTGGCCCTGGCTGACTTTCCTCTCCTGGGCCGGTAAAAGGTTGCTGGATTGATGAAGGTATTTGACGAAGGTACTTATCTGTAAAGGGTGTCTTGACCCAAAACAAATGCATCCTGTAATTCACTGTTTATTGTACCCCAAATGTCATGTATATCCCCAGATAAAAAATGCTGCTTCCTTTATTGCCCTAGAGGCGTCTTCCTGTCCCTTATCTTCTTATGTTTTGTCTTGAGACACTTACCAGAGAACATGAATGTGTCAGGGGGTGTTTATTATTTCCTCTCCTCTTTGATCCTTGCAAATTGATGAAGGTTAGTCTCTACGTGTTAAAAGTAAAGTTCTCTGATATGTATCCATCCCTTGGACTCGGGGCGGTGACCCTAACAAAGTCCGTGTCAGGTTGTGTGGGTTGGGTAAGCCGCCGCAGTTCTCGTTAGTCACTGTGAGTTCTGGGGCTACGAGTCGACGGCAGTGTGCTAGGATGGGGGGGTTCAAAGCGTGCCCAACACTCCGTTGGCGTGCATGTTAAAAGGCTTTGATAATTATTTTAGCAACCCCTCATACCCAAAAGGGTCGAAAGTTCAATTAAAATTTCTATGTAAAAATGTGTGGCCACAAATGGGGACTGGCTGGCCCCCCCAGGGGTCTTTTAGAGAAGGAATAGTGGATAAACTGTGGGGGGTGATAGTAGTAAATCAGGATAAATATCCTGATCAATTTCCCTATATTGATCAATGGGCAAGGGCTTTAATGGAGAAAGCTGATGATTTGTTACAATGCCAAGCGGAAATGGTTAGGTTGTGTGTATCTAGAGCAGGCAGGAAAAGTAGGGGGGTGCGATGTAAGCAAGGGAAGATACCAGGGGGAGAAAATGAAGAATATACCACCCATAGAAAGGTATTAGCAGAAGAGCCAGAGGATTTGGTTAGACCGCCCCCTTACACCCCAGCGTGGCTGCCCGCACAACAGCAGCAGCACGGGGCTCAGCAACAGCTAGAGGCTGCCGGGGGAAGCGGAGGAGGAAATCAGAGGCGTATGAGTGATCCTGGGGCGAAGCCAAAAGTTAAGAAGAGTTATTCACCTAAAGATAGTAGCAAGAGTGAGGGAGAGGATGATGATGATGATGACTTGGGGGCTGTAGGTGGAGAAGACCAGGGGGGCATGAAAACTCATGCGGCCACAGCTAAGTTGAAGGCTGCTAAGCAAGATTTTGTAGCGCCTTTACACCAAGTAGATCAGCTAATAATGGATCAACAGGGACAAGAGGGATATCGGCCCCTTTTTCAGTATGTGCCATTTACCACTACTGATCTTTTAAATTGGAAGCAGCATTATGGGCCACTAACTACCAAGCCTACTGAGATGGCAGATTTGTTTCAAACTATCATGCAGACACATAATCCAACGTGGCAGGATATACAACAGTTATTGAATACGTTGCTGTCACCAGAAGAGAGAGAGAAGTGGAAGGCGGCAGTTAGAAAGTGTGTGAAAGCGAGTCTTCCTAATGAGGACAATATTCAACCGGAGGTAGCACAAAGGTCCCCAGAGGCAGATCCGGGATGGAATCCCAGAGAGCCGAATAATATGACTAGATTGAAGGAATACCAGAATTTGGTAGTGCAAGCTCTCAGACAGGCAGGAAAACCCCCATTGAATATGTCTAAGCCGTCTCTGGTTATTCAAAAAGCAGATGAAAGTCCGGAGAGTTTCCTCCAAAGACTAATTGAGGCATATGAGTTGCATACTCAAGTGAATCCTAGAGAAGGTGATACTGTGAGGATGTTGAATGAAAGGTTTATTGCACAGAGTTATGAAGATATCAGGAGAAAGTTGCAAAAGTTAGAAGGAGCATTGGGAAAGAATACGAGTGAATTGTTGGAGATCGCAAGGAAGGTATATGCGAACAGGGATAAGGTGGAGAAGAAGGAGCAGGAGGCTCGGATGAATAAAAAGGCTGAGTTGTTGGCAGTAGCACTGCAAAGTGGGATGCAATGGGGTGCGTCTCAGAATTTTCCCCTGGGTCCTAATCAATGTGCCTACTGTAAAGGGGAAGGACATTAGCAGAGAGAATGCCCAAGACGGATGGCGAGAGGTAGAGGAATGAGAAGACCAGATTTTGGGTCAGGGATGCGGGGGCAGTTCTCTGGGAGAAGGGGGGAACGAGGACAGAGGGGAGGCTTGAGTACAGGGTTTGGACAGGTAAGGTCAGGTCGAGGTTTTGGTAGAGGATTTGGAGAGGGCGTGAGACAGCAAGAAGCAGAAAGTATAGGATTGGCAGATATGAATTGGTCGGATTGATGGGGACCAGGCTTGGAAGACCCCCCGCCTGAGCCATTGGTTACATTGAAAATAGGGGGTCAGTGAACCACGTTCTTGGTAGATACGGGAGCAGGAAGATCAGTGGTTAACAAGCAGATCGCGGCCCCCGGAGCCCATAAAATTCAAGTCCAGGGGGTATCAGGGCAAGTTATGGGACGACAAGTCTTAAAACCAGTGATATGTGATTTTAAGGGAGCTGAAATACAGCATGAATTCTTGTATATTCCTGAATGTCCTATTCCATTGTTAGGCAGGGATCTACTTAGCAAATTAGGGGCAACCATTTCATTCGATGAGGGTTGCCAAAGGGTGACCATAAGACACTCTCCGGAGGAAACTTGGAGGCTGATGGTAGGGAGGCAGGTTGAAGAGAGGGGAAAAGATGAGAAGTGGAAGTTGTTTGAAGTGCCGGGATTATGGGCTGAGGATAACCCGCTGGGTTTTGCAGCTCACCACCCCCCAGTGGTGGTGGAACTAAAACCTGGAGCGGTGCCTGTGAGTATACGGCAACGTCCCGTTTCTTGGGAAGCAATCTGCGCTATTTATGAAAACATTCAGAGATATCTGGAAGCGGGGGTTCTGATACCTATTCAATCCCCCTGGAATACTCCAATTATCCCAATTAAAAAGTCAGATGGGTCTTATCGGCCGGCACATGACTTAAGGTTTGTCAATGACCGGACGGTCACTTTACACCCAGCCATGTCGAATCCATATACTCTGTTAAGTTTAATTCCACCCCGGGCTGAATGGTTTTCTGTTATTGATTTAAAGGATGCCTTATTTACAATTCCCATTCACCCCGTAAACCAGCCACTGTTTGCATTTGAGTGGGAGAATCCTCATACAGGAGCAAAAATGCAATATATTTGGACTCGGCTGCCTCAGGGTTTTAAGAACTCCCCCACATTGTTTGGAACAGCATTAGCTAAAGACTTACAGTATTATGTGCCTCGACAACCAGGAGACACTATATTACAGTATGTGGATGATGTTTTGATCACAGGATTGACGGAGGATTTATGTTGGGACAATACTAAGATGTTGTTAGATTTGCTATTAGAATGTGGTTATCGAGTATCACGGAAAAAAGCTCAATTGGTGCAGAGAAAAGTTAGATATTTGGGATACGATATTGAGAAGGGTAGTCGAGCTTTAGGACCAGAGTGGAAAAGGGTGGTCCTGATGCTGGCAGAACCCCGGACAAAAAGACAATTGAGGAGCTTTCTAGGATTAGCTGGTTTTTGCCGTATCTGGATCCCCAATTTTGCTTTGATGACAGCACCCTTGTATGCAGCCACCAGAGGAGCTAATGTAGAACCCCTTGAGTGGGGAGGGGAACAGAAGAAGGCTTTTAAGGACATCAAACTAGCATTGACTCGGGCCCCAGCTTTGGCGCTGCCGAATTTAAGGAAGCCTTTTAATCTGTATGTAGACACTAGTAGAAACATTGCTTTGGGGGTCCTTACTCAGCCTTTGGGAAGTTGGCAACAACCTGTAGCTTACCTGTCAAAACAGCTAGATGGAGTGGCCAAGGGCTGGCCTCATTGTTTGAAGGTACTGGCTGCAATTGCAGAATTGATTCAGGATTGTAATAAACTCACTTTTCCTTGTCCTATAATTGTGCATTCCCCTCATTCGGTTCAGTCTATATTGGATACTAAGGGACATTTATGGATTAGTGGACAAAGGTTGGCAAAATATCAGGCAATTATGATTGAGAACCCACAGGTACGTCTGGTACTGTCTAACCGGTTAAATCCCGCAACTTTGCAGCCTACAGAGACTGTTTCTGAGCATGATTGTTTGCAAGTATTGGAGAAAGTTTATTCCACTCAACCCGATTTAACGGATATTCCGTTGCCCAATGCACAACTTAATTGGTATACGGATGGGTCAAGTTACGTTATAGATGGGAGGCGAGTAGCAGGTTATGCTATTGTAGATGATGAAAAAGTGGTGGAAAGTGGTCCGTTGGGGGGTGGACATAGTGTTCAGGTGGCTGAACTATGGGCATTGATAGGGGCTTTAGAAAGGGCCAAGGGAGAAACATTGAATGTCTGGACGGATAGCAAATATGCCTTTCTTACATTGCATGCACATGGGGCTGTGTATAAAGAGAGAGGGTTCAGAGATTCAGCAGGGAAATATATTTTGCATGGACATCTCATCAGTCGCTTAATTGAGGCCGTTAACAGTCCAAAAGCAGTGGCAGTGATGCATTGTAAGGGAGATCAACGGGGTGAGGATAAGGTGGCATTGGGGAATAGAGCAGCCAATGTGGAGGCGAGGGAAGCGGCAAAGCGGAATGAGCCCTTGCCAGACTTATCTATTTGTGTAGCCATGGATTTGCCCTCTGAGCTTAAACCAACATACTCACAGCAGGAAAGTGTAAAAGCAGTGACAGATTTGAAAGCCCAAATTAAAGATGGGTGGTACGTGTTACCGGATGGAAGGGTTTTTGTACCATCCTCAATAGCATGGGCATTGGCTCGGTTAGCCCATGAAACCACACATATGGGAAAGACAGCTCTGGAGCAAGCCCTAGCCAGGGATTATTACGTCAATGGACTGGTGGGGATTGTAACAGGAACGGTTGCAAGATGTGTCACTTGTGCAAAGGTTAATCCAAGACAAGGACCGCTGCTGCCCCCTGGTGCCATACCATGGTTGTACATCCCCATGGAATATGTTATGATAGATTTTACTGATATGCCTAGATGTGGTTTGTTTAAGGCGATGTTAGTTATTGTAGATATGTATACTGGGTGGCTGGAAGCCTTTCCAACTAAAACTAAGCAGGCTCGGGAAGTAGCCCGAGTGTTACTGAAAGAGATAATCCCCAGGTTTGGAATCCCAAGTCGTATATCTTCAGACAATGGGGCTGAGTTTATTCATCATATTAATCAGGCGGTAGCCACGGCAGTGGGGATAAAATGGAGATTTCACAGTTCATTCCATCCTGAATCGGCAGCGCCGGTAGAAAGGATGAATCACACTTTAAAAGAAAGAATAACTAAGATTTGTATAGATAGTCATTTAAAATGGCCGGATGCCTTACCGCTGGCTTTATGTGCGATCAGAAACTCGCCTAGAGGCCAACATAAACTATCCCCATATGAGTTAATGTTTGGACGTCCACCAGGACTGCTGCGGAGGAATTTGGCCGGATGGCCTGACTTGGGTCATAAAGGGGGGGGGGCGGTTGGAATATGGAGATGGTACAAGAACTTAATAAGCAAGTTGAGAAACTCCAACGATATGTGATGGAACAGGTACCCCCTAGACTAGTAACTAATTGTCACCCATTTAAACCTGGGGATCAAGTGTGGGTGAAGCATTGGAAGAAAGAGCCGCTAGAAGGAAGATGGAAAGGACCTTTTGTTGTTATTATGACTTCTCCACTCGCTATTAAGATTGCAGAATCAAAATCATGGATCCATTGGATGCGAGTCAAGGCAGCAGCGGATACAGGCTGGAAAGTGTCCATGGACAAACAACATCCAACAAAACTGACATTTAAACGTGCTTAAAGAAAGCTTTTGTATTCCCTATAATAGGTTACTTTGCTGTGTACCTGCTGCGGTGACCCGCTGCAAGCCAAATAAAGGAAGACATGCACCCCTGACTTGTTCCAGAATCCAGATTCTGACAGGAAATTGAAGACTTTTGCGGACCTATGTGGGATGAACCGTGGGTGTGGGCACTGTGGATAATTGTGGGATTAGCTCTGTTGATTATTGTGTTTTACAGATATAAGCAGAGGCTTTGTGGCAAACCAAAGACATTTGATTTCTTGGTCGTTCTTCTCTCTAACCCACCGGGCGGAATAGCGTGAATCTCCCACAAATAAAAGAAGTCCCGGCTTCGAACACACTGGAAGCTGCCTGTGGGTCCAACGGAGCAGAAAAGAGGATTCTCTTTAAATGTGCTGGTTTTGTAACTGTGGGTGTGAGTGTTGTTGTTGTTCTCACTGTATTGATTGTATTTTATGTATAAGCTGTAAGATAGAGTGTGACGTGAAAATTATAGAGGACGTGTTAGTACATTACCTGGTAATAGATACCGAGGGGTCTTATTATACTCTTAAACCTAGCCCCACGATTGAAGTTATATTGAGGGAACATTGGTGTAGGGAACAAAGGGACTGGGAGGATGCTAAGAACGGGGATTGTTGGAGTTGGGTGGATATGGATGAGTGTGTGGGTGATAGGAATACAAAGTGACTTTGAAATTCCAACACTGCCGTCAACAAGTCAGGAGGACTGTAGCCCATGTATTCACACAACATTGCAGGGAATGAGGGTCTCAAAAACTTTGGTCTATCATACTCAAAAACCTGAGGGGTGTCAGGAACATGCCCCTACAACGTGCCAGGTAAATGACACCATATACCACATGTGTAAGTTGAACAACAAGGTACAATGTTATAACCCGGCAGAGGCCAAACAGATAACTACTTATGAAATGGCAATATACACAACAGTATGTGGAAGGGAGGAATTAGTGAATAGAACAGAATTTAGGAAGTTAGGCAGTCAAGTAGAACTGTCATTTGATGCTTGTTTTGCCATTAATCGCAATTGTGAAGTGTGGAAGGTTATGTGTGGAACTTTAGAATGGGAAAGGAGTTATATATTAGAAAAGAAATATATGTGTCGAAAGCAGGGAGAATGCAGTGATCGAGATACATACAGTTACTGCCCGTATTGGTCTTGTGCAGTCATATGGTCTGGAGATCAGCTGGGAGGTACACAGAAATGTAGACTGGAAAATGGGGTAGCGAGTAGTGACTGTCAACAGAATAAATGCAAATGCGCGGTCAGAGCAGGGTTTCGGGAAGAGCAGCAGAAAGGAACCCTCACTGGAATAGAACTTGCAGAGGGTCTCCAAGCTTTTCCAGTCACACAGACAGTTAATCCACAAGGGCAGGCTCAATATCAGTGGAATCCATTGCCATATCAGATCTTGAGAGAGCTGAGGAAAAGTATTACAGAGACAGGTTTGCGTTCCACTTATACTGTTGGAATGGTGGAAGGCATATGTAATGGTTATAATTTGATTCCACAAGATTGGAAGGATTTATTTCGCATGCTTCTCACACCAGCACAGTATGTTGTTTGGGATTCAGAATATCAGAGAGAAGCACTTCATGCAGGAAACAATTCAGGAAGTTTATATATACCAGACCAATTGTATGGTGTTGGTGCTTTTAATACAATACAGCAACAAGCTGCAGGCACACCCCCACCAGGCTACTCTGTGATAGGGTGTTGTGTGATCAAAGCATTTAAGAGAGTGCCAGTTTCAGGCAAACCTAGCAAGTCTTTTGCAGCAATTTGGCAGGGTGCTAGTGAAACATATTCTGATTTTATTGATAGATTGCAAGAAACTATCCAGCGGCAGGTAGATAATGAAGAAGCTAGCGGTGAATTAATGAAAAGGCTAGCTCATGAACATGCTAATGCTGATTGCCGCCATGCATTGCAATCTGTTGTTAATAGAGGAGATTACACCCTGGCTGATATGTTAAAAGCATGCGCTGATATAGGCACAAATGTTCATCAAATGGATGCCTTAGCAGCTGCCTTACAAAAAGGAAAGTTTGGCAAGCCCAAAGGTAATTGTTTTAATTGTAATAAACCTGGCCATTTTAAACAGCAGTGCAGAGCCCCTGGTGGTGGAGCACATAAAGGCAATGGGCCGGGGGTGGGGGGGGGGGGGTGTCAAGTAACTAAACCAAAAACTGTTTGCCCTAAATGTAAGAAGGGATTTCACTGGGCAAATCAGTGCAGAAGTCAGTGCAGGGAAATAGTCAGGGAAACTAGAGTTCAGGCTCACAGCAAGCCCCGGCCCAATTGCTGCCACTTCTATCAAAAATTCTAAAGCTGCTATGAGAGGTAGTGCAGGAATTGATTTGGTTAATCAGGAGGATAAATTTATTCCTTTCCCTGGAGTTGTTACCTTAATGTCATCACAATTGAAGGGACCATTACCCGCTAACACTGTGGGATTGGTCCTTCCTCGCTCCTCTGCAGGGAAAAAAGGGATTTTTGTCATCCCTGGAGTCATTGACTCAGATTATGAAGGAATAATTATGATACAATTTGAAACAAATGTGCCCATGACTTTAAAACAAGGAGATTCTTGGGCACAATTGGTAATTGTTCCATATTATTATTATTATTATTATTATTATTATTATTATTATTATTATTATTATTATTATTATTATTATTTCAATTTATAAACCGCCCTTCTCCTTGCGGACTCAGGGCGGTGAACAGCCAGAATAAAACATGGTATACAAAAGTTAAAAACAATTAAATATTATTAAATATTGTTCGGCCAAGAATTAAAACAACCCAATTTAAAATCAATGTCAAATTTAAAAACGGAGGATGGGATCAAGCTAGCCCAGCTAGATGGAATAAATGGGTTTTAAGGGCCCGACGAAAGGTCCAGAGGTCTGGAATCCTGCGTATCTCCGGGGGTAGGTCATTCCAGAGGGCGGGCGCCGCCACAGAGAAGGCTCTCCCCCTGGGGGTCGCCAGCCGACACTGTCTGGCCGACGGCACCCGGAGGAGGTCCTCTCTGTGCGAGCGTACTGGCCGGTGGGAGGCTATTGGCGGCAGAAGGCGGTCCCGCAAGTACCCAGGTCCTAAGCCATGGAGCGCTTTAAAGGTGGTCACCAACACCTTGAAGCGCACCCGGAAGACCACCAGGAGCCAGTGCAGCTCGCGCAGGAGAGGTGTCACGTGGGAGCGCCATGTCGCTCCCATAATTCCCCGCGCGGCCGCATTCTGGACCAGTTGGAGCCTCCGGGTGCACCCCAAGGGGAGCCCCATGTAGAGAGCGTTGCAGTAGTCCAGGCGGGAAGTCATGAGAGCATGGGTGACTGTGCGTAGGGAGTCCCGATCTAGAAAGGGACGCAACTGGCGTATCAGGCGAACCTGATAAAAAGCCCCCCTGGCCACGGCCATCATGTGTTCTTCTAAAGACAGCCGTGCGTCCAGGAGGACGCCCAAGTTGCGAGCCCTCTCCGTGGGGGCCAATGTCTCGCCCCCAATAGTCAGCGATGGCGTCAGCTGGCTATATCGGGATGCCGGCAGCCACAGCCACTCGGTCTTGGAGGGGTTTAGTCGGAGCCTGTTTCTCCCCATCCAGACCCACACAGCTTCCAGACACTGGGACATCACTTCAACGGCATCGTTGGGGTGGCCTGGGGTGGAGATGTACAGCTGGGTGTCGTCAGCGTACTGATGGAACTCCACCCCAAAGCCACGGATGATCTCACCCAGCGGCTTTACATAAATGTTGAACAGAAGGGGCGAGAGGACCGACCCCTGCAGCACCCCACAAACAAGGCGCCTCGGAGTCGACCGCTGCCCCCCTGTCAACACAGATTGCAACCGGTCAAAGAGATAGGAGGAGAACCACCGTAGAACGGTGCCCCCCACCCCCAACCCCTCCAACCGGCGCAACATGATACCATGGTCGATGGTATCAAAAGCCGCTGAGAGATCTAATAGGACCAGGATAGAGGAACATCCCCTATCCCGTGCCCTCCAGAGATCATCCACCAACGCGACCAATGCCGTTTCTGTGCTGTGCCCAGGCCGGAAGCCGGACTGGAGCGGATCTAGATAGACAGCTTCATCCAGGAACCGGGGAAGCTGCCATGCAACCACACTCTCAACAGCCTTCGCAACAAAGCGAAGGTTGGAGGCTGGACGGTAATTGGCCAAAACAGCCGGGTCCAGAGAGGGCTTTTTGAGGAGGGGTCTCACCACCGCTTCTTTCAAAGCGGCCGGCAGAACACCCTCACTCAAAGAAGCGTTAACAAACTTCTGGAGCCAGCCTCGTGTAACCTCCCGGGAGGCCAGCACCAACCAGGAGGGACACGGGTCCAATAAACATGTGGTCGCATTCAGCCGTCCCAGGATCCTGTCCATGTCCTCGGGAGCCACAGAATCGAACTCCTCCCAAACCACACCCCCAAGACCTACCTCGATTATCCCGTCCGGATCTGAGTGATTTTGTCATACAGATACTGGACAAAATCCTCAGCTCGACCCTGCAAGGGGTCATCCCAAGCTCCCGGTTGAAGGAGGGAGCAGGTCACCCTAAACAGGGCGGCTGGGCGATTATCTGATGACGCGATAAGAGCGGAAAAGTAGCTAGACTTTGCCGCTTTTATCGCCACTAGGTAGGTCTTAATATGAGACCTCACCAGTGTTCGGTCAGATTCGGAACGGCTGGCCCTCCAACCGCTCTCCAGGCGTCTTTTCCGGCGCTTCATCTCCCTCAGCTCCTCAGTAAACCAAGGAGCTGGCTGAGTTCGGCGCCGGGTCAGAGGCCGCAAAGGCACGACACGGTCCAAAGCCCCGGCGGCCGCTCTATCCCAGGCGGCCACCAGGTCTTCAGCCGAATCATGAGCCAGAGTCTCAGGAAATGGCCCAAGCTCCATCTGGAACCTATCAGGTTCCATCAGGCGCCTGGGGCGGAACCACCTAATCGGTTCCGCCTCCCTGCGGCGGGGTGTAGCGGTCAGAAAGTCTAGTCGAAGGAGAGAGTGGTCCGACCATGACAAGGGTTCGATGACTATATCCCCTATATCAAAACCACTCGACCACTGACCAGAGACAAAAACTAAGTCCAGGGTGTGTCCGCCCGTGTGAGTGGGGGCGTGAATTAACTGAGTCAGGTCCATGGCCGTCATGGAAGCCATGAACTCCCGAGCCACCTCAGACATTTCACCAGCAGATGGCAGGTTGAAATCCCCCAAGACCAAAAGTCTGGGGGTATCAACCGCCACCTCGGCTATCACGTTGAGTAGCTCAGGCAGGGCTGTTGCTACGTGGCAGGGAGCCAGGTACGTAAGCAGCAGACCCATCTGAACTCCGCGACCCCACTTCACAAGGAGGGATTCACACCCGGTTATCTGAGGTACAGTGGACTCCCTCGGATCAAGACTCTCTTTTATGATAACCGCCAACCCCCCGCCCCTGCCCTGAGCTCTCGGCTGATGGAATGCATGGAAGCCTGGAGGGCACATATCCACGAGGGGGACTCCCCCCTCCTGGCCCAACCAGGTCTCTGTAATACCTGCCAGGTCCGCTCCCCCCTCCTGGACAAGATCACAGATGAGGGATCAGATCATACAGATCATATGTAGTGCCAGCAGGAGGTAAGCAAATTAGTAGAGGAAGTGGAGGATTTGGGTCTACTAATCCTATCCGCTCCCTGCATCCTAGCATTATGGCAGTAACACAATCAATTCAAGAAGAAAAACCAAAGCGTATATATTTGTTAAATGGCAGATCTTTTGAAGGAGTCCTCGATTCTGGCGCAGATGTCTCTGTCATAGCCACTGACAATTGGCCCACAGATTGGCCTACTACAGAATCACCCTCCGCGTGGAGAGTTGGAGGACCCCAAGCAGCCCGATGCAGCACCAAGTGGCTTACAGTAACAGCTCTTGATGGCAAACACACAGCCCAGTTAAAGCCAGTTATACTTCCCATCCATGTAAACCTATGGGGAAGAGATTTGATGTTGCAATTTCAGGCAAAATTAATTATTAATGATTAATGGTTACTATGTCTCGGCCTACTGCTGTCCCTTTAGTATGGCAATCTACTGCGCCTGTATGGATCGAGCAATGGCCTTTACTGCAAGAAAAACTTATAGCTTTACATGAGTTAGTAAAAGAACAGTTAGCCGCTAGCCATATTGAACCCACTACAAGTCCATTTAATACTCCAGTCTTTGTAATAAAAAAGAAATCTGGTAAATGGAGGCTCCTTCATGATATCCGAAGCATCAATGCAATTTTACAGCCAATGGGGTCACTACAATGTGGCATCCCGAATCCAAACATGATTCCTAGGGATTATCAAGTTATGATCATTGATTTAAAGGATTGTTTCTTTACCATTCCATTATGCAAAAAGGATAAGCCTCCCTTTGCCTTCATGGTTCCAGTATTAAATGCTGAACAACCCACAGAAAGATATCAATGGACTGTATTACCTCAAGGCATGTTAAATAGTCCTACTCTCTGTCAGCATTTTGTTGTGAGAGCTTTGAAGCCTTTTACGAAAAGATATCCTCAAGCATTGGTATATCATTATATGGATGATATTTTAGTTGCTGGACCACAAATTCCCCCATATTGGCTAGAACATCTAACACAAGATCTGGCTGCATATGGTTTGCAGATAGCCCCAGAAAAAGTACAACTACAAGAATCATTTATTTATTTAGGTCACAAGTTATTACAGACATATTCACACCCACAAATTCCTCAATTGAAGATAGAGAATAAAGTTTCCTATGTCCAGTTACAGCAACTTTTGGGTTCAATCAATTGGTTGCACCCATATGTAGGCCTTCCTACTAGTATGCTTAGTCCTTTGTTTGATGCATTAAAAAATAAGGAAGATCCATCTAAATTGATAACACTTACCCAAACTCAAAAAGCAGTCTTTACAAAAATTAATGAAGCATTAAAATTGGTTTGGGTAGATAGATGCCAGGAAAATATTCCTTTGATAATGATTATCATTCCAACTGCAAAACAACCTACAGCAGTATTAGCTCAGGAAATACAACAACAGAGCAAGAATAAGCCTTCATTATTAATAATTGAATGGCTATATCTCCCACATAGCCCAAGTCATAATATTAGCGTACCAGCACAAATGCATGCAGAATTAATTTTCAAAGGAAGAGAACGATGCAAAGTACTTATAGGTCAAGATCTTATTAGTATCATACTTCCCTTGTCATTGAAAGATTGGGAACATATGGTTAGCCTTTCCTCTTCTTTACAAGCAGTGCTGATTGATTATGTTGGGAAAATTTCTTACCATATTCTTGCAGACCCGTGCCTGCTTGCCTTTAATCAAGTAGAAATCATAGTCCAAAATGGTATTTCATTACAATCTTTAGTGAATGCCCTCACAGTCTTCACTGATGGGGGACCAAAGTGGGGCGCAACTGCCTGGCTTGAACATGGACACTGGGTTACGAAAATTACACCTCCACAAAAGTCTGCTCAGCGTGCAGAGGTTGCATCCATAATTTTGACCTTGCAAAGCTTTCCAACTCAAGATCTCAATATTATTTCAGATAGTCAGTATGTCTGTCAAATTGTCACCTCTCTCCCTGGTGCATATGTTACACCATCTTTAGATGATGATCTGTCCCTCTTTTTGACATTGCAACAACTTTTGCAACTTAGAAAGAATCAAATTTACATTGCACATATCAGAAGTCATCAGTCTTTCCCAGGTATGTTGTCAGAAGGAAATGCTGTTGCAGATGCTGCAACAAAACAGCATGTTCTATCTGTTACCCCATGGGAAATTCATTCTATGTTCCATCAAAATGCCAAAGCTCTTGTGAAACAATTTCACATTCCTTTAGATCATGCTAGAGCAATCATACAACAATGCCCTCAATGTTCTCAAATCACCCCATCTCCCTCCATTGGGGTGAACCCAAGAGGTCTTAAAGCAAACGAACTTTGGCAGATGGATGTAACCCAATACCCTTCTTTTGCTCCTTGGAAATATCTTCATGTTACCATTGATACTTTTTCTCATTTTATATGGGCTACTCCTCAGAAAGGGGAAGCCACTAAGCATGTTGTTAATCATTGTATTTGAACATTTGCTGTCATGGGCCTACCTTCTACATTAAAAACAGATAATGGCCCTGCATATTGTAATCACTCCTTTGCTGAATTTTGTGACAAATGGCAAATTAAACATCTTTTTGGTATCCCTTATACTTCAACAGGACAAGCTATCGTGGAGCGAGCACATTTTACATTAAAATCTGCTTTGGACAAAAATAAAAAACCAAGGGGGATTCCTATAGGTCTCCCTGGTAAACAGGAATGGTTGAATAAAGTTCTGTTTACTCTGAATCATCTTAATATCACAAATTTATCAACTCCAGTAGATAATCATTTTGGAAGTAGAATAAGTCATCCCCAGCCACAAGTAATGTATAGATTATTGCCTAATCCTGAATGGCATGGACCTGTTCCCTTATTGACGTGGGGATGGGGATATGCTGCTGTTCTTGCTCCTACAGGTCCGGTGTGGATCCCTGCTCAGTGTGTGAAACCGTGGAAAGATGGCATGGCATCAAGAACTGAAAAACCCGATCCCGAACTTCTCACTCAGCCTGCAGAACCCTCAGCAGGATCAGGGCCGAGTACCTCGTCAGAAACATCAAGTGATTTGGGGGCAGATTAAGGCCCTCTCTGCTCAATCTACAAAATTGCTACAGGAAAAAGACATACCACAGACACCAGAGAACTTTTTGGTAGCTGCATTTGCTTGTTTAAATGCTAATTCTGTAACTATTGTAATGTGTATTCTTTTTATGTGTATCTTTCCTCCTGGCATGGCTACAGTGACTTTGCAAGATGAAATTCCAGAGCAAGGACTTTGGGAACAAAATTCCTATATATGGGATGTGCAAAATATCTCTCGATTAGTAAACAAGACTGATTGCTGGATCTGCATGCACATTCCCCCACATGCCAGAGGAGGACTTTTAATACATGCTATTCCTTTTAATGAAACCAGATGGAAACAACATCCTCGGATCCCTGGAACGCTACAAAAAGAAAATATTAATTATACTATTTTAGCCATTGGTAGCAGGCTTCAAGAAGTATGGAACATCTTCATAATTTTACCTCTTATGGCTGCGCATATCAATTGACTGGGTGTCCAGTAATGGTAAGGGGAGGGTGTCCAACACGTGTGACCACTGGAAGTCTCTCTTTATGTAATTTGGTAAGATCAATGGTCAAACAATTAGCAGGGAGTGATAGTCAAACAGTTAACACATTAGGTAATGTTTGGAGGTTATGTGGCAGGCGAGCATACCAATGTATCCCTGCATGGTGGTCTGGTCGTTGTACCTTGGGATATATTGCTCCCTCAGTAGTGATATCTGATCATCAACCTAAAGGACGGTTACGGAATCGTAGAAATATAAATGTTCAAAATCCCATTAATCATTACACTGAGACCATGTTAGCAAGGGGTGTTATTCCTCCTTTAGGAGTAATGATGAATTATAGAGATCTACATATCTTATCAAATTGGACTACTGCTTTATTTAATGCTACTATCAAATCCTTAAAACTGATAAATGAAGAAATGTCGCAAATTCGAGAGGTAGTTTTACAAAATCGTTATGCTTTAGATATTATTTTAGCAGCCAAGGGTGGTGTATGTGCTTTAGTCCATTCACATTGTTGTATATATATCACTGATCATAAGGCAAATATTTCAGCCACAATTGAACACATAGAAAACATGATTGCAAATAATCCAATTGGTTCCACTATTCCACAATCCCCGTGGGAGTGGTTATGGTCTTGGCTCCCAGATTTTGGATGGGTGCGACAAATAGTGCCCATTGTTATTTCAGTTATCATGGCCTTAATTTGCTGTTGTTGCTGCATACAATGTCTGCCTGGTTTATTAATGGTATTTCGTCCAAGAATTTGGCCCTCCAGATCTGAAGTTCTGTATGCATACAAATTGTTAAAAAATAAAATAAAAGAATAAAATAAAAAGGAGGACATGTGGGGTTTTTTTTGCTGTCTCAGCAGTCGGCAAACCGCTCTGAGGAATGCAGACAATCCACACGTGATCCAGGAATGTAAGACATGAGATTTCTCACGTAGGCAGATTCTATTGTCTGCAGTAACAAGGGCATGGGCCATTCACATGGAAATCCCGGGCTGTCCACCTGGAAATCATGCATTGTCCACCTGGCTACCATGAGCTCTGTTTAACCAATCAGCTACAAGTGGAACTTTATCAATGAATCAGCTTCTGCCACAATGATCAGCTTCTGCCACAATGACTGTATTTACCAATAAAAGGGAACCCCAGAAGCCATTCAGGGTGCCTTCCCATGAACTTCCTGCCTGCCCGTGTGTCTTTCTTCATCGCAACGACAGTTCCCAACCTTTTCAGTCCACCGCCCCTTGGTACTACAAACTCATCCTCAGTGCCCCCCACCCAGGGGTGGGTTCTACTTACCTTTACTACTGGTTTGCAGCGGGGCCACACGCATGTGCTCACTTCGCTTGTGCATACACGTGCTCTTCTGCACATGCGCAGAAGTGTTTTGGTGATGTCAGGGTCGGTGGGCGGGGCCTCCTGACGGTTTTACTACCGGTTCTATAGAACTGGTGAGAACTGGGGCAATCCACCACTGCCCCCACCCCCACCCTCTATAAATAACATTGTTTGGAATAGCAGTTTGCATGACCCACTAAGGAAGATAGTAACAGTAAAATACATGGAATACAGCCATTTTTTGGCCTCCTGAAGCTTTGCCCCGCATGTCCCGTTTTTGTGAAAAACGGGCCCTTTTTCGCAAAAGCAGGGTGCGCAGAGCCTTTGGGAGGCCTGCAGGCTGCTCCAATACAAATCTATCCCTGTAACAAAAATAGCTAACACTATTAGTTAACACTAAAGAAATCCCCTGAATCAACCAATGTAGAGCAGTGATTCTCAGCTGGGAGTTCTTTTTGAATTTGCTGACCACCAGTGAGTGGGAGAAAGCAATTTCACAGAGGAGGGGATGGAGAGGGCTGTGGGATGAATTCACACCCATTCCCAGACCCCCTTGGGATCAACCTGCAGTCCTCCCCTTCCTCCTCAGGCAGTGGAGCTGGGGGGGGGGGGAGATGCTTTTAAAGAAGTCACAAGGAGGGCTGAGAGCTGGTTTCTGTCCCACAAGTAAGATTTGGTCCAGAACCAGCCCCAACATGAAGGTCTTTTATTTGTTCCTTGTACTCCTTGTCTTTGCATTTTTAACAGGTAATAAATTAAATTTCTGATGATGTAAAAATAGCTCATAACTCACCTTTCTAGACAGCTATTATCATGTCTAAAAGCAAGATACTCTTCTCCATCTTTTGTCTGGAGTACCATTTAATCCAGAGCCTTTTAATTCCAGAAGTCCAAGTTTAAAGAATGGACTTCTGGAATTAAAGCTCCATTTTTTTTAGCTAAAACGTAATTCACACCTGTTAATTTTGCTTGAGCAGTGTGAACAATTGACAGAGTGATCCTCCAAAGGTCTGAAAAATATATCATTAATTTTTCTTTGGCATTTAAACTAGATAACCAATGTGAAAAAATGCATCAAGGAAGGACTGGAAAGCCAATTCATACTGAACTGTATTGGGTTTTCTGTTGTTATTTGAATAAAATGAAAAGAAATCAAATAGTGGTACCTAGTGCGGAAAAAGAGACAAAATAATAGGTCATTCTCAACACTTGAATTCTCTACACTTAAAATATCTAGAAATTATTATGGTTATGTGAGTTTTGCCCCATTTTACGATTTTTCTTGCCGTAGTTCAAATCAGAGATTTGATAGTTCAAATCAAAGATTTCTGAGACCAATGTTGAATACTTAAATTTCAGTAGTCACCAATCCCAGTCTTAAAATGAGTTTAGAATTAGTGAGAGTCACTGATAACAATGAACTAACTAGCTACTGATAATGACTCCAGTCCTGCCTTTCTTTTCCTTCTGTCCAAGTTTTGCAAATACTTTTTCCAGGTATATGTTTTATTCCAAAGTATACAAACCATTATTGTTAGGGAAAAAATGGGTCTTCCAAGCAATTTTAAAAGTCACTGTCAGAATGACTCTGCTCTCAGCCCCCCTTGTGGCTCCTTGAAAAGCACCACCCCACACACCATATGTAAATGAAAAGAATGAGCTTAAAAATCCTAGCCTTTTAAAATTGAAAATATGGATAATTGGGAGGATGAATATGAGACACTAAGGGAGATGTTTCAAAAAATTGCTTAACACATTGTAAGCCGCCCTGAGTCTCCGGAGAAGGGTGGCATATAAATTATTTTTTTTAAAAAAAGTAAGGGAGGCATTTAAGGTAAATAAAGAAGCAGAGAATTGGTTAGCTTGCAAAAAAAAAAAAAGAAAGAAAAGATGAATGAGAAGCAAGAGAAACAAGGAGCTAATATTGAAAAGGAAATAATTGAAAAAAAAGATAAAGATGATTACACTGGGTTCAATAGAAAAAATGGAATAAGATGAAATATACTGCTATTGATTAAAAAGATGAGGGGACATTTTGAGAAATATACTTGATAAATGAAAGAAAGACCGGGGTTGCCTGGACTCCATAGTGGAAAATATAAAATTGAAAATGAATACAGCAATAGAGAGGGATGAAGGAAGGAGAAGAGAGATGTAAGAAGGAAGGAGAGAGAGAGAGGGAAGGAAGAGAAGGGAGGAAGGAAGGGAAGGGAAATTAGAGTAGGAGTGAGGGTAAGAGAGGGAGGAAGAGAGGAGGAGGAGAAAGGAAGAGGAAGTAGGGAGGAGAAGAAGGGGGGAAGAGAAAGTAAGAAGGAAAGAAAAGAGAGAGGTGGTAGGTTTGAGGAGAAAAATTGCTGTACAATAAAAAAAGATGAAATGGAAGAAAGGCAACCCCAAACAAATATAAAGATATTAGGATAAAGAATGAATTGTTGAACTTTCAAGAATAAAACAGAACAAATATGAATAAATAGCAATAATTAGAAACACGCATACAAACATACAATGTATTTTCTTTGAACAGAGTATTTGGCCGGTTCACAAATTTAAACAGTGTTTAGTCATTTCAATTAAATTTACAATTTCTATATTTCCTTTTTGCCATATTTATTCCTCATCTATTTTTTTTAAAAAAACAATATTACCCTTCATCCTCATCTCTAATCTTAATCAAATTCAATTTTCCCTTCTATTCTATATTATACTCCCCATTGCCATCTGTTTTTATATCCATCCTCACAATGGTTAATTATGTAATATTACAGTTGTTTAATACAAATTCAACATTTTAATATAAATCAATTAGTTATATTGTCGCAGAAAAATAAAAGAGATTAATTTCGAAATTAGAAAAAGCTTTATTTTGGCCAAAAGGTTCAGATAGCTTAATATAAATTCTAACATCTGAACAAAGACCTTGTTTAAGACACGTATCTTTATAGCAACAAAAACAGGAAGTATCTTAGCTCTGCCTCTTTGGCTAGCCCCCTCCTTTATTTCATAGGCAGGAAAGCTCCATGTGGGTTAGTTCTGCATTTTAACATAGTACCTCTGCGGTTTGACTTCCTGAACTCTCCAACTGTAGAAAGTGTGTTAACTCTGCGGTTTAACTTTTTGAACCCAGCATTTGTCTCTTACATTTACTAGTTAAAGGGGTCCTTCAGAGATCCTCTAGGCTGACCCTGTATTATTTCACTCTTATATTCAATTTCATTTTACATTCTGCCTTAATATAACTATCTTTTTTGTATATTAATCAATATGAACATAAATATTCCAATTATTTCTATGCAATCCAATTTCTTACAAATCAATTAATTATATTTACCAATAATAATAAACCAAATAATTTCCTCCACATATTCCTCCAAACGACAACTTAACCCTTTATGCTTTCAACACAATATACAATAGTATCTCAATTATTACAATTTCCTAGTTAAATAGAGCTTTTTTTTCTTTTGTGTTTTAAAATCTTGAACTCTCCTCTTTTGCCCTAAATTTCCCATTATGAGGAAAAAGAAAAGAAATATGCCTCTGCCTAATTTTCCAACGTTGCAGCAAACAGCAAAGCCAACAACCTGCTTTACTTTCGTTTTCGTTTTCAGCTTGAATTGCACAAGGAGAAAAAAAAATCTGATCCAGCAATTTAGCTCTTTGTAGCAAGCGGCAGATCCCTGCGCAAAACAGCTGAGAGCAAATCAGCTGAGAGTTGTGGATCTAATCAACGGGCTAATTAGCCTATGCTGAAGCTGAAAGGAGTTGTTTTTTCTTGCTGTTTGCTTGCAAGGAGGTAACTGCACAGGCCAAAGGGTGGGAGCCACCCTCCTTGCCACTTAGCACCCCCCTGCTGCCCCCTTTTGCTTCTAGCACCCCCCTGCCACCCCTCTTGCCTCTTACCACCCCCCTAAGGCATCCCACCACCCCCAGAGGAAGGTACCACCCACTTTGGGAACTACTGCTTTAGACCATTGCTACACAACACTAAAAGATGCTTATCGGTCCTTACCAAGAGCAGCTGTGGGACACTGTAGGAGGGGAACACCACCAAGACAGTGCCAAGGCCAGTGAAACATAGTAAAACCTCATAGTACAGGATCAACTCAGGAAGGGAAAAGCCCTAGGCATAGTAAGATGACCTTCCCAAAATAGAACACATAAGCATAAGGGCCATTTAGGAATAAAAGAAGACCCAAGGAAATGACACACACAAAGACCCAAGACATACCAGGAAAGAAACTACTGAAACTATTGCCTTTTTGTAATCTTTTAAGGGGTTTGGGGAAGGGAGAGGGGAGGGAAGGGAAGGGTATCGGTCAGGATCGACACAGGGGCATGGAACGGGAGGCAGGGAGCGGAGTGTGGAGGAGCTCAGTGCTGATAGGAGGGCGATTCCATCAGGACCGTGGTTGGGAGGGGCAGATATGGCGGGAGCAGGGGGACACATCATGTGGTGGGGACACGCACCCGCTGTCTTCAAGCAGTGGTGTGCCTCGGCCCCAAAGACTCTTCTCGTTCCCCAGGCTGTCCAGAGTTGCAGACCCCAGGCCTTAGGCTGATGTTGTGCAACACCAGGTCTGTGGTTAATAAGGCCCCCCTCATTTGCGAGCTAATTCAGGAGGGGGGTGCGGACCTGGCGGGTATTACAGGGACCTGGTTGGGCCAAGGGGGGGGTTCCCCTCATAGAGATATGCCCGCCAGGTTTCCATGCATTCCATCAGCCAAGGGCCCAGGGCAGGGGTGGGGGGGTGGCGGTCATTATAAAGGAAGGTCTTGATCCGAGGGAGGCCACTGTACCTCAGATAGCCAGATGTGAGTCTCTCCTGGTGAAGTGGGGCCATGGGATGCAGGTGGGCCTGCTGATCATGTACCTGGCTCCCTGCCACATGACAGCAACCCTGCCTGAGCTCCTCAACATTATTGCCAGGGTGGCGGTTGATAGCCCCAGACTTTTGGTCATGGGGGATTTCAACCTGCCGTCTGCCAGTGAGGCGTCTGGGATGGCTCGGGAGTTTATGGCTTCCATGAGAGCCATGGACCTGACACAACTAATTCTTGGCCCTACTCATGTGGGAGGACACACTCTGGACTTGGTTTTTGTCTCTGGTCAGTGGTTGAATGGCCTGGATGTAGGGGATATAGTTATTGAACCCCTGTCATGGTCAGACCATTCTCTCCTGAGGCTGGACTTTCTGACCACTGCACCCCACTGCAGGGAGGTGGAACCAACTAGGTGGTTCTGCCCTAGGCGCCTGATGTATCCTGATAGGTTCCAGAGGGAGCTTGGGCCAGTTCCTGAAACTCTGGCTCACGACTCGGCTGAAGACCTGGTGGCCGCCAGGGACAGGATGGCTGCCGGTGCTCTGGACCAAGTCGTGCCTTTGCGGCCTCTGACCCAGTGATGAACCTGCCCGGCCCCTTGGTTCTCCGAGGAGCTGAGGGAGATGAAGCACCGGAAAAGACGCCTAGAGAGTGGTTGGAGGGCCAGTCATTCTGAATCCAACCGAACACTAGTTAGGTCCCATCTTAGGACCTATTTAGTGGCGATAAAAGCGGCAAAGTGTAATTACTTTTCTGCTCTTATTGCATTGGCAGATAATTGCCCAGCCACCTTGTTTAGAGTGACCCGCTCCCTCCTACACCAGGGAGCACAGGAGGACCCCTTGCAAGGGCAGGCTGAGGATTTTGCACAGTATCTGCACAATAAAATCGCTCAGATTCAGGAAGGCTTGGACTCTGACTAGGTAGATTCCAGAGAGGTGACTGAGGCCGGTCTTGAGAATGTTATCTGGGATGAGTTCGACCCTGTGACTCCTGAGGATGTGGACAGGATTCTGGGGAGGTTAAACACAACCACATGTTTATTGGACCCGTGTCCCTCCTGGCTGGTACTGGCCACCCAGGAGGTTACACGAGGTTGGCTCCAGAGGATTATTAATGCTTCTTTGAGTGAGGGTTTCTTGCCTCCTGCCTTGAAAGAGGCAGTGGTGAGGCCCCTCCTCCAGAAGCCTTCTCTGGACCCGGCAGTTCTGGCAAATTACCGTCCGGTCTCCAACCTTTGCTTTATTGCAACGGTTGTTTAGAGTGTGGTTGCGTGACAGCTCCTGCAGTACCTGGATGAAACCGTCTTTCTAGATTCATGCCAGTCCGGCTTCAGGTCTGGGTACAGCGCGGAGATGGCATTGGTCGCATTGGTGGATGATCTCTGGAGGGCTCGGGACAGGGGTTGTTCCTCTGTTCTGGTCCTGTTAGACCTCTCAGCTGCTTTTTTCTTTTATTGAAAAAGTTTTACAAATACAAGTTTTTCCCCCTTTCCCCCCCCTTCCCCTCCCTAACCCTCCCTAACCCATCCCTCCCCACCCTTGACTTCCCTTATAACCTTAAAATTACAATTCATTTTTAACTCCCCAGATATTAAAAGGTGAAATCCAAATCATATCATGTCATACAATTCCCCCCCAGCTATTCTACCCCCTGTCTATACGAGAAATCCTCTCAGCGGCTTTTGATACCATTTGACCATGGTATCATGCTGCACCGGCTGGAGGGATTGTGGGTGGGAGGCACCATGCTGCAGTGGTTCTCCTCCTATCTCTCCGATCGCTTGCAGTCCGTGTTGGCAGGAGGGCAGAGATCGACCTCGAGGCGCCTTATTTGTGGGGTGCCGCAAGGGTTGGTCCTCTTGCCGCTCCTGTTCAACATTTATGTGAAGCCGCTGGGTGAGATCATCTGTGGTTTTGGGGTGCAATGCCATCTGTACGCTGATGATACTCAGCTGTACATCTCCACCCCTGACCACCCCAATGATGCCCTCGAAGTGATGTCCCAGTGTCTGGAGGCCGTGCGGATCTGGATGGGGAGGAACAGGCTCCGACTCAACCCTTCCAAGACTGAGTGGCTGTGGATGCCGGTGTCCCGATATAGCCAGCTGGTGCCATCGCTGGCTATTGGGGGTGAGTCATTGACCCCCACAGAGGGGGCTCGCAACTTGGGCATCCTCCTGGACACACGACTGTCTTTAGAAGAGCATATGACGGCCGTGGCCAGGGGGGCCTTTTATCAGGTTCGCCTGATACGCCAGTTCCGCCCCTTTCTGGATCGGGACTTCTTATGCACAGTCACCCATGCCTTCTTCACGTCTCGCCTGGACTACTTGAGGAGCACCCGGAGGCTCCAACTGGTCCAGAATGTAAAACCTCTCCTGCGCGAGCTGCACTGGCTCCCGGTGGTCTTCCAGGTGTGCTTTAAGGTGTTGCTTCTCACCTTTAAAGCGCTCCATGGCTTAGGGCCAGGGTACCTACGAGACCGCCTGCTGCTACCGATAACCTCCCACCGGCCAATACGCTCTCACAGACAGGGCCTCCTCAGGGTGCCATCGGTCAAGCAATGTTGGCTGGAGGCCCCCAGAGGGAGAGCCTTCTCTGTGGGGGCACCCGCCCTGTAGAATGGGCTACCTCCTGGAATACGACTGATCCCGGACCTCCGTACTTTCCGTAAGGCCCTGAAGACTTATTTATTCCAGCAAGCCGGCCTAGCCTAAATGGTTTTTAATGGGAATTTTTAAATTTTATAGACTTGGGGTTTTAAATTGGAAGGCCAATTGATTTAATTTATTTTAGCTATCTTAACTTTTGTATTGTATGTATTTTAATTTTGGCTGTTCACCACCCGGAGTCCCTTTTGGGAGAAGGGCGGTGTACAAATTCAATAAATAAATAAATAAACAGCAGAGTAAAACAAAAGGAACGGCAGAGGATTAGCTAAGGAAAAGATTTAATCAATAGCCCAAGCAATCTGATAAGAGCCAAGCCAGGGGTAAGGGCTTACCTGATAACAGCATGATCGGCTTAAGGCAAGGGGAAAATAATAAGAGCAGAAGGAAACAAAAGAACACAAAGTCAGTTAACTAAGACACCACCCAGTTTCAAGTAGGGAAGGACTAGAATAAGAAAACATAGGGCGATCCATGTACACACACTAAAGGAACACACACAAAAGTAACAAAAGAAACAAAGAACTTCCTTTGTACAGAAAAGTATAAAAAATGTATGCTTACCTTGTAATGATGTCAGCTCACCCAGGAACGCTGGTTCGTGCACTTATCGGATCCATCTTCCTGAAACTAAATAAAAAGAATCCTGTTTTCATGCAGCTCGCTTCACTCGTTAATCAGCTCATCGTGCCTACAACGCTTTCCCAGCCGGGAAACTCAAACCCTTTTGGGGGAAACCTCTACGAAGATTCAACAATTGGCAACAATCACAAAGGGACTCCCAGCCAACCTAGCCAGCTGGATGGGGCCTGGAGATTGAACCCAGCTGGCAGGGACCATTTTTGTCCAGGGAAAAAATCTACAGACCCTACCCAGGAGGAAGAAGGTAGTAAAGGGAGATTTTTGAGCTTAGCCCTCAACGAGCTGCTGGAAACCAGGTGAGTACCACTTTAAATTATAATAAAATCCCTAAAATAAGGGGGAGTGTGGGAGTGCATGAGTGAGTGTGTGTATGTGGGATTTCACCTGAACGGCAACCTGATCCTACCTCTTCGAGCAATCTCTAACCGCACCTCTACCTACTACTAGCTCCGCCGAGCCATGACCGGTAGGATAGAGAAAGCAAGGGGGGGGGGGGGGGGAGCCAAAAGTAGGACTTTCTGCCTAAAGGGAAAGAAAGCCAAGTGAACAGAAGCGTGTGAAGGGGGGTATTAAAATTGTAAAAGGGGATCCCGGTTTGTCCAGCCCAGACACAGGGCAAGCGTGTGTGTGAGGAGGTGCCAACACCTGCTGCTGGGGTCAGCAGGTCCTCGCGGATCCCTTTTTTGGATCCGAAAAGCTGTGGTGATTCCCTAAAGGAAGGAGCCCATACTTCACAAGGGAATCAAAGTCCTTCCCAGAGCTTTTTCTCTGAAAATTGAGAGCGCGCCATCCAGCTAAGTCAAAGTGATCCTTCTGGAGAAAAGGAAAGGGTCATGGGTAGCGATAGTTCACGGGTGGCAGGGACCCCATTGGAAGAAGTGTTCGTGGCCTGGGACGCCAGGCGGATACCCATATTGGGGGGCATGAATAAAAAGAAATTAGGAAAATTGTGTCGAAAATGGGCTTTGCTTAGAGACGAAACCAGGAAACAAATTTGGCCTGATATTGGTACCTTCGATGTAAAAACCCTGAAAGCACTTAGACCAAGATTAAAGCCCAGCCATATACCCTACTGGTACTGCTGGGCTGAATTAGCTAGAAGTAAGGAATCCTTGATAGAAGACAACACTCCTAAGATTGAGAAAGATAAAGAGGCAAAAATAATGCCCCCCTTAATAAGCAGACCCATGCCAGGGAGACAGAGGGGCCAACCTGAATATGTCTTAACACACACACCCTTTTCTGCCTCAGATTTAGTAATTTGGAAGAAAGATGCCCCAACCTTCAGGGCAGACCCCCAAACTGTGATCAGGACCCTAAAAGCAATTATAGATAGTCACAATCCATCATGGGGGGACATGAATCAATTACTGCACGTTTTCCTAACCAAAGACGAATTGCTAAAACTTTTTGAAAAAATGGACCAGATTGCTAAACAACCAGTCATAAGGGTCCTGGGCCAGGTTGTCCGCCCTAGGGTCGCCTGGCCCCTTGAATGCCCAGACTGGGATTATAACGATGATAATCACTGGAACGCTTATACCAGGGTGAAACAAAACCTAATGGAAGCCCTGGAGGAGATCAGGAAAAAACCCTAAATTGGTCAGAATTTCAGCAGGTTACCCAGAGGGACCAAGAAAATCCCAATGCCTTCTGGGTCAGGCTTACAGAGGCAGCCACAACTTATGCCCACCTGGATGTGAACTGCCAGAAGGACCAGAGGATTTTAGCCTTGGCCTTTGTTGACCAATCCGCCCGAGACATTAAAGAACACTTTCACAAAATAGTCTCTAACTGCTCCACTTTAGATATCTTGGAATTGCAGAGGATTGCAAATTTCGTTTATGACCAGAGAAACAAACTTAAGGAAGAGGAAAGGGAGAGGAAGGAAATAGAGAAAGAGAGAAGGAGAGAAGGAGAAGAACAGAAAGGCACGAGGAACTGCAAGTATTCACGGCCATACACAGTAACAATGGACAAACCAGAAAACGGTTTTCCGATAACAGGCCGCAATGCACGAGGTGTATGAAAATGAGAGACCCACTGTATATATGCAATCACTGTTTCAGATGTGGGGAAGTAGGACATACAAGTTGGGACTGTACTCTATACCCTCCCCGCCACCGACACTCAGGGCCACCCGGGATTTTAGACAAAGGGATAATTCATTTAACCGAGAAATGAGGGGAAATAACTACTACAGGAAACCACCAACAGCGCCCATGCCAGAAAATAATCCATTCTATCGCAATGAACAATCTAATCTAAACAATACTCACTCTGATCATTGCATGATTCACCTTGTACCTGCTTACAGGCAAAGACTTAAAACCACAAAACCAACAATTAAATCAGTGAAGAACTGGATGGAGGAGGCAAAGTTACAGTTACAGGCCTAATGTAGAGGGAGCGGTTGGATGAACACTGGATAACTTTCTATTCACTATATTCTAAAAGATATTCTAAAAGCAACTATATTCTGAATGCAGGAAATACATCCAGCTGGAGAGAATACAAAGTCAGCATAATCTCCTTTAACACTCTAAGTGACCCCCTAACTTGTCATAAGATAGGAACAAATTTAATGAAATATAGTTAAAAGGTGATAAGGCCAAGGATGTCCACCTGGTTGGAATTCATCCATCAACAAAAGATAATTTGGACTTATGCTCCAGTAAGTTACAGAAGAATTATGATTGTTTGGCAAGGATGAGGTAAAACTTTAGTAATTAAGAAATGTCAAAATAACAAATGTATGTTAACCATATATGGAAAGTTGCTGTGTTAGCAGAATCCTTTGTTTAGAAAAGTATATAATGTGTCATACAATCATGGAGTCTTTACTCAAAGCTAAGATGGAAACCTAGCTTGAGTCTTTTGCGCAAAATAAACTCTCTCTCTGGCTGACCCAGGGATGTTGCTTGGTCACTTCATTCCGTAACATTTCTGGCACCCTGGCAGATGGGACCAAGGATCAATGACCTTTGTATCTACCGTGACGGCTGCCCTGGTGGGATTGGTGCCTTCCCAAGTGGAACATCCATCAAGCTGGCTACAAGGACTCCATTGAAGTCTAAGGAATCTTTTGGTGAGGAGGTGCCGTGAACCCACCAGCGAAGCAGACCAGTCAAGGACCCACAAAGGTCAGCCAGACAGAGACCTCAACAAAAAGTTCAAGAAGAAAAGCAAGCCTGCAGGTAAGTATAAATCAGGGAATTTTGAGTCTCTCTGTAAAGGGGAACTTGCCTATTTTGAGGCAAAAGAGGAAGATTGATCACCTTCCTAGAAGACAGAAGTGTCGCCCTTAAAGTCTTCAGTAATGAGTTAAAGTCTCATGTTAGCATTCTGTACATAGAGAACTTGATAAAAGTTAAAGTACACAGAGTAAAAAGTGAGAAGTTAAAAAATGTGTGATAAGAGAAGGAAACTGCCGCAGTGTTGTAGGCATTCTGATAAATCACCATTTTTAAGGGAGCTACGAAGCTCTGAAGGAAAGGAAAGGAAATTGTTTTATTGTTCTTCCCACAGGGGTTTAGCAGGTAATAAAAAAGTAAAGCCTGTCTAAATGGGAAAACAATTTGAATTGATTGCTTTGATGTGATTCCTGTTGAAAATTATTTTGTTTTGTTGATGTGCATTTATAATGATAGTGTGTAGAATTGAATAAGATTGAATTAATTGTGACATGTCTATTAATTGAACTTCTTGACTTGGAGCTGTGGGAAACGGAAAGTAGTTAGGACCCACAATCATAATTATGATTTAACTGCTCTCTGAGTTCCCCCACTCCTTTAAGAATAAGCTATAGGCTGCCCAAGGAAATAAAATTAAAACAAACAACCTCCCTCCACAGATCTGGAAATGTTTAATGGTATGTATGTGTATGTGTATGTATGTAATCATTTCCAAACCTGCAAAGAGGATGAGACTCTCTAACAAAGTGCACACAAAATTTAGAAAACGGAGCTCATTGAAATAATTGTAATGATTGGTTTGCATGAAGTGAGATTTCTGCATGTAAAAGTGGTGTACACAAGCAGTTTGATTGCAGCACAAATGTGAGTGTGTGTGTGAGATGTCCCAAAGCTCATAAGGAGTGATAAAGTGCAGTGCCCTGTGAATGTCTGTGTGTTGTTGAACGGATGCTGAGAAGCAAAAGGAGATGAGAATCCTATGCAGTTTAACCATTTTTTTTCCTCTCCCTGTATTCCGGACCCCGCTTCCTTTGAGAGAAGCAGGAAAAGGGTGGGCTGAGGGCTTTTGTTCTTCTCACCATTTTTTTCTCTCTGCTGAACCAGCCTGAGAAAGGCAGGGTAAAGGGTGATATCTGATACCTGCCTTTGTAGTTTCACTGTTTTTGACTCGGAATACAGTTTATTTATGAGTTGTTGTTTATTTCGAAGAAGGAGCTAGTTTGTTTAAGGGAGTGCGGGTTGTCCGCTTGCTTTTAAAAATTTTTTCCTTTTCTCTTCATCTGTCTGAGAAGGGAGGGGCAAGTGGGGTATCGGCTACAGTCTCTCTCTCTCTCTCTCTCACTGTTCCATTTGCATATAAAAGCTTTTCTTTTCTGCTCTGAAAACAATTTTGATTTTATTCTTCTGGTAATTTTTGAGGTTTCAAATATTTAATTAAACCTATATCTTGGAGGCCGCGAGGCCGCGAGCCGGAAAGGAACGCCGTGGAAGTTTGGTGGTGAGCGGCGGTGGCGGCGGACAGTTGTTGACCCGCGGGCCTGTGTATTCTGGGACGCCTCTGGGGTCGTGAGCTGCAGGGCCGCTGGAGTGGCCTGTCCCCCTGACTGCAGGCGCCTGGGAGGAGAAAGGAGCGCGCCTGGAGGTGAAAGAAGATCCTGGTGAGGACTTGTTTTCTGATGGCCCCGACGCTGACGGTGCCAGCGGGGCCTCAGCTAGCTCAGCGGGTCTGTTGGCGACGGGCGGGGGTTTACATTTGTGGAGGAGGCTCCCAACAGGAGGTGAAGACCCAGTTGGGTTCAACTGGGTTGCCCCTTGGCAGCGGGGTGGATTTTTATTCACCGACTGAACTGTGTTGCCGTGGAGCATGCTATTATATCATTTGATCCTGGGGAGTTGGCCCCTCCCTCCCCCGCCTGTCCCTCATTGGCCTTTTGGTACATCTTGGTCCTGTAAGACTACCGATCCGCCTACTCCCGGAGTACCCTGGAACTCGGCCCTATTATCATCTATTACCATCTCGCTGCCGGCGTGACCGGAGAATAGGACAGTTTACGGGAAGACTTATGGAGCTGGTTACACTCTCGCTCACCACTGTTGGGGAGTCTTACCACGCAGGACTAAATTGCCAGACCACTGTGAGAGAGTGGCCTGGCTTTCCAACTTACCTGATTGTACGGTGGACCTCAGTGAGAGGGTGGTCCAGATATCCCCACAGCTGGACTGAACGTATAGACTCCTACCCGCTACTGTGAGAGGGTAGCGGTGATTCTCCCAATTGACTCTGACACTGTTCTTTGGACTTTTTGCTTACTATCACAGATCCCAAGCCATGCCTTATAATTCTGTCCATCTCCTGCGTTTTGGATGTACTCGAGGTCCAGCCTTCTTGCCCTGCGAGATTCCCCCCTCTCGCAGGCCTGGCCCTCTATGTTATCGAGGGCCCACCTTAATGACGGGTTTTGGGACCCCGAGAGGTGGCATGTTGCTAAACGGGGCTTGAGGGTTTTTTTAAGGTCTTTTTAAAGTAAATTTTTAAGGGGTTCAGGGGTGGGGGTGGGAGTGGGTTTGGGGGAGAACCCACGGGGGGAGGGTTAGGTCCGGCTGTTTCTGGGGCCACGGGGGGTCTAGATTCTGGAGGCAAGAGGGCTCTCACTGAGCCCTCTGTTGAGGGTTGCGCTATTAACACGCTGTGTGGGAGGGGCAGATATGGCGTGAGCAGGGGACCATATCAGGTGGTGGGGGCACGCACTCGCTGTCTTCGAGCGATTGCGTGCCCCGGTCCCCCGAGCTATTCCCGTTCCCCGGGTTGTTTAGAGTCTCAGGACCCGAGGCTCCGGCTGCTGTTATGCAATGCGAGGTCCGTTGTCAATAAGGCCCCCCTCATATGTGATCTTCTTCAAGAGGGGGGTGCGGACCTCGCCGGTATAACTGAGACCTGGTTGGGCCACGAGGGGGGGGTTCCCCTCGTGGAGATGTGCCCACCAGGTTTTCTTGCATTCCACCAGCCGAGAGCCCAGGGCAGGGGTGGGGGAGTGGCGGTCATTATTAAGGAAGGTCTGGGTCCGAGGGAGACCACTGTACCTCAGATAGCCGGGTGTGAGTCCATCTTTGTGAGGTGGGGTCGTGGTGGGCAGATGGGTCTGTTAGTCTCGTACCTGGCTCCCTGCCACGTGGCGACGACCCTGCCCGAGCTTCTCAATGTTGTAGCCGAGGTGGCGGTTGAGACCCCCGGGCTTATGGTCATGGGGGACTTCAATCTGCCATCCGTCGGTGAAACATCCGAGATTGCTTGGGAGTTCATGGCTTCCATGACGGCCATGGACCTGACCCAAGTAATTCAGGGCCCGACCCACATTGGTGGACACACCCTGGACTTAGTTTTTGTCTCTGGTCAGTGGTTGAGTGGTCTTGACATCGGGGATATAGGTGTTGAACCCCTGTCATGGACTGACCACTCGCTCCTTCGACTCGACTTTCAGACCGCTACACCCCACCGCAGGGAGGCGGAACCGATTAGGTGGTTCCGCCCCAGGCGCCTGATGGATCCTGATAGGTTCCAGACGGAGCTTGGGCCAATCCCTGAGACACTGACACGCGATTCGGCTGAGGACCTGGTGGCGGCCTGGGATAGGGCGGCCAGCGGGGCCTTGGACCGTATCGTGCCTTCGCGGCCTCTGACCCGGCGTCGAACTCACTTATCTCCTTGGTTTACCGAGGAGCTGAGGGAGATGAAACGCCGGAGAAGACGCCTAGAGAGCGGTTGGAGGGCCAGTCGCTCTGAATCTGACTTGACACTAGTAAGAGCTCATATTAAGACTTACTTAGTGGCAATAAAAGTGGCGAAGTCTAACTACTTTGCCGCTCTTATCGCGTCATCAGATAATCGCCCAGCCGCCCTGTTTAGGGTGACCCGCTCCCTCCTTCATTTGGGAGCGCGGGAGGATCCCTTGCAGGGTCGTGCTGAGGACTTTGTTCAATATCTGGATGATAAAATAACTCAGATTCGGGATGATTTGGCCGCTGACTGGGTTGATTCAGGCGGGGTGACTGAGGCAGGTCTTGAGAGTGTTATCTGGGCTGAGTTCGATCCTGTGGCTCCCGAGGACGTGGACAGGACTCTGGGAAGACTGAACGCAACCACATGTTTATTGGACCCGTGTCCCTCCTGGTTGGTGCTGGCCTCCCGGGAGGTTACACGAGGCTGGCTCCAGGAGATTATAAATGCTTCTTTGAGTGAGGGTGCCCTACCGCCCGCCTTGAAGGAGGCGGTGGTGAGGCCCCTCCTCAAGAAGCCCTCCTTGGACCCAGCTATTTTGGCTAATTATCGTCCAGTCTCCAACCTTCCCTTTCTGGCGAAGGTTGTTGAGAGTGTGGTTGCGTGGCAGCTCCCTCGGTACCTGGATGAAGCTGTCTATTTAGACCCGCTCCAGTCCGGCTTCAGGTCTGGATACAGCACCGAAACGGCATTGGTCGCGTTGGTGGATGATCTCTGGAGGGCCCGGGGTAGGGGGTACTCCTCTATCCTGGTGCTGTTAGACCTCTCAGCGGCTTTTGATACCATCGACCATGGTATCATGTTGCGCCGGTTGGAGGGACTGGGGGTGGGGGGCACCGTTTTACGGTGGTTCTCCTCCTACCTCTCCGACCGGTCGCAATCAGTGTTGACAGGGGGGCAGCGGTCGACCCCGAGGCGCCTAATGTGTGGGGTGCCGCAAGGGTCGGTCCTCTCGCCCCTCCTGTTCAACATTTATGTAAAGCCGCTGGGTGAGATCATCCGTGGTTTTGGGGTGGAGTTCCACCAGTACGCTGACGATACTCAGCTGTACATTTCCACCCCAGACCACCCCAATGATGCCGTGGAAGTGATGTCCCAGTGCCTTGAAGCCGTGCGGGTCTGGATGGGGAGAAACAGGCTTCGACTCAACCCCTCCAAGACCGAGTGGCTGTGGCTGCCGGCGTCCCGATATAGCCAGCTGACACCATCGCTGGTTATTGGGGGTGAATCTTTGGCCCCCACGGAAAGGGTTCGCAACTTGGGCGTCCTCCTGGACCCACGGCTGTCCTTAGAGGATCACACGACAGCTGTGGCCAGGGGGGCTTTTTATCAGGTTCGCTTGATACGCCAGTTGCGGCCCTTTCTAGATCGGGACTCCCTACGCACAGTCACTCAGGCGCTCGTCACCTCTCGCCTGGATTACTGTAATGCTCTCTACATGGGGCTCCCCTTGGGGTGCACCCGGAGGCTCCAACTGGTGCAGAATGCGGCCGCGCGGGGGATTATGGGAGCGACAGGGCGCTCCCACGTGACTCCTCTCCTGCGTGAGCTGCATTGGTTGCCGGTGGACTTCCGGGTGCGTTTCAAGGTGTTGGTGATCACCTTTAAAGCGCTCCATGGCTTAGGACCAGGGTACTTACGGGACCGCCTTCTGCCGCCAGTTACCTCCCACCGGCCTGTTCGCTCCCACAGAGAGGGCCTTCTCAGGGTGCCGTCAGCCAGACAATGCCGGCTGGCGACCCCCAGGGGGAGAGCCTTCTCTGTGGCAGCCCCGACCCTCTGGAATGATCTTCCTCCAGAACTGAGAACGATCCCTGACCTCCGAACGTTCCGTCGGGCCCTGAAAACGTATCTTTTCCAACTTGCCGGTCTAGCCTGATCCCCGTTGATTTTTTAACATTTTTAGTGTCCTAGCATTGTGGTATTTTAATATTTAATTGTTCTTAACAGTCAGCCAAAGTTTATATGGGTTTTAATTGATTTTTAACTTTTGTATATTGTATTTTTTATCTGGCTGTACACCGCCCTGAGTCCGTAAGGAGAAGGGCGGTATATAAATCCAATAAATAAATAAATAAATAAATAAATATAAAAGACATGATTTTGAAAGATTTTCTGAATCTGACTTGCATTTTATTAAAAGTAGAGAGTGACCATTCCATAACAGGCCTGCCTTTGTTGTGGAATGAAGGGACTAAACAACATTCCTGGGTCAGCCAGAGAGAGTTTATTTCCGGAGGTTCAAAGCCAAATTCGTACCTGAAACTTTGAACAAAGAAAACAGCTCTGATAGACAGTTTATATATGTTTCCAAGACAAAGGATTCGGTGAGATCATGCATTTTCCATATATGGTTAACATGAGCTCATACATTTTCTATATATGGCTAACATACATTTGTTATATGATAATTGACATTTCCTAATTACTAAACCATTAGTAAACCATTATTTTTGGTTTATAAGATTATCTTAGTTTAGACAACCTTCCTTAAGTGCTTGTAGTTGCTAATGGGAAATATACTGCTATCCTGGGTCATAAGTGACTTTTTGTAACATACATATGTTTGTGTCTTTGACAGTGATGCCCATCAAATGTTTTCCATATGGCTTGTTCTTCCTTGGTAGCTAGCTGAGATTTCCTCATCAGAAAATATATGTACCAATAATGGCTTTTAGCTGATTTTTAATATAATCTCCAAGCCCTTTTCTTCCTTATAATAATGTGAATAGAGAGTGTCCTTTAACTGACCCTTTCTCCCTTAGAATAAAAGTGAATAAAGAGTGTCTTTTAGAGTTCATGTAACTGATTCTGTATGATTCCTACTTTTATTCACTTTTATTCCCATTTACCTTATTCCCATTATTATTTTATTCACTTTTATTTACGTTATTCCCCCCTTTGAAAGTTTTTCAGAAACTTTCACCATTCCTTACATGTTCAACTCTTTAGTAAATATCATTCAATTCTTTTGGATAAACGAAGCTAACATATAATATCTTAACAAAATATGACTAATCTAGGCAAGAGATAGGTATTTCTTGATCTTCATTCTCTTTATCTTTGGAGGTACTCCCTCCATTCTTTCCCAGACTCCATTTCTACATATGTGTCTGTTTCAGAAACTTTTTCTTCAAGAAAGCGCTCTGTCAAAATGAACGCTTTCTCATTCTGTATCTCTTTCACTGCTCTGATTGGATAGCTGCTTCAGCACAGGGATTGCACAAGGAATAAAAGCTGGGCCTGCCACAGCCATATCAACAAGAATAACATTTGTTTGCTGGATCCAGGCAACCAAGAAAACCACATGTCCGTTGTTTGTAACCTCTGACCTATCTTGGATGCCCTACCTGCAATTCCTTGGCAATTCCTCTGACCACACCTGATTTATTCATATAGAAGCAACCATCTTCTCTCACAAATACACACACACCTACTCTCTCTGCAGTTAGGAGGTCTAAGGCACGTTGATTTTGTAGGACCACTTCTGCCAATGAATCTATCTGGTCTTGGACTTCTACCAGAGTTCCAGCAATTTGGTTCAGGCTTTCTTGGAGCTCCTCTGATAATTGCCGAAACTGTATTACTGAGTGTGTCATTTCTCCTATACCTGTCCCCACAGCAGTTCCTATTCCCATGATTACTAATAGTGGGACTAGGGTTGGTACCTGTTTCTGAACATGTCCCATGAGAGGAACAGGGATGGTATGTTCTCCACTAACAACACCTATTTTAGGAAAAAGGTGTACTAGTGTGCATGTTCCAGTCCAATTTGTTGGCAAACATAAATACGCATCATTTCCGCAGAAGAAGAAAACTCCCTTTTCCCTTACGCACACACCTATGTTCATGGAGAAAGCATGGGTCTGATGGTTCTTTTCATTAGTCCAGATCCCCTAAAGTCCCTGTCACAAACATTCCAGCCAGCAGCTATAATGGAACTTCTGGTGACGGGTCCTTTTGCTTATCTCTGAGGATTGGACATTCAAAAAGATACCAGGAGGTAGTATTCCCAGGGGGAAAGAAGACATAGAAATCTGTGCTGGACCCAATGGAGAGCCAGATAGGGAAGCGAGGGGGCTGGGACAGACTGGGGCCCCTTTCCTTGGATATATTCCAGGACTCCTCCGATCCTCCCCATCTTGTGATGATGGCAGTTGGTGGTAGTGAGAAAGTGACCTTATGGTGAAATGAGTGGTGTGCAGAAGGAAAAAGATTTTTGGTTAGTTTGACATCCTTAAGGTTCATTCTAGGACCAAGGTACACTTCTGATGGACATTGCGCTTTTGTCAGGGATCCTACAGGCCTACTAGGTTTCTGAAGGTTTCGACCCAATTCCAGTATCCCTGATATGCAATCTCCTCTTTTCAATTGTTGTACAGGTCCGTTCTCTCTTTGTTCTTGTATTCCCCCCTTTACTGGGTTTGTCAAACTCTTAACCTTAGGTCTAGGGATTGATTTAGGACTAAGGTACCCACTCCATCTTCTGATGTTGTTGGCGGGAGTAGACTTGACCCAAAGTGTCCCCATTCAGTGTCCTGATGCTGCTAGGTCCCCTGGGATTCTTGACATCTTCAAATCCTTCCGCAGGGACAAGGGGGATTTCTTGGACACTGACGCAACATTGGGAATTACTGTTCAAGATAGTATCACTCACTAGACCTTTAGCTAATAGTACCCAAAGCCTTAAATACATCATAATGACACACCCACAAGGCCTTAAGAGCGCAAGACCCATAGTTTACAAATTCACTACATCAGGAAGACGGTTAGGGGCATGCGTAACTTGGGATAGGGCAATATCAGTGTAAAACAATACCAACAGAAGGGCTAAAGTAGCTGTTGCCCAGAGTCCCCACACCCAATCTTCCTCAAGCATAAGTGTCTTTAAAAATTGCTCACTGGATTCTATCACAGTTAATGGGTTTACATTACAAATTACAGTCAAGATGATGAAATTCACTATGCCTAAAATTACTAAGCTTAGACTAGATATGCTAACATTCCTTAATACTTGGCCATATTTCTAATACATCTTACAAAAGGAATATTGTTTTTCTCTGTTCCAAGCTTCAGCCGTGCGCGGGGAACCAGCTTCCGGGGTGGTTCAGCAAGGCTGACGATCACCACCATGTGTTGAGAGTCCATTGCCGGTAGGACTCAGCAGGGTGTATTCTTCTTTAACTTCAGCACCAATGGTTTGTCAGTTTTTGTTACCTGGTATGTGACTGGGTCACTCTGGTCTGCAGGCTTCAGTCTCGTCCAGTGGATCCAAGATCTTCCTTCTAAGGTCTTAAAAACACAATTACAAAACCAACACATCTGGGAGAGCGCGCAATGGAATCTGATCAGTTGTAGTCCTCTTCAGTTGGGGAAACAGCATAGGCAACCACTCAGTCCTAAGAAAGAAAAATACAAAAATAGTCCAGATGATGAAGAACGCTATTCCACTGGTTACTGCCTACCAGTCCTTTGGGTTCTTTGGATTGCCAACTTCAGTGGATCTCCTTGGTGAGATTCCACCTTCCACTCCTTTGGGGCTGGCACGGGCCCTTTCACTTGGGGTTTGACTTCCTTCCAGCTCCGGATCAACACCCAATCATCATGGTGGAATTTGTGGACTGGAAACTCCAAAGGTGGTGTTTGGGCTAATAGTCCTTGTTTCCTAAGAACTTTAAAATATCTGGACAGTTTATAGGCATATTGTTTCAATACTTTGTCTCTGGTTTCCAGGGAATCAATGCATATGCTTTCTGGAGTGAAAGCTACTCCAAAGAACAATTCATATGATGATATTCCAATATTCTTTCTAGGTTAGGTCTAACTAAACTCTTGACACTTCTGTTGCTGTAGCATTATTGCAGGGAAAAGCTTCAATCCACCCTGTGAGGTGGTCCACTATGACCAATAAATATTTTACTCTCCCCACTTTTGGTAATTCTGTAAAGCCCACTTGAATACATTGAAATGGTCTTAAAGCTGGTGGTCTCCCACCCATCTGTTGTTTCCTGACAGTTTGTTTATTCACCTTTTTGCAAATCAAACATTTGTTTATAATTAACTTTGCTAAAGGATATATCCCAATACAACCATAGCATTTTAAAAGTTCATTTACAATAGCTTGAATTCCCCAATGACTCCACCCATATTTTTCTAAATGTATGCATTATCCCCAAATGCATACTTCAAATCTGCCTATTTTTCCTTCCAAGATGCATAAAGCCTTTTTTCTTTTTTTTAATGATTTTCGTGCCGCCCCTCCCCAGAGACTCAGGGTTACAATGTATTAAGCAAAAGCCGTCACAATTCTGCACCTTCACACAAAGTCAGCCCATTGCCCCCACAAACCGGGCCCCCAATTCACCCACCCCAGAAAGGATAGAAGGCTGAGTCAACCCCGAGCCTGGTGAGATTCGAACCCACTAATTACAGACAGCTGGAGTTAAATTACAATGCGAGCTATCCAGGCTCCCTATCAATAGAGCTTGATTTTGTGCATACAATTCACAGGTTTGAGCAGACCAATTTCGAGGCAAACCCCTTGCTTCCAGGATCTTTTTAGTGTGTCCCTTTATAATAGCATATCTGTTTTTCCATACTCCCTCCTCCACCCTAGAGGAACCGTCTATAAAAATTGCTTCTCCTTTCTCCAGGGGGTGTACCTCCAAATTAGGTCTTACTTTTTGTTTGTAAATCAATTACTTTAGCACCATAATGTTTTCATCCATACTGATCCATTGATCTGGTGTTGGCTAAGAACTGTGCTGGATTCAAATTGTGATCTGTAGTTAAAATCAAGTCTGTCTGCTGCATTTAAATTGCTTCATATTTTAGATGGGGTGCTCAAAATAAGGGCTTCCCCAAAAGTCAATTTCCTACTTTCTTGGACTAATATTGTGTAGCAGCAATTGCTTGAATACATATTGGCCATCCCCTTATTACTGGGTCCATTATTTTTGACAGGAATGCCACAGGTTTCTTTTGTCCTGCCCAGTCCTGAGCCAACATCCCTTGTGCAATTCCCTTTTCTGTGTTTTCAAAGATTAGGTCCCACTACTAAATTTATAATTCAAAAACGAGTATTTGACCTCATTTTAAAATATTGACAATTCTAATCTATAAAAGATTAATGAGAAGTACTATCAGAAAAATACCAGAAATGGAACCATTGTTAGAAATGTATCATCCCATTGTATTAAAACATCCATATGAAGATTTGATTTAAAAACAAGTTACTATTCAAATAGTTGTTACAGCCACATGTTTTAATGGAAATTCTTCACATGTTGCTCCTTCAAGATCCAAATAGAGAGGAAGGGGAGGAGCAGGGGACACCCCCCCCCCCCGTTAACTAAAGATGTCGGTGTTTCCAGGCTGCAAACAGAATTCCATTTGGGAATAACTATAGTTCACATCATAATGCCCCAAAGATATCACAGCATGAAATATTGTGGCAGGGTAGGGACAAAGCAATTGCTTAGAAAAGACAACAGCTTCCAAATTCTGGAGCTTAGTCTCAATCTCTTTAAACCTAAAATCAAGCCTGCAATTTCCTTCACCGACTTTGACCAAACATAATTCCAAGGAGTGTTCAGCTACCTATGTTTTTCTTGCCAAACTTTTCAGAGAACTGAACAGTAATTCTCCAAAACTGAACCAAACTTCACTAACTTTGGAGTATGATTCACAAAAAGCAAACAAAACTTAACAAAAGAGTGGTAAAGAATAAGCACAAAAACAGATAAGAACAAAAGAATATTCAGACATATTTGGTACATAAAGGATATCTGTATCCTCCTTCAACCAAAGAACAAATCTGATCCCCTCTTCCCAATGTCCATGTAAAACAGCCTCTGGTTGTATCTATTAATAGTTTAGGGATAACAGAGCTGCAGTTCATTGTAATGCCATCCAAGATGGAACAATTAGACCAGAGCTTAAATAATCCAATGCAAAATCATTTACAGAGGGTTCCTCCAGACATGATTCATTGGAAGGGTTATTCTGAATTAAATTTATTCTTCCAATGTAGCATTCATGACATAAAAATCTGGGTTTTTACTTTCTCAGAGAGTACAAGTTTTGCTTTAGGTTATTTATAGTCACTTTCACAAACTTAGAAATACTATTAAAGTGTGCATTTTTGGAGGCTTATTTGCAGGGTGAATCTCTAGAAAAATCCTAAACTATTCAGGTAATGTTTAAAAGTATATTTATATTTATGATTCTCTCACTCCCTTCTACTATTGTAACCCATCTCTGTAACAATTTCTAAAACGGCAATAACTTATGCTACTAACAAACAGACAATGCCATATGATGGAGCACCTAAGCATTCAAAATGCACACAGGCATAAAGGCATTTTTTTTTAATGCAGGTAAGAAGAACAGCTTCAAAAATAAAACAATTTAAATGAAGTATTTTGGATCAATGCTCTGAAATATATTTTGGATCAATCTCTGCCTTTAGTAAAATGCAAGTCAGATTCAGAAAATCTTTCAAAATCATTTCTTTTATATAGGTTTAATTAAATATTTTAAACCTCAACAATTTCCAGAAAAACAATAAAATCAAAATTGTATTCAGAGCAGAAAAGAAAACACCTCTGTACAGCCTCTTTATGCAGATGAAAGAGACCAAAGGAGGCAAGGCTGCACGAGCAAGCCCACTTCCCCCCTCCTTTCTCAGACTGGTCAAGAGAAAGGAAAAAAAATGTTTAAAGCACGCAGACAAGCCTCACTATGCCCCCCCTCTTTCACTCAGCATTTTTTTTTTTTTAACAGAACAACACGATCTCTCCAGCCGCAACAACACACAGACATTATCCACCAATTTCTGCTTACTTCACAACAGCAACAACAACAAAACCTTGCAACTTAGCATTTATATGAAAGGGAATCAAAATACATTCACCCCAACTTTTACCCTCAACGCACTCACATTTGATTAGAGGATTTCCTCCTCCATCCAGCTCTTTCCACTTTTTCTTTCCTTGGTTAATCTGTAGCTTCAAGCAGTGGGGAAACTCAGGAAGCAGTTTTAATCACAGATGTGATTTTGGGCCCTAACCACTGCCCGTTTCCCACAGCTCCAAGCCAAGATGTTTACTTAAATCACAGGCTGATCAGACATTTCACAATCAATTCAATCCCATTCAATTCTACACACTATCATTATAGATGCACATCAACAAAATAATTTTTAACAGGAATCACATCAAATTAATCAATTCAAATTATCTGAGTTCCCATTTAGACAGGCTTTACCTTTACCTGCTAAACCCCGGGTGGGAAAAACAGTAAACAATTTATTTATTTATTTTTATTCTTAGTTCTTTCAGAGTTCTCTGACTTTTTAAGAATGGTAATTTATCAGAATGTTTATAACACTGCAGTAGTTCTTTTTTTTCTTACCACACATAAGATCACACACATTTTTTTTTAAACTTTTATTGCATAAGGTTTTCTTTCTCCCCTTTTAGATTTCATCAAACAGACCCTTAAAATTGGCTAACATGCATTGTAACGGTGTCCTCGGGACACTATTACGTCCACCCTTCCTAAAAATACACTATGACCGATTCAATACACAGGACGATCACAGCTATATTTGAGACCTGCAGCCGTTTAACCAACCCACACAATCCTAACAGGAGGTTTTAAGACGACGCTTTGCCTCCTGGGGGGGTGATCAGGCCCCACTTTTGTTCACCCCAAAGTCGGTGAGCTATCCATTTTACTTATACTTACCTGTTCCCGAGGAGAGACTCGAACTCCCTAACTTATACTTGTCTTGGACTTTTGTTGAGATCTCTGTCTGGCTGGCCTTTGAGGATCCTTGACTAGTCTGCTCTCCAGTGGGTTTTACGGCATTTCCTCACTGAAAGATTCCGTAGACTTCAAGGGAGTCTTTGTGGCCGGCCAGTGAACTTTCTTTGGGGAGGTGTCGGTTCCCACTGGGGCAGCCCGTCCGGCAGAACAAACGTCTTTGTTCTTAGTCCCATCTGGGGTGCCATAAATGTTGTGGAATGAAGGGACTAAACAACATTCCTGGGTCAGCCAGAGAGAGTTTATTTCCGGAGGTTCAAAGCCAAATTCGTACCTGAAACTTTGAACAAAGAAAACAGCTCTGATAGACAGTTTATATATGTTTCCAAGACAAAGGATTCGGTGAGATCATGCATTTTCCATATATGGTTAACATGAGCTCATACATTTTCTATATATGGCTAACATACATTTGTTATATGATAATTGACATTTCCTAATTACTAAACCATTAGTAAACCATTATTTTTGGTTTATAAGATTATCTTAGTTTAGACAACCTTCCTTAAGTGCTTGTAGTTGCTAATGGGAAATATACTGCTATCCTGGGTCATAAGTGACTTTTTGTAACATACATATGTTTGTGTCTTTGACAGTGATGCCCATCAAATGTTTTCCATATGGCTTGTTCTTCCTTGGTAGCTAGCTGAGATTTCCTCATCAGAAAATATATGTACCAATAATGGCTTTTAGCTGATTTTTAATATAATCTCCAAGCCCTTTTCTTCCTTATAATAATGTGAATAGAGAGTGTCCTTTAACTGACCCTTTCTCCCTTAGAATAAAAGTGAATAAAGAGTGTCTTTTAGAGTTCATGTAACTGATTCTGTATGATTCCTACTTTTATTCACTTTTATTCCCATTTACCTTATTCCCATTATTATTTTATTCACTTTTATTTACGTTACCTTGACTGCACTGATTGGAATGTTTTTGAAAGTACCTCTGCAGACTTAGATGAACTCACAGAGACTGTAACGTCATATGTCACCTTCTGTGAAGACCTATGTGTACCCACCAGGAACTTGCGAATATACAGTAACAACAAACCTTGGTTCACAGCTAAATTTAAGCAGCTATGTCGTTCCAAAGAGGAAGCCTACAGAAAAGGTGATAAAATGCCGTACAATCAGGCCAGAAATGTATTAACAAGGGAGATCAGTGCAGCAAAAAGAAGCTACTCCAAAAAGCTAAGGAATCAGTTCTCAACAAATGAACCAGCAAACATGTGGAAAACTCTTAAAAATATCACTGGCTACAGCAAACCTCCTTCCCAGGCTGAAGGAAATCAGCAGATGACCTGAACGTGTTTTACTGCAGGTTCGAAAGGAAACTACAGCCACCTATCTCCACAACCCCTATCTTAGACACACCAACAACAGCCAAGCCTCCTACAACTGACCCCATGCCATTGGGTTCACAACCTCTAGTGATCACAGAAAAGGAAGTACAAGACCTATTTCACAGACAAAAGCCAGGAAAAGCTCCAGGCCCAGACAAGATAAGTCCTTCTTGCTTAAAAGTCTGTGCTGACCAATTGGCCCCCATCTTCACCCGTATCTTCAATAAATCACTAGAGATGTGCTATGTTCCTTCTTGCTTCAAATGCTCTACCATCATCCCAGTGCCGAAGAAGCCCACCATGAACTGAACTGAACGACTACAGACCAGTTGCTCTAACATCTGTAGTCATGAAAACCTTTGAAAGGCTAGTGCTGTCCCACTTGAAAACCATCACGGATCCGCTGTTAGACCCCTTGCAGTTTGCATACTGAGCAAATAGATCGACAGATGATGCTGTTAATATGGCTCTGCACTACATCCTACAACATCTTGAATCTCCAAAGACCTATGCAAGGGTCCTCTTTGTAGACTTTAGTACAGCATTCAATACCATCATTCCAGACACACTTCTAACTAAGCTAAACCAGCTACAGGTACCTGAACACACTTGCAAGTGGATCATAAGCTTCCTAACAAACAGGAAACAGCAGGTGGAGCTAAGCAGAATCGCATCAGATACCTTTACAATTAGCACAGGGGCCACCCAAGGTTGTGTGCTCTCCCCACTTCTCTCTGTATACCAATGAGTGCATCTCTAACGATCCATCTGTTGAACTACTGAAGTTCACAGATGACACAACAGTGATTGGTCTCATTCAAGACAATGATGAATCCGCATACAGACAGGAGGTTGAACAACTAGCCTCGTGGTGCGACTGGAACAATCAGGAACTGAACACTCTCAAAACCGTAGAAATGGTGGTAGACTTTAGGAGAAACCCTTCCATACTTCCACCTCTCACAATACTAGACAACACAGTATCAACAGTAGAGACCTTCAAATTTCTAGGTTCTACCATATCACAAGATCTAAAATGGACAGCTAACATCAAAAACATCATCAAGAAAGCACAACAAAGAATGTTCTTTCTGTGCCAACTCAGAAAGCTCAAACTGCCCAAGGAGCTGCTGATACAATTCTACAGAGGAATGATTGAGTCTGTCATCTGCACCTCTATACCTGTCTGGTTTGGCTCTGCAACCCAACAAGACAGGCACAGACTTGAGAGGATAATTAGAACTGCAGAAAAAACAATTGCTACCAACCTGCCTTCCATTGAGGACCTGTATACTGCACGAGTCAAAAAGAGGACTGTGAAAATATTTACAGACCCCTCACATCCTGGACATAAATTGTTTCAATTCCTACCCTCAAAACGATGCTATAGAGCACTGCACACCAGAACAACTAGACACAAGAACATTTTTTTCCCGAATGCCATCACTCTGCTAAACAAATAATACCCTCAACACTGTCAAACTATTTACTAAGTCTGCACTACAATTAATCTTCTCATCGTTCCCACCACCCATCTCCTTCCACTTATGACTGTATGACTGTAATTTTGTTACTTGTATCCTTATGATTTATATTGATATTGTTTCCTGATTGCTTATTTGTACCCTATGACTATCATTAAGTGTTGTGCCTTATGATTCTTGATGAACGTATTTTTTCTTTTATGTACACTGAGAGCATGTACCCCTATATATTCCTCTATATGCTCCATCCCCCATATGGTCATAAGATTCTGTTGGTGTTATATGCCATTTAATAGGTTCTACAGGAGTGTATATAATTAAATGTGGTTCTTTCTCCAGCTTAGGTATTTCTTTATGTCCATGTTCATGTACATGTGCTTCGTCTACAGTTTCTAACATACCATCATGTGTAGCCACCTTTGTAGCCACCTTCTGAGGAACACGGTTACTATGTTAAAGACTAGTATTAAAATGTGCAACTGCCATAAAGGTAGTCAAATGCCCAATTGTACAAGAGCCTCTTACTGCATTAGCAGGTACGTATGCATAAGCATATAACCCACAAAATAGAAACCATCCTCTAGGCAGGTATAACACCTGTCCTATAGCATCTATGTCTTCCACCTCAGAACAGGTAAACACATGCTCAGTAGGCACAGGAACATATATTACTCTTTCCTGCTTTTTCTCAGGATGTTTATATATCACACAATCATAAACTGGCAATATAGTTTTTACTTCAATTACCAATTTCCTCTGGTTAGTCCATTTAGTAGGCTTTTGCGGACTCCCAAATCACTTGTCATAAATTATAATTAATAGGTTCTATGGTAATTTGTGCTTCTTCAAATAAAAACAAAAACTTCCCAGGAACTGGCACTCCCACAAAACATATTGACATTATATCAGAGACTGTAGTCTTCCTGTTTATACAAAAGGATGAACTATTGAGAGCTACTTTCATTAAGTCCAGAAAAATATTCCCTTCCTTCTTATTAGGCTCTCTCACTTGTCTAATATACCGTGTTGGTGCTTTAAGATATCCAACAGTGCATCTACCCTTCCATATAAAAGGTAATTTAGCCAATGCTATATTTCCACATAAAAACATAAGTTTGGAGGGAGCTTTCAATTCAATATATGGTAAATGTAGCCCTTCCTCTATAATTCTAAACTTCTTATAAGAAGAAGTATAATTACCATATCAGTGTATTGATTGTATAAGAATTCCATTCTATTTGAAAGATCCATATACTGGGAAACTATTGCATATGTACGGTTGCACCTGGGGTATTTCCCCAAAGGTACACCATCATCAAAAGATGATTTAATACAAATCCCAGCTTCATCTATAGTTTCTATCAGGGTTCGTGGTGTTTGCATCAGGGAATATTGGTGCTCAAGTTCAGTATGGAAACACAGCTGCTGCGATGTTATGGGATAACTAGGCAATACAGCCAAAGTCCCCATTCCTGTCTGCACCTGTAGTATAAGATTCCACAAAGTAATGAATATTACCACAACAAACCCCATTTTCCTAGTGGACTAGGCCCCCTGTTTAGAGTATGTTTTAGATGTGTAAAAGCTTAAAAGCTTACCATTAGACTTCAAGTCTTTCAGCCGATCATAGGGAACTTACATCCACCGGATACCACAGCATTGACCATCCAATTGTCTCCTTTCTTAATACAATCAATAATACAATAAAATGTTTATTACTCCCAACTAAATGTTCAAATCAGCTCAGTTCAACTGTCCAAAGTTCCATTTGTCAGTAAAATAATCCATCAATCGGATTGGAAAGCTCCATCAATTGTCGGATATCTGTCTTCTGAAGGTTAATATAAGCAAGTTTGTTGCATCTATTAATATAATCCATCCATAAGGCAAATCCACTGGTCCTTTAACTCTGGAGTAATGAATAATGAATCCAACCTTTTTCCTTGGTCCTCACAGCCAACTCAGTGGTTGACAATACCTGGAATGGTCTTTCCCACACCGGCTGTAATTTCTTTTCCTTTATTGATTTTATCAGGACCCAGTCACCGCTTTTGTAATCATGCACTTGGAAATCAAAAGGTGGAGTTTGTGACTGAAGTCCTTTAGACCTTAAACGAGAAAAACACTGGGACAGTCCCTGTATATTTTTTCTAAGAAAGGCATCTTTAAGCTTTATTCTAGGCAGTCCCATGTTCCCAGTATAGGATAAACCAAATATCATATCATATGGTAAAACATTTTTTCTTTAGATGGAAAAGAGATAAAGGCAAACATTTTGTCCAAAGAACCTGGAGCTCCAACATGAACCTTATCACTGAATGTTTCTATTGCCAATATTTTTATTGCCACTCAATCCCCAATTGCTCCATTACCCTTATTACCTGGACAGTGAAATGTGTACCCCTATCACTATCAATAATATCAACCAATCCATATTTGGGTATTATTTGCTCCAATATGATTTTAACTGTCATCTTAGCATTTGCCTTTGTACAAGGAAAGGCTTCAAACCATCCAGTAAGATAATCCACTATTACCAGCAAATATTGTTCTGTCCCCGTCTCACACACGCACCCCCACAGACGGCCCAGAGTTAATAAGACACACGACAAAGTCTTTGAAGATAAAGCTAGCCACAACCCAGTGTCTGGCTGCCAATTCAAACTTTACTCACATAAACAAAGATGAGTCCACAAGCCTTCTGATAAGGCAGAGCTTCAGCAATACAAGAATTAATCCGAATGCAGTCCACTTAAACAGGCACAGTTTCAGCAACACAAAGTCCATGGATGATTTCTAGTTTTGCTTGTCACAAACTGAGCCGGCCACCACACCCACATTTATACCCTGTGGGGTGTGGTCCAGTGACTCAGCTAATCTCTGGCACGCCTTGTCCTCTGCTGTGCACGCTTCTCCCTGCGCCGCTGTCGAGGATCCAGCCAGCACTTATCTCCTTCGTCGCTGTCCACCTGTGGCTGCGGGGAAGTGCTTGGCTCTGGGCCTATCTCTTGGCCTTCAGTGTCCTCCGGAGGCATTGCCAGAGAGGAGGGTCCTGGAGAGGGAGGCCTTGCCAATTCCTCCCCCTCACTCTCAGAGTCTGTCTCTGCCGATGACACAGGCTCAGGCAACGGAGCCACAACAAATATTTCAATGTTCACACTGCTGGCATTTCAATGTAATCTACTTGGATTCGTTGAAAAGGCCAAACAGCTAAACCTCTACTTCCCACTATCTGCTTACGCATCACCTTCTTATTAATCCTTACACAATGTATACACTTTCATAACACTTGCATAGCTATTGTATACATACCCCTACAAACATATTTTCGTTTAACAAAATCAATAAGAGCTTGGGTTCCCCAATGAGGTCCCTCATACACACTCTCAATCACATTCCACATAACTGCTTTATTAAGCACTTGCACCCCCTCCTTAGTCATCCATTTACCATCCACTTTACGCACCCTGTTAAGGATATTGTTGTTGTGTAACAACTAGCAGAGTAAAGTGCACAGAGAAACGTTGCTGAGAGCAATGAGATAGAGATACATACAAACTGGTGTTATCATAAGTCTTTATAATGGGAAATAAACAATCTCGTAGTCTTCTAAACAGTCCAAGTCTTTACCGGTTAACTCCAAACAAACTCTTACCAAACAAACAGTAGTTGGTTCACAAACTCCGGATGGTAGCAGATCCACCCACACACGATAGCAGCTTATCATTTACTGAATACCTTACAGTACCCTTCTTAAATACATTGTTAAATTACAAGTAATTATAGCATGACTCAGCATTACAGCATGATGCAGCATTAAAACTTAAAGTAACAGAACACATATATTGCCTGGACAACCGTTAGGCCCAAATCATATCCTAACATGCTCCCCTTTGGACAGGCCAATATATACAGTTCAAATACAATATATACAGTTTAGATCCTTAATCCATAGCTTTCACAACATGCTTTATGTTTGACAGCACCTTGAGCTTTGGTAAAGTTATCCGCGATATTGTCTTCCGACATGCAATATTCCAGTTTAACCATATTGCTTTGGATACTTTGGCGAACATTCAGATATTGAATGTCAGTATGCTTGGATCTAGTTTTAACTGCTAAATTAGTTGCCATTTTTATAGCAGCTTGATTGTCCTCATGTATTACAATTGGATAATCCATCTTTAAACCAATATCCATCATTAGTTGTTTGTAATATATCAGATCAGTGCATACCAGTGATAGACATGAAAATTCTGCCTCCATTGTAGATAGACTAATATGTTTTTGACGAATTGATTTCCAGCCAATCAAACAATTGTCTAACATTATAGCTATACCCGATGTAGACTTTCTAGTGGTCACATCAGTAGCGAAACTGGCATCAGCATATGCGCTCAGTACTAAATCTTGGTTAGGTTCTAGATACAATGCATAATGCATCGTCATTTTCAGATATCTTAGTATACGCTTTGCGGCCTGCCAATGCCTATCAGTTGGCTCTGCATTATATCTTGCTAATTGGTTTACGCTAAATGATATATCCGGTCTCGACCAATTGCTGATATAAGATAGACTACCTATAAGAGACTGGTAGATCTCCTTACTAAAGTTAGGGCTTTGGATATCTTCATGGTTAAAACCCTGTGCCATAGGTGTCTTGGCCGGCTTACATAGCTCCATGCCATAACGCTTCAACATCTGGCTAATTTTGCTAGATTGAGATATTTTATAACCTCTAGCTGTTTGACTAATATCTAGTCCCAAATAATGCCTGATATTTCCTAAATTTCTGATCTTAAATTTAGTTTGTAACTGGTGAACGATATCTATGGCTTCCTTGTCAGTTTTAGTTATTATAGCTATGTCATCTGTAAACAATAACAAAAATGAAACTAACCCATTACTTTCTCTCTTAAAGAGACATTTATCCGCTATACCTTCATGAAAACCAATCCTATTTAGCTCTTTAACTATACATTGGTTCCACTCAAACCCTGATTGTTTCAAACCATAAAGGCTTTTCTTGAGCTTCCAACAATCAGTTTGGTTTTGTGTTTCAACTCCTAAAGGCTTCCTCATATAGATGGTGTGCCTTAATGGAGCATGCAAGTATGCCGTCTCCACGTCTATATGGTTAATACTATATTTGTTCTTAGCCGCCCATACCAGCATTGTTCTTAAAGTACTAGCACGTAAACTAGGAGCAAAAACCTCATCGAAATCTTTTTCGGTCTGAGAAAAACCTTGAGCTACTAGGCGAGCTTTATGGGTTACTGTCCCATCTATACCTTTCTTAATTTTGTAAACCCATCTACAACCTATTAATTTCTCACCAGGTGGCAATTTCACATTTTTATAAACATCTAAATCAGTCAATGACTTAATTTCCTTACTCATTGCCTCCTTCCAAGCCTTCTGCTCTTTTTCAGGATAAAGCCTGATATCATCATAACTTGAAGGTTCAATGTTAACTTGGCAAACTACAGTTGCCTTATATCGATCTGGTGGATGCCTTTCCCTAGTAGATCTTCTAGGCAATACAGGACTCATTTCAGATGTTTCAGTTTCATCCTCCCCTAAACCTACCTCCTGTTCCTCAACCTTAATAGAGGATTCTACAGTATCTATATCCTCAGGACTCTCATCAGGGATATGATGTTCTATACTAACAGTATTATCATCATGTCTGAAATCTGCACGCTCTAGTTTATCCCATCCTACGTGCTCTAGAAATTTAGCACTTGCACTACAGTACACACTAGTAGTACCCTGTGCCCAAAATCTAAAAGATCTATGATTTGATTCATAGCCAACAAAAAACATTTTTCTGGCTCTTTGTTGATCCTTTCTCCTAACACTAGAAGGAATATGTACCCAAGCTGGGGCTCCAAATGTGTGTAAATAACTAAGATTTGGTTTTTTCCCATGCCATAAGGTGAATGGTATTTCACCTGTAGAGGAATGAACCACGTTGTTTAGCACATGGTTAGCACACATAACAGCCTCGCCCCATAAATTTTCAGGCAAACCAGAATCTGCCAACATAGTTCTAATCATGGCTTGTAATGTTTGTCCTCGCCTCTCAATATAGGAATTATGCTGTGGTCTGTAAGGAGCAGATCGTTTATGCTGGATCCCTGCATCCTGCAAAAACTTTTCTAACCTTTGGTTAATAAATTCTGTACCATTATCAGTCACTAAGCATTTCACTTTAAATTTCTGCTTCCTTTCCACAAAACGCAGCCAGTTTTTTATATGCTGGAATGTTTCAGATTTTGTTTTCATAAGATAACAGAATCCGTATCTTGAATAATGGTCTACTATGCTTAGAATATAGCAGGCACCTCCTATACTGGGTTTCTTGGGTCCAATTAGGTCTATAAACACGACCTCTAACGGCTTTGTAGTTTTAAAACCATTAACACGGTTTGCTGGTGTAACCCTACTTTTCTGCTGACTACAGGCATTACAGTTCAGATATTTACTACATGCTTGTAGTTTTATCCCTTCCGATAATTGCACTGTCTTCTTTAATGTCCTGAAATTCAAGTGCCCAAGTCTCCGATGTAACAGATGAATACAATCATCATGTGGCTTAACGTTCTTATAAACAGACTTAGACTTAGCCACCAATACTGGGTTCTCCCTTAAAATGAATAAATCATTTTCTAAACTTGCAGTAACAACCTTGCCATCTTTCTCTATAAGACACTTATCATTTTTAAATGTTACTGTAAACCCAAATTGTACTAAAGATTTAACAGATAATAAATTGAATTTTAAACCAGGAATATATAACATAGGCAATGGTTCATTACTAAATGACCAACGAGCAACACCCTCTCCAGCTACCTTAACCTTCCAGCCATTTGCTAGTTTAACATGTTGGTTACTCTTCTCCATTTTAACAAAACATTTTCTATTTCTAGTAATAGATTGAGAAGCACCACTATCAACAACCCAACAATCCTGGTTAACATCAGTAGTTGAACTAGATATAGCTAAATTACAACCCTTCTTGGGTCTAATATTGTCCCTAACAGGCATTTTCTTATTTTTACAATATTTAACTATATGCCCTTTAGCCCCACATGCAAAACAACGTTTTACAAAATAAGCAGTTGAGTACATTTTATCTTCTTTTGGTTGTTGCACTCTCAACTGATCCCTTTCTTGTCTTCTTTTGGATTCTTCCAACAACCTACCGGTTATGCCAGCCAAAGTCAGTTCATCTCTGGACAAAACCTCTAACGAAGAAACAAAGTTGTCATAACTATCGTCCAAAGAAGAAAGAATTATGTAAACTTGTTGTAGTTCAGAGAAAACAAGTTCCTTTTCATGCAGCTCCTGGAAAATTCTGGTCATGGATTCCAAATGAACCATCATATCTCCCCCTTTAAGAAGATGTTGTCTAAATAATTTTCGTGTGAGATATATATGAGCACCCACAGAGTCACGAACATATAGTCTCTTCAACTTGGTCCAACACCTAGCAGCAGACTCTTCGCCACGGATATGGACATGCTGCTGGTCACCCAGTGTCAGTCCAATAATACATAGAGCTCGTTCATTGTCTCTGTTAAACTTGGCTAATTTCTTGGCATCTTCCTCATCAGCAGGATCCCATGCTGTTACATCCGGTGGATTATTAACTATGTCCCACAGTCCTTCTCTACGCAAAAGTAGACTACATTTTGTAGACCAGGATACATAGTTTGTTCCGTCCAGCCGGGTTATCATGGTAGAATTTGCTGCTTGTTCTAGTGCCATCTTCACTTAGATTGTTTATCACAAACACAGTTTGTACTACTCACAAACTCAAACAAGCTCTCAGTTTAACTCTGAAAAAATCCTAGTTACTTCTGGTTGGTCCTGGTTGGCCCTGGGCCCATAACCAATGTTAAGGATATTGTTGTTGTGTAACAACTAGCAGAGTAAAGTGCACAGAGAAACGTTGCTGAGAGCAATGAGATAGAGATACATACAAACTGGTGTTATCATAAGTCTTTATAATGGGAAATAAACAATCTCGTAGTCTTCTAAACAGTCCAAGTCTTTACCGGTTAACTCCAAACAAACTCTTACCAAACAAACAGTAGTTGGTTCACAAACTCCGGATGGTAGCAGATCCACCCACACACGATAGCAGCTTATCATTTACTGAATACCTTACAGTACCCTTCTTAAATACATTGTTAAATTACAAGTAATTATAGCATGACTCAGCATTACAGCATGATGCAGCATTAAAACTTAAAGTAACAGAACACATATATTGCCTGGACAACTGTTAGGCCCAAATCATATCCTAACACACCCCATCATCCATCATTTGTTTGTCCTCATCATCCGTAAATACAGGCTTCACATCAAAATCCAATGTAGGGATTAAATCATTAATGCCTCCCCTAATAATGCTGCCTTTTTTGCTGCTTTTTCTGCCATCCTATTTCCCACAATAAATTTAGAGGTTCCCTTTCTAGGTGCTTCAACATGTATAATAACGAGCCTTGCAAACATCAACTTGTTTTAATTCCTTCCCTCTACTCGATATCAATTCCCATTCAATCCATATTTTACCAAAAGCGTACTTTGAATCAGTGTAAATATTACCTACTTCATTGGTTAACAATTGTAATGCTTGTAATAAAGCAAAGACTTCACATGTTTATGCTAACCATTCAAATGGTAACCTTCCAGTTTCCAGTACTTCGGCAGTGTCCCCATTCACTACTGCATATCCATTCATCCTCTTCCCATTCTCCACCCGGGAAGACCCATCAATAAATAACCACACAATTATGTTCCACATTGTTCCATTCTTTTCTTTCTCCCCTGACAGGAATTCAGCTGGATTTAAATTCCTATTGGTCAAGAGAACCAAATTCTCTTGAGACAATAAAATAATCCCATATTTCAAAAGCCTAGCATTGGTGAGCCACCTTTGGGCTTTCTGCATCAGGTTTGTCCATTCCTGATGTGGACTACTCACCACCAATGCCCCACCAAAGGTTAATTTTCTACTCTTCTCCACCAAAAGTCAGTGGCAGCTTCAGCTTGTATGTACAAGGGCCAACCTTGCACCACAAGATCCATCAATTTTGACAAAAATATTACAGGTCTCTTCTTCCCAGCCCATATGTGAACCAACACTCCTTTGGCTATGCCATCATCCACTGCTACAAATAAGTGGAAGATTTTCCTTAAATCAGGCAAGCTCAACACTGGAGCCTGTATCATTGCTTTCTTCAACTCTTCAAACCTACATTTGGGGTTTTCATGAGCTGTAAGCCATAATCATCAAAATTATGACAAATCAAGGCTTGAACTATCTCGCTTTGCATGTAATGAGTCTATGTCATATATTAGTTTCACCTTTTAAGTTGCATTACTGAAATAAATGAACTTTTGCACAATATTCTAATTTTTCGAGTTTCACCTGTACTGACTGAAAAGAATATATAAACCTGTATGTAACAACCCTTCAGGGTTCAGACTTTGCTTGAGCTATTGCTGCTGAACCTTGCGCAATAAACCTTTCCTTTCGATAAAGAGCTGGTGTGGTCTCTTTTCTGTAACAGTACAGACTAACTTACAGGTAACTTCCTAGCTAGCCAGACCAAAAGTCCATCTCTACCTTCTACTAATAAGTAATTCTTCCCTCAAGGGAACATCCATTAGGGTGGGATCTAGCATTTTAGATAAATATACCTATATTTATATACCTTTCCTTCCCACCTCTGGGTTAAAATCCTCAAAATCCATTCCCTTATCTGGGCAACACTAAGCTAAAATAACATAGTTAACTATTCACCAGGCTATTCAATATCCAGGCTATCCTAGAAATTTCCTTAACTCCTTAGCATTCAAAATGCACAGACATAAAGACATAAAAGAGGGTGATAAAAAGAACACCTTCAAAAAGTAAAAAAAATCACCTAAAGGAGGTATTTCGGGTCTCTACTCCGAAAAATAATTGTTTCAAACTTTAATGTAACTTCTCTATTATATAACTTTATTTAAACACCTCAAACATTTCACAAAAAAAATAAAATCAAAATCGCAAGTCAGAGCAGGACAGGAAATATATCTGCGTAGCTGTCATATGCAGTCAAAAACAATGTTGCAGGATCAAGTCACCCATTCGCCCCTCCTCTCTTTCAGACAGACTCGGCAAAGTCACACATACATACCATTAAACAACAATTGCAGACCTGGAATAAAACCTGGGAAGGTTTCATCCCTTCAGATTCCCATTTTGTTTCCATCCTTTTCATCTTGTACCTTATTCTTCAAGCAGTGGAAAACCTTAGGATGTGGTTTATAATCAAAAACATGATTTCGGGAGGCTTCCGGTGGCGTCTCCGTCGTCGCCGGACGGTCTTTTTATGGCCGCCGGCTTCGTCGCACGTTGGAGCCGCCTCACAGCTGTCAGGTGGCTCGGAAAATCCTCTCTTCGGGCTGGAAGGGCGGATAGAGCCAGTGGGAGCAGGTAGAGCCCCCTGAATTGCCCCCAGGATCTCTTTTTTGCCCTGGGGAGCGCTCAGGGTGAAGGCTCCCTCTCCAACCCACTGAAGTTCCGCGCGGCAAGGGACCTCTGTTAAACGGCAGAGCGAGACGACGAGAGCAACTCCACCAATAATGGATGCTTAAAGTGAATAGAACTTGGTGAAATCTGGATCAGCATAAAGAAGCATAAAGAAGGGAAAAAGAAGGTACTTGGTTTGTGTTTTTTTTTTGTATAATCCTCAGTTTAAGAGTCTCTGGGAGAAAGTGTCTGAAAAATGGCGACTGGCTAAAATGGAGGAAGTAAGCTGAAAAGTGAAAAGTGATAGTTAAGCCTGCCTGGCAGTAGCTGAAAGAAATACTCTGACAAGACTTTAAAATAGAAATAAAATCTATTTAACCCCTTTCCTTGCAAAACTGGGGAGAAAAGCTGGACTAAGAGGAAAAGGAGGAAGATTTTCCTTTTTTGAAAGGTTAAGATTGTGTACAGGCATAGCTTCAAAACAAAAAGCAGGGGGAGAATCCCCCACGCATCAGACAAAAGTAAAGCCAGTCAAGCCACAAACACAGACTCAGACTCAAATTCAAGAAAGTGGAAATGAGGATTTGAAAGCTTTTATAGCTAAAACACTGGGAAGTGTTGTTGAAAAAATGGATAAGATGGAGGAAAAAATGGAGAAAAATCAAAACGAAATGAAGGAGCTGGTTAAAGAAAAATGTGATAAGTTGAGTCAAAATGTAACTAAAGCAGTAGCTGGTCTCTCAGATGTAGTGATGGTGGTGGAAAAAAAAGTGGATGAACTAAGTATAGAAGTTGAATCTAATAAGAAAGATGCAGAAGAGAAATTTTTTAAAGCTGATGTCAGAAACCAGAGACTTGAAGATGAAATCACAATGATGCAATTTCGGGCTATGGAGTTTGCTTTAAGACTGAGGGGAATAAGGGAAAATAACAGAGAAGATTTGAGAGCAGTTTGTGTAGAGGTATTGGCTCAGATTCTAAAGATTGAACCCAAGCTAATTTTTAGCAGAATTGACAAGATTTACAGGGTGAACTCTCATGTGGCAAGACAAAGGAATTTGCCTAGAGATGTTGTGATTTACTTTACTGATAGAAGATTGAGAAATGATATTTTGCAAAAATCTTTCCTTGCCACTGTTCAACTTGAAGGTAATCAAATCGGTGTTTACAAAGAGCTACCACCTAAGATGTTAAGGGATAGGAAGGATTATGGATTTTTTGTGAATGAATTGAAAAGACGTCAGATTCCATTCAGATGGGATGCTCCAGCTGGCATAATTTTGAGATACGAGGATGTAAGATACCGTCTAAATACTGTGGAAAAAGCAGAGCACTTCTATCATAATATTCTTAAAAGGGCTTCAACATCCCCACGTTCATCCACACTGATTTTTTATTTATTTATTTATTTTTAATTTGATTTATATGCCGCCCTTCTCCGGAGACTCAGGGCGGCTTACAATGCGTTAAGCAATAGCCTTCATACTTTTGTATATTTATACAAAGTCAGCTTATTGCCCCCACAAACTGGGTCCTCAATTTACCCACCTTAGAAAGGATGGAAGGCTGAGTCGACCTTGAGCCTGGCTAGGATTGAACTCACAGAAATTACAGGCAGCTGGTGTTAATTGCTGTCTTTAGTAGGAGGCATTAGCCCCCTACGCTACACAGGCTCGGTTAATAACTGTAGAAGGAGCTGTTAAAGATAAAGATCTTGAAGGAGGGATTGAGGAATTGTCTAGGCAAGTAGAATTAGAAGCAATACAAACCCAAAGAGCAATAGAAGAGTCTCCAGGAGCAGTAGGTGGTTTTTCAGATGATTTTTTTACAGACTTCCCAGAGCCTAAAATAAAGCACCCCAGAAGTACAAGAGAGGTGGATCTGGACCTTGAACTGTTGGCGCAAGAACCAAAAGATCAACGTATAACTCGTGCAGCAGAGAAGCAAAGGTTAGAGAAGCAAAAACAGCAGAGGTCCACGGTACCACAAGAAGAGAAGGGAGCAAATGGGAAAACACAGAAATCAGAAGCAGTGGGAGGAGCGAGACCAAAGACTACTGCTGTGCAACAGAGTCTTTGGCAATTGCTCGATTCGCTTCGTGAAACCTTAGATGACAGTTAGATTTTTATCATGGAATGTGAACGGATTGAATTCTCCACAGAAAAGAAGGAAAATATTTCATTATTTGAAACAGTATAAGAATGATGCTGTTTGTTTGCAAGAAACTCATATTAGAACCCAGGATCAAAAATATTTGATAAACTCCAAATTAGGTTCACATTTTATATCTTCCAGTTCTGGGAAAAAGAATGGATTAGTGTTGTATATTTCTAAAAGATTACCAGCTAAAGTTATAGAATCAGATGATGATGGAAGATATATTGCAATTGAAATAAATATACAGAATGTCTCATTGCTTTTGATTGGAATCTATGCCCCAAACTAACAGCAGGAAACCTTTTATAAATTACTATATGCTAAAATATTGCAATGGAATTATAAGTCAATTTTGATTATGGGAGACTGGAATGGCGTGATTGACACAACCCTAGCTAGGAAGACATCGGCTAAAATGGGGATTAAACTACCACAGACGTTCTTTGCGATGAAAGAAGATTTAGAATTGAAAGATGTATGGAGAGTTCAACATTCGAAGGAATTGGATTTTACTTTTTTCTCAGATCGACATAAATCCTTTTCTAGGATTGATTTTATGCTGGTTACACCTGATTTACTTACTAAAATGACTAAGACTAAGATATTTCCCAGGACTTTAACGGATCACAGTCCGATATGGATGGAAATGGAACTTGGCAAGAAGGAGAGAAGATCATGGAGATTGAACGAGAATTTGTTTAGATATGAGAAGAATATATTTGAACTTAAAAAACATGTGAAGGAATTTTTTCAACTGAATTTGAACAAGGGTACACCTATTGAAGTTATTTGGGATGCTAGCAAGGCATATATGAGAGGTGTACTGATTTATATGAACTCTAAGCATAGGTCAACTCAACAAAAGATAAGAACAGAATTGGAGTTAGAAATAAAGAAAGAAGAACAACTACATATAAAGAATCCGACCGACGAGAAACTACAGGAAACTATAAAACTTCTGAAAGATCAATTTCAAATGCTTATGGCTGAACAAACAGCAACTAATTTGCAATTTGCGAAGCATAATATTTTCTGTAACGCTAATAAGCCTGGTAGATGGTTGGCCTATACTCTGAGAAAACAACGAAGTTCTCGTATAATTGATACTATAGAATATAAAGGTAAACAAGTTTCCCAACAAAGTTCAATACAACAAGCTTTTTTAGATTATTATTCCAATCTATATTATAAAGATAATATAAAGAATGAGCTTATTGATGAATATCTTGAGAAGAGGAGAGTTACTAAAATTTCAAGAGAACAAAGGGAAAGAATGAATCAAGTTATAACTTCTGAAGAGATCTCATTTGCAATAAAACAACTGAAAACAGCCAAAGCTCCAGGGACGGATGGCTTGACAGCAATATATTATAAAACTCTACAAGCAGAACTGATTGAACATCTTAAGGATTTATTCTGTAGTATACAGCAGGGGGGTAAAATACCCCCATCGTGGAAGACGGTCTTTATTTCACTGATACCAAAGGAGGATGGTTCTACAAAACCAGAAAATTTCAGACCAATATCTCTCTTGAATACGGATTATAAAATTTTTGCAAAAGTATTAGCCAACAGACTGATGCCAGTTATCCAAGAGGTGATTCATCATGATCAAGCTGGATTTATAGAGGGCAGATATATGAAGGATAATGTGAGGCAACTCATAGATTTACTGGAATATCTTGAGAAAAATAAACAGATCTCTGCAGCGCTGGTGTTTTTGGATGCTGAAAAGGCTTTTGATCGAGTCAACTGGGATTTTCTAAAAAAGACTTTGCTTAAAATGGACTTTGGGGACCAGTTTATACATACGATCTCAGCAATTTATCAAGAACAGACAGCACAAATTGTTATTAATGGGAGTTTAACTACTAATTTTCATATACAAAAAGGAACTAGACAAGGTTGTCCGTTATCCCCACTGTTGTTTATTTTAACCTTAGAAGTTTTGTTGAATTCAATATGGGACTCGAATAATTTGAATGGAATAGTTATAAGGCAAAAGGACTACAGAACAAAAACATTTGCAGATGATCTGGTTGTCACCCTCACACGACCTTTGGAATCAATCATCCAGATGAAAAACACTATAGAAGAATATGGTTTGGTCTCAGGCTTTAGACTAAACCAGAAAAAGACTAAGATGATAGTTAAAAACATGTTGGAACCACAAAAGAGCAAACTGGAAAGGTTGGCAGGCTTTGAAATAGTTACAAAGGTGAAATATCTAGGAGTCCAGGTTGCAGTTTCTAATATAAAACTTTTTCAAAATAACTATGAGGTTTTGTGGCGTAAGATTCAAAAAGATTTTGAAATTTGGAAAAAACTGCAACTATCTTTACTTGGCAGAATAGCAGCAGTTAAGATGAACGTTCTACCTAGATTTCTGTTCTTGTTTCAAATGATTCCGGTGCTTAAAAGTGATAAAATTTTGGCCAAATGGCAATCAGGACTAAATAAATTTATCTGGAACAAGAAAAAACCAAGAGTCAAATTTAAAACAATGCAAGATGTTCGGGAAAGAGGAGGCCTTAAAGCTCCAAACTTACGTTTATATTATGAAGCAGCAGTGTTGACACAAGTGGGTGATTGGTTTGGAACAACAAAGACTGAAATTCTGAATATAGAAGGCCATGACTTGGACTTTGGCTGGCATGCATATTTATTCTATGAAGATAAGTTGGATAATGTATTTAAAAGTCACATATTGAGACATGCCTTGATGAGGGTCTGGAAAAAGCACCAGTTTAAAATGGATTACAAAATACCTTTGTGGTTCGACCTTGGACAAATCATGCAGAATATAAAGTCACTCGGGGGGATTTTATACAAAGAGATGCTTTTCAATGATGGGGGCAGATGGAGTTTGAAACCTTTGAAAACTCTGTTGGAAGAAGGGAGGAATTTAACTTGGTTGCAGTATTCTTAACTTCAATCGAGATGGAGAGAAGATCAGAAAATTGGTTTAATGCTACATGAAGAAGATTTGGTGATACAGATAAAACGGAAAGGGCCGATGCATATCAAAAGGGTTTATAACTTACTGTTAGAAAGTGATTCGGAGAGTGAACTAGTTAAAGATTGTATGATAAAGTGGGCACAAAACTTTGCAGAACCAGTTATGTTGGAGACATGGGAAAAAATCTGGGTCCAGAATGTTAAATTTACTCAAGCACAGAATTTGCAGGAAAATTTTTATAAAATGTTCTATAGATGGCATTTGGACCCTAAAAAACTGTCATGTATGTATCCAAATGTTCAACCTAAATGTTGGAGGTGTGATTGTTTGGATGCTACATACTTTCATATTTGGTGGACTTGTAGAAAAGTGAAAGCATTTTGGATTAAACTTTGGTGGGTTATGCAGAATATTTTGAAAAAGAAGCTTCAATTTTCTCCGCAACTGTTTTTGTTGGGTATAGTTAAGGATTGCTCACCGAGTGAAACGAGATTGATTTTATATATGATTACTGCAGCTAGGTTATTGATTGGTCAATATTGGAAAAAAGATAGTGTACCTACTATACAAGAATGGACATTGAAGATGGCTAATTTTGCAGAAATGGCAAAGATTTCTGCATACTTAAAAGACAGGACCCAAGAAGCGTTTGTTAGGAAGTGGAAGAAATGGGTAGATTATGTGCAAAACAAATATCAAACTAAGAAGTATCAATTAGTATTTGATTCATAATTATTTTTACTATAACTATTTTACTATATTTACTATAACAATAAGTAGAAAAGTTTTAATGTTAAAAATATTTGAAATTATTAGAACAGTATATTGTTAGCATATATTTTATAGAATAATTTTTTATATTGTTATTTAGAAAAATCTTAATGTTAAAATTTTTTGTTAAAGTTTATATACATGATTTACGGTTAGCATATATTTGTTAGAATAACTTTATATATATCTATTATACTGTCACCTAAACTTATAATGTTAAAAATACTTGATAAGCTTATATAGCATATATTGGACTTTATATATATTTACTATATTATTATCTAGAAAAATTTTAGTGTTAAAAATAACTTTATGTATATGTTTTATTGTTAGCATATTTTTCATAGAATAACTTTATATATATTTGTTATACTGTTATCTAGAAAAATCTTAATGTAAAGAATATTTGTTAAGCTTATATACATGATTTATGGTTAGCATATATTTGACAGAATAACTTTACATATATCTATTATACTATTATTTAGAAAAATTACAATGTTAAAAATATTTGATAAGTATATATATATGATTAATGGTTAGCATATATTTGATAGAATAACTTTACTTTATTCATGTGATCAGGTGGCCGTGGCTAGCTGATCATGACCATCCTCACATTTATGCCCAGGAACCGGAAGCGACAGTAAGTCTAGGCATACTGCTGGAGAGGCAGTTTCTGTAAGCAGGGCAATAAAGATTAGGCTAGGAAACAACACTGAATGTTGTAATTCCTTACAGGATTAACTCTGTAAAGCGGAAAAAAACAAAAGGAGATTTCTTTTAACAACTCCGAACTGCTTAACTACTTAACTACCTAACAACCGGTTCTACCAAACTGGTGCGAACCGGTAGAATCCCACCACTGCACGTAACCCCTCGTGCTCTCCCCACCCCACGCACATGCACACGCAACCCACCCCCCTGTGCCCCATTTTGGGCCTAGTAGGCCTCTCTGCAGCCTCCTGGGACCAAAAACGGGCCACGGGGGGGCACTCCGACCCCCCACACATTCATCTCCCGCATGCGCACCACCCCTGTGCATGCGCGGCAAAGACCTGAAAACTAACTGGCTGGCGGGAGGCCCATGCGTATGCGTGGTAGAACTGAACTGGGTGACAGCTCGTGTCCTCTTTTCTGTTCTCTTTTTTAAAAAACCAGTTCTCTTTCCATCATCTGTATAAATTCTTTATCTTTTGTTATAGATTGATTTAAAGACCACCTTATTCTTCTCTTTTGTCCCTTCCAACTGATTTTAACTGGATTATGATTGGCCCATAGGTTTTTTTTTCTATTTCTAACTCTTGCACATTTACACTCAGTTCCAGAGTCATCCAAATCATATCTATTCTGAACCAAGATTGATGCACATTAGAATAGAATGTATACTGATTTTTCCCTGGATTCATTTCTCTCCATGTGTCTTGTATCGACAGTTCTTCTAGCATTTTAACAAAGGTTCTGGGTAACGTCCTTCTTGGTTTTTTATTTATTTTACTACTTTTGTAATCAGGTTTTGTGTCAACTATTGCATTAAAGTCTCCTATAAGACAAATATTTTCATATTCTCTTTCATTTTAACTTCACAGAAGCTGGTGGGAGGATCTGCTGGCTGTGAGGGGGGAGTCTGAGAGCGAGTACAGAGGAGAAAGGTAGCAGCCCATATAACTAATCATATAACTATAAACCAAAAATATCAATACTATATTCAGGGTTAGTGCACTTGAGATTGTGATTTTATTTTATTTCAAAATGACCAGATTAGTTCAGTGTAATACTTGCTTTGCAGCTGTCTTTCGCAGTACTCTTTTCAAATTTGGGTGCTGTCCTCTTTGTAAACAAATTACTAGTCTACATGGACAGATTACCTATCTAGAATGGGTATGTCTAGTTTAATGAAAAGAAAGACTGGGGAGACATGATAGCAGTGTCCCAATATCTCAGGGGTTGCCACAAAGAAGAGGGAGTCAAACTATTCTCCAAAGCATCTGAGGGTAGAACAAGAAGCAATGGGTGGAAACTAATCAAGGAGAGAAGCAACTTAGAACTAAGGAGAAATTTCCTGACAGTTAGAACAATTAATAAGTGGAACAACTTGCCTGCAGAAGTTGTGAATGCTCCAACACTGGACATTTTTAAGAATATGTTGGATAACCATTTGTCCGAAGTGGTGTAGGGTTTCCTGCCTGGTCAGGGGGTTGGACTAGAAGACTTCCAAGGTCCCTTCCAACTCTGTTATTCTAGTCTAGTCTAGTCTAGTCTAGTCTAGTCTAGTCTAGTCTATCTAGTCTAGTCTAGTCTAGTCTAGTCTAAAGTATCTTCTTGTGGAGTTTTTTGTAAAATTCTTCTTGACCATTGTTTGGTGCATATATGGCAACCAAGAGTGACTGTTTTTCATTTAAAGTCACCTCCACCATCAAATTCTCCCTTCTTCATCTTTGAAGATTTGTTTGGCATTTATTGTCTCTTTAACGTATAGTACCACCCCTCTTCTTTTTTGTTGCGATAGTGAGTAAAATAATTTTCCCAGTTTAGAGTATTCCAATAATTTATAATGGTGTTTCTTAATATGTACTTCTTGAAGTGATATTATGTCCAGTGTCAAGTTTCGATGTCGTCTCAAATAAATTGCATTTCAACAAAAAGTCTTTGATAAAATCTCTCATTTATTAAGCACAACCGATACCCGACTCCGTCATAGCCAACACTGGCTTCCTGACCCAAAACCCTCCCTTTCCTTTCCCAACTCCTCTGCACTCATTGACCATCTTCCAAGTCACTCTGCCCCTAATCTACTGCTCCAGCTCAAAGGAATTTCCTCCCTCCCATCCCATCTCCTAGGGGATATCATCTCCAGGGAAAATAAGTAGGTGAAAAGTCAAACGTCCCTTGCCAGATGCCTCTTCTTCTCCTTCTTATGTCAGCACTAGAGTAAATGCAGCTTGAAGTGCTGACATCCAGTTTGTGTAAATTCTAAAAGTTTTGTCCATTTCCATTTCCTGCTTGTCTATTCTTAGCGCCTTCACCAGCAACTCTTCCATTATCCCTGGTAGGTCCTCTACCTTCTCCTCTTCTATATTCTGGAATCTCAGGTAATGGGCAGCGTTTTCTTTTTTTCTTTTTTTATATTTTTTTTTAAATTTTACAGTCAGGTCCAGAAATATTGGGACATCAACACAATTCTAACATCTTTGGCTCTATACACCACCACAATGGAGTTGGAATGAAACAAACACAATGTGCTTTAACTGCAGACTGTCAGCTTTATTTTGAGGGTATGTACATCCAACTCAGGTGAACGGTGTAAGATTTACAGAAGTTTGCACATGTGCCTCCCACTTGTTAAGGGACCAAAGGTAATGGGACAGAATAATCATCATAAATCAAACTTTCCCTTCTTAATACTTCATTGCAAATCCTTTGCAGTCAATCACAGCCTGAAGTCTGGAACGCATAGACATCACCAGACGCTGGGTTTCATCCCTGGTGATGCTCTGCCAGGCCTCTACTGCAACTGTCTTCAGTTCCTGCTTGTTCTTGGGGCATTTTCCCTTCAGTTTTGTCTTCAGCAAGTGAAATGCATGCTCAATGGGATTCAGGTCAGGTGATTGATTTGGCCATTGCATAACATTCCACTTCTGTCCCTTCAAAAACTCTTTGGTTGCTTTTGCAGTATGCTTTGGGTCATTGTCCATCTGCACTGTGAAGTGCCATCCAATGAGTTCTGCAGCATTTGGCTGAATGTGAGCAGATAATATTGCCCGAAACACTTCAGAATTCATCCTGCTGCTTTTGTCAGCAGTCACATCATCAATAAATGCAAGAGAACCAGTTCCATTGGCAGTCATACATGCCCACGCCATGACACTACCACCACCATGCTTCACTGATGAGGTGGTATGCTTAGGATCATGAGCAGTTCCTTTCCTTCTCCATACTCTTCTCTTCCCATCACACTGGTACAAGTTGATCTTGGTCACATCTGTCCATAGGATCCTGTTCCAGAACTGTGAAGGCTTTGTTAGATGTTGTTTGGCAAACTCTAATCTGGCCTTCCTGTTTTTGAGGCTCACCAATGGTTTACATCTTGTGGTGAACCCTCTGTATTCACTCTGGTGAAGTCTTCTCTTGATTGTTGACTTTGACACACATACACCTATCTCCTGGAGAGTGTTCTTGATCTGGCCAACTGTTGTCAAGGGTGTTTTCTTCACCAGGGAAAGAATTCTTCGGTCATCCACCACAGTTGTTTTCCGTGGTCTCCCGGGTCTTTTGGTGTTGCTGATCTCACTGGTGCGTTCCTTCTTTTTGAGAATGTTCCAAACAGTTGTTCTGGCCACGCCTAATGTTCTTGCTGTCTCTCTGATGGGTTTGTTTTGTTTCTTCAGCCTAATGATGGCTTGCTTCACGGATAGTGACAGCTCTTTGGATCTCATCTTGAGTTTTGACAGCAACAGATTCCAAATGCAAATAGCACACTTGAAATGAACTCTGGGCCTTTTACCTGCACATTGAAATTGGGGTAATGAGGGAATATCACGCACCTGGCCATGGAATAGCTGAGAAGCCAATTGTCCCATTACCTTTGGTCCCTTAACAAGTGGGAGGCACATATGCAAACTGCTGTAAGTCCTACACCGTTCACCTGAGCTGGATGTACATACCCTCAAATTAAAGCTGACAGTCTGCAGTTAAAGCACATTGTGTTTGTTTCATTCCAACTCCATTGTGGTGGTGTATAGAGCCAAAGATGTTAGAATTGTGTTGATGTCCCAATATTTCTGGACCTGACTGTATTCTATGCACCAATACACAAATGAAATATACAATCCTGCCACCATGGTGTAATGTGAGTACATTGTCCATAAATATAAAGTCATTCCTTCATACATACATACTTGCCATCATATATATACATCATCCTATATCTATTCTATCCCACCTTTTCCAACTGTTATAAAATTCTGAATCTTTTTTACCATTGATCAATCTAGTTAATCTATCTGATTCCGCACACGCATTAATTTTATATATTATTTTCAAATCCATCGGTAAGTATTGATTTTTCCACTCCTGCGCATATGCTAATCTTGCTGCAGTAATAATGTGAATCAACAAGAACCATATACCTGATTTAACATTCAAAGGTTTTGCCCCCAACAGGAAAATCTCGGGCCTTAATTCCAAATTAATCTGTGTAATTTCCAAAATCCACTGCCGTATTTTTTTCCAATATTTAACTGCCTGCGGGCAGGTCCACCATTGGTGAAAATAAGTTCCATTACTGTAACCACATTTCCAACAGCAGGAAGATGTCCCGGGAAAGATTTTAGCTAGTCTCGCGGGGGGGAGATGCCAACGGTAGACCATTTTATATATGTTTTCTTTGTATGAAGAGGCCATAGTTAATTTCATATTTTTCAACCAAATCTGTTCCCATTGCTGGAAGTCAAGGGGAGAACCAAAATTTCGCCCCCACACTATCATACAATCCTTCACTACATCCTGTCCTATCTGCAGAGACAATAAATATGCATAACATTTAGATAGTACCCCTTTCCCTCCTTCTAGTAAGATCTTGTCCAATTCTTGTCTTTTATGGTAAATTCCTTCGCTATATAAATCTTTTTTATACTTGGAGTACACTTGGGAATAAGACCACCAGTCTATATTTCAGAAAGCCATGGGTAGATTGTACAATCACATGCTGCCACCCTATGGCACTCTCAAAATACTGCAATGACCACATTACACAGGCTGCACCAGATTCACACTCATTGTACCTCTTCTCAGGAGCTCCCCATTTCCTAGATGCTAAACCAATAAGTATATATTTGTTGTTAGCATTTTTCTGAAATAAAGAGGCAGCAAAAACTTCAGGCAACCATGAAGGTTTTAAAAAGAAGGCTGATTGGGGTCTGGAGGATGTAGCTTAATGGATCACCCAACCTATAGTTTTAATTTCTGCAAACGATCAGTAAGGTTCACAGTCCATTCCCAAGGGACATTCTTTTTTTTTTATTGAAAAAGTTTTACAAATACAAATTTTCTTTTCTCCCACCCCCCCTAACCCATCCCTCCCCTCCCTTGGCTTCCCTTATAAAAGTTATTATTCATACAAACTCCCCAAATATTTAAAAAAAAGAGAAAAAGGTGAAATCCTAATCAAATCATGTCATACATTTCTCCCATCTACTCTACCCCCTGTCAGTACTAAAAATTTCTAAATAACATCCAAATAATAACTATCTAATCCTTCCTTAATTTATAATGTCTACACATATCTATCCCCAATATTACAAAATTAAATCCAAATCATAATTCCCCCCAATTACTCTACCCCCTATATAAACTATCACTTTCTACTTAACATATTTTAAATAACATTCTGCATCTGCATAACAACTTCTGTGTAATCCAGATCATAATTCCCCCCAATTTCTTTACCCCCTTTATACTATAACTCTCATCATAACATAGCTTTTTTCAGCTAAATGCTATCTGGTACTTCTTTGTTTGATATCTATTCTGCACATAATCTATCCATTTCTTCCATTCCCTAACAAAAGTTTCTTGGGTCTTATCTTTTAAATACGCTGATATCTTTGCCATTTCTGCAAAACTAGCCACCTTCAGAATCCATTCTTCAATAGTAGGTAAAATATCTTTTTTCCAATATTGTCCAATCAACAACCTAGCTGCTGTAATCATGTGTAATATCAATCTTGTTTCGTTCAAACATGTGAAGAATCCTTAACTATACCCAATAAAAACAGTTGTGGAGAAAATTGGAGCTTCTTCTTCAGCACATTTTGCATAACCCACCAAAGTTTAATCCAAAAAGCTTTCACTTTTCTGCAAGTCCACCAAATATGGTAATATGTAGCATCTAAACAATCACATCTCCAACATCTTGGTTGAACATTAGGATACATGCATGACAGTTTCTTAGGATCTAAATGCCACCTATAAAACATTTTATAAGTTTTCCCTCAAATTCTGTGACTGAGTAAATTTAACATTCTGGACTCATATCTTTTCCCATGTTTCCATCATAACTGGTTCTGCAAAGTTTTGTGCCCATTTTATCATACAATCTTTAACTAATTTGCTTTCAGAATCTCTTTCTAACAATATATTATAAACCCTTTTAATATGCATTGGGCCTTTCTCTTTTATCTGTCTCACCAGATTTTCTTCATGCATCATTAAATCAGTTTTTTGGTCTTCCCTCCATCTTGATTGAAGTTGACTATACTGTAGCCAAATTAAATTAATCCCTTCTTCCAACAGAGTATTTAAATGACTTCAAGTTCCAACTGCCCCCATCATCAAGAAGTATCTCTTTATATAAAATCCCCCCGAGTGACTTTATATTCCGCATAATGTGACCAAGATCCAACCACAAAGGTATTTTGTAATCCAATTTAAACTGGTGCTTCTTCCAAACTCTCATCAGAGAATTTCTGAGTATATGACTTCTAAATACATTATCAACTTTGTTGTCATAAAATAAATATGCATGCCAACCAAATTCCAAATCGTGGCCTTCTATATTCAATATTTCAGTCCTTGTTGTTCCAAACCAATCACTCGCTTGTGTCAACGCTGCTGCTTCATAATATAATCGTAGGTTTGGAACTTTAAGGCCACCCCTTTCCCGAACATCTTGCATAATTTTCAGTTTTACTCTTGGCTTTTTCTCATTCCAAATAAATTTATTCAATCCTTTTTGCCATTCAATCAAGTTTTTATCACTTTTAAGCACCGGAATCATTTGAAACAAAAACAAAAATCTAGGTAGAATGTTCATCTTAACTGCTGCTATTCTACCAAGTAGAGATAGTTGCAGTTTTTTCCAAGTTTCCATATCTTTTTGCACCCTTTGCCACAATGCTTCGTAATTGTTTTGAAAAAGTTTTATATTCGAAGCTGCAACTTGCACTCCTAGATATTTCACCTTTGCAACTATTTCAAAGCCTGCCTTCCTTTCAAGTTCCATCTTTTGACCTTCCAACATATTTTTAACTATCATCTTGGTTTTTTTCTGATTCAATCTAAATCCTGATACCAAACCATATTCTTCTATAATATCTTTCATCTGGATAATTGATTCCAATGGCCGTGTTAGGGTAACCACCAGATCATCTGCAAATGCCCTTGCTCTGTAATCCTTTTGCCTTATAACTATGCCATTCAAAGTATTCGAGTCTCTTATTGAGTTCAACAAGACTTCTAAAGTTAAAATAAACAACAGTGGGGATAACGGACAACCTTGTCTTGTTCCTTTTTGTATATTAAAATTTGTTGTTAAACTCCCATTGATAATAATTTGTGCTGTTCGCTCTTGATAAATTGCTGAGACCGCCTGAACAAACTGATCCCCAAAGTTCATTTTTACTAAAGTCTTTAATAGAAAGTTCCAATTGACCCGATCAAAGGCCTTTTCCGCATCCAAAAACACCAGCACTGCAGGGATCTGTTTACTTTTCTCAAGATATTCCAATAAATCTATGATTTGCCTCACATTATCCTTCATATATCTGCCTTCTATAAATCCAGCTTGGTCATGAAGAATCACCTCTTGCATAACTGGCATTAATCTGTTGGCTAATACTTTTGCAAAAATTTTGTAATCCGTATTCAGGAGAGATATTGGTCTAAAATTTTCTGGTTTTGTGGAACCTTCCTCTTTTGGTATCAGTGAAATAAAGGCCATCTTCCATGAAAGGGGTATCTTTCCCCCCTGTTGTATACTACAAAATAAGTCTTTGAGATGTTCAATCATTTCTGTTTGTAAAGTTTTATAATACACTGCTGTCAAACCATCCGTCCCTGGAGCGTTATCCGTTTTCAGTTGTTTGATTGCAAAAACAATCTCCTCGGATGTTATTAATTGATTCATTCTTTCCTTTTGCTCTCTGGAGATTTTTGTAAGTCTAGTTCCTTCTAAATATTTATCAATAAGTTCATTCTTTATATGGTCTTTGGCATATAATTTAGAGTAATAATCTAAAAAAGCTTGTTTGATTAAATTTTGTTGAAAAACTTCCTTCCCTCCATAATCAATAATATCAATAATTCAGGAACTCTGCTGTTTTCTCAGTGTATAAGCCAACCATCTGCCCAGTTTATTAGCATTACAAAATGTATTATGTTTTGCAAATTGTAAATTAGTTGCAGTTTGTTCCACTATAAGCATTTGAAATTGGTCTTTCAGAAGTTTTATGGTTTCTTGTAATTTTTTATCCAACGGATTTCTTATATGTAATTGTTCTTTTTTCTTTATTTCCGCCTCCAATTCTAATCTTTTCCTTTGTTGATGTGACTTGTGTTTAGAGTTCATATAAATCAATACTCTTCGCATGTATGCCTTGCTTGCGTCCCAAACAATTTCAATGGGTGTACCGTTGTTCAGATTCATTTCAAAAAATTCCTTCACATGTTTTTTGAGTTCAATTATATTCTTTTCATATCTAAACAAATTCTCATTTAATCTCCAGGATCTTCTCTCCTTCTTTCCCATTTCTATCTCTCCACATCGGGCTATGATCCGTTAAGGTCCTGGGAAATATTTTCGTCTTTCTTGTTTTAGTAAGTAAATCAGCTGTAACTAAAATAAAATCAATCCTAGAAAAGGATCTATGTCAATCTGAAAAGAATGTAAAGTCCAGTTCTTTCGGATTCTGCTCTCTCCATACATCTCTCAGTTCCAAATCCTCTTTCATATCAAAAAAAATCTGTGGTAATTTGACCCCTGATTTTGCCAAGCTCTTTTTATCAATTTTAGTGTCAATCACTCCATTCCAATCTCCCATAATCAAGATAGACTTGTAATTCCATTGCAATATTTTAGCATATAATAATTTATAAAATTTTTCCTGCTGTTGGTTAGGAGCGTAGATTCCAATCACCAAAAGTGGGTCATTCTGTATATTTAATTCAATTGCTATATATCTTCTGCAATCATCTGTTTCTATAACTTTAGCTGATAGTCTTTTGTTTATATACAACACCACACCATTCTTTTTTTCTAAGCTTGAAGATATAAATTGTACACCTAATTTAGAATTCATCAGATATTTTTGGTCCTCGATTCTAATATGGGTTTCTTGCAAACAAATAACATCATTATTAAATTGTCTCAAATAATGAAATATTTTCCTTCTTTTCTGTGGAGAGTTCAAACCATTCACATTCCAAGATAAAAATTTAATTGTCATTTGTAGTCTCACGAAGCGAAGCAAGCATTTGCCGAAGTTTCTGTTCCAAAGCAGTAGTCTTCGGTCTAGCTCCTCCCATGGCTTCAGATTTCTGCGGTTTGTCATTAGCCCCCTTCTTCTCTTGTGGTATAATAGACCTCTGCTGCTGTTCCTTCTCCAAGATTTGTTTCTGAGCTGCTCGAGTTATACGTTGATCTTTAGGTTCTTGCATCAGCAGTTCAAGGTCCAGTGCCACCTCTCTTGTGCCTCTGGGTATTCCTTTTCTGGGCTCTGAAAAGTCCAGCAGTAATTCATCTGAAGAGCCACCTGTTGCTCCTTGGCATTCCTCTATTGCACGTTGACATTCTATTGCCTCCAACTCCATCTGCTTCCGCTGTTCCTCCGTCTCTCTTTCAAATTCCTTATCTTTATCACCCTCCTCTATAGTTAGCACCGAGGATGAACGTGGAGATGTTGCACCAGGTTTAAGAACACAGTAGTAGAAATGTTCCGCTTTTTCAATAGTATTTAATCGATATCTCTCACCTTCGTATCTCAATATTATGCCAACTTAGGCATCCCACCTAAATGGAATCTGACGTTTCTTCAGTTCAGTCACCAAAAAACCAAAGTCCTTTCTATCTCTTAACATCTTAGGTGGTAGTTCTTTGTAGACACCAATCTGATTTCCATCTACCTGGATAGTAGTAAGAAAGGACTTTTGCAAAATATCATTTCTCATTCTTCTATCAGTGAAATAAACCACCACATCTCTAGGCAAATTCCTTTGCCTCGCCACCCGAGAATTCACTCTGTAAACCTTGCCAATCCTGCTAAAAATTTCTTCAGGTTTTTCCTTAAGCATCACAGCAAGTGCATCAGCACAAACTACTCTTAGATCTTCTCTATTATTTTCCTTTAGTCCTCTCAGTCTCAAGGCAAACTCCATAGATCTAAATTGTATCATTGTCACTTCATTTTCAATCCTTTGAGTCTTAATGTCCACATTAAAATTTTTGTCATCAGTTGCCCTCATTTTGGATTCAAATTCTGAGCTAAGTTCACCCACTTTTTTCTCAATCTCAACCACCGCATCTGAAAGACCAGAGACTACTGTGATTATATCTTGCTTCATCTTATCATATTTTTCTTGAACCACCTTCTTAATTTCCTGTTGGGATTTTTCCATAGCTTCAGCTTGATTCCCTAGAGCCATAGCTATAAACTCTTTCAAGTCTTTAAATCCAGCTTCCTGTTCATGACTCTGGGTCTGTATCTCTGGCTTTTCTGGCTTTTCTTTTGTTTGATGAGTGGGGGAGCCCCCCCCCCCCCCGGTTGCTTTAGGAGCTGGCTTAGTTTGTTTAGAAGCCATGCCTCTGCACAGTCTTAGTCTTTCCAAAAAAGAGGACTTCCCTCCTTTCCCACCTTTCCTCCCCAGCTTTATAAAGAAGAAAAATTAAATAGAAAACTTTCCTTTTTTTTTTCTTGTGTCTTACAGTGTTACTTTAAACAGTTCAATTGGTTTGGAACACACAAACGTTTCTACTTTCACTTTTAAGTTTTTTTCCTTCCATTGAAGCCAGTTGCCATTTTAAGTCACTTTCTCCGCTTTCACTCCTTCTTTCTTGTAAAAATTATAATGAAAATTATTAACAGGGCTAGCCAAAATACTTGCGTTTTGTAAAGTCCGGATTTCACCCTGCTTGGTTTAGGAGCTTCTGTTGTTTTTCGCTGGCGTTATCCTGCCGTCTGGCTCTGTTTTCACAGTGTTTCCCCACTGTCCGGAGCCTCGGTGAGCTGAAAAGGGAGCCTCACCCTGTTTCTTCCCCCAGGACAAAAAAAAAAAGAACCCAGGGGCTTCACAGGGGGCTCTACCTCATCTCGCCGGCTCTACCCGCACTTCCTCAAGAAGATCGAGCTTTCCGAGCCACCTCTCAGCTGCTGAGGTGGCTCTAACAGGCGGCGGAACTGGCGGTCTTAAAAAGACCCTCGCAACGGCAGAAACGCCAACCGGAAGCCCCCAAGAGACATTCTTCTTCAGCAGGTGATACAGGGGAGCAGTTCAGCATAATTAGGTATGTGATTTCAGAAAAAAGCAAAAGCACCTAGAAGGGTTCTCAAAGAATTAATATCAACAGGCACTGGCATAAAACAGAGTGCATGTGCTCTTTGCTTAACTATTCCATAGAAATCCTGATCTATTGTTAGTCCCAAAAACTTTACTTGTGGCTTTAATAACTGGGCTTTCCCAAGGTTTACTTTAAAGCCAGTGTCATGAATCAAACGTAAGACTCGCAAAGTTTGTTCTCTTACTTCCTGCTCTGTTTCTCCTTGAACTAGAATATCATCATCATCAGATGGCAATATTTCTAACATTTCTCTCACGTATTTATGAGCTATCACTCATAAATTGGCTAAATCAATCATACTAAAATATCTGGAAGTAGTCAAAATCTGAGTTTTCAAATTGGTAATGCTGGTAACAATAGAAGCGATAAAGGGGGGGGACTCTATTTACTTTTCTAAAATCAACAATCATTAGATAAGTCTTTCCATCAGATTTTAGAACTGGCCAAATTGAACTATTAAAAGGGCTTCTTGTTTTTTCTATACTGCTTTCACTAAAAGGCCCTCAATGACTGGTTTAAGGCCCCGAACAGCAGCTGGATTCAAGGCATACTGTACAGCAGGGCCTATAATTTCTACCATTGCAGAAACATGCTTTTCTGCCTGGTATTTATTGAGTTGGTGGACCCCAGGGACCTGTTTTTTCCACCATTCCGAGGTGTCTCCCTGATCCTCCTCTATTTTCATGGAATGAACTTTCCCTTTAAAGGGGGTTAATTTAAAAAGTTACCCTTTTCGTGTAAACCAAAATCCTTTATTAAAGAAAGACATCCCCAGAATAAGGTTCTCATTACTCTCTTTGTCCCACAGTCCTTTAATCATGATCCTGTCTCCCGGCACCATTAAGTAAAAAGATAAAATCAGAATAAATCTGGGCTTTCCCCAATACCCTGTTACAGTCATATATCCCAGCCTTTGTGCTCCTGGTGGTCAAAAATTAACTATACAATCAGTAGTGCCTGGGTCTAGGAGGGAGCAATGCTCTTTAAAAGAATCATCCTGTACAAAATAAAAATATCTATTGTCATCTTGGACCCCTATAATTTTTCCCAGCAGTTTAAAATAACTCAGGGGTTCTATGCCCACTGGGCACCCCTAATTGGAGGTTCCTTGAAGTGTTGATTTTAATTCCCTAATCATCTGTAGTAAATCCTCATTAGGAGGAGCAAAAGGAGACGCTTTTGGAGAATTGCAACAATCAATTTTTGCTTTTGTAACCTTATCCAATCCTGACTTCAAATCCCTAAACTTTCCAATTTTCTCTGGAAACCTAACTTCAGATACTCCAAGAGGATCACAGTGTTCTGGCCCCGTGCCCAGAAATAACCCCCCCTCAGACAACCAGAGGCTAAGGAACTGGCAGGCAACCAAGTGAGATGATAACAAAGGTCGGCAGCAATCCACAGCTGCTTGCCAACGTGTTTATTAAAAGGTCCGTCACATACACAGCAAAGCTAAGACGCCGGGCCGATTCAAAACCGGGATCCACATATCTTTGTTTTGTTCATCACAAAGATATGGCGACAATCCCTCCCTTATTGTTGTGGCCCCGTCCTCTGAGCCTATCCCATTGGAGGAAGGAAGCTCTGAGCATGAGGAAGAGGAGCCAGCCAGATCTCCCAGCCCCCCCCCCCCCGGCACTGTCTCAGGTGCCAGCTGAAAGAGAGCCAAGTAGTGGGGAAACAGGTGTCTCAGATGAGAGTGAGGGAGAGACGTCATTCCTGGACGCACGCCAAAGAAGGCGAGATAAACGCTTACTGCAGCTGCGGCGACGCATGAGGGAATAGACCTGAGTCACTGGACTGGAGTCACAGGATCAATGAGTCACTGGACCACACCCAGAGCTTATATAAGACAGGAGGGTGGGTCATGATTTCTGTGACGAACAACAAAGCAATCTCGTAGTCTTGGGAGCTAAAAGAACGGATTTTGGCAAAGCTACGTAGGTGATTTTCTTTTTGTGTGAACTAATAAAGTCCTTGGCAGACGGTGTGCATATCGCTGCCAAGTTTGAGATAAGAACTGTGGAGTGTGCCAAGTGCTTCTTAACCCTCGACTGGCTGTGTTTTTGTGGGTCTCTGAAGGGGGGGACAGATCACTTATATAGTCTGGCAGGAGGCGTGGTCCACCAGCTAATCACGACCACGCCTCTTCCTCTGCTGGGCTCTCCTGTCTCTCCAATGCTGGCGAGGGTCCAACCAAAACTCACTCCCCTCATCAATGTCCTCCTGTGGCTGCGGGGACGAGCTTGGCTCTGGGCCTATCTCCTGCCCTTCGGTGTCCTCCGGAGGCATTGCCAGAGAGGAGAGTCCTGGAGAAGGAGGCCTTGCCAACTCCTCTCCCTCACTCTCAGAGTCCTCCCCTGCTGATGACGCAGGCTCAGGCAACGGAGCCACAACACACAGGATGCTAACATCTGATAAACTCTTCTGTCAGTTTTCCATCCATTTTACTAAGAGGAACCCCCTTCTATCAGAGCAATCTCCAAATGGTCATTCTTATATTATTAGATTGTGAGGGGCTCTGGCCCCCTACCCCTTTATTGGTGAACTGGGTCCCATTATAAACACCAGTTTTTTCATTAGTCCTCATAAGTGGTTTCCCTTTAGCTTCATTAATCTGAACTCTCCCTTATCCCTGTCTTCAAAATCCTTCCTGCACATAATATTACCTTGCTTTTTCACTAGTTTTAAAGTCTGTAAAAATTCCTTGGAGTCTTTCGGCCAATCCAATGGTTGGATTCCTATAGCTTGTCTTAATGGGGGAGCAAGCCCATCAACCATCAATCTCAATGTGCTGTTATCTTGCAATGTCTCTATTAGACTTCCACTATTAATACATTCTCCAATTAAATCATCAGGGGGTAGGTACAATCCTGTTAGATATAGTCCAGTAATAAACCTTTTAACATAATGTTCTGGACTTTCCCCTGATTGTTGAGTCCAATTCATTATGGTTTTCTGAGCTCCTATTAAATTGGTTTCTTCTACAAAGTCCCTTAAAACTGCTAAATAGGACTTATTGTCCATCTTTGGAGCAAAGTCAACTGTTTCAGCATACATTTTTACAAAATCTCTGGATCTCAGAGGTCATCAAGCCCTCTTTATCAATCTCTAAAGCCAAATTGGTAGTCCACACAATCTCTTCTTTAATGGCTCCTAGCCTCCCTTTTAAATCCCTTAATTCTAGATATTGGTTCATAAGAAATTTGATGTTTAAAACCCCTTCCTGTGTCTGCGCTAATGGAAACCTTCTTCATAGCAGAAACTTTAGATCTGAAAGGACCACAACAGGGGTTAGTATAATACTCAGGTTCACCACAACTGGTTGTGTCAAACCCATCACAAGGGTCGTATTTACTCATACAAGAGACCCTTCCTTGTTTATTTTTACTAACAGCTGTACTTTTACTCATCAGCTGTGCCAGACTTTGTGTCTTAATTTTCATTACCTGTAATTATCTAGTTTGATCTTCCATAGATTGTTTCATTTCTCTATCTCAGTTTTCTCAAGAATTTGTTCTAAAGCTTGTCTATATTGCATACTTTCCCCCAATTCCTCATCTTTCTTATTAATTTCCTCTTGCACTATTGCCGTCATGTCCCTAGTTTCCTCAAAACTTTCCAAAACAAATTTCAAAGCAAAGTCTAAAAAGGCTAAATTTTCCTTTTGAACTTTATCAGTACTGTCTTCCTTAGTAATAGGGTGTACATTCTTATATACTGTAGACTTTACTTTGTCTAAGGAAGACTTCTCTCCCTTTACGACCTCCAATAATTCTCTCGTTCCTCTCTCTAATATCTCTGTTGTTTCCCGAGTTCCAGTTAAACCTTGTTGAACACTATGCAACATACAGTGGGGCAAAGAAGTATTTAGTCAGCCACCAATTGTGCAAGTTCTCCCACTTAAAAAGATGAGAGAGGCCTGTAATTGACATCATAGGTAGACCTCAACTATGAGAGACAAAATGAGAAAACAAATCCAGACAATCACATGGTCTGATCTGGAAAGAATTTATTTGCAAATTATGGTGGAAAATAAGTATTTGGTCAATATCAAAAGTTCATCTCAATACTTTGTTATATATCCTTTGTTGGCAATGACAGAGGTCAAACGTTTTCTGTAAGTCTTCACAAGGTTGGCACACACTGTTGCTGGTATGTTGGCCCATTCCTCCCTGCAGATCTCCTCTAGAGCAGTGATGTTTTGGGGCTGTTGCTGGGCAACATGGACTTTCAACTCCCTCCAAAGGTTTTCTATGGGGTTGAGATCTGGAGACTGGCTAGGCCACTCCAGGACCTTGAAATGCTTCTTATGAAGCCACTCCTTCATTGCCCGGGCAGTGTGTTTGGGATCACTGTCATGCTGAAAGACCCAGCCACGTTTCATCTTCAATGCCCTTGCTGATGGAAGGAGGTTTGCACTCAAAATCTCACGATACATGGCCCCATTCATTCTTTCCTGTACACAGATCAGTCGTCCTGGTCCCTTTGCAGAGAAACAGACCCAAAGCATGATGTTGCCACCCCCATGCTTCACAGTAGGTATGGTGTTCTTTGGATGTAACTCAGCATTCTCTCTCCTCCAAACACAACGAGTTGTGTTTCTACCAAACAGTTCTACTTCGGTTTCATCCGGCCATATGACATTCTCCCAATCCTCTTCTGGATCATCCAAATGCTCTCTAGCAAACTTCAGACGGGCCCGGACCTGTACTGGCTTAAGCAGGGGGACACGTCTGGCACTGCAGGATCTGAGTCCCTGGCAGCGTAGTGTGTTACTGATGGTAGCCTTTGTTACGTTGGTCCCAGCTCTCTGCAGGTCATTCACTAGGTCCCCCCATGTGGTTCTGGGATTTTTGCTCACCATTCTTGTGATCATTTTGACCCTACGGGGTGAGATCTTGCATGGAGCCCCAGATCGAGGGAGATTATCAGTGGTTTTGTATGTCTTCCATTTTCTAATTATTGCTCCCACAGTTGATTTCTTCACACCAAGCTGCTTGCCTATTGCAGATTCAGTCTTCCCAGCCTGGTGCAGGTCTACAATTTTGTTTCTGGTGTCCTTCGACAGCTCTTTGGTCTTCACCGTAGTGGAGTTTGGAGTGTGACTGTTTGAGGTTGTGGACAGGTGTCTTTTATACTGATAACAAGTTCAAACAGGTGCCATTAATACAGGTAATGAGTGGAGGACAGAGGAGCCTCTTAAAGAAGAAGTTACAGGTCTGTGAGAGCCAGAAATCTTGCTTGTTTGTAGGTGACCAAATACTTATTTTCCACCATAATTTGCAAATAAATTCTTTCCAGATCAGACAATGAGGAGGCTGGAGAAGATGTGGTGCCAGAGGCGGGGATTCAGCCAGGGCCTTTCAGAACCTCCAGAAGCTCCCATAAGTGAAGAGGAAGAAGAGGAGGAGCCTCTTCTTGATACATGAGTGCGCAGAGCTGCCAAAAGGCACGAGTGGCTCCTCAGGAGGAGGTCTCCTCGAGAGTAAGGCTTGGGGCTAATTGGCCATTTCCCTAGCCTATTTAAGGAAGGACAACGACTGAGGCAATTTGCAGGAAACAACTTTGTTCATATTCCTTTGCATCTTGATTCCAGAAACATCTGATTGGCTCTTGCTCCTTTCTTGTGAGTTTTCCTGCAAATTGCTTCTGGGCATTCTGCCATCTACAGTAAGATTATGGTTATCTGAAATACTGTGCTTCAGAATTGAGTTATTATTCTTTGGATTCTTGTCGGCTGTTAATGAAGTTAAATTAACAGCCCTTGTTCAGAAAAGACTGATTTAAACTCTACTTGTGTTCGAAAAACTACTAAGAAAACTCATTAGTAGTCCTTAATTAGTAAACTAAGGTTTGTACGGACTTTGTGTGTGCTGCGTTCTTTGGGGTCCATAGCTGGGGCAGAACACTTGTCTAAGTTCAAAGTTATCTTACTACAGTAAGTTATGCCCAACAAGGCTGTTCAAATAACTGTGCCCAACAAGGCTACTCAAGTTGCTGTAAGTATTGCTGCCCAACTAGGCTACTCATTCACACAATACTCACATACACTCTCAACACAGGTGATCAGGCTGCGTTAGAGTGGGCTAGGAAGCAGACTCAGGGCATCCCCTGCTCCAACAAGAGTTGTCTTGAACTTTGGGGTCTGGGTTCAATCCAGTCTTCTCTTTATACCCAACTTGTTTACTCAAAATCCATGTGTATGGTACATGATGGAGCTTGGGCCATTTCCTGAGACCCTGGCACATGACTCGACTAAAGACCTGGTGGCCGCCTGGGAGAGTGCGGCCGCCGGGGCTTTGAACCGCGTCGTGCCTTTATATGTTTATATGTTTACTTGTTTGTAGGTTTGTATGTTTGATTATAAAAAATAAAAAACTTTTTCAAAAAAAAAAGAAGAGCATATGACGGCCGTGGCCAGGGGGGCTTTTTATCAGGTTCGCCTGATTCGCCAGTTGCAGCCCTTTCTGGATCGGGACGCCCTGCGCACGGTCACTCACACCCTTGTCACCTCCCGGCTGGACTACTGTAATGCTCTCTACATGGGGCTCCCCTTGAAGAGCACTCAGAGGCTTCAACTGGTCTAGAATGAATAGTTTGGTCAGCTTGTGTGCTGATGGGAGGCTGGGGCAGGCTATGAAATGGGCTTGCTTAGAGAAGAGATTGATCATGTCCAGTGTTCCCCCCACATTTAGGGAGTTCTACTATGAAATCCATGGTGATTTCTTCCCATGGACGGGATGGGTGAGCTACTTGGTGGAGCAGCCCTGGGGGTTATCCTGGCTGCTTTTTCATTGTGATACATGCTGCACAGCTTTTGACATAGCTCTCTATATCCTTCTTCATCTTGGGCCACCAAAATTGCCTCCTCGCCAGGTGCAAGGTTTTTAGGAACCTGAAGTGTCCTGCTTGTTTCGCGTCATGGCTTCTTTGAAGTACTTGGAAGCGAAGGCTGTTGGGGACATACAGTTTAGAGCCTTTCCAGGCTAGTCCATCCCTAAGGGTCAGCAGTTCTTTGTTGCCCTGGTACCATGGGTTGGCTGGCAGCTCGGTTTGGAGCTTTCATGTCAGACCCCCACCCTTTTTGGCTCTGCGCCTTTGCACCTGTTGTCTAGTGGTGGCTTGCGCTGCTTTTGGGGCAGGGGCAGGCATCATGGCATGGACCACTTCCTCATGCTTGCTGTTGTATTATGACATTCATAATAAGGCATCTGCCAAAAGGTTCCCCCTCCCCCCGGGATGTACTTTAAAGTGAAAGTGAATCAGTTGAAGTACTGTGTCCACCGAACCTGCGTAGGTGAAAGTTTCTGCGGGGTCCTAAGTGCCTCCAGGTTTTTTGGTCAGTCCATACTTCAAAGGCACTTGGCTTCCCTCAAGGAAGTGTCACCATGTAAGCAGGGCCCAGTGGACTGCATATGCTTCTTTCTCCCATACTGCCCACCTTCTCTTGGTTTCTGTCAGCTTTCAGGAGGTGTAAGCACATGGCTGCAGTTTCTCTTTGGCATTTTCTTGGAGAAGTACTGTGGCCACTGCCATGTTGCTGGCATCCGCTTGAATGACGAAGGGGTGTTCAGGGTCTGGGTGTTTAAGAATTGGCTCTTTGGTGAAGAGCCTCTTGAGTGTTTCAAATGCCTTCTGGCATTGAAGGGTCCACTTCAGGGGTTGGCCTAGCTGGGGTTTTGCTCCCCCACCCCCAGTTTTCAAAAGTTCAGTGATCAGGAGGGCAATTTCAGCAAAGGGAATGAACTGTCTGTAGAAATTGGCAAACCCCAGGAAGCTTTGGAGTTTCTTACGGGTTTGAGGGGTTTACTAGTCTAGGATGGCTTTGACTTATCCTGGGTCCATTTCTGCCCCCTCACTAGACACCCAGTATCCCAGGTAGTCTAGACTGTCCTTGTGAAATTTGCACTTCGATAGTTTGGCATATAGGTTTGCCTCCAGGAGTTTTTTGAATACTTGATGCACTAATTTGACATACTCCTCTAGGGTTTCAGTGAAGATGAGAATGTCATCTAAATATATGAAGACCTTTGTACAGGTGCTCATGCAGCACCTCATTGATCAGTTGCATGAATACAGCAGGGGCCCCTTGGACACTGAACGGCATCACTTTAAATTGTGAACTTCTTAAGGGGCAATTGAATGCTGTTTTCCATTTGTCCCCCTCCTTTATCCTCACCTGGTAATAGGCTTCTTGCAAGTTTAGTTTGGTGAAGACGTTTCCTTTTGCCAGGTGGGCTAGCATGTCTTTCATGAGGGGGAGTGGATACATATTTTCCATGAACCCCCTGGCTAGGTTTTTCTTGATATACTCCCTCAGTTCCTTCATTTCTCTAGGGGTCATGGAGTACAGTTTCGGCTTGGGTAATTTCACCCCTGGTACAATATCTATTGCACAGCCAGTGGGGCGGTGGTGGGGCAGGGTGTTGCATTCCACCTCACTGAAAATGTCTGCTAAGTCCCAGTATTCCTTGGGGATCTGGGGTGTCCCTGGGAGTTGTTCTGATGTGGCTTTAGCTCTTTCACTTCACTTAGTGTCCTTCAGCCATTGGACAGCTCCTCCTTCGGTAGTGCTAGGAGGGGGGAGAGGGCCTAGTCCTAGCCTTAGCTTTCTCTCTTCCCTTTCCCACCAGATGGTGGGGGCCCATTTGTCTAGCCAGGACAGTCCCAGGATCACCGCCTCAGTCATTTTTGTCACCACTACAAAACAGATGAGCTCCCAGTGCCTGCCCATCTCTAGCCTCACTGGTTCTGTGAGGAGCATGGCAGGGGCTCCTCCTATTAGCGACCCACCGACTTGCTCAAACCTTATGGGATGGGTCAGGGTTTTTTGCCCTGATTCCTAACTTCAGGACAGTTTGCAGGCTGATCAGGCAGCGAGTGCATCCTGAGTCTATTATGGCATCCACATGCCCCTGGGTCCTGGATTTTGGCACCACAAGTCTCAACTGGATGGTGAAGGGTCAGATGGCTTCACTTACCATTGAGTCATCCTCACCCTTGTTGTTGCTGTCATAGGGTGCAGGCTGCTGGGTGTCCCAGGATGGAGTTCTCCCTCCCTAGGTTGGGGAGGGGAGACCTCCACGGCTTGGAAAGTGAACTTCCTTTTCTCTCTCGGCTTATGTTGGGGCTTCTTTGGTTTGGCTGGCTCCAGGGTTTTTCCCCTCGTCTGGGGCACTGGTGCTAGACATTTGGCTGCTTGATGGCTTTGCTGGTCACAGCAAAAGCATTTGATGGACATTCCCAGGGCTCTACTCAACTGCTCTGCAACTTGGCCAGGGGTAGATCACCTTCCAAGCTGGCGTTTTTTGGGTTAGGTCTTGGGTTTTTGCTCTGTGGCTCTGCGTTTCTTGTACCATTTGAGTTTGGGATCCATTGCCACTGCCATCTGATACCATTCATGGATTCGGTCAAAGACCACTTGGTAAACGCACACGTGCAGCAGCTCACAGTCCAGGCACTCCTTAAAGAAATGGACAAGCAGTCTCTTTGGCCACTGTTGCAGCTTCCCAGCCACTCTCCAGAATTCTCGGATGTACTCCTTGGCGGGCCAGCCCCTTTGGTTGATTTTGCTGATTTCTGCTTTGGCTTGCAGGGCTTGGGAGTCATTTTCAAAGCTAGCTGTCAGCTCCTGCAGAAAGGTGTCAATGTTGCCCAGCTCTGGCACATCCTAGTCCTGCAGCTGGGTCACCCATTCTGCCACTTCCCCCTCCAAGTTCGCTGTCACTGGTCAGACCATGGCTTGGTAGCTGGGGTAGTCTACGGCATGATCATCTATGTGCGCCCACACCTGGTTCAGGAACAATGCAAGCTTCTCTGGGTCTCCATCAAAGGTGGCCTTCATCAGTGGAGGGGAGGCTGGGTGAGGGGAAGGAGGAGGAGGAGGAGGGGGAACCTGTGGTGACACCCAAGCCAGAGGCCACTGCTCTGGGACCCAGCCGGTTCTGGGATAGTATGCCCATGGTGGGGGTCCTTTTACTCTGGTGGGTTGTGCAGGTGACCGGGCGGGCTTGCTAACTGGTGGTGTCGTGGCAGGCTTCACTGTGGACCCGGCCTCAACTGCACCGATGACACTGGGGGAGGGCTAGCCAACCGAGCCACTGCAGCTGGAACCAGAACGCGGCAGGGTGGGAACGGCAGAGTAAGTTGGTTCAGGATCACTTTGGGTGGCTCCAACCTACATGGCTTTCCCATGCCTTCAATGCTCATCTGGTCGAACCTCTCCTGCAGGTTCTCCATCATCTGGCTGGGGAAAGTCGTCAGGTATCTCCATTCCCTGGACTCATCTAGCTCAAGGTGTCCCCTCGCTCTCCAGTGTAAGGCGAAGGTGACCGACTCCCATGTAGAGGTCACTGGGAACTCCCTTCCAAGCCCCTGGACAGAGCCCTGGTGTCTGAGGTCCTCTTCAGCCTGGTACAAGTTCTTGGTGGTGGCCGCCACCTCTGTCCAAACTTTCGGATGGGTCGCTGCTGGGAGGGCAACATCCTCCAGCGTCGCTGCCATCTGCAGGGTCTCAGTGGGTGTCACTCTGGCACTGACACTAGCCCCAGTGACCTCTTCCCCCTGTTTCTCCATCTCCATGGCTTCCCCTATGCTTCCACCCTCCCTTCCCCCTTTCAAAATTCATGACAACTATGAGGTAGAAGAAAAATGGCTTAAGCCAGGTCAGGTTCAGAGTTGACAGAAGGAGGGGGAGGGAGGAAGGAAGGAAAGAAGGAAGGAGATGGGAATGAGAGGGAGGGAGGGTCTAGGTAAGACCATAAGTAAATTATATTGCTATTTGTTAGAACAAGATATGATTGAGGAACAAGTCAAAGAAACAGTGATCATTTGGAGTAAATATTTGGGACCTAGAATCAATTTGGACAATTGGCAAACTCTATGGGAAAAAAATTTAAAAATTATGTTAGCAACCTCATATAAGGAAAATTTATACAAGATGTTTTATAGGTGGCATCTCCCCCCCCCCCCCCCAAGATTAGCATGAATCAATAAAGGAAATTCTTCAGCTTGGAAGTGTAAGAGGCCTTCGGGGGATTTCTACCATATCTGCAAAAAAATATTGGAATTTAATAAAGCGTTGGCTTGAAGAAATTTTATTAATAAATATAGAAGTCAAGCTGGAATTTTTCCTTTTGGGAATGACAGAGGGTAAATATAAGAAAGATATAAATTATCTATTATTGCATATACTCACAGCGGCATGGATAGCCTTTGCTCAAAAGTGGAAAGAGAAATATACCCCAACTGAAGAGGAAATATTACTAAAAATTCTTAACTACACAGAAATGCAGACTTACCACAGACTTACCTTGGAGCTCAAGGATAAATGTGAAACACAGTACTATATAATCTGGAAAAAAAATTGCGAATGGCTAGACAAAAGGATAGCTGAGACAAGGGTGTAGTGTTGGATGAGAAATATATACATTATGACGGACAAAAATGTATGTAAATTGCATAAATAGGTACAGGTATAGATTAATAGACAAGTATGTATAATTGTGTAGAAATATGATATGGATTGTTAGTATGATGTTATGTATAAATAATGTATAAGGTTAAAGAATTATATTATAATATTAACTTCAGCATATTTTGTATTAGTTTAAAGTGTTGGAAGATATTTAGAACCAGTGATGTCATATCTATGTCCGATGTTTTTAATTTTGAATGATTAATAAAAAAACTTTTTAAAAATAAAAAAAAGAGAGAGGGTCTGAGGGAAGTCCCTCCTTAGCACTTGGCCACCAGAAAACCTGCTGCCCTCTTGCCGTCCCCTTGCCCCCTTTCCTGGTGTCTCCTGGTGGTCTCACATCCTATCACTGAGGGTTCTTTACTTACAAAGCCAGGTCTCCTCACATGGAAAGGGAGTGAGCCTCCCTCTGACCCATGCACTTTGCCCTCCCACATCCACCATAAGCAACCTGGCCAAGGAGAGTGAATGCAGCAGCAGCCTCAAGGAGGAGGTAAGCATAGTCGGGCTTGGGGAAGTGGGGCTGGGATGGGCTGTGGGGTCCCAGTGCCCAGGGAGCTTGAGGGACAGGCTGGGTGCTTGCCCTCTGGTGCCCCAGGCATCCTGCACTGTTTTCCAGGGGTCCTCCGCATGGCCTGATAGGGACGGCAAGGCTCCTCTGGTGGACTAGGCTTTGGAACTCACCCTGGTCTCACCTTCCTCTGCTGGAGACCTCTGGATCCCCCCTTCCAACTTTGCCTGGCCCCCCACAGGAGGTGGACAATGCTGATGTGTGTGGAAGCATGGAGGAGAATGTTTGCAGGAAGCAGTTTCCTCTGAGTCCAACTTCTGCCTTGACAGATTTCTGGAGAGGAGGAGGGGGTGGCAGGGGAACTGCATGAGGGAAGTCTGCCCCAACAAGCAAGCATGCTTACCACACACGATTAGAAACAAGGATTCACTTTCAAGAAGGTCCAGCCTCCCTTGTGCAGGACCAGGGAATGCTGCTCCCCTGCCTCATCCTCTTGCTCTCCAGAGATCTGTCAAGGGAGAAGTTAGACTCAGAGGAAACTGCTTCCTGAAAACTTTCTCCTCCATGCTTCCACATGCAGCAGCATCGTCCTCCGCCTCTTGCTTTGCTGGGAAGGGGCACTCAGGCCTGGGAAAATTTGCCAGTGAGGAAGAACGGGCACAGGATGACTGAGAGAGGGGGGAAGAGAGGGCCGTCAGTGGAGCAGAGGAGCGATGGAGCTCCAGCAACGGGCAAGGACCACCCTCTCCTGATCCCCAAACACAGAGAGTGGAGAGGAGGTGGGAGCAGCGCAGGCCGACCCAACGACTTGGGAGAAGAATGCCCCAACCTCTTCATAAGGCTCACCTGGGGACTGAGACTTAAGGAGACACCATTGGGAGGGGCGTTTGTCAGGAACAAGCGAATCCATGGAGCCTCACGTGCAGTTACTGACGTCTGGATTTTGCTGTGCTTTGTCTTGTGTGCCTTTCCCAGTTTGCCTGCCTTGCTGGTCTTCTTGCCTTGTTTGCTGCCTTGCTAACTTTGCTTGCTGGACTACTCGCAGCCAGAGGCTGTCAGAGGTGCATGTGAGAGCTTTGCTCCAGGACGTGCAGTAAATGTGGGGATGTTTTGGGGAAAGTTGGAGCAATAAAGGAGAGTTAGAACTGTTCTCTGGCTGTGTTGCTTCTGTGCCTCGCACTGGGTCATCACAGTTCCCATGTCAAGTTAGCCGGTGCAACTTGCTCTGTCCCGACCTAGTCGTCTTGAGTCAGCCACACCCAGTGAATGGTGTTGAGCCATCCATGCCCACCCATCCATGCCCACCTGGTCACGGTGACCTGGCTGTGACCATCCAGCCATGCCTACCCAGCCATGCCCACCTGGTCGCTATAGTCTTACAAGCAACTGGCCCTTTGAGGGCAACCATAATGCTGATGCAGCCCTCAATGAAATTGAGTTTGACACACCTGCTCTATACCAATGACTGCATCTCAAAGGATCCCTCTGTTAAAGTACTGAAGTTTTCAGATAATATAACAGCCGTTGGTCTCATTTGAAACAGTGATGAGTCTGCATTCGGATTGGAGGTTGAACAACTGGTCCTGTGGTGCAGCTGGAACAATCTGGAGCTGAACACACTAAAAACTGTAGAGATGACAGTAGACTTTAGGAGGAGCCCTCCTATTCTACCATCTCTTACAATATTAGACAACACAGTATCAACAGTAGATACCATCAAATTTCTATAATCTCCCAGGACTTGAAATGGACACCTAACATGAGATTCGTCGTTAAAAAAGCACAACAAAGAATGTTCTTCCTGCATCAACTCAGAAATCTCAGATTGCCCAAGGATCTGCTGATACAGTTCTACAGAGGAATTATGGAGTCTGTAATTTGTACCTCTATAACTGTCTGGTTTAGCACAGGAACCAAACAGGACAGGTACAGACTTCAATGAATAGTTAGGACTGCAGAAAAAGCAATTGCTACCAGCCTGCCTTCTATTGAGGACCTGTATACTGCACAAGCCAGAAAGAGAGCTGAGAAAATATCTACAGACCCCTCACATCCTGGACATAAACTGTTTCAACTCCTCCTTTCAGGATGCTGCTATAGGGCATTGCATGCCAAAACAATTAGACACAAAGACAGTTTTCCTCCCCATGCCATTACTCTGCTAAACATCTAATTCCCACAGCACTGTCTTATGCCTAAGGATATTTACCCATGTAATAGGGCTGTATTGCCATTATCCTTCTCATCTTTCCTATTACCTTCTCCTATTGGTATCTTATGATTTATCACTTTGTTGTCTGTATCTTATGATTTATGATTTATGATTGTATTTTATGATTATGATTTATCACTTTGTTGTTTGTATGTACACTGAGAGTTTATGCACTTGAGACAACTTTCACTTGGCCAATAAAGAATTCTATTCTATACTATTATAGCAAGAAGCAGATCTCTCTAGTGCAGGTTGATTGACAAGCTTACCCTAACTTTTAGAAAACACTGTTTAGCGGTTAGAAGGACTAATGTTATTATGCTTTTAGTTACCAGACAAATCAATTTAAATAATATCATAAATCAAGTAAACTGATATTTCCTATGCATCCAGAAATCCATACCAGTAATAGCAATAGCAATAGCACTTGGATTTATACATATACCACTTCACAGTGCTTTACAGCCCTCTCTAAGTGGTTTAAAGAGACAGCATATTGTCCCCAACAATCTGGGACCTCATTTTACCAACCTCAGAAGGATGAAAGGTGAGTCAACCTTGAGCTGATGAGAATCGAACTGTTGGCAGAATTAGCCTGCAATAATGCATTCTAACCACTGTGCCACTATAGCACAGATCTAATCTAATACAGATTACAGTAGTAATTTCAAGACAAGAAGTAAACAGTGAAGCAATTCCAACTGATATAGAACCTGGATCATATGTTGATGTTTTGAGTTTTTAAAAGAAGCAAATATATGGTAGTACAACAACATATGCAAACCATTAAAATCTATAGCTTCACTCATAGGTATTAGATTTCCTCAACCTGCTGTAGGTACTGGACATAGACAACAACGAGAGTTCAAATCATTTGAAAGATTTATGAATTTGTTATGAGTTCACACACAAATGGGGGGGCAGGGGGGAGGGAGGGAGGGAGGGAGGGAGGGAGAGGGGGGGGAGAGAGATATGCAGGGAATAGCTGCTTTCCCAAATGACCAGAGTGCAAACTACCATTAATCTTGCACAATTGAAAATCCTGTATTATCTATGGGATAGTCCAATGGAACATCTATTTTTTCTTATAAATTGGATATTATATTTTTGTGATACTGTTGCTGCATTTTAAATACGTCTCAGAAGATGCAGAAAAGTTGGTGTTTGTGCCATTGTAGTCTGTTTATCAGTCTGCAATGCATTCCCAGATGATTAAAAACAGTAATAGCAGTGCTGAATATGAATAAAACATTCAGAATGACAAATCCACATGGTTAAACCTTATTTATAATTTATTAAACTTGTATGCTGCCAAACTCCTAATGATGTCTTACAACAACCAAAGAAATTAAAATGAAAGATAAAAGATGGCCAAGTGCAACAGACCAGATGGAATGAAGCAAGGGGTCTCACTCTCCCCCATCAACAGCCTGGGTGAAGAGCCAGGTCTCCATGTTTCTTCTAAACAACAGCAGAGTAGGGGCTATATTAAGGCAGGACATAAAATGAAATTGGATATAAGAGTGAAATAATACGGGGTCAGCCTGCATGATCTCTGAAGGACCCTTTTGACTTGAGAAAGTTGCAGAGTTCAAGAAGCCAAACCAAAGGCAAAGAGACAGTTGCTGGGTTCAAAAAGTCAAACTACAAGTATTAGCTAACTTCCTGGTACTATGTTAAAATGCAGAACTAACCCACATGGAGTTTCCTGCCTAAAGCGATAGGGGAGGAGGACTGGCTAAAGAGGCTGATCTAAGATACTTCCTGTTTTTGTTAGTATATAGATACGTGTCTAAAGAAGAATCCTTGTTCAGATTATATTATGCTATCTGAACCTTTTGGCCAAAATAAAGCTTTTTCTGATTTCAAAATTCATCTCTTTATTTTTCCACGACATTTTGGCGAGCCAGCCAGGAGATGAAGCGAGATTTCGCTAAGGGACAGAACGGACCAGTCAGTGCCGGGTGAGACTGTCTTGCCAAACTTCAGGCGCCACTGAGAGTTTTTCTCTGGAAGAAGGCAGGCGGCCCCTCTGGGCACTTGATGGCTCCAACCGACCCAAGAACTTTACGAAATCAGAACAAGTTAATAGATAAATGCCAGCTGAGAAAGAAAAAGAAGAAGACGCCTGCAGGCAAGTATTGTGGGAATTGTAGACCTACTCCTTGAGAGTAGAAGAGGGAGATTGATCACCTCCCTGGGTCCAGGAACATCCCTTCCTAACAGAACCGGCGTATCCTAATGAGACTCTAGAATTGTGTGGGTGGTTAAGCCACTGCAGTTCCCTTTAATGACCGTTGGAATGTCTGGCATTTCTGGGTCAGTGGCAGTGCCTTAGAGAATGGGGGGAAAAGAGAGTGTTCCATGGACACCTCTTCAATGTATGTTGAAGAATTTTAAGAAAGGTTTTAGTGGGGATTATGAAGACCCCAAGGCCAATCCAGGTGACTTAAAGAAGTCCTGTGAAAATCCCAAAAGCAAACCCCAGGATTTTAGGAAATTGTGAAGCTGTGAAGTGTAGGAGGTGTCCGTTGTCTGTGTTGTGGGCACCAGGTCCTCCCAGATTTCCGTTATAAGAGGGGTCTGATAATCAGTGGCAGAACTGATGTTGTGTAGCCCGGCTGTAAAACCCCACATCAAAAAGGGAAACATGGGAAATTGCAGCCTGAGGGTGGTAGATACCCTCTTCAGGAAACTTGTTTGAGGCATAGGAAAAGAGGCAGATGCCCGTCCTGGCCAGCCTGAAGAAGAGAGAGAAAAACAGATGTAGAAAGTGGGCTTTGCTGAGGGATGACACAGGAAAACCAATTTGGCTAAATAAAGGTCCTTAAAAGAAAAGTGAAGTTCAAACTTGCTCATGAGAGCCCTGGCTAAGTGCAATGATATGTGAATAAAGGTCTCTATACATTTTGGAACTTTAAAATTAAAGCCAGCGCCGGCTGGGAGATCCAAGCTAGAGAGAGCTAGACAGAATATCCCAGGGCAGAGTAAAAAGTGAGAAGTTCACAAAAACAATTAGAAAGAATCCCAAACTGCAAATAGACCTGACTAATCCTTAAAGGAAAAAATAATTAGAAGTTGAGAAGCCCCACCATACAGTAAGATGATTCAGACGTTGGGGCTGACCAAAAAAGATTATGCTGTTATGTGTGGTAAGAGAAAAGAACTACTGCAGTGTTATAAAGATTCTGGGCTTCCGGTCGGCGTCTCCGTTGTTGTCGGGTGGTTTTTTATGACCGCCGGCTTCATTGTTTGTAAAGAGCCGCTTCAACAGCTCTTTACAAGGTAACATAAGACACTTAAAATGGCGTAACTCAGGTTACACTTTTCCAGGAATAATTCTCATTTTTCTCATACTCCCTAACACAGTTCAAGCAATTGTCAGAGGAGTTCCAAGAAAGCCTGAACCAAATTGATGGAACCTTCGTCAAAGTCCAAGACCAAATAGATTCTTTGGCAGCAGTGGTCTTACAAAACTGGCATGCCATAGACCTTTTTAACAAATGGAAAAGTGATTGTAGACATGAATAAATCAGGTGTGGTCAGAGAGATTGCCATGGACCGGGCATCCAAAATGGGTCAGAAGTGGTTCTTTTAGTTGTCTGGGCCTGGCTGGATTAGGCAGATGTTATTCCTGTTGTGATAGGCCTGGCTTTTATTCCTTGTTCGGACAACTAGCTATGAGAGCAGTGAAAGAGATAAGAGTTGAAAAAATGAGTTGATTTGATGGAAAGCCTTATAGACTGTAAAATTGACCCTGATCTTGATGAAAATGAAGTTCTGATGCAGGAACATATGTACAGCTCTCAACTGGGTAATTAGAGAAAGTGCTTCAGAGAATAAGATTGAAAGTCATAAGTATTAATTGTCTTTCCTTTGCATTACTATGTATCTTATCCTGAATTGATCATGTTATGTCAAATGTTATATGCTTACATTGTTGAATTAAGCTCTGTAATAGGTTAGACTCAATTGTAAACAAGTAAAATAGAGTCTAAAAGGGAGGATAAGGCAGGACGTAAAATGAAATTGGATATAAGAGTGAAATAATACGGGGTCAGCCTGCATGATCTCTGAAGGACCCTTTTGACTTGAGAAAGTTGCAGAGTTCAAGAAGCCAAACCAAAGGCAAAGAGACAGTTGCTGGGTTCAAAAAGTCAAACTACAAGTATTAGCTAACTTCCTGGTACTATGTTAAAATGCAGAACTAACCCACATGGAGTTTCCTGCCTAAAGCGATAGGGGAGGAGGACTGGCTAAAGAGGCTGGACAAAATAAAGCTTTTTCTGATTTCGAAATTCATATCTTTATTTTTCCACGACAATATCAATATCAGGGGGAACCTTATTTCAGAGAGCAGACACTGCCATAGAGAAGCTGGACTTCTGGGGTCTGAAAGATGATATTGTTTAATCAAAGGAACCCAGAGTGTGCCAACTGTGCAAGATTGAATCAGATGGGCAGATACTATGGGAGACAGGCAGTCCCTCATTGAGTGCCAATTTGGTGTAGGGAGTAAAGGCATCAAGCTAGAAAGAAGACTGTGAGTTCTAGTCTTGCCTTAGGCATGAAAGCCAGCTGGGTGACCTTGGGTCACTCATTGTAAGGTCCTGCCTCAGCTATCTTCTTAGGAAAGCATGACTCTTGAAACAATTTGCATTTCAAAAGGAACTTTTACTGAGACATTGATTGCAGAGAAGTCAGACAGAGTCTGGCTTTTCCCTTCAACCCCCACCCCAATGCTCCATTGGTAGCCAACAAAATGCCGCAAAGGTGTTTTGAAAACTCCGAGGCTGGATGGTGAGAAGAGGTCTTCCTCGGGTCACTGCGACCTTGGGTAACAGGCTGGAACCAGCTGAGAAGGAGTCTGTCCAGTTGGCCCATTCCCCCTCCCTAATTCCCAAGCGGTTACAGCAAAAATGAAAGCATGCAAACATTCAACCCGTGAAGCCTCCCCGCTCCCCTCCAGAATGGCAGAGTTTCGATAGGGATCTGACAGTCATTCTCTCTCAGGAAGAAGGCAGCACCAAACCATTACCATGTTTCCCCGAAAATAAGACCCTGTCTTATATTTTTTTTGAACCCTGAAATAAGTGCTTGGCTTTATTGCCATGCGCTCAAAAGCCTGACTGGGCTTATTATCAGGGGATGTCTTATTTTGGGGGAAACAGGGTATTAGCTAATGTACAAGATATAAAAATTGAAGCAAGCACATGGGCAGATCATAATCCGATCACAATTATATGGAAGGGGCAAAAGAAGAGGTCAAGATGGACATTAAATCAAACAATATTAAATGAAAGTTTCAACAATTTATGGAGAAAGAACTGGTTTTCTTTTTCAGAGAAAATAAAAAGGAAGATACCTCACTACAAAATGTGTGGGACACAGCGAAAGCATATATTCGAGGATTGGCAATTACTTATTTGGGAAAAAGGAACAAAAAGAAAAGACAAACTCAAAAAAAATTGGAAGAGGAGTATAAGAAATTAGAGACGGAACTGCAGAAAGATACACAAAATAAGAAGATTAAAAATCAAATGGACCTAAAAAAACATGAATTGAATTTAATTGAAAAAGAGGATTTGGCACTCAAAATAAAGACTTCTAAGCAAAATTTCTTTGAAAACGCAAACAAGCCAGAAAGATGGTTGTCATACAAAATGAAAGAGAAAAAAACTTAATTAATCAACTAACAGATGAGGAGGGAACTGTATGTTATCAAAATGAAGAAAAGAAAAAAATAGTACAAAAATATTATGAGAAACTCTATAAACAAGAGACAATATCAAAAGAAAAGATAAAACAATATTTAGAAAAATCTGAACTACCTAAAATACCAGAAGATTACAAAAAGGCATTAGAGGAAAGAATAATAATGATGGAACTAACAGAGGGGATTAAAAAACAAAAGAATGGGAAAACGCCGGGACCAGATGGATTGCCAGCAGAGTTATATAAAATATTACAGATGTAATAAGCAATACAATGCTGGAAGTATTTAATGAACTCCTGGTAGGAGCGAAGATACCAAATTCGTGGATGGAGGCATATATTACTCTAATACCAAAAGAAGACACAGACCTGCAACAAATAAAGAACTATAGACCGATCTCCCTGCTAAATGCGGATTATAAAATATTTGCATCAGTAATGGCAGATAGAGTAAAGAGATTGTTAAATGAATTTATACACACAGACCAAAATGGTTTCTTACCTAAGAGACAGATTAGAGACAATATGAGAATAATTTTGAATACTTTGGAATATTATGAAGCACATCCAGAAAAACAAATGGAGTTGATGTTTCTTGATGCACAGAAGGCGTTTGATAATGCGAATTGGCAATTTATGATAAAACAATTACAGACTATGGATTTTGGGGGGAGATTTAGAAACATGACCAAAACAATTCATTATAAGCAATCAGCTAAGGTGATGATAAATGGAGATATGACAGAAAAGGTTAATATCATGAAACGCACAAGACAGGGTTGTCCGTTATACCCATTATTATTTGTGTTGACATTAGAGGTATTAAATAGAAATATAAGACAAAATGAAGAGATAAGAGGTATCAGAATTAAGAAAGAAGAATATAAATTACAGGCATTTGCAGATGATCTAGTATTTATATTAGAGGAGCCGCAAATAGTTGGGCCAAAATTAATAAAACAAATAGAAGAATATGGAGAAGTGGCAGGGTTGAAAATTAATAAAGATAAAACTAAAATATTGGTGAAAAACATCACAGAGAAGCAGAAAAGGGAGTTAATGGAAAAACTAGATATTCAGATTACTAAAAAAGTAAGATATTTAGGAATTCAGTTAACAGCAAGATGCATCGGGTTCCGGGTGGCGTCTCCGTCGGCTTTTTTCATGGCCGCTGGCTTCGCTGCGTGTTAGAGCCGCTCTGCGATCGGCAGGTGGCTTGAAAATCCTCTCTTCGGGTCGGAAGGGAGGACAGAGCCGGTGGGGTCAGGTAGAGCCCCCAGAATTGCCCCCAGGGTCTTTCCTTTGCCCTGGAGGGCGTTCTGAGTGAGAGCTCCCTCTCCAACCCACTGAAGCTCCGCGCGGCGAGGGACCTCTGTCAAGCAGCAGAGCGAGACGATGGGAGCAACTCCACCTCTAATACTGGAATTTTGCTGCAACTAGAAAATTTGGTGAGATCTGGACTTGATTTTAAGAAGTTATAAGTTTTTTGAAAGATAAGAAAAAGAATCCTCAGCTTAAGTTTCTGAGTAAAAGTGTGTGAAAAATGGCGTCTGGCTAAAACAGAGAAAGTGAAACTGGAAAGTGAAAGTGATAATTAGAGTGTAACAGCCTGCATGGTAGTAACTGAAAGAAATATACTGGCAAGATTTTAAATTAGAAATATAATCTATCTGATCCCCTTTTTGCAAAACTGGGGAGAAAAACTGGAGTAAGAGGAAAAGGAGGAAGATTTTCTTTTTTCCAGAGACTAAGACTGTGTGCAGGCATGGCTTCAAAAAAAAACAGGGGGGGATTCCCCCACACACCAGACAAAAGAAAAGCCAGTTAAGCCACAACCACAGGCTCAGACTCAAACTCAAGAAAGTGTGAATGAGGATTTGAAAGCTTTTATAGCTAAATCAATAGGAGGTGTTGTTGAGAAAATGGACAAATTGGAGGAAAAGATGCAGAAAAATCAAACGGAAATGAAGGAGTGGGTCAAGGAAAAAAGTGATAAGTTAAATCAGAATGTAACTAAAGTAGTAACTGCTTTCACAGATGTGTTGTTGGTGGTGGAGAAAAAAGTGGATGATTTAAATCTAGAAGTTGAATCTAATAAGAAAGATGCAGAAGAAATTTTTTTTAAAGTGGATGTCAGAAATCAGAAATTAGAAGATGAAATCACAATGATGCAGTTTCGGTCTATGGAGTTTGCTCTAAGATTGAGAGGAGTAAGGGAAAATAACAGAGAAGATTTGAGAGCGGTTTGTGTGGATGTACTGGCTAAGATTTTAAAGATTGAACCTGGTTAATTGGCAACAGAATTGACAAGATCTACAGGGTTAACTCTCGTGTGGCGAGACAAAGGAATTTGCCTAGAGATGTTGTGATTTATTTTACTGATAGAAGGCTGAGAAATGAAATTTTGCAAAATTCTTTCCACACTACTGTTCAACTTGAGGGCAATCAAATTGGTGTTTTTAAAGAGTTACCACCTAAAATGTTAAGGGATCGGAAAGATTATGGTTTTTTGGTAAATGAACTGAAAAAGCGCCAGACTCCATTTAGATGGGATGCTCCAGTTGGTATAATTCTGAGATATGAGGATGTAAGATATCGTATAAATTCGGTGGAAAAAGCTGAACACTTTTATCATAACGTTCTTAAAAGAGCCTCAACACCCCCATGTTCATCCACATTGTTATCTGCAGAAGGAGTTTCTAAAGATAAGGATTTTGAAGAAGGGATTCAAGAATTGTTCAGACAACAAGAACGACAGGCAATTCGAGCAACAGCAAGAGAAGTACTTTTAGGAGCAGTAGGTGGCTTTTCAGAGGATTTTTTTTGCAGATCTCCCAGAGCCTAGAATAAAGCACCCCAGAGCTACAAGAGAGGTGGATTTGGACCTTGAACTGTTGGCACAAGAACCAAAAGATCAACGTATAACTCGTGCAGCAGAGAAGCAAAGACTAGAGAAGCAAAAACAGCAGAGGTCCATGGTGCCACAAGAAGAGAAGGGGGCAAATGGGAAAACACAGAAATCTGAAGCAGTGGGAGGAGCGAGACCAAAGACCTCTGCTGTTGAACAGGGTCTTAGGCAATTGCTCGATACGCTTCAAGAATCCTCAAATGACAGTTAGACTTTTATCATGGAATGTGAACGGATTGAATTCTCCACAGAAAAGAAGGAAAATATTTTGTTATTTGAAGCAGTATAAAAATGATGTAGTTTGTTTGCAAGAAACTCATATTAGAACCCAGGACCAAAAATATTTGATAAATCAAAAATTGGGAGCACGTTTTATGTCTTCTAGTTCTGTGAAAAGGAATGGAATAGTTTTGTATATTTCTAAAAGAATACCAGCTAAACTTGTAGAATCGGATGATGAAGCAAGATATATTGCAGTTGAAATAAATATACAGAATGTTCCGTTGCTTCTGATTGGAGTTTATGCCCCAAACCAACAGCAGGAAATTTTTTATAAATTACTACATGCTAAAATATTGCAATGGAATTAGAAGTCTTTCTTGATTATGGGAGACTGGAATGGTGTGATTGATACAACCCTTGACAAGAAGACATTGGCTAAGAGGGGGAATAAATTACCACAGATGTTTTTTGCATTGAAAGAAGAATTAGAATTGAAGGATGTATGGAGAGTTCACCATCCAAAGGAACTGGACTTTACATTTTTTTCTGACAGACATAAATCTTTTTCTAGGATTGATTTTATGCTGGTTACTTCTGATTTACTTACTAAAATGGCTAAGACTAAGATATTTCCTAGAACTTTAACGGATCATAGTCCGATATGGATGGAAATGGACTTTGGTAAGAGGGAGAGAAGATCTTGGAGAATGAACAAGAACTTATTTAGATATGAGAAGAATATAGCTGACCTTAAAAAACATGTCAAGGAATTTTTTCAATTAAATTTGAATAAGGGTACACCTATTGAAGTTGTTTGGGATGCAAGTAAGGCCTATATGAGAGGTGTACTGATTTATATGACTTCTAAGCATAGGTCAACACGACAAAAGATAAGAATAGAATTGGAGTCAGAAATAAAGGAAAAAGAATTATTGCATATAAAGAATCCGACTGATGAGAAACTACAGGAAACTATAAAACTTATGAAAGACCAATTTCAAATGCTTATGGCTGATCAAACGGCAACTAACTTGCAATTTGCCAAGCATAACACTTTTTGTAATGCCAACAAACCTGGTAGATGGTTGGCCTATACTTTGAGAAAACAACGAAGTTCTCATATAATTGATACTATTGAATATAAAGGTAAACAAGTTTTCCAGCAAAGTTTAATACATCAAGCCTTTTTAGATTATTACTCCAATTTATATCATAAAGATAATATTAAAAAGGATCTTATTGATGAATATCTGGACAAGAGGAGAGTTACTAAAATTTCAAGTGAACAAAAGGATAGAATGAATCAAGTAATAACGTCTGAAGAGATTCTATTTGCAATAAAGCAACTGAAAATAGCTAAAGCTCCTGGGACGGACGGATTGACAGCAGTATATTATAAAACTTTACAATCAGAATTGGTTGAACATCTTAAGGACTTATTCTGTAGTATACAGCAGGGGGGTAAAATACCCCCCTCATGGAAGACGGTTTTTATTTCATTGATACCAAAGGAAGATGGCTCTTCAAAACCAGAAAATTTTAGACCAATATCTCTCCTGAATACGGACTATAAAATTTTTACAAAAGTATTAGCCAACAGACTGATGCCAGTTATCCAAGAGGTGATTCACAATGATCAAGCAGGTTTTATAGAGGGCAGACATATGAAGGACAATGTGAGGCAACTTATAGATTTACTGGAATATCTTGAAAAAAATAAACAGATCTCTGCAGTGCTGGTGGTTTTGGATGCGGAAAAGGCCTTTGATCGAGTCAATTGGGATTTTCTAAAAAAAGGTTTTGTTTAGAATGGACTTTGGGGACCAGTTTATACAAGCGATTTCAGCAATCTATCAAGAACAGACAGCACAAATTGTTATTAATGGGAGTTTAACTACCAATTTTCATATACAGAAAGGAACTAGACAAGGTTGTCTGTTATCCCCATTGTTGTTTATTTTAACCTTAGAAGTTTTGTTGAACTCTCTACGGGACTCGAACAATTTGAATGGAATAGTTATAAGGCAAAAGGATTACAGAACAAAAGCATTTGCAGATGATCTGGTTGTTACCCTAACACGACCTTTGGAATCAATCATCCAGATGAAAAATACTATAGAGGAATACGGTTTGGTCTCAGGTTTTAGACTAAACCAGAAGAAGACTAACATGATAGTTAAAAACATGTTGGAACCACAAAAGAGTGAACTAGAAAGGTTGGCAGGCTTTGAAATAGTGACAAAGGTGAAATATTTAGGAGTTCAGGTTGCAGCTTCTAACATAAAACTTTTTCAAAACAATTATGAGGTTTTGTGGCGTAAGATTTAAAAAGATCTTGAAATTTGGAAGAAACTGCAACTATCTTTACTTGGCAGAATAGCAGCAGTTAAGATGAACGTTCTACCCAGATTTTTGTTTTTGTTTCAAATGATTCCGGTGCTTAAAAGTGATAAAATCTTGGCCGAATGGCAATCAGGACTAAATAAATTTATCTGGAATGAGAAAAAACCAAGAGTTAAATTTAAAATAATGCAAGATGTTCGTGAAAGAGGTGGCCTCAAAGTTCTGAACTTACGTTTATACTATGAAGCTGCAGTGTTGACACAAGTGGGTGATTGGTTTGGAACAATAAAAACTGAAATTTTGAATATAGAAGGCCACGATTTGGACTTTGGTTGGCATGCATATTTATTTTACGAAGACAAGTTGGATAATGTATTTAAAAGTCATATATTGAGACATGCCTTGGTAAGAGTTTGGAAGAAGCACCATCTTAAATTGGATTACAAAATACCTTTGTGGTTGGATCTTGGGCAAATTATGCGGAATATAAAGTCACTCGGGGGGATTTTATACAAAGAGATGCTTTTTAATGATGGGGGCAGATGGAGTTTGAAACCTTTGAAAACTCTGTTGGAAGAAGGGAGGAACTTAACTTGGTTGCAGTATTCTCAACTTCAATCGAGATGGAGAGAAGATCAGAAAATTGGATTAATGCTACATGAAGAAGATTTGGTGATTCAGATAAAACGGAAAGGGCCGATGCATATTAAGAGGGTGTATAATTTACTGTTAGAAAGAGATTCAGAGAGCGAATTAGTTAAAGATTGTATGATCAAGTGGGCGCAAAATTTTGCAGAACCAGTGATGTTGGAAACATGGGAAAAGATCTGGGTCCAGAATGTTAAATTTACACAAGCACAGAATTTGAGGGAAAATTTTTATAAAATGTTTTATAGATGGCATTTAGATCCCAAGAAATTATCATGTATGTATCCAAATGTTCAACCTAAATGTTGGAGGTGTGATTGTTTGGATGCTACATACTTTCATATTTGGTGGACCTGTAGAAAAGTGAAGGCATTTTGGATTAAACTCTGGTGGGTTATGCAGAATGTTCTGAAAAAGAAGCTTCAATTTTCTCTGCAGTTCTTTTTGTTGGGTATAGTTAAGGATTGCTCACCGAGTGAAACGAGATTGATTTTATATATGATTACAGCAGCTAGGCTACTGATTGGACAATATTGGAGAAAAGATAATGTACCTACTATAGAGGAATGGACATTAAAGTTGGCTAACTTTGTGGAAATGGCAAAGATTTCTGCATACTTAAAAGACAGGACCCATGAAGCTTTTGTTAGGGAGTGGAAGAAATGGATAGATTATGTGCAGAATAAATATCAAACTAAGAAGTTTCAACTAGTATTGGATTTGTAACTATTTTTATTATAATTATTTTACTAAACATTTGAAATTATATTGTTATTTAGAAAATTTATTATGTCATATATACTTTTTATATATATTTTTATTTTTTATTTATTTTTTTTTAATTTGATTTATATGCCGCCCTTCTCCGGAGACTCAGGGCGGCTTACAATGTGTTAAGCAATAGCCTTCATACTTTTGTATATTTATATTTATACAAAGTCAGCTAATTGCCCCCAACAAACTGGGTCCTCAATTTACCCACCTTATAAAGGATGGAAGGCTGAGTCGACCTTGAGCCTGCCTGGGATTGAACTCACAAGTAATTGCAGCAGCTGGATCTTAAATGCTGCCTTTGTAGGAGGCATTACTCCCCTACGCTACTCATTGTTTAGAAAAATTATAAATTTAAAATAAGTTTATAAATATTTTTATTATCTTATTGAACATTTGAAACTATATTGTTATCTAGAAAACTTATAATGTTATATATATTTACTATATTACTACTTAGAAAAATTATGATGTTAAAAATAAGTTTACATATATTTGTTATACTGCTGTCTAGAAAAATTTTAAGAATATTTGTTAGTTTTTATAAATGATTTATGGCTAGTATATATTTGATTTAGGGGGGAAAATATAATGTTAGAAGTACTTGATAAGTGACTATATATGATTCATGTTTAGTAAATATTTTAGATTAATTTTACTTTAATGTTAAAACCTATCTGGATCTCACCTACATTTTTTGTTTAATATTGATTGGTATACAAGATTGATGTTTTGTTAGTAAGGAAGCCTGGGGGGGGGGGGGGGGAGGGGAGGGAGGGAAAGGGAGTGGGTGGTGGATGGGAGGGGGGATTGGTGGGGGGAAATGGGGGAAAAAATTGTATTGTAAAACTTTTTCAATAAAAAAAACAACAGCAAGATGCATCACGATTAAGGAAGATAATTATTATAAATTGAAAAGACAAATTGAGACAGACTTGGAGAGATGGAAGAATTTATAATTATCATTAATGGGAAGAATAGCAACAATTAAGATGAATATATTACCAAGATTGTTGTTTCTATTTCAAACAATACCGATAAAATTAGAATAAAAATATTTTGAGAATCTCAATAAAATAATAATGAAATTTATATGGCAAGGGAAAAAAGTGAGAATTAATTATTTATTTATTATTTTATTATTTAAATTTGTATACCGCCCTTCTCCCACCGGGACTCAGGGCACTGAACAGCCAAAATTAAAAATACATATAATACAAAGTTAATAAAGCTAAAACAAATTAAATCAACGGCCTCCCAATTTAAAACCCCAAGTTTATAAAATTTAAACATTCAAAAATTCCCATTAAAACCCTTTAGACTAGGCTGGCTTGCTGGAATAAATAAGTCTTTAGGGCCTTATGGAAAGTACAGAGGTCTGGGATCAGTCGTATTTCAGGAGGTAGCTCATTACACAGGGCGGGTGCCCCCACAGAGAAGGCTCTACCCCTGGGGGCCGCCAGCTGACATTGCTTGACCGACGGCACCCTGAGGAGGCCCTCACTGTGAGAGTGTATTGGCCGGTGGGAGGTTATCAGTAGCAGCAGGCGGTCTCGCAAGTACCCTGGCCCTAAGCCATGGAGTGCTTTAAAGGTGAGAACCAACACCTTGAAGCACACCCGGAAGACCACCAGAGCCAGTGCAGCTTGTGCAGGAGAGGTGTTATGTGGGAGCGCCATGCCGCTCCCATAATCACCTGTGCGGCCGTATTCTGGACCAGTTGGAGCCTCCAGGTGCTCCTCAAGGGGAGCCCCATGTAGAGAGCATTACAGTAGTCCAGGTGAGACGTGACGAGGGCATGGGTGACCGTGCATAAGGAGTTCTGATCCAGAAAGGGGCGCAACTGGCGTATCAGGCGAATCTGATAAAAGCCCCCCCTGGCCTCGGTCGTCATATGCTCTTCTAAAGACAGCCGTGTGTCCAGGAGGACGCCCAAGTTGGGAGCCCACTCTGTGGGGGTCAATGACTCACCCCCAATAGCCAGCGATGGCACCACCTGGCTATATCGGGACGCCGGCATCCACAGCCACTCAGTCTTGGAAGGGTTGAGTCGGAGCCTGTTCCTCCCCATCCAGACCCGCACGGCCTCCAGACACTGGGACATCACTTTGAGGGCATCATTGGGGTGGTCAGGGGTGGAGATGTACAGCTGAGTATCTTCAGCATACAGATGACAGCGCACCCCAAAACCACGGATGATCTCACCCAGCGGCTTCACATAAATGTTGAACAGGAGTGGCGAGAGGACCGACCCTTGCGGCACCCCACAAACAAGGCGCTTCGAGGTCGACCTCTGCCCTCCTGCCAACACAGACTGCGACCGGTTGGAGAGATAGGAGGAGAACCACCGCAACACGGTGCCTCCCACCCCCAATCCCTCCAGCCGGCGCAGCATGATACCATGGCCTATGGTATCAAAAGCCGCTGAGAGGTCTAACAGGACCAGAACAGAGGAACAACCCCTGTCCTGAGCCCTCCAGAGATCATCCACCAATGCGACCAATGCCGTCTCTGTGCTGTACCCAGGTCTGAAGCCAGACTGGCACGGATCTAGATAGACGGTTTCATCCAGGTACTGTGGGAGCTGTCGCGCAACCACACTCTCAACAACCTTCACAATAAAGCGAAGGTTGGAGACCGGATGGTAATTTGCCAGAACAGCCATGTCCAGAGAAGGTTTCTTGAGGAGGGACCTCACCACCTCCTCTTTCAAGGCGGGAGGCAAGAAACCCTCTCTCAAAGAAGCATTTATACTTCTCTGGAGCCAGCCTCGTGTAACCTCCCAGATGGCCAGTACCAGCCAGGAGGGACACAGGTCCAATAAACATGTGGTTGCATTTAACCTCCCCAGAATCCTGTCCACGTCCTCAGGAGTCACAGGATCAAACTCTGTCAAGTATTTGCAAGCCATTGGCACATGTGTCATACAGACACTAGTGGAGGCAGAAAGTGCCTCCACCCCTGTGTGGAAAGGAGGGGCTTACACTGAGTATAAAACCCCCTCTAACCTTTCCACCATGCTCTCTTTTTATGTTTGTTCTCCATGAGACATGATCTTTGATCAGGGTAGCCACACACACTGTGTGCCCCCTATCCTATAATGAATATTAAGACAGCCTTTTGTACATAGTTAATATGTTTTGTTATATGAATAAATACATTTAAGACATTTATTCATGCATCTGTCTTTGGACTCTTCTATGCTCCTGGGTGATTCTACGATCCCAAATTCCACAAACTCCTTCCAGATAACATTCTCAAGACCAGCCTCAGTCACCTCGCCAGAATCTACCCAGTCAAGTCCAAGCCTTCCCGAATCTGAGCGATTTTATCATGCAGATACTGTGCAAAATCCTCAGCCTGCCCTTGCAAGGGGTCCTCCCACACTCCCTGGTGTAGAAGGGAGCGGGTCACTCTAAACAGGGCGGCTGGGCAGTTATCTGCCGATGCAATAAGAGCAGAAAAGTAATTACACTTTGCCGCTTTTATCGCCACTAAGTAGGTCCTAATATGGGACCTAACTAGTGTTCGGTTGGATTCGGAATGACTGGCCCTCCAACCACTCTCTAGGCGTCTTTTCTGGCGCTTCATCTCCCTCAGCTCCTCGGAGAACCAAGGAGCCGGGCAGGTTCAGCGCCGGGTCAAAGGTCGCAAAGGCACGACTCGGTCCAGAGCACCGGCGGCTGTCCTATCCCAGGTGGCCACCAGGTCTTCAGTCGAGTCGTGAGCCAGAGTTTCAGGAACTGGCCCAAGCTCCCTCTGGAACCTATCAGGATACATCAGGCGCCTGGGGCGGAACCACCTGGTCGGTTCTGCCTCCCTGTGGTGGGGTGTGGCAGTCAGAAAGTCCAGCCTCAGGAGAGAATGGTCCGACCATGACAGGGGTTCAATAACTATATCCCCTACATCCAGGCCATTCAACCACTGACCAGAGACAAAAACCAAGTCCAGAGTGTGTCCTCCCGTGTGAGTAGGGCCAAGAATTAGTTGTGTCAGGTCCATGGCTGTCATGGAAGCCATGAACTCCCGAGCCAACCTAGATGCCTCACCGGCAGACGGCAGGTTGAAATCCCCCATGACCAAAAGTCTGGGGGTATTAACCGCCACCCCGGCAATAATGTTGAGGAGCTCGGGCAGGGTTGCTGTCACGTGGCAGGGAGCCAGGTACATGATCAGCAGGCCCACCTGCATCCCAAGGCCCCACTTCACCAGGAGAGACTCACATCCGGCTATCTGAGGTACAGTGGCCTCCCTCAGATCAAGACCTTCCTTTATAATGACCGCCACCCCCCCACCCCTGCCCTGGGTCCTTGGCTGATGAAATGCACGGAAACCTGGCGGGCATATCTCTACGAGGGGAACCCCCCCCTCTTGGCCCAACCAGGTCTCTCTAATACCCGCCAGGTCTGCACCCCCCTCCTGAATTAGCTCACAAATGAGGGGGGCCTTATTAACCACAGACCTGGCATTGCACAACATCAGCCTAAGGCCTGGGCTCTGCAACTCTGGGCAGCCCGGGGAGCGAGAAGAGTCCTGGGGGCCAAGGCATGCCACCGCTTGAAGACAGCGGGTGCGTGCCCCCACCACATGATGTGGCCCCCTACTCCCGCCACATCTGCCCCTCCCAACCACGGCCCTGATGGGCTCGCCCTCCCTCCTATCAACACTGAGCTCCTCCACACCCCACTCCCCGCCTCCCATTCCATGCCCCTGAGATGAGCCTGGCCTATACCCCGCCCTCCCCTTCCCCGAACCCCTTAAAAGATTGCACAAAGACTCTTTGTGGCATGCCACCTCTCGGGGTTCCAAAACCCGTCATCGAGGTAGGGCCTCGATAGAGTGGAGGGCCAAGCCTGCGAGAGGGGGGAGTCTCACAGACCAAGAAGCTCCGCTGCTGAATATATCTCGACCATAGCGGATGGGAGCGACCATATCCTGAGGGTTCATATAAAAGGTCCAGGGAGAAGACATGGAAATGGGGGGTCTCCAAGACAGTTTCACAGGACCAGGTCCACTGTCCCCTCACAACAGAGGACAAAGTCAAATTCCAGGTCCACCACAATTGGGGGGGGAGGTGTAGATCCAGACACCCTCTCACGGTGGTTCGGTCAGCTGGTCAGCCCCCTCTTGTGGTGAGATGGTAGCGATGAACCGATGAAACCGCACAGCGTCCAGGGCTCAGGTCCAAAACCGCCCTCTCACGGTGGTTGGTCTGATGGTCAAGTCCCCTCTGCTGACAAAGTGCAAAATATTTGAAGTCATCCCAGTTCAGCCCCCAGGGGGCCCCGACACCAAGGCCACCCTCTCACGGTGGTTACTGATGCCCAGCCCCTTCAACTGACGGGATGAAGCCATGTACCAGCCCCCCACTCAGATTTAAATAGCCCTCTCCTCAGTTAGGGAAGTTCAGATGGAAATGAACTTGGCGTCAAGTGAGTCCAACAGGCTAGCAGCCAGTCCAAGGTGGGCATGGTCCCGGTAGGGAACACTGGAAAAGAATAGGGGCAGTTGTCTCAAGCCCCCCAGCCCCCACACAACCAAAATTGAAGCCTCCCAAGGCCTGAGAAAAAATCTCACGCCAGGTCCTTGCCCGACCCAAATGGCAGATGATCTCCCGGCCTCGTTGCCTCGTTGCCCCCCCATCCCCAACTCCATGGGGGGGGTCACCAGTGCCCTCTGGCCTCCAGCACAGCTGACGCTGTCACCGCTGTCGCCGCCATCACCGCAGTTACCACACAGGAGTCCCAGGAGTCTTTAAGGAAGTCCCAGGAGTCTTCCTGGTGTCCCAGGAGTCTTTAAGGGAGCCCGGCAAATCCCACAGCACTTCGGGCAACCCCCCAAGTCTGGAATATTGTCGTGCAGCAGGCAAAACACTGCTACCACTGCTCCAGACGGGCTCCAGCTGAGGAAAACACTGCTGCTGCCCAGCTGATGCAGCCCGCCACTCCCGACATCACCTGGCATTTTATCTCTGCACAGCCCCGGTATCCAGAGGAGAGGGGAGGGAAGAAAACCCTCTCCATGCTGGCAGAGAGCTCACCTAACCAGGCCTGGGGTCAAAGATCTTCAAAACGACCCCCAAAAGGCCCAAAAGGTAGGTCAGCTCACCATCTTCAAGCTGTGATCTCAAGGTTAGGGACACATTTTGTGGCATCAGCCCCAGAGAAAAAGAATGGAGTAGTTATCTATGTAAAGAAGGGATTATCAGCTAATTTAATTGAGGCAGATGATCAAGGAAGATACATAGCAATTGAACTACAAACTCAAAAAGGAAAAATGCTTTTAATTGGAATATATGCACCAAACCAGCAACAAGATAATTTTTATAAACTTTTACACTCTAAAATAATACAATGGGATTATAAATCACTTATGCTAATGGGCGATTGGAATGGAGTAATAGTTACTTTAAAACATAAGAAGACTACATCCAAAATCTCTACACGCACAAAATTACCTAAACCTTTTTTTGAAATAATGGAAGATTTGGAACTGAGAGATATCTGGAGAGAATGGAATGCTGACGAAAAAGATTTCACTTTTTTCTCCGATAGACACCAATCCTTTTCTAGGATTGATTTTATATTATTAACAAATGATTTTCTTTCTAGGGTGAAGAAGGTCAAGATATACCCAAGGACTCTAGCTGATCATAGTCCGGTTTGGTTGAAATTGGAAAAGGAGAAGGGGGGAAGGAGGTCTTGGAGATTAAATGAAAATTTATTTAGATATGAAGAATATGTGAACGAGCTTAAAAAACAAATGAAAGAATTTTTTCTTAATAATATGCATAAGGGTACTTCTATGGAAATGGTATGGGATGCAAGTAAGGCTTATATGAGAGGAGTTTTAATATATATGAACAATAGATTTAATATATATGAACAATATATTAAAGCAAACAAAGAGGCAGAAAGATATTGAAGAGGAAATAAAAAAGAAGGAACAACTATTAATTGGTAAACCAGGAGATAAAAAAGTAAAAGAGGCAATAAATATATTGCGAGGGCAATTTAATATGTTAATGGCAGATCAAGTGGCAACCACTTTGCAATATGCTAAACACAATACATTTTGTAATGCCAACAAACCAGGTAGATGGTTGGCTTATGTACTAAGGAAGAAACAAAAATCACGAGTTATTAGCAAGATAGAACTCAGAGGTAAGGAAGTTTATCAACAAAATATGATTTAAAAAGTTTTTTTAGAATATTATACAAAACTGTATGCAGGAGATTTAATACAAGGTGCAGATATAGATAGATATCTTAAGGAGGATGATATTCTTGAATTAACTCTAGAACAAAGGGAAGGTCTGAATCAACCAATAACTTCTGAAGAGATTATCACAGCAATTAAACAGTTAAAGTCAGGTAAGACACCAGGAACAGATGGATTATCAGCTGTCTATTATAAGAATTTGCAGGTGGAAATGGTAGAACCACTTAGAATTTTTTTTGGTAATATTTAATCAGGGGAAGGAATCCCACCTTCCTGGAGGACAGCTTTTATCTCACTGATTCCAAAAGAAGACAAAAATTGTGTCAAGCCTGAAAATTTTAGACCAATTTCACTTTTGAACACTGATTAAAAAATCTTTGCTAAGATATTAGCAAATAGATTAATGCCAGTTATGCAACAAATAATTCATAATGATCAATCAGGATTTATAAAGGGGAGACAAATGAAATATAATTTGAGACAAATTATAAATTTAGTGGAATATTTGGAAAAGAACAACCAGATCTCTGCTGCGCTCTTCTTTTTGGATGCTGAGAAGGCATTTGATCGATTGAATTGGCAATTTTTGTTCAAAATTATAGATAAAATGCAATTTGGAGAGCAATTTAAACAATCAATTAGAGCAATATATCAAGAACAATCAGCACAAATAATTGTCAATGGAGGCCTAACGGATCGCTTTAAGATTGAGAAGGGAACACGGCAGGGTTGTCCTTTATCGCCATTGCTGTTTATTTTATCTTTAGAAATCTTGCTGAAAAAGATACGTAAATCTGATAAACTCAAAGGAATAGTAATTAGACAACAAGATTACAGATTAAGAGCATTTGCAGATGACCTGGTTGTTACTTTAAGTCAACCCACAAATACAGTTCCATATATGCTGGATATAATAGAACAATATGGTAGAGTTTCTGGATTTAAAATAAATCAACATAAAACTAAGATAATGACTAAAAATATGTCAGTCTCTCAAAGGGAAGATTTAGGAAGAATAACGGGATTTGAAATAGTTAAAAAGGTTAAATATTTAGGAATAATTGTTGCAGATTCAAACACGAAGTTATTTAAAAATAATTATGAGGCTCTATGGCAAAAAGTGCAGAGAGATATGAAAAACTGGAAAAAACTACAATTATCTCTACTGGGAAGAATAGCAGCAATAAAAATGAATGTACTACCTAAATTTTTATTTTTGTTTCAAATGATACCAGTGCTTAAGAAAGATGGAAATCTAAGGGAATGGCAGAAAGGAGTTAATACCTTTATATGGTCAGGGAAAAAACCTAGAGTAAAATTAAAAATTATACAGGATGTTCGGGAGAGAGGGGGTTTGAAAATGCCTAATCTAAGACTGTATTATGAAGCATCTGTGCTAGTACAAATCAGTGATTGGTTCAATTTAACTGAAGAAAGAATATTAAATGTAGAAGGATATGATTTGTTATATGGATGGCATGCCTATTTATTATATGAAAAGAAAGTGGATAAGGCTTTCAAGGGTCATATACTTAGGAATGCTTTGTTAAGGGTTTGGAAGAAGCACCAATATACAGTAAGTTAAATTATAAGATACCTATATGGGCAAATCCTAGACATGCAATAGAAAATATAAGTATAGAACAAAAAATGGAGGTGATTACTTATAAAGAGCTTCTTTTTAATGAAAGGGGTAATTTACAATTGAAGTCTTTAGAGGCATTGAAGGAGGAAGGGATAATCTATACTTGGTTTCAATATGGTCAACTTCAAGCTAGATGGAGGGAGGACCAAAAAATTGGTTTTATGCAAAATGAAGAAAATTTGGTAAAACAGATTGGGACCAGAGTTCTATGCACATTAAAAGGTTGTATAATGTATTGTTGGAAATAGATTCAGAAACAGAACTGGTCAAAGATTGTATGATTAAATGGGCACGAAACTTTCAGGAACCAATAATGATGGAAACATGGGAAAAGATTTGGGTTAGAAATGTTAAATTCACGCAAGCACAAAATTTAAGAGAAAATTTTTATAAGATGTTTTATAGGTGGCATTTAGATCCTAAGAAATCGTCATGTATGTATCCAAATGTACAAGCCAAATGCTGGAGATGTGATTGTGAAGATGCAACTTATTATCATATATGGTGGACTTGTAAGAAGATCAAAGCACTTTGGATAAAAATTTGGTGGGTAATGCAGAACATTTTGAAAAAGAGGTTGAAATTTACTCCACAATTGTTTTTATTGGGTATAGCAACTGATTGTACAGTATTAGAAATGAAATTGATTTTAAACTTAGTATCAGCAGCTAGACTGCTGGTAGCACAGTATTGGAAAAGAGATTCTTTGCCTACTATAGAAGAATGGACTCTGAAAGTAATAAATTTAGCTGAAATGGCGAAAACCTCAGCATATTTGAAGGATCATAAGCAAGAAAAATGTTAGGGGTAAATGACATCCCTGCCCCCTTCACTCTACCTAGCCTGGCATCACAAGGGTTAAACTGTACACCTCAGTCCTCCTCCCACTCCCATGAACCCCTCTTACCTGTAACCATGCCTCCAGGGTACTTAAGTCTGGTCCAACGTGCTCCTCCTGTTGTTGTCCCTGTACCTGCAAGAGGTAAACATCCACAAATAAAGAATGCTATGATATAACTTCTAAGTGTCTTTGCAGTTATTGGGTCACCCATCGCTCCTCACCTAACAAAATGGTAGCAGAGGATGGTTTCCTGACCCAACGAAAAGAAGACATGCACAGACATAACCATCCGGAAGGGAATAGGAAGAAACCACTCACCAGATCCGAAAAGAAAAGAATGGAAGACGAGCGACGGACAGCCAACAGTAACCCCTCAGCGGGACCGTCCAAGAGAGACAAAGAGGCGATGGACCCCGAGGCCGACTCATCGGATGATGAGAGGGGCGCCGAAGACCCAAGAAAAGGAGAAAACCGCGACCCGAGCATCAGCAAGCTCAGATGCGACCTGCTGAGCTTACTCGGATCATCCACCGCCGACGAAGAGCTCATGGCCAGCCTCAGCGAGCTCATCGGCGGCGACCGAGGATGAGCGACAAAGCGGGAGGATGATCGCCCAGTAAGAGACCCCCCAACCGAGCCTACCAGCCAAAACAGAGAGGGAGATGCCGCGCTCACTTTTGAACGGTGGCCATCTTGGACCACGTGCCCCGAAACAATGGCCGACCACCAGCCAATCAAAAACAACCATTCAAAATCACCGGCGGCAAAACTTAAAAAGCCCCAAAAATACGAAAAGCGGGGGGATCCTAAAACAAAAATGGCCGAAAGGACCCCCGAGGCACCAAAGGAGACCAGAGGCAGAGGAAGGGGACTACTCAACTCCCGGCCAGGGGACACGGGTGCCGCTGGAAGACCACCGGGACCGCTGCGCCCCCCCAGCATTCCACCACTACCCGCCGCCGAGGCCACGGACGCTGGACCGCAACCGCCAGGACCGCCATTTGCTGCCGCCGCCGCCGCTACCACCGCGAACTTACAGAGTGAGAGCAGATCCCCATCCAGAGGAAGAGAAGACTCCACCAGACCACCGCTGGACTTCAGGGCCATGGACAGGCCCCCACACAACCGGAGGAGGCCTTCCAGCCGGAGCAGAAGCAGCGAGCTCCTCCCTCAACGAGTCCATGGCTGGAATGACTCTCGCGCATGCACAGAATCACCTGTGTACAGAAAAAGAAAAAAAAATGCAGGGAGGGATTTTTGAATTACCAAACAGCATACCCATGCCTTTCTGTGAGTTCCCAAGCCTCCAGCACCATGGACAGACTCCCAATGTAAGTAACAAGGACAATGGTGCTGGGAACTTACCTAATGACTTCCCTAAGCTTAAACTAGATGGGACAAATTTGCTGGAATGGTACCAGCACCTTCAAGTGGTTTTTTTAAGGGAAAATGTTTTGGTTTTTATGACTAACCCCTCTAATAGACCCTGGACTCTCGAGAAAGACTGCTTGCACCACAAAGGTTTCTGTATACTAATCTCTAGCATTTCCCCATCTATGTACCTGGGTATAGGACAACACATGACAGTGTCAGAAATAACACAAAAAATGTTTAGACTGTTCTACAATGAGAGTGTGGCCGCCACCAGTAGAATTTCAAAGGACTTCTACTCCACCAGGATGAGGGCAGGGGTCTCCATGGGGGAACATCTAATGGGATTAAGTGCCACCAGAGCAGAGCTACAGCTAAGGGGGGAGGTTGTCTCTGAGCAAACGATGAAAAGTGTTGTCATCAACTCTTTAGACCCCTCATGGGAAACATTTATCTCTCGCTTAGACATCACCAGCCTAGGCTACCTATCCATTGAGGGCCTGTTTAATAAACTGATAACCGAAGACAACATGAGAAAGGATAGGCAGCTCCCACACAGAGAACACAAACACACCAGGAAGGTGGCCTTCCAAGACAGGCCATCAGAGCCCATAGAGTGCTACATCTGCGGGTCCAGGGGACACTATAAGCGAGAGTTGTCCCTGTACCTGCAAGAGGTAAACATCCATAAATAAAGAATGCTATGATATAACTTCTAAGTGTCTTCACAGTTATTGGGTCACCCATCGCTCCTCACCTAACAAAAAATATATTTTGGAGTGGAGAAAATGGATCAACTATATTCAGAACAAGTATCAAATGAGAAGACATCAAATTGTGTATGAATGAAAGTAAAGAGATGTTGTGTTAACTATATTGGAGTTAAGGTTTTGGGGGGGATTTGTTAATTTGGGGATAGTTAGATTAATTTAGATGATGATTGTTTTTTTTTCCTAATACCCTGTATTTTGCTCTGGGAAGTCGGGGAAGGGAGGAGGGGGGAAGGGAAGGGGTGGGGGGATGTTGGGGGGGGGAATGTTTTCTTTGTATTTTTGTAAAACTTTTCAATAAAAAAAAAGCTGTGATATCCGCAGCCGCCGCCATCTTGGGCATGTGCATATTGATGTTAAAAAGGTTACAAGATGCAAGGCTTAGAGGAGGGTTTGGACTACCAAACTGGGAATTACAGTAGCCCTATTGTATATCCAAAATTTTTTGCCCATGTTATCATTGTTTCTTTTACTTGTTCTTCTTCTAATTTAATAGAAAGTAAATAACTACAATTTTTTAATCATCTCTCATCTGTTCCTGTGAGTATCTCATCCAATTGTCATCTCCAAGTAAAAACCATATAACTTTGCAATGATTTGCTAATGATTTTCTCTAACTTTCTCCCATACTGATAATAAAGCATTTCTTACATAATGTCTTTGAAAATAGCTATGTATCTTATTCTTCCCATACCATAAAAAAGCATGACAACCCAGCTGTAGATCATGACCCTTTAATGTCAATAACCTTGTATTTCTTAATACAATCCATTCTTTCATTCATGAAAATGTTGCTGCCTGATAATATACAGTAGATAAATGGCAGCAACTATGGGAAAGAAATTATAAGTTAATGGCAACAGCATATAAAGAGAATTTGTATAAAATGTTTTATAGATGGCATATTTATTATTTATTTAATTATTATTGCCATCTATATGCCGCCGTTCTCCCAAAGGACTCAGGGCAGCTTACACAACAACAATTGATAATACAAACCACAATACAAATTAAAATCCCCATTAAAACCAAATTAAAATTATTACATTGTACAAACCCCCAACGGATCAGTCCATTTGGTGATAGAGCCATGTCTTCAGTTCGCGGCAAAAGGAGAGGAGGTCGGGGGCTGTCCTGAGCTCAGTGGGCAAACCATTCCAGAAGGTTGGGGCTCCGACAGAGAACGCTCTCCCCCTGGGGGCCGCCAGCCGACATTGTTTGGCTGATGGCACCCTGAGGAAGCCTGCTTTGTGAGAGCACAAGGGACGATGGCAGGATGGCAGGAGATGGTCCTGCAAGTACCCTGGGCCTAAGCCATGTAGGGCTTTATAAGTGAGCACCAGCACCTTGAAACGAACCCGGAGAGCCACCAGCAGCCAGTGCAGCTCACGCAGGAGAGGTGTTACACGGGAGTAACGAGAAGCCCCCGTAACTGCCTGCGTGGCCATATTCTGGACTAGCTGGAGCCTCCGGGTGCATCCCAAGGGCAGCCCCATGTAGAGGGCATTACAGTAATCCAACTGAGAAGTAACAAGGGCATGAGTGACCGTGGCGAGGGCATCCCGGTCTAGGAAAGGGTGCAACTGTTGCACGAGGCGTACCTGTGCGAAACCCCCCCTGGTTAAGGCCATCAACTAATCATCCAAGGACAGCCGGGAATCCAGGAGGACACCCAGATTGCAAACCCTATCGGATGGAGTAAGAGTCTCCCCTCCTATCACTAGTGATGGAACCTCTAGATCCCGAGATGCCAGCATCCACAGACACTCAGTCTTGGATGGGTTGAGTCTGACCCTGTTCCTTCCCATCCAAGCCCGCACCGATTCCAGGAAGCAGGACATCACGGAAAGGGCATCCCCAGAGTGGTCAGGGGTGGAGATATAAAGCTGAGTATCATCCGCATATTGGTGATACCTCACCCTAAAACCACAGATGATCTCACCCAGCGGCTTCATGTAGATGTTAAAGAGCAGGGGGGAGAGAATCGATCCCTGAGGCACTCCACAAGTGAGGGGCCTCTGGGAGGATCTCTGACCCCCCCACCCATACAAACTGCGAGCGACCCGAGAGGTAGGAGGAGAACCACTGCAGAACAGTGCCTCCTATCCCCAACCCACCGAGTCACTGCAGCAGGATACCATGGTCGATGCTATCAAAAACCACTGAGAGGTCAAGAAGGACCAGGATGGAGGAACAACCCCCATCCCGGGCCTGCCAGAGATCATTCACTAGGGCAACCAATGCCGTTTCCGTGCTGTAACCACACCTGAAACCAGATTGGTAAGGGTCGAGGTAGTCTGTTTCCTCCAGGAATTGAGGGAATTGCTGTGCCACCACGGACTCAACAACCTTCACTAAAAAGCGGAGGTTGGAGACTGGACGATAGTTGTTAAGGGAGTCAGGATCCAGGTTAGGCTTCTTAAGGAGGGGTTGAACCACCGCCTCTTTAAGTGCAGTGGGGAAGACCCTTTCCTTTAACGAAGCATTGACAACAGCCTGGATCCAGTCTCCGGTCACCTTTCTGGCGGCAGAAACAAGCCAGGAGGGACAAGGGTCCAATAAACATGTGGAGGACCCCAGCCAACCCAGAATCGTGTCCACTTCATCCACTGAAACAGGCTCAAACCCAACCCAGATGTTACCACCAAGACTAGCCCCGGTCTCCTCGGTGGATTCTGCCCAGTCAGAGTCCAACCCGGTCCGGATCTGAGTGATTTTATCTTGCAGAAACTGTGCAAAATCCTCAGCTCAGCCCTGCAAGGGGTCCTCCCTCACTCCATGATTGAGGAGAGAGCGGGTCACTCTGAACAGGGCTGCTGGGCGGTTTTCTGCAGATGCAATGAGAGCGGCGAAATAATGACGTTTCACCACTTCCATCACCACAAGATAAGACCTAATATGGGTTCTTGATTTGATTTGGTTTGATTTGATTTATTACATTTCTATACCGCCCTTCTCCTGAAGGACTCAGGGCGGTTTACAGCCATATTAAAATAACCCAACACAAAAATTAAAATTATTAAAATAATTTAAAACAGTTTGGCCGTTATTTAAAACCTTTACTAAAACCCCTTCAAAACCAATTAAAAGCCATTTAAAATTCTTCCGGGTGGCGCCTCCGTCGTTGTCGGCAGTCTTTTCATGACCGCCGGCCTCCCGGCGCGTAAAGAACCGCCTCACAGCAGGCAGGCGGCTCGTAAATCCCGCTCTTTGACTGGAAGAGCGGGCAGAGCCTCTGGGGGTGAGGTTGAGCCCCCTGAATCGCCCCAGGACTTTTCTCTTTGTCCTGGGGAAGGCTCAGGGTGATGGCTCCCTATCCACCCCCAGAGAGGCTCCGCGCCGAGAGGGATCTCCGCTTTAATTAGCGGAGCCAGACGTCGTGAGCAACACCACGACTGATAGAAAACATAAACAAGCTGAACAAGGAGTCTTCAGAAAAGAAAAATGGAAGTATGGTTTTTTTTTCATTGATTTTCTAGAAGAGGAAGGAGAGAAAAAGGAAAAAGAGAATGAGTGGTGAAAGTGTTTTTAAAATGGTGACCGGCTCTGCTTGGAGAAAAATTGAGAGTGGAAAGTGAAAGCAGAGCTTAGTGCTGAGACATCTTAAAAGAAATATTCTGGTAGGGAAAAGAAATAAAGAAACAAAGACTAATTTAAACATAATTTTTTTTGTCTTTTTACTGAAGTAAGAAGAATCTTTTTGCTTCTTTTGAAAAATAAATAATAAGCTAAAAGTATGACTCCTAAACCAAAAGGAAGGGGGGGCTCCCTTATGAGTCAGTCGAAGGACAAAGCAGAATTGACTCATTTGCAGGAATCTGCAGATGAGGATTTAAAAGATTTAAACGATTTTATAACAAGGTCTCTAGTGAGTGTTGTTGAGAAGATAAAAAGTTCACAGAAGAATCTTGAGGAGTTGGTTTCTGGAAAGTATGACCAATTAAATCAAACTATCACTAAAGTAGTTTCGGATCTTTCAAGTGCAGTGGTGGAAATGGGGAAGAACTCCCAGATGCAAGAAATACAAGAAAAAATTGCGGAAGCTGAGGCTAAAAATCAGAATATAGAGAATGATGTCATCATGCTTCAAATTAAAGCTATGGAATCAGCAATTAGATTAAGAGGCATAAGAGAAAACAAGAAAGAAATTTTAAGAACAGTTTGCGCAAAGGCTTTTGCGGAACTATTAAAGTTAGAAGATGAGCTAATTCTTGGTTGTATAGAGAAAGTCTACAGAGTCAACTCACGTGTAGCTAAACAAAGGAATTTGCCTAGAGATGTTGTTGTCTACTTTACTGATAGAGGATTGAGAGATGATATTTTACAAAAATCCTATTCTGCCAGAGTGCAGGTAGAAGGTATACAAATTAGTATTTTTAAAGAGCTACCACCGAAGGTTCTAAAGGACAGAAAAGACTTTGGTTTTCTGGTCAAGGAATTGAAGAGAAGCAATATCCCATTTAGATGGGACTTACCAGTTGGTATAATTTTCAGATACCATGGTGTGAGACATTGTTTGAATACTATTGAAAAAGCGGAATATTTTTACAAAAATATTTTTAAGGGAGCCCCGGAATATGTTAAGAATAAAAAATATCAAAGAGAGTCTACAAAATGCAAACAGAAGGAAGAAATTCAAAGTGTGTTAAAAGAAAAAGGAGTACGAGGTGGTTGTCCAGAGGATTCTATTATGGATTTTTCAGATGAGAAAATTGAGCATCCCAGTGACCCTAGAGAGGAAGTACCGGACCTTGAACTGTTGGAGCAAGAATTAAAAAATGAAACTACAATTCGAGACGAGCAACAGCAGAGGCCCAGTGCTCTTCAAGAGATGGGGGGTGATGCCAATCAACAGGAATCAGAAGCTAATGAGGAAACTAGATTGGAAACCACTGATGACCAATACAAGGAGTTTCGTGAATTTTTTGAATCTCTTGCAGAAAGGATTGAAAGTTTTGGAAATAGGTTATAAACTTTTAAAGTTCATCCTGAGTTGGATTTATATTTGATTTACATATAATATTGCTGCAATATTAGCAGCGATCTGTGGTTACCCTATTATAGTTTTTTTTGGAACTTATCATCTAGGAGAAGAGAATAAAAATGAAAACATCTCACAACCCGAAGGAATGAATTGCAAAGGGCGACAGGATTTGAAAGAGCTTTAAAGGAACACCGGGGAATGCGGTTTTTAGTTTTTTTTTTCTTTAAGGTTTGAATCTTGGGAGGAGCTGCATTGGTTTTTTCTTTTTTTTTTTTAGGTGGTACAGTATAAGCTAGTTTGAACGTTCTACCTAGAGGAGTACAGAATACCTTCGTGGTTGGATATTATTTATAAAGTCACTCGGGGGGGGGGGGTTCTTTGTGTGGAGAGATGCCTTAATTTGCTGATGGGGGCAGCTGGAAGACGAAGCTTATTGGAATTGGATTTATGTTGGAGAAAGTATATTTAACTTCAATCAAGATGAAGAGAAGATTGAAATTTGGATTATGGAGATAGAAAAATTTCTTTTTGGATACAATTGTACAATTATAATTATATATGCATAATTATATATATTATACTTCATGTTTTATGTTTTTGATTTTTTTAGTTAAGGGGTGTAGTTGGGATAAAATTATTTGATATGGATATGGAGGTGATATACTATATTTTATTATAAGGGGGATTGATTTTGGTATATGATTAGTAATGTTAATATTAATGGATTACAGAAAGGTATGATATTTTTTAATTTGGTTTGAATATTATAAGTACTTTATTGATTGATAAATGAATACTGATGGTTGGTTAACGAGATAGATTTTATTATTATTGGTTTTTTATTACAATATTGTTAACTTTAGAAAAACATTAATATTTATAGGTTTATTGTTATACTACTTTGTTATAAGTATTGGGTATGTTTTGTTTGTTTTTTCTTTTTTTCTTTTTTTTTCTTCTTTTGAAATTTTTTCAACTTAAAATTTGAATACTTTAAAAAAAATTCTTTCTTGTTTTAAACTTCTTTTTAAAATCTGTAGCGGAAGTCAAGGGGGGGATGGGGAGGTGGGGGCTGGGGTGGGGGGGGGGAGGAGAAAATGAAAAAAATTTGTATTGTAAAACTTTTTCAATAAAAAAAAACCATTTAAAATTTATCTATTCAGTCAGGCCGGCTTGATGGAACAAAAGAGTCTTCAGAGCCCGACGGAAGGCACGGAGGTCGGGAATCCTTCTTATATATGGAGGCAGTTCATTCCATAGGGCAGGAGCCCCCACAGAGAAGGCTCTCCCCCTGGGGGTCACCAGCCGACATTGTCTGGCCGATGGCACCCTGAGGAGGCCCTCTCTGTGAGAGCGTATCGGACCGTGGGAGATATTCGGTGGCAGAAGGCGATCCTGTAAGTATCCCGGTCCTAAACCATGGAGCGCTTTGAAGATGGTGACTAGCACCTTGAAACGCACCCGGAAGACCACTGGGAGCCAGTGCAGCTCGCGCAAGAGGGGAGTTACCTGGGAGTGACAAGTCACTCCCATTACCACTCGCACAGCTGCATTCTGGACCAGTTGGAGCCTCCGGGTGCTCCTCAAGGGGAGCCCCATGTAGAGAGTGTTACAGTAGTCCAGACGGGACGGGACAAGGGCGTGAGTGATTGTGCATAAGGCGTCCTGATCCAGAAAGGGATGCAACTGGGAAATCAGGTGGACCTGATAAAAAGCTCCCCTGGCCATGGCCGTCATATGATTGATTGTCTAAAGACAGCCGTGTGTCCAGGAGGACGCCCAAGTTGCGAGCCCTCTCTGAGGGGGGTAAGATCTCATCCCCAATAGCCAGCGAGGGTATCAGCTGGCTATATCGGGACGCCGGAAACCACAGCCACTCTGTCTTGGAGGGGTTGAGTCTGAGCCTGTTCCCCTCCAATCACTCTCTAGGCATCTTTTCCGGCGCTTCATCTCCCTCATCTCCTCAGAGAACCAAGGAGCTAATTGAGATCGGCACCAGGTCAGAGGCCACAAAGGCACGACGCAGTCCAAAGCTCCAGCAGCCGCCCTATCCCAGGCAGCTACCAGTTCTTCAGCCAAGTCATGAGCCAGAGCTTCTGGGAATTGCCCAAGCTCCATCAGGAACCTATCCGGGTCCATCAGGTGCCTGGGATGGAACCACCTGGTCGGTTCCGTCTCCCTGCGGTGAAGGGAAGCGGTCCGAAAGTCCAGCCAAAGGAGCGAATGATCTGTCCATGACAAGGGCTTGATGACTAACTCCCCTAAATCAAGATCATTCAGCCACTGACCAGAGACGAAAATCAAGTCCAGTGTGTGTCCCCCGATGTGGGTGGGATCATGAACTAACTGGGTCAGGTCTGTTAGGGTGTGTGTATAAAGTATTTGTTGCTTGTGCAACGAGCAGAGCAGAAACGCACAGGGAAGGAGATAAACGTGCAGCTCGTGTGGAAAAAAAACTTTATATACAAGATAATACGCAGTCTCGGTGTAGGTAAAACAGTCCAAGGTCATAAACAGTAATATCAGTCCAGTAGGTATCTTCCCTTACCAAAGCAAACAGACTTTAGTAACTCTTGGTATACAATACCATATAACGATCCAGTCAAACACCAATCAGCAGGAAGACGCAGGAAGCAACAGGAACAATCAGGAACAAGAAGAAAGAACGCTTCTCTGCGCTGCTTATTTATACACTGTAGCCTAATTACAGGGTTCAGCAAACCCTGATTACGTGGCTCAGTTGTTTCTTAAAGAAACAGATATATTGCCTGACCAACAAGTTAGGAGTAAGCTACAGGCTGAACCTACCATTCTCCCCATTGGGCAGGACAATATACACAATAGATACAGAAACAAAAATACATATCCATATCATACATTGTACAGTGGTATCAGTTACATTTCAGATTCTCAATCCAAATCTTTCACAACAATTGGTGTGTTTAATGGCACCTTGCGCTTTGGTAAAATTATCAGCAATATTGTCCTCTGAGGCGCAATATTCCAATGTAATCATGTTATCCTTAACACATTGCCGAACATTCAGATAACGTATATCAGTGTATTTAGTCCTTGTCTTTACAGCAAGATTCGTTGCCATTTTAATGGCTGCCTGGTTATCTTCATAAACCGTAATAGGATAGTCCATTTTGAATCCAATATCCTCCATCAACTGTTTATAATAAATCAGTTCAGTACATGTAAGTGATAGACAAGAAAAATCCGCTTCCATGGTAGACAAACTGATGTGTTTCTGGCGAATTGATCTCCATCCAATCAGGCAGTTATCCAACATGATTGCGATTCCAGACGTAGATTTTCTGGCAAAACTGGCATCAGCATATGCCTTCAATACCATATCATTAGAATCATTTGGTTCTAAATACATAGCAAAATGTAACGTTCTTTTAAGATATCTAAGAACACTTTTTGCAGCTTGCCAATGCCTATCAGTAGGCTCTGAACTATATTGTGCTAGTTGATTAACACTAAAAGCTATATCAGGCCGTGTCCAGTTGCTCAAATACGACAAACTGCCTATTAATGATTGATACAGTTCTTTACTGAACTGTGGACTCTGCAAACTATCCTGCTGGAATTCTTGTGCCATAGGAGTCTTGGCAGGTTTACATAATTCCATCCCATGTTTTTTCAACAATTTGCATATCTTATCGGATTGTGAAATCTTAAAACCTCTAGATGTTTTCAGGATATCCAGCCCTAGATAATGTCGTATATGTCCTAGATTTCTAAGTTTAAATTTTATTTGCAACTGACCGATAATCTCTCTGGCCTCAGCGTCAGTTCTGGTAATTATGGCAATGTCGTCTGTAAAGAGTAACAAGAATGAAACACATCCATCCTGTTCTTTCTTAAACAGACATTTATCTGCTACACCCTCATAGAACCCAATGTTATCTAATTCCTGCACTATACATTGGTTCCACTCGTAACCTGATTGCCTTAAACCATATAGGCTTTTTTGTAGCCTCCAACACTCAGTGCTATCCTGTGTATCATAACCAGGAGGTTTCTTCATATATATTGTATGCCTCAACGGAGCGTTCAAGTAAGCTGTCTCGACATCTATATGAGTAATAGAGCATTTATTTCTAGCTGCCCAAACCAGCATTGTTCTTAAAGTGCTCGCTCGTAGACTTGGAGCAAAAACCTCATCATAGTCTCTATCTGTCTGTGAGAACCCTTGTTCAACAAGCCAAGCTTTATGGGTTACTACCCCATCTACACTTTTCTTTACCTTGTAGACCCACCTACAGCCTATAAGTTTCTCATTTTGTGGTTTTCTAACAACTTCATAGACACCAAGCCTCTTTAATGAATCAATTTCTCTATCCATCGCCTCTTGCCAGGCTTTTTAGAGTTTTTTAGAGTTTTATTGCATTTATATACCGCCCTTCTCCCCGAGGGGACTCAGGGCGGTTTACAGCCATATTAAAACAATCACGTATAAAAATTAAAACTAATAAAATAATTAAACTATTTGGCCGTAAAATTTAAAACCCCTAAAAACCCCTATTAAAATTAACACTAATTGAAGTCAGACCAGCTTGATGAAATAGTAGGGTCTTCAGGGCTCGTCGGAAGGCACGGAGGTCAGGAATCTTTCTTATATCCGGGGGTAGTTCATTCCATAGGGCTGGGGCTCCCACAGAGAATGCTCTCCCCCTGGGGGCCGCCCGTCGGCATTGTCTGACAGATGGCACTCTGAGGAGGCCCTCTCTGTGAGAGCGTATCGGGCGGTGGGAGGTATTCATTGGCAGAAGACGGTCCTGTAAATATCCCGGTCCTAAGCCATGGAGCGCTTTGAAGATGGTAACTAACACCTTGAAACGCACCCGGAAGACCACCAGAAGCCAGTGCAGCTCGCGCAAGAGGGGAGTTACCCGGGAGCGACGAGTCGCTCCCATAACCACTCACGCGGCCGCATTCTGGACCAGCTGAAGTCTCCGGGTGCTCCTCAAGGGGAGCCCCATGTAGAGACCATTACAAACGGGAAGTGACGAGAGCGTGAGTGACTGTGCGTAGGGTGTCCCGATCCAGAAAGGGACGCAACTGGGCAATCAGGCGGACCTGATAAAAAGCCCCCCTGGCCATGGCCATCATATGATCGTCTAAAGACAGCCATGCATCCAGGAGGACGCCCAAGTTGCGAGCCCTCTCTGAGGGGGGCAAGATCTCATCCCCAATAGCCAGTGATGGCACCAACTGGCTATATCGGGGCGCCGGCAGCCACAGCCACTCTGTCTTGGAGGGATTGAGTCTGAGCCTGTTCCTCCCCATCCAGATCCGTACGGCTTCCAGGCAGCGGGACATCACGGCAAGGGCATCATTGGGGTTAGGGTTAGGGTTAGGGTTAGGGTTAGGGTTAGGGTTAGGGTTAGGGTTAGGGTTAGGGTTAGGGTTAGGGTTAGGGTTAGGGTTAGGGTTAGGGTTAGGGTTAGGGTTAGGGTTAGGGTTAGGGTTAGGGTTAGGGTTAGGGTTAGGGTTAGGGTTAGGGTTAGGGTTAGCTGCTTCACATAAATGTTGAACAGGAGGGGTGAGAGGACAGACCCCTGTGGCACCCCACAAGTGAGGTGTCTCGAGGTCAACCTCTGCCCCCCTGCCAACACAGACTGCGTACGGTCAGCGAGAAAGGAGGAGAACCACCGCATAATGGTGCCTCCCACTCCCAAACCCCCTAACCGACGCAGCATGATACCATGATCGATGGTATCAAAAGCCGCTGAGAGATCAAGAAGGACCAGGACCGAGGAAGATCCTCTGTCCCGAGCCCTCCAGAGATCATCAACCAACGCGATCAATGCCGTTTCCGTGCTGTAACCCGCCCTGAAACCCGACTGGCACGGATCCAGATAGACAGCTTCATCCAGGTAACAAGGGAGCTTTTGCGCCACCACACTCTCAACAACCTTCGCCGTGAAGCGAAGGTTGGAGACCGGGCGATAGTTACCTAATATAGCCGGGTCCAGGGAAGGCTTCTTGAGGAGGGGCCTCACCACCGCCTCTTTCAAGGTGGCTGGGAAGACACCCTCACTCAGAGAAGCATTAATAATGCCCTGGAGCCAGCCTCGTGTAACCTCCCGGGAGGCCAGTACCAGCCAAGAGGGACACGGGTCCAATAAACATGTGGTAGCGTTCAGCCTCCCTAGAATCCTGTCCACATCCTCGGGAGTCACAGTGTCAAACTCATCCCAGATAACATTCTCAAGATCCACTCCCGTCATCCCATCCGGAACTACCCAATTGGAGTCCAGACCGTCCCGAATCTGAGCGACTTTATCATGCAGATATTGCACAAATTCCTCAGCTCTCCCCTGCAAGAGGTCCTCCCGCGCTCCCAACTGTAGGAGGGAGCGGGTCACCCTAAACAGGGCGGCTGGGCGATTATCTGCTGATGCAATAAGGGTGGAGAAATGATTACGTTTCGCCACTCTTATTGCCACTAGGTAAGTCTTAAAATGAGCTCTTACCAGTGTCCGGTCAGATTCAGTGCGACTGGCCCTCCAATCGCTCTCTAGGCGTCTTTTCCGGCGCTTCATCTCTCTCAGCTCCTCGGAAAACCAAGGAGCTAATCGAGGTCGGCACCGGGTCAGAGGCCTCAAAGGCACAAAGCCCCAGCAGCCGCCCTATCTCAGGCGGCTACCAGTTCTTCAGTCGAGCCGTGAGCCAGAGTCTCTGGGAAAGGCCCAAGCTCCGTCAGGAACCTGTCTGGGTCCATCAGGCGCCTGGGACGGAACCACCTAGTCGATTCCGTCTCCCTGCGATGAAGGGAAGCGGTATGGAAGTCTAGACGAAGGAGCAAATGATCTGTCCATGACAAGGGATTGATGACTAGTTCCCCTAAATCGAGATCATTCAGCCACTGACCAGAGGTAAAAACCAAGTCTAGCGTGTGTCCCCCCGTGTGGGTGGGGCCATGAACTAACTGGGTCAGGTCCATGGCCGTCATGGAAGCCATGAACTCCTGAGCCGCCTCTGACGTTTCGCCGATGGACGGCAGGTTGAAATCCCCCATAACCATAAGTCTGGGGGTACCAACCGCCACCCCAGGTATTACGTCAAGCAACTCAGGCAGGGCTGCTGCCACGCGGCAAGGAGCCAGGTACGTGATCAGCAAGCCCATCTGCACCCCACGACCCCACTTCACAAGGAGGGACTCACAGCCAGCAACCTGAGGAACAGTGGCCTCCCTCGGATCAAGGTCTTCCTTAATAATCACCGCTACCCCTCCGCCCCTCCCCTGAGCCCTCGGCTGATGAAACGCGCAGAAACCTGGTGGGCACATCTCGACGAGGGGCACCCCCCCTCCTGGCCCAACCAGGTTTCTGTAATTCCCGCCAGGTCTGCACCTCCCTCCTGGATTAGGTCGTTAATGAGGGGGGCTTTAGTTACTGCAGACCTGACGTTGCATAGCATCAGCCGAAGGCTCGGGCCCTGAGGCTCTGGGCAACCAGGGTTACAGGAAGCGCTCTGGGGGCTGGAGCATGCTACCGCTCGCAAATAGCGGGTGCGTACTCCCCGAAACTGATATGGCCCCCTGCGCCCGTCATATCTGCCTCTCCCAGCCACTGTACAGATGGAATGGCCCTTCTTGTCCTCCCCCGGCACCTTTTCTAGCCCCTCCCCCCGACTCCCTCTGCTATGTCCCTCAAACCCACTCTGCTGCTCTGACATTCCAAGGACCCCCCCAGGTCCACTTCTACCCCCACCCTCTCCCCCCCGGAACCCCCTAAAAATTGCTTAAAACCCCTTGTTAAAAAACCCCTCACCCTCCTCTTTGCCACATGCCACCTCTCGGGGTCCCAAAGCCCGTCATTAAGGTAGGCCCTCGATAACGTAGAGGGCCAGGCCTGCGAGAGGGGGGAATCTCACAGTGCTAAGAGATCGGCTAATAAATACATCGCAATTGAGCTGAGAGAATAAATAAGGCCAAGGATTCATAAAACATCTTAAAAGCAAAGGTCCAAGAGAAAGAGTCCGCCCATTTCCGGTGTGAGTAAGTCCATCGGGCTTCACTGTCCTCTCACGGCAGTGAAGAGGAGTCTCAGGCCGCTGCCCCCGGAGAGATAGTACCTAGTTGCCCTCTCACAGCAACTGGCATTAATGGATGTAATCCTGTCCAGTGGCAGCAGCAATAGGTCGGCTCCCTCGAAGCCCACACCCAGGCCGGGACCTCTTCTCAGAACAGAGCGTAGTGGGTAAAGTTGGTCTCAATGCGTTGGCAGATGATACAGATGGTAAGATGGTAAAGGTGGTGCAATAAACATAGCCAGAGTCAGAGTCAGGGATGCAACAATGATGATGTCAAATAGAGAGGATATAATCATGATGATGCCCAGGAGAGGGGATACTGCCTTCACCACTGCAGCGTTACAGGCGGGCAGGGGCTCACGGGGGGGGGGGGGGGGGACGAGGCCACAACAGGCCACCCTCGCCCTGTTCCCTCCACCACCCCTGTCGGTGTTGTAAAACCGTTGAATCTGCTGCCCATTGTTGTAAAGAAAGCGCCGTCCTCCGTTGCCGCCCTCACTGCTGCAGGGGTCGCGGAGAGGTGAGGGGGCGAGGCCACAACAGCCACCATCGCCCCCCTCCTCCACCTCCCCCGCCGGCATTGTAAAACTGCCAAGCCAGCTGCCCATAGCTGTAAAAAAGGCAGCCGGAGGTTCGTAAGGGGGAGGGGGTGGCGAGGCTGCAACAAGCCACCCTCACCAACTCCCCCCCCCCACCACTCTCTACTGTTGCTACAAAGGAGCCAAGAGTCACCACCATCCTTGGCTCCAGAATCCAAAGTCCCGACTCCAAGTCTTCCAAGTCTTCCGTTAGTGCCGTCAGAGCCTTGAACGCCCACACAGTCCTCCAGCGCGTTCCTCGGCTCTGCGGCCCAACTCAAATTCTGCCAGCCATTCCGGCTCGAGATGTCAGACAAGGCTAAAAAACCCATCGCCGGACTGCCCTGACTACCACCCAGCTGGGACCAGGCCAGGAGCTGAATTTCGGCTCACGTAGGAATCCATAGGCCCCCTTAATCCTTACTCAGCCTCGGAGGATCTACCGGGAGTTGCCATCTTGGAGCATGCGCTCTTGGGGGATATAATTTTATATCGCGATAACTGGATGGTTCAATATCCACTTGGCAAACCACCGTTGCTTTATAGCGATCTGGTGGACGCCGTTCCCTAGAAGATCATCTAGGCATAACAGGACTAACATCAGGTATATTGGGTTCATCCTCCCCTAACCCTGATTCCTGTTCCTGTTCTTCAACCTTAATAGATGGTTTATCATCCATCTCAGATGAACTATCATCAGGAATATGGTCTATCTTAACATTCACATCTGTAAAACCATAGTCTGCTTTTTCTAACCTGTCCCAGCCTTCATGTTCTAGGAATTTAGCACTAGTGCTACACAAAACTTTTGTTGTTCCTTTTTCCCAGAACCTATAGGACCTATGGTTAGCCTCATAGCCAACAAAAATCATTTTCTTTGCTCTCTGTTGGTCCTTTCTTCTCTGACTAACCGGTATATGCACCCAGGCTGGTGCACCAAAAGCATGTATATAACTTAAATCAGGCTTCCTCCCATGCCATAAAGTAAAAGGTATTTTTCCTGTAGAGGAGTGCACCACATTATTTAAAATATGATTGGCACATAGTATTGCTTCTCCCCACAATTTATCAGGTAAACAAGCATCAGCCAGCATAGTCCTAGTCATAGCTTGTAGTGTCTGGCCTCTTCATTCTATATATGCATTATGTTCTGGCCGAAAAGGAGCAGAACGTTTATGCTGTATCCCAGCATCCTTCAAAAACTTAGCCAACTGATGGTTAGTAAACTCAGTTCCATTGTCAGTAACAATGCATTTCACCTTAAACCTCTGCTTCCTTTCTACAAAACTAAGCCAGTTTGTGATACACTGGAACGTATCACTTTTGGACTTCATAAGGTAGCAAAAACCATATCTGGTAAAGTGATCAACTATACTCAAAATATAGCATGCTCCCCCTAAACTGGGTTTCTTTGGCCCTATTAAGTCTAAAAAGACTACCTCCAAAGGTTTAGTAGTTTTAAACCCATTGCAGCGGTTTGCAGGTGTAACTTTACTTTTATGCTGGTTACAAGTATTACAGTTCAGGTATTTGCTGCAAGCCCTTAACTTAATGCCTTTAGACTGCTTAACAGTCGAATGCAACAACCTGAAATTCAAATGACCAAGCCGTCTATGTAGTAAATGTACGCATTCATCATGCGGCTTGACATTTCCAAACTTAGCTTTTGACTGAACTAACAGTAATGACGTATCCCTAATGACAAATAAGTCGTTTTCTAATTCTGCAGTAACTACAGTGCCTTCACATTCCAGCAAACATTTGTTGTTTTTAAAAGTTACTGTAAACCCAGAATGTAGTAATGACTTTACAGATAAAAGGTTATATCTCAAACTAGGGATATAAAGCATGGGTAAAGGGTGCTTACTAATAGAACATTGAACAAGTCCCTCCCCAGCTACAGTCACATTCCAGCCATTAGCTAATTTAACCTTTTTAGTGCTTTTCTTCATGTTAAGAAACAGTTTTCTATTTTTTGTTATGGATTGAGAGGCACCACTATCAATCACCCACCACTCATCTTTTATATTATTAGATGTAGTAGACAGCATTTTGTGGACCAGGTAACATAGTTTGTACCATCCAACCGGGTTATGGTAGAATAACTTGTACCTTGCTCAAAAGCCATCATCTTTTTTTTTATTAAAAGTTTTATAAAAGTACAAATATATAAACCCCCCCTTCCCCCCTTCAACCCCCCCCCATCCCTCCCCCCCTTCAACCCCCCTCCCCCCCCCCGACTTCCCAGAGTGAAGTACAGGGTTTCTCTTCTTCAACAAAAATTTTAAACCAACCATTAACCTATCCAATTTCTAGTTTACAAACACTATCAAAATCTTAACTCCAATCTAATAAAAAAAATTTACAACTCTATAGTTCCTCTTCATTCATACGCAATTTGATGTCTTCTTATATGATATTTGTTCCGAACATAGTCAATCCATTTCCTCCACTCCAAAATAAATTTTTCTTGCGTATGATCCTTCAAGTATGCTGAGATTTTAGCCATCTCAGCTAAGTTCATTACTTTTACAATCCATTCTTCTACTGTGGGCAAAGAGTCTTTTTTCCAGTGTTGTGCAACCAACAATCTAGCTGCTGTTATTAAATTTAAAATCAACTTAGTCTCCAATAATGTACATTCATTTATAATACCCAATAAAAAAAATTTCGGTGTAAATTCCAACCTTTTTTTCAAAATATTTTGCATTACCCACCAAATCTTTATCCAAAATGCTTTAACCTTCTTACAGGTCCACCAAATATGAAAATAATTTGCATCTTCACAATCACACCGCCAACATTTAGCTTGTACATTAGAATACATACAGGACAATTTTTTTGGATCTAAATGCCATCTATAAAACATCTTATAAAAGTTTTCTCTAAGGTTTTGTGTTTGAGTAAATTTAACATTTCTAACCCAAATCTTTTCCCATATCTCCATCATTATTGGTTCTTGAAAATTTCTAGCCCATTTAATCATACAGTCTTTAACCAACTCTGTTTCAGAGTCTATCTCTAATAATGCATTATATAATCTTTTAATATGCATAATACCCTGATCCCTGATTTGCTTTACCAAATTTTCTTCGTTTTCCATAAGACTTGTTTTCTGATCCTCCCTCCATCTTGCTTGAAGCTGACCATATTGAAACCAGGTATAAATTATCCCTTCCTTCTTCAAAACCTCTAAGGGTTTAAGTTGTAATTTACCCCTTTCTCTAAATAAAAGTTCTTTATATGTGATCACCTCCATCTTTTGTTCTATACTTATATTTTCTATTGCATGTCTGGGATTTGCCCAAATAGGTATTTTATAGTCCAGTTTATATTGATATTTCTTCCAGACTCTCAACAAGGCATTTCTAAGCATATGACTTTTAAAAACTTTATCCACTTTCTTTTCATACAATAAATAAGCATGCCATCCATAAAGTAAATCATGTCCTTCTAAATTCAAAATTCTGTCCTCTGTTAAATTAAACCAATCACTAATCTGAACTAATACCGAAGCTTCATAATATAATCTTAAATTTGGCATTTTTAAACCACCTCTCTCCCGAATATCTTGTATAATTTTTAATTTAACTCTAGGTTTTTTACCTGACCATATAAAAGTATTAAGACCTTTTTGCCATTCCCTCAGTTGTTCATCCTTCTTCAACACCGGTATCATTTGGAACAAAAATAAAAACTTAGGTAATACATTCATTTTAATTGCTGCTATTCTACCTAATAAAGATAATTGTAACTTTTTCCAATCCTCCATTTCTTTCTGTACCTTTCGCCATAAGACTTCATAATTGTTTTTAAATAACTTTGTATTTGACCCAGCAATAAACACACCCAAATATTTAACCTTTTTAACTATTTCAAATCCCGATACTTGTTGAAGCTCTTCTCTTTGATTAAAAGACATATTTTTGGTCACTATCTTAGTCTTATGTTGATTTATTTTAAATCCCGAAACTTTACCATATTGTTCTATCAATTCCAACATATATGAAACTGTATCTGTAGGTTGCATTAGTGTAACAACTAAGTCATCTGCAAAAGCCCTCAATCTATAATCTTGCTGTTGAATCACTATTCCTTTTAATTCTTTAGATTCACGTATCTTTTTCAACAAAATTTCCAAAGATAAAACAAACAATAAGGGAGACAATGGACAACCCTGCCGCGTTCCCTTTTCTATCTTAAAACTATCCGTTAAACTTCCATTAATAATTATTTGTGCATTTTGTTCCCTATATATTGCTTTAATTGAGCTCATAAATTGCTCCCCAAATTGCATTTTATCTATTATTTTGAATAAAAATTGCCAATTCAATCTATCAAAAGCTTTCTCTGCATCCAAAAAGAAAAAAGCTGCAGGAATCTGATTATTTTTCTCCAAATATTCAACCAAATTTATTATTTGTCTCAGATTGTATTTCATATATCTCCCCTTTATAAACCCTGATTGATCATTATGAATTATTCGTTGCATAATTGGCATTAATCTATTTGCCAATACTTTAGCAAAAATCTTATAATCAGTATTTAAAAGTGAGATAGGTCTAAAATTTTCAGGTTTAACACAATTTTGGTCCTCTTTAGGAATCAGTGATATAAAAGCTGTTTTCCATGAGGGTGGGGTTTCTCCCCCATATTGAATTTTATTAAAAAGCATCCTAAGCGGTTCCACCATTTCCATCTGCAAGTTCTTATAATAAATAGCTGTCAACCCATCCGTTCCCGGTGTTTTACCTACTTTTAACTGTTTAATTGCTAAGATAATCTCTTCAGAGTTTATTGGTTGATTCAAACCTTCTCTTTGATCCAAAGTTAATTCCTGGACCTCAACCTCTTTAAGATATCTATCTATATCTTGACCTTGTATCAAATCTCCTGCATATAATTTTGCATAATATTCTAAAAAAGCTTTTTTAATCAAATTTTGTTGATAAACTTCTTTGCCTTTATATTCCATCATCTTGACTACTACACCCACTACCTGCACTTCTCACTTCCGCAAAACAAATTAAAGAGCCCTGGAACGTTCTGGGCCCATAACCAATGTTAGGGTGTGTGTATAAAGTATTTGTTGCTTGTGCAACGAGCAGAGCAGAAACGCACAGGGAAGGAGATAAACGTGCAGCTCGTGTGAAAAAAAAAACTTTATATACAAGATAATACGCAGTCTCGGTGTAGGTAAAACAGTCCAAGGTCATAAACAGTAATATCAGTCCAGTAGGTATCTTCCCTTACCAAAGCAAACAGACTTTAGTAACTCTTGGTATACAGTACCATATAATGATCCAGTCAAACACCAATCAGCAGGAAGACGCAGGAAGCAACAGGAACAATCAGGAACAAGAAGAAAGAACGCTTCTCTGCACTGCTTATTTATACACTGTAGCCTAATTACAGGGTTCAGCAAACCCTGATTACGTGGCTCAGTTGTTTCTTAAAGAAACAGATATATTGCCTGACCAACAAGTTAGGAGTAAGCTACAGGCTGAACCTAACAAGGTCCATGGCCGTCATGGAAGCCATGAACTCCCGAGCTGCTTCCGACGTTTCACCGATGGATGGCATTGGTCTTAGCTGTGTTCAGTCAGATTCTGATTGGGGGGATCTCCAACCACCCTCCAGGTGTCTTTTCTGACGCTTCATTTCCCTGAGTTCCGCGGTAAACCATGGAGCCACCCGGGATCTGCATTGGATCAGAGGCCGCAAAGACACAATTCGATCCAGGGCCCCCACCACAGCCTGTTCCCAGGCCACCAGTAGGGCCTCGGACAAATCGTGGGTTAAGGAGGCGGGAAATGACCCAAGCTCCATCAGGAATCTTTTGGGTTCCATCAGGCGCCTGGGGCGGAACCATCTCACTGGCTCTGCAACCCAGTGGCGGGGTCTGGCGACAGGAAAGTCCCCTAAGGAGGGAATGATCGGTCCATGACAGGGGGTTGATGGATAAAGCCCCCTCCCCCCAATCATTTATCCAGAGAGAAAAATCAGGTCGAGTGTGTGTCCTCCTATATGAGTTGGGCCCTGTACAATCTGAGTTAGGTCCATGGCCGTCATGGAGGTCATGAACTCCTGCACTAACTCAGATGTCTCCCCAGCCGAAGGCAGGTTGAAATCTCCGAAATCAAAAGGTTGGGGAGTTCCACCACCAACTCGGCCAAGACATCTAGTAGTGCAGGCAGGGCTGAGGCTACGCAGCTGGGAGATAGGTACATAACCAACAGACCCAACTGAACTCCAGGATCCCACTTCAAAAGGAGCTATTCACACCCTCCAATCTGAGGAACAGTGACCTCCCTAGGACTGAGACCTTCCTTAATAACTAATGCCACTCCCCCGCCCCTCCCCTGGAGTCGCGGCTGGTGCAGTACCCAGAAGCCTGGGGGGCATAAGTTGGAGAGAGGAATGCCTCCCTCCGGCCCTAACCAGGTCTTGGTGATGCAGGCCAGGTCACCGGAAAGATTGGCAAAAATGTTTAAAGATAAATCAACGAAATGTTGGAAATGTCATCAGACACTGGGATTGTATTATCATATGTGGTGGACATGTGCAGAAGCGAGAAACTATTGGGCAAGAATTCGGAGATGACCCAACAACATATCAATTTAAAACCGGAACTGTTTTTGTTGGGTATCTTATCTGAGAAATATAGTAAAGAAAATGTATATTTGATTATTCACGTAATAACAGCAGCGAGAATTGCATTTGCACAAAATTGGAAAGCGGAAAAAATCCCTACAGAGGGAGAGGTAATTAAGAAAATATTAGAATGTGCAGAAATGAATAGATTAACATTGGCAATTAAAGGGAAGGAAGAATCGGAGTATTATAACATATGGGGGCAATTTTATTATTGGATAGAAAATGAATATGAACAAAAAGTGGTATAAAACTAAATAAATCTGAAAGAAAAATGTTTTTAACAGGAGATACAATACCAGTTTTAAAAAAAATCTTTCCTTTTAGCATTGGATTGTTTTGTTTCTGATAAAGGAGAATATTTGTAGCTCAGGGCTAAATTGAGGGGTCCTTGGTGCTAGTTAGTTTTAATTCTGGATTTGCTTAAGAAACCTTTCCCAAAACCACCCCTTAGTATTTGAACTGAGTAGAATTCAATCCATCCATAACTGTGGTCAGGATCCTGCAGTTGGGAGAATGAGAATCAGGTCTGGACTGGGAAGTCCTTTAAATAAACAAGCAAAACACTGAGGGGGCCTTGCTGCTCTCTGAGCTTAGCTGTTTTCTTGCAGATATTTCATTACTCAAACAAGGTAACATCATCAGTGGTAGTAAGGAATGGGGTCTGCTCTCAATTCTAGTGCAGGGCTGCCAAACCCCCAGCCGGCAGGCCAGATGCGTAATGTGCTGGCCACGCCCACGCCCTGTTTAGCGAAGGGGGTAAAGTCCTGATAGTTACGTGACGCTGCCATGACGACGTGAGTTTGACACCCCTGTTCTAGTGGCTTGCTCTCTCAGTGTACACCTCCCAACCAGCAATCAACACCCAGATAAGCATAGATCAACACCAAGATCAACATGAAGGCCAACAATCAAGAAGTAAACAATACCCCAGTCAAAGAACTGCCAAACAAGTCAACAACAAACAGTCCAACCAAAAAACCCTCCAAGACCACACCCATCAACACTGACAGGGCAAGCCACTAGAATATAAATGTCACCTAGTTTGAGTAATAAAACATTTGCAAAAAACCAACTAAGCTCAGAGAGCAGCAAGGACCCCTCAGTGTTTTGCTTGTTTATTTAAAGGGCTTCCCAATCCAGACCTGATTCTCATTCTCCCAACTGCAGGACCACAGTTATGGATGGATTAAATTCTCCTCAGTTCAAATACTAAGGGATGGTTTTTGGGGAAAGGTTTCTTAAGCAAATCCAGAATTAAAAGTAACTATGAGTTTGCACTGTTCTTGCTGCTACAGAGGGAACATCAAGGTGGCAACCCTTTATGGAGTTAATACAAGCACGTCACGTCAGTGGTGAAATCTAAAATTTGTTCTGTGGGCGTGGCTTGGGAGGGTAATGTGACTGGGTGGGCGTGGCCAATTTGTTTCGTTTACTTTTAAAACTATTTTTTCTACAAACTCTTCAGCAAAGAGGTTGTAAAAAATGCTTTCAAAAGGCTCTGACGATCTCAGCTGAGTTGCCTGATCGGCAGAGGCTTTTTTTCTTTTAAATGCCTCTGCTGATCAGGCAACTCAGCTGGGATCATCAGAGGCTTTTAAAAGCATTTGAGGTTGTAGAAAAAATGCTTTTAAAAGTAAAAAAAAGGCCTCTGATAATTGTGCGGCTCAGCTAGGCATGGGGCAGGGATTTTTGCTACCGGTTCTCCGAACCACCCGCCTCCATCGCTACCGGATCGAGCGATCTGGTCCGAACCGGGAGCATTTCACCTCTGCTTCACGTCCATTGCATTATATAGTGCCTGGGTGCTAAACTCGTGATGTCACATTGCCGTCACATGACTTTTGTGACATTTTTTTCCCTTCACGAAGCTGGGGTGGGCGTGGCCTGTGTGTGATGCAGCCCATGGGCTGCCAGTTTGACACCCCTGATATAGTGGTTACAAATTAGCGTATTACAAAGCAGAGTGGTCACCTTCCAAGCAGACTGGAATTCCACATCTCTGGTCCACCTGCTACAGCTTATTATCTCAGCCCCACAGTGCTTGGTACTTTTCCATAGCATGACTAGAGCTATGGGTGATCCTGACACCCTTTTCTGTCACCAGCTGCCTTAACCAAATAAAGAACCAAGTTTTTTTTTTAAATTAAATCTTTATTAAATATTTACATTAAGATTAACACAAAATAAACATTGAAAAACAATATAAATGGTGAAATGTAGAAACACATAAACACAAGACTAAAACGAAACGACAAACATGACTAACCGAGAGTTAAGCTCACTCTCCAATTAATAATAACTAGTGTCATCCAAACCAAACATTTCAATAGAGTCAATTTCTACTAACTATCTACAAAAGAGTTAGCCTGTTTTTGTCGAAATTTTAAGAAATCATATAGCCTAATAAATATCTAATTAATCTAAATAGACGATCTTATCACCCCTTTCCTAGGTTTAACCTTCTTTTGAGCCAGACAAAGCATTTGTCCCAACTTCTATTATATATTGAATCTTTCTTGTCTTTTAAAATATACGTTAATCTATCCATCTCAGCACATCGGAGAATCTTGTTTATTATCAGATGATCGGGAGGCGTATCTGCATCTTTCCACAGTTGGCCAAATGCCATTCTCGCCGCTGTTGAGACATGGACAAATATATACCAATCTTTGTTATCAATGTAGTCTGGTCTTATTCCAAGCAAGTAGAGGTCTGGATAAAGGGGAAAGCTCACACCTGTTATTTCCAGCAGCCACTGTTTTATTTTCCTCCAATAGCGTCTAGTTAACGGACAGGTCCACCACTGGTGGAAGAAAGTACCCTTGGCCGACCCACATTTCCAACATCTATCAGAGGACCCTGGGGACATCTTAGCAATTCTGGTGGGGGGGAGATACCAACGGTAGATCATTTTATAGAAGTTTTCTTTGAAAGGGGAAGAAAGGGTCAGTTTCATAGTTTTGTTCCATACATTTTCCCATGCATCAAGCTGAATTGTTGTTCCTATATTTCTCCCCCAGGCAATCATCGTGTCCTTTACAATCTCCTCCGCCATAAAATTGGACAAAAGAAAGTTGTAAACGTGGGAGATAAATTTCCTTTGGTCACCTAGGAGAAGCTTGTCAAAAGTTTGTAGATGAAGGGAAATACCAGGTTCCTGTTTATCCCTAGCGAATCTAGTTTGAATTTTCGCATAGGACCACCAATCTATCTCTAATCCTCTAGTCTGGAGATCGGCTCTAGGTCTAAGTCTCCCGATTTCATCCAACAAGTCACCATAAACCCAGTTCCTCTTTGTGTTGTGCACAGTCGGAAGGGTCACTGCCTCTAACGGAGACACCCATTTAGGAATCTGTGTGTAAACTTGCTTCTTCACCATTTCCCAGACCCTTATTAAAGTTCCTCTAATATAATGATTTGTAAAGTATTTGAATTTTTTGTCTTTTTGAGACCACAAAAAAGAATGCCATCCCTGCTGCAAATCATATCCTTCAATTGTTAGAATGCGCTTTCTTGAGAGAGTCACCCAATCTTTTATCCAAACCAGGGATGAAGCTAGGTAATAAAGCTCCCACATTGGGAGCCCCAAGCCACCTCTTGTTTTGTGCTCTTGCAACATTTTTCTCTTTATACGGGGCTTTTTACTCTGCCAAATAAATTTACTTAGAATTTGATCTAATTTCCTAAAAAAAAATTTTTCCAATCTTGCAGGGGCTGTTTGAAATAAAAAGATCCATTTCGGTAAAACATGGGCTTTTATTGCGGCAATTCTACCCAAAAATGAGATCTGAATGCACCGCCATCTCTCCACATCATTTGCTGTGTCTGTTAATAATTTAGAGTAATTAAGTTCTTTAATAGAAGAACATCTGTTTGTAAACCAAATACCTAAATATTTAAGTTTTTTGACACAGTTAATCCCCATAATATTTTGGATCTGTTCCTTTTGGGCACCTGACAAATTTTTTGTTAACATTTTGGTTTTATCTTTATTAATTTTTAACCCCGCTACCTCCCCATATTCATCTAATTTAGTAAGTAATTTTGGTCCCGTAATAAGGGGATCTTCTAATATGAAAACCAAATCGTCGGCAAATGCTTGGAGTTTATATTCTTCCCCTTTAACTTTTAAGCCCTTAATTTCCGAATCCTGTCTAATCGTCTTAAGAAGTGGTTCAAGTGTTAAAATAAATAGCAGCGGTGAAAGAGGGCATCCTTGTCTGGTACCTTTATAAATCTGTATCTCATCTGATACTGATCCATTAAGCAGTAGCCTTGCCGACTGTTTAGAATAAATGGCTTGTATTGCTCTTGTAAATTGAGGCCCAAAGCCCATCACTTCCAATTGTTGTGTTATAAAATTCCAGCTGACTCTGTCAAAAGCCTTTTGGGCATCCAAAAAGATCATTACCATTGGTTTATCAGAGTGTGTCTCATAATATTCTAAGGCATTCAATACCACCCTTACGTTATCTCTTAGATGCCTATGAGGTAAGAAACCATTCTGGTCTTGGTGGATAAATTGGGACAGGAACACCCAGAGTCTCTCAGCTAGTATTGTCGCAAAAATCTTATAGTCCACATTCAGGAGCGAGATTGGTCTATAGTTCTGGATCAGAGTTTTGTCTGTTTCGGGTTTTGGAATTAGGGAAATGTAGGCTTCCGTCCAGGACCGGGGTATTTTAGAGTGTAGTAAAACCTCATTAAATAAATCTTTAATATACAAACTAAGTGAGTCAAAGACTCCTTTATAAAATTCACTAGGAATCCCATCCGGTCCCGGAGTTTTGCCATTAGCTTGTTTCTTTATAGCTACTGCTATTTCCCCAACTGTGATTTCTGCATTTAAAATTTCTTTACAGTGATCCGGAATCATCTCCAATTGTAGATTCTGGAGATAGCTCTTTAGTTTATCTTCCTGATAAATTTCCTGGCTATATAGGGAGGTATAAAAATCTTGGGCCACCTTTGCTTTTTGCTCTGTAGTACCTACCAAATTTCCCATAGAATCCTGTAAAAATTCAATCTTTCTAGATTCTGCCTCTTTTCTTAATCTATATGACAACCACCGGCCCGGCTTATTAGCATGCTCAAATTGATTTTGTCGACATTTCCGAATTTTATTCGCCAAATCGTTTTGATCTAGGGTAGATAACTCATGCCTAATCAAGTCAATTTTCTCCTTAATCAAATTATAATCTGGATTTAAACGCAGCTCTCCTTCAGCTTTCTCCAATTCAGCCATTAACTCAATCCGTTTGGCCTTCTCCTTTCTCCATTTGGTAGCTGTATATTTTATTACCAATCCTCTAACTACTGCTTTAACAGTATCCCAAGTATTTTGAAGGGAAGTATCTTCTCTCTTATTTTCAGTAAAGAAGTGATCTAATTCTTTTTTAATCATATTTATAAATCCCTCGTCTTTCATGATCTCAGCCCTCATAGACCATCTCGCTCTTCTAGTGGACCCTTTCCATTTTATTACCAGGGGGTGGTGGTCTGCCCATATATTCGTCCCTATTTCAACCGAATTTATGCTTTCTTTCAGTTCTGAGGTTGACCAAACCATATCTATCCTAGACCACGATCTGTGCCTGGGAGAGAAATATGTGAAGTGCTTTTGCATAGGATGGAAATCTCGCCATACGTCTCTTAACCCTATTTCTGTTCTTAGGTTATCCCAAGTTTTAGGGAGTACCTTCCTATGCCCGTTTTTATATTTAGGAGAACCCTTTCCTGGATCATAATCAATTGAAGTATCAGTAATCGCGTTGAAGTCACCTACTATACATACATGCTCGTAATTTAATTCATTAATTTTCTTATACAAATCTTTAAAGAAACCCATTTGGTTAACGTTAGGGGCATATATATTTACTAACAATACTTTTTTTTGGTCAATACTAATCTCTAACATGAGTATCCTACCCTCTATATCTGCATATATTTGACGTTTCACCAGGCCTCTCCGATCGTAAACAACAACTCCCCTCTTCTTCTGGTTGGCCAAGGATACATACAACTTCCCCAGTTTAGGATAAGTTAAAATCTTAGAGTGGTCTTTCCTTATGTGGGCCTCCTGTAAACATATAATATCATAGTTATCTTTTTGAAGTTTAGCCCAGACCTTTTTCCTCTTAGTGGGCGCATTCAGGCCATTGATGTTAACAGAAAACAGGTTAAGCACCTCATCCATACCTCTACTTACCTGCGTTCTTGAGTTTCTGGGATCTAGTCTCGATTTGGAAAATTGTTCCTCCTTCTTCTCCAGATTGGGCTGTGCCTTTGTCATGTCCATTATGCTCTGTAGTTCTTGTTTCTTGGGTTACCTCTTCTTGATTCTTACCTAGGTTACCACCTTCACTCTCTTGGTCACTTAAATTAATATAGGCTTCCGCGAAGTCTTGCGCTTCCTGTACGGATTCCAATCCTAGCCTCTGTTCCTGCCAGGTAAACATCAAGCCTTCCGGTAGAAGCCAACGATAACGTATCCCTTGCTTCCTCAGCCATGTTGTCAAAAAGTCATATTTCCTCCGAATGTCTCGTACACGTTTCGGGAGCTGGGGCAGTACTATTAGTCGGTTATTTTTATAGGTAAAAGCTTGGTCCCTCGTTTTCCGAAACACTTCATCTCTTAGTGCTGTTCTAGTAAATCGAACATGAATCTCTTTAGGGAGCTTGTTGCGCCGAGCATAGCTGGTATATACTCGGTACACATCGTCAATATCTCTTGAGACTTCTGCGAAATCTCTTCCAGTAATTCCTGCAACAATCTCTCCCATTAGTACATCCAAGCGCTCACCTTTCTCTTCAGGGACATTCTGAAACCGTAAGAAGTAGCCAGATCGATCTATTTCGAGGAAGATAATCTCTTCCTCCATTTTTTTATTAGCCATGGCTTGCCGGAGTTCGAGCCGCTCCATCCTACATGTCACCTTCTCGGTCTTTATCTCGGAAGCTTGAATCCGTTCCTCATGGTTAGTCAAAGTATTTTGGACCTCCTCAAACTTTGCATGAAACAATCTTGTCTCCGTAGTTAACGTTTCTACATTCCTCTTCAGCTCTTCCAAAATTTTAGATGTTGAGTCTTGATTTTTGATCAATGTTTCCTGTATAGACTGAAGAATATCTTGCGTCGATGCTTTTCTCGGAGTAGCCACGTCTTCAGATGATCTTTGTAGTGTCACAGAGGTAGTAACTGGGGATGAGGTTGAAGAGGTCGTAATTGGCTTCTTCTTTAAAGTGGTAGTCATGGTAGCCATTTTGGATATTCCTAAAAAGTCTTTCCAAGCAATCATACAACACCAAATGGTTTCACCACCTATTATCAAAATTCACTCTTGCTTTGCTATATCCAATGTACTAGGGGTAAATTTAATCACTGATTCCTACTGGTTACTTAATTCCTACTGGCTATCTAAAAGGAAATTTATTTATTAATTTATTTATTAATTAGATTTCTATACTGCCCTTCTCCTACCGGACTCAGGGCGGTGAACAGCCAATTAAAAACCAGTACAAAAAAGTTAAAAACATACTAAAACCAATATAAATTAGGCTGAGAATATAAAACTGAATAAAACTCTAAAAAATTTAAAAATAGATGGGATCAGGCAAGTCCGGCAAGTTGAAAGAGATGAGTCTTCAGAGCCCGACGAAAAGTCCGGAGGACAGCAATTGTTCTCAGTTCTGGAGGAAGATCGTTCCAGAGGGTGGGGGCTACCACAGAGAACGCTCTCCCCCTGGGGGTCACCAGCCGGCATTGTCTGGCTGATGGCACCCTAAGGAGGCCCTCTCTGTGGGAGCGAACCGGCCGGTGGGAGGCAATTGGTGGCAGAAGGCGGTCCCGTAAGTACCCTGGTCCTAAGCCATGGAGCGCTTTAAAGGTGATTACCAACACCTTGAAACGCACCCGGAAGTCAACCGGCAACCAATGCAGCTCACGCAGGAGAGGTGTCACGTGGGAGCGCCCCGTCGCTCCCATAATCCCACGCGTGGCCGCATTCTGCACCAGCTGGAGCCTCCGGGTGCATCCCAAGGGGAGCCCCATGTAGAGAGCATTGCAGTAGTCCAAGCGAGACGTGATGAGCACCTGAGTGACTGTGCGTAGGGAGTCCCGATCTAGAAAGGGCCACAACTGGCGTATCAGGCGAACCTGATAGAAAGCCCCCCTGGCCACAGCTGTTGTATGATCCTCTAAAGACAGCCGTGGGTCCAGGAGGACGCCCAAGTTGCGCACCCTTTCCGTGGGGGCCAATGATTCGCCCCCAATAACCAACGATGGAGTCAGTTGGCTATATCGGGATGCCGGCAGCCACAGCCACTCGGTCTTGGAGGGGTTGAGTCGAAGCCTGTTTCTCCCCATCCAGACCCGCACAGCTTCAAGGCACTGGGACATCACTTCCACGGCATCGTTGGGGTGGTCTGGGGTGGAGATGTACAGCTGAGTGTCATCAGCGTACTGATGGAATTCCACCCCAAAACCACGGATGATCTCACCCAGCGGCTTTACATAAATGTTGAACAGAAGGGGCGAGAGGACCGACCCTTGTGGCACCCCACACACTAGGCGCCTCGGGGTTGACCGCTGCCCCCCTGTCAACACAGATTGCGACCGGTCGGAGAGGTAGGAGGAGAACCACCGTAAAACTGTGCCCCCCACCCCCAATCCCTCCAACCGGCGCAACATGATACCATGGTCGATGGTATCAAAAGCCGCTGAGAGATCTAACAGCACCAGGATAGAGGAGTACCCCCTACCCCGGGCCCTCCAGAGATCATCCACCAACGCGACCAATGCCGTTTCGGTGCTGTAACCAGACCTGAAGCCGGACTGGAGCGGGTCTAAATAGACAGCTTCATCCAGGTACCGGGGGAGCTGCCACACCACCACACTCTCAACAACCTTCGCTAAAAAGGGAAGGTTGGAGACTGGACGATAATTTGCCAAAACAGCTGGGTCCAGGGAGGGCTTCTTGAGGAGGGGCCTCACCACCACCTCCTTCAAAGCGGTCGGTAGGGCACCCTCACTCAGAGAAGCGTTTATAATCTCCTGGAGCCAGCCTCGTGTAACCTCCCGGGAGGCCAGCACCAACCAGGAGGGACACGGGTCCAATAAACATGTGGTAGCGTTCAGTCTTCCCAGGATCCTGTCCATGTCCTCAGGAGCCACAGGATCGAACTCAGCCCAGATAACACTCTCAAGACCGGGCTCAGTCACCTCGCCCGAACTAACCCAGTCAGCGGCCAAATCATCCCGAATCTGAGTTATTTTATCATCCACATATTGAGCAAAGTCCTCAGCACGTCCCTGCAAGGGATCCTCCCGCGCTCCCAAATGAAGGACGGAGCGGGTCACCCTAAACAGGGCGGCTGGGCGATTATCTGACGACGCGATAAGAGCGGCGAAATAATTAGATTTCGCCACTTTTATTGCCACTAAGTAAGTCTTAATATGAGCTCTTACTAGTGTCAAGTCAGATTCAGAGCGACTGGCCCTCCAACCGCTCTCTAGGCGTCTTTTCCGGTGCTTCATCTCCCTCAGCTCCTCGGTGAACCAAGGAGATAAGTGAGTTCGGTGCCGGGTCAGAGGCTGCAAAGGCACGACACGGTCCAAGGCCCCACCGGCTGCCCTGTCCCAGGCAGCCACCAGGTCCTCAGCCGAGTTGCATGTCAGTGTCTCAGGAAATGGCCCAAGCTCCGTCTGGAACCTATCAGGATCCATCAGGCACCTGGGGCGGAACCACCTAATTGGTTCCGCCTCCCTGTGGTGGGGTGCAGCGGTCAGAAAGTCGAGTCGAAGGAGCGAGTGGTCAGTCCATGACAAGGGTTCCACACCTATGTCCCCAATATCAAGACCACTCAACCACTGACCAGAGACGAAAACTAGGTCCAGGGTGTGTCCACCAATGTGAGTCGGGCCCTGAATTACCTGGGTCAGGTCCATGGCCGTCATGGAAGCCATGAACTCCCGAGCCATCTCAGATGTTTCACCGATAGATGGCAGGTTGAAATCCCCCATGACTATAAGCCTGGGGGTATCAACCGCCACCTCGGCTATAACATTGAGAAGCTCAGGCAGGGTCGTTGCCATGTGGCAGGGAGCCAGGTACGTGACTAACAGACCCATCTGCCCACCAGGACCCCACCTCACATGGATGGACTCACACCCGGCTATCTGAGGTACAGTGGCCTCCCTCGGACCCAGACCTTCCTTAATAATGACCGCTACTCCCCCACCCCTGCCCTGGGCTCTCGGCTGGTGGAATGCAAGGAAACCCGGTGGGCACATCTCCACGAGGGGAACCCCCCCTCGTGGCCCAGCCAGGTCTCGGTAATACCAGCCAGGTCCGCACCCCCCTCTTGAAGAAGATCACATATGAGGGGGGCCTTATTTACAACAGACCTCGCATTGCACAACAACAGCCGGAGCCTCGGGTCCTGAGACTCTAAACAACCCGGGGAACGGGAATAGCCCCAGGGACCGGGGCAAGCAATCGCTCGAAGACAGCGAGTGCGTGCCCCCACCACACGATATGGTCCCCTGCTCTCGCCATATCTGCCCCTCCCACATAGCGTAGATATCACACCACCCTCAACAGAGGGCTCAATAGGAGCCCTCTTACCTCCAGAAACTAAACCCCCCGTGGCATCACAGACTGCCGGGCCTGTCCCTTTCCCCCCCGGGTTTCCCCCCAAACCCGCACCCTCCCCCACCCCAGAACCCCCTAAAACACCCCTTAAAAAAGCACTTAAAAAACCCCTCAATCCCCGTTTCGCGACATGCCACCTCTCGGGGTCCCAAAACCCGTCATTAAGGTAGGCCCTCGATAACGTGGAGGGCCAAACCTGCGAGAGGAGGGAATCTCGCAGGGCAAGAAGCATAGACCTAGGGAGCATCCAGACAGATATGGGCAAGAAAATGGGGTCATGGCATAGGTCCATAGTCATAGTTCAAGATGTCCTGAAGCAGGACCAGGTCAATCAGGAGAAAACGCCACTACCCTCTCACGGTAGCGACCAGGAGTCTCTGCGTTCTGTCCAACTGAGGGGATGTCCAGGCCACCCTCTCACGGCGGTCCAACCAGAAGCAGGCGCGTTAGAGAGTCCAAGGCCACTCTCTCACCGTGGCCCGGCAGATTCATCCTGTTGGTGTGGCACCCCCTCAGGGTAGGTGATGACAGAACCGGCTCCACAAGTCCTCCCGTGAGCTGGCCTGTCTTCCAATGGCCAGCCAGCGGAGTGATGGAATACTGATGGAAAAGCCAAATACTGATGGAAAAGCCAAAAGTCCGAAGCACCACTCCGAAAGTAGCGGGCAGATAATAGAGGAGTGGGCATAGTTTGAGGGCCAGCGGAGGACAAGCGGGATGGGGGGGGGAAACCCTCACCAGCCTCCAATGGGTCCATAAGCCCGCTGGCAGCTGGGGTCCTGCTGGAATCATCGGCCCCCATTCTCACCGCCGCCGCCACTCGCCACTCGCTCGCCGCCACTCGCTCGACGCCATCTCCTTGCCGCTCACCGCCGCTCACCACCGCTCACCGCCGCTCACCGCCGCTCACCGCCGCGCCGCCATCTCTCGCAGCGCCCCACAGCTGGTTTTGAACAGATGGAAGCGGGAGCCTCAGGAGACATGCTGAGGGCTGCGCAACGGCTACCAAACGCCCTCTCACCGCCGCCGCCGCTCACCACTCACCGCTCGATCCTCGCTGCTCCCGGCCGCGCCGCCATCTTTTGCAGCGCCTCCCAGCTGTTTGTGGGCGGCGGGAGCCTCCGGAGACATGCCGAGGGCTTCACAACGGCTGCCCTCTCACCGCCGCTGCCGCTCGCCACTCGCCGCTCATCTTCGCCGTCTTCGCCGCCCCCCCACCGCGCCGCCATCTTTCGCAGCGCCTCTCAGCTGTTTTAGGCGGCGAAGGCGGCGGAAGCGGCGGGGGCCTTTGGAAACACGCTGGCGGGCTACAAGCCCACCAGCGTGATGGCAATGTATTCCGCTGGCTGGGCGGGGGGTTGCCGATGGTCTGCAACCCCCACGGACCCTCTAAAAGCCAGCCAAGAAGCCCATCTTCCTAGGGAGCCCTGGATGCGGTCGCCATCTTGGGCATGCACGTTTTGACTCTTGAAATAGGAAAGAAAAGGAAAAACAGGGGGAAAAAAAGTGGGGGGGGGAAGTCCAACTATAATAAGTCTAGGTGTAGTTAGCAATTTTGGTCACTAGATGGCAGCAAACACCAACTTGTCCAGTTCTCCAAATCTTCTCACCATGAAAGTAAGTTCAAAAGTGATTGCTCATACAAATGGCGTATTTCAAGAGCAGCAAATATTAGTACTAAGTCAAAAATAGAAAAATCAAAGGAAGCACAGCACTCTTTCTTTCAAAGTCTGCAGGGGGTTCACATTCCCAAACAATAAGTCAAAATTCAAAATTCACCAGTCATAAAAACAGAGTGAAATCAGATCGCAGTAATTAGTTATAATCCAAGGTTGATAATCTTCTCAAACTGCCAACTAACTTCCCTGCCACTTCACTCAGTTTAGGCTCTGGGAGTGGGAAAGATTTTAAACTCCACTACCTTGCAGCTTCCAATCGAGTCACAGTCTCAAATTACCGAATCAGTCTTTTGGTTTGGCTTGGATGAATAAACTTCCTCAAGCAGTATAGTCACAGCCTCGGGGCACCATAACAGGCATCCTCTCACTGCTCCGACATCGGGGAGGGACTTCAGTCTCTTTGTGCAGCCTGCACTTTCCACACGGAGCTGGCAAAACTCCCCTCTTTTCCACCAAGCTTTCCCGCTCGATGTTGGCTTCAAAGAAGCTTCAAAGAAGCCGCCAGATACAGCGAACGGAGGATCGTCTCAGGAGAAGAATCCCTTGCCTCCTCCAGCTGCTGCGACGTCACAGGAAGTCGAACCAAGTTTTTTAGACATCAAAAATGGGTTTACAATCAGCGATGCTTGCTTAGAAACATCAGTGACAAATCAAAGACATGTGGAAGTTAGTGCCTGGTTTTTGTATTGTATTTAATCTTGCTCATATGCAAAAACAAATGTGTTCTGTTTACAATAAATGCATGTAAGTCATGAAAGTGCTTTGCTATCACAGCATGGATTTTGAACATTAGAAGTTAACTATCTACATGACCACTCATGACCAGCCCTACCATTAGCCAAAGGAGGGCTGCACTGGACAGATTTCAGATGATATGAAATTGAACAGTGATGGAGAACCTATTGCATGTCACAGGTGACACACCATGATGTTTTGTGTGACACACCAGCATTCACTGATATTCCACAACAAGTATTCTCAAAAGCATGCCCTGTTCTTATGTGATTTTCAGAGGGTGCGGAGGATGCATGAGAATGGGGTGTACTCTTACATGGCCTCCAGACCCTCTGAAAATGAGTTTGCTTTATCTGTGTTTCATTTAGCAATAGCAATAGCACTTAGACTTATATACCACTTCACAGTGCTTTACAGCCCTCTCTAAGCAATTTACAAAGTCAGCGTATTGCCCCCAACAATTTGGGTCCCCATTTTACCAACCCCGGAAGGATGGAAGGCTGACTCAACCTTGAGCCTGGTAAGATTCAAACTGCCAAATTGCAGGCAGCCAGCAGGCAGCAGAAGTAGCCTGCAGTACTGCCCTCTAACCACTGCGCCACCATGGCTCATTTATGTAATTATTTGATGTTTCTTTATATAAGACATAGCACCACACTTGATTGGACTGTATTTTTAAAAAATAAATGAATACGTAAATAATTGTTTCTCTTTTGTTTTGTGTGTGTGTGTGTGTCACACTAGCAGAGTCAAGTTAGGCAGTTTCTGAATTTTTGAAATGCCGAGCCCAAAAGGTGAACAACACTGAAATGGAAGGATGTTTATATCTTTTATTGTTACTGTGTCAGTACAGTCAGGATTAAAGAGATGCAATTATCCGATTTTCTACCTCAGGCAGGAGTGTAAATAAAACATCTTAAGATGATCCTATTTTTACTTCTTTTGTGTCACAGCCCTGCTCATTACAATCAGTAACATAAATGAACTACAGAGAGATTTGATAAAGCATGTGTCATTGATATCTGGCTGCACATGTATCAATAATAAAAGGATTTTCAGAAAGAGTTTAGCTTTCCTGCAAATGTTGTCTAGGGAAGGCTATAAATACCACATTACAAGTTCATGCAAAAGTATCCATTTTTCAGGAGGACCTTTGTGGGTTTGTTTTGGACAAACACCAAAATTGTCCTCCAAGCATTATGGCTCTTTGAAGAGGCTCTAGGGAAATTAAATTTCCTACAGGGCAGCTACATGGAGAAACTAGCTGTTGCCACAGGATTTCCCATCTAATCTTAGTTGTGAACTTAGTGTCTGGGACACTGGGTTCCCTATTTCATCTGAAAGCTGAGGGTTATGTTTGGAATCTTGTAATTTTTTTCTGATTTAGTAGAACTGTGCCTGTTCTTGATTAATTCCAACCACTTAAGAATGGAATGGGGAGTGGGAAAGGGATTTAAAAAAAGACTAGTGTTGAAACTATGCTTGTAACATGTTTCAGTTTTAAATGGAAATTAGAAAGCTTGTAATGATTATATATATTATATATTGTGCACAAGGCTGAAGACACCAGCCTGAAGATGGTGAATGAGACTTTGTCGAAACGTCGCCAAGGTACTTCCAATTTTACGCGGGACAAAACCCGAATAACCAAAGACCTACATACAATAAAAAGTTTTTTATTTTTTATTTTAAAACAAACATTACATCATTAATCAATCAGTGTGTCATCTGGGTACAAATTTTTGTCTCATCATATTTAATGCTTATCACCATTTCCTTAATATATATATTTCTTTGCTTTTACATTTCAATTTAATATACTGTATAAAATAGGTTGGATTTTCATTGCACAGGATTTTTACCTTTCTGACATTCCCACTGTTGTATTTTCCATACCTCTGTGTTGTCTCCAGTCTGACATTTCTGTTTTAGGAACAGGAAATTTGAGAAATATAGGAATTATTCCTGTAAAAGTGTAACCTGAGTTACACCATTTTAAGTGCCTTATTTTACCTTGTATAATCTGATTATATAACTGGACAAAAAGAACATAATAAGGCTTTTCTGAAATGATTACCTTATGAGAAATATGTGTTATGTAGTTGTTTTGATGGAAATTGATGTTCTGGGAAAAGTACTGAAATGAGATTGTTACGGGGCCTGTCTGTTCTAGAAGGGGAAGTACGCAAGTGATGTTTTTGTAGAATATTTCTGTTGGGAAATTGGGGAATTTCCAGGGTGGAACATGTACTACATATGTTATATAAGATCTGAAACTGATTCCCAAGGGACATTACTTACGTGTATTCTGATGTATTTTGAAGACTGTATATAACCCGTGTAAATTGCTTTCTTTTCGTCTTTCCTCCATTAGAGAGGGGATTGACCCTTTGCAAAGTTAATAAACTCTGTCCTTGCTTTATTTAGTCTCTGTTTCCTCTCTAAAAAGGTAATGAGGCTTTCCTGTTTTTCACAGGAAACAACCATTATCACATTTTTTTTTAATTTAAAGAGCTTCCCTTGTTTCTGTTTTAATCCTGAAAAACTATGTTGATAAAATTAGAAGCTGCTGAAAAGGAACACAAAATGTTAAATTTCCTAGGGCATGGCTTAGAATAGATGATACATTGGATACACTAGATGCCTAGCATCTCCAAGTGAGATTGGAAAAGAACCCTGCCTCAAGCCTTGCAGAGTTGTGTCAAGCTAGCATTGATAGTACTGGCTAGGTAAATCAATGATCTGAATTGGAGAAGGAAAACAATTCCCTATGTTCCTAAAGCATTAAAGCATTGGATTTTTTCTCTCTCTAAAAATAAGAATTATATATGTGCAGAATGATTGGGGCCAAAGTATAGTGTGTCCGGCTAGAGTTGTCTTAGGAAATAAGATGCCTCTCACATTTTGATAATAAAGGAAAAAAAAACTTTTATTTGTTAGAACAACGTCTTCACGGACTCATATGCAGTCAGGAAATGACCTCTGCTCCATAATCCCTCCCTTTCCTAGCTTGCTTCCTTATCCTATTGGTCATTATCTAAATCATTCTACAGCAGTCTCTCTTACTAATCCCACAGGAATTTAACCCCCTCTTTACTATGTCAGCACTGGAGGCTGACATCGTGATTTTAATTCTTTTCACCTTTTACCATTGTAGAAAGTTAGCACCCACCCCTCTCCTAGAAGAATGAAATATTCTAGGAAATATTAAAAAGGCAGAATATTATATTTCCCTGGATGAGAAAAGGAGAAACATGTTTTTAAAGACAAAGAGCAGCTCCCTGCAGCTCCCTGCCCCCAGCAGATATTTGGTGCCCATTGAGCAGGACTGGGTGATGGGATTAAAACATGACCCTCCAGGACATAATAGGATTAACCCATCCAGGAGCTCACTGCATTGCGAAATCACCTGGGGACATTACATCAGCCCAAGGTTCAACCAAACTTGATTTAGACAAACATGACTCCACATGGGAGTCTGACAGCAACCAATAGAATACATGCTCTTGCCACAGGAACCGGAAGCTTAAGTTCAAAGCCAAGAGATACCTCTCACTCTCCATTCCATGTGTTCAGCTGCCCAGGACCTAAAACCCATGTGCTCCTGTCCATCAATAAACCATCTTTCCAATCAGTCCCCATGTTTCCAGTTTCTTTCTCCCCACTTGGAACTGAACCCAGATGGATATTTCTTCCAACACCATTATGCAAATAAAACTGCCTTATTCTCTTACAAAACTGCTATTGGCAATAGGAGTACCTCCCCAACCCCTTCCAGAAGGAGGCTGGTTAAATAGAGGTATACATGTAGTCCTCAATTTATGACCGGTAATAACAGACCCTCCCCAAAGGTACTCATGCCCAGAATCCAAGTTCCAATGGCTGCCTCCATCACATAATCACATTTTGAGCACATGGCAACCAGCCCACATTTACTGCTGTTTGCAGAATCCTGCAAACTACAGTATGCTTTTTGCCAGAAACTGGCATTTACTTTCAGTTTCTGGCAAAAAATGCCCATTAGAGAAAATGGGTTCACTTAATGATCATGGTGTTTGCTTAACAACTGCTGCATTTGTTTTATGATCACTGCATTTGCTTAACAACCATGGCAAAAATATCATAAGAAGGAATGGATCATGTGGGTGCCTTGACTTAATGACCATCATAACATATAATGGAAATTCCAGGCTCCATTAGGTCGAGGACTACCTGTAGGGCACATTCACTTTTTTTATATATAAAGGGAAGATAAAAATGTTAAGCGTTTTCGTAACTTGAATACAGTTCTTCTCAGGCACAAGAAATCAGGAACCAAGGCTGTTCAAATGAGTATAAATTTAATCTATGCTAGCTCACTACAAGAATCTGAACTAATAACAGTCAAGGCAAATTGGCAGTAGATAAAAGTCAACAGAATTCAAGGAGGGCTGGACTTAGATTTCTTGTGGCCGCAAAGGGACTCCAAACTGATGACATGCTTGATCCCTCCCTCGGGCTCAGTCTGGTCATCTCCTACAGTTCTGATGCAAGTTCTTAGATTTACTATCTGAATAGTAAACAAATTGAACATAACAATACTATTGTCCCCTTTTAGACATGGTCAGAGACTTCAAACAATTAACATTGAGAGGATCAAAGAAAATTTCCACCACTTGCTATTTCCACTTGTTATTTTGCTATTTAGATGGTGCATTTATCATTGCTCTCATAATTCTCAACTGGAATTCCACTATCTCTACCTCCCATTCTAAGCCTATGCAAATTCTTAAGTCTGGAACTGGGAATTTACCAATTTCTCGATCTCAAATGGCTTTCTTCAAGTTTTGTAGGATCTTTTCTTGTGGACCTGATCTTTTTGTTCCTGACAAGTTAAACCCTCAGCGTTCATTACTGTGCTTCACCTTAAGAAGCAGTTCTAACAATTTAAGACCATTTCTGAGGGCTAAAAGTAATTAGGAACATTCACAGTGACCAGAAATAACAGTGTAATATTCCAAGGAATTCCATCATTTTGGAAAAGTTCAAGTTTTCCAAAGTTCCTGTTACAGAAGTCAGAAGTCAAAGGATATATAACCAAGTATTGAGATGAACTTTTGATATTGACCAAATACTTATTTTCCACCATAATTTGCAAATAAATTCTTTCCAAATCAGACAATGTGATTGTCTGGATTTGTTTTCTCATTTTGTCTCTCATAGTTGAGGTCTACCTATGATGTCAATTACAGGCCTCTCTCATCTTTTTAAGTGGGGGAACTTGCACAATTGGTGGCTGACTAAATACTTTTTTGTCCCACTGTATGTTAGTATTGAGGAAGTTACTTAGTCCAATATTCAGAATACAGAATAACAGAGTTTGGAAGGGACCTTGGAGGTCTCCTAGTCCAACCCCTTGCCCAAGCAGGAGACCCCATACCATTCCAGACAAATCACTGTCCAATCTCTTCTTAAAAGCCTCCAGTGATGGAACACACACAACTTCCAAAGGCAAGCTGTTCCACTGGTTAATTGTTCTCACTGTCAGGAAAATTTTCCTAAATTCTAGGTTGGATCTCTCTTTGATAAGTTTCCATCCATTACTTCTTGTCTTGTTCTCAGGTGCATTAGAGAATAGGTTGTCCCCCTCTTCTTTGTGACAGTGTCTCAAATATTGGAAGACTGCTATCATGTCATCCCTAGTCCTTTTCTTTGTTAGACTAAACATACCCAGTACCTGCAAACCGTTCATCATACGTTTCAGCTTCCAGCCCTCTAATCAACGTTGTTGCTCTTTGCTGCGCTCTATTTAGAGTCCCAACATCTTTTTTGTATCATGGTGACCAGAACTAGATGCAGTATTCCAAGTGTGGTCTTACCAAGGCAGTATTCAGTACTAATAATTGCCTTGACCTTGATTCTATTCCTCTGGGTTTTTTTTAATTCATGTTTTATTTACAGTTTTCCTTTCACACCATACATATTTTGTGGATAGTGTATTGACTGGGTCAATGTCCTTTTTAAACAATGTTAACAATAATAATACAAATAAATATACATAATCCTAAACTTCCAACTTCACGAATACCATTCTCTCTTTATAATTCTTTATTGTTTTTTTTCATTAATACATTTAAACCTAAATAACATTTCTTTGCACCATTTATTTGCTATCCCCTACTAAATCACTAATATTTAATATTTAAAAATTACTCATTATTCCACCATAATTTCGATATCCCAAATGTCTAGGACTGTGAAGGAAGGTTTCTGGGTTCGAATGGACCGTGACCCGATATGCGCACAAATGCACTAAAGCATGCAAGTTGAGAGAGGAGTCTTAAAAAGGTAACTAGTTTAATTATAAAAATACATTTTATTTTTATTTATTTAATTTATTAAATTTATATACCGCCCTATTCCCAAAGGACTCAGGGCGGTGAACAGCCAAAAGATAAAACAGACATAGTACAAACATTAAAAAATCAGTTTAAAATACATTAAATACTTTGTCCCAAAACAAATTTAAAACACCCCAATTTATAAAACAAATTTAAAAGCAATTTAAAAGGGAGGTTAGACCAGACCAGCCTGCTGGAATAAGAATGTTTTGAGGGCACAGCGGAAAGTGCACAAATCCGGGATCCTCCATATCTCCGGGGGGAGCTTGTTCCAGATGGCAGGTGCCCCCACAGAGAAGGCTCTCCCCCTGGGGGCCACCAGTCAACATTGTTTGACCGACGGCACCCTGAGAAGACCCTCTCTATGGGAGCGTACTGGTCAGTGAGAGGCTACTGGTGGCAGAAGGCGGTCTCGTAGGGACCCTGGTCCTAATCCATGGAGCGCTGTAAAGGTGGTAACCAAAACCTTGAAGCATACCTGGAAGACCACTGGGAACCAGTGCAGCTCACGCAGGAGGGGAGTCACTGTTGTTCCGTTATCTTAAGGAAAAGGATTTTTGCCGACTGGTTTGGTCTTTAACTCTCGAACATCTGTTGGTGTGTGTGCGTGGGGTTGGGGACAGAACATCTTGTTCGTCACCAAAACGTTAACCCATCTCTAACCGAGATGGACCCACAACTGCAACAAATAATACAGCAGCTACAAGCTGATAATCAGCTCCTGCAGCAGCAAGTCGGCCAGCTAACTGCGCAGCTGGCTTTGGGAAATGCTCCTGCAGCTGTCCCCCCACCTCCTCCTCCTCCCCATCAGAAATGCCCTACCAATGTGCCAGATAAGTTCTCTGGGCAGCAGGAGATGTTCCCGGCCTCCATGGGACAATGCCAACTGTTTATGGCTATGAGGCTGGAGGACTTTCCGGATGAAAGGGCTCAGGTGGCATTCGTAATTAACCTCCTCTCTGGCAATGCCGCCCGATGGGCCATGCCCCTATTACTGCAGAATAGCCCCTTGTTGGCTGATTATCAGGGCTTCTGGCAACATCTGAGGGTGATGTACGAGGACCCCCTGAAGACTCAGACGGCAGCCAGGCGCCTCAAGGACCTTGGTCAAGGGAAGCGCCCCCTGCAGGAATATGTGGCTGAATTTCGGCTTCTGGGCCAGAACTCTGATTGGAACGATGCAGCGTTAAGGGACGCTTTCCAGGATGGCCTCTAGGATGACCTGCAGGACAAGCTGGTTCGGGTGGAGGCGCCTCAGACCCTCGACACCCTCGTAACGCAGTGTCTGCACATTGACCCCCGCTTCCAACGGCGCAAGACCCGCCGGCCCATCCAGGAACCCCCAACCGTTTCTGCACCCCCGCGTCCCGCACCAACAGCATCCTGGGTCATCCCGCGTTTTGTGGAGCTGGGAGCGGCCCGACCTGGCCTGACAGCCCAGGAGCGGATGCGGAGACGCCAAGGGGGATTGTGCCTCTATTGGGGGAAGCTGGACATTTTGCCGCCTCATGCCCCAGGAAGCGTAGTGGGGCGCTCACGCCTGTTCCTGAATCTCGGTGGGACCAGATGGGAAACGGGGCAGGCCCATCCTGGGGTAAACCTTAGGACGGGCATGCTGATTCAGCGGAGGTGGACTCTGGGCCCCCTCGACACCTGATTCTGGACACCTGGGTTTTGTTGGCCAACTGGTCAGAGAAGCTTCAAGCGCATGTGCTGGTGGACTCGGGGGCCACCACAAACTTCATGGACCAGGGCTTTGTGGCTCATTTTAAGGTTCCCTTGGTTCCGGTGGACCCTCCATTGAGGGTCGAGACTATTGACGGGCGGGAACTTGTAGCGGGGCCCATTAAGTTCGTGACTCAGCCCTTGCGCCTCATCATTGGGGCCAATGAGGAGGCGATCCGTTTTTATGTGATGGCGGACCTGCATTTTTCGCTGGTCCTGGCGATGGCCTGGCTTTGGGCCCACGATCCACAGGTGGCCTGGTCAAGGAATGCCATCTCCTTCCCGAGTCTGCAGTGCATCGACCACATCCGCCACACCTGTGCCGGCCTGGACGTCTCCACCCCTGCCATCTCCTTGCCTCCTGAGCTGACGCCCTTCGCCGACGTGTTCAGCAAAAAGGAGGCGGACCGCTTACCACCGCATTGACCCTATGACTGCCCGGTGGATCTGGTGCCCAACGTGCCCCTGCCCGCGGGACGCCTGTATCCCATGTCTGAGCCCGAGTTGGCTGCCCTACAGGACTTCCTGGACAAAAACTTGGCCCGAGGGTTCATCTGGCCTTCGTCCTCCCCTCTCTCGGCCCCAGTCCTCTTCGTGAAGAAGAAGACGGGGGACTTACGCCTGTGCTGCAACTACCGGCGGTTAAATGCCATCACCGTGCGGAATCGCTATCCCCTACCACTCATCCCGGAGCTGATGGAGAGGTTTCAGGAGGCCTCGATTTTCACCAAGCTCAACCTCCGGGGAGCCTACAACCTGGTGCGGATGCGAGAGGGGGACGAGTGGAAGACAGCGTTTGGCACCCGATACGGACACTTTGAGTATACCATCATGCCGTTCAGGTTGACCAACGCCCCTGCGGTCTTCCAGCATCTGATGAACGATGTGTTCCGGGACATGTTGGATTGGTTCGTGGTCATTTACCTGGATGACATCTTGATCTATTCCCGGTCCCCGGAAAGCCACGTCCAGCACATCCGCCCGGTTCTGCAGCGCCTGCGGGAGCACCAACTCTATGCGAAGTTGGAGAAATGTCTCTTCTTCCAGACTTCCATAGAGTTCCTTGGGCACATCGTCTCCCCCGAAGGTATCACCATGGACCCGCGTAAGGTGAAGGCCTTGCATAGTTGGGAACCCCCTCGTCGGGTGAAGGACATCCAGCGTCTGTTGGGGTTCGCCAACTACTACCGAACCTTCATCCCGGGCTTCGCCACCCTGACCTTGCCACTGACCCAGCTCCTTCGGAAGAAGGTTCCATTCCAGTGGGGTCCCCGGCAGCAGCAGGCCTTTGAGGTCCTGAAACAGGCCTTCATCACGGAACCTGTCCTGAGGCACCCCAATCCACATCGTCCGTTTGTGGTCGAAATGGATGCGTCCAATGTGGCGATTGGGGCAGTGCTGTTACAGGCCCCGGTGGATGGCGGCACTCTTTTTCCCTGCACTTATTACTCACGGAAGCTCAATCCTTCTGAGCGCAATTATACCATCTGGGAGAAAGAGTTGCTGGCTATCAAGGCCGCATTCGAGGCTTGGCGGCATCATCTCAAGGGGGCCCGGCACCAGGTGGAGGTGCAGACGGACCATCGGAACCTGGAGCACCTCACAACGGCCAGAAAGTTGAACCTGCAGCAGATCCGGTGGTCGTTGTTTTTTGCCCGGTTCAAGTTCCACGTGACATATATCCCAAGTGGCCACAACATGAGTGCGGACGCCTTGTCCCGCAAGCCGGAGTACTTCTCTCTGAAGGACTCCCTACCTCCGCAGACGGTGCTGCCAGCAGAATCCTTGGTCGCGGTCCAGGAACCCATGGACTTGCCGGCTCAGGTGCGGGAAGCACAACGCCAGGTTGACTGGTCGCAACTGCGGAAGGTGGAAGGCGGCCCTGCCTCCCCTTGGACTTTGGAGGAGGGCTTACTGAAGCACCGAGGCCGGTTGTACATGCCTACGAGTCCGCTCCACGCCCTCGTCATGAACCAGTGCCATGACAACCCCGCGGCAGGACATTTCAGGTTCTTTAAGACGCTGAACCTGGTGACGCGGACTTTTTGGTGGCCTCGGGTATGGCTCGACGTGCACGCGTATGTGACATCCTGTGTGCCATGCCGACAGGCCAAAGCCGCATCAGGCCCACCGCCTGGACGTCTCCAGCCTCTGCCGACACCGGAGAGACCCTGGGGAGCCATCTCTATTTATTTCCTGATGGACCTGCCACCGTCCGCCACGTTCACTACTGTCCTCGTGGTGGTGGACATGCTTACAAAGATGGCACACTTTATTCCATGCCGTAGTCTGCCATCGGGCCGCACCACAGCCTGATTGTTCCTGCAGCACGTTTTCTGCCTCCACAGCCTACCGGACAGAGTGGTTTCGGACCGCGGGGCCCAATTCAGGGCCTGCTTCTGGAAAAGCCTGATGGCCGTGTTGGAGGTGCAGGTGTGTCTGTCATCAGCGCACCATCCAGAGACTGATGGGGGGAAGGAGAAGGTCATCGGCATCCTGGAGCAGTACCTCCGCTGCTACGTCAATCAGCAGCAGGACAACTGGGCCGAGTACCTTCCCCTGGTGGAGTTCGCCTACAACAACTCCCAACACACCTCCCCCCAGATGACCCCGTTCCATGCCAACGTGGGATACCATCCACGGCTGTTCCCTCTGTCCATCTCGGATTCCCGTGTTCCCGAGACCCAGGACTTCCTTTCGGAGCTGCAAGCGGTGCAGCAGCTGGTGTGTCGGCAGCTGATCCGGGTGAAGGAGGACTATAAGCGGGTCACCGACCGCTCTCGACGGGCCACACCGCCGCTGGAGGTTGGGGATCGGGTGTGGCTGTCCACGAAACGCCTCCCCTCGGACCAGCCGGTGAAGAAGCTCGACCACCGTTTTATCGGTCCCTTCCCCATTGAGGCAGTCATCAGCCCGGTGGCCTACCGGTTGACCCTGCCACGGTCCATGCGGCTCCACCCTGTTTTCCATTGGTCCCTTCTGGTCCCTGAGGCTCCGCCGTGCCGCCTCTGATGCCCGACGACACCTGCTCCCCCGACCACGGTCGCTGAGGACGGCTCCACGACGTATGAGGTAGACAGCATCCGGGACTCCCATTGGCTGAAGGGGTGTTTCCAGTACCTGATTGCCTGGAAGGGGTATGGGCCCGAGGATTTCTCTTGGGAGGACGCTTCCTCCATTCATGCCCCTGACCTGGTACAGGCCTTCCATGAACAGCTCCCGTCCTGACCGCATCCTGACCGTCAGTGGCGGGGGAGGGGCCCTGCGATGGGGGATAGTGTTGTGGCTCCGTTGCCTGAGCCTGTGTCATCGGTAGACGCAGACTCTGAGAGTGAGGGAGAGGAGTTGTCAAGGCCTCCCTCTCCAGGACCTCCCTCTCTGGTAATGGCTCCGGAGGACACCGAAGGGCAAGAGATAGGCCTGGAGCCAAGCACGTCCACGCAGCCACAGGTGGACAGCGACGAAGGAGATAAGTGCTGGCTGGATCCTCGGCAGCGGCGCAGGGAAAAGCGTGCACAGCAGAGGGGAAGGCGTGCCAGAGATTAGCTGAATCACTGGACCACACCCCACAGGATATAAAAGGGAGTGTGGTGGCCAGTCAAACCTTGTGACGAACAAAGCTGAAAGCTTCCAAACCATTCTGCATTGTCAGACTTTTGGCTATAGACTTTGCTGGATTATCTCTGGATTTGATTGACTCCGTAATTATTGAGCTGTTTCTTTTGATGTATCAGAAGTGGGGAGAAGTTATCTCTCCTCTTTGTAAATAATAAACTCTTGGCAGGCAGCCACTAGGCTGTTGCCAAGTTCTGTTATCTTAAGGAAAAGGATTTTTGCCGACTGGTTTGGTCTTTAACTCTCGAACGTCTGTTGGTGTGTGTGCGTGGGGTTGGGGACAGAACAGTCACATGGGAGCGCCACATCGCTCCCATAACCACCCGCACGGCCGCATTCTGGACTAGCTGGAGCCTCCAGGTGCTCCTCAAGGGGAGCCCCATATAGAGAGCATTGCAGTAGTCCAGGCAGGAAGTGACGAGGGCACGAGTGACCGTACGTAATGAGTCCTGATCCAGAAAGGGATGCAACTGGCATATCAGGCGAACTTGATAAAAAGTCCTCCTGGTCACAGCCGTCAAATGCTCTTCTAAACACAGCCGTGAGTTCAGGAGGACACCCAAGTTGCAAGCCCTCTCCGTGGGTGCCAACGACTCGCCCCCAATAGTCAGTGATGGCACCAACTGACTATATCGGGACATCGGAAACCACAGCCACTCGGTCTTGGATGGGTTGAGCCTGAGTCTGTTTCTCCCCATCCAGATCTGTACGGCCTCCAGACACTGGGACATCACTTCAAGGGCATCATTGGGGTGATCCAGGGTGGAGATGTACAACTGATGGTACTTCACCCCAAAACCACAGATGATCTCACCCAGCAGCTTCACATAAATGTTGAACAGAAGGGGCGAGAGGACCGACCCCTGTGGCACCCCACATACAAGGGGCCTTGGGGTTGACCTCTGCCCCTCTGTCAACACAGACTGCAACTGGTCGGAGAGAAAGGAGGAGAACCACTGCAACATGGTACCCCTCACCCCTAACTCTTCCAAATGGTGCAGCATGATACCATGGTTGATGGTATCAAAAGCCGCTGAGAGGTCTAATAGGACCAGGACAGAGGAGCAACCCCTGTCCCGAGCCCTCCAGAGATCATCAACCAATGTGACCAATGCCATTTCTGTCCTGTATCCAGGCCTGAAGCCCAACTGGAATGGATCCAGACAAGCCGATTCATCCAGGTACTTTGGAAGCTGTCGCGCTACCACACTCTCAACAACCTTCGCAACAAAGCGAAGGTTGGAGACTGGACGATAATTAGCCAACACTGCCGGGTCCAGGGAAGGCTTCTTGAGGAGAGGCCTCACCACCGCCTCCTTCAAGGCAGCAGGGAAGACACCCTCACTCAAGGAAGCATTAATAATCCCCTGGAGCCAGCCTCGTGTAACCTCCCGAGAGGCCAGCACCAACCAGGAGGGACACGGGTCCAATAAACATGTGGCCGCTCTCAGTCTGCCCAGTATCCTGTCCACGTCATTGGGAGTCACAAGTTCAAACTCTTCCCGTATAATATTCTCAAGACCTGCCTCCATCATCCCTCCTGAATCTACCCAGAGTCCAGGTGTTCCCGAATCTGAGCGATTTTGTCATACAGATACTGTACAAATTCCTCGACTCTACCCTCCAAAGGGTCCTCCCACACTCCCTGCTGGAGCAGGGAGCGGGTTGCCCTAAACAGGGCAGCCGGGCGATTACCTGATGACACAATAAGAGTGGAAAAATAATTACATTTTGCTGCTTTTATAGCCACCAGGTAGGTCTTAATGTGAGACCTTACCAGTGTTCGGTCGGATTCAGAATGGGTGGCCCTCCAACTGCTCTCCAGGCGTCTTTTCCAGTGCTTCATCTCCCTCAGCTCCTCAGTGAACCAAGGAGCCAGGTGAGACTGGCGCCAGGTCAGAGGCCACAAAGGCACGACCCTGTCCAAAGCTCCAGTGGCTGCCCTATCCCAGGCGGCCGCTAGGTCTTCAGTCGAGCCATGAGCCAGAGCCTCAGGGAATGGCCCAAGCTCTGTCTGGAACCTATCCAGAGCCATCAGGCACCTGGGGCGGAACCACCTCATCGGTTCCACCTCCCTGCGGCAGGGTGTGGTGGTCAAAGCAAAGGAGGGAGTGATCCGACAATGACAAGGGCTTGATCGCTATATCCCCTATCTCAAGATCACTCAGCCACTGACCAGAGACAAAAACCAAGTCCAGCGTGTTTCCCCCCATGTGAGTAGGGCCACGAACTAACTGGGTCAGGTCCATGGCCATCATGGAAGCCATGAACTCTTGAGCCACCTCAGATGCCTCACCGACGGATGGCAGGTTAAAATCCCCCATGACCATAAACCTGGGGGTATCAACCGCCACTGCGGCTATAACATTGAGCAGCTCAGGAAGGGCTGCCGCCATGTGGCAGGGAGCCAGGTACGTAACCAGCAAGCCAATCTGCACCCCGTGACCCCACTTCACAAGGAGGGACTCACATCTGACCGTCTGAGAAACAGTGACCTCCCTCAGACCAAGACCTTCTTTAATGACAACCGCCACCCCCCCACCCCTCCCCTGTGACCTCGGCTGATGAAATGCACAAAAACTGGGTGGGCACATTTCAATGAGGGGGACCCCCCCTCCTGGCCCAACCAGGTCTCTGTAATACCCGCCAGGTCTGCTCCCACCTCCTGAACAAGATCGCAAATGAGGGGGGCTTTATTTATCATGGACCTGGCATTGCATAGCATCAGCCAAAGGCCCAGGGCCTGAGGGTCTGTGCAACCTGGGGAAAAGGTGGAGCATTGGAGGCTGGAGCGCGTCACCGCTCAAGACAGCGATTGCAAAACCTACAAGAAGGCATCAAACAGCCTAAAAGATTCTCCTCACAGCAAAGTCCGTTAACTCTAATCTTCTTCCCAGACGTGGGAGGCTCTCTGGCTTATCCATGAGTCTTCTCAGGAGCAAGGCAGTGACTCAGCTCTTTGTAGTGACTTCAGCTCTGGAGGTTCTCAGCTCAGCGTCTCTGTAGCTCTCAGCCTCTCTCTGCTGGAGAGTCTCAGCTGCTCTAGGCTTCAGCTTTGGCTAGCTGTGCTGGCTGCAATCCTGCTACAATTTATATACTCTTCAACTGACCGTTGGAAAGAGCAGGAAACTCAGAGCCAGGAAGCTGTGCTCTGGTTGGTTGATTCAAACTGTTCAAACCAAAACAATCAATCGATTGCAGCAATATACTAAGAGGTTTTTCCTCTGACAAGGACTACTAATAAGGCCAAATATTAACACATACTACTATTTTCCCTATTTGTATTTTCTACTTTTTCATTTTATTAATACATTTTATCACTATCCCTCATCTCTTAACCTTTTTGGAGTTCCATCATTTATTGACTTTTTAATCACCCTTTTATTCCTCTCTCTTAGAATCTTATAACTTTTTTTGATATTTTTATACCCACTGAGTATTCCCTTCGGATTGCCCTTTACAGTATCTCTTTCATTTGAGCACCCATCCATAAATCTTTATTATTATTATTTTTGGAAGAGATTTTTCTTTTTTTTCTCTAAAGCTTTCTTTTTTAAAAAACAGAGATTTCCCTTTTTTCCCCTCTGCTCTATTATAAACTTTTAAGGAATTATCTATTTGATTCCTACTTATCGATCCTTTCTCTTCATTATCTTTGTCTTCTTGCATCTCATTTTGATTTTTCTCTTCCACTGCCTCTTCTAATTTCAAATCTATTTTCTGAATATCATATTCATCTTTTCCCCCCGGTTGTTGAGAAACTTCTATACTCATTTCTTTATCTTTAGACAATCCCCTTGTCTCCTTATTGTTCTTAATAGCTTCATGCATGCTTTTGAGCATCAAAATTATTTTTTCATATTCCTCTATTATCTCCTGATGGTCCATTTTGTAACAATTTGATAAAAATTATTCAATATCCCTCTATGGTCCCAACGTCTTAGTGTTTAAAAACTCCAACAGAGCCAATTATTAATAAGATTTAGTCAATCCCATAGTTATACTTCCAAATTCCTTAAATTGATAATCTTTAAAGTTCTTTAATATTTTACAGCCTTTTGATTTTCCAATTATTTATCTTCCCAATTGTCCAGATTTTAAAGTCTTATTTAACTTTTCTTCTTTTTTTTCTATCACCTTTCTTCTTTTGCTTCGTAGAATGTTCCATCAAATGGCATTAATAACCCAAGTCCAAGTTAATCCACTAGGTTTCCTCCAATCTTTCAAATCCACAATCCAATAACCAGTTTCAATAGAATTTAATTATTTACAATTTAAATTTGCAATTTAGTTCATCTTAAAAATTTTCAAGAAAGAAAAGAAGCTCACTGAGTATTTCAAAATATCCAAATCATCTTCTAAAATAGAATCAAGGTCAGGCCGCCTTCCAAGTGCTGATTACTTTCTTCTGTTATGTGTATTAGACATACAGGTGAAACTCAAAAAATTAGAATATTGTGCAAAAATTCATTTATTTCAGTAATGCAACTTAAAAGGTGAAACTAATATATGAGATAGACTCATTACATGCAAAGCAAGATAGTTCAAGCCTTAATTTGTCATAATTTTGATGTTTATGGCTTAAAGCTCATGAAAACCCCAAATTCACAATCTCAGAAAATTAGAATATTACATGAAATCAATAAAACAAGGATTGTACATAGAACAATATCAGACCTCTGAAAAGTATAAGCATGCATATGTACTCAGTACTTGGGCCCCTTTTGCATCAACTACTGCCTCAATGTGGCGAGGCATGGATGCTATCAGCCTGTGGCACTGCTGAGGAGTTATGGAAGACCAGGATGCTTCAATAGCGGCCTTCAGCTCTTCTGAATTGTTCGGTCTCCTGTCTCTCATCTTTCTCTTGGCAATGCCCCGTAGATTCTCTATGGGGTTCAGGTCAGGCGAGTTTGCTGGCCAATCAAGCACAGCAATCCCATGGTCATTGAACCAGGTTTTGGTACTTTTGGCAATGTGGGCAGGTGCCAAGTCCTGCTGGAAAATGAAGTCAGCATCCCCATAAAGCTCGTCTGTGGAAGGAAGTATGAAGTGCTCCAAAATCTCCTGGCAGACGGCTGCGTTGACCCTGGACTTAATGAAGCACAGTGGACCAACACCAGCAGATGACATGGCTCCCCAAATCAACACAGACTGTGGAAACTTCACACTGGACTTCAAGCATCTTGCAGTGTGTGCCTCTCCATTCTTCCTCCAGACTCTGGGTCCTTGGTTTCCAAATGAGATGCAAAAGTTGCTCTCATCAGAAAAGAGGACTTTGGACCACTGAGCAACACACCAGTTCTTTTTGTCTTTAGCCCAGGTAAGACGCTTCTGACGTTGTTTGTTGTTCAGGAGCGGCTTGACAAGAGGAATACGACATTTGAAGCCCATGTCCAGGATCCGTCTGTGTGTGGTGGCTCTTGATGCACTGACTCCAGCCTCAGTCCACTCCTTGTCAAAGTCCCTAACACTTTTGAATGGCCTTTTCCTGACAATCCTCTCCAGGCTGTGGTCATCCCTGCTGCTTGTGCCCCTTTTTCTTCCACACTTTTCCCTTCCACATAACTTTCTATTAATGTGCTTTGATACAGCACTTTGGGAACATCCAACTTCTTTTGCAATTACCTTTTGAGGCTTTCCCTCCTTATGGAGGGTGTCAATGATGGTTTTCTGCACAACTGTCAGGTCAGCAGTCTTTCCCATGATTGTGATTCCTACTGAACCAGACTGAGAGACCATTTAAAGGCTCAGGAACCCTTTGCAGGTGTGATGGCTTAATTAGCTGATTAGAGTGGGACCCTTTGAGCCTAGAATATTGAACCTTTTCACAATATTCTAATTTTCTGAGATTGTGAATTTGGGGTTTTCATGAGCTGTAAGCCATAATCCTCAAAATTATGACAAATCAAGGCTTGAACTATCTCGCTTTGCATGTAATGAGTCTATCTCATATTTTAGTTTCACCTTTTAAATTGCATTACTGAAATAAATGAACTTTTGCACAATATTCTAATTTTTCAAGTTTCACCTGTAATATACTTCCATTGAAAATTCTCCCGCTGTAATGCTCCTCTTCTTCCAGTAGATGGCTCTCCTGCTCCCAATTCCAACATTAAACAGTATGTCAAAAACAGTTGATTCTCTGATAAATCCAGGGGGTTTAAAGATACAAATAAGAAAGACAGTTTCTCCCAAAAATCACCTTTCAAATTGTTTAAGCTTTTTTTCCAGCTTTCTATATTTTAAAGCTTCCTTTGGGCATTTCTTTCACCTCTTAATTTTCAGTCTTTAATCTTCTCTTTGCTTCGCTTCCTTAACGCTTGGAGTATTTTTTGAAATTCTTGTACTTAAGTCTTTAAAGTAAGAGTTTTAAGTTATCTCACCCAGCTTCAATGCTCTGTCCATGGACCACTCCAGCACAAATCTTGTGGTCCCGGTTGTCCCAGCTTGTGACTAGCCAAATATGGCTGTCATCCCTGCTGCCACTCAGGAGAGCTTGCTTCTGACCTAACAAGGAAATTGCGAATTCCTCGTGGTCCACGAAGCGCTCTCCTTTCTTCACTGCCCCTACAAGGTGGCTTGGTCCCCATAGGGTCTCCTGACAGCAGTTGCCGGATGGATTTTGCAGGGCTCGGCGGAGCCCACTATTTTCCAAGCCTTGGTGGTGCAGCAGACTAAAGTGCTGTTAAGTAGCACTTAGCTGCCAGCTGCCTGCAATTACTGCGAGTTCAAATCTCACCAAGGCTCAAGGTTGACTCAGCCTTCCATCCTTCCGAGGTAGGTAAAATGAGGACCCGGATTCTGGGGGCAATAAGCTGACTTTGTATAAAAAAGAACACTGCTTGGAGGGGGGGGGGCAAAAGCCCTACTAAGCAGGTATATACAAAAGTATGAAGGCTATTGCTTAACGCATTGTAAGCCGCCCTGAGTCTCCGGAGAAGGGCGGCATATAAATCGAACCAATAAATAAATAAGCCGTTCTCGCTGTGACGTCAACCAGAAGTTGATTCTATTCCTCTGTTGATGACTGCATTGGCTTTTTTGGCAGCTACAGCATGTTGCTGGCTCATGCTTAAGTGGTTGCCCAGTAGGACTTCTAGATCCCTCTCACAGTTACTACTATTGAGCCAGGTATCACCTATTCTATACCTATGCATTTGGTTTTTCTTGTCTAAGTGTAAAACCTTACTTTTGTCAGCTCTGCCTGGTTTGGCTTGGCACCTCACAGGCATCCTGCCATCAAAAGCTGGAAGGGGCAAGAAGGGGGGGAAGGATGAAAGGGCAATTAAACTTTGTACATGATGGGAAATCGGGAGGGGGGAATGACAGGTGATAAGGATGAGAGCAGCCTGATCCTGTTTCTACCAGCATCCCACAGCCAGGCACCCTGAGAAATATGTGGATTACCCCCCAAACATCTCAGAGTTCTCAAAAAATATTGGCAAGCTCCAGTAGGCTGGAAATGGACTGGTCATGTTGGAGGGGGAGGGAGGGATGGGCTGTGGGCAAACCTTTTTTGTATCTAACAAGCACAGGAGATTTCAGAACTGGCTTGACTTTACCTTTAGTAAAAGAATCCTTTGCTTTTAACCAAATGTAGTCGAAGGCCTTTCTTTCCTAAGGGATCGGATTGGGGCAGGTCTGACATCTTTTCCCAGCAACTGAATTTCATTTTGTTGGATAGGGCCCAGTGTTCAAGCCTGTCAAGATCTTTCTGGATCTTGAGTCTATCTTTGAAAGTGTTGGCTATTCCTCCTAGCTTGGTGTCATGTGCAAATTTGATGAGTTTCCCTTCTAGTCCCTCATTTAAATTGTTTGTGAAAATTTTGAAGAGTACTGGGCCTAAGATAGAACCTTGGTGTACCCCACTTCCTACATCTCTCCATGTAGATGTTGTTCCATTGATGACTACGTATTGAGTGCAATTCGTCACCCAGTTACAAATCCATCTGGTGGTGATGCTGTCTATCCCACATTTTTCTACCTTACCAAGAAGTAGGTTGTGGTCTACTTTGTCAAATGCCTTACTGAAATCCAAGTATACTATGATCATAGCATTTCATTGATTTGTTTGGTACGATCTGTTTTTAACAAACCCACCTTGGCTTTTAGCAATAGCTTTACTTGATTCTAGGTGTTCTCAGATCCATTGCTTGATTATCTTTTCCATGATCTTCTCAGGTATTGATGTCAAGTTAATTGGTGTGTAGTTTCCTGTATCCATTTTTTTCCTTTGTTGAAGATAGGAATCACATCAGCTCTTTTCCAGTCCTCTGGTAGGTCCCCAGTGCTCCAGGATCTTTGAAAGTTATGGTTCAGTGATTCTGAGATCACATCTGCCAGCTTCTTCAGAATTCTGAGATGTAATCCATCTGGTCCTGGTAATTTGAATTTGTTTAGGGTGGACAAGTGTTCTCTTACCATTTTCTTGCCTATTTTAATTCGTATTCCTAGTCTGTCTTTCACGGTTCTGGTTTTGCTAGGTTGGGCAACTTTTTTCTCTTGTATGAAGATAGATGCAAAGAATGAATTAAGCAGTTCTGCTTTCTCCCTGCTGCCCGTCACTTCCTTGCCATCTTCTCCCATTACTGGACCGATTGTTTCAATGATTTTTTGTGTGTTTTTACATGTTGAAAGAAACTTTTTATTATTATTTTTGACATCTGTTGCAAGTCTTATTGTAGTTCATTCTGGGCCTTAGCTTTCCTCACTTCATCTTTGTAGATTCAGGCTATATGTCACGTTCCAGTGTTTAGCAGACAAGAAATACAGACAACAAAGTTAATTGGGCACTTTTTATCTTGCAAGCTTGAAACCTGGCATGGCATGACAAACAACGAAGAAAACAAAGTCAGTGCTACTGTGGTTGAACCCTCCACCCCTTAAATGCTCTCTACCCCGCCCCCACAGTTCCACCACCTGGGCCCTGCCCCCTGTACTTCCCACCCCTCACATGCCGCCAATTTGCCTGCGTCTTTGCAGAGTCAGACCTTCTCATCTGGCACGCCATGCTCTTTTCCGGCACGCCATGCTCCCTGTGCCTGCACGCACTCCACCACCCATCTGTTCTGCTGCGCATCAGCTGTTTTGCGAAGCCTGTGGCTCAGTTGGCCTTCTGAGGGCTCTGTAGATGCAGCAGGCTTCTCATAGATGTGCCTGCCCTTTCCGCAGCTCAGCAGGGGCCCCACAGCATGTACGCCCTCTGCATGGGTCAGCTGTATGGTTTGCAGGCGTTCAGCAGGCGTGGTCATCAGAGGGCTTGGACGCGCATGCCAGCTGGTGGCTCTCCTTCCCCGCCTGAATGGCAGCCCCAGCCCTGCTGGCAAACCAGGGTCTGACACTATATGCCGGTGTTCTGACTTATTTATGTCTCCCTCTTTTCCATTTTTTATACTTGTCCTTTGTGCAACCATGCTGGTTTAGTCTTGGATTTCTTGTTTTTCTTTTTCAGTGGTATTGTGGTGGACTGGGCTTTTATAACATCATTTTTCAGAGTTTCCCAATCTTTTTGAGCTTTTTCCCTTCTACGTTTGTTGAAATTCGTTCTCTTAATGTCTAAGAAATTAAGAGCTGTGGTGGTGCAGTGGTTAGAATGCAGTATTGCAGACTAATTCTGCTGACTGCTGACTGCCAGTGGTTCAGCAGTTCGAGTCTCACCGGCTCAAGGTTGACTCAGCCTTCCACCCTTCCAAGGTCAGTAAAATGAGGAGCCAGATTATTGGGGGCAATATGATGACTCTGTAAACCACTTAGAGATGGTTGTAAAGCACTGTTAAGTGGTATCTAAGTCTAAGTACTATTGCTAAGATAGGGGTCCCCAACCCCTGGTCCGTTGCCAGGTACTGGTCTGTGGCCCATTGAGGACTGGGCCTTGCAAGTTGAGGCCTAGCATGTGAGTGTGTGAAGCTCCATTTGTGCAATGGAGGGGAAGGGGATCTTTTCTTCAATCTCGAGCAAACGAGACACGTTTGGAGTCTTAACATCTCTACACCAATGAAGGAAAGCAATGAAGTGTTTGGAAAGGAGGGAGGGGAAGGCAACTGAAGGAAGCAATCGAGGCAACAACAACAACAACCAAGAGGAAATAACTCGGGCTGCACTGTACGGAGCCGACTCAGTTACGGAGAGGAATTTGCAGTTTGGCTCCCAGAGTTTGGCTGCCCTTATTCCCCTGGGTCTTAGAGCTGTTCTTATCACCCAAGGTTGTTCATCACCTTGGCTCCACCAGGGCAGCTTAGGGAGGAAAGAAGCTAACGTCCGGAACAATCGTAAACCTGGATGACCCTTAATCTATGGACAAGATGAGTTGTGATTTACTTGAAAAATGAGTCAGCAACTTCAGGATTTGAATATCACTAAGCAAGCTGAAAGTAGATGCAGAGGAACCTACTAAGTTAATTAGCATTCTTGCATTGGTGAGTACTTTTTGGGAAAATTCTCAGCCAAATTGACTCTAATTGACTTTATTCCCCTCTTTCCACATCGCTGGTAAAACAGACATCCTGGGCTAGAGACCTTCTTTGGAGAGAACCAGGATTTATTCCATATGCAATGTTCTTAAACAGAGCCAAGTCGTGGCTCCCTAGACTGTACTGCTGGAGAGGAAAGCAGGACTTTAACCAGGAGGAACATCTGAAGGAAAAACTGGAGGTTTCCGTGAAATCCACGGGCCCCCCCAAGGTAAGATGGTGGAGTGGCCGTCGGCTTTTGGAAAGGATTGGACGGGGCAAGGTTCAATGGCTGGAGGGCACCCGCTGTTCACCAGGATACCTCAATATGTGGCTCCTCACAAGCCATCGGTGGAATCTCCAGAGCATTTTTAGATTTGTTATAACTTACTTGACAGATTAATTTTATCTTGCGGTGTGTGTGTGTGTATGTGTGAGGCTGTTGGGATGGATTGGATGGAAGGAGTGAGTTTGGAGTGGTTGAATTTGAGGAGAATGAGGGAGCCAGGGGCAAGGAATGGAGCCTCCTCTCCTGAGTGTGCAAACAGAAGCAGATGGGGGCTCAGATATGACCCCTGGCTCGGTATGAGTGGGGTGCCTTGCCTCCCAGGGAGGAGGGGGGCCGTTGAGGTGAGGGAGGGGATCTCTGGGGTGTTGGAGAGCCGGAGTATTGCGGTTATGACTGGGAGAGGTAGATATGGTGGGAGCTGAGGGGTAGGCCGCTCTTGGGGAACTAGGACTCGCTGTCTCAAAGCGATTACTTGTTCTGGCCCCTTTGGTTCTGGTTCACCGGGCTTGCTTCGTATACCTGGCCTCAGGCTGCTGCTGTTTAATGCCAGGTCTGTTGTTAACAAGGCCCCCCTCGTTCGGGACTTAATCCTGGAGGAGGAGGCTGACCTGGCATGCATAACTGAGACCTGGCTGGGCCAGGAGGGGGGTGTTCCCTCTTAGAGATGTGCCCAGACGGGTTTCAGGTATTGCATCAGCCGCAACTCCAGGGAAGGGGTGGAGGAGTGGCAGTTATTGTCCGTAAGAGTCTTTGTCCTCGCAGGATCCCTGCCCTGGAGATTGTTGGGTGTGAGTCTCTACTCTTGAGGTTGAACTCAGGGGTTCAGTTGGGCTTGTTGTTGACATACCTGCCTCCCAGCTGCATTACAACAGCCCTGCCTGTGCTGCTAGAGGTGGTAGCCGGGTTGGTAGTGGAGGTCCCTAGGCTTATGGTAGTGGGGGGTTTCAACTTGCCATCACTTGGCGAATCCTCGGATGCAGCTCAGGAGTTCATGGCTTCCATGACAACCATGGACCTGACTCAAGTAGTTCGGGGTCCAACTCATGGGGTGGGGGGACACACTTGACCTGGTGTTCCTCTCAGGGCAGTGGAGATATGATCTGGAATTAAGGGGTATAGATGCTTCTCCCTTGTCGTGGTCAGATCATTTTCTGCTGAGGTTAGACTTCAGGGCGCTACTCCCCCATTGCAGGGAAGCAGAGCCGATTAAGTGGTTCCTCCCCAGGCACCTAATGGACTCTGAAGAGTTCCAGAAAGAGCTTGGGGAGATACCTGACTCCCTCGTCCACAATCCGGCTGAGTCCCTGGTGGCTGCCTGGAATAGGGCGGCATCTGGGGCACTGGACCGGATTGCGCCTTTGTGACCTCTCCATGGCGGTGGATCCAGGAAAGCTCCCTGCTTTACCGAGGAGCTCCGGGAGATGAAGCACCAGAAGAGACGTCTAGAGTGACGCTGGAGGACCAGTAACTCCGAATCTGACCGAACACTCTTAAGAGCCTTTATTAGGACTTATTTAGTGGTGATACGGGCAGCAAAATGTTCGCATTTTTCTGCACTTATTGCATCCGCTGATTCACGCCCAGCCGCCCTATTTAGGGTGACTCATTCCCTCCTTAATGTAGAGGGAGTGGAGGAGCCCTTGCAGGGTAGAGCTGAGGAATTTGTGCAGTTTCTGTGAGATAAAGTCGCTCAGATTCGGAGGAACCTAGACTCTGATTGGGCAATTCTGACCGAGATGACGGGACGGCAGGTCTTAGTCCTATTGTGTGGGATGAATTTGAGCCTGTGACTCCTGAGGAAGTGGACAAGGCTGTAGGAGTGATGAGTTCCTCCACTTGTTTGTTGGACCCATGCCCCTCCTAGCTGGTTTCAGCCAGCAGGGAGGTGACATGAGGCTGGCTTCAGGCTTTAGTTAACGCCTCCTTGAGGGAAGGGTCCTTCCCACAACCGTTAAAGGAAGCGGTTGTAAGGCCCCTCCTCAAGAAGCCTTCCCTGGATCCAGCAGAATTAAAGAACTTTCGTCCAGTCTCCAACCTACCCTTTGTGGGAAAGGTTGTAGAGAAAGTGGTGGCACTTCAGCTCCTACGGTCATTGGATGAAATGGATTATCTAGACCCTTTTCTGTCTGGCTTCAGGCCTGGCTACAGCACGGAAACTGCTTTGGTCACATTGATGGATGATCTCTGGTGAGCCCGAGATGGGGGTCATTCATTGATCTTGGTGCTACTTGACCTCTCAGCAGCTTTCAATACCATTGACCATGGTATCCTTCTAGGACGACTAAGGGAGTTCCGAGTGGGAGACACCGTGTTACGGTGGTTCTCCTCCTATCACTCTCCTTGGTCACAGTCGGTGTTGGCAGGAGGACAGAGGTTGATCCCTAGACCCCTCGTTTGTGGGGTGCCTCAGAGCTCGGTCCTCTCTCCCCTCCTATTTAACATCTACATGAAACTGCTTGGTGAGATCATCCGACGATACGGGGTGGAGTATCAGCAATATGCTGATGATACCCAGCTGTATATCTCCACCCTGCATCAGTTCAGTGAAGCGGTGGAAGCGGTTTAGTGAAACCGGTGTCTGGAGGCTTTGAGGGTCTGGATGGGAGTCAAAAGGCTCAGACTTAACCCAGACAAGACCAAGTGGCTGTGGGTATTGCCTCCTAAAGACTATGTCGACTGTCCATCCTTGGTTCTGGGGGTGGGGGAGAAATTGTCCCCTTCAGAACGGGCTCGCAATTTGGGTGTCCTCCTAGACTCACAGCTAAGATTAGAGCAACATTTAGCAGCTATAGCTAGGGGGACCTTTGCACAGGTTCACCTGGTGCACCAATTGCGACCCTACTTGGATCAAGAGGCTCTCTTCACAGTCACTCATGCCCTTGTCACCTCACGGTTAGATTATTGAAACATGCTCTACATGGGGCTACCCTTGAAGTGTGTTCGGAGACTACAGTTGGTCTAGAATGCAGCTGCGCGAGCTGTCGTGGGTGCACCTAGGTACACCCACATTACACCAATTCTCTGCGAGCTGCACTGGCTCCCTATTGGTCTCCGGGCACAATTCAAGGTGTTGGTTATGTTGTGGCCCCGTCCTCTGAGCCTATCCCTTTGGAGGAAGGAAGCTCTGAGCAGGAGGAAGAGGAGCCAGCCAGATCTCCCAGCCCCCCCCCTCTGGCACCGGCTCAGGTGCCAGCTGAAAGAGAGCCAAGTAGTGGGGAAACAGGTGTCTCAGATGAGAGTGAGGGAGAGACGTCATTCCTGGATGCACGCCAAAGAAGGTGAGACAAAAGAGTATTGCAGCTGCGGCGTATGAGGAAATAGTCCTGAGTCACTGATTGGAGTCATGGGATCAGTGAGTCACTGGACCACACCCAGAAGCCTGTCTATATAAGACAGGCCAGTGAGTCACGAAGTTCGTGACGAACAAAGCTAAACAAACGGAGCAACCTCGTAGTCTTGGAAGCTAGATGAACGGCAAAGCTACGTAGGTGATTTTCTTGTTTGTGTAAACCAATAAAGTCCTTGGCAGACGGTGTGCATATCGCTGCCAAGGTTGAGATAAGAACTGCGGAGTGTGCCAAGTGATTCTTAACCCTCGGCTGGCTGTGTTTTTGTGGGTCTCTGAAGGCGGGGGACAGATCATCTTGTTCGTCACCCAAAACTCCATCGTTAACCCACGATGGACCAACAGCTGCAGCAGCAGGTACAGCAGATGCTGGAGGCCAATCAACTTCTGCAACAGCAAGTAGCACAGCTAACTGCACAACTTGCTTTGGGAAATGCTCCTGTAGCAGCTCCACCTGCTCCCCTTCCCCGTCCAAGATGCCCAGTGAACATGCCAGATAAGTTTTCTGGACAGCAGGAAATGTTCCCGGCCTTCTTGGGACAGTGCCAGCTGTACATGGCAATGCGGCCGGAGGATTTTCCGGATGACCGGGTTCGGGTGGCTTTTCTTATCAGCTCCCTCTCTGGCACTGCCGCCCGATGGGCCACGCCCCTGTTGCTGCAAGACAGCCCCTTGCTTCTGGACTATCAGGGCTTTTTGCAACACCTGCGCACCATGTTTGAGGACCCCCTCCGGGTGCAGACGGCAGCGAGGTGCATCAAAGACCTCCGCCAAGGCAAGCGCCCCCTGCAGGACTATATTGCGGAGTTCCGATTGCTAGGCCAGGATTCGGCCTGGAATGAGGCGGCGCTGATGGATGCCTTCCAGGACGGCCTCTGCGATGAGATGCAGGACGAGCTGGTTCGGGTGGAGGCGCCACAGACCCTGGACGTGCTGGTGACCCACTGCCTGCGCATCGACGCCCGCCTACAACGGCGACGGCCCCATAGGGCTCTTCCGGAACCACCGACAGCGCCGGCACCCCCGCGTTTCGTACCAACAGCGCCCCGGACCGTACCGCGTTTGGTGGCGACGGCTGAGGAGCCCATGGAGCTCGGAGCAGCCAGACCTCAACTGACGGCCCAGGAGCGGATGCGGAGACGCCAAGGGGGGTTGTGCCTCTATTGCGGCGAGGCTGGACATTTCGCCGCCTCGTGTCCCCGGAAGCGGAGTGGATCGCTCAAGTCTGTTCCGGAGCCTCGGCGTGACCAGCCGGGAAACGGGTCAGGCCTGGCTTAGGGGAAACTCTGGGTCAGGCAGTGTGGACTGTGAGCCCCCTCGGCACCTGATTTTGAACACCCGGGTTGTGTTGGCTAACCAGTCGGAGGGGCTCCAGGCGCACGCGCTGGTGGACTCGGGGGCCACCACGAACTTTATGGACCAGGCCTTTGTGGGCCATTACAAGGTTCCCTTGGTTCCAGTGGACCCTCCGTTGAGGGTCGAAACTATTGATGGGTGGGAACTTGTGGCGGGGCCCATCAACTTTGCTACTCAGCCCTTGCGCCTTGCCATTGGGAACCATGAGGAGGCGATCCAGTTTTATGTGACGGCGGACCTGCACTTCCCCTTGGTCCTGGGGATGGCCTGGCTTCGGGCGCACGACCCTCAGGTGGCGTGGTCGAGAAATGCCATCTCGTTCCCCAGCCTGCAGTGTGTCGACCACCTTCGCCACACCTGTGCCGGCCAGGACGTCTCTGCCCCGAACGTCTTCTTGCCTCCGGAGCTGACATCCTTCGCCGACGTGTTCAGCGAGAAGGAGGCGGATCGCTTGCCCCCGCACCGACCCTACGACTGCGCGGTGGACTTGATGCCCAACGCGCCCCTGCCCTCGGGACGCCTGTACTCCATGTCGGAGCCTGAGCTGGCCGCCTTACGGGACATTCTGGACAAGAACCTGGCCCGTGGGTTCATCCGGCCTTCGACCTCCCCGCTCTCGGCCCCAGTCCTCTTCGTGAAAAAGAAGACGGGGGACTTGCGCCTGTGTTGCGACTACCGGCGCTTGAATGCCATCACGGTACGGAATCGCTATCCCCTGCCGCTGATTCCGGAGCTGATGGAGAGGTTGCGGGAGGCCTCGATTTTCACCAAGCTCGACCTCCGGGGAGCCTACAACCTGGTGCGGATGCGAGAGGGGGACGAGTGGAAGACGGCATTTGGCACCCGATACGGACACTTTGAATATACCGTCATGCCGTTCGGGTTGACCAACGCCCCCGCGGTCTTCCAGCACTTGATGAACGACGTGTTCCAGGACATGCTGGATCAGTTCGTGGTGATCTACCTGGATGATATTTTGATCTATTCCCGGACCCCGGAGAGTCACCTCCAGCATGTCTGCCAGGTCCTGCAGCGCCTGCGGGAGCACCAGCTCTATGCGAAGTTGGAGAAATGTTACTTCTTCCAGACTTCCATAGAGTTCCTCGGGCACATCATCACCCCCGAGGGCATCGCGATGGACCCACACAAGGTGGCGGCCTTGCGCAGTTGGGAACCCCCGCGTCGGGTGAAGGACGTCCAGCGTCTGTTGGGATTCGCCAACTACTACCGGACCTTCATCCCGGGCTTTGCCACCCTGACCGTGCCGTTGACCCAGCTCCTTCGGAAGAAGGTTCCGTTCCAGTGGGGGCCCCCGCAGCAGCAGGCCTTCGAGGTTCTCAAGCAGGCCTTTGTCACGGAGCCGGTCCTGAGGCACCCCGATCCACACCGTCCGTTCGTGGTTGAGACAGACGCGTCCAACGTGGCGATTGGAGCGGTGCTGCTACAGGCTCCGGTGGATGGCGGCACTCTTTTTCCCTGCGCTTACTACTCCCGGAAACTCACTCCTTCCGAGCGCAACTACACCATCTGGGAAAAGGAGTTGCTGGCTATCAAGGCCGCGTTCGAGGCTTGGCGACATCACCTCGAGGGGGCCCGACACCAGGTGGAGGTGCGGACGGACCATCGGAACCTGGAGCACCTCACCACGGCCAGGAATTTGAACCAGCGGCAGATCCGGTGGTCGTTGTTTTTCGCCCGGTTCAACTTCCACGTCACATACATTCCGAGCCACCTCAACCAGAGGGCGGACGCACTATCCCGTAAGCCGGAATACTTTTGCCCCAAGGACTCCCTTTCCCCCCGGACGGTGCTGCCAGCGGACTCCTTGGCCGCGGTCCAGGAACCGGTGGACCTGCGGACTCAGGTGCTGGAAGCGCAGCGACGGGACGACTGGTCGCAGCAGCGGAGAGCGGACGTCGGCCCCGCGTCCCCATGGACCGTGGAGGAGGGCTTGCTCAGGCACCGGGGTCGGCTGTACGTGCCCACAAGTCCGCTCCGAGCCCTCGTCATGAACCAGTGCCATGACAACCCCGCGGCGGGGCACTTCGGCTTCTTTAAGACCTTGAACCTAGTGACGCGGACTTTTTGGTGGCCTCGGGTACGGCACGACGTGCACGCCTACGTGACGTCCTGTGTGCCATGCCGACAGGCCAAAGCCGCGTCCGGCCCCCCTCCTGGACTCCTCCAGCCGCTGCCGACACCGGAGAGACCGTGGGGAGCCATCTCCATGGACTTCCTGACTGACCTGCCCCTGTCCGCTACGTTCACGACCGTCCTCGTGGTGGTGGATGCGCTCACGAAGATGGCACATTTCATCCCGTGCCGCGGCCTGCCCTCGGCTCGTACCACGGCTCGCCTGTTCCTGCAACACATCTTCCGCCTCCACGGCCTGCCGGACCGGGTGGTTTCGGACCGCGGGGCCCAGTTCACGGCCCGCTTCTGGAAAAGCCTGATGGCTGCGCTGGAGGTGCAGGTGTGCCTGTCGTCGTCACACCATCCGGAGACTGACGGGGGCACGGAGAAGGTCATTGGCATACTGGAGCAGTACCTCCGCTGTTTTGTCAACCAGCAGCAGGACAACTGGGCCGAGTACCTTCCCCTGGCGGAGTTCGCTTTTAACAACTCCCAACATACCTCCACCCAGATGACACCGTTCCATGCCAACGTCGGGTACCATCCACGGTTTTTTCCGTTGACCATCATGGACTCCCCTGTTCCTGAGACCCGGGACTTCCTCTCGGAGCTGCAGGCGGTGCAGCAACTGGTGCGGCAGCAGCTGATCCGGGCGAAAGAGGACTATAAACGGTTCGCCGATCACGGCCGCCGGGCGACGCCACCGCTGGAAGTTGGAGATTGGGTGTGGCTGTCCACGAAACACCTCCCCACGGACCAGCCGGTGAGGAAACTGGCCCACCACTTTATCGGTCCCTTCCCCATCGAGGCGGTCATCAACCCGGTGGCCTATCGGTTGACTCTACCCTGCTCCATGCGGCTCCACCCCGTTTTTCATCGGTCCCTCCTGGTCCCTGAGACTCCCGCTAGCCGTCTCCGCCGCCCGCCGCCGCCTGCCCCCCCAGCCGCAGCCGACGAGGATGATGCCTCGACGTATGAGGTGGACAGTATTTGGGACTCCCGTTGGTTGAAGGGGCGCTTCCAATACCTCATCGCTTGGAAAGGGTACGGGGCCGAGGATTTCACCTGGGTGGACGCGTCTGCCGTTCAGGCCCCTGACCTGGTGCGGGCTTTCCACGAGCAGTTCCCGTCCCGACCCCATCCCGACCGTCAGACCCGGGGGAAGGGCCCTGCGGTGGGGGATAGTGTTGTGGCCCTGTCCTCTTAGCCTATCCCTTTGGAAGAAGGAAGCTCTGAGCAGGAGGAAGAGGAGCCAGCCAGATCTCCCAGCCCCCCCCTCTGGCACCAGCTCAGGTGCCAGCTGAAAGAGAGCCAAGTAGTGGGGAAACAGGTGTCTCAGATGAGAGTGAGGGAGAGACGTCATTCCTGGATGCACGCCAAAGAAGGCGAGACAAAAGAGTATTGCAGCTGCGGCGTATGAGGAAATAGTCCTGAGTCACTGATTGGAGTCATGGGATCAGTGAGTCACTGGACCACACCCAGAAGCCTGTCTATATAAGACAGGCCAGTGAGTCACGAAGTTCGTGACGAACAAAGCTAAACAAACGGAGCAACCTCGTAGTCTTGGAAGCTAGATGAACGGCAAAGCTACGTAGGTGATTTTCTTGTTTGTGTAAACCAATAAAGTCCTTGGCAGACGGTGTGCATATCGCTGCCAAGGTTGAGATAAGAACTGCGGAGTGTGCCAAGTGATTCTTAACCCTCGGCTGGCTGTGTTTTTGTGGGTCTCTGAAGGGGGGGGACAGATCAGGTTATTACCTTTAAAACCCTACATGGCTCAGGGCCAGGCTATCTTTGAGACCGCCTTCTACCGCATAGCTCCCAGCGACCGGTAAGATCCCACAGAGTTGGTCTCCTCCAGGTCCCGTCAACTAAACAATGCTGGCTGGTGGGCCCGTGGGGGAGGGCCTTCTCTGTGGCTGCCCCAGCTCTCTGGAACCAGTTACCTCCTGAGATCCGGACTACCCCCACCCTATTGGCCTTCCGGAAAGCAGTGAAGACCTGGATTTTCCGGCAGGCCTGAGGCCGTTGATCTCGCTGTTGCGATCTTCCGAGATCTGGCCATGAATGGTGTGTATGGGTTTTTAATGTTTTTAAATGTTTTTATAATGTTTTAAAATAATTTTTCTATGTTCATTGTTCACATTATTTTTGCTGTAAGCCGCCCAGAGTCCCTTGGGAGTTGGGTGGCATAGAAATGTGATAAATTAAATTAAATTAAATTAAACTGGCAGATGTGTTCACAAAACCATTCCCTCTCCCCCCCCCCCCCCACCGCCGCCACTGCCAGTCCACAGAGCCAGAAAGGTTGGGGACTGCTGGTCTAAAACACTAGTTTGACTTTATTCTATTACTTGTGTCTGCATTATTTTTTTTAATTTATTTTTCATATCTTCTTTCATCTTTTCTTTTTTTTTATAAAAAGTTTTTTATTTTAAGCATAATTAAAAAAAGACATACATAGACATACAACATATAACATATACAAAAATCTTGGTTTCTTTTTCAGCTTCTTAATAGTGATCCATTTCTTACTAAATATTAAATATTTACAGATATTATAATGTTAACTTATTCAGCCTTTTTCTCCTATTATATTTCAATTCTACTAACACATTAAATGATCTATCACATTATCTTCCTTCCCTTCTTCATTCCTCTAATTTATTTCCTTATTCTTCAACCATTCATACCAATTATTCCACACCTTGTAATATTTGGTTTCCTCTTTCCCCTGAATTTCTTTAGTTAGTTTATCTAGTTCTGCGCATTCCAAAATCTTTTTAATTATATCCTTATCTGGTGGTACTTCTTCTTTCTTCCAGTATTGCACATATATAATACGTGCTGCAGACAATATATGTAGTATGAGATACTGTGTTTCTTTGGTATAATTTTCTATTGACATCCCTAATAAAAACTGTTCAGGTTTCCCCTCTATTGAATTCTTAATTATTTCTTCAATTCAGTTTTTAATTTTCTTCCAGAAGTTTTCGCCACCGGGCATGTCCACCATTGATGATAAAAAGTTCCATAACCAGTCTTACACTTCCAGCATTTCGGCGAGTTGCTGGGAAACATTTTCGCTATTCTTGCTGGTGGAAGGTGCCATCTGTGAAGCATTTTCATCTGGTTTTCCTTGTATGCAACTGAGATTGTTAATTTCAAATTTGTTTTCCACATCTTCTCCCACTTCTCCAACTCTATCGGATAATTAAAATTTTGGGCCCATTTGATCATCGTCTCTTTCACCATTTCCTCTTCCATTTTATACCGAAGTAGAAATTTGTATATTTTACTAATTAGTTTTTGTTCATTTTTTAACAGAATTTTATCAAGGTCAGATTGTTCTACTCTAATTTGATCATTTTTCCTCTCCTCAATATATTTTGATCTTATTTGTAGGTATGACCACCATTGTATTTCCCTACTTAAGTCCTGTTCTAATTCATATTTTGTTTTTAGAGTTTCCCCCTCATTAACAATATCCCTATATCTGATAATATTGGACCAGTCAACCAAATTTGGATGTGTTAATATTACCGCTGGGGAAATCCAGGGCAGTAATCCTATAAAGTGATGTTTCTTAATTTTGTTCCATATTGTTAAAAGTGAGTTTCTAATTACATGTCTTTTAAAATATCCATGAGTGCTCTGTCCCCCACCCCCACCCCCCATAGGAAGGTGTGCCACCCTACATGAAGATCGTGTCCCTCTAATATTAGGAGTCTTTTATTTTCTAATTCCATCCACTCCTTTATCCAGACTAAGCCAGCTGCTTGGTAGTAGGTCTCCCAGTCCGGGAAAGCTATTCCTCCTCTGTCTCATGTATCCTGTAGTATTTTTAATCTAATTCTGGCTTTCTTCCCCTGCCAAATAAATTTTGTGGTCATTCTATTTAATACGTCAATTTTTTTTTTACTTGTGTCTGCATTATATTGAATTCCAATATTGCATGGTCACTCTCCCCCAAAGTTCCTGCAACTTCAACCCCCTCTATCATTTATTTAGATGATCCCAAACACACTGCAGCAACCTGGAACAGCAGAAAAAGGAAATAGAGCAACTATACAACATATTCCAACAAAATGGATATCCACGCAACTTTATCAAAAAGTCTCTAACCACTCAACCCAATACAGCACAACCAACACAAACCATAAAAAGAATTACACTGCCATACATCAAGAATATTTCAGAAATCACCAATAGACTACTACAACCACATGGACACAGCATAGCACACAAGCCAACTAAATCCCTTCAAAACATCCTAAGCAGACCAAAAGACCCAACAACCCCCGTGTCAAGCTTTGAAACATGCTCATGCAGCTTTTACTTTTACTGCTTCTCAGCTTGCCAACGAACTATGGGGGGAAGGAAGGGGGAATTGGAATGTGAATTGTAAACATCAAGAAGTCAGATCATGAGAACCAAAGTCACTCCAGCAAGTGTTTGCCAGACTTTCAAGACATCTTATCACAACAATATTGTGACAATTAATTGGAGAATGTGACCTACGCTAATAGGATTCTACTGAAGTGCCAGGAATTAGCCAGAGTTTTGCATTAAGAGATTGGATCATCTCATCAGTGCTTGCTAGGTTGGGTTTGTCAGTTGGAACCTTGACACCCAGAAGAAAAACCGGGAGTCATCTACAACATACAATGTAAGGACTGCAACAACCACTATGGAGGACGAACAGGCAGAAGACTGGCAGAATGCATCCATGAACATCAACTAGCAGTCAAAAGACATGATAAAAATTCTTTAATTTCACAACATATAGACAGATTTAACCATAGTTTCAATTGGGAAAATGTGACCATCCTAGACCAATCCAAGTCCAAAAACACCAGGGGATTTCGAGAAGCCTGTCACTCTGACAAATCAGCCAATAGACACATAGACATTAACAACATCTATAGACCAGTGGTGAAATCTAAACTTTTTTGCCACCAGTTCTGTGGGCGTGGCTTGGTGGTCGTCATGTGACTGGGTGGATGTGGCCAACTTTTTTTTACTTTTTAAAGCATTTTTAACTAGTAAAAAATGCTTTAAAAAGTAAAAAAAAAGGTTCCGATGATCAGCACCTGACCAGCCTGACCCCCCTCACCAAGCCAGACCCAACGCCTCCTAGCCCCGAAGATTGCCCACCTTCCTAACTTGGCCACCCAGTCCGGGAGATGATGGAGGGGGGGGGAGATAGAGAAACAAAGTGCTTGGCTGCTCCCCCTTTTCACTCATGGTAAACCAGTAGCAGTAAAAACTGCTACTGGTTTACCGGTAGTAAAATTTTTTTTTAAAAAAGTTCTGACAATCAGCTGAGCGACGTGCAATCCTTGGAACTTTTTTTAACTTTTTAAGCATTTTTTTACTACTGGTTCCGGAGATACAAAGCACTCGGCTGCTCCCCCTTTTCACTCATCCCAAGCTTCCTGCTGTGGATTTTCAAGCCTTGCTTCACGAGCCCGGGATCGTCACCCTCGTCTTCTTCTTCCTCCTCCTCTCCGTCTTCCAAATGGAAAAACACCAGGAGCAAGTGCAAAAAGAAGTGCGTGCTCGCTCCTGGAGTTTTTCCATTTGTAGGAAGCTTTCGTACCTGTGAAGGCAAGTCTGGATTCCTGCGCTGCTCGCTAAAAATCTCACCAGTACCGCTGCGCATGCGGGTTGTCTGTGTGTGTGTCTTTGCTCCTGGTCTTTTGCAGCAGCCCGTGTCTGACATCCCATCCCTGGCTGGCTGAACCGGAGTTGGAGAATTCACCCCTTCTGGCCTTGCCCAGGCCGGGCCGGACTGGCCAAAGCTGCCCCCAGATCATGCTCCTTGGGTGGTGGATCCACTCGGGGGAGCCGCTTTGGGGTCGCGTGGCATGACGGCTGATTTCCACTGTCCTGAAGCACTGCACCCCAACTGAGCAGCCCTGATCTGCCTGCCAGGTAAGCCTGTGAGTCACGGCCTACCTAACTGCCCCTGCCACCCCCCCCCCCGCACTGTCCCAGCCTGCCTCCCCTACTCCCTTCCCCACTGCCCATAGCCCTGCCATGCTTCCCTGCCTTCCACGCAGCCTTCCTGGCAGTCCCCATGGCGAGCCCCGTTTACGAAGGCCTTCCCTGCGGCCTGGGTGGCCCTGACAAGCTTGCCTGCCTTCCACATGGCCTTTCTGGTGTCCCCATGGCCAGCTTGCAAAGGCAGGCAAGCGGGCCTGGAGACCCCTGCCCTAGACCACTTTAGGAGCAAAATGGTGGTTTTTGCTGGCATTTCAGGAGGAACGGGAGGGAGGGAGGGAGAGAAAAGAAAGAAAGAAAGAAAGAAAGAAAGACAAAGCCAAAGAAAGAAAGAGGGAAAGAAAGAAAGAGAAAGAGAAAGAAGGAAAGAGGAAGGGAGAGAGAGAAGGAAGGAAGGAAGGAAGGAAGGAAGGAAGGAAGGAAGGAAGGAAGGAAGGAAGGAAGGAAGGAAGGAAGGAAGGAAGGAAGGAAGGAAGGAAGGAAGGAAGGAGAGAGAGAGGAAGGAAGAGAAAGGAAGGGGGGGGGAGAGAAAGAAAACGAAGGAGTAGTGCCTCCATTCACAACTGCATAACCATTCATTCTCTTCCCATTCTCAACCCCTGACAGGAATTCAGCTAAATTTAAATTCCTATTAATCAAGAGAACCAAACTCTCTTGACATAATAAAATAATCCCATATTTCAAAAAGATAGCATACAAATTTTCACTGATGTGAACTACTCACCACCAATGCCCCACCAAAGGTTAATTTTCTACTCTCCTCCACCGAAGGTTCAATTGCAGCTTCAGTTTGTATACACAAGGGCTAACCTTACACCACAAGATCCATCAATTATGACAAAAATACTACAGATCTCTTCTTCATAGCCCACATACAAACCAACACTCCTTTGGCTATACCATCTTCCACTACTACAGACAAATGCAAACTTTCTTCCTTAAACCAGGCAACGTAACACCGAAGCAACACTATATTATTACTTTCTTCAACTCTTCAAACCTTTCTTCCAAATAACTTCCTATAACTTCTCATCAGTAAATACTCAACTCTCCCCACGTCAGAGGAATCACACCACACCTCTATCACAGGTTAACTAAACTATTTCCACAAGCTTCAAAGAAATGCAAAGCTTAATCTAAATTCACAAGTCTAAACCACAAGTCCATACAAATTAATTTACAGGTAATTTCCTAACTAGCCAGACCAAAAGCCCATCTTTACCTTCTACCAATAAGTAACTCTCCCCTCAAGGGAACATCCCTTATCTGGACAACACTAAGCTAAAATAACATAGCCAACTACTCCCCACTATTCAATATCCAGGCTATCCTAGAAAACTCCTTAACTTCTCAGCATTCAAAATCAAAATCATTCAAAATCACTTAAAATGCACAAACATAAATACATAACAAAAACTTTTAAAAGCAAAAGAAAATAACCTAATAGAGGTACTCCGGTTCTCTACTCTGAAAAAATATTTGTTTCAAACTTCCAATATCACTCCTCTATTATATAGATTTATTTAAACACCTCAAACATTTCACAAACAAAAATAAAATCAAAACTCCAAGCATGACAGGAAATATATTTGCGTAGCTGCCATATGCAGTCAGAAACAATGCTCACCCATTTGCCCCTCCTTTCTCTCAAACTCAGCAAAGGAAAAAAAATGTGTAAAAGGGAAAACAAACCGCACCTTCCCCCCCCCCCCCACTTCCCTCTTCTCCTGTTCAGAACAAAAAGAAAGGGGAAATATAGGGAGGAAAAATACTACTCCTGTCTCCATTCAACATCGTAAATACCTTCTTCTAATCCCACTTCTCCAGAGGATCTCTCTCCCTTCTTTCTTTCTCATTCAAACACTTGATATTACCTTCATATTTCATTATACAAAAGAATATCTCTGGGTGGGTTCAACACACACTCATATTTATTCTACAATCAGACCTTTCAGTGTACTCCAACACACACATACTTTCTCCCTGCCAATTAGTCAGCATAAATACTTCAGGGAGCTTTGTTATTATTATCAATATTATTATTTTACAAGACAATGTGCTCTATTGCCTAAATAACTCTCATTATACACAGACGCCTTCACACATACATACCATTTAACATTTGCAAACCTGGAATAAAACCTGAAAAGGTTCTATCCCTGACATCTTGTAGCTTATTCCTCAAGCAGTGGAAAACTTCAGGATGCGGTTTTTAATCAAAAACTTGATTTCGGGCCCTAACCACCACCTGCTTTCCACAGCTCCAAGCTCAAGCCAAGAAGGTCACTTAATTCGCCGGCACACACACATCACTATCACAGCACATTAATCAAAGACAAATTATTCGCATTCAACCTCAGGTAGACAATAAACCCTTCCTTCTTTACCCTCATTCTTACAGAGTTTTCTGCCTCATCCAAGAATGAGAAAGATCCGTATACCACTACAATATTTCTACTTCTTCCACCCATAACAGGCTGAAGCCAAATCATCCCTCCAGATATTTCTTATCTCTTAATAAGAGGGATAGGAAAAACATCAACTATCAGATCAATTTTCCTTTTCTGTCCTTCAGTTCATATCCGCATTATAAAACTTAAGCTCACATCCCAGAAGAGACAATACATCCCTCCCAAGCATATTAATACCTGCTTCTAGAACAAATATCACATGCAAATGTATAATACACTTTCCACAACTCAATTTCATATTCTTCAACAATCGCACAAATAGAGGTGCTAGTCGCAACCGTATCTATGAGAAACACATGAACCCTCCTCTTCTGGTCCCACTAATAAATTTATCAAGGGCTCTTTCAAAAGCCTCTGACACCACCAATCACCTTCTTCTCCCATAAGGGTATAGAGGTGCTATTCCACTCTCTGAACAGAACAGGTTCTAGCATAATACCCCTCCTTACCACACACAAAGCACTTTCTGCTTTCAGTTCCACCAACACTAGGCTTATTCCACTAAAGTAATCCCCCGCATTGCAATCGAAGTTTCACAAAGCCTAGTCCTCTTAATGCAGACACCAACATTTGACTTCTCTACCTAGTCTTTATTCACATAAACTTTTTGGACTTCATTCAACAGAGCAATAATATCAGAAGCAACTCAATCCTTATTCTTCTTTCCATGTCGTCATCACAAATTGTATTGTCATTAAGGACTCATAAACTGGTGTTTCAGGAGAAAGACCAGAGTACTTATGTAAAGTATCCTTAATACATTCCAGAAACACAGTGTTTCTTCCCACAGCTGTTATTACCACAAAGGCTTTTGTTAATTTTGTCCCTTGAGGTACAGCCGTATTAACTCCCTGAAGACTAACCCGCTTCAGGTTCCATTTGCTCCCGGTCAGCAACATTATTTCAACCAGGATCAGCTAATGGAAACTTAACATCGGCAGCAACGAGCTTAGCAGCCCCCACTTGGGTTTTATCCCAAAACGCCATAGCTGCCAACCTCTCCTCTGGGGAGAACAAGTCACCCAATATATACTGCAACTCTACAAAGGTATACAGATTGGGTCCCAGGAACAGATCCAATGACTCAAACAACTCAATCGGATCTGCCTGTAAAGACGGCATGTTGCCAAATCAAAGCTCTGTTGAAATCTCTACTTCACTGCTCCCAGCAGCAACTTCAATTCCACCCACAGCTCCCTGCTCGATTTACATTATAGGGAGGAGGGGGAAATGGGCATGTGGCATAAGCTAAAGGATCCTTTTGTATCCTTCCCATACAAAACCCTAAAACCTCTCAGAGGAAAAAGGATCGAACCCCTGAACATGAAACCAAGGTTCCACGTATAACAACTGAGTTTTCAACTTCTTTTTCACCAAAACCTTCTTCAAAGCATTTATTCAGCATTTATCCAATATGGGTCTGACTCCCCAAACTTACTCCACCTAAAATTAGGAGGTATCAACACAAACGTCGACCAAACCTTGTACAATAATTAATCATAGTCACCCTATCTAACATCTTTGCATAAGCTTTCAACCAATCCTCTGACCACCGTTTTAACAATTTCCCTAATGGAGATATGGGGGATGGAGGGTATTTCAGTCTCAGCAGCACTTTCCCCTAGTAAAAGCCCCATACCTTCCCTAGCCAGTATTTTACTAATTATACACACAAATCATACAGGCACAAACATACACAAACATACACAATCCAGACCACCCAAAAGAAAACATATACTCACTCCTAGTGCACCGTGGTCTTCAGGAACGTTCCTCTCTGTCCAGGCATTCATGTCTCTGCCTCAGGGTACATAGGAAAGCAATTCCAACTAGAAAGGAAATAACCCCTTTTCACTGAAATCAGTGTGTGCGCATGTAAGGATTTCCTTACCAGACAGAAAAGTTTCAAGCCCCTGTTCGGGAGCCAATTGTGAGAAACAGGAAAACCTCATTACCTTTTTAAAAATTAAAAAGAGACTAGATAAGCCAAGGACAGAGTTTATTGACTTTGCAAAGGGTCATCTCCCACTCAAATGGAGAAATGACAAAGAGAAAAGAAAGCTTACATGGTTTATATACAATCATCAGAATACACGTAAGTAATGTCCCTTGGGAATCAGTTTCAGATCTTATATAACATATTTAGTACAGGTTCCACCCTGGAAATTCCCCAATTGTCAACAGAAATATTCCACAAAAACATCACTTGCGTACTTCCCCCTCTAGATCAGAGAGACAGGCCCCAAACAACCTCATTTCAGTACTTTTCCCAGAACATCGATTTCCGTCAAAACAACTACATAATACATATTTCCCATAAGATAATCATTTCAGAAAAGCCTTATTGTGTTCCCTTTTTCGTCCAGTTATATAATCAGGTTATACAAGGTAAAATAAGACACTTAAAATGGCTTAACTCAGGTTACACTTTTACAGGAATAATCCTCATATTCTCACATATGGGTTCAGATCAAATGGCAGGAACATATGCTTGACAAATACCAGATACATTACAGAGGCCTAATAACATAATATAAAATAAGAGCCTGGTGGCGCAGTAGACTAAACTACTGTTAAAGTAGTATTTAGCTGCCAGCTGCCTGCAATTACTGCGAGTTCAATTCTCACCAGGCTCAAGGTTGACTCAGCCTTCCATCCTTCCGAGGTAGGTAAAATGAGGACCCGGTTTGTGGGGGCAATAAACTGACTTTGTATAAAATAGAACACCGCTTAGGGGGTGGCCAAAAGCCCTACTAAGCAGGTATATACAAAAGTATGAAGACTATTGCTTAAAAGCATTGTAAGCCACCCTGAGTCTCCGGAGAAGGGCAGCATATAAATCAAACTAATAAATAATAATATGTTTGTTACAGGAGATACAAATATAAAGGCATATATGTATTACAGGAACCTAATGGTTACAGAATCTAGTATACCAGTATATCATATTCTAATATTATTTATTATATCCTTATTATTGTTTCCCTTCATTCCACACTTTTTATTTAAACAATGGAATGCTTTCCATCGTGGTGCATCTTTAGTGGGGATCGTTTTAAGAATCATGATATTTGCAAGCATATTATGAGGAGTGGACACTGGGGGTGCTATGACTGCAATCAATTATTTATTAGTTTTATTTATATATGCTGCCCTTCTCCAGAGACTCAGGGCGACTTACAATGTATTAAGTAATAGCCTTCACACTTTTGTATATACCTGCTTAGTAGGGCTCCCCCCCCCCAAGTGGGGTTCTATTTTATACAAAGTCAGCTTATTGCTCCCACAAACCAGGTCCTCATTTTACCTACCTCGAAAAGATTGAAGGCTGAGTCAACCTTGAGCCTGGTGAGAATTGAACTCTCAGTAATTGCAGGCAGCTGGCAGCTAAGTACTACTTTAACAGCAGCAGTTTAGTCCACTGCGCCACCAAGGCTCTTACTATTGAGGGCTATTGGGGGCGAGTCTTTGCCCCCCACAGAGAGGGTTCGTAACTTGGGCATCCTCCTGGATCCACGGCTGTCTTTAGAAGAGCATATGACGGCCGTGGCCAGGGGGGCTTTTTATCAGGTTCGCCTGATACATCAGTTGCGTCCCTTTCTGGATCGGGACTCCTTATGCACAGTCACTCATGCCCTGGTCACTTCTCGCCTGGACTACTGTAATGCTCTCTACATGGGGCTCCCCTTGAGGACCACCCGGAGGCTCCAACTGGTCCAGAATGCGGCCGCGCGGGTGATTATGGGGGCGACTTGGCGCTCCCATGTGACACCTCTCCTGCGCGAGCTGCACTGGCTCCCAGTGGTCTTCCGGGTGCGCTTTAAGGTCTTGGTTCTCATCTTTAAAGCACTCCATGGCTTAGGGCCCGGGTACTTACGAGACCACCTTCTGCCACCGATAACCTCCCACCGGCCAATACGCTCTCATAGAGAGGGCCTCCTCAGGGTGCCATCGGTCAGGCAATGTCGACTGGTGACCCCCAGGGGGAGAGCCTTCTCTGTGGGGGCTCCCGCCCTCTGGAACGAGTTACCCCCAGGGATTCGATTAATCCCAGACCTCTGCACTTTCCACAAGGCATTAAAGACTTTTCTATTCCAGGAAGCCGGGCTGGCTTAACGTAGATTTTAATGGGTGAATTTTAGGAGGGATTTTAAATTTGGGGAAGCCAAAATTTGATTTAATTACATTTTTAGATTATTTTTAACTTTTATATTGCTTGTATTTTAATGTTTTAATGTTTGGCTGTTCACCGCCCTGAGTCCGTCAGGAGAAGGGTGGTATATAAATCTAATAAACTAAACTAAACTAAACTAAACTTGTTATATTCTCCTCATATTAGTCCTATGCATAAGAAAATTAGTCCCGAATATTGAACCATTGCATTAAATCCATTCTATATCTTCGGGGATTATGATATCACTATCTCCTAGGGCTACTGTGTTCAAGTCAGGTTGATCTGATTCAATGCCCCAATTCTCCGGTGTAGGATAGATATATATAGGAATAGAATTTCTATGGAGAGCAATCCCTTGCACATTTTCATAAGCACAGTGTCCCATTATTCCTCACAAGTGTGTATAAGTTCACAATTACAACAAGAATAACAACAACATTCAGTGATACAGTTACAATCACAGAACCAACACAATCTGGAGAGTGCAAAGTTGCACAGCTTCTTTTGGGATCTTCAGATGGAATAAGAGAGGCCACCATTCAGGCTGGAAAGACCAAAAAGTTGCTACTCCTGCAATGAGAAAAATCACAAACAAAACCCATTCATACCACAATGACCACATCAGTTTTTGGAAAGGTTTATTCTCAGCGGGTCTTCTCCAGAAATCACTTGCCACTCTTTATGTTCTCCCACTGGTCTTTTACATGGGTGCAATGGTCTACCCTTTGTCTTTAGGTTGGACTGCTGTTTCAGTAGTCATCAGGACTTGGTAGGACCTGTCCCGGGCTTGGCTAAGTTTGTCCTCACGTCAGGTTTTATCAGGACCCAATCACCAGGCTGGAACTTATGAACGGCAAAATCGAGAGGTAGGGTTTGAGCTAGGAGTCCTTTGTTTCTGAGGTAAGATAAAGAAGAGAGGCCAAGTATACAGTTCTTTACAAACATGTCTTTAGTTTCATATTGTGGAATTTCCCCCATTCTGTCCAAGCGCGGTAATCCAAACATCATTTCAGAAGGCAAGGTCAAGGGTAAAGATTTGGTTCACAGCAGAGATGACTTTGCATTCCACGGAACATGACATTCCCACTGCCTCCATTATTAATTGAAGCACTTTTGCAGTAAAATGAGTCTCTTGCTTGCTGTCTATAGCTTCTACTATCCCATATTTAGGTATTATCTGTTAATTTTGGTGACTACTGCTGAGTGGCTCTCATGGCTGGATAAGCCTCAACCCATCCAGTCAAGTGACCCACTATCACCAATAAATATCTAAGTCTCCCCACTTAAGTTAGTCTAATAAAATCAACTCAAATGCATTGAAATGGTCTCACGCTAAAGTAGCCCTCTCTTCTCTTTATGTGTAGAACTTGTTTACTAACTGTTTTACATATTATACATTTTTTACATATTTGTCACAATACACAGCATCCAGAAACTTCCAAAATAAACAGATCACATCATACCTTAGCCCCCAATGACTACCCTGATGTCTAAAATCAACTTTTGCCTACCATCAGGTACTACCCACTGCCCTCCCCACTTTCTCTTCCCAACTATAAACAAATTAACCCCTTCTCAGCACCAATATCCAATCATCCTTCTAAATCTCCTCGTAAAACTGAACTGGATTCAAACAAAAATAAGCATACTCTCATCAAGATCACCCTTACTAGAGGAGGGGCACTAGGGCTCCTCCAAAAGTCAACTTTCTGCTTTTCCTCACTAACAGTGCCATAGCTGCCATTGCTTGAACACAAACTGGAAATCCTTAACAGACAGGATCTAACATTTTAGACAAAAATGCCACTGACTCTCTCTTACTACATATTGTAATTTCTAACTCATGTCTCTAACAATTCCTAAAAGGGCAACAACTTGTGCTGCTAACAAGCAAGCAAGCAAGCAAACAGGCAAACAAACAAACATGCCATAGGATGGAGCACCTTGTCTTCTAAGTATTCAAAATGCATGCAGACATAAAGACATAAAAGAGTAAGAAAAATGTTAGGTTGATGGATCTAGCCCAAATAAGTCTCAATGCAAAGTGATAGTTCTAAAGACTGTTTTATTTAAGTATGCAAATATAGCACTCACTTGAGAAAGCATCTGTATCTGACCTATGTCTCTTCTTTACAGATGTGGAACTGGAACTGCTGGATGACCTCATGGGTGCAGTCTTTTATACCCAAGGGGAGGAGTTTGAGGTAAGGTGGGATTGTGGGAGTAATGGGTTGTGTGGTTGTATTAACCCTTGTGGGACTGCAGGGGATGGGTATATAAGTTAGTTAGACATTTTACGTGACAAAACTCCCTCTAAATGTCTAACTGGTGGCAGGTTCATAACATCCATATACATATATATTTACATACATATAAACATGTGACTTACAATTTACATATATACACACACTTTCGACATGAGGTATGCGTGCTGTTTGTGAAGTAATGGTTTGGTGAGTATATCTGCTGCTTGCTCTTCTGTGTTGCAATGTATGGCCTTAATGAACCTGATCTCTGAGAATTGTCTGACGTGCTTGCATTTTATATCAATGTGTCGTGACCTTTGACCAACGGTGTCAGCTTTAGATAACTCAATGGCTGCTTTATTGTCCTCGTGAATAATTATGGGGTATGACGGTTCTGTCCAGATGTCATTGAGTAGGTCATCAAACCAGATCAGATTATTGGCAGCCTTAGACAGGCAAACAAATTCTGCCTCGGTGGTGGAGGTGGCTACTAGTTTTTGTTTACCTGTGTACCAATGTATTGGGCTGTTGTTGAGGAAGAAGATGTACCCAGAGGTGCCTTTCCTACTTTTGATGTCTCCCGCCCAATCAGCATCTGCGTAACACGATAGTTTTGGTTTTGTGGATGGATCGGGTTCAAGGCATAAGTAGGCATCAATACTGTATTTTAAATATCTGAGTATTTTTTTAATGGCATTCCAATGGAAGGTTGTGGGTTGACTGACATGCCTGGATAGTAGATGATCTGTCCCCCTCTACAGACACCCACAAAAACACAGCCAGTCGAGGGTTAAAGAAGCACTTGGCACACACCACAGTTCTTATCTCTAACTTGGCAGCGATATGCACACCGTCTGCCAAGTGCTTTAATAGTTCACAGAAAGAAAATCACATACGTAGCTTTGCCAAAATCCGTTCTTTTAGCTCCAATGACTACCAGATTGAGTTATTGTTCATCACAGGGATCATTAACCACCACCCTGTCTTATATAGTCTCTGGGTGTGGTCCAGTGACTCATTGGTCCTGTGACTCAAGTCCAGTGACTCAGGTCTATTCCCTCGTACGTCTCCTCAGCTGCTGCAAGCGCTTATCTTGCCTTCGTTGACGTGCGTCCAGGAATGACGTCTCTCCCTCACTCTCATCTGAGACACCTGTTTCCCCACTACTTTGCTCTCTTTCAGCTGGCACCTGAGACGGTGCCAGAGGGGGGGGGGGGCTGGGAGATCTGGCTGGCTCCTCTTCCTCATGCTCAGAGCTTCCTTCCTCCAATGGGATAGGCTCAGAGGACGGGGCCACAACAGTAGGTTGACTGCTAAAGCAATGTCTGGCCTTGTCCAATTAGCTATGTACAGTAGTGAGCCTATTGTAGACTTGTATAATTTGTTATCTGTGAAGGGTTCCGTCTCATTATACATGTTCTTTAAGAAGTCTGGTTGCATAGGAATTTCGCTGGGTTTAGCTTCTGACATATTGCACTTTAGCAATAGTTCTGTGATTTTCTCTTTCTGAGAGAGTTGGAAACCTTTATCAGTTTTGATTACCTGGACTCCTAAGTATTTGTCTATCGTTCCCAGTGACTTCAGTGAGAAGTGCTTTCTTAATTCAGTGATGAACTCATCGCATTTGGATTTTTGTTTCCCTATGTATAATATATCATCTACGTAGACGAGGACACCTTCAATTGAGTCCTTTTCTCTTTTTTGTGAAGAAGCATTTGTCTGCTCAAGTAGCGGTGAAGCCCATAGAATTGATGGCCTTGGCCAAGCAGTCGTACCATCATTTGCCAGACTGTTTGAGGCCGTATAAACTTTTGTTCAGGAGCCATGTGCTGTCTTTCCCTTCATCAAATCCCGGTGGGGCCTTGACATAGATTTCCTTGTCTAATTCGGCATGTAGGTATGCAGTTTGTACGTCAAATTGAAATACCTCTAGCCCTGGGATGGTGGCTATTACTAGGGCGCTCTTGACTCTCTCAGCCCTGACTGTGGGTGAGTAGGTGTCTGTGTAGTCTTCTGTGTATCTTTGAGTGAAGCCTTGCACAACCAGTCTTGCCTTGTACAGTACCTTATTGTCCTCTAGGGTCTTGATCCTGTATACCCACTTAGTCCTGATTGTTTTTTTATTTTCTGGTACTCTGGCTGGTGTGTATACTTGTAGGTCCTTGAGGCTCTTCATTTCTTTTGTCATGGCTTGTTCCCATTTCTCTTTTTCCTCCTGGGGGAGGTTGAGTATCTCTTCATAGGAGCTGGGTGTGGTATTGTTCATTTGTATAGAGATGACGTAGTCCTCAAGTCTCTTTGGTATTTTGTTTCTGCTTGTCCTAACTGGTCTGTCAGGTGGCACGTCCGTCTCATGCAGGCACTTGGCTTCTTTGTCTGTGAGACTGTCCAAACTTAGTGTAGGGTGCCCTTCCTTCCATTCCTTGACCTTTAGTTCGTGGTGCTTGGGTTTGTGTGTTCTGGTTTCTGTTGTTTTGTCTGTGGCCTGGTTTCCTTCTCCTTGTCTGTGTTTGTGTATATCTCCACCAAGGAAAATGTCACTGGAGTGCAGTTTTGACCAGTTAGAATGTTCATGAAAATCCGCTGTTTGTGACACTATAAATTTGTTGTTACTGTCTATGAATCGGAAGCCTTTTGTTCCTGGTTCATACCCCATGAACCTCAGTCTCTTGGAGATCTTGTCTCCTTTTCTCCTTAACTGTTTGGGTATATGAACGTCTGCTGGGACACCAAATACATGCAGGTGGGCTAGGTTAGGCTTCCTTCTATGCATTACTTCATATGGAGTTTTGTCAATTGAGCTAGACCATAGACTGTTCACTGTGTAGTTTGAATAGTGGAGTGCTTCTGACCAGAACGCTTGGCCCATTCCTGCGTCCTCTAGGGCACACCTCATCATGGTTTGGAGCACTCCATTTTTGCATTCTACCACTCCGTTCTGGAAGGCAGAAAAAGGTGAAGAGGTGAAGTGTAGTATGCCGCGTTCTTTCAGCCATTTTGAAAAGTCTATGGCCATGAATTCAGAACTGCGGTCAGTCATTATCTGTTTGATTTTGGTGTTATGTTGGACCTCCACCCTCTTATAGAATTCCTTGAACCTTTAGAATGCCTCATTTTTGTGTTTAAGTGTGTATACAAAACCATAGCGGCTATAATCATCCACAATAGTTAGAAAAAACCTCTCCTTGTACCTGATGGATGGCTTCAGTGGCCCTACCAGGTCCATGTGTACTAATTGAAAGGCAGAATGGGTGGTTCACCCTGATTTCTTTGGTCCTGGCTTGACCTTAATTTTTGAACACTTACAGACAGAACACTCTAGATAGTTTTCACAATTCTTTACTTTCAAGCCCTCAGTACATTCAAACATTTTCTTAACAACTGGAAAACCTATGTGTCCTAGTCTTCTATGGAGGAGGTGAGCACAATTGTCATGAATGGGCTTTCCCATGGATATTGTGTCTTTACCGGGTGGTTTACATTTGGTGGTTTCTTGATTGACCCCCTCTGTTTTTCCATTTTCTGTTCCCTCACTAGCTGTGTTTGCGTTTACACACCCCTGACCATTCCCGTTCGGTATGAAGTATGGTAGTCCACCATGTATTGTTATTTCTCCAATATTTTCTCCTTTACTGGACATGTAAGCCCTGCCTTCCCTGAATATTATCTTGGTGTCTGTGTCTTGGGTTAATTTTGTTGTGGCTAATACGTTGTAAGGTATCTCTGGTACAAACAGCAACCCCTCTATTTCTCCTATTCCTGGGATGTGCACGTTACCCTTTCCCATTACTCTGGCGCTGCTCTGGTTGGCCACTTTTATTTCGAAATCTACTTTGATGAAGGAAATGAATAATCTGGCATTGTATGTGGTGTGTTTAGTGGCCCCTGAGTCCATGAGCCATACATTCTCCCTTACTCACTGCCTGAGAGTTGATTCCCCGTACCTGAAACTGTATATGGATCCCGTGTTGCTGTCCCAGGAGCCATCTCTGCGCTCACTACTTCACCTGGGGTTGGGGGACCATCTGCGCCCTCGCTCCTTAATGGGCCTGAGGTCCGGTGAGCGCCTTCCCTGGTATCTTTTCCCAGATTCGGGCCTCTCTCTACGTTCATTGTAGCCCCTGTCTCTGTTATTTCTGGGCAATCCCTTTTGAAATGGTTCCTGGAACCGCATGAGAAGCATTCTGGGATACTATTTATCCTGTCCTGGAATTCAACTCTTTTTGCTGGTCTGGGGTCTCTTCTTGATAGATGGCGGTCCCTTCTTAAGTTATCCTCAGCAATCAGATGGTTGGTGAGGGTATCTAATGACATGTGCCCTATGCTGAGGCTGTCTAACTGTGTGACAAAATTGTCCCAGCTAGAATCAAGCGAGTTTATGATTATACTCATCATGCTTTCCTCTGTGATGGCTTCCCCTCTCTGTAGCAATTTGGCCCTGGTAGCATTGAGTTTTAATAAATGCTCACTCATGGAGACTCCTGGCCTGAGTCTGGCAGAGTGAAAGTCCCTTGATATTCTTGTGGTAGTGGCTCTGCTCCTGCTATAGAACAGGCCATAAATTTTCTGCATAATTTTGTATACTGTCAGGTGACTGCCTATGCTAGGATACATGGTGGGTGAAATGCTAGCTAACAACAAACAAAATGCTTTGTGGTGAATACAGTCAATTTCAAAGGACCATGGTTTTCTTGGTGGCTTGGATAATAGAAAAAGTACATTTTCCCTCATAAATACAATTTGGAGTTGTTGACGCCACTCTAGAAGATTTTTTCCATCTAACTGGAGTTTGGGGAAATTATTTGGTAAATTTCCTGAATTTTGAGAATTATTATTTACAAAAGGTAGCTGTCCATGGTCCTTGACGTGTGGGAACTCACAGTAAGGGGCTGGTATACAGGCAGTCAGATTGAAAAAAGAGGCAGTCATTTTTTTTCCTTCACTTTCAACAGGGGAAGACTGAGCATGCACGAAGCTCATTCCCTGCTGGAAGTCACCGGGTGAGGAGCTTGCGGCCACGGCTCCTGGATTTAGGCCCAGCCCTGCTGGGTGAAGGTCGAACTCACCCCTGGAGTCTCGGAACTGGGTGGTGGATGGCCGGAACTGGTCCTGGATGGCCGGATCATCGCTGGATGTCAACGGGAAGCCCGGAAGCCCTGTGGTCGTCAGGTGAGTCCTCCAGAGGGTTGACTGTTCGGTGAGGTTGGTGGTTGGCGCCAGTCTGGGTATGTTGGTTATGGAGCGGGTGGGGAATCCCGGTGGTAGCCGTAGCTCCGGTGAATGTCTGATTTGGCTTTCACTTCTTGTGTTTCATGCCGGTAGATGGTAGGTTGGTGTGTCCGTTGCTCTTCAGTGGGTCGGTTGATGCTCGCTGTAGTTAGATGTAGTATCCCTTGGATGGGTCTCATTCAGTCTCTCGGTGCCAGTGGTCATTCTGCTGTTCTCTTGGGTCCCTGGGGTTCCTCCGTGGTCTGTGGGTAGCGCGGGTGGCTTGAAAGCAGAGCCGAAGGCTGCTGCTAGGGTCTCCATTGCCTTTTCGATCTCGAGCTCAGTAGGTGAGCTCCTGGAGTTTTGGTTTCTTTTTTCATTGTTATTTTTGGATGAGTCCCCATTTGTTTTAAGGTTTGGGCTAGTTCGCACCAGCGGATTTAAATCCTGGCTTCCCATTGGTCTCTGGCCATTTAAAGGTGGCCGCTAGGAAAAGGGCGTGAAAATGGATCCCGCCATCTCTGGCGTGTCTGGTTGGGATGGCGTTTCCCTTACTGGATCCAGGTCTTCGTAGGTCGGTTCCTTTCCCTTGTTCGCTGCTCCGTGGTTCTCTAGTAGGCTCTGGAGGTTCACGATGAGGTCTTCGTTTGTGGCAGGTAACTCCATGATTCTCAGTACCGCTGCCCTGAGGTCATCGTTTCCACATGGAGTAGGTCTGGGGTCATCCTTTTCACCTTCCCTACGTTGCTCAGCCTTGGATAGGGTACATGGAATGTTCATCTGATCGCTTCTAGTCGGGGTGGCCTTCGGGATGGCTCCAGAGGGAGATAGCTGCGCTGCCATCTGTCTGGTGAAGGCTCTGGTATTTATTCTGCTTTTCTTCGTTGATTGTTCAGCTGGTTCAGTCATTTCTTGTAGTTAGTGGGCAACCATCCTCTGCTACCATTCTGTTAGGTTGAAGGATCTAGCCCAAATAACTCTCAACACAAAGTGATAGTTCTAAAGACTGTTTTATTTAAGTATGCAAATATAGCACTCACTTGAGAAAGCATCTGTATCTGACCTATGTCTCTTCTTTACAGATGTGGAACTGGAACTGCTGGATGACCTCGTGGGTGCAGTCTTTTATACCCAAGGGGAGGAGTTTGAGGTAAGGTGGGATTGTGGGAGTAAAACCTCCTTGAAAGCCGCGGAGCAGCAATCGAGGCCCCAGAGATGATCCAAGGAATCACCACTCTGGGAAGGGACAGGCCAGCTCAGTCGGACGACCCAGAGCTAGCTGAATCCATTCCCGCGCTTTTCTCCCGGTGGCCATCTTGGAATGGCTGACAACCAATAGAGAGCCGGGATTCAAACATAATGGTGCGAACCAGCCAGGACCCTGAAACAAACAGGGGACACCCCGAAAACAACTATGAAGAACAGATCCAAAGCAACTGGAGCTTGCCTACCGAGCTCAAGATAGTAAAAGCCATCGAGACTCTGGCGGCAGCGTTTGGCTCCGCATTCAAGCCTCCCGCACCAGCCACAAGCCGCAAAGAAAACCCCGAGGGCCAGAGGGACATCAGAGTGACCACCGGCAATGAAGCACTGACCCCATCACTACCCAGAGAAGCGACACACTTCCGTGACAAGCAAAGAACACCGACCACCTACAAACTAACTACATGGCAGGACTCGAACTCACCACCCGTCCTATTACCGGAATGAGACCTGAGAAAAGAAAACCAAGCCAGCAACTTACCCATCCTACAACCTCCACCAGGCTTCTCTGCCCATCCAGGGGCCAACGTCCATGGACCAGAACCGCCGCCACCGCCACCACTGCCACCATCACTGCCATCACCACCACCGCCGCCGCCGAACCGCCAGGCTCCGAAAGTCCTTGGTCAACGACCGTGATGCCGCCACGCCTTCTGCTGATCTTTGCCGGGGATCCAGCCACCAAGCAACAGCTTCCGACATCCAGCATGGAGTCCAGATGCTCCAGGGGTGAGTCCAGCATCCCACTGGGAGCCACGGCTGCAAGCTCCTCACCCAATGACTTCCAGTGCAAAATGAGCTTCGTGAATGCTCAGTCCACGCCTGCAAGGAGAGAAGAAAAAAAATGACTGACAGGGGTTTTTTTGGTTTTTGGTTTTTTGTTTTTTTTTGCATTAGCTCAAGCATCCCATTGCCTTACTGTGAGTTCACTCACATCCTGGACCATGGACAGCTACCCTCAATAAGTAATTCAAACAATTCTGGAACTCTACCTGTTAACTTTCCAAAATTACAGATAGATGGAGGAAATCTTTTAGAATGGAGCCAGCAGCTACAAATTATTTTTATGAGAGAAAATGTACTCTTCTTAATTTCCAAACCTCCAAAAAAGCCTTGGTCATTTGAGATAGATTGTATCCATCACAAGGCATTTTGTCTATTGTTAACCAGTATTTCACCCACCATGTACCCTAGCATAGGTAACAATCTAATCTGTGCATGAGGTTATGCAAAAGTTATACAGTTTATTCTACAGCCAGAGCAGAGCAACCACCACAAGGGGATCCAGGGACTTTCATTCTGCCAGGCTCAGACCAGGGGTCCCCATGAGCGAACCTCTATTGAAGCTTAATGCTACCAGGGCTGAACTACTGAACTACTGTGACACAACTAGACAGTCTCAGTTTAGAACACTTATCGTTAGACACACTTACAAATCATTTAATTGCAGAAGATAACCTAAGGAGGGACCGCCACCTATCCAGGAGAGACCCTAGACCTGCCAAGAGGGTTGAATTCCAAGATAGGGCAAAGAGTACACCAGAATGTTTTTCTTGCAGTTCTAGGAACCACTTAAAAAAGGATTGCTCCAGGAACAATAGGGGCAGAGGATACAATGACCGCAGAGGGAGACAGTCACCAGACCGCAGGCCTTTCAGAGAACGAAGGCGTGGGTGGTCTCCCAACCCCAGACGACACAGTGAGTGTAGGGAAAGTTCCAGGGACAGTAACCCAGGGTCCATGTATGGTTGCAGATATGGGAAACCAAACCCCAGACAAAAAATAAGCGAGAACATGTGGCTCTTAGATTCAGGAGCCACAAACCACACCACATGCAACCCAAAACTATTCACTTCCCTCACAGACACACATATCAAGATAAAGGTGGCCAACCAGAGTAGTGCCAAAGTAATAGGGAAGGGAAGCGTACATATCTCAGGAATAGGGGAAATAGAGGGTGTGTTATACGTGCCAGAAATACCGCATAATGTGCTAGCCACCACAAAACTTACACAGGACACAGACAATGAGGTGATGTTCAAGGAGGGCAAAGTTTACATATTCAATCAAGGGGAAAAGGTTGGGGAGGTAACTATATATGACGGTCTACCCTACTTTACACCTAACGAGAGTAATGAAAGAAGCGTAAACACAAACACCGTTAGTGAGGAAAAGGGAAACACAGAAACAGAAGGGATACACCAGGGGGCAACAGATTGTAAGTCACAAGGTAAAAATAAGGTATCTATGGGAAGACCCATCCATGATAATTGCGCACATCTTCTTCACAGGAGGCTTGGACATATCAGTTTCCCAATTGTCAAAAGAATGTTAGAATGTACCGAGGGTCTAAAAGTAAAGGACTGTAAGAATTACTTAGAGTGCTCTGTTTGTAAATGCTCAAAAATTAAGGTCAAGGCAAGGCCAAAGAAGTCAGAACGGACAACTGACTCTATCTTCCAATTGGTACATATGGACCTGGTAGGGCCACTGAAGCCATCCATTAGGTATAGGAAGAGGTTTTTCCTAACCATTGTGGACGATTATAGTAGATATGGGTATGTTTATTCACTCAGACATAAAAATGAGGCATTTCAAAAATTCAAAGAATTCCACAAAAGGGTAGAATTACAACACAATACCAGAATTAAACAAATAATGACTGACCGAGGCTCAGAGTTCATGGCCAGAGACTTTACGAAATGGTTAAGAGGACAGGGCATAATACATTACACTTCTTCACCTTTTTCACCCTTTCGAAATGGAGTTGTAGAACGAAAAAAAAAAGGTGTACTCCGGACAATGATGAGGTGTGTCTTAGAGGACGCAGGAATGGGCCAATCATTTTGGTCAGAGGCACTGCACTACTCAAACTACACATTAAACAGGCTATGGTCAAGTGCAATTAATAAAACTCCATATGAGATAATGTATAAGAGGAAACCCAACTTAGCCCATCTGCATATATTTGGTGCCCCGCCGGACGTCCATATCCCCAGACAATTAAGGAAGAAAGGAGAAAAGATATCCAAAAGGCTAAGATTCATAGGGTATGAACCTGGAACAAAAGGTTTCAGGTTCGTGGACTGCAATAACAGATTTGTTGTATCTAGAACTGCAGACTTTCATGAACATTCAAATTGGTCAAGGCTCCATTCCAACGACATTTTCCTTGGTGGGGACACACACCCACGTAAACAAAAGGTCGAGGAATCAGTCACAGAAAGGGCAAAGGAAATCAAAATATACAAGCCCAAACACCACGAAATAAGGACCGAGGGATGGAAGGAAGGGAATCCCACTTTGAACTTGGATAGCCTCACAAACAAAGAAGCCGAGTGCCTGCATGAAATGTGTTAGGATATGATTTGGGCCTAACAGTTGTCCAGGCAATATATGTATTCTGTTACTTTAAGTTTTAATGCTGCATCATGCTGTAATGCTGAGTCATGCTATAATTAATTGTAATTTAACAATGTATTTAAGAAAGGTACTGTAAGGTATTCAGTTGATGATAAGCTGCTATCATCACGTGCATGTGTGGGTGGATCTGCTACCATCCGGGGTTTGTGAACCAACTACTGTTTGTTTGGTAAGAGTTTGTTTGGAGTTAACCGGTAAAGACTTGGACTGTTTTGAAGACTACGAGGTTGTTTATTTTCCATTATAAAGAAAACTTTTGATAACACCAGTTTGTAAGTATCTCCTATCTCATTGCTCTCAGCAACGTTTCTCTGTGCACTTTACTCTGCTAGTTGTTACACAACAACAATATCCTTAACATTGGTTATGGGCCCAGGGCCAACCAGGACCAACCGGAACTAACTAGGATTTTTTCAGAGTTAAACTGAGAGCTTGTTTGAGTTTGTGAGTAGTACAAACTGTGTTTGTGATAAACAATCTACGTGAAGATGGCACTAGAACAAGCAGCAAATTTTTCCATGATAACCCGGCTGGATGGAACGAACTATGTATCCTGGTCTACAAAATGTAGTCTACTTTTGCGTAGAGAAGGACTGTGGGACATAGTTAATAATCCACCGGATGTAACAGCATGGGATCCTGCTGATGAGGAAGATGCCAAGAAATTAGCCAAGTTTAACAGAGACAATGAATGAGCTCTTTGTATTATTGGACTGACACTGGGTGACCAGCAGCTTGTCCATATCCATGGTGAAGAGTCTGCTGCTAGGTGTTGGACCAAGTTGAAGAGACTATATGTTCGTGATTCTGTGGGTGCTCATATATATCTCACACGAAAATTATTTAGACAACATCTTCTTAAAGGGGGAGATATGATGGCTCATTTGGAATCCATGACCAGAATTTTCCAGGAGCTGCATGAAAAGGAACTTGTTTTCTCTGAACTACAACAAGTTTACATAATTCTTTCTTCTTTGGACGATAATTATGACAACTTTGTTTCTTCGTTAGAGGTTTTGTCCAGAGATGAACTGACATTGGCTGGCATAACCGGTAGGTTGTTGGAAGAATCCAAAAGAAGACAAGAAAGGGATCAGTTGAGAGTGCAACAACCAAAAGAAGAAAAAATGTACTCAACTGCTTATTTTGTAAAACGCTGTTTTGCTTGTGGGGCTAAAGGGCATATAGCTAAATATTGTAAAAATAAGAAAATGCCTGTTAGGGACAATAATAGACCCAAGAAGGGTTGTAATTTAGCTATATCTAGTTCAACTACTGATGTTAACCAGGATTGTTGGGTTGTTGATAGTGGTGCTTCTCAATCTATTACTAGAAATAGAAAATGTTTTGTTAAAATGGAGAAGAGTAACCAACATGTTAAACTAGCAAATGGCTGGAAGGTTAAAGTAGCTGGAGAGGGTGTTGCTCATTGGTCATTTAGTAATGAACCATTGCCTATGTTATATATTCCTGGTTTAAAATTCAATTTATTATCTGTTAAATCCTTGGTACAATTTGGGTTTACAGTAACATTTAAAAATGATAAGTGTCTTATAGAGAAAGATGGCAAGGTTGTTACTGCAAGTTTAGAAAATGATTTATTCATTTTAAGGGAGAACCCAGTATTGGTGGCTAAGTCTAAGTCTGTTTATGAGAATGTTAAACCACATGATGAATGTATTCATCTGTTACATCGGAGACTTGGGCACTTAAATTTCAGGACGTTAAAGAAGACAGTGCAATTATCGGAAGGGATAAAACTACAAGCATGTAGTAAATATCTGAACTGTAATGCCTGTAGTCAGCAAAAAAGTAGGGTTACACCAGCAAACCGTGTTAATGGTTTTAAAACTACAAAGCCATTAGAGGTAGTGTTTATAGACCTAATTGGACCCAAGAAACCCAGTATAGGAGGTGCCTGCTATATTCTAAGCATAGTAGACCATTATTCAAGATACGGATTCTGTTATCTTATGAAAACAAAATCTGAAACATTCCAGCATATAAACAACTGGCTGCGTTTTGTGGAAAGGAAGCAGAAATTTAAAGTTAAATGCTTAGTGACTGATAATGGTACAGAATTTACTAACCAAAGGTTAGAAAAGTTTTTGCAGGATGCAGGGATCCAGCATAAACGATATGCTCCTTACAGACCACAGCATAATTCCTATATTGAGAGGCGAGGACAAACATTACAAGCCATGATTAGAACTATGTTGGCAGATTCTGGTTTGCCTGAAAATTTATGGGGCGAGGCTGTTATGTGTGCTAACCATGTGCTAAACAACGTGGTTCATTCCTCTACAGGTGAAATACCATTCACCTTATGGCATGGGAGGAAACCAAATCTTAGTTATTTACACACATTTGGAGCCCCAGCTTGGGTACATATTCCATCTAGTGTTAGAAGAAAGGATCAACAAAGAGCCAGAAAAATGTTTTTTGTTGGCTATGAATCAAATCATAGATCTTTTAGATTTTGGGTATAGGGTACTACTAGTGTTTACTGTAGTGCAAGTGCTAAATTTCTAGAGCACGAAGGATGGGATAAACTAGAGCGTGCAGATTTCAGACATGATAATACTGTTAGTATAGAACATCATATTCCCGATGAGAGTCCTGAGGATATAGATACTGTAGAATCCTCTATTAAGGTTGAGGAACAGGAAGTAGGTTTAGGGGAGGATGAAACTGAAGCATCTGAATTGAGTCCTGTATTGCCTAGAAGATCTACTAGGGAAAGGCATCCACCGGATCGATATAAGGCAACTGTAGTTTGCCAAGTTAACATCGAACCTTCAAGTTATGATGATATCAGGCTTTATCCTGAAAAAGAGCAGAAGGCTTGGAAGGAGGCAATGAGTAAGGAAATTAAGTCATTGACTGATCTAGATGTTTATGAAAATGTGAAATTGCCACCTGGTGAGAAATTAATAGGTTGTAGATGGGTTTACAAAATTAAGAAAAGTATAGATGGGACAGTAACCCATAAAGCTCGCCTTGTAGCTCAAGGTTTTTCTCAGACCGAAAAAGATTTCGATGAGGTTTTTGCTCCTAGTTTACGTGCTAGTACTTTAAGAACAATGCTGGTATGGGCAGCTAAGAACAAATATAGTATTAACCATATAGATGTGGAGACGGCATACTTGCATGCTCCATTAAGGCACACCATCTATATGAGGAAGCCTTTAGGAGTTGAAACACAAAACCAAACTGATTGTTGGAAGCTCAAGAAAAGCCTTTATGGTTTGAAACAATCAGGGTTTGAGTGGAACCAATGTATAGTTAAAGAGCTAAATAGGATCGGTTTTCATGAAGGTATAGCAGATAAATGTCTCTTTAAGAGAGAAAGTAATGGGTTAGTTTCATTTTTGTTATTGTTTACAGATGACATAGCTATAATAACTAAAACTGACAAGGAAGCCATAGATATTGTTCACCAGTTACAAACTAAATTTAAGATCAGAAATCTAGGAAATATCAGGCATTATTTGGGACTAGATATTAGTCAAACAGCTAGAGGTTATAAAATATCTCAATCTAGCAAAATTAGCCAGATGTTGAAGCGTTATGGCATGGAGCTATGTAAGCCGGCCAAGACACCTATGGCACAGGGTTTTAACCATGAAGATATCCAAAGCCCTAACTTTAGTAAGGAGATCTACCAGTCTCTTATAGGTAGTCTATCTTATATCAGCAATTGGTCAAGACCGGATATATCATTTAGCGTAAACCAATTAGCAAGGTATAATGCAGAGCCAACTGATAGGCATTGGCAGGCCGCAAAGCGTATACTAAGATATCTAAAAATGACGATGCATTATGCATTGTATCTAGAACCTAACCAAGATTTAGTACTGAGCGCATATGCTGATGCCAGTTTCGCTACTGATGTGACCACTAGAAAGTCTACATCGGGTATAGCTATAATGTTAGGCAATTGTTTGATTGGCTGGAAATCAATTCGTCAAAAACATATTAGTCTATCTACAATGGAGGCAGAATTTTCATGTCTATCACTGGTATGCACTGATCTGATATATTACAAACAACTAATAATGGATATTGGTTTAAAAATGGATTATCCAATTGTAATACATGAGGACAATCAAGCTGCTATAAACATGGCAACTAATTTAGCAGTTAAAACTAGATCCAAGCATACTGACATTCGGTATCTGAATGTTCGCCAAAGTATCCAAAGCAATATGGTTAAACTGGAATATTGCATGTCGGAAGACAATATCGCAGATAACTTTACCAAAGCTCAAGGTACTGTTAAACATAAAGCATGTTGTGAAAGCTATGGATTAAGGATCTAAACTGTATATATTGTATCTAAACTGTATATATTGTATTTAAACTGTATATATTGGCCTGTCCAAAGGGGAGCATGTTAGGATATGATTTGGGCCTAACAGTTGTCCAGGCAATATATGTATTCTGTTACTTTAAGTTTTAATGCTGCATCATGCTGTAATGCTGAGTCATGCTATAATTAATTGTAATTTAACAATGTATTTAAGAAAGGTACTGTAAGGTATTCAGTTGATGATAAGCTGCTATCATCAAGTGCGTGTGTGGGTGGATCTGCTACCATCCGGGGTTTGTGAACCAACTACTGTTTGTTTGGTAAGAGTTTGTTTGGAGTTAACCGGTAAAGACTTGGACTGTTTTGAAGACTACGAGGTTGTTTATTTTCCATTATAAAGAAAACTTTTGATAACACCAGTTTGTATGTATCTCCTATCTCATTGCTCTCAGCAACGTTTCTCTGTGCACTTTACTCTGCTAGTTGTTACACAACAACAATATCCTTAACAAAATGGACACACCCCCTGACAGACCAGTCAGGGCGAGTAAGAACAAAATACCAAAGAGGCTTGAGGATTACGTCATGTCTATAAATACCAACAACACCACACCCAGCTCCTATGAAGAGATACTCAACCTTCCCCAGGAAGAGAGAGAAAAATGGGAACAAACCATGGAAAGGGAAATGGAGAGCCTTAGGGACCTGCATGTATACTCACTGGCTCAAGTACCCCAAAACAAAAAACCAATAGGGACAAAATGGGTGTTCAGGGTCAAGACACTCGAAAACAACAAGGCACTGTACAAAGTGAGGCTAGTCGCACAAGGCTTCGCCCAAAAGTACCCAGAGGACTACACCGACACTTACTCGCCCACGGTCAGGGCTGAGAGCGTCAAAAGTGCTCTAGTAATCACCACCATACTGGGACTTGAAGTATTCCAATTCGATGTGCAAACCGCATATCTTCATGCAGAATTGGATAAGGAAATCTACGTCAAAGCCCCACCAGGATACAACAAAGGAGAAAACAACACATGGCTTCTAAATAAAAGTTTATATGGACTCAAGCAATCAGGTAAAGGGTGGTATGATTGCCTAGCCAAGGCCCTCAACTCCATGGGCTTCATCGCCACATCAGCTGATAAGTGTTTCTTCATTAAGAGAGAAAAAGAATTATTTGAAGGCATCCTTGTCTATGTGGACGATATACTATACATAGGGAAGCAAAAAACCAGATGTGACAAGTTTGCCACTGAATTAGGAAATCACTTCTCATTAAAATCACTAGGGAAAATAGACAAATACTTAGGGGTACAAGTGACCAAGACTAACGAAGGTTTCCAACTCTCACAAAAGAAAAGATCGAATAATAGAACTATTATCAAAATGTAATATGTCAGAGGTGAAACCCAGCGAGACCCCCATGCAACCAGATTTTCTGAAAAGCATGTATAATGAAGCTGAACCTTCATCGACAACAAACTGTACAGGTCTACCATAGGATCATTACTATACATTGCAAATTGGACTAGACCAGACATTGCCTTAGCAGTCAACCTATTATCCAGGCATGTGAGTAAGCCCACAACACTACACTGGGATGCCATCAAAAGGTTACTCAGATACCTAAAATACAGTATCGACACACACCTATGCCTCGAGCCAGACTTATCCACGAAACCAAAGTTAACCTGTTATGCTGACGCTGATTGGGCAGGAGATATCAAAAGTAGGAAAAGCACTTCTGGGTACGTACTTTTCCTCAACAACAGCCCTATTCATTGGTACACATGGAAACTGAAGCTAGTAGCCACATCCACCACCGAAGCAGAATTTGTCTGTTTGTCTAAGGCAGCAAATAACCTAATATGGTTTGATGACTTACTCAGTGATATTTGGACTGAACCATCATACCCAATTATTATTCATGAAGATAATAAAGCAGCCATAGAAATATCAAAGGCCGATGCCGTTGGTCAACGATCAAGGCATATCGATATCAAATGTAAACATGTCAGACAATTCTCAGAGATTGGTTTTATTAAGGCTGTACACTGTGATACTGAGGAGCAAACAGCAGATATACTCACCAAACCTTTACCCCACAAACAACATGCATATCTCATGTCAAAAATATGTGTCTATATGTAAATCATGTAATTTTATGTATACCTGTAATCAGTTAGACATTTAGAGGGGGTTTTGTCAGATTAAATGTCTAACTCATCTGCATCACAACCCTCACAGTCCTGCAAGGTTTAACATATCACATATCCCATCATTCCCATAATCCCACCTTACCTCTGACTCCTCCCACTGGGTATAAGAACTTCCACCATGAGGTCATCCAGCAGTTCCAGATGTGTACCTGTAAGAGAAAGGATAAATGTCAGTGGTTATTGACTGAATAAACCTAGGATAAGTTCAGGCTTGCAGATATTGTAGATTCGGAAAAAGATTATAAAAGTGATAAAACCAATAAAAATAAAAGGGCAACTCTATCAAGAGCTTTCTTTGATCTTGTAGACGAATTAAATTTAATTGATATGTGGCGAACCCTGTACCCAACCGACAGACAGTACACCTTTTATTCCTTTTATTCCAACCCACAAAAATCATGGTCCAGAATAGATATGGCATGGGTCACCAGGAAATTGGGATTAGAAATAAAGATGGCGGACATTATCACAAGCGCCTGGGCAGACCACAACCCCCTTGAAATAAACTGGAAGAGTATAAAGAAGAGGAACCAACAGAGATGGAGGTTTAATGTGAGATTACTGAGTGAAAAAGAGTGCATAGAAAAACTGAAAGAAGAAGTAAAGTCCTTCTTCAAAGAAAATGAGAATCAAGGAACCCCACGAGAAATAGTCTGGGATGCAATGAAAGCTTATTTGAGAGGGGTGGTGGCATCCTACAACGCATATAAAAAAAAAGAAAAAAGGAAATCCCTGGAGGTCCTCCTAAAAAATTTAGCAGAAGCAGAAAATAAGCTGCAGCAAAACCCTGGGGACAAAGCAGCAAAACAAAATTGGCTGATGTGGAGGCACAAATTGAATATTCTAGATCAAGAGGAGTTAGCGCAAAAAATAAAAAGGACTAAACATTACTACTTCGAGAATGCCAACAAGTCGGGAAGGTGGCTGGCTTATAAATTAAAAAAGGAAAATGAAAAAGGGCAAATCCATGTCTTAGAAGATACTAAGGGTAACCTCTTGATTAAAGAAGAAGACAAATTAGAAAGAGCAAGAGAATACTATGAAGCCCTTTACAAAGAGGAAGAAGTTCCCGAGGATAAGGTGGAGCAATATTTGACGAATGCTGGGCTCCCCCAAATAATGGAAGAAGAGAAGGAAATGCTAAACGGAAAAATAACAATGGAAGAACTTAAAACAGCCCTTTCCAAAATCAAAAATAATAAATCGCCAGGCCCGGATGGATTCCCAGGGGAAATAAATAAAAATTTGGAAGAAACACTACAACCAAAATTAGTAGAAATTTTCAATGAGGCTCTTTTTTTTTAAAAAAAAGTTTTTTATTTTTATAATCAAACATTCAAACCTACAAACAAGTAAACATATAAACAATACATAGTCAATCAACAAAGTATAGCATCTAGTACATCTTTTATATCCTCTTCTTACCCTCAATTATTTATCATGTCTTAATATCATTTCATTTATTATAACATTTCCCCCAAATTCCTTATTTCTCTATTAATCCATCTACTTGTCTTTTATTTTATTAAAAATCATAAAACATAAAATTCCCCCCCCACACACACACACCCCTCCCTCCCAACCCCCACCCCCCCGGCCCAACTTCCCAGAGCAAGGACAGGACGTATCATCTAACAAGCCTAAGCTAACATATACTACCTTATTATAAATTCCAAAAAAATCCCACACATTCTTTAACTCCCCTAATTAACATTCTTCAACATTTCATTTATAAGTTTTCTCATAGCATTAACTTAAAAGAAAATTTCTTTAAAACATGTCTTTGAGACAGTATTAACCATTGAACTGAATAACCTCAAACATAAACATTTCGTCACATATAGCCTTTAAAACTTCTAATATCTCACCTTAAGCATATAAAATTTCTTAATGCTAAGAACCCATCCATTTATTTTCAAGCTAGCCACTTTAGAACTGCAGTAAGTTTTAAAAAGCTATCCAGTTTTAATTAAACCTTATCCCCCAATACATATAAACCTTTTAGAAATTCTGTTGTGTCACCTTAAACATTTAAAATTTCTTAATAAACCTTTAACCTTAGTAAAATATCAATCAAATATAATCCTAGAAAATCTATATAAATCCCAAAGCTTTCAATAAAGTATCACTTGAGTTTTAGTTAACCATTTTAATAACTCAATAACTCTTAAGAAACTGTCCCTTTTTAGTTAAACATTTATATCAAACATCCATAATCCACCAAATATAACCTTCAAAGAGTTCATTGCACATTCTTCCTTTCTTTCTGTATTTCTTCCAGTCCTTCTTTTTAGATGACACTTTCTTCTTAAGCATGGCTCGTCCCCCTGCTTTTATTTTCCAGAAATTTTGAAGTTGAAAATGCAACTGGTGTCTCTTGAGAGTCCATTCCCCTTTCAAAGTTATTCCCTTCGCTTTAAAACCCCCATCTCTACTTTTTCTGCTTGTAAAATCAGTCACTCCATTCTCTAGGAATTGACTCTGTCCATAAAAACAAAACTTTTCATAGTATTTTGCAGTCTGCAATAATGAGTCTTTTTGATACGCTCCAACTAATTGTGTGGAAGCCTCCACCAAAACTTCTGTTTCCAAAATGCTAGACTCCATTTTTTCTCTGACTGCCTCTTCTTTGTTCTCCATAATCACGTTAGGCTGTATGATTTCTTCCTCTTTCCCAGCCAGCAGATCCTTAAAATATTCCAACTTCCACTCCTGGATAGTGTTTTTAACTATGTCCACAATGTCCAAAATAAAGAGATCAAAAGTTTCTTGTGAATCCTTTAAAGTCCCCATTTGTGTGTTTGCTGACTCACCCCCTCTTTCCTTAATGGCAGCCATATTTCAATTTTTATTTTATATATATTCAACTGTCAGATCAGAATCCAATTGTTTTCCACTATCTTGAGGAATATATGTTAGTTAAAATCCCTATCATAGTCTTTCCTGTCTTCTTCCACTTCCCCTTTAAATCTTCTTCTTATTATATAGTCCAATACCTTAAACAATGTAGCAGGGGCTAACAAGCACTTTCACTGGTAAGTTTCGTTTCCTTAGCGCCATCTTCCCCTTCCCTTTTCATATGGAGTTAAAGCTTTACTTGCATACTTGCAAATCCCGCTGTCCTGATTTCGCTCTGCCAGCATCCAGAATCCAAATTTCTTGCAGTCTTTGAGAAAAATTCTTCGGATCTTTATTCCTATGCTGCTGGTGTGGTCTCAACAACCCGTTCTGCCAAGCCAGGCAGGCACATCCCTAATCCAGAGCGCTGAGGAGTTTCCAGGGAACTCTCACCCTTCAGCCCCCAGGCTTAAAAAAAAAGAAAGCCTGGGGGTCTTGGGGAGCTCTACCCAAGCCCCTCTGCTCTTCTCTCCCCCCTTTTCCCAGGGGGAGAATTTTTAGCTGCTAGACAGCTGATTTGCGCTGTTCTAGCAGCTTTATGGATTTGGTTCAAAATTTCTCCCCAAAATTTTATTCCTATATCAAAACATACCAGTGATCTTAGACAATTTTTTTTTCAGATCTAAATAAAAATGTCAGGGAATTCCTATGGGAAGGAAAAAAGTTGAGGATCTCACTTAAGATACTTCAGGGAAAACGAAATATGGGAGGTTTTGGACTCCCAGATTGGGAAACATATTACAAAGCAGCCAAGCTAGTTTGGATAAGGGAGTGGGCCACATTGGAAAACAAGAGAATTTTAACCCTAGAAGGCCACGACCTACAGAAAGGGTGGCATGCATATTTGTGGGATCCAGGAAATAAAAAGAAAACCTATTTTCATAGGCACAAGATAAGGGAGTCCCTACTACAAACATGGGTGGGAATTAGACAGCGATACTACGCCAAAATCCCCAATTGGCTCTCCACCATGGAGGCTTTGATTTATCCAAACAGATGGGGAATGGGAAAAATGTGCACATATAAAGACATATTAGACGGAGCAGGGAATCTTAAATCAATTGACACCCTGAGAGACCAAAGTATTAATTTAGATTGGTGGACTTATTTACAAATTAAATCAAGATATCAGAAGGATAAGGAAGAATATGGTGTAGAAGTAAGATATAATGGATTAGATAAAATTTTGATGGGGGTGGGGAAAAAAATTCTAGCTAAATTATACAACTATTTACTAGATGAAGATAGAGCAGAAGAAATAGCCAAAAACCAATTGAGCATATGGGAAAAAAATATTGGACATAGCCTAAATTTTAATGAATGGGAAGAGGCCTGGAACAAAAATTATAAACTGACCAGAGCCGCGACATATAAGGAAAATCAGTACAAGATGCTCCATAGGTGGCATTTAGCACCTGCCAGACTAGCCAAGATGTTCCCCAATATGCACTCAAATTGTTGGAAATGTGGTCATGGCACCTTCTATCATATGTGGTGGACATGCCCCGAGGCGAAGAAATTCTGGAACAGAATTTGGAGCAGTTTACAAGAAATAATTGAAGAAGAAATAGATTTGTCTCCGGAAATATTTCTCCTGGGAATAATCAGGAAGAGGTATGGAAAGGAAAAGATTCACCTGATAATACGTATAACCACAGCAGCCAGACTGGCCTACACACAATTTTGGAAAGAGAAAACCCTGCCACCAGAAGAATTAATAATTTAAAAAAATTTAGAGTGCGCAGAAATGAGCAAATTAACACATGAGATAAATAACGATGAGAATTCAAAGTATTATACTGTGTGGGAAAGGTGGTACAAATGATTGAACAATAAAGTAAAAGTAGGAGCTCAAGGTGCGCTAAAAAAAAGTTCAGTCTTTCAATAAAAGGAATTAAGAAGAATATATATCTTTGTCTTGTGAGTTATTGGGTTAGATCCATCACTATATCATTTACTTACTTCACAACAACAACAACAACAAAACCTTGCAACTTACTGTTTATATGAAAGGGAATATCTCAAGGGGGGGGGTCAACACACAGGCATTCACAGGTCTCAGAATCACTTCGCCTTATCACTCCTTATGAGCTTCGGGGCATCTCACACACACATTCACAGTCTGGTAAGGGAATACTTACGTGCGCACATACTGATTTCAGTGAAAAGGGGTTATTTCCTTTCTAGCCAGAATTGCTTTTCTATGTACCCTGAGGCAGAGACATGAATGCCTGGACAGAGAGGAACGTTCCTGAAGACCACGGTGCACTAGGAGTGAGTATATGTTTTCTTTTTGGTGGTTTGGATTTGTGTATGTTTGAGGTTGCTGGCTGTGTATGTTTGTGTGTGTATGGCCTGTATGATTTGTGTGTATAATTAGTATAATACAGGCTAGGGAAAGTATGGGGCTTTTACTAGGGAAAAGTGCTGCTGAGACTGAAATACCCTCCATTCCCCCATATCTCCATTAGGAAAATTGTTAACACAGTGGTCAGAGGATTGGTTGAAAGCTTATACAAAGATGTTAGATAAGGTGACTATGATTAATTATTGTACAAGGTTTGGCTGATGTTTGTGTTGATACCTCCTAATTATAGGTGGAGTAAGTTTGGGGAGTCAGACCCATATTGGATCAATGCTTTGAAGAAGGTTTTGGTGAAAAAGAAGTTGAAAGCTCAATTGTTAAATGTGGAACCTTGGTTTCATGGGGTTGGATCCTTTTTCCTCCGAGAGGTTCTAGGGTTTTGTATGGGAAGGATGAGTAAGATAAAGGCTGGGATCCTTTAACTTATGCCACATGCCCACCTCCCCCTCCTCCTTATAATGTAAATGGAGCAGGAGCTGTGGGTGGAATTGAAGTTGCTGCTGGGAGCAGTGAAGGAGTGATTTTGACAGAGTGTTGATTTGAAAAATTATAAAAGCAACATGCCGTCTTTACAGGCAGATCCGATCGAGTTGTCTGAGTCATTGGATCTGTTCCTGGGACCCAATCTGTATACTTTTGCAGAGTTGCAGCATATATTGGGTTATTTGTCCTCCCCAGAGGAGAGGTTGGCAGCTATGGCGTTTTGGGATAAAACCCAAGTGGGGGCTGCTCAGCCCATTGCTGCCGATGTTAAGTTTCCATTAATTGATCCTGGTTGGAATAATAATAATGTTGCTGACCGGGAGCAAATGGAAGACCTGAAGCGGGTAAGTCTTCAGGGAGTTAAGACAGCTGTACCTCAAGGGACAAATTTAACAAAAGCCTTTGCGGTAAGAACAGCTGTGGGAAGAAACACCATCTGTGTTTCTGGAATGTATTAAGGACAATTTAAATAACTACTCTGGTCTTTCTCCTGAAACACCAGCTTATGAGTCCTTAATGACAATACAGTTTGTAACGATGGCATGGCCAGATATTAAAAAGAAGATACAGAAGATTGAGGATTGAGTTGCTTCTGATATTACTGCTCTGTTGAATGAAGTCCAAAAAAAAAAGTTTATGTGAATAAAGACTAGGTAGAGAAGTCAAATGCTGGTGTCTACGTTAAAGGCTGCAAATAAGCCAGCAGACGGGAGAGAAGAGGTGGAAGAGGACTGGGCTTTGTGAAACTTCTGTTGTAATGTGGCAACAGCATCCTGAAATTGGGAGAGGATTACTTTAGTGGAAAAAGCCTAGTGTTGGTGGAACGGAAAGCAGAAAGTGCTTTGTGTGTGGCAAGGAGGGGCATAATGCTAGAACCTGTTCTGTTCAGAGAGTGGAACAGCGCCTCTATACCCTTATGGGAGAAGAAGATGATTAGTGGTGTCAGGGGCTTTTGAAAGAGCCCTTGATAAATTCATTAGTGGGACCAGAAGAGGAGAAGTGTTTCTCATAGATACGGGTGCGACTAGAACCCCTATTTGTAAATTGCCTAGAGGAGTGCATCCAACAGGTGCAACTATTACGATAAGGGGTGTCAAGGGAATACCTTTTGATGCGCTATTGTTGAAGAATATGAAACTGAGTTGTGGAAAGCGTATTATACATTAGGATGTGATATTTGTTCCAGAAGCAGATATTAATCCGCTTGGGAGGGATGCATTGTCTCTTCTGGGATGTGAGCTTAAATTTTCTGGATTTCACTGTGAATATATGAACTGAAGAACAGGAAAGGAAAATTGACCCAATAGTTGATGTTTCCCCTATCCCTCTTATTAATAGATAAGAAATATCTGGAGGGATGATTTTGCTTCGGCCTGTTATGGGTGGAAGAAGTAGAAATACTGTAGTGGTATACAGATCTTTCTCATTCTTGGATGAGGCAGAAAACTCTGTAAGAATGAGGGTAAAGAAGGAAAGGTTTATTGTCTACCTGAGGTTGAATGCGAATAATTTGTCTTTGATTAATGTGATGTGATAGTGATATGTGTGTGCCGGCGAATTAAGTGACCTTCTTGGCTTGAGCTTGGAGCTGTGGAAAGCAGGTGGTGGTTAGGGCCCGAAATCAAGTTTTTGATTAAAAACCACATCCTGAAGTTTTCCGCTGCTTGAGGAATAGGCTACAAGATGTCAGGGATAGAAACGAAATGGGTATCTGAAGACATAGAACCTTCCCAGGTTTTATTCCAGGTTTGCAAATGTTGTTAAATGGTATGTATGTGTGAAGGCGTCTGTGTGTAATGAGAGTTGTTTAGGCAATGGAGGTCATTGGCTTTAAGTAAAATAATAATATAATTGAGAATAATAATAAAGCTCCCTGAAGTATTTATACTAATTGGCAGGGAGAAAACATGTGTGTGTTGGAGTACACTGAAAGGTCTGACTGCAGAATAAATATGAGTGTGTGTTGAACCCACCCAGAGATATTCTTTTGTATAATGAAATATGAAGGTAATATCAAGTGTTCGAATGAGAAAGAGAGATGAGAGAGAGATCCTCCGGAGAAGTGGGATTAGAAGAAGGTATTTACGATGTTAAATGGAGACAGGAGTAGTATTTTTCCTCCCTATATGTCCCCTTTCTTTTTGTTCTGAACAAGAGAAGAGGGAAGGGGGGTGAAGGTGCAGTTTGTTTTCCCATTTACACATTTTTTTCCCTTTGCTGAGATTGTTTGAGAGAAAGGAGGGGCGAATGGGTGACTTGATCCTGCAGCATTGTTTCTGACTGCATATGGCAGCTACGCAGATATATTTCCTGTCCTGCTCTGAGTTTTGATTTTATTTTAGTTTGTGAAATGTTTGATGTGTTTAAATAGCGAAGTGACATTGAAAGTTTGAAACAAATATTTTTCAGAGTAGAGACCCTTTTATGTATTTATGTTTGTGCATTTTGAATGATTTTGATTTTGAATGCTGAGAAGTTAAGTAGATTACTAGGACAGCCTGGATATTGAATAGCCTGGGGAATAGTTGACTATGTTATTTTAGCTTAGTGTTGCCCAGATAAGGGATGTTCCCTTGAGGGGAGAATTACTTACTGTAGAAGGAAAAGATGGACTTTTGGTCTGTCTGGCTAGCTAGGAAGTTACCTGTAAGTTAGTCTGTATAGACTTGTGGTTTAGACTTGTGAATTTAGATCAAGCTTTGCATTTCTTTGAAACTTGTGGAAATAGTTTAATTTGTGATAGAGGTGCAGTGTGATTCCTCTGAAGTGGGGAGAGTTCAGTATTTATTGATGAAAAGCTATAGGAAGTTGTTTGGAAGAAAGGTTTGAAGAGTTGAAGAAAGTAATAATATAGTGTTGCTTCGGTGTTACGTTGCCTGGTTTAAGGAAGAAAGTTTGCATTTGTCTGTAGTAGTGGAAGATGGTATAGCCAAAGGAGTGTTGGTTCGCATGTGGGCTGGGAAGAAGAGACCTGTAATATTTTTGTCATAATTGATGGATCTTGTGGTGTAAGGTTAGCCCTTGTGTATACAAGCTGAAGCTGCAATTCCACCTTCAGTGGAGGGGAGTAGAAAACTAAACTTTGGTAAGCCATTGGTGGTGAGTAGTCCACATCAGTACAAATCTGTATGCTAGGTTTTTAAAATATGGGATTATTTTATTGTCTCAAGAGAGTTTGGTTCTCTTGACTAATAGGAATTTAAATTTAGTTGAATTCCTGTCAGGGGAGAGAGAAGGGAATGGGACGATGTGGAACAAAATTGTGTGGTTATGAATTAATGGGTTTTCCCGGGTTGAGAATGGGAAGAGACTGAATGGTTATGCAGTTGTGAATGGAGACACTACTGAGTTATTGGAAGCTGGAAAGTAACCGTCTGAATGGTCAGAGCAGACATGTGAGGTTTTTGCTTTATTGCAAGCATTGCACATATTAACTAATGAGGTAGGGAATATTTATATTGATTTAGAGTATGCTTATGGTATCTTACATACTTTTGGGATAATCTTGATATCTAGTAAAGGGAAGGAATTGAAACAGGTGGATCTTATCACAGCTGTTTTAAAGGCAGCTGAGGGCCCTATTAAACTTGCTATTATACAAATGATAGATGAAGGGGTGCGTAAGTGAACGGGAAATGGATGACTAAAGATGGAGTGCAAATTCTTAATAAAGCTGTGAGGCGGAATGTGATTGAACGAGTGCATGAAGGAACCCATTGGGGAACGCAAGCACTCATTGATTTTATTAAATGTATATATGCATATATATGTGTGTAGGGGTATGTATACAATAGTTATACAAATGGTACGGAAATGAATACATTGTGTATGTGCAAAACATGTAGAGATTTGACTATTTGGCCTTTTCAATGAATCTAAGTAGATTACATTGGAATGCCGGCAGTGTGACCATTGACATATGTAATAATAATAGTGGATTATCTTACTGGATGGTTTGAAGCCTTTCCTTGTGTAAAGGCAGGTGCTCAGATGATTGTTAAATCATATTGGAGCGAATAATACTCAAATATGCATTGGTTGATCTTATTGATAGTGATAGGGCTACACATTTCATTGTCCAGGTGATAGAGGGTATGGAACAATTAGGAATTGATTGGCAACTACATCTATCATTCATGCCAAGTTCTACGGGGCGTTGTGAATGTGCTAATCAGATAATTAAATCTCCATTAAAAAAATTAATGTTAGAGCTTCAACTACCTTGGACAAAGTGTTTGCCTTTAGCTCTGTTAAGAATAAGAATTAGTCCTAGGAAAGATCTGGGGATATCTCCTTATGAAATGATGTTTGGATTGCCATATACGGGGAAAGTTGAAATGCCTAGGATAGAATTGAAAGATGTTTTTCTGAGAAAATATATACAGGGTGTTGTGGCCCCGTCCTCTGAGCCTATCCCTTTGGAGGAAGGAAGCTCTGAGCAGGAGGAAGAGGAGCCAGCCAGATCTCCCAGCCCCCCCCCCTCTGGCACCGGCTCAGGTGCCAGCTGAAAGAGAGCAAAGTAGTGGGGAAACAGGTGTCTCAGATGAGAGTGAGGGAGAGACGTCATTCCTGGACGCACGCCAAAGAAGGCGAGACAAAAGAGTATTGCAGCTGCGGCGTATGAGGAAATAGTCCTGAGTCACTGATTGGAGTCATGGGATCAGTGAGTCACTGGACCACACCCAGAAGCCTGTCTATATAAGACAGGCCAGTGAGTCACGAAGTTCGTGACGAACAAAGCTAAACAAACGGAGCAACCTCGTAGTCTTGGAAGCTAGATGAACGGCAAAGCTACGTAGGTGATTTTCTTGTTTGTGTAAACCAATAAAGTCCTTGGCAGACGGTGTGCATATCGCTGCCAAGGTTGAGATAAGAACTGCGGAGTGTGCCAAGTGATTCTTAACCCTCGGCTGGCTGTGTTTTTGTGGGTCTCAGAAGGGGGGGGACAGATCACAGGGACTGTCCCAGTGTTTTTCTCATTTAAGGTCCAAAGGACAATTGGCACAGACTCCACCTCTTGATTTCCAAGTACATGAGTACGACAGCAGAGACTGGGTCCTGATAAAAGCCATTATTGAAAAGAAGTTGCAGCCGGTGTGGGAAGGACCGTTCCAAGTTCTGCTAACTACAGAGTCGGCTGTAAGGACTAAGGAACAAGGCTGGGTACACTATTTCAGAGTCAAGGGACCGGTGGCTTCACCTTATGGACAGTTGCTACAAAACCTGCAACCCCTTTTAAATTGACTTTTCGATGACGAACCTTAGACAACTGAGGCCCAACGGATGGAAGAAGAGATTTGTATTTGGCTAGGAGTGATAATTTTTGTTGTGTTTTTGATTGTATTGAGGAAAGATACTATTGATTGGTGTAAGTCTATGCTTTGGTATCCAGTGAATGTAAGTTTCCCTCAATTGATTGATGAATTGGAGGTAAGATAATAACCTTTTATCTCTTTGGACAATAGTGGGGAGCTAGTTCACTAGGAATAATGGGGTTTCTTGTGGTAGCGTTTGTTATCCTACAGGTGCAGATAGGGATGGGGATTTTGGCTGTGTTGCCTAGTTACCCCATAATATGGTAGCGGCTATGATTCCATACTGAACTCGAGTACCGTTATTCTCTTATAGAAACACCACTAACCCTAATAGACACTACTGAGGAGGCTGAGGATATGTATTAAGTCATCTTTTGGAGATGGTGTGTGCCAAGTGCAACCGTACATATGAGATAGCTCCTCAATTCATTGATCTTGCAAATAGAATGGAGTTTTTATATAAGTAATGCAATGAGCTATATGGTAATTATACACCTTCATACAAGAAGTTTTGGATTTTAGAGGAAGGGTTACATTTTCCATATCTAGAGATACAAGTTCCCTCCAAGTTAATGTTCTTACGTGGTAACATGGCATTGCCCAAATTACCTATTGTATGAAGAGGAGTTTCTATACTGTTACAGGATATTTATAATTTACAGGAATAAACTGGTGAAGTGGAGAATTGGGGATTGTGAGAAATATAGGAATTATTCCTGTAAAGGTGTAACCTGAGTTACACCATTTTAAGTGCCTTATTTTACCTTGTATAACCTGATTATATAACTGGACAAAAAGAACATAATAAGGCTTTTCTGAAATGATTACCTTGTGGGAAATATGATGTATTATGTAGTTGTTTTGACGGAAATCAATGTTCTGGGAAAAGTACTGAAATGAGATTGTTTTGGGGCCTGTCTGTTCCAGAAGGGGAAGTACGCAAGTGATGTTTTTGTGGAATATTTCTGTTGGGAAATTGGAGAATTTCCAGGGTGGAACATGTACTACATATGTTATATAAGATCTGAAACTGATTCCCAAGGGACATTACTTACATGTATTCTGATGTATTTTGAAGACTGTATATAACCCGTGTAAATTGCTTTCTTTTTGTCTTTCCTCCATTAGAGAGGGGATTGACCCTTTGCAAAGTTAATGAACTCTGTCCTTGCCTTATTTAGTCTCTGTTTCCTCTTTAAAAAGGTAATGAGGCTTTCCTGTTTTTCACATACTGCAATCAGACTTTTTGTATTAACCAATTACACATACAAAAAATTCATTTAATGCTTCCTCCATGCAAACAAATCATAATTATTTCAGGGAGCTTTTTCACAAGACAATGAGCTCCATTTTCTAAATAACTTTTGGGGTACTGTTATTAGAGGGTCTCATCCTTCCTGCAGGTTTGGAAATGATTACACACATACACATACATACCATCAAACATTTCCAGACCTGTGGAGGTTGTTTTTTAGTTTTTAGTTTTAATTTTATTTCCTTGGGCAACCTATAGTTTATTCTTAAAGCAATGGGAAAACTCAGAGAGTAGTTTAAATCATAAATATGATTGTGGGCCCTAACTACTTTCTGTCTCCCACAGCTCCAAGCCAAGATGCTTACTTAATTTGCAGGCTGACCAGACATATCACAATCAATTCTACATGCTATTATTATAGATGCATATCCAGGAATTTTTTAATAGATATCACACCAAATTGATCAAGTCAAATTATATGAGTCTTCCCATTTAGACAGGCTTTACATTTTTTATTACCTGCTAAAGCCCGGATGGGAAGAACAATAAACAATTTCTTCTTTATTCTTAGTTCTTTCAGACTTCTCTGGCTCTTTTGAGAATGGTAAATTATCAAGATCTTTATAACACTGCAATATTTCTTTGCCACCCATTGATCTCTCTTTAGGCACTAGATTGTTACTATGTGTCTCTGCCCTGGGGGTGTTCTTTGTGTTCTCATTCTAGCTTGGATCTCCCAGCAGGCGCTGGCTTATTTTTAAAGATCCAAACTCTCCCCTATCTATCTTAGACCTCCCAGCAATTGCTGGCTCATTTTAAAGATCAAGATGTATAAGAGGTATAGAGACCTATGTTCACACATCGTTTGCATTTAGCCAGAGTTCTCATGAGCAAGTTTGAACTCCACTTTTCTTTTTAACGTATTCCAGTGGGCTAACATAGCCAAATGGAGAACACGGCCCTATTCTTGTTACTAGGTTATTTGTTCCAAACAGGCTACCAGTATGGTTGCCCATTTTTCCCAGGGGATTCCTTTCCGTCAGCTCAAAGCCTGACTAGATTCTCTGTCTTCCTGAGGAGATTTCCCACACCTTTCCATCGGTGCGAAGCCTAACCAAACCCTCCCTTTTTCCCTAAGAGATTTCCCAGACCTCCCCTGCAGGTCCAAAGTTTGATCAGAGCCCTCTCCTGCACTACAAATTCTTATTCCAACAGTCACCCTCCTTTCAAAATGTAGGCAAACCTCTATTAGGTATTTCCCACATCGCAGTCACACACACACACAAGGCAACACTCCCCTTCCCCAGAGAAAAAAAAATTCTACTCACCCAGAAGAGTTCAGTTCCATAACCCCCCACAGTGCAAGCCTCTTCATTAGGCATTCAGGGCAGGCAGAATTGGAGCCTGCCAGCAAATGACCAGATCAAAGTCACTAGATAAATTTTTCCAGGAGCGCTCTTGACTTTGGTACTGGTCCAAGCTGGTTTCTTCCATCTGCCTTTAATGAAGGCCACCAAGCCTCAAAGTGGCTCAGTTTGTGGGAAGCTGAATGCAGCCACCTTGAAGAAACTGTGCCTTCAAGCCCCACGTTCGGGCGCCAGAAATGTAAGGTCCCAAAATATACTTGAGTCACTAGAATGCCAAAGAGAGAGACTCAAGACGAGGCTTGCAAAAAAGCAGATTTTATTTATGGCCAAAAACAAAATACTGGGTGGGACTATATCCAGAACATACAGATACAATGCATGTGAGGAGATAGCCACACCTTGGGGAAGGTATGGTGTCCTTTTATACCCTCAGAGACATAGCTTAGTACCCAATTCTGGCCTCCTAGTTTAGGTTCACATATTCGTTGTTGCCCTGCAAAGGAATAGAAGCCTCCCAATTAGTGTTATCTTTTCCTTGAGCATTCCTTTGTTCTCCCAATTGCTCATTTGGCCCCCTGGTTCTGCAAGGAATGAGCTTATACAGAGCAAAGGTGTAAATTAGAGCTGAAGTGTAAATTATCCCTTGGATGATGTCTGCAGTTCCAACTGAGATACATACCATGCTCTTAGATGGCACAAGAAAAACAGGAAGAAGATTGATATGGGTTCAGATCAAATGGCAGGAACATATGTTTGACAAATACCAGATACATTACAGAGGCCTAATAACATAATATGTTTGTTACAGGAGATACAAATATAAAGGCATACTATACAGGTGAAACTCGAAAAATTAGAATATCGTGCAAAAGTTCATTTATTTCAGTAATGCAACTTACAAGGTGAAACTAATATATGAGATAGACTCATTAAATGCAAAGCGAGATAGGTCAAGCCTTGATTTGTCATAATTTTGATGATTATGGCTTACAGCTCATGAAAACCCCAAATTCACAATCTCAGAAAATTAGAATATTGTGAAAAGGTTCAATATTCTAGGCTCCAAGGGTCCCACTCTAATCAGCTAATTAAGCCATAACACCTGCAAAGGGTTCCTGAGCCTTTAAATGGTCTCTCAGTCTGGTTCAGTAGGAATCACAATCATGGGAAAGACTGCTGACCTGACAGTTGTGCAGAAAACCATCATCGACACCCTCCATAAGGAGGGAAAGCCTCAAAAGGTAATTGCAAAAGAAGTTGGATGTTCCCAAAGTGCTGTATCAAAGCACATTAATAGAAAGTTATGTGGAAGGGAAAAGTGTGGAAGAAAAAGATGCACAAGCAGCAGGGATGACCGCAGCCTGGAGAGGATTGTCAGGAAAAGGCCATTCAAAAGTGTTGGGGACTTTCACAAGGAGTGGACTGAGGCTGGAGTCAGTGCATCAAGAGCCACCACACACAGACAGATCCTGGACATGGGCTTCAAATGTCATATTCCTCTTGTCAAGCCGCTCCTGAACAACAAACAACGTCAGAAGCGTCTTACCTGGGCTAAAGACAAAAAGAACTGGTGTGTTGCTCAGTGGTCCAAAGTCCTCTTTTCTGATGAGAGCAACTTTTGCATCTCATTTGGAAACCAAGGACCCAGAGTCTGGAGGAAGAATGGAGAGGCACACACTGCAAGATGCTTGAAGTCCAGTGTGAAGTTTCCACAGTCTGTGTTGATTTGGGGAGCCATGTCATCTGCTGGTGTTGGTCCACTGTGACACTGCGTTTTTGTATTTACCAGAAGAGCTTTTATTTTTGGACTCTCAGACTTACGGTAGCTTGCCAGAGTCTTATCAGTAACTACTGTGCATGTCTACATTCCTTTCTTCTTCTCTAAAACTTTTCTTTGTTCTCCAGCCAAGAGAGGTAGCCGGGAAAGCTTCCAAGATGTAGCCTAATTAGATTAGTAAGATTGTTTTTATTTCTTTACAAATAAATATGAGTTTTTCATTAGAATGTATTTCGGTTCATTTTTTTTCAAAATATACACAAGGAAAATGCCACGATTCACCTCTAACTCAGGCAATTACCCCAGGATGGGAATGGGGCTGATTGCCGCTCTGACAATGGCAGCAAGACGATGGTTGATTTATGGCTTTTTTCCTTGCTTGTTACTTTTGATGATAAGCACATAGGCAATTAGTTTTTAGCTACTGAGGTATGCTAATTATTTTTTCCAAATATGCCGAAAAAAAGGAAAAGGGGCAAAAAAAACCTCAGACTACTCTCTGACAAAGAGGAGACAGAAAGAAGGCTTTCAAGTTTCCAGTCCCTTGCCTCAGCCACTCAGCTAGAAGGAGGAGGAGGAGAAACAGACAAAATGCTCTTAAAGAAGCTTCAGGAGGAAGATAACAGAAGAGCTGCTTTTGAAGGTGATCTGCTACGACTGAGGTCAGTGACGCCCCCTTCCAATTATGCATGCTCTCGAACTGTCCGCCTAGAACCTTTTGATTTTGAAACGTTTGGTGCAAGGCCACAGTTTCTACAAATGGCAGAGCATTTCTCCCCCCACGCAGAGAGAGAAACAATTTATTATCCTCCTCAAGCCTCGAAGATTACCCCTAATGAGCAAGCTATAAAAAACTATCGTGTTCAAATAGAAATTTTGAACGTGATGTCAGCCTCTCAAGTTGCATTTCGTTCAGGGCTGACATAGTAAAAGGGGGGTTAAATTCCTGTGAGATTAGTAAGAAAAACTGCAGTAGAATGATTTAGAAAATGACCAATAAGAATAAGGGAGCAAGCCAGGAAAGGGGGGGAGTTTGGAGCAGAGGTCATTTCCTGGCTACATATGAGTTCGTGAGGACGTTGTTCTAATAAATAAATGTTTTTTTTTCTTTATTATCAAAATGTGAGAGGCAATTTATTTCTTTTTAGACAACTCCACTCGGACAGATAGCCAGGAAAATACTTTTCTTCTAAAAATATTTATGCATTCTTAAGCTTCTCCACGCCGCCGTTGGCAGACCTCCAGATGTCTGTGAAGACGAACGGCATTTCAAAGGCCATGGAAGAAAGCCAACTCTCCACGGGAGGTTTGCCTCACGAAGCTGCAAAATCAACAAGCTGAGAGGAAAAAATTATGATGCCCTTCACTGGCCTCTCACCAAGTGCCAGGTAACGGGGGAAGGTTCAATGGCTCTCTAAACGGCAGCATAGCCCCCCCCCCAAGAAAAAAAAATGAGAGAAGAAAGCTCCAAAATGCACCCAGGGTTTCCCTACCTGCTCAGCAAGCAACCCAGCCCAGCCACGGCATCACCCCCCTGCACCCAAATGGGAGATGATGAAGAAGCCCAAGGGCACCGTGGGCAGGCTCACAGACCCCCACAATGGGAGGAGTGGCCACCGAGGGCGGAACCACCCCAATTCAGAGGGAAATTCGATGGGGAACCAGACCGGCTAGGTCAATTTCTCAATGCAGCTGAGATTTACATCGAGCGCTACGCGCACCTTTACCCTTTCCCCAGGGCCCTAGTCAGTGCCATCGCAGAAGGTCTGGAGGGAGAAGCAAGGAGGTGGTCAGCGGCCCAGTACAAAACCAGGGCCCCCCAACTGCAAGATGCAGATGGTTTCTTACAACTGCTGCGAGCCCGCTTCGAAGAAACAGGGGACGATCCCTGGTTTGAAACTACCAAAACCTGAATTGTACAACATGACACCCTGTGAAATGCAAGAACTGCGAAAGTACATAGACAAGAACCTACAAAGGGGTTTTATCGAACCAGCCAAACCACGGGTAGCGGCACCAGTTTTCTTCAGGGAGAAGAAAGACGGCTCCATGCGCCTGGTGGTCGATTTTTGCGGGATAAACTGGGTCTCCGTGCACAACTTATACCCCCTCCCCCTCATGAAAGACATGCTAGCTCACTTGGCCAAAGGGAAGGTTTTTACCAAACTAGACCTTCGTGAAGCCTACTACCGCATACGCATCAAGGAAGGAGACGAGTGGAAGACAGCATTTAATTGCCCCCTAGGAAGTTTTCAATTTAAAGTGATGCCTTTCAGACTACAGGGAGCACCGGCGGTGTTCATGCAACTGATAAATGAAGTTTTACATGATCACCTATATAAGGGGGTCCTCGTCTACCTGGACGACATTCTCATTTACGCAGAAACCATAGACGAACACATACCTCTCGTCCGCCAGGTGCTCGAAAAACTGCTGAAAGCGAACCTCTATGTCAAACTGTCGAAATGCGAGTTCCACCAGTCACGGCTAGACTACTTAGGTTACCGAGTGTCCAATGAGGGGATAGAAATGGACCCAGCCAAAGTACAATGGGTCCTTGACTGGCGCCCCCCACACACCCGCAGACAACTGCAAAGCTTCTTGGGGTTCGCGAACTTCTACAGGCAATTTATCCCCTCTTTTGCAAAAATTGCCAAACCTCTAACCGACCTCTTAAAAACAGGGAGTCCAGCAACAAAACCTCTCCCAGGACAGCCTCTACAGTGGAGCCCGGCCTGCCAACAAGCCTTCAAAAGACTAAAAGAAATCTTTGCAAGAGAACCAGTCTTGAAACATCCTGACCCCAACCAGTCCTTCGTCATCCAAACAGATGCCAGCGACGTGGCAGTGGGAGCGGTTCTACTCCAAAAGAACAGCCAAGGGAACCTTCAGCCCTGTGCTTACACTTCCCGCAAATTCACCAACACAGAGAGACGCTGGGCAGCATGGGAAAAGGAAGCGTTTGCAGTGAGGTGGGCGCTGTTGACCTGGCGACATCTGCTAGAAGGAAACCAGACACCGTTCGAGGTTTGGACTGACCATAAAAATCTGGAGGCCCTTAGGACCCCGCGGAAATTATCACCCAGACAAGTCCGATGGGCCCAATACTTCAATCGGTTCAACTTCGAGCTGAAACACATCCCAGGGGGGAAGAATTTTCTGGCCGATGCCCTCTCCCGAATGCCCCAGTACAACAGTGAACGGGAGCAGGTGGTTAATGCCATCATCCCCTCGCCTCAAGGAGTGGGTCAAGTAACCACCAGACGCCAGCATCGCGACCAGCAGGGCCAACCAGCGGGTGACCTGACGACACGGCTCAAAACAGAGACATTGGCGGACCCCTGGTTCCGAGACAATCAGCATCTTTTGACAAGGAGGAACGACGTAGCATGGAAAGGGACGAAACTTTACGTCCCAGAAACTCTACGCACCCTAGTCCTCAAAAGGAGCCACGATATTAGACCAGCAGGCCATTTCGGGTTTCTAAAGACTCTGCACTTAGTATGAAGACAATTTTGGTGGCCTCACATGAGGAAAGACGTGGACAGCTATGTGAAGAGCTGCACCATCTGTGCCACGATGAAAACCCGACCAGGAAAACCTCCTGGGTTACTGCAGCCAGTAGCTGAACCAACAAGACCATGGGAGGAGATTGCAATGGACTTTATAGTAGAGCTTAGAGATTATTTTTACTATAGGAAATGGTCCTATAAATTTCGGGCCCAATTTCCTAGTTGGGAGTTTGAATCTCAAGTACTTGGTGGAGAGGTAGACCTTCTCTCCTACTCGGAACGGTCTTTGAGGGGCTCGGTGCTTATCTGCTTGCTTCTTATAAGCCTGTGCCGCCTTGTCTAATGCCTTTTTGACGTTCTCCCAGGATTCTCTTAGCATCGCCATCCAATCGTTCAAACTGACTGAAGAAGGGGGTTCCCTGGGATATTCTGGCATGGGGACATAATCCATACCGCTCACTACCTTGAATGGGGTTAGTCCTGTACTACTGTGGACAGCATTGTTGTACGCAACCTCCGCAAAAGATAGGAGGTCCGCCCAGTTCGACTGTTGGTAGTCTACATAGCACCTCAAGTACTGCTCTATCATGGCATTCAGTCTCTCCGCCCCGCCATTGGTGCTCGGGTGAAATGCTGAGCTGAGACTTTGGGATGATCCTATGGATCGTAGGAATTCCCTCCAAAATTTCGCTGTGAACTGGACACCTCGGTCGGAGATGATTCTTCTGGGTACTCCATGCAAGCGGTAGATGTGTTTCACAAACAGCTTGGCCAATTGGCGGGCTGAGGGTAGCCCATTACAGGGTATGAAATGTGCCTGTTTGGAGAATAAGTCTATTACGGTCCAGATCACTGTGTTTCCGCCACTCTTCGGCAGCTCTACTATAAAGTCCATTGCAATCTCCTCCCCTGGTCTTGTCGGTTCAGCTACTGGCTGCAGTAACCCAGGAGGTTTTCCTGGTCGGGTTTTCATCGTGGCACAGATGGTGCAGCTCTTCACATAGCTGTCCACGTCTTTCCTCATGTGAGGCCACCAAAATTGTCTTCATACTAAGTGCAGAGTCTTTAGAAACCCGAAATGGCCTGCTGGTCTAATATCGTGGCTCCTTTTGAGGACTAGGGTGCGTAGAGTTTCTGGGACGTAAAGTTTCGTCCCTTTCCATGCTACGTCGTTCCTCCTTGTCAAAAGATGCTGATTGTCTCGGAACCAGGGGTCCGCCAATGTCTCTGTTTTGAGCCGTGTCGTCAGGTCACCCGCTGGTTGGCCCTGCTGGTCGCGATGCTGGCGTCTGGTGGTTACTTGACCCACTCCTTGAGGCGAGGGGATGATGGCATTCACCACCTGCTCCCGTTCACTGTTGTACTGGGGCATTCGGGAGAGGGCATCGGCCAGAAAATTCTTCCCCCCTGGGATGTGTTTCAGCTCGAAGTTGAACCGATTGAAGTATTGGGCCCATCGGACTTGTCTGGGTGATAATTTCCGCGGGGTCCTAAGGGCCTCCAGATTTTTATGGTCAGTCCAAACCTCGAACGGTGTCTGGTTTCCTTCTAGCAGATGTCGCCAGGTCAACAGCGCCCACCTCACTGCAAACGCTTCCTTTTCCCATGCTGCCCAGCGTCTCTCTGTGTCGGTGAATTTGCGGGAAGTGTAAGCACAGGGCTGAAGGTTCCCTTGGCTGTTCTTTTGGAGTAGAACCGCTCCCACTGCCACGTCGCTGGCATCTGTTTGGATGACGAAAGACTGGTTGGGGTCAGGATGTTTCAAGACTGGTTCTTTTGCAAACATTTCTTTTAGTGTTTCGAAGGCTTGTAGGCAGGCCGGGCTCCACTGTAGAGGCTGTCCTGGGAGAGGTTTTGTTGCTGGACTCCCTGTTTTTAAGAGGTCGGTTAGAGGTTTGGCAATTTTTGCAAAAGAGGGGATATATTGTCTGTAGAAGTTCGCGAACCCCAAGAAGCTTTGCAGTTGTCTGCGGGTGCGTGGGGGGCGCCAGTCAAGGACCCATTGTACTTTGGCTGGGTCCATTTCTATCCCCTCATTGGACACTCGGTAACCTAAGTAGTCTAGCCGTGACTGGTGGAACTCGCATTTCGACAGTTTGACATAGAGGTTCGCTTTCAGCAGTTTTTCGAGCACCTGGCGGACGAGGGGTATGTGTTCGTCTATGGTTTCTGTGTAAATGAGAATGCCGTCCAGGTAGACGAGGACCCCCTTATAAAGGTGATCATGTAAAACTTCATTTATCAGTTGCATGAACACCGCCGGTGCTCCCTGTAGTCCGAAAGGCATCACTTTGAATTGAAAACTTCCTAGGGGGCAATTAAATGCTGTCTTCCACTCGTCTCCTTCCTTGATGCGTATGCGGTAGTAGGCTTCACGAAGGTCTAGTTTGGTAAAAACCTTCCCTTTGGCCAAGTGAGCTAGCATGTCTTTCATGAGGGGGAGGGGGTATAAATTGTGCACGGAGACCCAGTTTATCCCACGAAAATCGACCACCAGACGCATGGAGCCGTCTTTCTTCTCCCTGAAGAAAACTGGTGCCGCTACCCGTGGTTTGGCTGGTTCGATAAAACCCCTTTGTAGGTTCTTGTCTATGTACTTTCGCAGTTCTTGCATTTCACGGGGTGTCATGGCGTACAATTTAGGTTTTGGTAGTTTCGAACCAGGGATGATTTTGATAGCGCAATCGGCATCGCGGTGGGGTGGTAGTACGTCACACTCGGTCTCGCTAAATACTTCTGCCAAGTCTTGGTACTCTTTTGGGATCTGGTTCTGGCCGTGGGAGGTGCTGGAGGTGGCCGCCAGTTGCTCTGTTGTCCCTTTACAGGGTGGGTTGGGCACCTGTGTTGGAGGCGTCTTTTGTCCCTCTAGAGGGAGGGGTTGGACCCCCTGGGTGGGAGGAGGGGCCGTTTTCTCTGGTTGTGGTGGCAGGGGGTGGGGTCCCCTTGCTATCCTCAGTCTGCGGGTCCCTTCTTGCCACCAGATGGTGGGGCCCCACTTGTCCAGCCAGGAGAGTCCCAGTATGACTGGGTTGGTCATCTTGGGGGCTATTATGAACCGAATCATTTCCCAGTGATCCGCTAGCTCCAGCTTCACCGGCTCGGTCAAATGTGTGGCATCTGCCCCCCCTAGTAGGGATCCATCAACTTGCTGAAAACGGATTGGGTGGCTGAGCCTTTTAGCCCGGATCCCCAGTTTTAGGACTGTGGGTAGGTTAATCAGGCACCTCGTGCAACCCGAATCTACTAAGGCTTGAAAAGTCCCTTGGGTACCTGTTTTTGGGGCTGTTAGGCATATGGGGAAAAGAAAAGGGTGGATGGGTGCGCTCACCATTGGGTCATTTTCACCATCGTCATCGCCCTCATACAGTTCAGGGGGTCGATTTGCATCGTCGGAGCTCCCCCTATTTTCAGTCAGATGGGCAAAAACTTCTGCAGTCGGGGAAAGACTTAATGGTGCCTTGGTGTTGTGCCCGGGTCCTCGTTCCAGTCGTACCTTGGCCGGGTGCCCTGTTTTTGGCCCCGGGGTTCCACACGCTGCTGCCAAATGCCCAACTCCCCCACACCTGTAGCACCTCAGTGGACTCCATGGGGTGGATGGCATCTGGGTGGCCCGTGATGCTGTAGTTTCTGGTCTGATAGATGGTTCCTGGTCCAGCTGGGTTTTCTCCTTTGCCTGTGGTTGTTTTAGCATGTTGTTGGCACATAGCCCTCTCTCAATTTGCGTCGCTACCCGGAACCAGTCAGACAGTCGGTTCGGAATATCTCGATAAGCAGTCACTTGGGCGATTTGCTTATCTAAGCTTGTTCTAAAGAAGTATACTAGCAGTCGTTCAGGCAAAGAAGGTAAAGTCCCAACAACTTTCCTGAACTCACGGATATGTTCTTGGACCGGCTTCCCCCTCTGCATTAGGTGCCTGAGCTCATCTTCTACATAGGGATTGTCCCCTGTTTCTTCGAAACGGGCTCGCAGCAGTTGTAAGAAACCATCTGCATCTTGCAGTTGGGGGGCCCTGTATTTGTACTGGGCCGCTGACCAGCTCCTTGCTTCTCCCTCCAGACCTTCTGCGATGGCACTGACTAGGGCCCTGGGGAAAGGGTAAAGGTGTGCGTAGCGCTCGATGTAAATCTCAGCTGCATCGAGAAATTGAGCTAGCAGGTCCGGATCCCCATCAAATTTCCCTCTGAATCGGGGTGGTTCCACCCTCAGTGGCCTCTCCTCCCATCGCGGGGGTCTGTGAGCCTGCCCACGGTGCCTTTGGGCTTCTTCATCATCTCCCATTTGGGTGCAGGGGAGTGATGCTGTGGCTGGGCTGGGTTGCTTGCTGAGCAGGGAGGGAAGCCCTGCGTGCATTTTGGAGCTTTCTTCTCTCATCTTTTTGTGTGTGTGTGGGGGGGGGGGGCTATGCTGCCGTTTGGAGAGCCATAGAACCTTCCCCCCTTACCTGCCACTTGATTGGAGTCCAGCAAAAAGGCATAATAATTTTTCCCTTTTTTGAGGCAAACCTCCGGTGGAGATACTTTTCTTCATGGCCTCAGATAAGGTTGCTAGGGGCGACATCTGAAGGTCTGCCAACGCAGTAGATTAGGAATGCATAAATATTTTTAGAAGAAAAATCTTTGAAGAGAGCATTTCTTTTTGTTTTAGAAATCATTTTTTTTTCCTGGCTGTCTGTCACGCTAGAGTTGTCTGAACGAAATTAGATGCCTCTAACATTTTGATAATAAAGAAAAAAAACTTTTATTTGTTAGAACAACGTCTTCACGGACTCATATGCAGCCAGGAAATGACCTCTGCTCCATCATCCCTCCCTTTCCTGGCTTGCTTCCTTATCCTATTGGTCATTATCTAAATCACTCTACGGCACTCTCTCTTAATAATCTCACAGGAATTTAACCCCCTCTTTACTATGTCAGCACTGAGAAGCTGACACGAACATTCAAGTTGACCGCCTTATAGCTAAATTCCATGCAGATCACCCGGACAGGCCGGGAGGGGGTGGGACACAGTCCCAGACGTGGTAATGGTATTAGACCTGTTGTTTTATTTTGTGCAAGCCTTGCTGAGAGAATGGAGAGGGGCCGGATGGCAGCCTCTCAAATTGCATTTCGTTCAGGGCTGACATAGTAATAGGGGGGTTAAATTCCTGTGAGATTAGTAAGAAAAACTGCAGTAGAATGATTTAGAAAATGACCAATAAGAATAAGGGAGCAAGCCAGGAAAGGGGGGGAGTTTGGAGCAGAGGTCATTTCCTGGCTACATATGAGTTCGTGAGGACATTGTTCTAATAAATAAATGTTTTTTTTTTCTTTATTATCAAAATGTGAGAGGCAATTTATTTCTTTTTAGATAACTCCACTCGGACACGTGAGCTATCCCAGGCAAAAATGGCTTTATCTATGCTTGAGCTAGATGAGAGAGAGTCTCGTGCTTTTGAAATTGCTGAAAACGCCATCTTGGCTTCTTCGGAGCCAAAGACACACCCCCTGGTGGATATTGTGTAAGGCAAATCAGAACAGAGAGCTGTGTACACATCACATGTGTCTAGTGATGTTGTCCCTTCTCAGATTTCACATGATGTGGATAGGGAAGCAAAACTAATTCAATCAAGCCTGCAAACTGCAATGCCACAAGTGTCTCCACAGGCTCAATTTTCAGCACCCCCTGGTGGTGCTGGTATCTTTTTAGATGGAGCACAATAACGCTTAATGCAGCAAAGGTAAATGACTGCGTCTCCAGCAGGTCATGTTAATATTGCAGCTCAAATGCCACAGCTTCAACCACAAATGCATGCACACGTGCCTTCAGTTGTACAACCAGGACCAGCTCCTGGTCCACCTCCAGCACAACAAGTGCCTTTACTTCCACAGCCAGCACCTCAAATGCATATTCCTCAACAGGCATACTCTGTTGCTCCACTGGCTGGTGAGTCAAAACTAAAGATGTCAGGGCAGAATTACAAGGCCTGGGTCAGTGAGGTTGGACTTTTGCTACGTAGAGAAGGCACCCACCATATGGTGTTTAACCCTCCTGCCCAACCATGGACGCCTGCAATAAGAGACTGAGAGACTAAAGCTTGCACAACATTATTGATGTCCATGGATACTGAACTGCAGGTTACTTTTCTGCCTGATGCAACAGCTCAACAAATTTGGGTCCAATTGGAAAATTGCTACAGGCCTGTTTCAATTGAGTCCTCATGTTTGTTCATGTCTGAATTCCATGGTTCGAGATCGAAACCTGGTGAACAAATTGGAGGACATTTGACCAAACTTAAAGGCCTGAGGAAAGAATTGAGAGAAAGAGGCTATCCTATTGAAGATATTCAAATGATCGACTTCCGGTGGCGCCTCCGTCATCGTCGTCGGTCTCTTCATGACCGCCGGCCTCCCGGTGCGTCCCGCTCTTTAACTAAAAGAGCGGGGAGATTGTTTCAAATAATGATATATTTTCTTTCTCTTTTGTGGTGAGTTCAAACCATTGACATTCCAGGACAAAAATTTAACTGGCATCTTTGCGAGACTGAAGCACATGGAACATATTTTGAAGATCCTCTTTGACCTTGATCTTCGGTCTTGCCCCCCCCCACAGCTTCTGATTTTGTATCCAGTTGTTGTTGTTGTTGTTGTTGTTTAGTAGTTGATCTTGTCACACGTTGTGCCCTTGGTTGCTCCAGTTTTGCAAATTCCAATGGTCCTTCCAGTTGACTTAAAGGAAAAGGAAGTGATGTTGCATCCGATTGGTTCTGGTCATCTTGATTCTTAGATTCTCCAACCACTGCCTCAGTGTATGTTAAAGACTGTTGCTTTCCTTTTCCTGCTTTTTTATCATCTTTCGGGGGGGTTTCCATTTTCAACACACTACGATAAAATTCTCTTGCTTTCTCAACGGTGTTCATTCGATACCTCTCTCCAGCATAATCCACTATTATGCCTACTGGTACATCCCATCTGTACACTATTTGTTGTCTTCTTAGTTCATCCACTAAAAAAACAAAATTCTTTCTATCTCTGAGCATTTTAGGAGGAATCAATTTCAGCACCTTAATTTCCTGCCCAGACACTTGTACTTTATTATTGTAAGAGGCTTGCAGTACATCATTTCTAATTCTTCTCTCAGTAAAATAAATCACAACATCTCTTGGCAAATTTCTATTTCTTGCAATCCATGAGTTAACTCTGTAGACTTTGTCCAGGTAACCAATTATTTCATCCTTTTTCATTCCAACCACTGAGGCAATCACTTCAGCACATTTCTCTCTTAAGTTCTCCCGTCCCTCCTCCTTCAACCCTCTCAGCCTCAGGGCGAACTCCATTGACCTGTATTGTATCATAGTAATAACACCTTCCATCCTCTCCAATTTGGTCTGGAATTCTCCCATCTTGTCCTCCAAATCTTGAGTAACCTCACTGATTTCTTCCACTCTTTCATCAAGCTGCACAAGAATTTTAGACAAACCAGAAACAGCCAACAAAATATCCTCTCTTATTTCATCATGTTTCTCTTCAACAGTCTTTTTAATTTCATTTCTGATTTCTTTTACATCTTTCAGATCCTCCTCAAATTTCCCCATTCTCTCTTCTATTTTAGCTGTTTGAGCAATCGTGATTTGCGTTATAAACTCCTTAAGCTCACTCATAAAGTCCTCTCTACTTGTAACCTCCCCCGGAAGTTGTGTCTTTTGAGTCACAGTAGAAACTGAAGGAGAAGCCCCTCCTGCTTTAGCTGATGCTGGCTTGGTTTGTTTAGAAGCCATTTTAATTTCAAAAAAACTTTTTTCCTCTTCACCCCAATTTGCAATTACTTAGCCTTAAATGTCTCTAAATTCAATCCAAATTATTTTAAATTGCTGCTTTCAATATCTTTCCCAGGTTGCTCTCTTCTGGCAGCTTAGTTTCTCTTTAAGAATAGAAAAAAAAAGTCCTTTTCAGTACTCACTTTCTCTTCTCAGCACAGTCCCGATACTCTTAATTGGATACTTCCTCTTTCAATTAGGCTCATTCAAACCAAAGTACACAGGAGTTAAGCTCTGTAACTTTGTTGCAAGCTCTCCTGCTCCACTCCGTCTGCTGCCGAGATCACTTAATCTTTCAATTTGCTTGCAGAGCTGGTCGTGTCCCTCTAATGCTGCTTATGCAGCAGCGCTTTGAATCCGGAGTCGTTCCCCTGGGGGGCCCACCTTTCAAGCCCCTGAACTTAGTTCCAGGGGCTTTTTTGGCGGCTCTACCTGCCGGGAACCTCTCTGCCTTTCTCCTTTTCCCGGAGAGAGGGCTGCAAAACCGCCAGACAGCTGTTTTTCGCTGTCAAAGGCGATTTAACGGAGTTCAAAGCCGGCGACCTAACAAGAGGTCGTCAGCGAGGATCGCGGCGCCAAGCGGAAGTCGAAAAAGATACGTGAATCTAAAGAATTAAAAGGAATAGTGATTCGACAGCAAGATTATAGATTGAGGGCTTTTGCAGATGATTTAGTTGTTACACTAACGCAACCTACAGATACAGTTTCATATATGTTGGAATTGATAGAACAATATGGTAAAGTTTTGGGATTTAAAATAAATCAACATAAGACTAAGATAGTGACCAAAAATATGTCTTTTAATCAAAGAGAAGAGCTTCAACAAATATCGGGATTTGAAATAGTTAAAAAGGTTAAATATTTGGGTGTGTTTATTGCTGGGTCAAATACAAAGTTATTTAAAAACAATTATGAAGTCTTATGGCGAAAGGTACAGAAAGAAATGGAGGATTGGAAAAAGTTACAATTATCTTTATTAGGTAGAATAGCAGCAATTAAAATGAATGTATTACCTAAGTTTTTATTTTTGTTCCAAATGATACCGGTGTTGAAGAAGGATGAACAACTGAGGGAATGGCAAAAAGGTCTTAATACTTTTATATGGTCAGGTAAAAAACCTAGAGTTAAATTAAAAATTATACAAGATATTCGGGAGAGAGGTGGTTTAAAAATGCCAAATTTAAGATTATATTATGAAGCTTCGGTATTAGTTCAGATTAGTGATTGGTTTAATTTAACAGAAGACAGAATTTTGAATTTAGAAGGACATGATTTACTTTATGGATGGCATGCTTATTTATTGTATGAAAAGAAAGTGGATAAAGTTTTTAAAAGTCATATGTTTAGAAATGCCTTGTTGAGAGTCTGGAAGAAATATCAATATAAACTGGACTATAAAATACCTATTTGGGTAAATCCCAGACATGCAATAGAAAATATAAGTATAGAACAAAAGATGGAGGTGATCACATATAAAGAACTTTTATTTAGAGAAAGGGGTAAACTACAACTTAAACCCTTAGAGGTTTTGAAGAAGGAAGGGATAATTTATACCTGGTTTCATTATGGTCAGCTTCAAGCAAGATGGAGGGAGGATCAAAAAACAGGTCTTATGGAAAATGAAGAAAATTTGGTAAAGCAAATCAGGGATCAGGGCATTATGCATATTAAAAGATTATATAATGTATTATTAGAGATAGACTCTGAAACAGAGTTGGTTAAAGACTGTATGATTAAATGGGCTAGAAATTTTCAAGAACCAATAATGATGGAGACATGGGAAAAGATTTGGGTTAGAAATGTTAAATTTACTCAAGCACAAAACCTTAGAGAAAATTTTTATAAGATGTTTTATAGATGGCATTTAGATCCAAAAAAATTGTCCTGTATGTATTCTAATGTACAAGCTAAATGTTGGTGGTGTGATTGTGAAGATGCAAATTATTTTCATATTTGGTGGACCTGTAAGAAGGTTAAAGCATTTTGGATAAAGATTTGGTGGGTAATGCAAAATATTTTGAAAAAAAGGTTGGAATTTACACCGAAATTTTTTTTATTGGGTATTATAAATGAATGTACATTATTGGAGACTAAGTTGATTTTAAATTTAATAACAGCAGCTAGATTGTTGGTTGCACAACACTGGAAAAAAGACTCTTTGCCCACAGTAGAAGAATGGATTGTAAAAGTAATGAACTTAGCTGAGATGGCCAAAATCTCAGCATATTTGAAGGATCATACGCAAGAAAAATTCATTTTGGAGTGGAGGAAATGGATTGACTATGTTCGGAACAAATATCATATAAGAAGACATCAAATTGCGTATGAATGAAGAGGAACTATAGAGTTGTAAAAATTTTTTATTAGATTGGAGTTAAGATTTTGATAGTGTTTGTAAACTAGAAATTGGATAGGTTAATCGTTGGTTTAAAATTTTTGTTGAAGAAGAGAAACCCTGTATTTCACTCTGGGAAGTCGGGGGGGGAGGGGGGTTGAAGGGGGGGAGGGATGGGGGGGTTGAAGGGGGGAAGGGGGGTTTATATATTTGTACTTTTATAAAACTTTTAATTAAAAAAAATAAAAAAAATAAAAAAAATAAAAAAAATAAAAGAGCGGGGAGAGCTCTGGGGGTGAGGTTGAGCCCCCTGAGTCGCCCCAGGAATTTTTTTCCTGTCCTGGGGAAGGCTCAGGGCGATGGCTCCCTATCCACCCCCAGAGAGGCTCCGCGCCATGAGGGATCTCCGCTAATTAGCGGAGCTAGATGTCGTGAGCAACACCACGCTTGAACTGACAATTTAAACAAGCTGAACAAGGAGTCTTCAGAAAAGTAGAATGCAAGTATGGTTTTTTTTATTGATTTTTTGGAGGAGGAGGGAAAGAAAAAGGAAGGAGAGGATGAATAGTGAAAGTGTTTTTAAGATGGCGACCAGCTCTGCTTGAAGAAAAATTGAGAGCGGAAAGTGAAAGCAGAGCTTAGTGTTGAGAGATTTTAAAAGAAACATTTTGATAGTGAAAAGAATTAAAGAAACAAAGGCTGATTTAAACAGTTTTTTTCTGTTTTTTTTTTACTGAAGTAAGAAGAATTTCTTTGGTCTTTTTGAAAAGTAAATAATAAATCAGAAGTATGACTCCTAAACCTAAAGGAAGGGGGGGCTCCCCCATGACTCAGTTGAAGGATAAAGCAGAAATGACTCATCTGCAGGGATCTGCAGATGTGGACTTAAAAGATTTTATAACAAGGTCCCTAGTGAGTGTTGTTGACAAGATAAAAAGTTCACAGAAGAATCTTGAGGAGTTGGTTTCTGGGAAATATGATCAATTAAGTCAAACTATTACCAAAGTAGTCTCGGATCTTTCAAGTGTGGTGGTTGAAATGGGGAAGAAAGTGACTGAGATCAGCAGTAAGTTTGACTCCCAGATGCAAGAAATACAAGAAAAATTTCTGGAAGCTGAGGCTAAAAATCGGAACTTACAGAATGATGTCATCATGCTTCAAATAAAAGCTATGGAATCAGCAATTAGATTAAGAGGCATAAGAGAAAACAAGAGAGAAAACTTAAGAACAATTTGTGCAAAGGCCTTTGCAGAATTATTAAAGCTAGAAGATGAGCTAATTCTTGGTTGTATAGAGAAAGTCTACAGAGTCAACTCACGTGTAGCTAAACAAAGGAATTTGCCTAGAGACGTTGTTGTTTATCTTACTGATAAAAGATTGAGAGATGATATTTTACAAAAGTCCTACTCTGACAGAGTGCAGGTAGAAGGTATACAAATTAGTATTTTTAAAGAGTTACCACCGAAGGTTCTAAAGGACAGAAAAGATTTTGCTTTTTTGGTCAAGGAACTGAAGAGAAGTAATATCCCATTTAGATGGGATTTACCAGTTGGTATAAGTTTTAGATACCATGGTGTGAGACATTGTTTGAATACCATTGAAAAAGCGGAATATTTTTACAAAAATATCTTTAAGGGAGCCCCGGAACATGTCAAGAATAAAAAACAAAAAAGTCTACAAAATGTAAACAGAAGGAAGAAATTCAAAGTGTGTTAAAAGAAAAAGGAGCACAAGGTGGTTGTCCAGAGGATTCTATTATGGATTTTTCAGATGAGAAAATTGAGCATCCCAGTGACCTTAGAGGGGGAGTACTGGACCGTGAACTGCTGGAGGAAGATTTAAAAAACAAAATTACAATTCAAGATGAACAGCAGCAGAGGCCCAGCGCTCCTCAAGAAATGGGGGGTGATGCTAATCAACAGGAACTAGAAGTTAATGAGGAAACTCGACTGGAAACCACAGATGACAAATTTAAGGAGTATCGTGAACTGTTTGATGTTATAACAGAAAGCATTGAAAGATTTGGAAATAGTCAAAACTTAAAAAAAAACTTATAACCTGAGTTGGACTTATATTTGATTTACTTACTAAAATGGATTATAAAAATTTCCTAACAAGTTTATTTTGAGGATTCGAGCTATTGTAGATAGCTGTTAAAACTTTGGAGATGTATAACAATTTTTTTTAAAAAAAAAGTTCATCCTGAGCTGGACTGACATTAGTCTTATATATTAAAATGGATTACAAAACTTTACTATAAAGTTTATCCTGAATTGGACTTAACATCCTGAGTAAGGTCAACAGATTGCTGCAATGTTAGCAGCGATAACTGGTTACCCTATTATAGTTCTTTTTTGGAATTTATCATCTAGGAGAAGAGAATGAAATTGAAAACATCTCACAACCCGAAGGAATGAATTGCAAAGGGCAACAGGATTTGAAAGAGCTTTAAAGGAACATCTGGGAATGTGGTTTCTAGTTTGTTTGTTTTTTTCTTCAAGGTTTGAATCTTAAGAGGAGCTGCAATGCCTACTTTTAGGTGATACAGCATAAGCTAGTTTGAATGATTCTACCTAGAGGAGTGAATACCTTCGTGGTTGGATATTATTTATATAAAGTCACTCGGGGGGTTTGTGTGGAGAAATGCTTTATTTTGCTGATGGGGGCAGCTGGAAGATGATGCTTATTGGAATTGGATTTATGTTGGAGAAAGTATATTCAACTTCAATCAAGACGAAGAGAAGATTGAAATTTGGATTATGGAGATTGAATTTTTTTTTCTTTTTGATATAATTGTATGATTATAATTATATATGCATAATTATATATATTATATTGTATGTTTTATGTTTTTGTTTTTTTAGTTAAGGGGTGTAGTTGGGATAAAATTATTTGATAAGGATATGCAGATGATATATTATATTTTACTATAAGGGGGATTGAGTTTGGTATATGATTAGTAATGTTAATGGATTACAGAAAGGCATAATATTTTTTAAATTGGTCTGAATACTACAATGGTTATTATTATTGGTTTCCTTTTTTTTATTATAACATTGTTAATTTTAGAAGCACATTAATATCTATAGGTTTATTGTTTTACTCTGGTTATAGTTATTGGGTTTCTTTTGTTTGTTTGTTTTCTTTCTTTTTCTTTCTTTTTTTTTCTTCCTCTTTTGAAATTTCCTCAATTTAGAATTTGAATACTTAATAATTTTTTCTTTTCTTGCTTTAAACCTTTTCTTTTAAAATCTGTAGTGGAAGTCAGGGGGGGGATGGGGAGGGGAGGGGTTGGGGTAGACGGAGGTAGCGGGAGGGGCTGGGAGGTGGAGGTTGGGGAGGGGGGGGAAATGAAAAATTTTTTGTATTGTAAAACTTTTTCAATAAAAAAAAAGATATTCAAATGATCAGCATTATCATTAACTCTTTGAACTATGAATGGAAAGATGCCATTACAAAGATTAACCAAGTGCCTATTGCTCAACGCACAGTGGACAATGTATGCAGACTTTTAATTGAAGAAGAAGCATTGATGTTAGCTACGCCCCATTTGACAGGACCACCCGCATCAAGAGCTCCAGGTAGGCACCCCTTCCAAGGAAGGACCTACGCTCCAAGGATGCCAAGACACAACATCTGTAATCGTGTGGGACATGCCACCTGGGATTGTCCCCAACGAGTTCCAGCTCCCGTCACGTACCAGCCCAGAGGAACAGACTCCAGAGGCAGAGGCGGAAGACAAGGTCATCGTGGACCAAGGCGTGATCAGCAAGCTCCACTCGCCACATTGGCTTTAACCAATGATCCACAGCCTCATCCAGAGTACGACAGATGGCTTTTGTGGACTTTGCATGTTACTTACAGAAAAGAACTTTTTACAGAGATGCACGAGCCTGAACCTGAACTACGTGAGCTTTATTCTTTTTCAAATCATCCTTGTCAGGTCAGAGGAAAAGGAACTGTTTATGTTGAAGAGCTCGATGCATTCATTCCTGATGTTTACTACATACCAACAGCAACTAGTAGTTTGCTTAGTCAGGCTCACTTGTCTAGAGTTTTAAAGTTCCAGGTTCACCACCATGAAAAAGCAAGTTACATAGTTAAAGATTATTTTTGATTATTTTGATTATTTTTTCAATTTATAAACCGCCCTTCTCCTTGCGGACTCAGGGCGGTGAACAGCCAGAATAAAACATAGTACACAAAAATTAAAAACAATTAAAAACTATTAAATATCATTTGGCCGAAAATTAAAACAACCCAATTTAAAATTAAATTCAAATTTAAAAACGGAGGATAGGATCAGGCTAGCCCAGCTAGATGGAATAAGTGGGTTTTAAGGGCCCGATGAAAGGTCCGGAGATCTGGAATCCTACGTATCTCCGGGGGTAGGTCATTCCAGAGGGCGGGCGCCGCCACAGAGAAGGCTCTCCCCCTGGGGGTCGCCAGCCGACACTGTCTAGCCGACGGCACCCGGAGGAGGCCCTCTCTGTGCGAGCGTACTGGCCGGTGGGAGGCTATTGGCGGCAGAAGGCGGTCCCGCAAGTACCCAGGTCCTAAGCCATGGAGCGCTTTAAAGGTGGTCACCAACACCTTGAAGCGCACCCGGAAGACCACCGGGAGCCAGTGCAGCTCGCGCAGGAGAGGTGTCACGTGGGAGCGCCACGTCGCTCCCATAATTCCCCGCGCGGCCGCATTCTGGACCAGTTGGAGCCTCCGGGTGCACCTCAAGGGGAGCCCCATGTAGAGAGTGTTACAGTAGTCCAAGCGGGAAGTCACGAGAGCATGGGTGACTGTGCGTAGGGAGTCCCGATCTAGAAAGGGACGCAACTGGCGTATCAGGCGAACCTGATAAAAAGCCCCCCTGGCCACGGCCGTCATGTGTTCTTCTAAAGACAGCCGTGCGTCCAGGAGGACGCCCAAGTTGCGAGCCCTCTCCGTGGGGGCCAATGTCTCGCCCCCAATAACCAGCGATGGCGTCAGCTGGCTATATCGGGACGCCAGCAGCCACAGCCACTCAGTCTTGGAGGGGTTTAGTTGGAGCCTGTTTCTCCCCATCCAGACCCGCACAGCTTCCAGACACCGGGACATCACTTCAACGGCATCGTTGGGGTGGCCTGGGATGGAGATATTGTTGCTGAAACCATGTTAATTGGTGGTGTTTATTACATAAAACCAAAGTCTAAACCGCAAACACAGGCAAGTATACAGACCCCAAAAGAGGAGAGTACAGGCCCAGAGAGAGATGTCCCAGTGAGAGAGCCTGTTGCTACTCCAAAGACTCCTAAAGCCAACAAAAAGAAAGTTAGGAAACAGGTTGCTCAGAGCAAGCCTGAGGTTCCTCATAAAACTGTTAATGTTGAAAATTCACTAACTGGTAAACCTTTGCATTCCAGGTGTATCCATAAGTGGCATAAAAGATTGGGGCATGCCAGTTTCCGGGTTCTTAGGAAAATGCTGGAGTTCGCAAAAGGTTTGGATCTAAAGGGGTGTAAGGTGTTTCTGGATTGTGCTGTCTGCAAGAAAGCCAAATCCAAAGCAGCAGCCATTCCAAAACGCGCTACACGCCTGTTAACACGCATTTTTGATTTAGTACACACTGACATAGTTGGTCCATTTCTGCCAACACTTGGTGGTAGAAAATATTTTTTAACAATTGTTGATAATTACTCTAGATATGGATATGTATATCCTATGAAAGAAAAATCTGAGACCTTTCAGATCTTTAAAGACTTTGCAGCTCTTGTTTCTACCCAACATGGAGTAAGCATCGCCAGAATCCAGAGTGATTGTGGTGCTGAATTCATGTCTCAGCATTTCCAGGACTGGATGCATAAGAATGGAATTCTTCATCAGACTTCGGCTCCTTACACACCGGCTCATAACGGAGTCGTAGAGAGAAGACAGGGGGTCCTGCAAACCATGATGCATTGTCTCCTAGAAGACGCCAACCTCAGTAACCCTGTTCTGTCCCCGTCTCACACACACCCACCCACAGACAGGTAACAGTTAAAGAACTCAGCTGACAACAGTTTATCCGGTATCAGAATTGGCAGTAACCCAGTGGCTGGCTGCCAGGTATTCTTTACTCACAAGGGGGGAGTTTCTCCCTTCGTCTGGGAATAAAGCCAACAGACGACAGATAATCCAAAAAGTCCAGTAATACAAAGAAGGTTTTCCGATATCCGTTTTTTGCTTGTCACAGAGCTGAACCGGCCACCACACCCTTTTTTATACCCTGTGGGGTGTGGTCCAGTGACTCAGCCTAATCCCTGGCATGCCTCTTCCTCTGTTGTGCATGCTTATCTCTGCGACACTGTCGAGGGTCCAGGTAAGACTCATCTTCCTCATTACTGTCCACCTGTGGCTGCGTGGACGTGCTTGGTCCCGGGCCTATCTCTTCGCCTTCGGAGGACACCAAAGGCATTGCCAGAGAGGAGGGTCCTGGAGAGGGAGGCCTTGATAACTCCTCTCCTTCACTCTCGGAGTCCTCTCCTGCCGATAACACAGGCTCAGGTAACGGAGCCACAACACTATCCCCCACTGCAGGGCCCTTCCCCCGTGGCTGATGGTCGGGATGCTGTCAGGATGGGAAGTGGTCATGGAAGGCCTGTACCAGGTCAGGGGCATGAACAGAGGAAGTGTCCTCCCAAGAGAAATCCACGGGCCCTTCCAGGCAATCAGGTACTGGAAACGCCCCTTCAGCGAACAGGAGTCCCGGATGCTGTCCACCTCGTACGTCGTGGAGCCGTCCTCAGCGACAGTGGTTGGGGGAGCAGGTGTCATCGGGCATCGGAGGTGGCACAGCGGGGCCTCAGGGACCAGAAGGGACCGATAGAAAACAGGGTGGAGCCGCATGGATCATGGCAGAGTCAATCAATAGGCCACTGGGCTGATGACCTCCTCGATGGAAAAGGGACCAATAAAATGGTGGTCGAGCTTCTTCACCGGCCGGTCTGTGGGGAGGTGTTTTGTGGACAGCCACACCCGGTCTCCAACGTCCAGCGGTGGCGTTGCCCGTCAAGAGCGGTCAGTGACCCGTTTATAGTCCTCCTTCGCCCGGATCAGCTGCCGACGCTCCAGTTGCTGCACCACTTGCAGCTCCGAGAGGAAGTCCTGGGTCTCGGGAACAGGGGAATCCGAGATTGACAGAGGGAACAGCCGTGGATGGTATCCCACATTGGCATGGAACGGGGTCATCTGGGTGGAGGTTTGTTGGGAGTTGTTGAAGGCGAACTCCACCAGGGGAAGGTACTCGGCCCAGTTGTCCTGCTGCTGATTGACGTAGCAGCGGAGGTACTGCTCCAGGATGCTGATGACCTTCTCCGTCCCCCCGTCAGTCTCCGGATGGTGCGCCAACGACAGACACACCTGCACCTCCAAGGCAGCCATCAGGCTTTTCCAAAAGCGGGCCGTGAATTGGGCCCCATGGTCTGAAACCACTCTGTCCGGCAGGCCGTGGAGGCGGAAAACGTGCTGCAGGAACAATTGGGCTGTGGTGCGGGCCGATGGCAGTTCACGACATGGAATGAAATGTGCCATCTTTGTGAGCATGTCCACCACCACGAGCACGGTGGTGAACGTGGCGGACAGTGGCAGGTCCATCAGGAAGTCCATGGAGATGGCTCCCCATGGTCTCTCCGGTGTCGGCAGCAGCTGGAGAAGTCCAGGAGGTGGGCCTGACGTGGCTTTGGCCTGACGGCACGTCACACAGGACATCACATATGTGTGCACATTGTGCTGTACCCAAGGCCACCAATACATCTGTGTCACCAGATTTAGCGTCTTGAAAAACCCGAAATGTCCCGCCGCGGGGTTGTCATGGCACTGGTTCATGACGAGGGCTCGGAGCGGACTCGTGAGCACGTACAACCGGCCTCGGTGCTTCAGTAAGCCCTCCTCCAAAGTCCATGGGGAGGCAGGGCTGACTTCCGCCTTCCGCTGTTGCGACCAGTCGTCCTTGCGCTGCGCTTCCCGCACCTGAGCCCGCAAGTCCATCGGTTCCTAGACCGTGGCCAAGGATTCCGGTGGCAGCACTGTCCACGGAGGAAGGGAGTCCTTTGGGGAGAAGGATTCCAGCTTGCAGGACAAGGCGTCTGCCCTCAAGTTGTGGCCGCTCGGAATATAAGTCATGTGGAAGTTGAACCGGGCGAAAAACAATGACCACTGGATATGCTGCTGGTTCAACTTCCTGGCAGTCGTGAGGTGCTCCAGGTTCCAATGGTCCATCCGCACCTCCACCTGGTGTCAGGCCCCCTCGAGATGATGCCGCCAAGCCTCGAACGCGGCCTTGATAGTCAGCAACTCTTTCTCCCAGATGGTATAGTTGCGCTCGGAAGGATTGAGTTTCCAGGAGTAATAAGCTCGGGGAAAAAGAGTGCCACCATCCGCCGGGGCCTGTAACAGCACCGCCCCAATCACCACATTGGACACATCCGTCTCAACGATGAACAGATGATGTGGATTGGGGTGCCTCAGGACAGGTTCCGTGATGAAGGCTTGCTTGAGGACCTCGAAGGCCTGCTGCTGCCGGGGACCCCACTGGAACGGAACCTTCTTCCGAAGGAGTTGGGTCAGCGGCAAGGTCAGGGAGGCAAAGCCTGGGATGAAGGTTTGGTAGTAGTTGGCGAACCCCAGCAGATGCTGGATGTTCTTCACCCGACGAGGGGGTTCCCAACTACACAAGGCCTCCACCTTGCGCGGGTCCATGGCGATGCCTTCGGGGGAGATGATGTGCCCAAGGAACTCTATGGAAGTCTGGAAGAAGAGACATTTCTCCAACTTTGCATAGAGTTGGTGCTCCCGCAGGCTCTGCAGAACCTGGCGGACATGCTGGATATGGCTTTCCTGGGACTGGGAATGAATCAAAATATCATCCAGATAAATGACCACGAACCAATCGAACATGTCCTGGAACATGTCGTTCATCAGATGCTGGAAGACTGCAGGGGCGTTGGTCAACACTCTCACATCCGCACCAGGTTGTAGGTTCCTCGGAGGTCAAGCTTGGTGAAGTTCGAGGCCTCCTGCAAGCTCTCCATCAGCTCCGGGATGAGTGGCAGGGGATAGTGATTCCACACTGTGATAGCATTTATCCGCCTGTAGTCACAGCACAGGCGTAAGTCCCCCATCTTCTTCTTCATGAAGAGGACTGGGGCCGAGAGAGGGGAGGACGAAGGCCAGATGAACCCTCGGGCCAAGTTTTTGTCCAGGAAGTCCCGTAGGGCAGCCAACTCGGGCTCAGACATGGAATACAGGCATCCCGCGGGCAGTGGCGTGTTGGGTAGTAGATCCACCGGGCAATCGTAGGGTCGATGAGGGGGTAAGCGGTCCGCCTCCTTTTCGCTGAACATGTTGGCAAAGGGCATCAGCTCAGGAGGCAAGGAGATGGCAGGGGTGGAGATGTCCTGGCCAGCACAGGTGTGGCAGATGTGGTCGACGCACTGCAGGCTTGGGAAGGAGATGGCGTTCCTCGACCAGGCCACCTGCGGATCGTGGGCCCGAAGCCAGGCCATCCCCAGGACCAGCAGGAAATGCAGGTCCACCGTCACATAGAATTGGATTGCCTCCTCGTGGGCCCCAATGGCGAGGCGCAAAGGCTGAGTAGCAAACTTAATGGGCCCCGCCACAAGTTCCCGCCCATCAATAGTCTCAAACCTCAACGGAGGGTCCACTGGAACCAAGGGGACCGCAAAATGGGCCACAAAGGCCTGGTCCATAAAGTTTGTTGTGGCCCCTGAGTCCACCAGCGCATGTGCCTGAAGCCCCTCCAACCGGTTGGCCAACAAAACCCGGGTGTCCAGGATCAGGTGTTGAGGGGGCCCAGAGTCCACATCCGCTAAATCAGGCGGGGTGTTGATACGTGCCCGGTCTAAGGTTTCCCCCAGGCTGGGCCTGCCCCGTTTCCCATCTGGTCCCGCTGAAATTCAGGAACAGGTGTGAGCGCCCCACTACACTTCCTGGGGCACGAGGCGGCAAAATGTCCAGCCTCCCAGCAATAGAGGCATAATCCCCCTTGGTGTCTCTGCATCCACTCCTGGGCTGTCAAGTGAGGTTGGGCCGCTCCCAGCTCCATGGACTCCTCCGCGGGTGCCACAAAACGCAGGGTGACCCGGGACGCTGTCGGTGCAGGACGCGCAGATGCAGAAACAGACGGTGGTTCCTGGATGGGCCGGGGGGTCTTTCGCCGTTGGAAGCGGGCATCGATACACAGACATTACGTCACGAGGGCGTCAAGGGTCTGAGGCACCTCCACCCCAACCAGCTCGTCCTGCAGGTTGTCGGAGAGGCCATCCTGGAAAGTGTTCCTTAGCGCTGCATCATTCCACTCAGAGTCCTGGCCCAGAAGCCTCCTGCAGGGGGCGCTTCCCTTGATGGAGGTCCTTAATGCGCCTGGCTGCTGTCTGAGTCTTCAGGGGGTCCTCATACATCACCCTCAGATGTTGCCAGAAGCCCTGATAATCTGACAACAAGGGGCTATCTTGCAGCAACAGGGGCATGGCCCATCGGGCAGCATTGCCAGAGAGGAGGTTAATTACGAATGCCACCCAAGCCCGGTCATCCGGAAAATCCTCTGGCCTCATAGCCATGAACAGTTGGCATTGTCCCATGAAGGCCGGGAACATCTTCTGCTGCCCGGAAAACTTATCTGGCACATTAATAGGGTTTTTCCGATGGGGAGGAGGAGGAGGAGGTGGAGGGACAGCTGCAGGAGCATTCCCCAAAGCCAGTTGTGCAGTTAACTGGCCGACTTGCTGCTGCAGGAGCTGATTATCAGCTTGCAGCTGTTGTAACAATTGCTGCAGCTGTTGGTCCATCTTGGTTAGAGATGGGTTAACGTTTGGGGTGACAAGCAAGATGTTCTGTCCCTGTCTCACACATGCACCCCCACAGACAGGCAACAGTTAAAGAACTCAGCCGACAACAGTTTATCCGGTATCAGAATTGGCAGTAACCCAGTGGCTGGCTGCCAGGTATTCTTTACTCACAAGGGGGGAGTTTCTCCCTTCGTCTGGGAACAAAGCCAACACACGACAGATAATCAAAAAAGTCCAGTAATACAAAGAAGGTTGTCCGATATCCATTTTTTGCTTGTCACAGAGCTGAACCGGCCACCACACCCTTTTTTATACCCTGTGGGGTGTGGTCCAGTGACTCAGCCTAATCCCTGGCATGCCTCTTTCTCTGCTGTGCGTGCTTATCTCTGTGACGCTGTCAAGGGTCCAGCTAAGACTCATCTTCCTCATTACTGTCCAACTGTGGCTGCGTGGACGTGCTTGGCCCCGGGCCTATCTCTTGGCCTTCGGAGGACACTGAAGGCATTGCCAGAGAGGAGGGTCCTGGAGAGGGAGGCCTTGACAACTCCTCTCCTTCACTCTCAGGGGCCTCTCCTGTCGATAACATAGGCTCAGGTAACGGAGCCACAACAAACCCATACTGGGGTGAAGCTCTTAAATATGCAAATTACATTGTCAACCATACTTGGAGTAGTGTAATAAATCAGACTCCTTTCTTCATGATGTATGGCTACAAGCCCGATCTCAAGAACCTCCATATTTTTGGTTCATACGCTATGGTGAACATTCCCTTACCTCAAAGAAGGAAAGAAGGTCCAGCAGCAAAGAGACTGAGATTTATGAGTATTGATGACAACTCAAAGTGGAGCAAATTTATTGACTCTAAACTTGTAATTGTGATTTCCCAATCCGCCAATTTTGAGGAAGATGCTGACTGGTCCAGGATTCATTCCAATGATCCTGGAGTTTATTTTCCTAAAGATGATGTTACTGATGCCACGCAGCCTGATGATCAAGATTCACAGGCAAATGTTCCATCCACTAGTTCTTCTCAACATGATGTTCCGTCTTCTCAAGCCGCAGATGCTGACGCTAGCGACGATGATGAAGATGAGGACGAAATGGAAGAAGAATGGACGACTGTTCCGAGACGTTCCAAGAGGGCCACAAAGGGAATCCCTCCACAGCGATATTCATGACAACTGACAAAAGCACCCTTGCCTTTGATTTGTAATGTTACACTTCCTCCTGATAACTTCACACAAATCAAACATCTTCCTGATTCAGAGCAAGAGAAGTGGTATGATGCAATGCAGGCCGAAATGGACAGTCTAAAGAAACTTAAGGTGTTTACGCCTGCAAAACCTCCAGCAAATAAAAAGGTCATTGGCACTCAATGAGTCTACAGAATCAAAAAGAAGCCAAATGGTGAGTCATTGTACAAGGCCAGACTTGTAGCTCAGGGTTTCGCTCAACATTATCCTGAGGACTACACAAATACTGTACCTATTCACCAACAGTCAGAACTGAAAGTGTAAAAATTGCTTTAGCCACTGCAACTATCCTTGGTTTAGAAGTTTTCCAGTTTGATGTTGACACCGCTTATCTACGTGCTGACCTAGATGAAGAGATCTACATGAGAGGTCCTCCAGGATTCCGACAGCAAGAAGTGGATATCTGGTTTCTAAACAAAAGTCTTTATGGTCTGAAACAGTCTGGTTTAATGTGGTACTTATGTCTTACTGACAAACTAAATTCAATGGGCTTTATTAAGTCCGAAACTGATGAGTGCGTGTTCACAAAAAGATCTAACAATACATATAAGATAGTTCTTGTTTATGTTGATGATATTGTTTATATTGGTCCAAATAAGCAGATGAGTGAGATTTTTGCCAAAGCTTTGCAGAGATACTTCACATTAAAATCCTTAGGTCATATTAGCACTTATTTAGGTGTTCAGATTGATAAAACACAGAAGGGGCTTAGTCTTTCACAAGAGGATAAAATTGAACAAGTTTTGCATCATTGCAACATGAAGGATGCTAACACAACAAAGACACCCATGCAAACAGATTTTCACAACTTGACACATGAATCAAGTCCTGAGTTTGAGGATCACACACTTTATCGTTCAGTTATTGGATCACTGTTGTACATTAGTAGTTGGACTAGACCCAACATTGCACTTAGTGTTAATCTCTTATCTCGACACGTAGGTAAGGCAAAACAGTTTCATAGGTCATGTGTTAAGAAATTATTGAAATACCTAAAACACACTAAACATATGAAGTTATTGTTAGAAGCAACACATACTGATTATGCAGAATTATGTTGTTATGCAGATTCTGATTGGGCAAGTGATAAGAAATCACGTAAAAGTACTTCAGGTTATATGATGTTCTTAAATGGATGTCCTGTTTACTGGCAAGTGCGTAAACAGAATTTTGTTTCTTGTTCATCTACTGAAGCTGAATATGCTTGTGTTTCAGATGCATGTAATTCTCTAACGTGGTTTGATGCTTTGGTCACAGATATCTGGACACGTCCGATCCGACCGATCACAGTGATGGAAGACAATGAATCAGTGGTTTATATTTCTGAATCACATTTTACAGGTTCTAGGTCCAGAAACATTGACATCCGTTATAGAAATATCAAACAATTAGTGAAACTAGGTTTTGTAAAATTGAAGTATGTAGCTACACATGATCAGATTGCAGATATGCTCAACAAACCGCTCCCAGCAGCTCAACACGTGTATCTGTGTAAGAAGATGTGCCTTATCTGATGATGTACCTGATGTTCGCTCAACTGGCAAAAGAAGGGGATTGTCACTGCATTTTTGTATTTACCAGATGAGCTTTTACTTTTGGACTCTCAGACTTATGGTAGCTTGCCAGAGTCTTATCAGTAACTACTGCGCATGTCTACATTCCTTTCTTTTTCTCTAAAACTTTTCTTTGTTCTCCAGCCAAGAGAGGTAGCCGGGAAAGCTTCCAAGATGTAGCCTAATTAGATTAGTATGATTGTTTTTATTTCTTTACAAATAAATATGAGTTTTTCATTAGAATGTATTTCGGTTCATTTTTTTTCAAAGTATACACAAGGAAAATGCCACGATTCACCTCTAACTCAGGCAATTACCCCAGGATGGGAACGGGGCTGATTGTCGCTCTGTGTTCTGGCCCCGTGCCGAGAAATAACCCCCCCTCAGACAACCAGAGGCTAAGGAACTGGCAGGCAACCAAGTGAGATGATAACAAAGGTCGGCAGCAATCCGCAGCTGCTTGCCAATGTCTTTATTAAAAGGTGCGTCACATACACACCACAGCTAAGACACCGGGCCGATTCAAAACCGGGATCCACGTATGTTTGTTTTGTTCGTCACAAAGATATGGCAACAATCCCTCACTTATATAGTCTGGTAGAAGGCGTGGTCCACCAGCTAATCACGACCACGCCTTTTCCTCTGCTGGGCTCTCCTGTCTCTCCGACGCTGGCGAGGGTCCAACCAAAACTCACTCCCCTCGTCAATGTCCTCCTGTGGCTGCGGGGACGAGCTTGGCTCTGGGCCTATCTCCTGCCCTTCGGTGTCCTCCGGAGGCATTGCCAGAGAGGAGAGTCCTGGAGAAGGAGGCATTGCCAACTCCTCTCCCTCACTCTCAGAGTCCTCCCCTGCTGATGACGCAGGCTCAGGCAACGGAGCCACAACACTCTGACACACTGTGCTTCATTAAGTCCAGGGTTAACGCAGCCATCTACCAGGAGATTTTGGAGCACTTCATGCTTCCTTCCGCAGACAAGCTTTATGGGGATGCTGACTTCATTTTCCAGCACGACTTGGCACCTGCCCACACTGCCAAAAGTACCAAAACCTGGTTCAATGGCCATGGGATTACTGTGCTTGATTGGTCAGCAAACTCGCCTGACCTGAACCCCATAGAGAATCTATGGGGCATTGCCAAGAGAAAGATGAGAGACATGAGACCAAACAATGCAGAAGAGCTGAAGGCCGCTATTGAAGCATCCTGGTCTTCCATAACACCTCAGCAGTGCCACAGGCTGATAGCATCCATGCCACGCCGCATTGAGGCAGTAATTGATGCAAAAGGGGCTCGACCCAAGTACTGAGTACATATGCTTGCTTATACTTTTCAGAGGTCTGATATTGTTCTATATACAATCCTTGTTTTATTGATTTCATGTGATAGTCTAATTTTCTGAGATTGTGAATTTGGGGTTTTCATGAGCTGTAAGCCATAATCCTCAAAATTATGACAAATCAAGGCTTGAACTATCTCGCTTTGCGTGTAATGAGTCTATCTCATATATTAGTTTCACCTTTTAAGATGCATTACTGAAATAAATGAACTTTTGCACAATATTCTAATTTTTCGAGTTTCACCTGTATACTGTATGATACAAATACAAAGGCATATATGTATTACAGGAACCTAATGGTTACAGAATCTAGTATACCAGTATATCATATTCTAATATTATTTATTATATCCTTATTATTGTTTCCCTTCAGTGGTTTCTAAATGTGATAAATAAACAAACATAAATTATTTCTTATTTTTTTCTTGCTTCATTGGTAATGAATAAAACCAATACTGGTTATGAATAGGTGTAAAATTGAAAACCTTACAGAAAGCTGTCCAGACATTACATTAAGAAGTTGTCTTCAGCTTTTAATAACTCTTTATTATTAATAACACTTAATAGGAGCTGTTTTCCTACTTACTTCTTAGGAGCAGCTCAGCTTCATTATGCTTTTTAAATGCAAAGGAAAACAACCATGCAATCTTAAAAAAGAAACAATAAATAATACATTTGCAATGCAACATCAAACAACTGTTTTGTTGGCACACTTCATAAATCGAAGGGGTTTACCCTGGGCTGTAGCTCTCCAACTACTAACTGAAGAGACTGGCATTCCTTCAGTTTTTATGACCCACCCAGGCTGCAATCTGTTCGTGGTTGAAGAAGCTGCTGTTTTGAAATTTACCTTTCAAACAGACAGCAAGTTAGTGTTAGTCTTAATCAACAAGGTTGTGTTAATCAACAAGGAAGAAGGCTGCTAAGGCAAGCCAAAATAAAGAAGTGTGGAGGAAAGAAAGAAAGAAAGAAAGAAAGAAAGAAAGAAAGAAAGAAAGAAAGAAAGAAAGAAAGAAAGAAAGAAAGAAAGAAAGAAAGAAAGAAAGAAAGAAAGGAAGGAAGAAAGGAAGAAAGGAAGGAAGGAAGGAAGGCTGATGGAGAAACTTAAACACTGAAAGCTGTGGTTTTAGTTTATTATTGTAGTAACTTGTAGCTTGGCCTGCTTTGCTGTAGGTGGCTAAAACTTTCTGGTTTTTATGATTCCTGAATGGCTAGCAATTCCTAAGTGACTTACGAAAAAGCTATTGTCAGTGTTTCAAAACTGACATAGAAGCAAGGAGGAGAAACGTTTGACATTTCACCTAGAAAAACTTTCGGTGAATTCAGTCTCCTGGGAGATGTTTGGGAGGGGTGACATTCCTGTGTGCTGAAGAGACAGATAAGAGAGAGTGATCTGGAAGGCAGCCAATGGAGAGCAGTTTCTGGGGGAAGGAATAGGAGGGGTTTTGGATGGAGGGGCCAGAACTGTCTGCACCGTTGTCTGGCTTGGATGCATCTCTCAATAAAAAGAATATTTCCTAAAGATGCTGTTTGGAAATTAAATTATTTCGAGGATGAAATTGAAGCTCTGACAGACAGACAGTTCTCCTTTTTTTTCTTTTCCCTTTCCCTCTCCGAGCCAATCTGGCAAGCCTCCAGAGCTCTGGTTCTCTGCCAGAAGTCTGGACACAGTGGAGAGAGAGCCCGGAAACCATGGCCGAAAGCCAACTCTCCAACGAAAGTCTGCTACAAGCAGCGGCACTAGAAGCAAACGTGGATATACAGAAGGCCCAACCCCTCCCTCCTCCAGCAAAGCTGCCAGCCGAGAAGAAGAAAAAAGAACCTTTGTGGGCTTTGCCGAAGTCGGCAGAAATGGAATTCCCCTTTCCAGCCGGGAAAGGTAAGAGCCAGCCTCTAAGTGAATTAGCGAGGGTGGATTGGATGTGGGACTGGCAACAGGCCAGACAGCTGAAAGCTTCAAAAAAGTCCCTCGAAACTTCCATAGATAAGTTAAAAGAACATTTTGAACGGGCTGTCCAACTGGGGGAGGAGCCGTCCTGCAGGCCCAAGGAGAGGGGGAGGCCAGCCCAGCCTACTGAACTGAGTCACCACAAACAGGAGCGCAGTCCTCCCCCCTCCCACATCAAATGAAGAGATAGCCCCGGCAGGCATCCATGGATTCCCCCTCCCCCCACCAAGCCCATCAGCCTGCACCGGGCATCACCCCCCCGCCTCCGGAGGAGAGATGATGAAGAATTCCAACGACATTATGGGCAGGCTGAGAGAGGCCCACAATGGGAGGAGGGGCCGCCTAGGGGGGAGCCACCCCGGTTTAGAGGGAAATTTGATGGGAATCCAGAACAGCTAGCACAATTCATCGATGCGGCTGAGATCTACATCGAGCGCTACGCACACCTTTACCCATTCCCCAGGGCCCTAGTCAGTGCCATCGCAGAAGGCCTGGAGGGAGAGGCAAGGAGCTGGTCAGGGGCCCTGTACAAAAACAGGGCCGCCCAACAACAAGATGCAGATGGTTTCTTACAACTGTTGCGAGCCCGTTTTGAAGAAACAGGGGAGGACCCCTATGTAGAAGATGAGCTTAGAAACCTAAGGCAGAGGGGAAAGCCCATCCAAGAGCACATTCGTGAGTTCAGGAGAGTTGTTGGGACTTTACCCCCTTTGCCGGAACGGCTGCTCGTGTACTTCTTCAGAACGAGCTTAGATAAACAGATTGCCCAAGTGACCGCTTATCGTGATATTCCGAACCGGCTCACTGACTGGTTTCGGATAGCGACTCAAGTCGAGAGAGGGCTAAGGGCAAACGACATGCTAAAGCAACCACAGGCAAAGGAGAAAGCCCAACTGGACCAGGAACCGTATACCAGACGAGGAACTTCAGCACCACGGCCCACCCAAAGACCACCCACCACCCGGAGCCTACTGAGATGCTACAGATGTGGAGGAGTTGGCCATTTGGCAGCGATGTGTGGAACCCCGGGACCGAGACCAGAGCCTACGGGCAAACCACGGCCAGGACAAGGACCCAGGCGCGCCACCAACACACCACGAAGGGCCCCCCCGGTTCAGAAGTCTTCGCCCACTTGACCGAAGCAAAGGAGAACCGAGATGATGCGAATCAGCCTCCCGAACTGTATGACAGCGATGACGATGGAGAAGACGACCCAATGGTGAGTGGACCCATCCACCCTTTTCTATTCCCTGTACGCTTAACGGCCCCAAAAACAGGGACCCAAGGGGTTTTCCAAGCTCTAATAGATTCAGGCTGCACGAGGTGCCTGATCAACTTACCCACGGTCCAAAAATTGGGAATACGAGCGAAAAAACTCAGCCACCCAATCCGATTTGAGCAAGTTGATGGATCCTTAGTGGGGGGGGGGGGGGGCGCAGGCCACACATTTAACCGAACCAGTGAAACTGGAGCTAGCAGATCACTGGGAGATGATTCGGTTTATAATAGCCCCCAAGATGACTAACCCAGTCATACTTGGACTCTCCTGGCTTGACAAGTGGGGGCCAACTATCTGGTGGCAGGAGGGGACCCGCAGACTGAGAATAGCAAGGGGGCCTCACCCCCTGCTGCCCCAGCCACAGAGGACACCTCCCACACAGAGGCCCCGGCCCCTCCCACCAAGAGGACAAAAGATGCCCTCAACCCCAGCGCCCCTGATCAAGAGTACAGCTAAACAACTGACGGCCTCATCTGACAGCCCCCATGACACAAAGCAGATCCCAAAAGAATATCAAGACCTTGCAGAAGTATTTAGCGAGACTGAGTGTAATGTTCTACCACCCCACCGTGAGACCGATTGCGCCATCGAAATCATCCCTGGGGCAAAACTACCTAAACCTAAGCTGTATGCTATGACACCCCGGGAAATGCAAGAAATGCGCAAATACATAGACACTAACCTACAAAGGGGTTTCATTGAGCCAGCCAAACCCCGAATAGCGGCACCAGTCTTCTTCAGAGAGAAGAAAGACGGCTCTATGCGTTTAGTAGTTGACTTTCGAGGTGTCAACAGTGTCTGTGTACGCAATTTATACCCCCTTCCTCTCATGAAAGACATTTTAGCCCATCTGGCCAAAGGAAAGGTTTTCACCAAACTAGACCTTCGCGAAGCCTACTACCGGATACGCATCAAGGAAGGTGACGAGTGGAAGACAACATTCAATTGCCCATTAGGAAGCTTCCAATTTAAAGTAATGCCTTTTGGACTACAGGGGGCGCCGGCGGTATTCATGCAACTTATAAATGAGGTGCTTCACGACCACCTTTACAAGGGGGTCCTCGTCTACCTGGATGACATTCTCATTTACACGGAAACCATCGATGAACACATACCCCTCGTCCGCAAAGTGCTTGAGAAATTGCTGAAGGCGGACCTTTATGTCAAACTGTCGAAATGCGAGTTCCACCAGTCACGGCTAGACTATTTAGGCTACCGAGTATCCAATGAAGGGATAGAAATGGACCCAGCCAAAGTACAATCAGTCCTTGACTGGCGACCCCCACGCACCCGCAGACAACTGCAAAGCTTCTTGGGTTTCGCGAACTTCTACAGACAATTTATCCCATCTTTTGCAAAAATTGCCAAACCTCTAACCGACCTCCTAAAAACAGGGAGCCCAGCAACAAAACCTCGCCCAGGACAGCCTCTACAGTGGGACCCAGCCTGCCAACAAGCATTTGAGACACTGAAAGAAATGTTTGCAAAAGAACCGATCTTAAAGCACCCCAACCCCGACCAACCTTTCGTCATCCAAGCCGATGCCAGCGATGTGGCAGTGGGGGCGGTCCTACTCCAAAAAAATAGCCAAGGGAACTTACAACCCTGTGCCTACACATCCCGCAAACTCACTGACACCGAGAGACGATGGGCAGCGTGGGAAAAGGAAGCGTTCGTAGTGAGGTGGGCGCTGTTAACGTGGCAACATCTGCTGGAAGGAAGCCAAACACCCTTTGAAGTTTGGACTGACCATAAAAATTTGGAGGCCCTCAAAACTCCAAGGAAGTTATCACCCAGACAGGTCCGGTGGGCCCAATACTTCAATCGTTTCAACTTCGAGCTAAAGCACATCCCGGGGGGGAAAAACTTTCTGGCCGACGCCCTCTCCCGAATGCCTCAATACAACAGTGAACGAGAGCAGGTGGTGAATGCCATCATCCCCTCCACCCAGGGAGCGGGCCAGATAACTACCAGACGGCAGCATCGTGATCAGCAGGGCCAACCAGCGAGTGACCTAATGACAAAGCTCAAAGCAGAAACATTGACGGACCCCTGGTTCCGAGACAATCAACATCTCTTGATGAAAAAGGATGACCTAGCCTGGAAAGGAACAAAACTTTACGTCCCAGAGACGCTACGCACCCTGGTCCTTAAGAGGAGCAATGACGTTAAGCCAGCGGGACATTTTGGGTTCCTAAAGACTCTGCATTTAGCACGGAGACAGTTTTGGTGGCCACACATGAGAAAAGACGTAGACAGTTATGTAAAAAGTTGTACCATCTGTGCCACGATGAAAACCCGACCAGGAAGACCCCCCGGACTGCTGCAGCCAGTAGCTGAACTGTCTAGGCCATGGGAGGAGATTGCTATGGACTTCATAGTCGAACTACCCAGGAGCGGCGGAAACACGGTGATCTGGACCGTAATAGACTTATTTTCCAAACAGGCACATTTCATACCCTGTAGCGGACTACCCTCAGCCCGCCAATTGGCAAAGCTGTTTGTGAAACACATCTATCGCCTGCATGGAGTGCCCAGAAGAATCATCTCCGACCGAGGTGTCCAGTTCACAGCGAAATTTTGGAGAGAATTTCTACGATCCATAGGATCATCCCAAGGTCTCAGCTCAGCATTTCACCCGAGCACCAATGGGGGGGCGGAGAGACTGAATGCTATGATAGAGCAGTATTTGAGGTGCTACGTAAACTACCAACAGTCGAACTGGGCAGACCTCCTATCTTTTGCTGAGGTCGCGTACAACAATGCTGTCCACAGTAGCACAGGACTAGCCCCATTCAAGGTAGTGAGCGGTATGGATTTTGTCCCCATGCCAGAGTATCCCAGGGACCCCCCTTCTTCCGTCAGTTTGAACGATTGGATGGCGATGTTAAGAGAATCCTGGGAGAACGTCAAGAAGGCATTAGACAAGGCGACACAAGCATATAAGAAGCAAGCAGATAAGCACCGAGCCCCTCAAAGACCATTCCGAGTAGGAGAGAAGGTCTACCTCTCCACCAAGTATTTGAGACTCAAGCTTCCGACTAGGAAATTGGGCCCAAAATTTATAGGACCATTTCCTATAGTAAAAATAATCAACCCTGTCACAGTACAATTGCAATTGCCCCGCTTACTAGGAAAGATACACCCCGTTTTTCACAGTAGTCTGCTGAAACCGGTGATGGGGTCAACTTTAAGGCCAGTGCCACGTGACTCCCCAGGGCCTTTGATCATTGGGGGCCAAACTCACTATGAAGTACAGCGAATTCTCGATTCGAGGTGGCACAGAGGCCGTCTCCAATACTTAGTTAAGTGGAAGGGTTACCCTTTGTCAGAAGCTACCTGGGTGAAGAGCAACAACATTCATGCTGACCGGCTTATAGCTAAGTTCCATGCAGATCACCCGGGCAAGGCGGGAGGGGGTGGTACGCCTCATCAGATGGGGTGACAGCACTAACCCTGTTGTTTCTCCTGCACAGGCCTCGCTGAGAGAATGAAGGGAGAGGGGCCGGATGTCAGTGTTTCAAAACTGACATAGAAGCAAGGAGGAGAAACGTTTGACATTTCACCTAGAAAAACTTTCGGTGAATTCAGTCTCCTGGGAGATGTTTGGGAGGGGTGACATTCCTGTGTGCTGAAGAGACAGATAAGAGAGAGTGATCTGGAAGGCAGCCAATGGAGAGCAGTTTCTGGGGGAAGGAATAGGAGGGGTTTTGGATGGAGGGGCCAGAACTGTCTGCACCGTTGTCTGGCTTGGATGCATCTCTCAATAAAAAGAATATTTCCTAAAGATGCTGTTTGGAAATTAAATTATTTCGAGGATGAAATTGAAGCTCTGACAGCTATTCTTTGACCAAAGAGGGAGTCAAGATGGAAGAGCAAATTATTAGAGATATATTTGAAACTTCTCTCAATAAAATCCACCAGTTTGTTGATCAGCTGTGCTCCAAGGATGATTAAAAAACCTCTCAAACTACTTTAGAGATGCAAAGATGTGCAGAAAGTTACCAAACTACTGAGGCAACTTCACAAGTAGCTGAAAATGCAGAGGAGTTAACTGCAATTTTTGAATATAAACCTGACACCAATATTTATTATGATGGTGTAAATATAAATCTCTCAACACAACTGAAAGAAGAGCTTCAACAAAATCAGCAACTTTTAAAAAGACAAGTTTGGGACTTTTTCTTTAAGAAAAAGATTTTTTTTAATATTTCTTTTTTAAATCTAAAAGATTTTACTCCATGAAGACAAGCTGGAAGAAATGACATAAACTTAATGAGTTGACTGGATCTTGGATGGATTTTTATTTGTTGGATACTTGTAAGTGAAGGTTTTAATTCAAAATTTGAAAATGTAATTTACACACACACTGCAAAATGTTATTGAAAATGTATTTGAGAGTATCTGTATTAAGAGAAAGTTAAAGAAAATGTTGTAAGGAGGCAAACCACTTCTGAAATTGTGAGGGATCTCACGAAGATCGACGGTTTGTTGAAGGCGCTTCCAAGAAAAGTCAGCACGCAAGGATGCAATCAAGTTAAATCTTTATTTAGGAATAAAGTAGGTAAAATGAGTTCCCAGGCATGGAGGCATCCATGCCTGGATTGAGCCCATGGGTCAGTCCCATAGGAGAGTAGAACAAGAGCAGCGAGAGCAGTCCCTATGCAGGGGATCTTATAGGGGTCCCTGGCCCCTCCCTTACCAAGGTGTGTGAGGGGGCTGGAGGGCCATTAACTTTCCCCAATGGGGCTGCAGGGGCCGGAGCCCCTTGACCCACCAGTGGGATCAAAAGTCCCTCTTTGCTCCCATCTGGTGGCCTTTGAAGAAACTGTCATGGCTGGCACAAAACACCTAACAATTCCCCTTCTTGCCAACCAATGACAAGTACCAGAGAATGTATGTGAGGGGGCGAGCAGGTGTCATAAACATGTACAGGTTTACAGGACCAAACACAAACGCTTACACAGAAGGTTGTGTTGGTCAATGGGCACAGGTTTTGTAAACAGGTCAGCTAACTGGTCGGTTGTGTTACACTGTTTGATGTGTACAAACCCCATTCTGGCAAGCTGCCCACCGCGTATGCCCCCGAGATTCCAATTGCGGCCGTATTATCTTCCTGAATTTGGATGGGCAGAGTAGGAGGTGCCTAGATGCTCATTACCAGAGCATTGAACCAAATTAAGTCATTTGCTGTGTCCGATAGGCTGGCATATTCTGCCTCGGCCGTGGAGCAAGAAACAAATGTTTGCTGCCTAACATGCCAATGGATAGGACAGCCATTTAGCAGTATGAGGAAACCAGAGGCGCTCCGTCTACTCTTGGTGTCACCAGCCCAGTCTGCGTCTGAGTAAGCGGAGAGCTGGGCTGGCTTCCCCTTCTCTAGCTCCAGCATAAAGAGAGCATCGGCCTTGCCCCTGAGGTACCTAAGTACTCTCTTGACAGCTTTCCAGTGGAATTCCTTTGGGTTTTCCACGTGCCTGGACAATAGATTTACAGCTAAAGCTATGTCAGGCCTGCTCCAATTGCTAATGTATAGCAAGGAGCCAAGTACAGATCTATATAATTTGTTGTCTTTGAAGTCAGGGCTGTCTTTGTGATCGTGGCCGTAGTAATCACTTTGAATGGGGCTACGCGTTGGGTTAGACTCCACCATTTTGCATTTCGCCAACAACTCTTCAATTTTTTCTTTCGGGGATAATGCAAATCCCTTTTTAGTGGCCAAGATATGCACACCCAGATACCTGTCAACCCGCCCCAAGGGCTTCAGGGTAAACTTTTCCCCCAGGGCCTTGGCAAATTCTTCACACCTTTCCTTGCCAGGCCCTACATATAGGAGGTCATCCACATAAATCAACACCCGTTCTGTATCACCTTTGGTGTCACGTGTAAAAATGCACTCATCTGCATGAGATGCCCTGAAGCCAATTCGCTCTAAACTCTTTTTGAGGCAGTCATACCAGAGTTTCCCCAACTGCTTGAGGCCATATAATCCCTTTTGGAGTAACCATGTGTTTCCCCCCTCCTGCTGGTAACCAGGAGGGGCCCTCATGTAGATCTGCTGGTCCAAGTTGGCATGGAGGTAGGCCGTCTGGATGTCAAATTGGTAGACTTCCTTCCCCAGAGCAGCTGCAGTTACGAGGGCAGCCTTGACGCTTTCTGCCTGGATGGTCGGAGAATAGGTCTCTATATAGTCCTCCATGTAATGTTGGGCAAACCCCTGTGCTACCAAACGAGCCTTGTACAGGTAACGGCCATTGGCAAGTGGTTTGGCCTTGAAAGCCTACCTTGTGCCAATGACCTTCTTCTCTTTTGGTGGTTGCCCGGGGGTGAAGACCTTCAGCTTTCTCAGGCTCTCCATCTCCTGTTCCATCACGAGCTGCCATTTCTCTTGTTCTTCGATGGGCAGCTCCTGGATGTCAGAGAAAGTCTTTGGGGTGACCACGATGCTGTTGATGGATGCGACGTGCCCAATGTCAATTCTCTTTGGTGGGACCCCCTTGTTGGACCGTTTTGACCTTCTGACCTCCTGCCACTCACCACCCTTTTTCTCTGCGGGTTCCTCACCAACTGGCTGTTCACAACCGGGATGAGGAGGCCCTCGGTCCCAGGCGTTGGGCATCATGGGCCTCTGAAGTGTCGCTGGGGGTGAAGAATCAGGTGACAATGGTGTGTCTTCCCTTTCAGTACTGGATGGCTCATCCTCCTCATCTGGACCAGGTAGGCTGACCTCTTCGTCCTGTTCCTCTCTCTCATCAGTGGCAGTGTCTGTGGTTGTCTCAGGTGGTGTCTTGGTTGGTGTGGCCTTGCTAGGCTGGTTGATGTACGGGCCCAGATCATTTGAGTGAATCTGGGTTCAATTGGAGTCCTCTTCGAAGGAGGCAGATTGGGAAGTCACAGTCCTGCCCCCTTCTCCCACGAATCGGTAGGCCTTGCAGCCAGGGGCATAGCCCAAGAACCTCAGTCTCTGGGGAACGGATCTCCCCTTCTTCCGCAGATGCTTGGGTATGTGCACCCAAGTGTAGGAGCCAAACACACGCAAGTGTCCCAAACTTGGCTTCCTACCGTGGACCAGAAAATATGGAGTCTCATCCACAACGCTTTGCACTATCTTGCTTTGCATGTAATGAGTCTATCTCATATATTAGTTTCACCTTTTAAGTTGCATTACTGAAATAAATGAACTTTTGCACAATATTCTAATTTTTCAAGTTTCACCTGTATATTATTTTTATGCCAATCTCCATATTCTTGCTATCACTCCTTTTACAAGTAGAATACCAGTAATCATATTTGTTGTAGTTAACAAACTCATATGATTCTAATAATAATACACAGATTTTAATAGAATTATAGTCTTCCATTGTTCCACTTTCTAATTTTTATTTATGCCACTGTTATATTTCATGTTTTAAAACAAATAAAACAGCATTCATCTTAGTTATGTTTAGCAAGTTATATAATTCTAATAATAATGCACATTTTGTTAAATTATAATCTTTCATTATTTTGTTCAATAATTCCAATATGTTGTTTTCATGCCAATCAAATTCTATATATTGTTTATTTTACCACAAATAAAATATTAATAATCATATTTATTACATTTTAACAAATTTATATAGTTATTTAAAAATATCCCCTTTCTAATCACGTTTCAAAACAAGTAAAACAATATTCATCTTCCTTTTACTACAGATAGAATATTAATAATCATATTTGTTACATTTTAACAAACATAGTTATACTAATACACATATTTATATTAAGTTGTAATCTTCAATCTCATGCTTATTCAATATTTCTATATGTTATTTTTATTGCTATCTCCCTATTATTCAAAACATATTCAAAATTATCAAGAGCCCAAATTCCCTTCTTAATATTAATTCACCTTAAATATATATATTTCATTAATCCCCCTTTCTCTAGCTTCAACCATCTTTTAGCTTGTCTCACTATTATTTTTAAGAAATGTTCCCCTTTTATTAACCATCATCTCTCACTTGCTTTAAAACTTTAATTTTTCTTTTCTTAGGTTGTCTCCCGTATTCTCTATCTGCTTGCACTACTTGGCCAATCCTTTTAAATATTTCTCCCTTCTCTACCCTATTCCATTGTCTAAGTCTCAAATTATCTACTCTTACCCCTACTTCTCTCCCAAAAAAGTCTTCCTGAAATTCCAATTCCTGTTTAACTTCCCTTAAAATACTCTCCCCTTGATCTCTTTCATTAATCATTCTTATCATTTTTATCTCCTTTTCGTCTTGTTTTCTTGCTTGTTGTTTTGTCTGTTTTGCTTTTCCAGCTACTCTTTCAGTTGACTCCTCCTCTTCCTGGACATCCAGGTTTCTCCTTGTCAGTGGGGTCTGTTGATTACATACCTATCTCCCAGCTATGTATCATCGGCCCTGCCCAGGCTGCTGGATGCCCTATCAGGGTTGGTGGTGGAGTAACCCAGACTTATTGTTCTGGGGGACTTTAACCTACCGTCCCTGGGTGGGGTGTCGGGAGCAGCCCGGGAGTTCATGGCCTCCATGGCAGCCATGAACCTGACTCAAATAATTCAGGGCCCGACTCATGTGGGGGGACACACACCCGATCTGGTTTTTATCTCAGAGCAGTGGCATAGTGAGTTTGGTGGGGGTATGCCAGTTATCTACCCCATGTCATGGACCAATCACTATCTCCTTCAGCTGGGCTTCCATTACACCACCCCTCATAGCCGGGAGTCGGAACCAACCATCTGGTTCCGCCCCAGGCACCTGATGGACCCCGAGTGGTTCCAGATGGAGCTTGGGGATATCCCTATTTCGCTTTCTCACACCCTGGTCGAGTCCCTGGTGGATGCCTGGTCCCGCTGGTCCTGGATGAAGCATCATACCTAGACCCGTACCAGTCTGGCTTCAGGCCCGGGTATAGCACGGAGACGGCATTGGTTTCACTGGTGGATGATCTCTGGAGAGCTAGGGACAGAGGATATTCCTCTGCCCTGGTCCTGTTAGATCTTTCGGCGGCTTTTGATACCATCAACCATGGTATCTTGCTGCAGTGCCTCGAGGGGTTGGGAGTGGGAGGCACTGTTTTACGGTGGTTCTCCTCATACCTCTCTGGACGATCGCAAGTGGTGTTGGCAGGGGGGCAGAGGTCGACCCTGAGATCCCTCACATGTGGGGTTCCCCAGGGGTCGGTTCTCTCTCCCCTGCTGTTTAACATCTATATGAAGCTGCTGGGGGAGATCATCCATGGTTTGGGGGTGGGGTATCATCAGTATGCTGATGATACCCAACTTTTTATATCCACCCCAAATCAGCCCAGTGATGCTCTCGACGTGATGTCCCGATGCCTGGAGGCGGTGTGGCTCTGGATGGGGAGGAACAGGCTCCGACTCAACCCTGCCAAGACGGAGTGGCTGTGGGTACCGGCGTCTCAGTTCCAAGGGAATATTCCATCTTTGGTCATAGGGGGAGAGGTGTTGCCCCCTGTGGATAGGGTGCACAACTTAGGTGTCCTCCTGGATGCACGGTTGACCTTAGAAGACCATGTCATGACCATGACCATGGGGGCATTTGCCAAGATTCGTCTGGTGCACCAGTTGCGCCCCTACCTGGTCCGAGATGCCTTACATACGGTCACCCATGCACTCGTCACCTCCTGGATCGACTATTGAAACACTCTCTACATGGGGCTGCCCTTGAAAACCACTCAGAGGCTTCAGCGGGTGCAGAATGAGGCCACACAGGTAGTGATGGGAGCATCCCGACACTCCCATGTCACACCCCTCCTGCATGACCTGCATTGGCTACCAGTTGCCCTCCGGGTGAGGTTCAAGGTGTTGGTGATTACCTATAAAGCCCTACATGTCTTAGGCCTGGGATATCTGGCGGATCACCTGCAGCCAGCAACAGCTCCCCATCGCCTGGTACGCTCACACAGAGAGGGCCTACTTGGGGTTCCATCGGCCAGTCAATGTTGGCTGACGGCCCCTAGAGAGCGAGCCTTCTCTGTAGGCACACCTACCCTCTGGAATCAACTCCCCTTGGAGCTCCGGGTGGCCCCCGATCTTTGCTCTTTCCGCCGTGACCTTAAAACATGGTTGTTTCGCCAGGACAGCCTGGACTGAAGGGGTTTTAGATTCTTTTATTGTTTGAATTTTAATTTGGACTTGTTGTTGCTTATTGCTGTGAGCCGCTCTGAGTCCTTGTGGAGAAAGGGCGACATGCAAGTCCGATTAATAATAATAATAATAATTATAATTATAATAATAAAGAATTCAGCCAAGACATTGGTATGCAGTTTGGAATTGACAAATGTGCAACAATAGCAACCAAAGCAGGTAAGATCATAGAAGAGGATGGAATAGAACTAGAGAATGAAGAAACGATAAAGGCAGTAAAATCAGAAGAAGGCTACAAGTACTTGGGGATTTTAGAGGCCTCTGACTTAATGCATAATAAAGTCAAGGAAATAACTTCAGCCAAGTACATTCGGCGAATTCGTAAGATATTAATGTCCAAACTGAGTGGAGGAAACATCATAAAAGCCATAAATACCTGGGCTATACCTGTGATTCGATACTCTGCAGGAATAATTGACTGGACCCAGATGGAGTTAGACAATTTGGACAGAAAAACAAGGAAGCTTATGACAATGAATCATGCCTTGCACCCTAAAAGTGATCTTGACCGATTATATTTACCAAGAGCAGAGGGTGGTCGAGGACTCCTACAAGTAAAGCAGACTGTGGAAGAAGAAAAATGCAGCTTGAATGATTACATCCAGAAAAGTGAAGAACCAATGATTAAGGAAGTAAATAAAGGAGGCCTTTTAAAGACAACTAAAACAAAAGCAGAATATAAGAAAGAAGTAATTGAGCAGCGAGCTGAAAATTGGAAAAGCAAAGCTCTGCATGGCCAATACTTGAAAAGTATTGAAGGCAAAGGTGACCAGAAACTAACTTGGAACTGGTTAAGATCAGGAGTACTGAAAAAAGAAACAGAAAGCTTTATTTTGGCAGCTCAAGAACAAGCCCTAGCCACAAACTGCATGAAGGCAAAAATTCAACATGTTACCACCAACAGCAAATGCCGCCTCTGTAATGAGAAAGATGAGACAGTCGACCACCTGATCAGTGGATGCAGCAAAATTTCACAAACCCACTACCTACAACGCCATGACCGTGTTGCTAAGATCATTCACTGGAAATTGTGGCAGAAGTTTGGATTTGAGTACAGCAAAAACCACTGGGAACATCAGGTTGAGAAAGTTCTATAGAATGAGAAACTCAAGATCTTGTGGGACTTTAGGATTCAGACTGACAGGCACTTGGTCCACAACACACCTGACATAACGGTAGTTGAAGAGAAAAAAGTATGGTTCATTGACATTGCAATACCTGGTGATGCACGGATTGAAGATAAGCAGCAAGAAAAAATCACAAAGTACCGGGACTTGCAAATCGAAGTTGAACGACTATGGAAAAAGAAATCATATGTTGTTCCAATTGTAATTGGAGCCCTTGGAGCAATACCCAAAGGGCTACCCCGCTATTTAGAAATTCTAAATTTACCGGACTTGAACATTTTGACTCTACAAAAAACCACCTTACTCGGAACAGCTTACATCCTCCGACGATATCTTAACAGTTCCTAGGTCCTTGGTTAGGACTCGAGCTGCTGAGCTATTAACCAGCCTCAAAGACTGTGAATCTCACTACAGATTAACCAATAATAATAATTATATTATTATTAATATTATATATATATATATATATATATATATATATATATATATATAAAATATATATATATATTATATTATAAAATATATATATATTTTTCTGAGGTTTTCGCGGGTGTTTGTATGTAGGTCTTTGGTTATTTGGGTCTTCTCCCGCGTAAAATTGGAAGTGTCTTGGCGACGTTTCAACGAAGTCTCCTTCGTCATTTTCAGGCTGGTGTTCTCAGCTTCGTGCTTCCAGGAGCAATGTGAGATCGCAGCTGTCTCTTCCTTTTAACTGCTAGTGGGGGTGGGAGCTGATTGGGTGGGAGCTTGGCTGTGTTCTGATTGGGTGGAGGTGTGTTCTGATTGGTTAGGGGCTTGGCTGTGCTCTGATTGGATGGGGGTTTGGTTGTGCTCTGATTGGCTGGGGGTGTATTATGTTTGGGTGGGGGCTTGGTTGTGCTCAGCTTAGTCTGAGTTGCAGGGGGATTTGAGCTGGTGAGCTGCGTTGTTGTTTGGCTTCATGTTTGTGGCCATGAGAGCTCCTCATGGTGGGTGTCAGTCAGCTTCATGTATGGATTGGAGGGGTTTAAAGTGGCTAATGATGCAGCTGTGGTCTGGCTTCTGGTCCTTGGTCGTGCCTCATTATCAGTGTGGGTTTCAGTCTGCTTTCTGCGTGAATGTGTGGTGGTGACATCCTGTGTGGCTCTCATGAGTGTGGGTCTGGTGTCATTCATCGTGTTAGGGAGTCGTTTGTCAATAAGGACAGGTTTCCAAATAGCTGGTAGGCGGGAGGTATCGTCTCGTTTGTTCATGCTGTGTGGCCGTTTTTCTATCTCGATGGCTTCTCTGATTATTCTGTTGTTAAAGTGTTCAGTTTTGGCAATGCTTCTGGTCTTTTTAAAGTCAATTTCATGTCCTGTGGCTTTAAGGTGTTGGACCAGGGAAGAAGTTGGTTCCTCTTTTCTGACTGAGTTCTTGTGTTCTTCAATGCGTGCACTTATTCTTCTGTTGGTTTGTCCGATGTATGTGGTGGGGCAGGCGGTGCATGGGATTTCATATACTCCTTGATTTTCTAACTCAATTTTGTCTTTGGGGTTCCTTAAGATGGTGGCCAACCACTAACCAACCACTGCCTATCCAACACATACTTCATCTATAACGGACAAAAATACAAACAAATAGAACGAGCACCCATGGGATCACCCCTCTCACCTGTCATTGCCAACCTCAGATAACCGGGTGTGAATCCCTCCTTGTGAAGTGGGGTTGCGGAGTTCAGATGGGTCTGCTGCTTACGTACCTGGCTCCCTGCCACGTAGCAACAGCCCTGCCTGAGCTACTCAACGTGATAGCCGAGGTGGCGGTTGATACCCCCAGACTTTTGGTTTTGGGGGATTTCAACCTTCCATCTGTCGGTGAAACATCTGAGGTGGCTCGGGAGTTCATGGCTTCCATGACGGCCATGGACCTGACTCAGTAAATTCACGCCCCCACTCACACGGGCAGACACACCCTGGACTTAGTTTTTGTCTCTGGTCAGTGGTCGAGTGGTTTTGATATAGGGGATATAGTCATCGAACCCTTGTCATGGTCGGACCACTCTCTCCTTCGACTAGACTTTCTGACCGCTACATCCTGCCGCAGGGAGGCGGAACCGATTAGGTGGTTCTGCCCCAGGCGCCTGATGGAACCTGATAGGTTCCAGATGGAGCTTGGGCCATTTCCTGAGACTCTGGCTCATGATTCAGCTGAAGACCTGGTGGCCGCCTGGGATAGAGCGGCCGCTGGGGCTTTGGACCGCGTCGTGCCTTTGCGGCCTCTGACCCGGCGCCGAACTCACCCGGCTCCTTGGTTTACTGAGGAGCTGAGGGAGATGAAGCGCCGGAAAAGATGCCTAGAGAGCGGTTGGAGGACCAGTCGTTCCGAATCTGACCGAACACTGGTGAGGTCTCATATTAAGACCTACCTAGTGGCGATAAAAGCGGCAAAGTCTAGCTACTTTTCCGCTCTTATCGCGTCATCAGATAATCGCCCAGCTGCCCTGTTTAGGGTGACCCGCTCCCTCCTTCAACCGGGAGCTCGGGATGACCCCTTGCAGGGTCGAGCTGAGGATTTTGTCCAGTATCTGTATGACAAAATCGCTCAAATCCGGGAAGGTCTGGCCTCTGACTGGGTAGATCCGGATGGGATGATCGAGGCAGGTCTTGGGGGTGTGGTTTGGGAGGAGTTCGATTCTGTGGCTCCCGAGGACATGGACAGGATCCTGGGACGACTGAATGCAACCACATGTTTATTGGACCCGTGTCCCTCCTGGTTGGTGCTGGCCTCCCGGGAGGTTACACGAGGCTGGCTCCAGAAGATTGTTAACACTTCTTTGAGTGAGGGTGTTCTGCCGGCCAATTTGAAAGAAGCGGTGGTGAGACCCCTCCTCAAAAAGCCCTCTCTGGACCCAGCTGTTTTGGTCAATTACCGTCCAGTCTCCAACCTTCGCTTTGTTGCGAAGGTTGTTGAGAGTGTGGTTGCATGGCAGCTTCCCCGGTTCCTGGATGAAGCTGTCTATCTAGATCCGCTCCAGTCCGGCTTCCGGCCTGGGCACAGCACGGAAACGGCATTGGTCGCGGTGGTGGACGATCTATGGAGGGCACGGGATAGGGGATGTTCCTCTATCCTGGTCCTATTAGATCTCTCAGCAGCTTTTGATACCATCGACCATGGTATCATGTTGCGCCGGTTGGAGGGGTTGGGGGTGGGGGGCACTGTTCTACGGTGGTTCTCCTCCTATCTCTCTGACCGGTCGCAATCTGTGTTGACAGGGGGGCAGCGGTCGACTCCGAGGCGCCTTGTTTGTGGGGTGCCGCAAGGGTCGGTCCTCTCGCCCCTTCTGTTCAACATTTATGTAAAGCCACTGGGTGAGATCATCCGTGGCTTTGGGGTGGAGTTCCATCAGTACGCTGACGACACCCAGCTGTACATCTCCACCCCAGGCCACCCCAACGATGCCGTTGAAGTGATGTCCCGGTGTCTGGAAGCTGTGCGGGTCTGGATGGGGAGAAACAGGCTCCGACTAAACCCCTCCAAGACCGAGTGGCTGTGGCTGCCGGCGTCCCGATATAGCCAGCTGACACCATCGCTGACTATTTGGGGCGAGACATTAGCCCCCACGGAGAGTGCTCGCAACTTGGGCGTCCTCCTGGACGCACGGCTGTCTTTAGAAGAACACATGACGGCCGTGGCCAGGGGGGCTTTTTATCAGGTTCGCCTGATACGCCAGTTGCGTCCCTTTCTAGATCGGAACTCCCTACACACAGTCACTCATGCTCTCGTGACTTCCCGCCTGGACTACTGCAACACTCTCTACATGGGGCTCCCCTTGGGGTGCAGCCGGAGGCTCCAACTGGTCCAGAATGTGGCCACGCGGGGAATTATGGGAGCGACGTGGCGCTCCCATGTGACACCTCTCCTGCGCGAGCTGCACTGGCTCCCGGTGGTCTTCTGGGTGCGCTTCAAGGTGTTGGTGACCACTTTTAAAGCGCTCCATGGCTTAGGACCTGGGTACTTGCGGGACCGCCTTCTGCCGCCAATAGCCTCCCACCGGCCAGTACGCTCGCACAGAGAGGGCCTCCTCCGGGTGCTGTCGGCCAGACAGTGTCGGCTGGCGACCCCCAGGGGGTGAGCCTTCTCTGTGGCGGCGCCCGCCCTCTGGAATGACCTACCCCCTGAGATATGCAGGATTCCAGATCTCCGGACCTTTCGTCGGGCCCTTAAAACCCATGTATTCCATCTAGCTGGGCTAGCTTGATCCCATCCTCCGTTTTAAATTTGAAATTGATTTGAAATTGGGTTGTTTTAATTATTGGCCAAATAATATTTAATAATTTTAGTTGTTTTTAACTTTTGTATACCATGTTTCATTTTGGCTGTTCACCGCCCTGAGTCCGCAAGGAGAAGGGCGGTTTATAAATTGAAATAATAAATAAAATAAATAATAAACCTCTATATGGAACACTTTGAAACCCAAGCTCTAGAAAAATCTGATCACAAACCCAAACTCTGGTTCAGATACGTAGACTACACCTTCATAATCTGGCCACATGGGAAAGAAAAACTGGACAACTTCCTCACACACCTCAACAGCCTACACCCCAAAATACAGTTCACCATGGAAACAGAAGCGAACAACCAACTTCCCTTCCTGAATGTCTTAGTCTACAGGCAATCTGATGGCTCCCTAGGACACACTATCTACCAGAAGAAAACACACACAAACCGCTATCTGCACACACTCTCACACCACCACCCAGCCCAGATCAACTCTGTAGCCAAGACACTCATCTACAAAACAAATCTCTTAGCTGATGAACAACACCTAAAAACCGAACTACACACTCTCACTAACGTACTAACATCCAATGGATTCCAAAGAAATAAGATTACCAACCTAATCCAAAAAGAAACCCCCACTAAAATCCAAGACAGAGAACAAGAAAACGGCAAAGTCCTCCTCCCATACATAAAAGGCACCACAGACAGAATAAGCAAAATCCTCCACAAACATAACATCAAGACAGCATTCTGCACAAACCGAAAAATATCCACCATCTTAAGGAACCCCAAAGACAAAATTGAGTTAGAAAATCAAGGAGTATATGAAATCCCATGCACCGCCTGCCCCACCACATACATCGGACAAACCAACAGAAGAATAAGTGCACGCATTGAAGAACACAAGAACTCAGTCAGAAAAGAGGAACCAACTTCATCCCTGGTCCAACACCTTAAAGCCACAGGACATGAAATTGACTTTAAAAAGACCAGAAGCATTGCCAAAACTGAACACTTTAACAACAGAATAATCAGAGAAGCCATCGAGATAGAAAAACGGCCACACAGCATGAACAAACGAGACGATACCTCCCGCCTACCAGCTATTTGGAAACCTGCCCTTATTGACAAACGAGTCCCTAACACGACGAATGACACCAGACCCACACTCATGAGAGCCACACAGGATGTCACCACCACACATTCACGCAGAAAGCAGACTCAAACCCACACTGATAATGAGGCATTACCAAGGACCAGAAGCCAGACCGCAGCTGCATCATTAGCCACTTTAAACCCCTCCAATCCATACATGAAGCAGACTGACACCCACCATGAAGAGGTGGCACAGCCACAAACACGAAGCCAAACAACAGCAACGCAGCTCACCAGCTCAAATCCCCCTGCAACTCAGACTAAGCTGAGCACAACCAAGCCCCCACCCAAACAGAACACACCCCCATCCAATCAGAGCACAGCCAACCCCCCCATCCAATCAGAGTACAGTCAAGCCCCCAACCAATCAGAACACACCTCCACCCAATCAGAACACAGCCAAGCTCCCACCCAATCAGTTCACACTAGCAGTTAAAAGGAAGAGACAGCTGCGATCTCACATTGCTCCTGGAAGCACAAAGCCGAGAACACCGGCCTGAAGATGACAAATGAGACTTCATTGAAACGTCGCCAAGACACTTCCAATTTTACGTGGGAGAAAACCCGAATAACCAAAGACCTACATACAGTGGGACAAAAAAATATTTAGTCAGCCACCAATTGTGCAAGTTCTCCCACTTAAAAAGATGAGAGAGGCCTGCAATTGTCATCATAGGTAGTCCTCAACTATGAGAGACAAAATGAGAAAACAAATCCAGACAATCACATGGTCTGATTTGGAAAGAATTTATTTGCAAATTATGGTGGAAAATAAGTATTTGGTCACCTACAAACAAGCAAGATTTCTGGCTCTCACAGACCTGTAACCTCTTCTTTAAGAGGCTCCTCTGTCCTCCACTCATTACCTGTATTAATGGCACCTGTTTGAACTTGTTATCAGTATAAAAGACACCTGTCCACAACCTCAAACAGTCACACTCCAAACTCCACTATGGTGAAGACCAAAGAGCTGTTGAAGGACACCAGAAACAAAATTGTAGACCTGCACCAGGCTGGGAAGACTGAATCTGCAATAGGCAAGCAGCTTGGTGTGAAGAAATCAACTGTGGGAGCAATAATTAGAAAATGGAAGACATACAAAACCACTGATAATCTCCCTTGATCTGGGGCTCCACACAAGATATCACCCCATAGGGGTCAAAATGATCACAAGAACGGTGAGCAAAAATCCCAGAACCACACGGGGGGACCTAGTGAATGACCTGCAGAGAGCTGGAACCAACGTAACAAAGGCTACCATCAGTAACACACTACGCCACCAGGGACTCAGATCCTGCAGTGCCAGACGTGTCCCCCTGCTTAAGCCAGTACATGTCCGGGCCCGTCTGAAGTTTGCTAGAGAGCATTTGGATGATCCAGAAGAGGATTGGGAGAATGTCATATGGTCAGATGAAACCGAAGTAGAACTGTTTGGTAGAAACACAACTCGTCGTGTTTGGAGGAGAGAGAATGCTGAGTTGCATCCAAAGAACATCATACCTACTGTGAAGCATGGGGGTGGCAACATCATGCTTTGGGGCTGTTTCTCTGCAAAGGGACCATGACGACTGATCCGTGTACAGGAAAGAATGAATGGGGCCATGTATCGTGAGATTTTGAATGCAAACCTCCTTCCATCAGCAAGGGCATTGAAGATGAAACGTGGCTGGGTCTTTCAGCATGACAATGATCCCAAACACACTGCCCGGGCAATGAAGGAGTGGCTTCGTAAGAAGCATTTCAAGGTCCTGGAGTGGCCTAGGCAGTCTCCAGATCTCAACCCCATAGAAAACCTTTGGAGGGAGTGGAAAGTCCATGTTGCCCAGAGACAGCCCCAAAACATCACTGCTCTAGAGGAGATTTGCATGGAGGAATGGGCCAACATACCAGCAACAGTGTGTGCCAACCTTGTGAAGACTTACAGACAACGTTTGACCTCTGTCATTGCCAACAAAGGATATATAACAAAGTATTGAGATGAACTTTTGATACTGACCAAATACTTATTTTCCACCATAATTTGCAAATAAATTCTTTCCAAATCAGACCATGTGATTGTCTGGATTTGTTTTCTCATTTTGTCTCTCATAGTTGAGGTCTACCTCTGATGTCAATTACAGGCCTCTCTCATCTTTTTAAGTGGGAGAACTTGCACAATTGGTGGCTGACTAAATACTTTTTTGCCCCACTGTATCATAAGCTTTTGCAAAAGGGTTCTCCCATGAAAGAAAGAGAAAGTCTTACTGCTCCAAATAAATGGTTTAAATACATTTTCAGGCAATCAGCAAAACAATTAAAATGCCCCCACCTGCCATTGTTTTTCAGTTGTTACATAACATTTTATCTTTCTCAGCAACATTTGTTCCAGCTTGGAATTCCCCTCCACAAATGCCCTTTTCAATATGTCCTTAACTGTCCTTCACTAAGACAATTAATTGGAATGGGATATCTTCCTTCCTTCCAATTGAGTTTGGGTCAGCTTGACCCAACTCAGAATGTACTAACACATTATTTTCCTCAGAACAGGCATCATACACACTTCCCTTTTCTACATATCTTATTCATCTTAATAGCTGAGAGGGTTAGCTAAGGTTATATAAAGGGTAAATATAGAGTCACTCAGGCTATATTCTTTACAGGAATAATTCCATTTCTCTCAATCCTGCCTTTTCCTTTTTATCAGTTTTATTGCTGTAAATCATCATGCATGTTTTGTAACTTTATAGATAATTCCTGTCTCCCTAATCTCTTTCCCAGTTCTTCATTTGTTTCATTTGGTTTAGTTACTTGATAACAATCCTTCCAACAGTTACAGCATGGCATCGGCATCCTTCAGTCTCAAGAGACTATGGTATCATGCTCTGGAAAGAGGTCCTAAAACAGCATCTAGTGTGACTAAAAAGGCCAATTCAAGAGTGGCAATCCCTTCCACACTGAGGGCAGATACATTCTGTCCCCTGCCCAGCCCCCAGATTTTGCTGGTTCCAGGACTGCCTCTTTGCCTCAGCATGCCGAACAAGTGTCTCTTCGAATTGGAGAAGGCTGTGCTGCATCTTTAGCCTCCAAGCTGAACGATAGGAGGTCAAGGTTTCCCAGTTGTTAATGTCCATTCCCAGGGCCTTTAGGTCCCTCTTGCAGATATCCTTACATCACACCTGTGGGGTCCCTCTGAGGCGCTTTCCCTGCACTAATACTCCATACAGGAGATCTTTTGGAATCCGACCATCAACCATTCTCACGACATACCCCAGTCAGCATAGAGGTCGCTGTTTCAATAGTGTATACATGCTAGAAATTCCAGCACGTTCCAAGACTGCACTATTTGGAACTTTGTCCTGCCAGGTGATGCCAAGAATTTGTCGGAGACAGAGCATATGAAAGGTGTTCAACTTTCTCTCCTGCCGTGCGTAGAGGGTCCAAGACTCACTGCAGTACAAGAGTGTGCTCAGGACGCAGGCTCTATAGACCTGGATCTTTGTATGTTCCGTCAGCTTCTTATTAAGCCATACTCTCTTTGAAAGTCTGGAAAATGTGGTGGCCACTTTACCAATACGTTTATTCAGCTCAGTATCTAAAGAGAGAGTGTCAGAGATAGTTGAGCTGAGGTACACAAAGTCATGGATGACCTCCAGTTCTTGTGCAGGGATTGTAATACAGGGAGGTGAATCCACGTCCTGACCCATGACTTGTGTTTTTTTCAGGCTGATTGTTAGTCCAAAGTCTTGGCAGGCCTTGCTAAAACTGTCCATAGGTTGTTGAAGGTCTTCAGCAGAGTGAGCAGTGACGGCAGCATCATCAGCAAAGAGGAAATCCTGTAAGCATTTGATGCCATCATACATCCCCTTGATGTTGCCTGTGTCAGCTGCTATCTGGATCCGAGAGCAAAGCTGCAGCCAATAATCATTAGCACATCTCCTGGCAGTCTGTTGGACTTTGCTATGAGCAGCTCACAGAACCTGTAGGTTGAGCTCACTGGAACAGGCTTTATATGCAATAAGAGCTCTCCTTTTTTTCTTGATCACTGGGGTCAACTTCTCTGAATGGGCTTCGAACCAATCTGCTGTCTTTCTGATCTCCTTACCAAATACTGGCAAGGCAGTGTTATAAACAGCATTCTTGAAATATTCCCATCGTTCAGATGCATTTACTTCAGCTGGGCCTGGGAGAGTTTAGTTTAGTTTAGTTTAGTTTAGTTTAGTTTAGTTTAGTTTAGTTTAGTTTAGTTTAGTTTAGTTTAGTTTAGTTTAGTTTAGTTTAGTTTAGTTTATTAGATTTATATACCGCCCTTCTCCTGACGGACTCAGGGCGGTGAACAGACAAACATTAAAATACAAGTAATATAAAAGTTAAAAATAATCTAAAAACATAATTAAATCAAATTTTGGCTTCCCCAAATTTAAAACCCCTCCTAAAATTCACCCATTAAAATCTACGTTAAGCCAGCCCGGCTTGCTGGAATAGAAAAGTCTTTAATGCCTTGTGGAAAGTGCGGAGGTCTGGGATTAATCGAATCCCCGGGGGTAACTCGTTCCAGAGGGTGGGAGCCCCCACAGAGAAGGCTCTCCCCCTGGGGGTCGCCAGTCGACATTGCCTGACCAACGGCACCCTGAGGAGGCCCTCTCTATGAGAGCGTATTGGCCGGTGGGAGGTTATCGGTGGCAGAAGGTGGTCTCGTAAGTACCCGGGTCCTAAGCCATGGAGTGCTTTAAAGATGAGAACCAAGACCTTGAAGCACACCCAGAAGACCACTGGGAGCCAGTGTAGCTCGCGCAGGAGAGGTGTCACATGGGAGCGCCAAGTCGCCCCCATAATCACCCGCGCGGCCGCATTCTGGACCAGTTGGAGCCTCCGGGTGGTCCTCAAGGGGAGCCCCATGTAGAGAGCATTACAGTAGTCCAGGCGAGAAGTGACCAGGGCATGAGTGACTGTGCATAAGGAGTCCCGATCCAGAAAGGGACGCAACTGGCGTATCAGGCGAACTTGATAAAAAGCCCCCCTGGCCATGGCCGTCATATGCTCTTCTAAAGACAGCCATGGATCCAGGAGGACGCCCAAGTTACGAACCCTCTCTGTGGGGGGCAGAGACTCGCCCCCAATAGCCAGCAAAGGCACCAGCTGGCTATATCGGGACGCCGGCATCCACAGCCACTCGGTCTTGGAAGGATTGAGTCGGAGCCTGTTCCTCCCCATCCAGACCCGTACGGCCTCCAGACACTGGGACATCACTTCCACGGCATCATTGGGGTGATCCGGGGTGGAGATGTACAGCTGCATATTGTCAGCGTACAGATGACACTGCACCCCGAAACCACGGATGATCTCACCCAGCGGCTTCACATAAATGTTGAACAGGAGCGGCAAGAGGACCGACCCTTGCGGCACCCCGCAAGCAAGGCGCCTCGAGGTCGACCTCTGCCCCCCTGCCAACACGGACTGCAACTGGTCAGAGAGATAGGAGGAGAACCACCGCAACACGGTGCCTCCCACCCCCAATCCCTCCAGCCGGTGCAGCAAGATACCATGGTCGATGGTATCAAAAGCTGCTGAGAGGTCTAATAGGACCAGAACAGAGGAGCAACCCCTGTCCCGAGCCCTCCAGAGATCATCAACCAACGCGACCAGTGCCGTCTCCGTGCTGTACCCAGGCCTGAAGCCGGACTGGAATGGATCTAGATAGACAGTGCCATCCAGGTACTGCGGGAACTGTCGCGCAACCACACTCTCTACAACCTTCGCCAAGAAGGGAAGGTTGGAGACCGGACGATAATTTCCCAAAACAGCCGAGTGCAGAGAAGGCTTCTTGAGGAGGGGTCTCACCACCGCCTCTTTCAAGGCGGGAGGCAAGAAACCCTCGCTCAAAGAAGCATTTATAATCCTCTGGAGCCAGCCTCGTGTAACCTCCCGGGTAGCCAGCACTAGCCAGGAGGGACATGGGTCCAATAAACATGTGGTTGCATTCAATCTCCCCAGGATCCTGTCCACGTCCTCGGGAGTCACAGGGTCAAATTTATCCCATACAACAGTCTCAAGACCTGCCCCAGACACCTCGCCAGAACCTACCCAGTCAGAGTCCAAGCCTTCCCGAATCTGAGTGATTTAATCATGCAGATACTGTACAAAATCCTCAGCCCGTCCCTGCAAGGGGTCATCCCGCGCTCCCAGAAGGGAGCGGGTCACCCTAAAGAGGGCGGCTGGGCGATTATCTGATGACGCGATAAGAGTGGTAAAATAATTAGATTTTGCTGCTTTTATCGCCACTAAGTAAGTCTTAATATGAGCTCTTACTACTGTCAAGTCAGATTCAGAGCAACTGGCCCTCCAACCGCTCTCTAGGCGTCTTTTCTGGTGCTTCATCTCCCTCAGCTCCTTGGTAAACCAAGGAGATAAGTGAGTTCGGCGCCGGGTCAGAGGCCGCAAAGGCACGACGCGGTCCAAGGCCCCGCTGGCCGCCCTATCCCAGGCAGCCACCAGGTCCTCGGCCGAGTCGTGTGTCAGTGTCTCAGGAAATGGCCCAAGCTCCATCTGGAACCTATCAGGATCCATCAGGCGCCTGGGGCGGAACCACCTGGTCGGTTCCGCCTCCCTGCGGCAAGGTGCAGCGGTCAGAAAGTCAAGTCAAAGGAGGGAGTGGTCAGTCCATGACAAGGGTTCAATACCTATATCCCCAGTATCAAGACCACTCAACCACTGACCAGAGACAAAAACTAGATCCAGGGTGTGTCCACCAGTGTGAGTCGGGCCCTGAATTACCTGGGTCAGGTCCATGGCCGTCATGGAAGCCATGAACTCCCGAGCTATCTCAGATGTTTCCCCGATAGATGGCAGATTGAAATCCCCCATGACCATAAGCCTGGGGGTACCAATCGCCACCTCGGCTACAACATTTAGAAGCTTGGGCAGGGTCGTTGCCATGTGGCAGGGAGCCAGGTACGTGACTAACAGACCCATCTGCCCACCATGACCCCACCTCACAAAGATGGACTCACACCCAGCTATCTGAGGTACAGTGGCCTCCCTTGGATCAAGACCTTCCTTAATAATGACCGCTACTCCCCCACCCCTACCCTGAGCTCTTGGCTGATGGAATGTCCAACCCCCCCCCAGCCCCCAAAACTATCCAAATGGAGGCCTTCCAATGTCTGTGAGAAGCTGACCCATCAATGGGCAGCCCTCACATCAGGTCTTAATCTTAATCCATCCTGGCACTAGATGATCCTCGGCTGCGTAAATCCCCATCAACCATGTTAGCAAACTGACATCCGGCGCTCTCCTCCCCGCCATCGCCAGCTGGTCCTCATTGCAGCCGCCGGCCCCGCTGTTGCCGCTGCTGTCCCTGCTGCCAAACAAAAATTCTGGCAGCTTTCCAAGGTCTTCCTGGAAACCGGCAAGACCCATGGCCATCGAGGAAACCCCAAGGCCTGGGACTGTTGCCGTGCAGCAGGCGACCTCAGCAAGAGACGCCGCCACGCCGCCCTGATTTCCGAGCGACTCCAGCTCAGGGGGGCGCTGCCGCCGCCGCCCAGCTGGTGGGAGCCCTCAGCCCCGATGCTGTATTCTCATTCCAGCCACAATGTCCGAGAGGGAGAAAGTCCTCTCCAGGCTGGCAACAGACTCTCCTAGCCGGGGTAGGGGTCGGAAAAGATTAAAACAACCCCAGAAAGGCCCCTGAAGGCAAATAAGTCGCCATCCCTCAAGCCGCGATTTCGGCTAGCATCGCCATCTTGAGCATGCTCAGTAGGATTCTTGAGTTTCCTTGAGTGCTTGTGCAAATTCTTCCACTTTGCCCTGATTGCAGGTCTTGTTGATGTCAATTCATGGTTTTCCTTCTTCGAGTGATGCAATCTCTTTGTTTGCAGTTTTATTCTGCTGCACACCAAGGAGTGGTCTGTATCGCAATTAGCACCCTGATAGCTGTGTGTGATTGTAATATTGGGGAGGTTGGAGCACCTGCTAAGAATCAAGTTGAGCTGGTGCCAATGCTTTGATCTTGGATGTCTCCAAGAGAATCATGTGACTGCAGGGAGGAAAGTCCTCCAGCTCTCCCCATGGGTAAATCTGCTTGTTTTAGGGGGAAGGGGAGTGTCTGTTTGAGTGAGTGAATCATGTGACTGCAGGGAGGAAGGTGCTCCAGTTCACCTCATGAATGAATCTGCTTGTTTCTAGGGGGAGGGGAGAGTGGCTGTTTGATTGAGTGTAAGTGGGAAGTCTTATTATCTATGTGCATGGGAAAAACTGGTTAGATGGTGTCCGTTAGCCTTGGAAGGCAATTCATGTAGGAGAAGGAAAACTCCAATCTCAAACCTCCACTGCCTTGTGGCCGTACTCGTCTATGGGAAAGTCTTCAGGAGTCAAGCTCGAGGCAAAACCTGGAGCAGGAGTCCTGGAGTGAAGGAGGAGTGCTAGAGGAGAAATACCTGTCTAAAAAAAACCTTGGTCCAGCTGGCCTGGCTGGTAGCACCTCGTAAGGGCCCCTTTCCAGGGTTACAGGAGAAGATGGTCAACTGTTTTGAAGACGGAAGAGGGCTTTATGCCCCAACAGCAGATAAAACAGCAGAACCATCTTCTAGGAGAAGGGAAACTCTGATTACAAACCTCTACTGCCTTGTGGCTATATCTACTACTGAAAAAGGCTTCAGGAGTCAACCTCGAGGCAAAATCCGGAGCCGGAGTCCCGGAAGCAGTTCGTGACTGTGTACAATCACGTTCTGGTAACTCCTACGATGCAGCTGGAACTAATCATATCGGCTTTGCCGTTCCATTGGACTATTTCAGCGACGTGGAGAGGGGGGATCTGCTGCTTGGGTAACAGTCTATCCTCCATATTAATCTACCCAGGCCTCATGCTCTAGAGAGGACACTGCAGCTTTGTATACAGCATTAAAACAACACGGGAATGGCAGTTACCAGTTATAAGTCTTTGCTTGATTGGTGTAGAGTGTGATGCCAGGGGCCACTTTCGTTGGTGGGAGAGGTCATTGTACCTCATTGGGCAGCTACCACCCGCCTTAAACTGGGCAGCCCCCAAGCCAGTAAGGTGCTGCCCCGCCACGGTCTGTTAACCTCACAGGGTGCGTAGGGTTTAGGGTCAAAGCCCACAAGCAGATCGATAACTTTGCACCATGCAACAAACGTAAGAAAACTTTAGCCCTAAAATTGGGCACCTGGAATGTTCGGACAATGAACCCCGGCCTTTCTGACGATTTACAAGAGAGAGATGACGTATGTAAGACAGCTGCCATTGACATGGAGTTGAGCAGACTGCAGATGGACATCATTGCCCTTCAAGAGACAAGACTGTTAGACTTGGGATCTATTAAGGAGAAAAACCTCTCATTCTTCTGGCAGGGAAAACCATCAAACGAGTCTAGGGAATATGGGGTTGGCTTCGCAGTCAGAAACACCCTACTAGGATCCATTACTCCACCTGCTGCAGGAAGTGAAAGAATTCTGTCCTTGCAGCTCCACTCATCAGCAGGGCTGGTTACTCTTTTTTTTTAATTTATAAACTTTATTAACAAATAATAAGAAAAAAAAACCCCACAACACATATAACAAAACATTAAAAATACATTGTACACTAAACATTTGTAAGTAATCAATCATTTGAAGCGTCTGTTTCGTGGACATCTTCCATTAATATAATTACACTTGTTCCCTTAATTCTTAATCTAATGGTTTCATATTACCTCTTTACCCTCTCTTCTGATCTGTCTCTAAGACTACTTTAATGTTCTATATATAGCCTTCACTTTCCAGATTCTTCACACATGAGAGGGTGGTTATATGCACAAATGTACCTTGGTACTGTATAGTTTCTAACTATGTTTCTTCTGTCACCGCCCTACACCAATGATACCATTTATTCCAAACTTTGTAAAATTCAGTATCTTCTTTTTCCTTTAATTCTTTCGTCAATCTGTCCAACTCTGCACATTGTGTAATTTTGTCTATAACTTCTTCTTCTGTTGGGGTTTTTTCCAATTTCCAATTTTTAGCATATATTATCCTTGCCGCCGTTAGTATGTGTATTAACAAATATTTTATTTCTTTCTAATACGATTTTGTAAAAATTTCTAATAGAAAAGTTTCAGGTCTCTTGTCAATTTGTACTTTAGTAATTTGTTCTAGCCATCTTTTGATGGTTGACCAGAATTTCTTCGCCACCGGGCATGTCCACCATAGGTGGTAGAAAGTTCCTTGTAGATTTTTGCATTTCCAACACGCCGAACTGTTTTTTGGATTTATTTTAGCCAATCTAGTTGGAGACATATGCCACCTATAGAACATCTTTAGCTGGTTCTCCTTGTATGCCACCGCCAGAGTTATTTTTATGTTCGTTTGCCAAAATTCTTCCCATCTATCTAATTCTATTGAATACTTGAAATTTTGCATCTGTTGAATCATTGTATGTTTAACTGTTTCATCCTCCATCTTATACCTTAACAGAAATTTATAAATTTTAATGATCAATTTCTCTCCAGAGTCTAATATAATAATATCTAATTCCTGTTTCTCCTTACATATTTGATACGTTTTAGTATATTCCTTATGTTTAGATTGTATCTGCGAAAAAGTCCACCAGTCAATTTCCTTATTTAATTCTATTTCCAATTGTAGTTTAGACTTCAGCTTTCCTTGGTGATCAATTAAATCTTTATATCTTAGTATATTTTTGGGATCTGTTAGATTTGGGTGTTTTAAAGCTTCTGAAGGTAAGAACCAAGATGGAATATTTATATATTGTTGTTTCCTAATTTTTAACCAAATTAATAATAACACATTTCTCAGTGTGTGTCTCTGAAAATAAGTGTCACGCTAGAGTTGTCTGAACGAAATTTAGATGCCACTCACATTTTGATAATAAAGAAAAAAAAACTTTTATTTGTTAGCACAACGTCTTCACGGACTCATATGCAGCCAGGAAATGACCTCTGCTCCATCATGCCTCCCTTTCCTGGCTTGCTTCCTTATCCTATTGGTCATTATCTAAATCACTCTCTCTTAATAATCTCACAGGAATTTAACCCCCTCTTTACTATGTCAGCACTGAGAAGCTGACATCCGGCCCCTCTCCCTTCATTCTTCAGCAAAACCTGCACAAGATAAAACAACAGGTCTAATACCATTACCCCATCTGGGACTGTGTCCCACCCCCTCCTGGCCTGTCTGGGTGATCTGCATGGAATTTAGCTATAAGGCGGTCAGCTTGAATGTTCGTGCTCTTCACCCATGATGCTTCTGATGATGGGTAACCCTTCCACTTAATTAAGTATTGGAGGCGGCCTCTGTGCCACCTCGAATCGAGAATTTGCTGTACTTCATAATGAGTTTGGCCCCCAATGATCAAGGGCCCTGGGGGATCACGTGGCACCGGCCTTAAAGTTGACCCCACCACAGGCTTCAGAAGACTACTGTGAAAAACGGGGTGTATCTTTCCTAGTAACCGGGGCAGTTGCAATTGTACCGTGACTGGGTTGATTATTTTTACTATAGGAAATGGTCCTATAAATTTCGGGCCCAATTTCCTAGTTGGGAGTTTGAGTCTCAAGTACTTGGTGGAGAGGTAGACCTTCTCTCCTACTCGGAACGGTCTTTGAGGGGCTCGGTGCTTATCTGCTTGCTTCTTATAAGCCTGTGCCGCCTTGTCTAATGCCTTTTTGAAGTTCTCCCAGGATTCTCTTAGCATCGCCATCCAATCATTCAAACTGACTGAAGAAGGGGGTTCCCTGGGATATTCTGGCATGGGGACAAAATCCATACCGCTCACTACCTTGAATGGGGTTAGTCCTGTACTACTGTGGACAGCATTGTTGTACGCGACCTCCGCAAAAGATAGGAGGTCCGCCCAGTTCGACTGTTGGTAGTCTACATAGCACCTCAAGTACTGCTCTATCATGGCATTCAGTCTCTCCGCCCCGCCACTGGTGCTCGGGTGAAATGCTGAGCTGAGACCTTGGGATGATCCTATGGATCGTAGGAATTCCCTCCAAAATTTCGCTGTGAACTGGACACCTCGGTCGGAGATGATTCTTCTGGGTACTCCATGCAAGCGGTAGATGTGTTTCACAAACAGCTTGGCCAATTGGCAGGCTGAGGGTAGCCCACTACAGGGTATGAAATGTGCCTGTTTGGGGAATAAGTCTATTACGGTCCAAATCACTGTGTTTCCGCCACTCTTCGGCAGCTCTACTATAAAGTCCATTGCAATCTCCTCCCATGGTCTTGTTGGTTCAGCTACTGGCTGCAGTAACCCAGGAGGTTTTCCTGGTCGGGTTTTCATCGTGGCACAGATGGTGCAGCTCTTCACATAGCTGTCCACGTCTTTCCTCATGTGAGGCCACCAAAATTGTCTTCGTACTAAGTGCAGAGTCTTTAGAAAACCGAAATGGCCTGCTGGTCTAACATCGTGGCTCCTTTTGAGGACTAGGGTGCGTAGAGTTTCTGGGACGTAAAGTTTCGTCCCTTTCCATGCTACGTCGTTCCTCCTTGTCAAAAGATGCTGATTGTCTCGGAACCAGGGGTCCGCCAATGTCTCTGTTTTGAGCCGTGTCGTCAGGTCACCCGCTGGTTGGCCCTGCTGGTCACGATGCTGGCGTCTGGTGGTTACTTGACCCAATCCTTGAGGCGAGGGGATGATGGCATTAACCACCTGCTCCCATTCACTGTTGTACTGGGGCATTCGGGAGAGGGCATTGGCCAGAAAATTCTTCCCCCCTGGGATGTGTTTCAGCTCGAAGTTGAACCGATTGAAGTATTGGGCCCATCGGACTTGTCTGGGTGATAATTTCCGCGGGGTCCTAAGGGCCTCCAGATTTTTATGGTCAGTCCAAACCTCGAACGGTGTCTGGTTTCCTTCTAGCAGATGTCGCCAGGTCAACAGCGCCCACCTCACTGCAAACGCTTCCTTTTCCCATGCTGCCCAGCGTCTCTCTGTGTTGGTGAATTTGCGGGAAGTGTAAGCACAAGGCTGAAGGTTCCCTTGGCTGTTCTTTTGGAGTAGAACCGCTCCCACTGCCACGTCGCTGGCATCTGTTTGGATGACGAAAGACTGGTTGGGGTCAGGATGTTTCAAGACTGGTTCTTTTGCAAACATTTCTTTTAGTGTTTTGAAGGCTTGTAGGCAGGCCGGGCTCCACTGTAGAGGCTGTCCTGGGCGAGGTTTTGTTGCTGGACTCCCTGTTTTTAAGAGGTCGGTTAGAGGTTTGGCAATTTTTGCAAAAGAGGGGATAAATTGTCTGTAGAAGTTCGCGAACCCCAAGAAGCTTTGCAGTTGTCTGCGGGTGCGTGGGGGGCGCCAGTCAAGGACCCATTGTACTTTGGCTGGGTCCATTTCTATCCCCTCATTGGACACTCAGTAACCTAAGTAGTCTAGCCGTGACTGGTGGAACTCGCATTTCGACAGTTTGACATAGAGGTTCGCTTTCAGCAGTTTTTCGAGCACCTGGCGGACGAGGGGTATGTGTTCGTCTATGGTTTCTGTGTAAATGAGAATGTCGTCCAGGTAGACGAGGACCCCCTTATAAAGGTGATCATGTAAAACTTCATTTATCAGTTGCATGAACTCCCTGTAGTGCTCCCTGTAGTCCGAAAGGCATCACTTTAAATTGAAAACTTCCTAGGGGGCAATTAAATGCTGTCTTCCACTCGTCTCCCTCCTTGATGCGTATGCGGTAGTAGGCTTCACGAAGGTCTAGTTTGGTAAAAACCTTCCCTTTGGCCAAGTGAGCTAGTATGTCTTTCATGAGGGGGAGGGGGTATATGTTGTGCACGGAGACACAGTTTATCCCGCGAAAATCGACCACCAGACGCATGGAGCCGTCTTTCTTCTCCCTGAAGAAAACTGGTGCCGCTACCCGTGGTTTGGCTGGTTCGATAAAACCCCTTTGTAGGTTCTTGTCTATGTACTTTCGCAGTTCTTGCATTTCACGGGGTGTCATGGCGTACAATTTAGGTTTTGGTAGTTTCGAACCAGGGATGATTTCGATAGCGCAATCGGCGGCGCGGTGGGATGGTAGTACATCACACTCGGTCTCGCTAAATACTTCTGCCAAGTCTTTTGGGATCTGGTTCTGGCCGTGGGAGGTGCTGGAGGTGGCCGCCAGTTGCTCTGTTGTCCCTTTACAGGGCGGGTTGGGCACCTGTGTTGGAGGCGTCTTTTGTCCCTCTAGAGGGAGGGGTTGGACCCCCTGGGTGGGAGGAGGGGCCGTTTTCTCTGGTTGTGGTGGCAGGGGGTGGGGTCCCCTTGCTATCCTCAGTCTGCGGGTCCCTTCTTGCCACCAGATGGTGGGGCCCCACTTGTCCAGCCAGGAGAGTCCCAGTATGACTGGGTTGGTCATCTTGGGGGCTATTATGAACCGAATCATTTCCCAGTGATCCGCTAGCTCCAGCTTCACCGGCTCGGTCAAATGTGTGGCATCCACCCCCCCTAGTAGGGATCCATCAACTTGCTGAAAACGGATTGGGTGGCTGAGCCTTTTAGCCCGGATCCCCAGTTTTAGGACTGTGGGTAGGTTAATCAGGCACCTCGTGCAACCCGAATCTACTAAGGCTTGAAAAGTCCCTTGGGTACCTGTTTTTGGGGCTGTGAGGCATATGGGGAAAAGAAAAGGGTGGATGGGTGCGCTCACCATTGGGTCATTTTCACCATCGTCATCGCCCTCATACAGTTCGGGGGGTCGATTCGCATCGTCGGAGCTCCCCCTATTTTCAGTCAGATGGGCAAAAACTTCTGCAGTCGGGGAAAGTCTTAATGGTGCCTTGGTGGTGTGCCCGGGTCCTCGTTCCAGTCGTACCTTGGCCAGGGGCCCTGTTTTTGGCCCCGGGGTTCCACACGCTGCTGCCAAATGCCCAACTCCCCCACCCCTGTAGCACCTCAGTGGACTCCGTGGGGTGGATGGCCTCTGGGTGGCCCGTGATGCTGTAGTTTCTGGTCTGATCGACGGTTCCTGGTTCAGCTGGGTTTTCTCCTTTGCCTGTGGTTGTTTTAGCATGTTGTTGGCACGTAGCCCTCTTTCAACTTGCGTCGCTATCCGGAACCAGTCAGACAGTCGGTTCGGAATATCTCAATAAGCAGTCACTTGGGCGATTTGCTTATCTAAGCTTGTTCTAAAGAAGTATACTAGCAGTCGTTCAGGCAAAGGAGGTAAAGTCCCAACAACTTTCCTGAACTCACGGATATGTTCTTGGACAGGCTTCCCCCTCTGCATTAGGTGCCTGAGCTCATCTTCTACATAGGGATTGTCCCCTGTTTCTTCGAAACGGGCTCGCAGCAATTGTAAGAAACCATCTGCATCTTGCAGTTGGGGGGCCTTGTATTTGTACTGGGCTGCTGACCAGCTCCTTGCTTCTCCCTCCAGACCTTCTGCGATGGCACTGACCAGGGCCCTGGGGAAAGGGTAAAGGTGTGCATAGCGCTCGATGTAAATCTCAGCTGCATCGAGAAATTCAGCTAGCAGGTCCGGATCCCCATCAAATTTCCCTCTGAATCGGGGTGGTTCCAGCCTCAGTGGCCTCTCCTCCCATTGCGGGGGTCTGTGAGCCTGCCCACGGTGCCCTTGGGCTTCTTCATCATCTCCCATTTGGGTGCAGGGGAGTGATGCCGTGGCTGGGCTGGGTCGCTTGCTGAGCAGGGAGGGAAGCCCTGAACGCATTTTGGAGCTTTCTTCTCTCATTTTTTTTTCCTTGTGTGTGTGTGTGTGGGGGGGGGGCTATGCTGCCATTTGGAGAGCCATAGAAACTTCCCCCCTTACCTGCCACTTGATTGGAGTCCAGCAAAAAGGCATCATAATTTTTTCCTTTTCTGAGGCAAACCTCCGGTGGAGATGGCTTTTTTTTTTCATGGTTTCTGATAAGGTTTGTTTATTTTCGGAGACTTCTGAAGGTCTGCCAACGTCGGCAGCAGCTCAGGAATGCATAAATATTTTTAGAAGAAAAGCTTCTGAAGAGAGCATTTCTTTTTGTTTTAAAAAACAGGAAGATGTTATTTTTTATTTTCCTGGCTGTCTGTCACGCTAGAGTTGTCTGAACGAAATTTAGATGCCACTCACATTTTGATAATAAAGAAAAAAAAACTTTTATTTGTTAGCACAACGTCTTCACAGACTCATATGCAGCCAGGAAATGACCTCTGCTCCATCATCCCTCCCTTTCCTGGCTTGCTTCCTTATCCTATTGGTCATTATCTAAATCACTCTCTCTTAATAATCTCACAGGAATTTAACCCCCTCTTTACTATGTCAGCACTGAGAAGCTGACAATAAGTATGTGACTTATATTTTCCATCCCATAAAAAGGAATGCCAACCAGTTTGTAGGTCATGGCCCTCAATGGTAAGTATTCTACTATTACTCAACTCCATCCAGTCCTTAATCCATAACATTCCTGCCGCTTGGTAATAAAGTTCCCAGTCAGGGAGTGCTGTTCCACCTCTTTCCTTGAAATCTTGAAGTAATTTTAGTTTAATTCGTGGACGCTTTCCTTGCCAGATAAATTTAGAGGTTATCTTGTTTAAGTTCTCAAAAAAAAAATTTCCCTAGTTTGATTGGCACCACCTGAAACAAATACAGTAATTTTGGTAAAATATTCATTTTAATAATGGAAATCCTTCCATCAATGAAATTTGTAAGCTTTTCCAATTGTCCAAATCTTTTTTGATCCGTGTTATCAGTTTGTCATAATTATTTTCTTTTATAGAGGATGTTCTTTGTGACAACCAAATACCTAAATACTTAATTTTGTTAGTCACTTGAATTTGTGTCTTTTTTTCCAACTGTCTCCTGACTTTTCGTCAAATTTTTAACTAATAATTTGGATTTGTTTCTATTTATTTTTAACCCGGCCACTTCTCCATATTCTTCTATTTTTTTTAAGGAGTTTCGGAATTACTTCTAATGGTTCTTCTGCTATGAGAACTAGATCGTCGGCAAAAGCCTGGGCCTTATATTCTTCTCGTCTCACTTTTAATCCTTTAATCTCTTGGTCCTCTCTAATTTTTTTTAATAAGATCTCCAAGGATAAGATGTACAATAAAAGGGAAAGTGGACAGCCTTGTCTGACCCCCTTTGTTATGTCAAATTGGTCAGTTATATCATCGTTCACAATTACCTTAGCTGTTTGGTTTGTATATATTTTCCTTATGATGTTTTCCAAATTCGATCCCAATTGCATATTCTTTTTTTTAATTGAAAAAGTTTTACAATACAATTTTTCCATTTCCCCCCCCCCATTTCCCCCCCTCCCAGCCACCCCCTTCCCTTCCCTCCCCTCCCCTCCCCTCCCTTCCCTCCCTTGGCTTATTTGCTAACCTAAAACTTATCAAATATTTTGAAACACCCCCAATCCCCCTCCCCCCCCTTGACTTCCGCAACCAATTTAAAAAAAACAAAAATCCTTACTTATATTAAACTAAAAAAGATACAGTGAAACATTTAGCAGTATAATAAAAAAAACCCTAATAATAATAAAAATATTTACCTCAATTACCAATATTACCTCAAATAGTCAATTATCCATCAATAATACGCTTTTAATCTTTAAACCCCACTACAAAATATTAACATTTCTATCAATCCTGCTAAATGTAATATATAACATAATTATTTACGTAAATCAGACCCCCTTAGTATATACTAATAAAATATATAACAATCATATCTAATAGTTTTCTATCTTAATAATCCAAAAAAATACACAACAATTATATCAAGTAGATTTTCTATCTCAGTAACCAAATTTTCGTCTTCTCTTCATCTTCATCTTGATTGAAGTTAAACAACTATTCCAGCTGCCCCCATCAGCAACAAACATCTCTTCAAATATAAATCCCCCCGAGTGACTTTATATAAAATCCAACCACAAAGGTATCTTGTAGACCTCTAGGTAGATCAATCAAATCTGGCTCCTGATGTCTCCGTTAAAAGAAAAACAGATGCAGCTCATACAAGCTGCACTCCCAGATGTTCCTTTAAAACTCTTTCAAATCCTGCCAACCTTTCCACCTCCTTCCTTCGGGTTTCCCAGATATTTTCATCTTCATTTTCATCGTCTAGATAATTAGTTCCCATAAATTATAATAGGGTAATCACAGATCCTCTGCATATATTGCAGTGATCTGTTAAACTTTCTCAAGATGTCAAATCCAAATCAGGATGAGTTTTGTAACAAGTTTTTAATCCATTATCATATAAAAATTAGATATAACGGTGATTATCTTTCAAGACTATTTCAAATAATCCTTTCTGTAATAGATTCTATCTATTCAGAATTAAACCATTATCATATAAAAGTTAAAAATCAGAAATATCCTTTAGATTTTCACAAAGCGTTTCCTTCATCAAACGCAGTTTCCGCTGCAGTTCAGTTTCAGTGGTTTTCAGTTTATTTCCTCCATTAAGTTGTACTTTCTGTTGCTTATTCTCTTCATGCTTTTCCACTTGTGGAATACTGGGCCTCTGCTGTTTCAGTAATATTTGTTTTTCATCTCGAATTATATGTTTATCTTTATCTTTCGACAGTTCAAGGCCCGGTACCACTTCTCTTGAATCTCTGGGATACTTTATTTTCAAATCTAGATATTCCATAATATGATCATCTAGAAAACCACCTAATACTCCTTTTTCTTCCGACACACTTTGATTATTTTGATTTTGTAATTCCATCTGCATACATTGTTCCTCAGGCTCTCTTTCAAACTCTTTATCCTTCTTGTCTTCTTCCATAGTTGATAACATAGAAGAGGATGAAAATATGGGGGCTCCCTTAAGAATGTTATTATAAAAATGTTCAGCTTTTTCAACAGTGTTTAAACAATATCTCACATCTTGATAACTCAAAATTACACCAACTGGTACATCCCATCTAAATAGTATCTTTCTTCTGTTCAATTCCTTCACCAGAAATCCAAAATCTTTTCTGTATCTTAAAATCCTAGATGGTAACTCTTTAAACAGCTTAACTTGTAAACCTTCTACCTTTAGAGTGGCTGAGTAAGACTTTTGTAGAATATAATTTCTTAATCTTCTATCAGTAAAATAGACAACAACATCTCTAGGCAAATTCCTTTGTCTAGCCACACGTGAGTTGACCCTGTAGACTTTTTCAATACAACCAAGAATTTGATCATCTTCCAAGTTTAATAATACCGCTAGTGCCTTAGCACAAAGTGTTCTTAGATTTTTCTCTATTATTCTCTCTTATACCTCTTAATCTTAAAGCAGATTCCATAGCTTTAAATTGAAGCATCATCACATCATTCTCAATATTCTGATTTTTGGCATCAGCTTCAACAAATTTTTCTTGTATATCTTTCATCTTGGAATCAAACTTAATACTGATTTCAGCCACTTTCTTCCCCATTTCCACCACCGCACTTGAAAGATCAGAAACTACTTTAGTAATGATTTGATTCAATTGATCATATTTACCCTGTACCAGCTCCTCAAGATTCTTCTGTGAGCTTTTTATCTTCTCAACAACACTTCCTAAAGACCTAGTTATAAAATCTTTTAAGTCCTCATTTGCAGTTCCCTGCAAGTGCATTTGAGTCATTTCTGCTTTTTCCTTTGTCTGACTTGTAAGGGAGCCCCCCCTTGATTTTTGTTTAGGAGTCATACTTCTAAAAAAAGTTTTAACTTTTTTCAAAAAGACAGAGAAGTTCTGTTTAAATCAATTTTGTTTCTTTTCCCTATTAGAATGTTTCTTTTAAAGTACTTCGGTGCTGGCTAAGCTCTGACTTTCACTTTCCACTCTCCATTTTCTCAAGCATTTTCCGAGCAAAGCCAGTCGCCATTTTCAAGACAATTTCTCCAGTCTCTCTCTCTTTTTTTTCTTCTAAAAAATTAATAAAAAACAATACTTGCATTTTTCCTTTTTTGATTAGTCCATGTTTCACCAGCTTGTTTAAGTTTCAGTCAATCTTGTGGTGTTGCTCACAACGTCTGGCTCCGCTGCTGCAAGCAGCAGAGATCCCTCGCTGCGCGGAGCTTCTCTGGGGGTGAATAGGGAGCCATCACCCTGAGCCCTCTCCAGGACAAGAAAAAAGTCCTGGGGGCAATTCAGGGGGCTCTACCACACCCCCAGTAGCTCTACCCACTCTTTCGATCGAAGAGTGCGGTTTTCGAGCCGCCTGCCAGCTGTGAGGCGGCTCTTTTACGCGCGGCGAGGCCGGCGGTCATGGAGTGACCGCCAACGACGGAGGCGCCACCGGAAGTCCCCCAATTGCATATTCTTTAACTGTTCTTTTAAAAATTCCCAATTTAAGTTATCAAACGCTTTTTGGGCATCAAGGAAAACCAGCACAGATTGTTTCTCCGGGTGGGCTTCATAATATTCGAGCGTGTTTATTATAATTCTCATATTATTCCTGATTTGGCGGCCCGGCAGAAATCCATTTTGGTCCAAATGTATATAATTGTTCAATACCTTTTTAAGCCTTTCTGCTATAATTATGACGAATACTTTGTAGTCTGTATTTAATAAAGAAATCGGCCTATAATTCTGGATTAATTGAGGGTCGGTGTCTTCCTTGGGAATGATGGTAATTATTGCCTCCGTCCAAGTTTGTGGGATTTGTGCTTTCTCTAAAGCCTCGTTGTATACTTCCAACATACTCTCTCCTATAGTTTCCTGCACGGACTTATATAGTTCCCCCGGAAGTCCATCTGGTCCCAGGGTTTTATTATTTTTTAATTTTTTCAATGCTATATCCAATTCTAACATGGTTATCGGTTTATTTAATACTTCTCTTTGTTCCTCTGGAATTGTTGGCATCTCCGCTTCTTGTATAAACTGTTTTATCTTCTCTACCTCTACTTCTTGTTTGTATAGGTCAGTATAGAATGACTGAACAATATCTTTCTTCCCTTTCCTACTTTAACGTGTTTCCCCCTTTAGGTCTCTAAGTTGATAAATCATTCTTTTATCTCTGTTCTTTTTCAATCTGTATGCCAGCCATCTTCCTGTTTTGTTTGCAAATTCGAAATAGTTCTGCTTGGCCATTTTAAACTTCTGTGCTAATTCCTTTTGGTTCATCAAATTTAAATTGAGTTTTAATGCTTTCCATTCTTCTTTTATCTTCTCGTTTTTGGGATTTTGTTGGCGTTCATATTCTTTAGTTTTTAAATCTTCCTGGAGTTTATTTAACTGTTGATTTCTTTCCTTGTTCTTCCTCGCTGTATAAGCTATAATCAAACCTCTTATATACGCTTTTGTGGTATCCCATGTGTTCTGAATTGAGGTGTCCTCTTTCTTATTTAATTTAAAGAACAAGTCTAATTCTTTTCCTAACATTTCTTTAAATTCTACTTGTTTACAAATCCTTTGATTCATAGTCCATCTTCTAAACTTTTTAACTCCTTTCCAATTTACCAATATTGGGTTATGATCTGCCCAATGATTCGGTTCTATTTCTATTTTTTCCACCCCTTTTCTGATATTTGTGATCATCCACACCATATCAATTCGAGACCAAGATTGGTGAGCGTGTGAGAAAAAAGTAAATTGGGCCTGGTCTTCATGGGTTTCCCTCCAAACGTCCCTCAAGTTTAATTCCTTAGACATATCAAAGAATTCTTTAGGAAGAGTCTCTTTCTTTTTTTTTTGTTCTTTTTGCCCGTTTTGTAGTCTTTTTTTACGTCTACTATCGCATTGTAGTCACCTATTAAACAGATATCTTCGTATTCCAGCTCCACTATTTTATTGTGTATATCTTTAAAAAATTCACGTTGGTTCTGATTCGGTGCGTATATTACAACTAGCAATAGTTTCCTATTTTCCAATACTAATTCGATCATAACTGTTCTGCCATCTTCATCTGCGTATTTTAATTTCGAAAGGATCCAATCTTTAACGTATACTGCAACTCCCCTATTCTTTTTTGTGGTCAGCGAGGAATATAATTTCCCTAATTTAGGGTTTTCTAAGATTGTTTGATGCTTTTTTTTATGTGTACTTCCTGGAGACACGTCACATCTGCTCCTATTTTTCGTAGTTTTGTAAAAATTTGAGATCGTTTTTTTGGTATATTCAGGCCATTAATATTTACCGAAAAAAGTTTCAGGGCCTCTTCCATTCTCTAATGTGGCTGTTTTTTTTGTATTCCTTGTCTCCATCCGTGTTTTCGTCCTCGCTCCTTCTCTCTCCTCTCTCTCTTTTTCTTGTCTTGTCCTTACATCCTTCTCTTGTGTTGCCTCTAATTGCACTTCTTCTTGGCTTCTACTTTCTATTTCCTCTTTACTGTCCTGGTCACCTTCCTGATTAAAATGTGAATTGTAAAATTCTCTTGCTTTCTCTAATGTGTCTATTTTATACTTTTTGTCTTCCCATGTAGCCAGGATCCCTTCTGGTATGAGCCATCTGAAGGCTACTTTGTGTCTGTTCAGCTGGTTTGTTAAAAATTGATATTGATTTATCTGATTCCTAATTCTTTGGGGTATTTGTTTTAAGATTATAATTTCCTTGCCTTTGTATGTCAACGTCCCTCCTCTCGATTTCATGTATACCTCGTCCCTAGTTGATCTCTTGGAGAATTTGACATGAACTTCTCTTGCCAACCAAGTAGGTTTCGTCTATTTGTCCCTGTACGTCCTGCTTATCCTTTTCTATTATTTCTGCTATTATCTCTGCCATCTTATTGCCAAGATCTTCATCTTTCTCCTCTGATACATTTTGAAATCGCAGAAAATATGAAGCCTTTTCCATCTCAAGAGTTGCTAGGGAGTCGGACAGTTCTTTATTTATATGAACTGATTTTAGTTCCAATTTCTCTATTTTCATCTCTACTAAGTCTATTTTAGTTTCTGCTTTCCTAATTCTTTTTTCATTTTCAGTTATTGATCGTTGAATGTCTCCAATTCTTTTGTTCATATTTTTAATATCTCCCCTTACTTCTCCAATTTCATTTTTAATTTCTGTGTGAAGTGATCTCATTTCTTCCTGGTTCTCTGCCATCTTTTCTTGTGTTTTTAGCAGCGTTTCCTGTATCATCGAAAACATACTTTGCATAGCATTTAGTGTCAATTCCGTTTTTTCTTTCTCCTTTTCTTTTACTACCATGCTATCTAGTGTTTTTTGTTGTGTTGGTGAGGCTGTCACCATTGTGGTATTTACAGCTGTTTTTTTCCCAGTCTTCATTATAGTTGTTGTTGTTGACATCTTTAATACTCGGGGGAAATTTTCCCAGGCTAACATATAGGTTTTTATAGACTGAATCGCTATCCTCTGCTTCTTTAACTTCTACTACTATAATACTTCTTTTCTTGACTGCTATCACACTTTAAACACACTTTGATCCCCTTCAATGGTCAGTTATTAAACAGCCAACTTTACTTAAGCATTAATTAATTAGTATTCAATCAATTATATTTTACCGTATCAATCAAGAGTCTAAGTTAAATTTCATTCAATCCCCTTCCTCATTATCCCGATTCTAAACATTCATAATACAATCTATATTTAAAATTTATGGCTTAAATAAATTGCTAAGTAGAATAATAAATAGAATAATAAATATATAATAAATATATAAATAGGCTTTCAAATGTAAGTTGTAAAATCTGCAAATTTTAAGTTGTATTAAATAGTTCTGTTAACAGTTTAAAGTGTCTCCTAATTTACTATCTATACAATATAGGCAATCTATATGTTGTGGCCCCGTCCTCTGAGCCTATCCCTTTGGAGGAAGGCAGCTCTGAGCAGGAGGAAGAGGAGCCAGCCAGATCTCCCAGCCCTCCCCCTCTGGCACCGGCTCAGGTGCCAGCTGAAAGAGAGCCAAGTAGTGGGGAAACAGGTGTCTCAGATGAGAGTGAGGGAGAGACGTCATTCCTGGACGCACGCCAAAGAAGGCGAGAGAAAAGGGTACTGCAGCTGAGGCGTATGAGGAAATCCTGAGTCATTGGATTGGAGTCATGGGATCAATGACTCACTGGACCACACCCAGAAGCATATGTATATAAGACAGTACGGTGGGTTACGAAGTTCGTGACGAACAAAGCTAAACAAACGGAGCAACCTCGTAGGCTTGGAAGCTAGATGAACGGCAAAGCTACGTAGGAGATTTTCTTGTTTGTGTAAACCAATAAAGTCCTTGGCAGACGGTGTGCATATCGCTGCCAAGGTTGAGATAAGAACTGCGGAGTTTGCCAAGTGATTATTAACCCTCGGCTGGCTGTGTTTTTGTGGGTCTCTGAAGGGGGGGGACAGATCACTATATTATATTACCCCTTTTATTAAATAGAAACTTTAGAAAGATTACAAAGATTACCCTCCTTTTTTTATTGTACTTTACGTTCTTAGTCCAGTAAATTAGTTCAATCTCTGCAGTGACTTAAGTATGGCTACTCCTGCGTTCTATTCGAGATGGCTTCTCTCCCTTTCCATCTAGTCACTGCTGTCTTCAATGGCACCAAAAGGCAACTTTTCTTCCCCAGCTCGTCCAGCAGTTCAACAATCTTTTAACTTTAAGTTATAGTCTTCTCTCGTTTTGTACCACCACCGCTCTGCTTATTCTCCCAGTGTCTTAAAGTCTTAGAGTTCCATGCTCTCCACGCTCTCCAAAAAAAACAGCTTAGTCACTCTGCAGGGTTTTGTTTCTCTCCACTTCTATTTCACTTTAGAATATGTGCTTCTCTCCTCGATCGCCGCTACAGAGTGTCTCGTCGGGTCGTGCCCCTTCTCCTCCGCGTTCCTCTTTGTTGTAGCTCGTCTATACGGGTTCTCCACTCTGCTCCGCCATCCGAAACTGCTTCCACTATTTAGCTCCACTCTGGGAGGCCACCATCGCTCCTGTTGGCCCGAAAGGTGAACTTCTTCTCCAACAGATTTGGGGGGTTTGTCTTACTTCCCCTCCGATGCTAGCGCTGTGCCCAGGGGCTCCAAGACTTCCCCTCTTGTTTCCCGATCTCTACAGGATCGGGAAAGCTTGTAAACAGCTATCAGAAAAGGTTGGAGTTCCAGAGATGGCTGCTCCTGTTCCTCACCCCTCTCATGATGTCGTCGCTGCCGGAAGTCCTCTGGACTGGTTACTGTTACTCTTATTAGCACATATGCTCCAACATTATCTTCTTCAGTAGAATCCAAAGACAAATTCTATGATGATCTGGCTGCTACTATCAAGAAAATCCCTGAGAAAGAAACACTGTTTATCCTTGGCAATTTTAATGCCAGAGTTGGAGCTGATTATAGTTCTTGGCCCACTTGTTTAGATCAGTTCAGCGTCGGAAAGATGAACGAAAATGGCCAACAACTGCTGGAGTTTTGCTGCTACTATGGTCTTTGCGTTAGCAATACATAATTAAAACAAAGCCTCAACACAGAGTTACAGCATACAGGTACACATTTAATACAGATACGGGAGATAAGGCATATGATTACAATAATAATGATACCTACAAATAGGTCCTTTAACCAAGCAAAGCTAGGCAATCAGGAGGTTAACAAATCCCAGATTCCTTTAAAGGCAGTATTTTCAGTTAGATGTGTTAAATGTGTAGATTTATTGGATATATTGAAGCAACACATACCTTGGAATTCCTCACATCCGTGTCCCATCCATAACAACATATAGTCTATAGCCATACAATTTTGCAACAGAGATTTCCTAATTTCTCCCATCTCATCAGCTAATGCAGCAATGGCAGATGATGTTTTATTTATGCTTTTTGCTACTTCTTCACTACATCCTGCATCAAATGCCTCTTGTAGTGTAGCCCTTTTACCCCTATATATTCTTTCTTCTATATGATCAAAGGGGTACTCTATAGGTGTTATATGCCATTTTATAGGCTTTACAGGTGCATATATAACTAGATGTGGTTCCTTCTCAGGGTTAGGTGCTTCCACATGTTCATGTCCATGCATATGTGACTCATCTACTGTCTCCAATGTACCATCATGTGTAGTTACCTTTGTAGCAACCTTATGTGGCACTCGGTTACTGTGATAGAGACTAGCATTCATCATTTCATAGTAAAATTCTGTTTTCTGATTTATGTCTTTTATATGTGCAACTGCCATAAAGGTAGTCAGACGTCCAATTGTACAAGGACCACCTATTGCATTTGCAGGTGTGTATGCATAGGCATATAATCCACAAAAGAGAAACCATCCTCTGGGCAGGTATAATACCTGTCCCGTAGCATCCATCTCTTCCACTTCAGAACAGTGAAACACATGCTCAGTAACTACAGGAATATATATTACTTTTTCCTGTTTTTTCTCAGGTTGTCTATAAACCACACAATCATAAGCTGGTAATATAGTTTTCACTTCAATTACCATTTTTTTCTGGTTAGTCCATTTATTAGGCTTTTGTAGACTTCCAAACATAGTAATCACATGTGATAGATTATAATTGTTAGGTTCTATGGTAATTTGTGCCTCCTCAAATAAGAATTTTCCAGGGACTGGCACCCCAACAAAACATGTTGACATTATATCAGAGATTGTAGTCTCCCCTTTTATACAAAAGGACGAACTGTTCAGAGCTACCTTCATTAGATCCAAGAAAATATTCCCTTCCTTCTTATTTGGACTTGGTTCTCTCACTTGTCTAGTATACCTTGTTGGTGCTTTAAGATACCCAACAGTACATCTACCCTTCCATATAAAAGGTAATTTAGCCAATGCTATATTTCCACATAAAAACATAAGTTTGGAGCTTTCAACTCAATATATGGTAAATGTAGCCCTTCCTCTATAATCCTAAACTTTTTATAAGAAGGTGTATAATTACCATATCAATCAGTGGATTGATTGTATAAGAATTCCATTTTGTTTGAGAAATCCTTGTACTGGGAAACTATTTCATATGTACGGTTGCACCTAGGGTATTTACCCAACAGTACACCATCATCAAAATAAGATTTAATACAAATCCCAGCTTCAGCTGTAGTTTCAATCAGGGTTAGTGGTGTCTGCATCAGGGAATATTGTTGCTCAAGTTCGGTATGGAAACACAGCTGCTGCCATGTCATAGGATAACTAGGCAATACAGGCAAAGTCCCCACTCCTACTTGCACATGTTGCATAATTTCCCATAAGGCAGGACTTCCAGCGGTGATGTCATTGTGAGAGGGGGGGAGAAATGGCTGCTGCCATCTCTGGAACCCCAATATCCATCGACAGAAGCTCTTAAAGGGCTTTTCGGATCCTGTAGGGATCGGGAAAGAAGAGGGGAAGTGCCAAAGCCTCTGGACGCCACGCTAGCATTGCAGAGGAAATGGGACAAACCCCCTGAATCTATCAAGGAGAAAGTTCGCTCGTGGGGTGGATAGGAGTGATGGCGGCCATCTAGAGCGAAGCTAATGAGAGAAAAGCGGTTCAAGTGACAGTGTGGAGAGGAGATTCCCAGCGACGAGGAGAAGGAAAGCAGAGGAGAAGAAGCGCGATCGGAGGGAATAGCTGGTGGTGACGATTTACGAGAGGAGCGCATATACAAAGTTATAGTGACAGCGAGAGAAGTAGATCGTCACGCAGTGACTAAGGGAAAAACAGCAAACTTCTAAGACACCAGGCAGAGGTGGATTAAACATAAAAGGAGAAGTCTAAAGCATACCAGAAAGAACTTGGAACTTGGAAATCTGAGGTGGTGGAACGTTAATCTAAACACTGGTGTTAATGAGGACTATTGTGAAAAGACGGCAAGGAAGATAATCACTTTGAAAGGCAACAGGAGCAGCCATATTAAAGATACAGAAGGGAGTGAACTAAACACTGGACTAGAACGTTAAGAACCAAGGAAGAAGAAGAGGAGAGAACCCTGAGAACTTTTCCCATTCAGCAAACTTTGACTTGTGGTATATTTTATATATTTGTATAGAGAGTAATTTCTTAGATCTTTAAGAGTGATAGTGGATATATTTTCATCAATTTAAATTTAAACTGTGTAGATTTCCAATTTGATAACTTATACTTGAATACTTGAATTATACTTGAAAACTTATTTATTCTACTTATTTGTTAATCTAATTACTTTTTCATATATTTATTAATCTATCTAAGTCATGAATTTCAATTGTTGATTATGTCTCAGCTTTATAAATGTGAATAAGAAGAGGAAGGGGTCTGAATGAATTATATATAAGATTAATTAAGAATTTTTGATTGAGAGTGTAAATTAAAGGGGTTAATTCAATGAATTGATTGCATGAATAATTGAAAAATATTTAATTGCTGATTTAATAATTTAGTGGTGCAATTAACGAATATAGAGGGATTAAGCTGTGGTTAAGGAGTGATACTTGATAATAATAAGGAAAAAATGTTGTGAAAACTAAAGAACCAGAGGATATTAGAATAATACATAAATATTATATGTTAGCCTGGGAAAGCTTCTCTAGAGTATTAAAGATGTCAACAACCTCCACTATAACAAAAAAAGTTAAGAAGCCAGCTGTAAATGTGTCATTAGCGGCAGCATCACCTAGCCAACAAAAACCATTAGATAGTGTGGTGGTTAAAGAGAAGGAGAAAGGGAAAACGGAAATGACATTAGACACGATGCAAAGCATGTTTTCCATGATACAGGAAACGCTCTTAAAAACACAAGAAAAAATGGCAGAGAATCAGGAAGAAATGAGATCACTCCATACAGAAATTAGAAATGAAATTGGAGAAGTTAGAGGTGATATCAATAATATGAATGATAGAATTGGAGATATTCAAAAATCAATAACTGAAAATGAACAAAGAATTAAGAATGCGGAAGTTAAAATAGACTCAGTAGAAAAGAAAGTGGAGAAAATGGAACAGAAAACAGCCCAAATAAATAAAGAATTGTCCGACTCCCTAGCAATTCTTGAAATGGAAAAAGCCTCCTATTTTCTGAGATTTCAAAACATATCAGAAGGAAAAGAAGAAGACCTTGATGGAAAGACGGCAGAAATAATAGCAGAAATAGTAGAAAAAGATAAACAGGACATACAGGAACAATTAGAAGAAACTTATCGTGTCCAGACAAATTACATAAGAAGGCATCGATTGGCAAGAGAGGTACATGTGAAATTTTCCAAAAGATCAATCAGAGACGAGGTGTCCATGAAATCTAGAGGAGGGACGTTGACTTATAAGGGCAAAGAAATTATTATTTTAAAACAGATACCCCGAAGAATTAGGAGTCAAAGACAACAGTATCAATTTCTAACTAACCAGTTGAATAGACATAAAATAGCTTTTAGGTGGCTAACGCCAGAAGGAATTCTGGTAATGTGGGAAGGGAAAAAATATAAACTAGAGACACTAGAGAAAGCAAGAGAGTTCCATGAGGCACATTACAATCAGGAGGAAGGTCAAGACAGTAAAGAGGAACTAGAAAGTAGGAGCCAAGAAGAAACTCTACCAGAACCATCCATAGAGAAAGAAGGAAGGATAAGGCAGGACAAAGACAGAGAGGAGAAAGAAGGGGCAAGGATGAAAACACGGATGGAGACAAGGAATGTGAAAAAACAGCTACAGTAGAAAATGGAAGAGGCCTTGAAACTTTTTTCTGTTAACATAAATGGTTTGAATGCACAAAAAAAAAAGAACCCAAATTTTTACTAAATTACGGAAAGTAGGAGCGGATGTGACGTGTCTTCAGGAAGTACACATTAAAAAAAGATATCAAAAGATTTTAGAAAATCCCAAACTAGGGAAGTTATACACATCTTTGACTGCCAAAAAGAATAAAGGAGTGGCGGTATATGTGAAAGATTGGATTCTCTTGAAATTAATATATGCTGACGAAGATGGCAGAATAGTAATGATCGAACTAATATTGGAAAAAAGGAAAATATTGTTGGTAGTAATTTACGCCCCGAATCAAAATCAACAGGACTTTTTTAAGGGAATACACAGTAAGATAGTTGAGATGGACTACGAAGATGTTTGTTTAATTGGCGACTACAACACAATAGTGGATATGAAAAAAGATTATAAAACTGAAAAAAAGAAAAAAAGAAAAAAAGAGACTCTTCCCAAAGAATTTTTTGAAATGGCCAAGGAACTAAATTTGAGAGATGTGTGGAGGGAGACCCATGATTACCAATACCAATTCACTTTCTATTCCCACCCCCACCAATCTTGGTCCAGGATCGATATGGCGTGGATGACCACAAGTATTAGAAATGGGGTGGAAAAAATAGATATAGAAGTGAATCAATGGGCAGATCATAATCCTATACTGGTATCTTGGAGAGGAGCGAAAAGATTTAAACGATGGACAATGAACCAAAGAATTTGCAAACAATCGGATTTTAAAGAAATGCTAGAAAAAGAGTTAGGTTGGTTTTTTAAAATAAATCGGAAAGAGGATACTTCCATTCAGAATAACTGGGATACTGCTAAAGCATTTATTAGAGGCCTGATTATAGCCTATACAGGGAGAAAGAACAAGGAGAGAAAGCAACAATTAAATGAACTCCAGGAAGATCTAAGAAATATAGAACTCCAACTTCAACGTTACCCCCAAAATAAAAACATAAAAGAAAAATGGAAAGAAATAAAACATAATTTAAATCTGTTGAACCAAAAAGAATTAGCACAGAAAATAAAGATGGCCAAGCAGAACTATTTTAAATTTGCGAACAAATGGGGAAGATGGCTGGCCTATAAATTGAAAAAGAACAGAGATAAAAGAATGATATACCAACTTAGAGATACAAAAGGGGAAATTTATTATAGTAGGAAAGAGAAGTAAGAAATCGTCCAGACATTTTATACAGAACTATACAAACAAGAAGACATAGATCCAGAAAAGATAAAACAGTACATTCAAAGATCGGATATGCCTCCTATTACAGATGAACAAAGAGACGCTTTAAACAAACCAATAACTATGTTGGAACTGGATACTGCATTGAAAAAACTCAAAAACAATAAAACCCCGGGACCGGATGGACTCCCGGGGGAATTATACAAGTCAGTACAGGGAATAATAGGAGAAAACATGTTAGAGGTATTCAATGAGGCTTTACAAAAAGCGAAAATCCCACAGACTTGGACAGAGGCTATAATTACCATCATCCACAAAGAAGACACCGATTCTCAACAAATTCAGAACTACAGACTGATATCCCTATTAAATACCGACTATAAAGTGTTTGCCATAATCTTAGCAGAAAGACTCAAAAAAGTATTGAATAACTACATACACTCAGACCAGAATGGATTTCTGCCGGGCCGCCAAATTAGGAATAATATGAGAATAATATTAAACACGCTTGAATATTACGAAGTCCACCCGGAGAAACAATTGGCGCTGGTTTTCCTTGATGCCCAAAAAGTCTTTAATAATATAAATTGGGAATTCTTAAAAGAACAGTTAAAAATATGCAATTGGGACTAAATTTGGTAAATATCATAGGGAAATTGTATACCAAACAAACAGCGAAGGTAATTGTGAACGAGGAGATGACCGACCAAATCAATATAACAAAATGGGTCAGACAAGGGTGTCCACTATCCCCTTTATTGTATATTCTATCGTTGGAGACTGCTAAAAAAAATTAGGGAGGACCAAGAGATAAAAGGACTAAAAGTGAGACAAGAAGAGTATAAAACCCAGGCCTTTGCCGACGACTTAGCACTTATAGTAGAAGAGCCCTTAGAATCATTACCAAAACTTTTTGAAAAGATAGAAGACTATGGAGAGGTGGCAGGGTTAAAGATAAATAAAAATAAGTCTAAATTATTAGTTAAAAATTTGTCGAAAACTCAGCAGATTGAATTGGAAAAAAATGTCCAAATTCAAGTGACTAACAAAGTTAAATACTTAGGCATATGGCTATCATCAAGAACTTCCTCCATAAAAGAAAATAACTACAATAATTTTTTTTTAATTTGATTTATATGCCACCCTTCTCCGGAGACTCAGGGCGGCTTACAATGCGTTAAGCAATAGCCTTCATACTTTTTGTATATTTATACAAAGTCAGCTTATTGCCCCCACAAACTGGGTCCTCAATTTACCCACCTTAGAAAGGATGGAAGGCTGAGTCGACCTTGAGCCTAGCTAGGATTGAACTCACAGAAATTGCAGGCAGCTGGATGTTAATTGCTGCCTTTAGTAGGAGGCATTAGCCCCCTACGCTACTCAGGCTCAAATTAATTATACAGTTAAAAAAAGATTTGGATAATTGGAAAAGATTGCAAATTTTACTTATGGGTAGAATCTCCATTATCAAAATGAATATATTACCAAAATTGTTGTATTTATTTCAGGTGGCTCCAATCAATTTAGGGAAATTTTTTTTTGTGGACTTAAACAAGACTATGTCCAAATTCATTTGGCAGGGAAAAAGACCTAGAATAAAACTAAAACTGCTTCAAGACACCAAGGAAAGAGGAGGAACAGCACTCCCGGATTGGGAACTTTATTACCAAGCAGCAGGAATAGCATGGATCAAGGAATGGATGGAACTAAATAATAATAGGATACTATCCATTGAAGGTCACGATCTGCAAGCGGGTTGGCATTCCTTTTTATGGGAAGAAAAATACAAGTCCCATACGTATTTTAAAAGGCATACACTTAGGCATGCTTTATTTCTAACTTGGTTGAAAATTAAAAAACAACAATATACCAAGATCCCGTTATGGTTCTCACCCTTAGAAGCCTTAAAACATCCAAACTTATTAGACCCTAAACATATAATCAGATATAAAGTATTAATTGATCATCAAGGAAAACTTAAATCTAAACAGCAATTGGAAGCAGAGTTAAACAAGGAAATTGACTGGTGGACTTTCACACAGATACAATCCAAACACAAAGAATACATAAAAAAATATCAGATATGTAAAGAAAAGCAGGAAATTGACACCATTTTGTTAGACTCTGGAGAGAAACTAATTAGTAAAACCTATAAACTTTTGTTAAGATATAAGATGGAAGAGGAAATAGTTAAACACACAATGATTAAATGGATGCAGAATTTCAAATACTCAATAGAATTGGAAAAATGGGAAGAATTCTGGAAAATGAACACAAAAACAACTTTGGCTGCGGCATACAAGGAAAACCAGCTAAAGATGTTCTACAGGTGGCATATGTCGCCATCTAGGCTGGCCAAAATAAATCTGAAAATAAGTTCGGCGTGTTGGAAGTGTAAGAATCCACAAGGCACATTTTACCACTTGTGGTGGACGTGCCCGGCGGCTAAGAAATTCTGGTCCAACATCAAGAAATGGATAGAACAAATTACCAAACTACAAATTGATAAAAGACCTGAAACTTTTCTATTAGGAATCTTTACCAAATCTTACCCCAAAGAAATAAAGTATCTGCTAATACATATTCTAACGGCGGCACAGATAACATATGCTAGTAACTGGAAATCCAAAAAAACCCCAACGGAGGACGAGATAAAAGATAAGATAATACAATGTGCGGAAATGGACAGATTGACAACAGAATTAAAGGAAAAAGAAGACACTGAATTCTACAAAGTTTGGGATAAATGGTACCACTGGCTCAGGGTCACTAGAGAAAAAACACAAGTAGAAAACAGTTAGAGGAGTAGTAGAATTGCAATTCACCACATATTCACCACATATTTATGGATGACCATCACCAACTTGGGCGTCCTCCTGGATCCACGGCTGTCTTTAGAAGAGCATATGACGGCCGTGGCCAGGGGGGCTTTTTATCAGGTTCGCCTGATACGCCAGTTGCGTCCCTTTCTGGATCGGGACTCCTTATGCACAGTCACTCATGCTCTGGTCACTTCTCGCCTGGACTACTGTAATGCTCTCTACATGGGGCTCCCCTTGAGGACCACCCGGAGGCTCCAACTGGTCCAGAATGCGGCCGCGCGGGTGATTATGGGGGCGACTTGGTGCTCCCATGTGACACCTCTCCTGTGCGAGCTGCACTGGCTCCCAGTGGTCTTCCAGGTGCGCTTCAAGGTCTTGGTTCTCATCTTTAAAGCACTCCATGGCTTAGGGCCCGGGTACTTACGAGACCACCTTCTGCCACCGATAACCTCCCACCGGCCAATACGCTCTCATAGAGAGGGCCTCCTCAGGGTGCCGTCGGTCAGGCAATGTCGACTGGCGACCCCCAGGGGGAGAGCCTTCTCTGTGGGGGCCCCCGCCCTCTGGAACGAGCTACCCCCAGGGATTCAATTAATCCCAGACCTCCGCACTTTCCGCAAGGCATTAAAGACTTTTCTATTCCAGGAAGCCGGGCTGGCTTAACGTAGATTTTAATGGGTGAATTTTAGGAGGGATTTTAAATTTGGGGAAGCCAAAATTTGATTTAATTACGTTTTTAGATTATTTTTAACTTTTATATTGCTTGTATTTTAATGTTTTAATGTTTGGCTGTTCACCGCCCTGAGTCCGTCAGGAGAAGGGCGGTATATAAATCTAATAAACTAAACTAAACTAAACTAAACTAAACTAAACTAAACTAAACTAAACTAAACTAAACTAAACTAAACTAAACTAAACTAAACTAAACTAAACTAAACTAAACTAAACTAAACTAACTATAGAGAAATCTAGTACAAAAAGATGTCTTAGTAAGATGAAGATAGACGAGGTTAAAGAGGTAAAAATGAACCAGTGAGTTAAGATCTATGGGAATATGTAATATCGTGTAAATAGATATATCACTACAAACCAAATGCTTCAAATGATTGAATATATAGCCAGACAATGTCGGCTGGCGACACCCAGGGGAGAGCTTTCTCTGTGGCAGCACCAGCCCTCTGGAACGATTTGCCCCCGGAGATCCGTACGATACCTGATCTCCGGGCTTTTCGCCGTGCCCTAAAAACTTTTTTATTTTGTCAAGCTGGGCTGGCGTAAACCCCCCCCCCCCTCTTTTTAAGTCTAAAGTTTTATGGGTTTTAAATTTTAATTGTCTATTGGTTTTTTAAATTTGTTGGGGCAAAATTATTTAATTCTTTTACTAATATTTTAAATTTTGTATTGGAGTGCTTTTATTCTTGGCTGTACACCGCCCTGAGTCCATTAGGAGAAGGGCGGTATATAAATTAAATAAATAATAATAATAATATATAATGTTTTAATGTATAATGTAGGTTTTTTTCTCTTTTTTGTTCTTTGTTGTGCTTATTATATGTATTGTGCGTGATTTTATTATTTGTTAATAAAGTTCATAAATTTTATTTTAAAAAAATTTCCCATAAGGCAACAACCATCACCACTGCAAACCTCATCTTCCTAGTGGACTAGGCCCCCTGTCTAGAGTATGTTTAAATGTGTAAAAGCTTAAAAGCTTACTATTAGACCACAAGTCTTTCAGCCGATCGTAGGGAACTTACATCCACCAGATACCACAGCGGGGTGGGGCGTGCTGGGCATGTCCCCCGTCATTGGCTGGATCCAGGTGGTGGGACCCAAGGTGGAGGGGAAGGCAAGCGGGCGGCAGTCGCCCAAAGGCCCCGTGGAAACTGAGCGCACCAGGTCCAAAAGGTGAGCGAGCCTCGCCATGTTCTGATCTGTCCCCCCCCTCAGAGACCCACAAAAACACAGCCAGTCGAGGGTTAAGAATCACTTGGCACACTCCACAGTTCTTATCTCAAACTTGGCAGCGATATGCACACCGTCTGCCAAGGACTTTATTAGTTTACACAAAAAGAAAATCACCTACGTAGCTTTGCCGTTTAGCTTCCAAGACTACGAGGTTGCTATGTTTGTTTATCACAAAAATCATGACCCACCGTCCTGTCTTATATAGGCTATAGGTGTGGTCCAGTGACTCATTGATCCTGTGACTCCAATCCAGTGACTCAGGTCTATTTCCTCATACGTCGCCGCAGCTGCAGTAATCTTTTCTCTCGCCTTCTTTGGCGTGCGTCCAGGAATGACGTCTCTCCCTCACTCTCATCTGAGACACCTGTTTCCCCACTACTTGGCTCTCTTTCAGCTGGCACCTGAGACGGTGCCAGAGGGGGGGGGGGCTGGGAGATCTGGCTGGCTCCTCTTCCTCCTGCTCAGAGCTTCCTTCCTCCAATGGGATAGGCTCAGCGGACGGGGCCACAACATGTTCCCCCAATGCGGCTCTTCTTCAGCCGAGCGCAGCGGGTCCCCCTTCCCGACCGCCAGTGTCAGCCTTACATCTGCCCGCCCTCCCGAGACTAACCATGCACACCCCGGCAGAGCGGCTCTCCCCACTGGCTGCTTCTGTGCCTCTCACATCGCTTCTTCACCGGCGGACCTTCTGCGCATGTGCAAAAGGTAAAAAACCCCACATTACTTCCTGGTTAAAACCAGGAAGTAATGACACCCGGTCAGGTGGGCAGAGCTTTGCTCCGCCATCGCTACCGGATCACCGAACCAACAGTGATGATCGCTACCGGATCGCCTGATGCAGTCCGAACCGGGAGCATTTCACCCCTGATCCAGCCCCTTTCCTTGGTCCTCACAGCTGACTCAGTGGTTAACAACACCTGGAACGGTCCTTCCCACACTGGCTGTAATTTCTTTTCTTTTATGGATTTTATTAGGACCCAGTCACCGCTTTTGTAATCATGTACTTGGAAATCAAGAAGAGGAGTTTGCGCCAATAATCCTTTTGACCTTAAAAGAGAAAAACACTGGGACAGTCCTTGTATATATTTTCACAGAAAAACATCCTTAAGTTCTATTCTAGGCATTCCTACACTCCCAGTATATGGTAGTCCGAACATCATTTCATATGGTGAAATCCCCGCATCCTTTCTAGGACTTGTTCTGATTCGAAAAGAGCTAAAGGCAAACATTTCGTCCACAGTATTTGGAGTTCCAACATTAATTTTTTTAATGTAGTTTTTAATGTCTGGTTAATTCTTTCAACCTTCCCACTGGATGTTGTGCAAATTGCCAAATGATATTGCCAATCAATTCCCAATTGTTCCATCACTTGTTTCACTACCTGTGCTGTGAAATGTGTGCCTCTATCACTATCAATTGTTTCAATCAATCCATATCTGAGTATTAATTGTTCCAATATGATTTTAACAGTCGTTTGAGCATTTGCCCTCACACAGGGAAAAGCTTCAACCCATCCAGTAAGATGATCCACTATTACCAGCAAATATTTCAATGTTCCTACTGCTGGCATATCAGTGTAATCCACCTGGATGCGTTGAAATGGCCGAACAGCTAAATCTCTGCCTCCCGCTACCTGTTTACGCATAATCTCTTTATTTTTATTTTTTTTTATTGAAAAAGTTTTACAATACAAAATTTTTCCATTTCCCCCCCCAACCCCCCCTTCCCCCATGCCCCCTTCCCCCCATGCCTCCCCCCACCCCCACCCCATTTCCCCCCATCTCCCCCTTGACTTCCGCTACCAGTTAAAAAGAAGAAAAAACAAGTACATATAACAAAGTAATATAACAAATAAACCTATAAGTAATAAAATTTTCCTAAAATTAACAATATTATAATAAAAAAACTAATAACAATAAGATTTACCTCATTAATCAACCATCAACCATCAATATTCATTTATCAATCAATACCATACTTATATTTCAACCCAATTAAAAAAATCATACCTTTCTCTAATCCATTGATATTAGCATTACTAATTATATACCAAAATCAATCCCCCTAATAATAAAATATAATAGATCACATCCATCTCCATATCAATATCAAATAATTTTATCCCAACTACACCCATCAACTAAAAAACAGATTATCAATCAATACCATACTTATAATATTTAAACCCAATTAAAAGATATCATGCCTTTCTCTAATCCATTGATATTAATATTACTAATTATATACCAAAATCTATCCCCTAATAATAAAATATAATAAATCACATCCATATCCATATCAACTAATTTTATCCCAGCTAGGCCCATCAACTATTAAACAAAAACATAAAACATTTCTCTATTCTAATAAAATATCATATATGATTATACATATATAATTGTAATTATACAATTATATCCAAAAATTTTCTATCTCAATAATCCATGTTTCAATCTTCTCTTCATCTTGATTGAAGTTTATCCACCATAGTTCTAATAAGCTTCGTATTCCTGCTACCTCCATCAGCAAAAAACATTTCTCCATATAGAAATCCCCCCGAGTGACTTTATCAAATAAATTTTCTATCTCAATAACCAGATTTTCATCTTCTCTTCATCTTGATCTTGATTAAAGTTGGACAACTATCTTCTGACACAATATTTATAAACTAGTTCTTATTCTTATTCAAGCTGCCCCCATCAGCAACAAACATCTCTTCGTGTGTAAATCCTCCCGAGTGACTTAGTATTTGTAAAATCCAACCACGAAGGTATCTTGTAATCCTCTAGGTAGATCAATCAACCTGACTCCTAATGTATCCGTTAAAAGAAAAAAACAAATGCAGCTTATACAAGCTGCACTCCTAGATGTTCCTTTAAAACTCTTTCAAATCCTGCCAACCTTTCCGCCTCCTTCCTTCGGGTTTCCAAGATGTTTTCATCTTCAAGTTCCTCATCTAGATAATTAATTCCAATAAAATTATAATAGGGTAATCACAGATCCTCTGCATATTTTGCAGTGATCTGTTTAACTTTCTCAAGATGTCAAATCCAAATCAGGATGAGTTTTGTAACAAATTTTAAGTCCAATATCATATAAAAATTAAATATAACAATAGTTATCTTCCAAACTATTTCAAATAGTCCTTTATGTAATGGATTCCATCTATTCAGAATTAATCTTTAGGGTTCACCATCCGATTCCATCGAAAGACACATTTTCGGCTGCAATTCAGTTTCAGTGGTTTTCAATTTCTTTCCTCCCTTGACTTGTGGTTTCTGTTGCTTCTCCTCATCATACTTTTCCACTTGTGGAATACTGGGCCTCTGCTGTCTCAAAAATATTTGTTTTTCATCTTGCTTCAACAGTTCAAGGCCCGGTATCACTTCTCTTGAATCTCTGGAATGCTTTGCTTTCAAATCTGGATATTCCATAATATAATCATCTAGAAAACCACCTAACGCTCCTTTTTCTTCTAACAGACTTTGATTATTTTGATTTTGTAATTCCATCTGCACACATTGTTCCTCAACCTCTCTTTCAGACTCTTTATCTTGCTTGTCTTCTTCCATAGATGACAACATAGCAGAAGATAAAAGTATAGGGGCTCCCTTAAGAATGTTATTATAAAAATGTTCAGCTTTTTCAACGGTATTTAAACAGTATCTCACATCTTGATAACTCAAAATTACACCAACTGGTACATCCCATCTAAATGGAATCTTTCTTCTGTGCAATTCCTTCACCAAAAATCCAAAATCTTTTCTGTATCTCAAAATCCTAGATGGTAACTCTTTATAGACCCTGATTTGTAGACCTTCTACCCTTAAAGTAGCTGAGTAAGATTTTTGTAAAATATCATTTCTTAATCTTCTATCAGTGAAATAGACAACAACATCTCTGGGTAGGTTCTTCTGTCTGGCAACACGTGAATTAACCCTGTAGACTTTTTGAATACAGCCAAGAATTTGGTCAACTTCCAAATTTAAAAATGCAGCTAATGCCTTAGCACAAAGTATTCTCAAATTTTCTCTGTTATTCTCTCTTATACCTCTTAATCTCAAAGCAGACTCCATAGCTTTAAATTGGAGCATCATCACATCATTCTGGGTTTCCTGATTTTTGGCATCAGCTTCAACAAAGTTTTCCTGTAAATCTTTCATCTTGGAATCAAACTTTCTACTGATTTCAGCCAACTTCTTCTCTATTCTCTTCACTGCACTTGTAAAGGCAGAAACTACTTTAAAAATAGTTTGGTTCAGTTCATCATATTCTCCCTGTACCAGCTCTTCAAGATTCTTCTGTGAGTTCTCTATCTTCTCAGCAATACTTCCTAGAGACCTAGTTATAAAATCTTTTAAATCCTCATTTGCAGTTCCCTGCAAGTGCTTTTGAATCATCTCTACTTTCTCCTTTGTCTGACTTGTAAGGGAGCCCCCCCCCCCTGCCTTTTGTTTAGGAGTCATACTTCCAAAAAAGTTCTAACTTTTCTCAAAAAAAACAGAAAGGTCCTGTTTAAATCAATTTGTTTCCTTTTCCCTACTAGGATGTTTCTTTTAAAATACTTTGGCGCTGGCTAAGCTCTTACTTTCACTTTCCACTCTCCATTTTCTAAGCATTTTCCGAGCAAAGCCAGTCACCATTTTCAAAAAACTTTCTCCTCTTCTCATTTTTTAAAAAATTAATAAAAAACAATACTTGCATTTTTCCTCCTCTAGCCAATCCAGGTTTCATCAGCTTGCTTTTTTGTAAATTTCAATCGGTCTGTGGTGTTGCTCATGACGTCTGGCTCTGCTGCTAAAAGCAGCAGAGATCCCTCACAGCGCGGAGCTTCTCTGGGGGTGAATAGGGAGCCATCGTCCTGAGCCCTCTCCAGGACAAAGAAAAAGTCCTGGGGGCAGATCAGGGGGCTCTACCGCACCCCCAGTAGCTCAGCCCGCTCTTCCAACTGAAGAGCGGGGTTTTCGAGCCGCCTGCCTGCTGTGCGGCGGCTCTTTCACGCGCGGCAAGGCCGGCGGACATAAAGCGCCGCCGACAACAACGGAGGTGCCACCGGAAGTCCATAATCTCTTTATTGATTCTCACACAATGTATACACTTCCTTATTACTTGCATAGCTATTGTATACAAGCCTCTACAGATATACTTTTGTTTAATAAAATCAATAACAGCCTGAGTTCCCAATGAGTCCCCTCATGCACTCTCTCAATCACATTTCTCATAACTGGTTTATTAACTATTTGCACTCCCTCCTTTTTTATCCATTTACCCCTTCTTCCATCATCTGTTTTTCTTCATCATCTGTGAATACAGGCTTTACATGAAAGTCCAAATTAGGGATTAAAATCATCAATTCTTCCCCTAATAATGCTGCTTCCTTTGCAGTTTTATCTGCTAATCTGTTTCCCACAACCAGTGTGGAAGTTCCCTTTTTATGTGCTTCAATATGTATTATAGCCAGCCGTTCATGGCCCCAGCTGCCTTTAATACAGCTGTTATGAGATCCACTTGCTTCAACTCTTTCCCTTTACTTGTTATTAACCCCCGTTCCATACAAATTTTTCCAAAAGTATGTAAGATACCATAAGCATACTTTGAATCAGTATAGCTATTACCCACTTTGTTAGTTAACAATTTTAAGGCTTGTAATAAAGCAAAGACTTTACATGTTTGTGCCGACCATTCAGATGGCAACCTCCCAGCTTCCAGTACTTCAGCAGTGTCTCCATTCACTACTGCATATCCATTTAGTCTCTTCCCATTCTCCACTCGGGAAGATCTATCAATAAATAGGTTTATACCGCCCTCTATTGGACTATCTTCCAAGTCCTCTTGTACTTTTGTTTGTAAATCAATGGCTTCCACATAATTATGTTCTATATCGTCCCATTCTTTCCTCTCTCCTGACAGGAATTCAGATGGATTTAAATTCCTATCAGTAGAGAGAACCAGGTTCTCCTGAGATAACAGGATAACCTCATATTTCAAAAGCCTAGCATTGGTGAGCCATCTTTGGGCCTTCTGCATCAGGATTGTCCTCACCTGATGTGGACTACTCACAACCAACGCCCCACCGAAGGTTAATTTCCTACTCTCTTCCACCGAAAGTGCAGTTGCGGCTACGACTTGTATGCACAAGGGTCAACCTCTCACTACAGGATCCATCAATTTAGACAAGAATGCTACAGGTTTCTTTCTCCCAGCCCATGTCTGAGCCAACAGTCCCTTAGCAATACCATCCTCCACTGCTACAAACAAGTGGAAGGGTTTCTTCAAATCCAGCAAACTCAACACTGGAGCTTGTATCATTGCTTTCTTTAATTCCTCAAACCTATCTTCATCACCTTCCTTCCAACCTTCCACGGTTCTTCCTCCAACAACTTATCATATAAAAACCTAACCTTATCTGTATAGTCATCTATCCACAATCTACAATATCCTATCAATCCTAACACTTTCCTAACCTCCTTCTTAGTCTTAGGTAAGGGCTGTGTTACTATTCCTTCTATCCTTTCTGGATTTATCCTCTTGCTTCCTTGACTTATCAAATGTCCTAGATATTTAACTTCTAGTTCCACATATTGTAATTTCCTTTTTGACACTCTTAAACCATGACTTCCCAAGAAAGAGAGAGCCGAGGTGGCGCAGTGTTTAGAGTGCTGTACCGCAGCTACTTCAGCTGACTGCTAGTTCAGCAGATCAGCAGATCAAATCTCACTGGCTCAAGGTTGACTCAGCCTTCCATCCTTCCGAGGTGGGTAAAATGAGGACCCAGATTGTTGGGGGCAATATGCTATTTAGTATACTGTCGATTGTTGTAAGCTGCCCAGAGTCCTCGGAGAGTGGGCAGCATAGAAATATGATTAGTAAATAAAAAAATAATAAAATAAAAATTCAGCAATGCATTCGTGCCATCTTCTACCTCTGTCTTCTTCTCTCCTGACACCAACAAATCATCTACGTACTGTAACAACTGAATACCTCTAGGGGTACAAAACCTTTCTAACACCTGTTCTAACATCTGCCCAAACAAATTTGGACTCTCTGAAAACCCTTGTGGTAAAACACACCACCAATACTGCTGATTCCGATGTGTATCCGGATCAGCCCATTCAAATGCAAAGATATCCCTGGATTCCTCTGCCAATGGGCATGTCCAGAAAGCATCCTTTAAATCTATTATACTAAAGTATTTATGGCAATGTGGTATACGACTCAAAAGCGTATAAGGGTTGGTCACTACAGAATGGCGGCTAGCGACTAGAATATTGATCTGGCGCAAATCATGAACCAAGCAAACAGATCTATCAGGTTTCCTTACAGGTAAGATGGGTGCATTATATTGGGACATTGTAGGTTCAATCAACACATCTTGCAACAGTTTCTCTATTACTATCTTCAATTCCTTCCTCAACTCCAATGGTATATTGTATTGCTTCAATTTTACTGGAACAGCACTCTTCTTTAGAGTTACTTTCAGAGGAGGGATGTCCAACCCCCCCTATTTCCTTCTGCCTCCCAAACTAAAGGGTTAATTTTCTGCTCTTGTTCTTCATGTCACGCTAGAGTTGTCTGAACGAAATTAGATGCCTCTCACATTTTGATAATAAAGAAAAAAAACTTTTATTTGTTAGAACAACGTCTTCACGGACTCATATGCAGCCAGGAAATGACCTCTGCTCCATCATCCCTCCCTTTCCTGGCTTGCTTCCTTATCCTATTGGTCATTATCTAAATCATTCTACGGCACTCTCTCTTAATAATCTCACAGGAATTTAACCCCCTCTTTACTATGTCAGCACTGAGAAGCTGACATCCGGCCCCTCTCCCTTCATTCTTCAGCAAAACTTGCACAAGATAAAACAACAGGTCTAATACCATTACCCCATCTGGGACTGTGTCCCACCCCCTCCCGGCCTGTCTGGGTGATCTGCATGGAATTTAGCTATAAGGCGGTCAGCTTGAATGTTCGTGCTCTTCACCCATGATGCTTCTGATGATGGGTAACCCTTCCACTTAATTAAGTATTGGAGGCGGCCTCTGTGCCACCTCGAATCGAGAATTCGCTGTACTTCATAATGAGTTTGGCCCCCAATGATCAAGGGCCCTGGGGGATCACGTGGCACCGGCCTTAAAGTTGACCCCACCACAGGCTTCAGAAGACTACTGTGAAAAACGGGGTGTATCTTTCCTAGTAACCGGGGCAACTGCAATTGTACCGTGACCGGGTTGATTATTTTTACTATAGGAAATGGTCCTATAAATTTCAGGCCCAATTTCCTAGTTGGGAGTTTGCGTCTCAAGTACTTGGTGGAGAGGTAGACCTTCTCTCCTACTCGGAACGGTCTTTGAGGGGCTCGGTGCTTATCTGCTTGCTTCTTATAAGCCTGTGCCGCCTTGTCTAATGCCTTTTTGATGTTCTCCCAGGATTCTCTTAGCATCGCCATCCAATCGTTCAAACTGAAGAAGGGGGTTCCCTGGGATATTCTGGCATGGGGACAAAATCCATACCACTCACTACCTTGAATGGGGCTAGTCCTGCACTACTGTGGACAGCATTGTTGTACGCGACCTCCGCAAAAGATAGGAGGTCCGCCCAGTTCGACTGTTGGTAGTCTACATAGCAACTCAAGTACTGCTCTATCATGGCATTCAATCTCTCCGCCCCGCCATTGGTGCTCGGGTGAAATGCTGAGCTGAGACCTTGGGATGATCCTATGGATCGTAGGAATTCCCTCCAAAATTTCGCTGTGAACTGGACACCTCGGTCGGAGATGATTCTTCTGGGTACTCCATGCAAGCGGTAGATGTGTTTCACAAACAGCTTGGCCAATTGGCGGGCTGAGGGTAACCCACTACAGGGTATGAAATGTGCCTCTTTGGAGAATAAGTCTATTACGGTCCAGATCACTGTGTTTCCGCCACTCTTCGGCAGCTCTACTATAAAGTCCATTGCAATCTCCTCCCATGGTCTTGTCGGTTCAGCTACTGGCTGCAGTAACCCAGGAGGTTTTCCTGGCCCATCGGACTTGTCTGGGTGATAATTTCCACGGGGTCCTAAGGGCCTCCAGATTTTTATGGTCAGTCCAAACCTCGAACAGTGTCTGGTTTCCTTCTAGCAGATGTCGCCAGGTCAACAGCGCCCACCTCACTGCAAATGCTTCCTTTTCCCATGCTGCCCAACGTCTCTCTGTGTCGGTGAATTTGTGGGAAGTGTAAGCACAGGGCTGAAGGTTCCCTTGGCTGTTCTTTTGGAGTAGAACCGCTCCCACTGCCACGTCGCTGGCATCTGTTTGGATGACGAAAGACTGGTTGGGGTCAGGATGTTTCAAGACTGGTTCTTTTGCAAACATTTCTTTTAGTGTTTCGAAGGCTTGTAGGCAGGCCGGGCTCCACTGTAGAGGCTGTCCTGGGCGAGGTTTTGTTGCTGGACTCCCTGTTTTTAAGAGGTCGGTTAGAGGTTTGGCAATTTTTGCAAAAGAGGGGATAAATTGTCTGTAGAAGTTCGCGAACCCCAAGAAGCTTTGCAGTTGTCTGCGGGTGCGTGGGGGGCGCCAGTCAAGGACCCATTGTACTTTGGCTGGGTCCATTTCTATCCCCTCATTGGACACTCAGTAACCTAAGTAGTCTAGCCGTGACTGGTGGAACTCGCATTTCGACAGTTTGACATAGAGGTTCACTTTCAGCAGTTTTTCGAGCACCTGGCGGACGAGGGGTATGTGTTTGTCTATGGTTTCTGTGTAAATGAGAATGTCGTCCAGGTAGACGAGGACCCCCTTATAAAGGTGATCATGTAAAACTTCATTTATCAGTTGCATGAACACCGCCGGTGCTCCCTGTAGTCCGAAAGGCATCACTTTAAATTGAAAACTTCCTAGGGGGCAATTAAATGCTGTCTTCCACTCGTCTCCTTCCTTGATGCGTATGCGGTAGTAGGCTTCACGAAGGTCTAGTTTGGTAAAAACCTTCCCTTTGGCCAAGTGAGCTAGCATGTCTTTCATGAGGGGGTATAAGTTGTGCACGGAGACACAGTTTATCCCGTGAAAATCGACCACCAGACGCATGGAGCCATCTTTCTTCTCCCTGAAGAAAACTGGTGCCGCTACCCGTGCCGCTGGCCGTGGGAGGTGCTGGAGGTGGCCGCCAGTTGCTCTGTTGTCCCTTTACAGGGCGGGTTGGGCACCTGTGTTGGAGGCGTCTTTTGTCCCTCTAGAGGGAGGGGTTGGACCCCCTGGGTGGGAGGAGGGGCCGTTTTCTCTGGTTGTGGTGGCAGGGGGTGGGGTCCCCTTGCTATCCTCAGTCTGCGGGTCCCTTCTTGCCACCAGATGGTGGGGCCCCACTTGTCCAGCCAGGAGAGTCCCAGTATGACTGGGTTGGTCATCTTGGGAGCTATTATGAACCAAATCATTTCCCAGTGATCCGCTAGCTCCAGCTTCACCGGCTCGGTCAAATGTGTGGCATCCGCCCCCCCAGTAGGGATCCATCAACTTGCTGAAAACGGATTGGGTGGCTGAGCCTTTTAGCCCGGATCCCCAGTTTTAGGACTGTGGGTAGGTTAATCAGGCACCTCGTGCAACCCGAATCTACTAAGGCTTGAAAAGTCCCTTGGGTACCTGTTTTTGGGGCTGTTAGGCATATGGGGAAAAGAAAAGGGTGGATGGGTGCGCTCACCATTGGGTCGTTTTCACCATCGTCATCGCCCTCATACAGTTCGGGGGGTCGATTCGCATCGTCGGAGCTCCCCCTATTTTCAGTCAGATGGGCAAAAACACCCACTGGTGCTCGGGTGAAATGCACTTTGCGGACAAGGGGTATGTGTTCATCTATGGTTTCCGTGTAAATGAGAATGTCATCCAGGTAGACGAGGACCCTCTTATAAAGGTGGTCGTGAAGCACCTCATTTATAAGTTGCATGAATACTGCCGGCGCCCCCTGTAGTCCAAAAGGCATTACCTTAAATTGGAAGCTTCGTAAGGGGCAGTTGAATGCTGTCTTCCACTCGTCTCCTTCCCTGATGCGTATCCGGTAGTAGGCTTCACGGAGGTCTAGTTTGGTGAAAACCTTTCCTTTGGCCACGTGGGCTAAAATGTCTTTCATGAGAGGAAGGGGATATAAATTGCGTACGCAGATATCGTTGACACCTCGAAAGTCAACTACTAAACGCATAGAGCCGTCTTTCTTCTCTCTGAAGAAGACTGGTGCCGCTATTTGGGGTTTGGCTGGCTCAATGAAACCCCTTTGTAGGTTAGTGTCTATGTATTTTCGCATTTCTTGCATTTCCTGGGGTGTCATAGCATACAACTTAGGTTTAGGTAGTTTCGCCCCAGGGATGATTTCGATGGCGCAATCGGTCTCGCGGTGGGGTGGTAGAACATTACACTCGGTCTCGCTAAACACTTCTGCAAGGTCTTGATATTCTTTTGGGATCTGCTTTGTGTCATGGGGGCTGTCGGATGAGGCCGTCAGTTGTTTAGCTGCACTCTTGATCAGGGGCGTTGGGGTTGAGGGCGTTTTTTGTCCTCCTGATGGGAGGGGCTGGGGCCTCTGTGTGGGAGGCGTCCTCTCTGGCTGGGGCGGCAGGGGGTGAGGCCCCCTTGCTATTCTCAGTCTGCGGGTCCCCTCCTGCCACCAGATAGTTGGGCCCCACTTGTCTAGCCAGGAGAGTCCCAGTATGACTGGGTTAGTCATCTTGGGGGCTATTATAAAACGAATTATCTTCCAGTGATCTGCTAACTCCAGTTTCTCTGGCTCGGTTAAATGTGTGGCCTGCGCCCCCCCTACTAAGGATCCGTCAACTTGCTCAAATCGGATTGGGTGGCTGAGTTTTTTTGCTCGTATTCCCAGTTTTTGGACCGTGGGTAAGTTGATCAGGCACCTCGTGCAGCCTGAATCTATTAAGGCTTGGAAAACCCCTTGGTCCCTGTTTTCGGGGCCGTTAGATGTACGGGGAATAGGAAAGGGTGGATGGGTCCACTCACCATTGGGTCATCTTCTCCATCGTCATCGCTGTCATACAGTTCGGGAGGCTGATTCGCATCATCTGGGTTCTCCCTTGCTTCAGTCAAGTGGGCGAAGATTTCTGAACCGGGGGGGGCTTCGTAGTGTGTTGGTGGCGCGCCTGGCTCCTCGTTCCGGCCGTGACTTGCCTGTTGGCTCTGGTCTCGGTCCCGGGGTTCCACACATCGCTGCCAAATGGCCAACTCCTCCACATCTGTAGCATCTCAGCAGGCTCCGGGTGGCGGGTTGTCTCTGGGTAGCCCGTGGTGCTGAAGTTCCTTGTCTGGTATATGGTTCCTGGTCCAGCTGGGCTTTCTCCTTTGCCTGTGGTTGCTTTAGCATGTCGTTGGCCGTTAGCCCTCTCTCGACTTGTGTCACTATCCGGAACCAGTCAGTGAGTTGGTTCGGAATATCACGATAAGCGGTCACTTGGGCGATTTGTTTATCTAAGCTCGTTCTAAAGAAGTACACGAGCAGTCGTTCCGGCAAAGGAGGTAAAGTCCCAACAACTTTCCTGAACTCACGGATGTGCTCTTGGATGGGCTTTCCCCTCTGCATTAGGTTTCTAAGCTCATCTTCTACATAGGGGTCTTCCCCTGTTTCTTCAAAACGGGCTCGCAGCAGTTGTAAGAAACCATCTGCATCATGTTGTTGGGCGGCCCTGTTTTTGTACAGGGCCCCTGACCAGCTCCTTGCCTCTCCCTCCAGGCCTTCTGCGATGGCACTGACTAGGGCCCTGGGGAATGGGTATAGGTATGCGTAGCACTCGATGTAAATCTCAGCCGCATCGAGGAATTGCACTAGCTGGTCTGGATTCCCATCAAATTTCCCTCTAAACCGGGGTGGCTCTGCCCTCGGTGGCCCCTCCTCCCATTGCGGGCCTCTCTGAGCCTGCCCATAATGTCGTTGGAATTCTTCATCATCTCTCATTCGGGGGTGGGGGGGTGATGCCCTACGGAGGCTGGTGGGCTTGCTGGAGGGAGGGGGAATCCATGGATGCCTGCCTGGGCTATCTCTCCTTCTGGTGTGGGAGGGGGGAGGACTGCGCTCCTGTCTATGGTGACTCAGTTCAGTGGGCTGGGCTGGCCTCCCCTTCTCCTTGGGCCTGCAGGACAGCTCCTCCCCCAGTCAGACAGCACGGTCAAACTCTTCCTTCAACTTATCTATGGAGCTTTCGAGTTGCTGCTTTGAAGCTTTCGGCTGTCTGGCCTGCTGCCAGTCCCACATCCAATCCACCCTCGCTAATTCACTTAGAGGCTTGCTCTTACCTTTCCCGCCTGGTAAAGGGAATTCCATTTCTGCCGACTTTGGCAAAGCCCACAAAGGTTCATTTTTCTTCTTCTCGGCTGGCAGCTTTGCTGGAGGAGGGAGGGGTTGAGCCCCCTTTGCATCCACGTTTGCTTCTAGTGCAGATGCCTGAAGTAAACTTTCAGTGGAGAGTTGGCTTTCAGCCATGGTTTCCGGGCTCTCTCTCCACTGTGTCCAGACTTCTGGCAAAGGAGCAGAGCTCTGGAGGCCGGCCAGATTGGCTTGGAGAGGGAAAGGAAAAAAAAAAATCAGTACTGTCTGTCTGTCAAAGTTTCGGTTTCATCCTCAAAATAAAGTTAATTTCCAAGCATCAAACTTTTGGAAATATTCTCTTTATTGAGCGATGCAGCCGTGCCCAACAACCATGCAGACAATACTGGCCCCTCTACCCAAAACCCCTCCTATTCCTTCCCCATTAGCTGCTCCCCATTGGCTGTCTTCCAGATCACTCTCTCTTATCTGTCTCTTCAGCACACAGGAATGTCACCCCTCCCATACATCTCCCAGGAGACTGAATTCACCGAAAGCTTTTCTAGGTGAAATGTCAAACTTTTTTCCTCATTGCTTCTATGTCAGTATTGGAACACTGACACATTGCTCAATAAAGAGAATATTTCCTAAAGTTTGATGCTTGGAAATCAACTTTATTCTAGAGAATGAAACCGAAATCCTGACAACCCGAGGGCTGGAAGCCAAACCAGGCACTCACCTACACTACCGTCCCCAACGGGTTTCACAGCCCGCACTGTAGCCAGCAACTATGGACCGGAACCGACCGCCACTCTCATCGAACAGCTGACCCTCTGGAGGCCTCACCCAGTGACCGTGAAGTTCCCGAGCTTCCTGCTGATTTCCAGCGAAGATCCAGCCGTCCAGGAGCAGCTCCAGACATCCACCACCCAGTCCAGATACTCCAGGGGTGAGCCCGACCTTCCCCTGGCAGGCCTGGGCCTAGCCCTAGGAGCCACAGCTGTGAGCTCCTCACCCGGCGACTTCCAGCAGAGAATGAGCTTTGCGCATGCTCAGTCTTCTCCTGCTGAGAGTGAAGAAGAAAAAAAACGACTGCCTGTTTTTTCAACCTAAATGCAAGTATACCAACACCTTATTGTGAATTCCCTCACATCCAGGACCATGGACAGCTACCTTTTGTAAGTAATAATTCCCACAATTCAGGGACTTTACCAAATAATTTCCCTAAGCTCCAATTAGATGGAAAAAATATCCTAGAGTGGAGCCAACAACTCCAAATAGCATTTATGAGGGAAAATGTACTTTTTCTAATTTCCAAACCACCCAAGAAACCATGGTCCTTTGAAATAGACTGTATACACCATAAAGCATTTTGTTTGTTGTTAGCGAGTATCTCACCCACCATGTACCCCAGTATAAGCAGTCACCTGACAGTATATGAAGTTATGCAGAAACTTTATGGTTTATTCTATAGCAGGAGCAGAGCCACCACTACAAGAATATCAAGAGAATTTCACTCAGCCAGACTCAGATCAGGGGTGTCCATGAGTGAACATTTGTTAAAACTCAATGCTACCAGGACTGAATTGCTACAGAGAGGGGAGGCCATCACAGAGGAAAGTACGAGGAGTATAATCATAAACTCGCTAGATTCCAGCTGGGACAATTTTGTCACACAATTAGACAGCCTCAGCATAGGGCACATGTCATTAGATACTCTCACCAACCGTTTGATTGCTGAGGATAATTTAAGAAGGGACCGCCACCTATCAAGAAGGGACCCCAGACCAGTCAAAAGAGTTGAGTTCCAGGACAGAATAAATAGTATCCCAGAATGTTTCTCATGCAGTTTCAGGAACCATTTCAAAAGGGATTGCCCCAGAAATAACAGAGACAGGGGGTACAGTGAACATAGAGAGAGGCCTGAAACTGGGAGAAGATACCAGGGGAGGCACTCACCGGACCGCAGACCCATCAAGGAACAAGGGTGCGGATGGTCCCCCAACCCCAGACGAAGTGATGAACGCAGAGATAGCTCCCTGGACAGCAACACGGGATCCATATACGGTTTCAGGTACAGGGGATTAACTTCCAGTCAGGAAGTAAAGGGGAATGTATGGCTCATAGACTCAGGAGCCACCAACCACACTACATACAACGCCAAATTATTCATCTCCTTCATCGAAGTGGACTTTGAAATAAAGGTGGCCAATCAGAGCAGCACCAGAGTAATGGGAAAGGGAAGCGTGCACATCCCAGGGATAGGAGAAATAGAGGGGGTACTGTTTGTACCAGAAATACCATACAACGTATTAGCCACCACAAAATAGACCTGAGACACAGACACCGAGGTGGTATTCAAGGAAGGCAGGGCGTACATGTCCAGTAAAGGAGAAATCATTGGAGAAATAACAATACATGGTGGTCTGCCATACTTCATACCTAACAAGGGTGATCAAAGGTGTGTAAATGTAAACATAGCTGGTGAGGAAATAGAAAAAGGAGGAGCAGAGGGCGTCAACCAGGAGACCACCAAATGTAAATCACCCGGCAGAGACACAATCTCCATGGGGAAACCCATTCATGACAATTGTCCTCACCTCCTCCATAGAAGGCTAGGACACATAGGGTTCCCAGTTGTGAAAAAAATGTTTGAATGTACTGAAGGTTTTAAAGTAAAGAATTGTGAAAACTATCTCGAGTGTTCTGTCTGTAAATGTTCAAAAATCAAGGTTAAACCAAGGCCAAAGAAATCAGGGCGAACCACTGACTCCATCTTTCAATTAATACACATGGACCTGGTAGGACCATTAAAGCCATCCATCAGGTACAAGGAGAGGCTTTTCCTGACCATTGTAGACAACTAAAGCCACTATGGTTTTGTATACACACTTAAACACAAAAACAAAGCATTCCAAAGGTTCAAGGAATTCTATAAAAAGGTAGAGGTTCAACATAATACTAGGGTCAAACAGATAACGACGGACCGCAGTTCTGAGTTCATGGCCAGAGACTTTTCAAAATGGCTGAAGGAACGCGGCATATTACACTCCACCTCTTCACCCTTTTCTGCCTTCCCAAACGGAGTGGTGGAACGTAAAAATGGCATACTCCAAACCATGATGAGATGTGTCCTAGAGGATGCAGGCATGGGCCAAACCTTCTGGTCAGAAGCCCTCCATTATTCAAATTATACCTTAAACAGACTGTGGGCCAGCGTAATCAACAAAACACCGTATGAGATGATGTACCAAAGGAAGCCCAACCTAAACCACCTACACGTGTTTGGTGTCCCAGCAGATGTCCATATTCCCAGACAGTTCAGAAGAAAACGAGACAAGGTCTCCAAGAGACTAAGGTTCATGGGGTATGAACCAGGGACAAAAGGCTACAGATTTATAGACAGCAACAACAAATTAATGGTGTCACAGTCTGCAGATTTCCATGAACATTCCAACTGGTCAAAATTACATTCAAATGACATTTTCTTTGGGGGTAACATACCCAAATGCAAACAAAGAGAAAGGGACCAGGACGCAGACAAAACCAGTGAGCTCAGAGCTCATGGATCCAAACATCATGGCTTCAAAATTGGAGAGTGGAAGGAAGGACACCCCACACTCAGTCTTGACAAACTCGCAGATAAAGAAGCAAAGTACCTACATGATGCAGAGACACTACCTGACAGACCAGTCAGAACAAACAGAAACAAAATGCCAAAGAGGTTCGAGAACTATATCATGTCCATACAGACGAACAACACTACCCCCAGCTCATATGAAGAAATACTAAAACTTCCCCAAGAAGAGAGAGAAAAATGGGAACAGGCTATGGCAAAGGAGATGAGGAGCCTCAAAGACTTACAAGTATACACACCAGCCAGGGTACCAGAAAATAAAAAACCAATTGGTACCAAGTGGGTATACAAAAACAAAAACCTGGAGGATAACAAGGCACTGTACAAAGCAAGACTGGTTGCCCAAGGCTTTGCCTAAAAATACCCCGACGACTACACAGACACCTATTCTCCCACAGTTAGGGCCAAGAGTGTCAAGAGGGCCCTAGTAATAGCTTCCATCCTGGGACTAGGGGTATATCAATTTGATGTACAAACAGCATACCTGCATGTCGAACTAGACAAAAAAAAAATTATGTCAAGGCCCCACTGGGAATAGATGATGAAGAAGGTAACACATGGCTCTTAAACAAAAGCCTATACGGCCTCAAACAGTCCGGCAAAAGGTGGTATGACTGCCTAGCCAAAGTCCTCAATTCAATGGGCTTTATAGCCACATCAGCAGATAAGAGCTTCTTCATAAAAAGAGAAAATGACTCAATTGAAAGTGTCCTCGTTTACGTAGATGACATATTATACATAGGGAAACAGAAGACCAAATGCGATGGCTTTGCTGCAGAACTAAGGAAACATTTTTCACTTAAATCACTAGGGACAGTAGACAAATACTTAGGAGTCCACATAATCAAAACAAGTAAAGGTTTCAGACTCTCCCAAAAGGAGAAGATTGTAGAGCTATTACACAGATGCAACATGTCAGAAGCCAAACCCAGTGAAATCCCCATTCAGACGGATTTCCTAAAGAACATGTATAATGAAGTGGAGCCTTTCACAGATAACAAATTGTACAGGTCCACCATAGGCTCACTACTATATATAGCTAACTGGACAAGACCCGATATCGCATTAGTAGTCAACCTATTATCCCGGCATGTCAGTCAACCCACAACATACCACTGGGATGCCATCAAAAAGGTACTCAGATATCTAAAATACAGTTGATGCCTACCTATGCCTCGAACCTGACTCATCCACTGAACCCAAACTATCATGCTACTCAGATGCCAATTGGGCAGGAGACATCAAGAGCAGGAAGAGTACCTCTGGATACGTTTTCTACCTAAACAGCAGCCTCATACATTGGTACATAGGTAAACAGAAACTAATGGCTACATCCACCACTGAGGCAGAGTTTGTTTGCATGTCCAAGGCCACCAACAACTTAATTTGGTTTGATGACCTACTCAATGACATTTGGATAGAACCATCGTATCCCATAATCATCCACGAGGACAATAAAGCTGCCATCGAGATATCAAAAGCTGATGCTGTTGGTCAAAGGTCACGCCACATAGACATAAAATGTAACACGTCAGACAACTCTCAGAGATTGGCTTCATCAAGGCCATCTACTGCGACACCGAGGAACAAACAGCAGATATCCTCACCAAGCCATTACAACATAAACAGCACACATATCTTATATCAAAATTATGTGTATATATGTAAATCATGTATGCACATGTGTGTATATATATATGTGTGTGAAAGCCATAGACCCACTAGCAGTCAGACATTTAGAGGGGGTTTTGTCAGGTAAAATGTCTAACCCCCACTTGCCCCTACTAGTCCATGGTCCAGCAAGGGTTAACACCACCCCACTACCCATCACCCCCTTGACCCCACCTTTCCTTTACTCCTCCCCCTGGGTATATAAGACCATACACATGGGGACTTCCAGTGGAAGCACAGGTCGGAGCAGCACGAGGAAAGAGAGCTCTGCTTTCCCGTACTGATTTTCTGTGTTTCGGTGCCCTTAAAAAAGGGCGATCGCTGTATGTAAAACTTTTTCAATAAAAAAAAAAAGGGCGATCGGTCCGGGGGAGGACCGTGAGAAGGAGGGCGACTTCGGAGGCCCGTTGAGGAGAGGTGTGATCTTCCATCGGACCAAGGAGAGCCCTTATTTTGGACATAGAAGAAAGAAGCCCACACGGCAGATCCAGAGACCTGACGGCCCGTGTCTTTAAGAACAGGAAGACAGGAAGGGAGTGCGGTGAGAATCGGCAGCGAGAGCAAAGATTCAGCGTCACAAAGGATTTCTTTTTTGTTTAGCATCGAGGAGCCGACGAAAAGAGGATAGGATTTTAACTCCGGAAGCGCAGCAAAAAGGAGAGTTGGCACAACGAGAGGAAAAAAGCGGCAGCAGTAAGATCGGCCAGAGTGATTGCTCTCTTGTTCTCCTTCCTTTATTTTTGTTTTTCCAATAATTATTGTTAAGAAAGATTAAGTAATTCCATTGTAACTTTTAGCATTTTTAGCAACTTTAATAATTTGAAAGTAATTAATTATTAGGATTACCTAACTAGAGTTATATAGTAATTTTAATAGCTTTGTTTTTTTTTTCTGGAGTAATAACATTCTATTTAGGAGTAATTGATTAGAGTTATATTACAACCTTATTATTAATATCTATAATTAATATTTAATATATATAACTTATATCTGATCCTTATATTGTATTAATATTTTTGTTAGGTATGTAGTTTAGAGTTAGTGGATCATAAACCGGTATTAGAGTAGACACAGATATTTATATATATTAAGAACATAGGATACAGAATATAGTGGATGCGGATCTGGGAAAGAATAGATAATATATTAGAGAAACAGCACAAATATTTTTTTTTATTGAAAAAGTTTTACAATACAATTTTTATACCCCTTTCTCCCCCCAATCCCCCCACCCAACTACCACCCCCTCCCTTTCCCCCCCATCCCTCCCCCTTCCCCACCCTGACTTCCACTATTAACCAATCATATATAACAATCAACATCAAACAACATATGAAAAAAAGAATTAGGTGAGATCCAGCTAAAAATATAACAAATTTAACCTTAAAAATAAAAAATTAATCTAGACTTCTAACATCTTTTACCCCCCTAGTCAAATATATAATAACATAAATCATTTGTAAAAAGCTCATGGCAATCTAACAAATATAACAAATATATAAAAAAACTAATAAAACTAATTTTGAGCATCATAAATTTTAGAATAAAGTATCATATAAATGTATAACATTAAATATAATTCCCAATATTCAATCTTAGTAATGTTATTTTAAAAAATATATAAAATTCAAACAATACATCATAAGTTTCTTTTTAAAAAAATATTTTTAACATTATAATATATCTAAATGTTAATATAAATATATAACATAATAAAGATATAAATTCGATTATATAATAAAATAATTAATAGGTATAATTATGAATCATATGCTAATTGAAACTTCTTACTTTGATATTTATTCTGTGTGTACTCTACCCATTTCTTCCACTCCTTAGCAAAAACTTCATGGGTCCTATCTTATAGGTATGCAGAAATCAGCCATTTCTGCAAAATTAGACATCTTCAATATCCATTCCTCTATAGTAGGTACACTATCTTTCTTCCAGTATTGACCAATCAGTAGTCTGGCTGCAGTAATCATACATAAGATTAATCTCGTTTCAGTTGATGAACAACCCTTAACTATCCCCAGCAAAAAAAACTGAGGAGAAAATTCAAGCTTCTTCTTCAAAATGTTCTGCATAACCCACCAAAGTTTAATCAAAAATGCTTTCAATTTTCTGCACGTCCACCAAATATGAAAATATGTTGCATCCAAACAATCACACCTCCAACATTTAGGTTGAACGTTTGGATACATACATGATAATTTTTTGGGATCTAAGTGCCATCTATAAAACATCTTATAAAAATTTTCCCTTAAGTTCTGTGCTTGTGTAAATTTAACATTCTGGACCCATATCTTTTCCCATGTTTCCAACATTACTGGTTCTGCAAAATTTTGTGCCCATTTTATCATACAATCTTTAACTAATTCACCCTCTGAATCTCTTTCTAACAATAAATTATACACTCGCTTGATATGCATCGGCCCTTTACATTTTATCTGAGTCACCAAATCTTCTTCATGTAACATTAGTCCAATTTTCTGATCTTCTCTCCATCTCGCTTGAAGCTGAAGGTACTGCAACCAAGTTAAATTCGTCCCTTCTTCCAACAGCATATTCAAAGGTTTCAAGATCCATCTGCCCCCATCATTAAAAAGCATCTCTTTATATAAAATCCCCCCGAGTGACTTTGTATTTGGCATAATCTGCCCAAGATCCAACCACAAAGGTATTTTATAATCCAATTGAAGCTGGTGCTTCTTCCAAACTCTCATCAAAGCATGTCTCAAAAAGTGACTGTTGAATACTCTGTCCAACTTATCTTCATAAAATAAATATGCATGCCAACCAAATTGCAAGTCATGGCCTTCTATATTCAAAATTTCTGTTTTCGTTGTTCCAAACCAATCACCCACTTGTGTCAACACTGCTGCCTCATAGTATAAACGTAGGTTTGGAACTTTAAGGCCACCTCTTTCACGAGCATCTTGCATGATTTTAAGTTTGACTCTTGGTTTTTTCCCATTCCAAATAAATTTATTTAGACCTGCTTGCCATTCCATCAAGATTTTATCACTTTTAAGCACCGGAATCATTTGAAACAAAAACAGAAATCTAGGTAGAACGTTCATCTTAATAGCTGCTATTCTGCCAAGTAAAGATAGTTGCAGTTTCTTCCAAGTTTCAAGATCCTTTTGAATCTTATGCCACAATTCCTCATAATTATTTTGAAAGAGTTTTATATTAGAGGCTGCAACCTGAACTCCTAGATATTTCACCTTTGAAGCTATTTCAAAGCCTGCCAACCTTTCCAGTTCACTCCTTTGTGGTTCCAACATATTTTTAACTATCATCTTAGTCTTTTTCTGGTTCAGACTAAAACCTGAAACCAGACCATATTCCTCTATAATGTTTTTCATCTGTATGATTGATTCCAAAGGTCATGTTAGGGTAACAACCAGATCATCTGCGAATGCTTTTGTTCTGTAATCTTTTTGCCTTACAACTATTCCATTCAAATTGTCAGAGTCCCGTAGAGCATTCAACAACACTTCTAAAGTTAAGATAAACAACAATGGGGATAGCGGACAACCTTGTCTAGTTCCTTTCTGTATGTTAAAATTAGTAGTTAAACTCCCATTAATAATAATTTGTGCAGTCTGTTCTTGATAAATTGCTGAAATCGCTTGTATAAACTGATCCCCGAATTCCATTTTATGCAGAATCTTTTTTAGAAAATCCCAGTTGACTCGATCAAAGGCCTTTTCCGCATCCAAAAACACCAGCACCGCAGAGATCTGTTTATTTTTTTCAAGATATTCCAATAAGTCTATGAGTTGCCTGACTTTTTCCTTCATATATCTACCTTCTATAAAACCTGCTTGATCCTCATGAATCACGTCTTGAATAACTGGCATCAATCTGTTGGCTAATACTTTTGCATAAATTTTATAATCCGTATTCAGGAGAGATATTGGTCTAAAATTTTCTGGTTTTGTAGATCCCTCTTCCTTCGGTATCAATGAAATAAAAGCCGTCTTCCATGAGGGGGGTATTTTGCCCCCCTGCTGAATATTACAAAACAAGTCCTTAAGATGCTCGACCAATTCCGATTGTAAAGTCTTATAATATACTGCTGTCAAACCATCCGTCCCAGGAGCTTTAGATAATTTGTTGTTTTATTGCGAATAAAATCTCTTCACATGTTATAGGTCGATTCAGTCTATCACTTCGTATACTTGAAATTTTTGTAACCCTCTTCTTCTCAAGATATTCATCAATAAAATCCTTTTTAATATTATCAGCATGGTATAATTTAGAGTAATAATCTAAAAAAGCTTGATGTATTAAGTTCTGTTGAAAAACTTGTTTCCCTTTATACTCAATAGTGTTTATGATACGAGAACTTTGTTGCTTTCTCAAAGTGTAAGCCAGCCATCTACCAGGTTTATTAGCATTACAAAAAGTATTATGTTTGGCATATTGCAAATTAATTGCCGTCTGATCAGCCATCAATATTTGAAATTGATCTTTCAAAAGTTTTATAGTTAACTGTAATTTCTCATCAGTCGGATTTTTAATAAGCAGTTGTTCTTTTTCCTTTATTTCTGACTCCAATTCTATTCTAGACTTTTGTTGTGTTGATCTATATTTAGAATTCATATAAATCAGTACACCTCTCATATAAGCCTTACTTGCGTCCCAAACAGTCTCAATAGGTGTACCCTTGTTCAAGTTAATATGAAAAAATTCATTAACATGTTTTTTAAGATCTATAATATTCTTTTCGTATCTAAATAAATTCTCATTCATTCTCCAAGATCTTCTCTCCCTCTTACCAAAATCCATCTCCATCCACACCGAACTATGATCCGTTAAGGTTCTGGGAAATATTTTTGTCTTAACCACTTTAGTCAGTAAATCAGAAGTAACCAGCATAAAATCAATTCTCGAGAAGGATTTATGTCTATCAGAAAAAAAGGTAAAGTCCAATTCCTTCGGATGATGAATTCTCCATACATCCTTCAATTCCAATTCTTCTTTCAATGCAAAGAACGTCTGTGGTAGTTTGTTCCCCTTCTTGGCCAAAGTCTTCTTATCAAGATTTGTATCAATCACTCCATTCCAATCGCCCATAATAAAAAAAGACTTATAATTCCACTGCAATATTTTAGTGTTCAGTAATTTATAAAAAAATTCCTGCTGCTGATTTGGGGCATAAATCCCAATAAGAAGCATCAAAACATTCTGTATATTTATTTCAACTGCGATATATCTTCCTTCATCATCCGTTTCTATCAATTTAGCTGGTATTCTTTTAGAAATGTACAAAACTAATCCATTCATTTTCACAGAGCTAGAAGATATAAAATGTGACCGAAGTTTTGAAATTGTCAAAAAATTTTGGTCCTGGGTTCTAATATGAGTTTCTTGCAAACAAACAACATCATTTTTATATTGCTTCAAATAATGAAATATTTTCCTTCTTTTCTGTGGTGAATTCAGACCATTCACGTTCCATGATAAAAATCTAACTGTCATTTTGGGGATGACTGAAGCGCTTCGAGCATTTGCCTAAGACTCTGTTCCACAGCAGATGTCTTTGGTCTCGCTCCTCCCACTGCTTCAGAGTATTGTTTCTTCCCATTTGCACCATTCTCTTCTTGTGGCTTCCTGGACCTCTGTTGATTTTGTTTCTCTAATCTTTGCTTCTCTGCTGCACGAGTTATACGTTGATCTTTCGGTTCTTGCAACAACAAATCGAGGTCCGGCTTCACCTCTCTTGTGGCTCTAGACTGCTTTGGTTTAGACTCTAAAAAATCTGTAAAAGAATCCTCTAAGAGACCACCTACTGCTCCTAGAGTTTCCTCCCTTACTGTTTCTCGAATTGCCTGTGGTTCTTTTTGCAAGATCAATTCTTGAGTCCCCTCTTCAAGATCCTTCTCTTTAGAAATCTCTTCTATAGATAAAAGTGTAGATGAACGTGGGGGTGTTGAAATTTTTTTAAGAACATTGTTGTAAAAATATTCTGCTTTTTCCACCGAATTGATACGATATCTTACATCCTCATGTCTCAAGATAATGCCAACAGGAGCATCCCATCTGAATGGAATCTGGCGCTTTTTCAATTCATTTACCAAAAAACCAAAATCTTTCCGGTCTCTTAACATCTTAGGTGGCAGCTCTTTAAAAACACCAATTTGGCTACCCTCATGTTGAACAGAGGTGTGGAAAGAACTTTGCAAAATGTCATTTCTCAATCTTCTGTCAGTGAAATAAATCACTACATCTCTTGGCAAATTCCTTTGTCTCGCCACACGCGAATTAACTCTGTAAAGCTTGTCAACTCTATTAGCAATCACATCTGGTTCAATTTTTAAAATCTTAGCCAATATATCCACACAAGCTGCCCTCAGATTCTCTCTGCTGTTTTCTCTTAAACCTCTCAGTCTTATAGCGAACTCCATATTCCGAAATTGCATCATCGTGATTTCATCTTCTAGCCTTTGATTTTTGACCTCCACTTTAAAGATTTTTTCATTTACTTCCTTCTTATTAGATTCCACTTCAAGATTTAAATCATCCACTTTTTTCTCTACCACCAGCAAAGCATCAGTAAAAGCAGTAGCCACAGTAGCCACATTCTGACTTAACTTATCAGTTTTTTCCTCAACCAACTCCATCATTTCCTTTTGATTTTTTTCCATCCTTTCATCCATTTTACTCATTTTTCCAGAAAGCTCTCCTAGGGACTTATGTATATTAAGTATGAAAACTTTCAAATCCTCAGTCCCACTGTCCTGTGTCTGACTCTCAGCTGGCGCTGGTAACTTGGCTGACTTTTCCTTTGTCTGGTGTGTGGGGGAATCTCCCCCCGCTTTTTTTGAAGCCATGCCAGAACAGGATTTAAGTCTCTGAAAAAAAGAAAATCTTCCTCCTTTTCCTGTCTTCCCCAGTTTTACAGAAAAGGAATCAAATCACTTGTATTTTTCAGTTAGAAATCTTGCAGATACATTAGTTTCAATTACTGGCAGGCAAACTGATAGTTAACACTTTCCCTTTTCCCTTTTGCTTCCTCCGCTTTAGCCAGCCGCCATTTTCCAGACACTTTCACTCAGAGACAGCTCAGTTTCTTCTTTAAAAAAAAATCCCTTAAATATAATTAATTTTTTTTAAAAAAATAGTCCAGATCTCACCAAATCCTTTAGATATTGAAAGACGGTGAAGTATTGTAAGTGGAGTTGCTCTCGTCGTCTCGCTCCGTTCAAAACAGAGGTCCCTCGCCGCTCGGAGTTCCGGTAGCCTGGGAAGGGAGCCCACACACAGAACGCCTACCAGGGCAAAGAGGGAACCCTGGCAGCCGTTCTGGGGGCTCAACCTGAAGCCACCCACTCTATCTTCCCTTGGAAGATTTCCACGCCGCTTTGCCGATCGCAAAGCGGCTCTACAAGCGGCAAAGGCGGCAGCCATGCAAACAAGCCGCCCAGCGACGACGAGGACGCCACCGGAAGTCTAAACAGCACAAAATTTTGAAAGAGATGACATCAACTATAACAACAACATGGAAAATCGGAAAGAAAATTGTTTCAATAACAAGTGGAACGACAGCCTCTCCAATAGCACAGAAAACACTAGATACAATGTTTCCAACAGAAAAGCAATCCACTACGATGACAATGCAGGCTGTACAGACAACATTAGTATTGATACAGGAAACTATGATAAAAATGCAAGAATGCATGGTAAAGAATTATGAACAGGCGAGAAAAGATATGGATGATGTTAAAAATGCAGTTAAAGATGATATCCAAAAACTAGATGGAAAGGTAGCCTTGAGAAATGCAAAAATACCAGAGAGAAGCATATATTTCATTGATCCCCAAGGAAGAGACGGATACTACCCATATAAAAAATTACAGACCTATCTCGTTGCTGAATTCGGATTATAAAATTTTTATGAGTCTACTGGCTAACAGGATAAAGATAATATTAAATCGAAAGATACATGTAGACCAGAATGGATTTCTACCAGGTAGGCAAATAAAAGATAACCTGAGGACAGTTATAAATATAATTGAATATTATGATAAACACCCAGAAAAACAGGCAGCCTTAGTCTTCCTAGATGCACAGAAGGCATTCGACCGAGTTAACTGGGAATTTATGACCAAACAGATAAAAAATATGAAATTTGGAAAGAACTTTGAAGAATTAATTTCATCGATATATACTAACCAAAAGGCAAGAATATTAATTAATGGAGAAGCAACCAATTTTTTTGGAATAGGTAGAGGAGTAAGGCAAGGATGTCCTCTTTCACCACTATTATTTATTTTAACCTTAGAAAATTTGCTTCAAAGGATAAGAGCTAACGAAAATATCAGGGGGCTTAAAATAAAAGGAGAAGAATACAAGGTCCAAGCCTTTGCAGACGACCTTGTATTCTTTCTGGAAGATCCTTTAGCAACTGAACCCTACTTAATGAAAGAAATTGAAAAATTTGGAAAAGTAGCCGGTCTGAAAATTAATAAGGATAAGACAAAAATAAAAACAAAAAACCTAACAATAAAACAGACAGAGGAATTAGAGAAATAATCCGGACTAAAAGTAGTTAAGAAAATAAAATATTTAGGAATAAATTTGACAAATAAAAATATAGACATAAAGAAAAACAATTATGATAAATTGGTTTACCAAATTAAAAATGATCTAGAAAGGTGGGGAGGACTAAATATTTCATTTTTGGGAAGGATAGCTGCACTAAAGATGAACATCCTGCCGAGGCTCCTCTATCTATTCCAAACTATTCCAGTGAAATTAGAAAAAAGTTTTTTTATTAATTTGAATAAAATCACGACAAAATTTGTATGGGAAGGTAAAAAGCCTAGAATAAGCCTGAGCACACTACAAGACGATAAATTTAGAGGAGGGTTTGGGTTTCCTGCGTGGGACAAATATTACAAAGCAGCAAGCCTGTTATGGATAAAGGAGTGGGTTAACTTAGAGAACCAATGTTTACTAAAATTAGAGGGGCATGATCTAATGATGGGGTGGCACGCCTTCCTGTGGACTGCCGGGAACAAAAGTTATCATCATTTTAAGAACCATATAATTAGAGGTGCCTTAATCGATATTTGGCTGGAAATTAAAAAAAAATGTTATAAGAAAGTTCCCAGGTGGTTTTCCACTGTGGAGGCGGTCATGCACCCAAACACCATATCCTTTCAAAAAATTATACAATACCGAGACATATTAGACTCAGACGGGATATTAAAAACGCGCCAGGAACTCAGAGATGGGGGAATAGAATTAGATTGGTGGCCCTACCTTCAAATACAAAATAGATACAGAAAAGATAGGGTTGAAGGAGGAGTTGAGTTAAACCCAAATAGATTAGACAAAATTATGGAAACGAAAGAAGGGAAGTCGATATCTAAAATATATAAATATTTATTAGAATTGGAATTGAGTAAGAATTTAATTAAAGGGCAGATGATTGCCTGGAACAAAAACATAGGCGGAAATATCCAATTAGAAGAGTGGGAAAGAATTTGGGAAAATAATATTAAAATGACAAAATCGGTAAGTTATAAAGAAAACCAATATAAGATATGGTATAGATGGCACTTACCCCCATCGAGGCTAGCACAAATGTATCCCAACTTAGACTCAAAATGCTGGAAGTGCAAACAGGCTAGAGGAACTTTTTACCATATGTGGTGGCTATGCCCCAAAACTAAGGCATACTGGGAGAAAATTAGAATGTGGATAATACAAATAGTAGGAGAAGAAATTGAACTAGACCCCAAGATATTTCTATTAGGAATTTACAAACAAAACATTAGAAAAGAAAAGATATACTTAATACACCACATAATTACAGTGGCGGGAATAGCGAATGCACAAGTATGGAAGAAGGAATATTTACCAAACGATCAGCAAGTAATACTAAAGATATATTTGTGTGCGGAATCGGATCAATTAACACAGAAATTAAAAAATGAGGAAAGCTCAAAATATTCTAGGGTATGGGATAGATGGTACGATTGGATCAAACAAAGACAAAATGGATAATGATACTTTTAATTGAATATGAAAGCTAATTTGAATGAGCAATATATGTTATTATACTCTTAGTGAATTTTAAATTAAGAATGAAAATTGGAAAGGTATTTGTATGATAACCTTATATAAGTACCCATGATGACTTCACCGACAAAAGGCATGTGGATGAAAATGGGACAAGCAATGAATGGTATAATGTATGTATATATATGTGTATATGTATAGTAATCACATATAGATACTTAAAGAGAGTAGAAACGAATTTCATCATTGATTACGATTTATGGACATGGATATTTTAATATGGTTTTTATCTGTTTTTGTATACATTTGAAAGTTAAATAAAGTTTGTTTTGAAAATTAAAAAAAAGACCGTACACATGGGCACGAGGCCAGTTCCAGATGTGTACCTGCAAAGGAAGGACAAAGGTCAGTTACAGATGTATTCTCATACTTATGCCATACTTGCATCTTTAAATAAACAAGTTTGCTAAAAGCTATCATTTTGCATGGACAGTTATTTGGGCTAGATCCATCAACCTAATACTGCCAACACTGGGCTTTCTCCATTGGAGAAATCCTCTTCCTTGTCCAGGATGCTGCCACTGAGTAGTGGATGGTTGTTTCCCAAAACCTCTGCCTCTGCCAACCCCTTCTTTTCTTTCTGCCGGCTTATTAGCAGCCTTGAGTACAGACACCATCATTTGGCTTTTCTGCCTACTTTTTGTCTCATCTCTATTTACATAAACTTTCTGGGCTTCCTTTAACAAAACTGTAATATCAGAGTTAGCCCAATCCTCTATTTTCTGTATCCTTTTCTGTATATCCGGCCAAGCCTTCGTAACAAATTGCCTTTTCATCAGAGACTCATAGGCTGGTGTTTCAGGAGAAAGACCAGAGTATTTATTTAGACTGTCTTTAATCCTTTCCAAAACACAGATGGTGTTTCATCTTTTAACTGTCCCACCTCAAAGGTTTTAAGTAAATTATTTCCTTGAAGGAGAGCAGTTCTCACCCCCTGGAGTACAATCCTTTTCAAATTTTCCATTTGTTCCTGGTCAGCTAAATCATTATTATTCCAACCAGGATTTGTTAACAGAAACTTAGTTTCGGAGGTTACCGGGTGAGTAGCCCCCTGTTGTGTTTTATCCCAATAAGCCATAGCTGCCTTTCTAATCTGAGACCTTTCCTCTGGGGAAAATAAATATCCTAGGATATGTTGCTAGTTCAGCATATGTATAAATATTAGGTCCCAAAAACAGATCCAAGGATTCAGATAATTTTATAGGATCTGCCTGCAAAGACGGCATATGTGTTTTATAATTCCTTAAATCCGTCAATGTAAGTTTGTAACATTCACAAACGTTGTAATAGGCACCCCCACTCCAGTAGTTCCATTTGGCATTTCCCTTAAGGGAAGCATTCTTCTGGTTTGTGATCTTGTGACCCGAGGGGAAGTTTGTGGATTTTGTTGTGGCCCATCAGCGGCCTGTGTGGATTGTAGCTGACTCTTGACAGTGAGGAGGCTGGTGTGGTGTTGCGCCAGCAGCCTGTGCAGCTGACACTCGAGTCGGACAATGAGGAGGCTGGAGAAGATGTGGTGCCAGAGGCAGGGATTCAGCCAGGGCCTTCAGAACCTCCAGAAGCTCCTTTAAGTGAAGAGGATGAAGAGGAGGAGCCTCTTCTCAATGCACGGGCGCGCAGAGTGGCCAAAAGGCAGGAGTGGCTCCTCAGGAGGAGGTCTCGAGAGTTTAAGGCTTGGGGTTAATTGGCCACTCCCTTAGCCTATTTAAGGAGGAATGCCGACTGAAGCAATTTGTAGGGAACAACTTTAGTTCACTCTACTTCACGTCTGGATTCTCTGCAAATTGCTTCTGGGCTTTCTGCCAACATTAGTAAGATTGTGATTACTTTATCTTTGGTTTCTTGTAGGCTGTTAAGAAACTTTATTAACAGCCTTTGTTTTGAAAAAGACTGAGTTATTTTAGTAAATTAAGTTTTGTACAAACTTTGTGTGTGCTGTATTCTTTGAGGTCCGTAGCTGGGGCAGAACAGATTTTGTCTGGCAGTTACTGGTAAATCATCCACTTCCCTCTTCAACTGATGATACTGCCGAGTTGCTGAACTTTCTCCCTCACTACCTCCGGCATCCCCCTCAGCCCCTCCTGTTGCTCCTGCTCCATTCTGATTGTAAGGAGGAGGATGTGGGCAAGTAGCATAAGCTAACAGATCCCAACCTTTTTCTTCTTCCTTTCCATATAGTATCTTAGCAGTCCTGTGGGGGAACGGATCAAACCACTGAACATGGAACCATGGTTCTACATATAACAGCTGAGTTCCTAATTTCTTCTTCTCCAACACCCTTTTCAAAGCATTAATCCAATAAGGGTCTGATTCTCCAAACTTACTCCATCTATAATTAAGCTATATTAAAACAAACTTTGGCCAAATCCTAGTGCAATAATCAATCATAGACACTTTATCCAATTTCTTAGTATATGCACTCAACCAATCCTCTCTCCACTGTGTTAACAGCTCCCCCAAGGGAGAGAGAGAAGGAACAGAGGGTATTTCACTACTAGTAGTCTCTTTAGGATCCTTAACAAATTTCCCAAGCCAGGGCCCCATGATTATGTAGCTATTTATAGCTAAAGCCAATGCTGCCCTCCTTGAACCCCTTTGTTCCCTTAAAAATACGCGTGCAACCTACACACACACACACACATACAGCACCTGGCATTAAAGGAGTCAGACCACCCCAGCAAGAATCCCCATAAGCACACTGTTGTTACTGTTACATAATATTTTAGCTTTCTCAGCAACATTTGTTCCAGCTTGGAATTCCCCTCCAGAAATACCCTTTTCAATATGTCCTTAACTGTCCTTCACTAAGACAATTAATTGGAATGGGATATCTTCCTTCCTTCCTTCCTTCCAATTGAGCTTGGGTCAGCCTGACACAACTCAGAATGTACTAACACATTATTTTCCTCAGAACAGGCATCATACACACTTCCCTTTTCTACATATCTTACTCAGCTTAATAGCTGAGAGGGTTAGCTCAGGTTATATGAAGGGTAAATATGGAGTCACTCAGGCTATATTCTTTACAGAAATAATTCCATTTCTCTCACTCCTGGAACCTCACAGGATGCTCCTCCTTAGCTTCACCCCCCTCCAAGGGAGCTTTGGCTTTTTACAAAGCCCACAAACAAGACAAAGCCAGTGCAGGGAACGGAGAGTTCCATTCTCTTGCAGCTGGTAGTGCCAGGATGTCACTTCCTTGAAAGTATGACCTTGACTGGCTATTGAAGATAAGCTTGTTAGCCAGAATAACATCTGCTTTAGCAAATTTTTTATACCAGACAGCAGAGATAGACAGTGAAACACCGTAACATTTTAAACTGTGCAGCTCTTTGAACTTAGATGAAAACCAAACAGATAAAGTGTCCGAGTGGAGTTGTCTTAAAAGAAATAAAGTGCCGCTCACATTTTGATAATAAAGAAAAAAAAACATTTATTTATTAGAACAACGTCCTCACGAACTCATATGTAGCCAGGAAATGACCTCTGCTCCAAATTCCCTCCCTTTCCTGGCTTGCTCCCTTATTCTTATTGGTCATTTTCTAAATCATTCTACTGCAGTTTTTCTTACTAATCTCACAGGAATTTAACCCGCCCCCATTTACTATGTCAGCCCTGAACGAAATGCAACTTGAGAGGCTGACATCCGGCCCCTCTCCCTTCATTCTCTCAGCAGGGCTTGCACAAGATAAAACAACAGGTCTAATACCATTACCCCGTCTGGGACTGTGTCCCACCCCCTGCCGGCCTGTCCGGGTGATCTGCATGGAATTTAGCTATAAGGCAGTCAGCTTGAATGTTCGTGCTCTTCACCCAGGAAGCTTCTGACAAGGGGTAACCCTTCCACTTAATTAAATATTGGAGGCGGCCTCTGTGCCACCTCGAATCGAGAATTTGCTGTACTTCATAGTGAGTTTGGCCCCCAGTGATCAAGGGCCCTGGGGGATCACGTGGCACCGGCCTTAACGTTGACCCCACCACAGGCTTCAGAAGACTACTGTGAAAAACGGGGTGTATCTTTCCTAGTAACCGGGGCAACTGCAATTGTACCATGACCGGCTTGATTATTTTTACTATAGGAAATGGTCCTATAAATTTCGGGCCCAATTTCCTAGTTGGGAGTTTGAATCTCAAGTACTTGGTGGAGAGGTAGACCTTCTCTCCTACTTGGAACTGTCTTTGAGGGGCTCGGTGCTTATCTGCTTGCTTCTTATAAGCCTGTGCCGCCTTGTCTAATGCCTTCTTGACGTTCTCCCAGGATTCTCTTAGCATCGCCATCCAATCATTCAAGCTGACTGAAGAAGGGGGTTCCCTGGGATACTCTGGCATGGGGACGAAATCCATACCGCTCACGACCTTGAATGGAGTTAGTCCTGTACTACTGTGGACAGCATTGTTGTACGCAAGTGTTGTGGCTCCGTTGCCTGAGCCTGTGTCATCGTCAGGAGAGGACTCTGAGAGTGAAAGGGAGGAATTGGCAAGACCTCCCTCTCCAGGACCCTCCTCTCTGGCAATGCCCCTGGAGGACACCGAAGGGCAAGAGATAGGCCCAGAGCCAAGCACGTCCCCGCAGCCACAGGTGGACAGTAACGAGGGAGATAAGTGCTGGCTGGATCCTTGACAGCGACGCAGGGAGAAACGTGCCCAACAGAAGGCAAGGCATGCCAGGGTTTAGCTGAGTCACTGGACCACACCCCACAGGATATAAAAGGGAGCGTGGTGGCCAGTCAAAACCTTGTGACGAACAAAACTGAAAGCTTCCACGCCATTCTGTATCACTGGACTACTGTTTCAAGGACTGAACTGTAAATATTGACCTGTTTACCTTTGATGTGCCAGAAGTGGAGAGACGTTATCTCCCTTCCTTGTAACTAATAAACTCTTGGCAGGCAGCCACTGGGTTTTTGCTGGCTGGTTTGCTCATTAACTCCGGAATGCCTGTTTGTGTGTGTGTGCGTGGGGTCGGGGACACAACAGCGACCTCCGCAAAAGATAGGAGGTCCACACAGTTCGACTGTTGGTAGTCTACGTAGCACCTCAAGTACTGCTCTATCATGGCATTCAGTCTCTCCGCCCTGCCATTGGTGCTCGGGTGAAATGCTGAGCTGAGACCTTGGGATGATCCTATGGATCGTAGGAATTCCCTCCAAAATTTCGCTGTGAACTGGACACCTCGGTCGGAGATGATTGTTCTGGGTACTCCATGCAAGCGGTAGATGTGTTTCACAAACAGCTTGGCCAATTAGCGGGCTGAGGGTAGCCCGCTACAGGGTATGAAATGTGCCTGTTTGGAGAATAAGTCTATTACAGTCCAGATCGCCGAAATGGCCTGCTGGTCTAACGTCGTGGCTCCTTTTGAGGACTAGGGTGCGTAGAGTCTCTGGGACGTAAAGTTTCATCCCTTTCCATGCTACGTCGTTCCTCCTTGTCAAAAGATGCTGATTGTCTCGGAACCAGGGGTCCGCCAATGTCTCTGTTTTGAGCCGTGTCGTCAGGTCACCCGCTGGTTGGCCCTGCTGGTCGCGATGCTGCCGTCTGGTGGTTACTTGACCCACTCCTTGAGGCAAGGGGATGATGGCATTCACCACCTGCTCCAATTCACTGTTGTACTGGGGCATTCGGGAGAGGGCATCGGCTAGAAAATTCTTCCCCCCTGGGATGTGTTTCAGCTCGAAGTTGAACCGATTGAAGTATTGGGCCCATCGGACTTGTCTGGGCGATAATTTCCGTGGGGCCCTAAGGGCCTCCAGGTTTTTATGGTCAGTCCAAACCTCGAACAGTGTCTGGTTTCCTTCTAGCAGATGTCGCCAGGTCAACAGCGCCCACCTCACTGCGAACGCTTCCTTTTCCCATGCTGCCCAGCATCTCTCTGTGTCGGTGAATTTGCGGGAAGTGTAGGCATAAGGCTGAAGGTTCCCTTGGCTGTTCTTTTGGAGTAGAACCGCTCCCACTGCCACGTCACTGGCATCTGTTTGGATGATGAAAGACTGGTTGTGGTCAGGATGTTTCAAGACTGGTTCTTTTGCACACATTTCTTTTAGTGTTTCGAAGGCTTGTAGGCAGGCCGGGCTCCACTGTAGAGGCTGTCCTGGGTGAGGTTTTGTTGCTGGACTCCCTTTTTTTAGGAGGTCGGTTAGAGGTTTGGCAATTTTTGCAAAAGAGGGGATAAATTGTCTGTAGAAGTTGGCGAACCCCAAGAAGCTTTGCAGTTGTCTGCGGGTGCGTGGGGGTCGCCAGTTAAGGACTGATTGTACTTTGGCTGGGTCCATTTCTATCCCCTTATTGGACACTTGGTAGCCTAAGTAGTCTAGCCGCGACTGGTGGAACTTGCATTTCGAGAGTTTGACATAGAGGTTCGCTTTCAGCAGTTTTTCGAGCACCTGGCAGACTAGGGGTATGTGTTCGTCTATGGTTTCCGTGTAAATGAGAATGTCGTCCAGGTAGACGAGGACCCCCTTATAAAGGTGATCATGTAGAACTTCATTTATCAGTTGCATGAACACCGCCGGTGCTCCCTGTAGTCCAAAAGGCATCACTTTAAATTGAAAACTTCCTAGGGGGCAGTTGAATGCTGTCTTCCACTCGTCTCCTTCCTTGATGCGTATGCGGTAGTAGGCTTCACGAAGGTCTAGTTTGGTAAAAACCTTCCCTTTGGCCAAGTGACCTAGCATGTCTTTCATGAGGGGGAGGGGGTATAAGTTGTGCACGCAGACCCTGTTTATCCCGCGAAAATCGACCACCAGATGCATGGAGCCGTCTTTCTTCTCCCTGAAGAAAACTGGTGCCGCTACCCGTGGTTTGGCTGGTTCGATAAAACCCCTTTGTAGGTTCTTGTCTATGTACTTTCGCAGTTCTTGCATTTCACAGGGTGTCATGGTGTACAATTTAGGTTTTCGTAGTTTCGAACCAGGGATGATTTCGATAGCACAATTGGCATCACAGTGGGCTGGTAGTACGTCACACTCGGTCTCGCTAAATACTTCTGCCAAGTCTTGGTACTCTTTTGGGATCTGGTCCGGGCCATGGGAGGTGCTGGAGGTGGCCGCCAGTTGCTCTGTTGTCACTTTACAGAGTGGGTTGGGCGCCTGTGTTGGAGGCGTCTTTTGTCCCTCTAGAGGGAGGGGTTGGACCCCCTGGGTGGGAGGAGGGGCCGTTTTCTCTGGTTGTGGCGGCAGGGGGTGGGGCCCCCTTGCTATCCTCAGTCTGCGGGTCCCTTCTTGCCACCAGATGGTGGGGCCCCACTTGTTCAGCCAGGAGAGTCCCAGTATGACTGGGTTGGTCATCTTGGGGGCTATTATGAACCGAATCATTTCCCAGTGATCCGCTAGCTCCAGCTTCACTGGCTCGGTCAAGTGTGTGGCGTCCGCCCCCCCTAGTAGGGATCCATCAACTTGCTGAAAACGGATTGGGTGGCTGAGCCTTTTTGCCCGGATCCCCAGTTTTAGGATTGTGGGTAGGTTAATCAGGCACCTTGTGCAACCCGAATCTACTAGGGCTTGGAAAGTCCCTTGGGTACCTGTTTTTGGGGCTGTTAGGCGTATGGGGAAAAGAAAAGGGTGGATGGGTGCGCTCACTATTGGGTCGTTCTCACCATTGTCATCGCCATCATACAGTTCGGGGGGTCGATTCACATAATCTGAGATCCCCCTATTTTCAGTCAGATGGGCAAAAACTTCTGCACTCGGGGAAAGTCTTAATGGTGCCTTGGTGGTGCGGCTGGGTCCTCGTTCCGGTCATGCCTTGGCTGGGGGCTCTGTTTTTTGGCCCCGGGGTTCCACACGCCGCTGCCAAATGCCCTCCCCCACATCTGTAGCGCCTCAGTGGACTCCATGGGGTGGGTAGCCTCTGGGTGGCCCGTGATGCTGTAGTTCCTGGTCTGGTAGACGGTTCCTGGTCCCGCTGGGTTTTCTCCTTTGCCTGTGGTTGTTTTAGCATGTCGTTGGCACGTAGCCCTCTCTCGACTTGCGTCACTATCCGGAACCAGTCAGAAAGTCGGTTCGGAATATCTCGATAAGTGGTCACTTGGGCGATTTGCTTATCTAAGTTTGTTCTAAAGAAGTATACTAGCAGTCGTTCAGGCAAAGGAGGTAAAGTCCCAACAATTTTCCTGAACTCACGGATATGTTCTTGGATAGGCTTCCCCCTCTGCATTAGGTGCCTAAGCTTGTCTTCTACATAGGGATCATCCCGTTTCTTCGAAGCGGGCTCGTAGCAGTTGTAAGAAACCATCTGCATGTTGCAGTTGAGGGGCCCTGTTTTTGTACTGGGCCACTGACCAGCTCCTTGCTTCTCCCTCCAGACCTTCTGCAATGGCACTGACCAGGGCCCTGGGGAAAGGGTAAAGGTGTGCGTAGCGCTCGATGTAAATCTCAGCTGCATCGAGAAATTGAGCTAGCAGGTCCAGATCCCCATTGAATTTCCCTCTGAATCTGGGTGGTTCCGCCCTCGGTGGCCACTCCTGCCATTGGGCTTCTTCATCATCTCCCATTTGGGTGCAGGGGGGTGATGCCGTGGCTGGGCTGGGTTGCTTGCTGAGCAGGGAGGAAAGCCCTGGGTGCATTTTGGAGCTTTCTTCTCTCATTTTTTTTTCCTTGTGTGTGTGTGGGGGGGGGGGTGGCTATGCTGCCGTTTAGAGAGCCATTGAACTTTCCCTCGTTACCTGGCACTTGGTGAGAGTCCAACGAAAGGCATCATAATTTTTTCCTCCCAGGTTGTTGATTTTGCAGCTTCCTGAGGCAAACCTCCCATGGAGAGTTGGCTTTCTTCCATGGCCTTTGAAAATGCTGTTTGTGTTCACAAACATCTGGAGGTCTGCCAACGTCGGCGTGGAGAAGCTTAAGAATGCATAAATATGTTTAGAAGAAAAGTTTTTGAAGAGATTTAGAATTTTCCTGGCTATCTGTCCGAGTGGAGTTGTCTTAAAAGAAATAAAGTGCCGCTCACATTTTGATAATAAAGAAAAAAAACCATTTATTTATTAGAACAACGTCCTCATGAACTCATATGTAGCCAGGAAATGACCTCTGCTCCAAATTCCCTCCCTTTCCTGGCTTGCTCCCTTATTCTTATTGGTCATTTTCTAAATCATTCTACTGCAGTTTTTCTTACTAATCTCACAGGAATTTAACCCCCTCCCCTTTACTATGTCAGCCCTGAACAAAATGCAACTTGAGAGGCTGACATCAAGTAAATAGAACTTTCTTTTTTCCTTCTTGTTTGAACTTTTTTTCTTTTGGGTTATATATGAATCTGAGTGGTTGAACTTTGGGGCTTGGTGGGCCTAGGTGGATTACAAATTTATTAAATTCACTAAATCTATCAAGAAAAGAAAGGATTAGGGTTTGAAGAACCTGAAGATTAATAAGGAACTTTATTTTTTTATTTTTTCTTCAACTTTCCTCTTTTTTGGACCAAAATAACAGCAAATTTGAAACTCTTTGGAGACTTTGGTGGTGGTTTGATTTGTGAAAATACTTGTTAAGTGGAAGTTGGTGGGGGATTGAGGAAATACTAGAAGATTGTTGTGTTATTGCTGATTATTCTTTTTAAAAGTTTTGAAGATCTTAAGCTTACTCAAAATGACTAGCACTTCAAATTTAAGCAAAGCAGGGAGAAAAAATACATCTGCGCCATCAGCAGCAGCAGCTGCATCCAATCCAGTAAGTCAAAGATCTTTGGATAGTATGTGGCAGCAGGAAAAAAAGAACATGATGAATACGATGCAAGCAGAATTTAAATTAATGCTCCAAACATTTCAAGAAGCCACAACAAAACATTTTGAAGACATGAAGGAAAGAATGAAAAAGATGGATGATAAATGGAGAACATTCAACAGACAATAATGAAAAATGAACAAAGGATGCAGAAAATAGAAGAGAAATCAGAAGAAACAGAGAAAAAAATGAAAGAGATGGGTGATAGACTTACACAGGCAGACAAAAAACTTGAGAGAACAGCAATTATGTTGGAGATGGATAAAGCTGAATACTTCTTGAGATTCCAGAACATTGAGGAAGAAGAGGGGGAAAACCTTGCAGAGATAATGGCAGAATTGTTGGTGGATGCCATTGAGGGGGACAAGCAAGAGATGTTTGTTGGGATGGATGAAATATTTAGAGTATACACAAGATATGTGTCAAGAAATAAATTACCTAGAGGTACATGTGAGATTTACCAAGAAGGCACTAAGAACAGAGACACTTCAAAGAGCAAGCGATAACCCATTGAAATATAAAGGAAGAGAAATAACAGTTCTGAAACAAGTTCCTAGAAGAGTAAGAGACACAAGAAAACAATACCAATTTCTGACAAGACAATTAATTAAGCATGAAGAAAATTTTGGATGGCTGATACCTGAGGGAATCCTGGTGACCTGGATGGATCAAAGGCATAGATTGGATACTATAGAGCAGTGATGGCTAACCTTTTTGATCTTGCGTGCCGAAAACACGTGTGCCCACACTCATAATAAAATGCACGCATGACACTCCTCCTGTGCATGCGCGCAACCCCGACTCCTGCATGTGCATGACCCCCTCCCTCCTAGCAATTGCCTCCTAGCAATTTGCCTCCTTGCAGCAAACAGCAAACATCCTGCTTTCATTTCATTTTCATTTTCAGCACATCCTGATTAGCACAAGAAAAAAAAATCTGCCTCCCAGCAATTTGCCTCCTTGCAGCAAACAGCGGAGGCCCACACGGCAATAGTCAATGGCAATCCCTGCAGCCTGAAACAGCTAAGGGTCAGGAGGCCGATCCAACCGACAATCAACTGCTTGTGCTAATTAGGCTGTGCTGAAGCTGAAACAGGCTGTTTGCTGTTTGCTGCTTGCTGCAAGGAGGCAAATTGCTGGGAGGCGGAGGCCAAAGGGTGGGGGCCAACGAGTGGGCGGGGCTACATTTGGTGTATAAGATGCACCCAAATTTTCACCCTCTTTTAGGGGGGAAAAAGTGTGTCTTATACTCCAAAAAATACAGTAGTTATATTCTCGATGGCTTGTATAGTGTTTTAAATGCACTTTGATTAAACAACAGCGCTGCAGAGACCCGAAAATCAGGTGGCTGGTGGGAGGCACGCGCACAGAGCTCAGCTGGGATGAGGGCTTGTGTGCCATAGGTTCGCCATCATGGCTATAGAGAAAGCAGAGCAATTTTATGATGAGCAATTTGGATCATATGAGGAAAAAAGAAAGAGACAGGAGATAGATGACAAGAAACAAGAAAAAGCATCAGAAGGAGGAAACACACAACAAAAAGAAGATGAAACAGAATGAAAGGAGAGAGCAGAATGAGAAGGTGCAAAGATAAAAGAACAGAGAGAAATAAGAGTGACCAGAACAATAAGACCTATCTAAAAGTAAAACTATGGAAGATGAAATAAAACTACTGTCGATTAATATAAATGGACTGAATTCTATGAAAAGGACTTTTAACAAATTAGGAAGGTTAAAATTAGATTTTATTTGTCTTCAAGAGGTCCACATCAAAAACAACAAAATAAATTATTGGAATATCCTAAAATTGGGAAACTATATTTCTCATTAGCACATCAAAAGACAAGAGATGTGGTTTTATATATTAAAGAAACAATAAAAGCAAGACAAATTTTTGCAGATGAAGAGGGGAGGATATTGATGGTGGAGGTAACAATAAACTATAAACAAATACTTTGGTAGCAATATATGCACCAAATTTTAAACAATAAAATTTTTATGAAAAATTTCATAAGAAAATTACTGAATTGGAGTATGAAAATGTTTGTGTGGTAGGAGATTTCAATGCTATTGGAGATGCAGAAATGGACTATAAAAGTAGTAAAGTAAATAAATCTAGAAAAATGCTTCAAAAAATGTTCTTTAAAATGGTGGAAGAAATAGGTATTCAAGATGTATGGAGAGAAATAAATCCTAAAAGAAATCAATACTCATTTTACTCAAATAGACATATGTCCTGGTCAAGAATAGATATGATATGGATGTCACCGGAGTTAAAGTAAAATGTGCAAGACATAGAAATAGAAGCAAGCATTTGGGCAGCTCATAATCCAATTGGAGTTAAGTGGAAAGGACAAAAGAGAAAATGGAGATGGACATTGAATCAATCAATACTAAAAGACAAAGAATTTATACGAAGTATGGAAAAAGAAATAGACTTTTTTTTCAAAGAGAATAGAAAAGAAGAAACTTCATTACAAAATGTATGGGACACTGCTAAGGCATACATTTGGGGACTAGCTATAACATATACAGGGGAAAAAACAAGAAAAAGAAACAAAACCAAAAGACATTAGCAGAAGAATACAAGATACTGGAATTAGAATTACAGAAAGAACCAAACAAGAAGATTTTAAAAAATCAAATGGAATTAATAAAACATAAAATAAATCTACTAGATGAAGAAGAATTGGCACAAAAAATCAAAAATGCTTAACAGAACTTTTTTGAAAATGCAAACAAGCCAGGAAGATGGTTGGCATATAAAGAGCCTGAGTGGCATAGGAGGTTAATGCCTCCTACTAAGGCAGTAGTTAACATCCAGCTGCCTGCAATTACTGCGAGTTCAATCCTAGCCAGGCTCAAAGTCGACTCAGCCTTCCATCCTTTCTAAGGTGGGTAAATTGAGGACCCAGTTTGTGGGGGCAATAAGCTGACTTTGTATAAATATACAAAAGTATGAAGGCTATTTATTTATTAATAAATAAATAAATAAATTTCTTAATGCCTTGTAAGCTGCCCTGAGTCTCCAGAGAAGGGCAGCATATAAATCAATTTTTTTTAAAAAAACTGAAAACAGAGAAAGAGAAGAAATAGATACATAGGCTGGTAGATGAGAAAGGAACTTTATACTACCAAAATGAGGATAAAAAAATAATAATTCAAGATTATTTTGAAAAACTGTATGAGCAAGAGAAAGTTTCAGAAGAGAAAATTAAAGAATATTTGGAAAATGCGGAACAAACTAAAGTACCAGAAACAGTGAAAACTATGTTAAATGAATGAATATCAATGATGGATTTGTCAGAAGCAATCAAAAGACAAAAGAGCAATAAAACACCAGAACCAGATGGGCTACCGGCAGAATTTTACAAATGTTTACAAGCTACCCTAGGGCCTAGGCCCATCAATGTTGGAAGTCTATAATGAAGTATTGATTGATGCAAAGGTTCCAGATTTGTGGATGGAAGCAAATATTATTCTGATTCCGAAAGAAGACTCCGATTTAATGCAGATAAAAAACTATAGGCCCATATCTTTACTGAATGCTGAATATAAAATATATGCTTCAATAATGGCAGAGAGACTAAAAAGGTTTCTAAATGAATTTATATATTCAGACCAAAATGGCTTCTTGCCTAAGAGACAGATTAAAAACAATATGAGAATGATTTTATATACATTGGAATATTATGAAGCACCTCCAGGAAAACAAATGGTGTTGATCTTCTTAGATGCACGGAACGCATTTGATAATGTAAATTGGCAATTTATGCTGTTACAACTAAAATCTACGGACTTTGGTGAGATATTTATTAACATGATAAAGGCAATATATCATAAACAAATGGCAAAGGTGATGGTAAATGGAGATACGACAGAGAATTTTAATATAAAAAAGGCACAAGACAAGGATGTCCACTATTTCCTTTACTATTTCTATTGACATTGGAAGTGTTAAATAGAAATATTAGACAAGATATAGAAATTAAAGGTATGAAAATAAAAAAGGAACAATATAAACTACAGGCGTTCGCAGATGACTTGGTCTTTATCTTGGAAGACCCACAAGAAAATGGACTTAAATTATTTAGGAAAATAGAAGAATATGGTGAAGTTGCAGCACTGAAAATAAACAAAGAAAAAACTAAAATAATAGTTAAAAATGTTACAGACACACAGAAAAAGAACTAACAAGAAAAATAGGTATACAGATAGTCAAGAAAGTTAAATATTTAGGAATTCAACTAACGGCAAGGTGTGTAATGATTAAAGAAGATAATTATTTTAAATTGGCACAACAAATTAAAATGGACTTGGAGAAGTGAAAAAATCTACAATTATCATTGATAGGAAGAGTAGCCACTATAAAAATGAATATCTTGCCAAGACTACTATATTTACTTCAAACAATACCAATAAAACTGGAAAAAATATTTTGAAGAATTAAATAAAACAATATTAAAATATATCTGGCAAGGGAAAAAATCAAGGATAAGTTTGAAAATGTTGCAAGATTCTCAAAATAGAGATGGTTTTGGGCTACCAGATTGGGAATTGTATTATCAAGCTTCGATACTTACTTGGGTGAAAGAATGGATTGGCTTGAGGAACAAACATGACCTTGGAGGGACATGATCTTGAATGAGGTTGGCATGCTTTTTTATGGTATGGAAAAAAACAAAATACATAGCTATTTCCAAAGACACTATGTTAGGAATGCATTATTATTAGTATGGGAGAAAATTAAAGAACAACATTTGAAAATACTGGTCTGGCTCTCCACAATGGAGGCACTGATTTATCCAAATGTTATTGACATAGAGAATGTTACCAGATATAAAGATATTTTAAATGAAAAGGGGGAACTTAAAACTAAACAGGAACTGAGTGAGCAAGGGATTGAAATAACATGGTGGTCATATGTGCAGATACAATCTAGATATGAGAAGGATGTTAAAATGTATGGTTTAAATAAAGAATTAACAGAATTAGATCAGATATTAACAGGGACAGATGAAAAATTAATAAAGAAAATATATAGCTATTTGTTAAGTATTAAGATGGAAGATGAACAAGTAAAAGAGACAATGATAGTATGGGCTAAAAATTTTGGCTATTCAATTGAGTTAGATCAATGGCAGGAATTATGCGATAGAAATTATAAACTAACAATGTTTACTGCATACAAAGAAAATCTGTATAGTGTTTTATAGATGGCATTTTCCACCCGCAAGGTTAGCAAAGACGTTTAAGGATAATTCTGCAAAATGTTGGAAATGTCACCAGATGCCTGGTTCATACTATCATATGTGGTGGACATGTCAAAAAGGGAAAAAATTGAACAAAAATACATACATGACTGGAAAAAATGATAAAACAACATATAGATTTGAAACCAGAGACACTTTTGTTGGGCATTTTACCAGAGAAGTATAACAAAGGGAATGTATATCTGATTTTGCATGTATTGACTGCAGCGAGTATAGTATTTGCACAAAAATGGAAAAGTGAAGAGATCCCAACAGATGAAGATGTGATTAGAAAAATATTAGAATGTGCAGAAATGGATAAGCTAACACAATTAAGGAAAAGAAACTGAATATTTTTTGACTTGGGACACATTTTATCAATGGCTAGCTGACAAAAACAGGAGCTAGAAACAGGGAAATATATGGAAGGATCAGTGATATAAGGAAGGTATGTTAACTTGGTTAAACAAATATTAAAATAATTGATATTAATGCAATCAATATTGTTGTAAACACTTTGATTATTTCCTAAAATGATTTGTACCCAGACAACACACTGTTCAATTGAAATTGGAATTTTTGTATGTTATAAAATAAAATAAAATAAAATAAAAACTTATTACAAAAAAAACCATTAACTATTGCAGGTGAAGTCTCACCTTCCAAAGCACTTTTCTTTTAAGGGTGTCATGTGCCTGGGTCTTGACGGTTTCGCTACCTTCTTTTCTAATTCTAGTTCCAATTCACCCTAGGTAGCTGGTTGGTAACTATTGTCACTGCGTTATTTTGTATTTGCTAGCTGAGCTTCCATTCTGAACATTACGGTAGCTTGCCAGAGAACCTTATTTCTAAGATAAGAACTACTTTGAACTACTGTGCATGTCTACATGCTTTCTTTCTAACTTCCTGACTTACTTTCTCTTTTGTCCATCTCTGAGATAAACTGCCGGCAAGATGTAGTTAGCTAGTTGTTTGGTTTTTTTTACTTTTAAAATAAAAATGTTTTTTAGAAGAATACATTCGGGTTTTCTTTCTTTGAGGTTATACACCATGGAAAACAAGATCCAGTCACCTCTAATTAATTACAATTTTCCCCAGGGGAGGAACGAAGCTGATTCACACTTCGACAATGGTAGCAGACGACGGTTTGATTTATTTTTGTTTCCCTTGGCTGTTACTCAACTGATAAGCAAATAGGCTATTAAGCTTAGTTTTTCTCAGCTACTGAGGTACGCTGATTTTTTTTATTGCAAATATGCCAAGAAAGAAAAAGAAACCCAAATATAGAGCACAGTCTGCTGAAGACATAAATCTCTCTGATCTCCCTGATCTCTCTCATGAAGATGTGAAAAGGCTTTTACACAGGCTTTCAACTTTTCAAACACCAATTGCTTCAGGAACCAGGCTGGAGGAAGGTGATGTTGAAGGAGCTATTGGAACTGCTTATCTTGAAGATGACGTGCTGTTACTGAGGTCAGTGACGCCCTCTTCTAATTTTGCATGCTCACAAGGAATTCCTAAATAAGCCCAGGAATTTGAAAGGCTTGGTGCCAAACCTAAAATTCCACAAACGGCTGGGTTTTCTTTACCCAAAGAGATAGCTGAAACTCCTTTAAGCCCTGAAGAAACTCACTATTCTCCTGTGCAAAGCTATATTGATCAAATAGAGTTTCTGGAACATGAACTGCACAAGGCAAAAGCTTTCATTTCTATATTTAAGCCAGATAAGCGGGACTCTCGTCTTTTTCAAATTCCTGAGTCCTCCATTTTGCCTCCTTCTTCAAAGCCAAAGCCACTCCCCCAGGAGGGTTTTGTGTCAGGCAAATCAGAACAGAGAGCTGTGTACACGTCACATGTGTCTAGTGATGTTGTCCCTTCTCAGATTTCACATGATGTTGATAGAGAAGCAAAGCTAACTCAACCAAGTCTGCAGGCTGCAACACCACACATGTCTCCACAGGCTCAATCATTAGCACCCCCTGGTGGTGCTGATGGCTTTTTTGTCCAAATTCCTAATTTAGATGGGGCACAACAATGCTTAATGCAGCAATGACAAGTGTCAGTCCCTCCAGCAGCCCATATTAATATGGCAGCTCATGCACAAGTGGCAGCCAGAGTACAGCAACCTCAGCTTCAACCACAAGTGCCTTTACTTTCACAGCCAGTACCTCAGGTGTACATTCCTCAACAGGCATCTTCTATTGTTCCACTGGCTGGTGATTCAAAATTAAAGGGTTCAGGACAAAACTATAAAGCATGGGTCAGTGAGGTTGGACTTTTACTCCATAGAGAAGGTACCCATTGCATGGTGTTTAATCCTCCTGACCAGCCATGGACTCCTGACAGAAGAGACTTAGACACTAAAGCATGCACAACATTATTGATGTCCATGGATACTGAACTGCAGATTACTTTTCCACCTGATGCAACTGCCCAACAAATTTGGGCCCAATTAGAAACATGCTACCGTCCTGTTTCAATTGAATCTACATGTTTGCTCTTGTCTGAGTTCCATGGTTCGAGATTAAAACCTGGTGAATATATTGGAGAACATTTAACTAAAATGAAAGGAATGAGAAAGGATTTGGGTGAAAGAGCCTATAATATTGATGATTGTCAAATGATCAGCATTATTATTAACTCATTGAATTATGAATGGAAAGATGCCATCACAAAGATTAATCAAGTGCCCATTGCTCAACGCACAGTGGATCATGTATGCAGAATTTTATCCTCCTCAATGTTGACCCTAACCCTGAGGAATATCCTCCTCAGGGTTAGGGTCAACATTGTTATCCGGATCAAGGTTAGGGTCAACAGTGGGGTTAAGGTCAACATCAGATTTGGGACCCCAGTATGACACTGGAGGCTTGCCCTGAGATGATTGCACCTTAGGCTTGTTCTGAGGTGATTGTCACACAGCTGAGCTACTGAGTCTGCACGTATAAATCCCATAATTCCCCCAGTCGGAAAAGGTGGTGAGAAGCAGGAGAAGGAAGGAAAGAGCAATGATGCCATAAAGGAGAGATGAGAATAAAAGATAAACAATAATAAGAAGAGAAGAAGCCTGTAGAACCCAAAAGGCAAACAACAGCAGCAATGGCCAAAGTGGCATGTTCAAATGACAGAACAAAACAGAGCATTTAAGGTGAGTCACGGAGCAGCCTGAGGTGAACCTGCGCCCCCAGTGATGTTGGGACATGGGATAGATGGACGCTGTCACTTAAACAAGAGCTTCAACACAATGTCATCTTCAGCACCAGGGGCCATGCCGCCACAGTCCATTCATTGGCATTGGCATTATCAGGCAGGGCGGTGTTCTGACCCAGCCTTCACGAGCCCCACTCAATAGCCTACTCATGAGGAGAAACCTCTTTTATTTAGCAAGGCAGGAATACACGGCGTTCACTGTCAAAGCTCCAGGTCACACATCCTTAGGTGATTCACAAGCCATAGCAGTCTCTGAGTTCCCCGCAGGGAGCCTCAATTAGCACTTCAATCCCAACACAAAGAGTTCTGACCAGCCTGGTTAGTGGCAAGGAAATCCTGGCAAGGAATCCACTGGAGGGAACTCTTCTGGAGCATGAACGGACGTCTCCGACAACCACACCTCCCACACCCCTCCTCCTTATATCCCAGCCAGGGAGGGGCTTGTTAACATCTCCTTTTCCTGGATAACTGGCCCTCAGTCCTGCATTGCCCTCCTCTCCACACTTCTCTGCGCATATGCACATCTGGGACAGCACCCAGCTGTTCCTACTCCTTGCTCAGCTCAGGCCCCGAAAACAGCTGTCTCTCCGCCTGAGCATGAGTAGATGGGCCCTGCTCTGCACTGGCTCTGAGACCTCCTGCTCTTCAGAGCCTTCTGCCGGCTCCGATGGTAACCCAGGCACCCCCTCCATCTCCTCTGACTCATTTGACTGGACTGCCATCTCCACTGGCAGTTGACGAACCACAACAGGAGGAAGCCTTCAGGCGAGAGTGGTGAATCCAGGTGAAGATGCCAGCAACCTTAACGGTGGTATGCGTTGTAAGGATGAGAAATGGGCCTCTCCAGTTCTCCGACAGAGGGTCAATGGCAGGCCAGGATTTGACGAGCACCCAATCACCAGGGAGGAAGGGGTGTAGTGGATGGTTCAAGGCAGGAGGATAGACAACCTAAACAGCTTCAGAAATAGAGGAGACATTTTCGGAAATAGAGGAGACAAAAAAAAAAGAAAAAAAGAATGCATGCTCAAAGATGGCAGCTTGTAGATGATCTTCCGATGCCATGGTAAAATGAAAGGGCCTTTGTGGATTCTTGGAGGAGCCGAATATTAGCCTCTGGCCCTGGCCCAGTAAGGCAAACATAAGGTCGGTCATGCGTAGGGCTTTTTAGCTCCCTATGACATCTTGGTGGCCAACTGGAGCGGAGGAGCGCCACGGAGCCGAGGAACGCTGCAGAGGAGCGGAGGAATGTTGCGAGCGTTTCGAGGCTCTGGCTCTGGCGGCGGGAGATTCGTTGAGGCCGAGGGCAGTCGCGGCCTGCTCGGAGTCCCCTGCAGTGATGGTGGGAGTGGTGGAGGGGGTGGAGGTGATGGTGGCTTCTTGCGGTATTGCTCCCCTCCCCGAAAGCCCACGGCTGCCTGTGTCGGCGGTGACATTGGTCACGGCGGCGGTGACGGTGATGGCGGCAGGTAAAATGGCAGCCGCTGGGGACAACGCCGCGGGGAACGGTGCTGCCCTGGCTGAACTTGTGAATTTCTGACTATTTTCGATCTTTGGGTTATTGTCAGCTGTGGAGGGGAGGACAGTCGGTGCAGGCTGTTTTATCTGGAACAGCCTGGTTGGTGGCTCCTTCGAAGATCTGGTATTTAAGGGGGACAGGAAGATTTGGTGAGACTGGTGGGACCGGGAAGGGCTGGGCGATGGTGTGGGACTGGCCTGCCGCCCTGGTCCATCTCCCCCGCTCCTCTCCCTCCCACTCCCATGACCCGGTTGTGGGCGTGGTAGGGGTTGCTACCTCCCAGACTGTACCCTGCCTGTTTTTCGACTCATCTCCCCCCCTGGACACTATCACAGCTGACCCCCGGCTCCGGCTGCATCATTTGCATCATTTGTACCATCTGCATTTGCACTTGTACCATCTGCACCTGCAACGTCTTGCTGTGAGAAGAGGTTCCAGCCTGGGAGCGGGCACCGAGGGAGTCGACTTTTGCTGCTGCTGCCTACCAGATAGGACTCCATCTGTTGATACCAGTCGCCATGAGAGGGCGACTAGGTTATTACTTCTCTGGGGTCAGTGGCCTGAGACTCCTCTTCACTGCCGTGAGAGGACAGTGAAGCCCGATGGACCCGCGCCGGAACTGGAGGACTCTCTCTCTTGGACCTTGTTGTCTTGACTATGTTGACTATGACCTTTGAATTCCTGGCCTTATTCATTCTCCCAGGCAAATTGGGATGTATTCATCAGCCGAACTCTTGGTGCTGCGAGATTCCCCTCTCTTGCAGGCCTGGCCCTCTACGTTAATGAGGGCCTACCTTAATGACAGGTTTTGGGACCCCGAGAGGTGGCATGCAGCAAGGAGGGTGAGGGTTCTTTAAAGAAGGCTTTCAATGAATTTTTAGGGGGTTCCGGGGAGGGTGTGGGTGGGGATAGGAATGGACCTGGAGGGGTCCTCGGAGTTTCAGAACAGCAGAGTGAGTCTGAGGGTCATGGAGGGAGGAGATGGGGAGAGGGTTTAGAAAAGGTGCCAGGGGAAGAGGAGAAGGGCCATTCCATCAGCATAGTGGATGGGAGAGGCAGATATGGTGGGCGCAGGGGGCCGTATCACGTTCGAGGAGTACGCACCTGCTATTTGCGAGCGGTGGCATGCTCCGGCCCCCAGGGCACCTCCTGTAATCCTGGTTTTGCAGAGCCTCAGGGCCTGAGCCTTCGGCTGATGTTGTGGAACGTCACGTCTGCTGTAACTAAAGCCCCTCTCATTCATGATCTAATTCAGGAGGGGGGTGCAGACCTGGCAGGGATTACGGAAATCTGGTTGGGCCAGGAGGGGGGGTTCCCTCACTGAGATGTACCCACCAGGTTTCCATGCATTTCATCAGCCGAGGGCCCAGGGGAGGGGCGGAGGGGTAGTGGTGATTATTAAGGAAAGTCTGGCTCTGAGGGAGGCCACTGTTCCTCAGGTAGCCAGTTGTGAGTCCCTCTTTGTGAAGTGGGGTCATGGGGTGCAGGTGGGTCTGCTGATCACATACCTGGCTCCCTGCCATGTAGTGGCAGCCCTGCCTGAGCTGCTCGATGTAATAGCCGGGGTGGCGGTGGATACCCCCAGACTTATGGTTATGGGGGATTTCAACCTGCCATCCATCGGTGAAATGTCGGAAGCAGCTCAGGAGTTCATGGCTTCCATGACGGCCATGGACCTGACCCAGTTAGTTCATGACCCCACCCACATCAGGGGACACACACTGGACTTGATTTTCGTCTCTGGTCAGTGGCTGAATGATCTTGATTTAGGGGAGTTAGTCATCAATCCCTTGTCATGAGCAGATCATTCGCTCCTTCGGCTGGACTTTTGGACTGCTTCCCTTCGTCACAGGGAGACGGAACCGACCAGGTGGTTCCGTCCCAGGTGCCTGATGGACCCGGATAGGTTCCTAACGGAGCTTGGGCCATTCCCAGAGGCTCTGGCTCATGACTGAAGAACTGGTAGCCGCCTGGGATAGGGCGGCTGCTGGAGCTTTGGACCACGTCGTGCCTTTGCGGCCTCTGACCTGGTGCCGATCTCAATTAGCTCCTAGGTTTTCTGAGGAGCTGAGAGAGATGAAGCACTGGAAAAGACACCTAGAGAGTGATTGGAGGGCCAGCCGCACCGAATCTGACCAGACACTGGTAAGGTCTTACATCAATACCTACCTAGTGGCAATAAGAGTGGCGAAACATAACTATTTCTCCACTCTTATTGCATCTGCAGAGAACCACCCAGCTGCCCTGTTTAGGGTGACCTGCTTCCTACTGGAGATGGGAGTGCGGGATGATCCCTTGTAGGGTAGAGCTGAGGATTTTGTGCAATATCTGCATGATAAAATCGCTCAGATTCGGGATGGCCTGGACTCCGATTGGGTAGCCTCGGATGGGATGATGAGGGTGGACCTTGAGAATGTTATCCAGGAGGAGTTTGACCCTGTGGCTCCCGAGGACATGGACAGGATTTTGGGGAGACTAAACGCTACCACATGTTTATTGGACCTGTGTCCCTCCTGGCTGGTACTGGCCTCCCGGGAGGTTACACGAGGCTGGTTCCAGGACATTATCAATGCTTCTCTGAGTGAGGGTGTCTTCCTTGCCGCCTTGAAAGAGGCAGTGGTGAGGCCCCTCCTCAAGAAGCCTTCCCTGGACCCGGCTATATTAGCTAATTATCGTCCAGTCTCCAACCTTCGCTTCGCGGCGAAGGTTGTTGAGAGTGTGGTGGCGTGACAGCTCCCTTGATACCTGGATAAAGCGGTCTATCTGGATCCATGCCAGTCAGGTTTCAGTGCGGGATACAGCACGGAAACGGCATTGATCACATTGGTTGATGATCTCTGGAGGGCTCGGGACAGGGAATGCTCCTCAGTCCTGGTCCTCCTCGATCTCTCAGCGGCTTTTGATACCATCGATCATGGTATGATGCTGCGTCGGTTGGGGGGATTAGGAGTAGGAGTCACCATGATGTGGTGGTTCTCCTCCTTTCTCTCTGACCGTACGCAGTCTGTGTTGACAGGGGGACAGAGGTCGACCTCAAGGCACCTTACTTGCGGGGTGACGCAAGGGTCAGTCCTCTTGCCCCTCCTGTTCAACATTTATGTGAAGCCGCTGGGTGAGATCATCCGTGGTTTTGGGGTGAAGTGTCAACTGTATGCCGATGACACACAGTTGTACATTTCTACCCCAGACCACCCCAATGATGCCCTTGACGTGATGTCCCATTGCCTGGAAGCCATGCGGATCTGGATGGGGAGGAACATGCTCAGACTCAACCCTTCCAAGACAGAGTGGCTGTGGCTTCCAGTGCCCCAATATAGCCAGCTGATACCATTGCTGGCTATTGGGGATGAGAGCTTGCCCCCCTCAGAGAGGGCTCGCAACTTGGGCGTCCTCTTAGATACACAGCTGTCTTTAGATGATCATATGATGGCCATGGCCAGGGGGGCTTTTTATCAGGTTCACCTGATCTCCCAGTTGCGTCCCTTCCTGGATCGGGATGCCTTACGCACAGTCACTCACACCCTTGTCACATCCCGTCTGGACTACTGTAACACTCTCTTGTTACACCCTTGAGGTGGTTGTATTAGTGCAGTGCACATATGCAGGAGAGCAAGTGGGAGGGCCTGAACCCATGTGGGATGTGTTTCTTGTGCAAGCTTAGCCAATTGGTACTTGAGGATGCCATTGGCTCATTCCACCTGCCCAGATGACTGGAGTGATAAGTGGTATGGTGCTGTCAATCAATGCCCAGGGCCTGTGCTACCTGTTGCATGATGTTAGAAACAATATGTGGGCCATTGTCAAAGCCGATGCCTTGATAAGGAAGAGAAAAGCGTGGAATGATTTCCTTTAAAAGAGCCTTAACTACTTCCCTTGCCTTGTTGGTGCAACAGGGAAAAGCTTCTACCCATCCGGAAAAGGCATCTACAAAGACCAGCAAGTACTTGAACCCTTGTTTATGTGGAAGCTCAGTGAAGTCCACTTCCCCAAATCTGCCTGGAGCATGGTGTTGCCTACACTTACCCAAGTGGAACTTTTGAGGTTTAACAGGATTGTTTCTACCCAGAACCTAAACTAAATTCACCAAAATAATTTTGTGAAGAAGGGAGACTCCAGAGAGAAGGAGGGAGGGAATTGTTAGTATTTTCCCCCTCCGGAAGCGGCGAGTGAAAGTTTGGAGCGGTTTACACACCCGCTGGAAGTGAAAGTGAAGCAAAGAGAAACTATTCATAACTGGAAGAGAAAGACTGGATTGAGTACCTTAATAAGACATTTTTTAAGATATAGATATGATGTATTTCTTTGGAGTTATTTTTTTCTAAACCTCTTTTTGGCTACATTTAGTGAGTTATTTTTTTTCTTTCCGGACTCCTAATTTATAGTGGAAAGGAAAAAGAAAGTAAGGCTGCCATCTACTGGCTAAAGTTGGTATATATACCTTGAACTGGTATATACCTTGAACTGGTTAGACTCGATAAAAGACTGATAATACTTTATTTTGAGAACGGCTACATCTTGTGCTAGGGAACAGATTAAAGACTAAGCCTTGTTTTGGAAACTACTGTGGGAAAAGCAAGATTGGGACAGCTATAGAGAAGAATTCTCTCTGGATCTTTGTGGATTATAAATACTTTTGGTTGATGGATGGAAAGGTGAAAAGACTAACACATATATTGCAGAGGTGAGAAGAAAACTTTAGGTTTAGTTTGACATACATTATTATTATTATTATTATTATTATTATTACTACCATTTTTTTCTTTTCTTTTTGAAAATTGGACTACCAAAGACTGGGGATGCAGCGGGCCCTATGGATTACAAATATTAATTGATAGAATATAAAAGACATTTTTAAGGACAAACAATTTTCCTCCTTCCCTTTTCCTTTTTTGATTTTTTTCCTTTTTCTTTTCTTTATTATTTTTTCTTTTTTTCTCCCTGGTGGACTGATTCTGTAAATGATTGGAACAGTAAAAAGTCAAGACTGGGGCTACAGTGGGCCCTATGGATTGCAAATTCAATCAATTTTGATTTTGGTATTGAACTATCGAAATATTGAGATATTGAGACACTGAGACATTGAAGACTGACTGAATTTAAATTGAAGAGAGTTGAAGCTGTAATATGGTTTTCTTCTTTTGATATGTGGGTTATCCTTATTGAATATGTGGGATATTGAAGTGTGGTTAGCTCTTGGTTGGTTTATCTTTTTGGTTGATAATAGGATTGGTGGAAATATTCATTGTTAGTTTATAAATAGAGGGAAGAAGGAAAGAAGAAATTAACACTAGCCGTTGAGATGTCAACCTCAAATATAACCAGACTAGGAAAGAAGTCATCTTCCACATCATCATCCGCATCCTCAAACCCATCTAAGTAGAGGTCGATTGAGAGTATGTTGCAGTTGGAAAAATCAAATTCATCCCAAAAAGAGGTATTAGCGATGCTCCAGCTGTTACAGGAATCCATGACCAAAAGCTACAATGAGATAAGGAAAGACAGGGGAAGTGAGAAACGATGCAGGAGAGACGAAAGAAAAGATTCAAAATATGGATGAAAAACTTGAGAATTTCCAACAAATGATAACAAAAAACAAGCAAAGAATTCAAAAAATGAAAGAAAAAACAGAACAAATAGAGAAAAAAGTAGAGGATATAAATTATAAATCGACACGCACAAATAAAGAGCTAGAAAACACCGTGATAATGTTGGAATCAGAAAAAGCTGCCCATTTCCTGAGATTCCAGAATATAGAACAGGAGAAGGGAGAGGACCTACCAGAGATACAGTAATGGAAGAGTTGCTGGCAAAGGCGCTAGGAATAGACAAGCAGGAAATGGAAATCAATGAAACTTTTAGAATTTACACAAACTAAGCAAGAAGATATATACTTCCTAGAGAAGTGCACGTAAGGTTTGTGAAAAAAATTGATGAGAGACGAGATACTCAACAAGGCAAAAGATGAACCATTGGAATATAAGGGGAAACAATTGGTAGGCTTGAAACAGACTCCTAGGAGAGTAAGGGAACTTTGAAAAAAATACCATTTCTTGACTACGGTGCTGATCAAATACAATGTAAATTTCAGATGGTTGATACCTGAAGGCATATTAGTCACCCGGCAGGAAAAAAGACATAGACTAGATTCACTTGATAAAGCAATGGAGTTTTATGATAACCATTTTAACTTGGAAGACAAACAGGAAATAAGAGGAGAAATAGTGCAGAAAGGCCAAGAAGTACCAATGACAGAAGGAAAATATTTACAACAAGTTGAGAGTGAAAAGGAGAAAAAAGAATGTGCAGAATGAGAAGGAGCAATAGCAAAAGAACCCAGATAAATAAGAACCAGGAGTGTAAGACCTAGATATAAGTAAAGCAATGCAAGAAGAAACAAAGATATTATCAGTCAATATAAATGGGCTAAACTCCCCTATGAAAAGAAAAAAAATATTTTCACAACTACAAAGACAAAAATTGGACATAATATCACTTCAAGAAGTACATATTAAGAAACACCATTATAAACTATTGGAATATCCTAAACTGGGAAAATTATTTCACTCAGTATCACAACAAAAAAGAACAGGGGTGGTACTATACGTTAAAGAAACAATAAATGCCAAACAAATCTTCAAACATGAAGAAAGGAGAATTTTGATGCTGGAGGTGACTTAAAATCAAAAACAGACACTCTTGGTTGCCATATATGCACCAAACAATGGACAAGAAGAATTTTACAAAAAAATTCCACAAAAAGATACTTGAAACAGAATACAAAAATATTTGTCTTATAGGAGACTTTAATGCAATAGTTGACTCAAAACTTAACTACAAAAGTAGTAAATAAAAAACCAGGAAGGACCTTACCCAGAACCTTTGTTAAAATGAAAGAAGAACTATCTGTCAGGTTCCATAAAGACTGGAAAAATAAACCTCAGTATGCAAAAGCAGTAACCAAGTCTGTTTATCTTGATATCAGTACTAACTGACCACCTTAAATTGTTAGAGAAAGGAATCTTTGTTGGAGCTAACGCTCCATGGTCCCCATCACCTTTTAATTAGTATACAGTTCTACCCCAGTGCAATCACTCAATTATCCAATTACCCCATATCCTCCCTCTCCCTCCCCAATCCATCACAAGCCACTTCAGTTGTTCCAGCTGCTCTGTCTTTCCTTAAAGTGATAAGGTTGATAAACTGCTTCAGTGCATGACCCTGACGTCATCTAGCATGCAGCTGGGAAGTCGAACTGGGAGGCATGCCTCGGGGCTGACCTAGGAGACCAGGCACACAGTAAGGGTCGTCGGTGAAAGTGTGCAGCAGCGGAATAGCGATCCCCACACAAATGGCTGCCCCAAGTACTGTTGCAGAGCTGGGCCCCGCTCTACCATGGAGATGGTGTCTAAAACATAGGAACAATAGTGAGCGCTTTAAGATGATAGAGGCCCCGGCTTGTATGGGTACCGACGGTGGTACTTGGCAACAAGCTGTGGGGCAGTTACATCACCCTCCCAATCCCATGAATCCTTGGACCAGGGACATCCTTTCCACAAAATGAGGTATTGTAGGACCCCCCCCCCCACTGGAGCGCTTCCTGTACAATCGGCCAGACACTCTGGGTTTGCTCCACCCACTTTTGAACTCCCACATCTGTAGGATCCACCCAGGGACATTCATGTATCGGAACAAACACCCTACCTGTAGCCACCTGGAAGGGAGTAAACCCTATACTACTATGTATGGCATTGTTATAGGTGACCTCGGCATACGGAAGGATGTCGGCCTAATCATCCTGTCAATGTCTTATGTAACAAGAGGTTGCCTTTGGAGTCCTCCAATACCAAAATGTGACTTTTTTCATTCTGTTTTTTGAGTCTATATGCAAGCCACCTACCAGACTTGTTAGCATTTTCAAAAAGATAATGTTTAGCTCTCTTTATTTTGCCCACTATCTCCTCCTGATCCAAAATATTCAGCCTATGTCTCGCTAGCCTCCAACTCTCTTTAAATATTAGGCCTAGCTAGAGACTTTTATGAAGCATTGTACAAACAAGAAGAGGTCAAGGCCGAAGCAGTAGAACAATATTTAATGGAGGCTAACCTACCACAAATAACTGAGGAAGAGAAGGATATATTAAACAGACTGATCACAATAGAAGAATTGGAAACCGCCCTTACTAAAATAAAAAAAAATAAATCCCCAGGCCCTGATGGACTTCCAGGGGAAATATATGCTAAATTTGAGGAACCACTAAAATTAGAATTACTAGGGATTTTCAATGAGGTTTTGACAGGTGTAAATATTCCCGAGACATGGAGGGAAGCGTACCTCTCACTGATTTTGAAGGAAGGTACCAATCCTAAGCATATAGCAAATTACAGGCCAATCTCTTTATTAAATTCCGATTATAAACTCTTTATGTCCATCATTGCGGAAAGAATGAAGAAAATCTTAAATATTTGGATCCATAAAGACCAAAATGGGTTTCTCCCTGGGAGGCAAATCAGGAATAATTTGAGAACAGTATTAAATGTCATAGAATATTATGAACACCATTCTGATAAACAGCTGGCGCTAGTTTTCGTAGACGCTCAAAAGGCCTTTGACAATTTGAACTGGAGTTTTATGATTAACCAAATTAATTTAATGGGCTTTGGGACCAATTTCAGGAAAATGATTGAAAACATATACCATAATCAGAAGGCAAATATTGTAATAAATGGGGATAGGACAAAAGTATTTCCAATCCAAAAAGGTGTAAGGCAAGGATGCCCCTTATCCCCCTTACTTTTCATTTTGGCACTAGAAGTGCTCCTCAGAAAGATCAGGGCTAACAAAGATATTAAAGGTCTCAAGATAAGGAATGAAATTTTTAAGGCACAGGCCTTTGCAGACGATGTGGCCTTAATTGTGGAAGATCCACTCGTATCAGGCCCAAAAGTCCTACAGGAGATAGAAAATTATGGTAAAGTGGCCGGCTTTAAACTCAATAAAACCAAAACAAAAATAATAGTGAAAAATGTAACAGAAACACAAAAAATAGAGCTAGAAGAGTTGCTAGGCATCCAGATAGTGAAAAAAACTAAGTATCTAGGTATTTGGCCAACCTCCCGGCACTCATCATTAAAAGAAAATAATTATATCCCGTTATTGCAAAAAATACAGCTAGATCTGGAAAGATGGAAAAAGATAAAATTGTCCCTTATAGGAAAAATTGCAGCAATCAAAATGAACATCCTCCCCAAAATAATATTTCTATTCCAAAATATCGCGGTGAAATTAGCCAAAAATTTTTTTTCAGAATTGAATAAAGGTATTAGGCTCTTTCTATGGGAAGGGAAAAAGTCCAGGATTTCATATAGGATTCTACAAGGCAAAAGAAATTTGGGAGGCTTCGGTCTCCCGGATTGGGAAACATATCAAAAGGCAGCCAAATTGGTGTGGATTAGGGACTGGATCACACTACATAATAGAAGAATCTTGACTTTGGAAGGGCACGACCTGCAAGAAGGTTGGCATGCCCAATTGTGGAACCCGAGAGAAAAAAAAAGCCTTCTTTTTTGTAGACATAAAGTAAGGGAGACCCTTATTCAAATATGTGTAGAAATCAGGCAGAGGTTTTACACTAAAGTCCCAAATTGGCTCTCCATTCTGGAGGCCCTAATTGATCCAAACAGGCGAGACATTCAAAATTTCCCCACATATAAGGAGATATTAGACGATAAAGGGAGTTTAAAATCTTTAGATTTATTAAGAGACCAAGGCCTCAATATAGATTGGTGGACTTATTTCCAGATCAATTCTAGGTACCAAAAGGATAGGGACCGATTTGGCATAGAATCCAAATATAGAAATCTAGATAAAATTTTACTGGGACAAGAAAAGAAAATGCTGGCTAGACTGTACAACGTGTTACTATATGAGGATAGGGCAGAGATCATAGCTAGGAACCAACTGGGTGTCTGGGAAAAAAATATAGGATACAATATTAACTTTAATGAGTGGGAAGAAGCCTGGAACAGGAATTACTATATAACAAAAGCGGTATCCTATAGGGAAAATCAGTACAAGATGTTCCACAGATGGCACCTAGCACCAGCTAGAATAGCTAAAATGATTCCCAATGCCTCACCAACCTGTTGGAAATGTGGTAAGGAGGTTGGTACTTTTTTCCACATGTGGTGGTCCTGTCAGATAACCAAAAAGTTTTGGCTTAAAATTCGGGCCTGGCTGAAGGAAATAATAGGAGAGGATTTGGAATTAGCCCCCGAGATCTTCTTACTAGGTATAACTAGGGAGAGATTGGCAAAAGAAAAGACTCAACTCTTGATCCATATAATCACGGCAGCCAGATTAGTTTTTGCAAAGACATGGAAGGATAATGCGTCTCCTTCTGAAGAAAGTGTAATCAATAAGATTCTAGAATGTGCGGAAATGTCCAATCTAACAAATGAGCTGAATAATGGTGAAAAATCTAAATATTATGATGTATGGGGTAGATGGTACAATTGGATGCGTAACAGGAAAAATATTTGAGAGTCGGAAAAGTGATTTTATTTACTCTTAACTAGAATATTATTGTGATAAACTCTGTAAATTACGGTTAACACTGCACTTCCGATGTGGCATGAAACATCTTGTATTTTGTTTTATTTTCAAAAATCAATAAAGTATATTTTTAAAAAAATGTCTTCCGTAACAGCGCAAGTATCTTATCAAGTACATAAATGACCTTTGTGATCGTATTAAAAGCAACTGTGTTCTCTTCGCTGATGATGTTAAACTATTCAACACCACCGACAATTTATTTATTTATTTATTTTTATTATTTTATTTATTTATTAGATTTGTATACCACCCTTCTCCTTACGGACTCAGGGCGGTGAACAGCCGAAATAAAAATTCAATACATAAAAGTTAAAAATTAAAACACATATACATGAGGCTGAGAATTAAAACCAAAATATTAAAATGCAGCAACGCTACAAACATTAAAAATTTTAAAATATTAAAAAATTCTAAAAATGCAGCAGGGATCAGGCTAAACCGGCAAGTTGAAAAAGATGCATCTTCAGGGCCCGACGAAACGTCCGGAGGTCGGAGATAATTCTCAATTCTGGAGGAAGATCATTCCAGAGGGTAGGGGCTGCCACAGAGAAGGCTCTCCCCCTGGGGGTCGCCAGCCGGCATTGTCTGGCTGACGGCACCCTGAGGAGGCCCACTCTGTGGGAGCGAACCGGCCGGTGGGAGGCAATTGGCGGCAGAAGGCGGTCCCGTAAGTACCCTGGTCCTAAGCCATGGAGCGCTTTAAAGGTCATTACCAACACCTTGAAACGCACCCGGAACTCCACCGGCAACCAATGCAGCTCGTGCAGGAGAGGTGTAACATGGGAGCGCCCCGATGCTCCCATAATCCCCCGCGCGGCCGCATTCTGTACCAGTTGGAGCCTCCGGGTGCACCCCAAGGGGAGCCCCATGTAGAGAGCATTGCAGTAGTCCAGGCGAGAGGTGACGAGTGCCTGAGTGACTGTGCGTAGGGAGTCCCAATCTAGAAAGGGCCGCAACTGGCGTATCAGGCGAACCTGATAGAAAGCCCCCCTGGCCACAGCTGTCGTATGATCCTCCAAGGACAGCCGTGGGTCCAGGAGGACGCCCAAGTTGCGCACCCTTTCCGTGGGGGCCAGTGATTCGCCCCCAATGACCAGCGATGGTGTCAGCTGGCTATATCGGGACGCCGGCAGCCACAGCCACTCGGTCTTGGAGGGGTTGAGTCGAAGCCTGTTTCTCCCCATCCAGACCCACACGGCTTCAAGGCACTGGGACATCACTTCCACGGCATCGTTGGGATGGTCTGGGGTGGAGATGTACAGCTGAGTATCGTCAGCGTACTGGTGGAACTCCACCCCAAAACCACGGATGATCTCACCCAGCGGCTTTACATAAATGTTGAACAGGAGGGGCGAGAGGACCGACCCTTGCGGCACCCCACACACTAGGCGCCTCGGGGTCGACCGCTGCCCCCCTGTCAACACTGATTGCGACCGGTCGGAGAGGTAGGAGGAGAACCACCGTAAAACGGTGCCCCCCACCTCCAGTCCCTCCAACCGGCGCAACATGATACCATGGTCGATGGTATCAAAAGCCGCTGAGAGGTCTAACAGCACCAGGATAGAGGAGTACCCCCTACCCCGGGCCCTCCAGAGATCATCCACCAACGCGACCAATGTCGTTTCGGTGCTGTATCCAGACCTGAAGCTGGACTGGAGCGGGTCTAAATAGACAGCTTCATCCAGGTACCGAGGGACAATGCAACTACCCTTCAAAAAGACCTTGACTATGTGTCAGATTGGTCTAACAAGCGGCAACTTCAAATCTCAACCAACAAATGCTCTGTCTTGCACATTGGCAAAAAAAATCAAAACATAATATATAAATTAGATGGACATGATCTTGTAGATGACCGTCACTGTGTCAAGGACCTTGGAGTACTCATTTCTAAAGATCTAAGTGCCCAAGCCCGCTGTAACAACATTGCCAAAAAGGCATTAAGAGTTGTTAGCATAATCTTGTGTAGCTTCTTCTCTGGTAATGTTGTACTACTAATTAGAGCATACAAAACATTTGCTAGACCAATTCTTGAATACAGCTCATCTGTCTGGAACCCTCACTGCATATCGGACATAGATACAATCGAGAGAGTCCAGAGATACTTTACGAGAAGAGTCCTCCATTCCTCTAACCACAATAAAATACCTTATGCCACCAGACTCCAAATTTTGGGCTTAGAAAACTTAGAACTATGCCAACTTCAGTTTGACCTAAGCATAGTACATAAAATTATCTGCCACAATGTCCTTCCTGTCAATGACTACTTCAGCTTCAACCACAACAATACATGAGCAAATAATAGATACAAACTCAAGGTAAACTGTTCCAAACTTGATTGCAGAAAATATGACTTCAGTAACAGAGTGGTCAATGCCTGGAATGCAGAAAATATGACTTCAGTAACAGAGTGGTCAATGCCTGGAATGCACTACCTGACTCTGTAGTTTCTTCCCCAAACCCCCAAAACTTTAACCTTAAACTGTCTACTGTTGACCTCACCCCATTCCTAAGAGGCCTGTAAGGGGCATGCATAAGTGCACCAGCGTGCCTATCGTCCTTGTCCTAATATTCCTTTTTGCTTACTCTTTTCATGTATTCAAATTATGTTTATACTTTTACCTGTTATCTTATATATGCTCAACAAATAAACTTATGATTATGATATGATTATGATTATCTTGCAATCATGGCTTTTGTCTGTTCCGCATCACCATTGGTTGCTGGGTGAAAAGCCAAACTCAACCCTTGCATTGACCCAACTCTGGTTAAGAAGTCCCACCAAAACCGGGCAGTAAATTGAACGCCTCGATCTGATATAACCCTTTTTGGTATACCGTGTAGTTGATATATATGGACTACGAATAACCTAGCTAACTTTCTAGCAGAAGGGAGACCGGAGCAGGCTACGTAATGAGCCTGCTTCAAAAATAGATCTATGACAATCCATATTACATTGTGACCGCGACTGTCCAGTAATCCCACAATGAAATCCATCACGACCTGCTCCCACGGTTGTGTGGGGTTAGCTACTGGTTATATCAATCCAATAGACAATCCAATTCAATAAACGGCGTGGGGTTTGCAGGGCCTCCAGGTTTTTGTGGTCTGTCCACACTTTAAATGGCAACCCCCCCCCCAACAGATGTCACCACATAGTTAACGCCCATCGGACAGCAAATGCCTCCTTTTCCCAAATAGGCCAATTTCTCTCAGTTTCTGTTAATTTTTGTGATGTCTAAGCGCAGGGTTGGAGGGTCTCTTCTTTGTTGGTTTGAAGGAGGACCGTGGCCACTGCCACATCACTGGTGTTGGCCTGGACTACAAAAGGGATAGCTGGATCGGGATGGCGCAACACCAGCTCCCTCACAAATAGAGCTTTCAACTGCTCAAAAACCTGCTGGCATTGAATAGTCCAGCACAATGAACTGGACTAGGTAGAGGTTTCCCAGCTATGCCTTTTGTTCTGAGAAGATCGGTCAGCGGTAGGGCCACCTGTGCAAATACAGGAATAAATTGACGGTAGAAATTGGCGAACCCTAAAAAGCTCTGCAATTGTTTCCTAGTTCTGGGTGCCTGCCAATCTAGTACCACATTAACTTTGGCGGGATCCATTTCAATCTCTGCATGGGAGATATGAAACCCCAGGTAGTCCAATCGCTTTCTGTGAAATTCACATTTAGACAGTTTTACAAATAACTGGGCTTCCAAGAGTTTTCTGAGGACCTGCTGGACCAACGCTATGTGCTCCTGCATTGTTTTTGTGTATATAAAAATGTCATCGAGATATACTAAGACACTGTTATACAGGTGTTCATGCAGCACCTCATTGATCAGCTGCATGAATATGGCGGGAGCCCCTTGCAACCCAAAAGGCATTACTTTGAACTGATAATTACCAGGTTAAAGGTGGTCTTCCACTCATCCCCTGGCCTAATCCTCACCCTACAGTATGCCTCTCGGAAGTCCAGTTTCGTAAAAATCCTACCCTCCGCTAACCTGGCCAACATGTCCTTCATGAGTGGCAGGGGATAAGGATGCTCTACACAAACTGCATTAAGGCCCCTGAAATCCACAGATAAGCGAAGACCCCCATCCGTTTTGTCCCTAAACAAGACAGGAGCTGCCACCCTGGACCTGGCAGGTTGAATAAACCCCCTCTTTAGGGTTTTGTCAATATAGGCCCCCATTTCTTTCATCTCCTGGGGGGACATTGAGTACATTTTAGGTTTTGGGAGAACAGCCCCAGGGAGGATTTCTATCCCACAGTCGGTGGCCCTATGAGGAGGTAGTTTGTCACACTCCTGTTCATTGAAGACTGCTTGCAGGTCTTTCTATTCCACAGGGTAAGCCACTTCCATGGTGGTGTTCACTGGTGCCCTATTCCTCTCCCTGTCGGTGATTTGCTCTGGGGATGAACATCTTTTTTAATGTTTCAGTGGTGTGGGTCCTATGCTGAGCCTCAGATGCCTACAACCCCCCCAACCATATAGTGGGTCCCCACTTATCTAACCATGACAGTCTGAGTACTAGATCCTCAGTTATCTTTGGAACAACAACAAAGCGTAATGTCTCTCGATGGGCTCCTGTCTCTAGGGCCATCCTCCCCATAACATGTGTAACCGGCCGGCCCCCTAATAATGACCCATCCATTTGTTTGAATCTAATAGGTCAGGCAAACCAGTACAGAGTAACCCCCAGGCTGTTGGCCACCTGAGCATTTATGAGGCATCGGGTACAACCAGTGTCTACAAGAGCTGTACACTTGCATCTCCCAGCAGCCTCAAGTACCACTGGGACCACAAACGGCCAGATGGGGTTACTCACCGGGGTTACTCACCATAAGATCCATGTCCCCATCCTCCTCACTGCCACTCATGTCTGTAACCTCCTGCTTAGGGTCTATCACATTCCCTGGGGTCGATGGCGTAGTTTGGTGAGTCACTTGTGATGTCTTCGACCAGGACTTGATGGTTTCTGAGTTGTACTCTGCTTCAGACTGACCAGAGTCTGTTCTCATAGCCAAAGCCTTAGTTCCTGATTCCAGGGGTTGATTTACTACCAGTTCTTTAGGCCTAAATTAGCCCTTTGGAGCACGAGGGCCCCACATTCTGTGCAAACGGTCCTCCTTAAACTCAATGTCTAATTCTGTAGTGGCCTGATACCATGCCTGCAACCGGTGTGGTAAGCCTCGGCACATGCATGCCTGTCTCATTACTCGGTCAAGTCCCCCTTTAAAGTGGTGCACTAATAAGCACTCAGGCCAGCCCTGTATCTGACCCGCCAAGCGGCAGGATACCTACAGGATCACCTTCTGCCACCAATAGCTTCCCACTGACCAATGCGCTCCCACAGAGAGGGGCTCCTCAGGGTGCCATTGGCAAAACAATGTAGGCTGGCAACCCCCAGGGGGAGACCCTTCTTTGTGGGGGCACCCGCCCTCTGGAATGAACTACCCCCTGGGATACGTATGATTCCCGATCTCCGTACCTTTCGCCAGGCCCTTAAGACCCTGCTATTTCAACAGGCTGGCCTGGCTGAATAAGAATCTGGATGGGGTATTTTAAATTACGGGTTTTAATTGACAGGGCCAAATTTATTTAATTTTGTTTTAAATTGGTTTTTAAATTTTGTATGGCTCTTTGTTTTATCATGGCTGTACACCGCCCTGAGTCCCTCAGGAGAAGGGCGGTATAAAAATCTAATAAATACAAATACAAATACAATACAAATTACAAGCATTCATAGATGATTTAGTTTTTATATTATTTATTTTATTTATTTATTTATTTATTTTTATTTGATTTATATGCCGCCCTTCTCCGGAGACTCAGGGCGGCTTACAATGTGTTAAGCAATAGCCTTCATACTTTTGTATATTTATACAAAGTCAGCTTATTGCCCCCACAAACTGGGTCCTCAATTTACCCACCTTAGAAAGGATGGAAGGCTGAGTCGACCTTGAGCCTGGCTAGGATTGAACTCAAAGAAATTACAGGCAGCTGGTGTTAATTGCTGCCTTTAGTAGGAGGCATTAGCCCTCTACGCTACACAGGCTCCTGTGAAGCGTAGAAGACGCTCCTTAGAAGAACCACTAACTGATAGAGAAAATTGAGAAATGTGGAGAGGTGGCAGGGTTGAAAATAAATAAAGAAAAAACCAAAGTAATAGTTAAAAATCTTACAGATAAACAAAAAAGAGAATTGACAGAGAAAATAGATCTGCAGATAGTAAAAAAGGTTAAATATTTAGGCATCCACTTAACATAATGTTCAAAGCAAGTGTCAGGTACCGGAATGGCGCTTTGAAATAAGACTTCAGGCAACTGGGTTCCTAGTTGTAGAGATCTTTATCAGGCCCTCCGGCACATTCCAACAATCACCAACTTTCCAAGTGAGATATTGTCAGCGCTTTCATGCAGTGCTCCCCACCACTGTTTTAAAGGCTCCCACACTCCACCCATGACTCCACCCCTTGGCCCTGCCCCCATCTTGCATTTCTTCTACAGTTAACCCACATCTGACCAAGCAAACCAACCTACACCAAACCTAGCCTGCTTTAACTCCGCTTTTCCTCTCGGCTCATCAGACCAGCTGAGGCTTGGCTTGGCTTGGCTCTGCTCAGGCAAGGCCCCAAACTTCAGCTGCTTCCGGGGCCTGCCTCTCAGCTATGCAGTGGCAGCCCAGGCTTTGGTGGTGATCACAGTAGTGGCAGCAGGCTTCTGACACCAAGGCTGGGCAACCGGACATAATTCTGAGTGTCGCCAGGTCAGCTCCCCAGTCCTGCCTGAATGACAGCCCCAAGCCACAAGGTGCGGTGCAGTGGGGCTGACATGCGGGCCCCCAGTACCATATTGATCGCACCTGGAAGACAAAATCCACAGTTAGGTTGGTTGTGATGTACCCACCCCACCCACCCCAGTTTGGTCGGGTATTTCCGGTGGAACCTAGTAAGTAACCGCTCTGCGTTAATGTCCTGGACAGGTACCCAGGATGCCTCCGCCAGTGGGTACACCTTCCATAAGACAAGGTATTGCAGACGGCCCCGGTGCAAATGAGCATCTAGGATTTCTTCCACCTAATAATGACAGGTTCCCCCCACATCAACAGGGGGAAGTGGAGGAGGGGTTCCCCGTAACATTGACTTCCTGAGTGGACGTAGCAGCCTACTGTGAAACACTGGATGTGTTCTTCCCAATAAAGGCGGGAGCTTTAACCTAACAGTGACAGGGTTTATGATTTTTTCGATTGGAAACGGTCCAATGTATTTGGGTGCTAATTTTTTGCAGGGTACTTTCAGACTCAGGTATTTGGTGGAGATGTACACTTTTTGGCCCACATAAAAGGGGGTCTGTGGTCTCTTTTTGTCGGCTTGGGATTCATATTTTTCCCTCGCTTTCCACAAGGCTTCACTAATGTTCTCCCACACATTGCATACGTGATACCCATTCTTGTAATTCTAGACCCTCGGGCCTCTGTTGGGGGCACTCAGGTATAGGTACAAACTCAGTCCCGGTGGATATTTGGATGGGAGTGAATCCGGTGCTACTATGGATGGCGTTGTTATATGCTACCTCTACAAAGGGTAGTAAGTCTGCCCAATCTGTTTGCTGGTGTTTAACGTAGCACTGGATGTATTGCTCCACCATGGCATTGCTCCTTTCAGCTGCTCCATTGGTAGCCGGGTGGAACGCCGAGCTAAGCCCCTGGGATGACCCTATCATGGCCAGGAATTTACACCAGAAGTTGGCGGTAAACTGAACCCCTCGGTCAGACACAATTCTTTGTGGTACCCCGTGTAATCAATAAATATGCGCAATGAAAAGCTTAGTTGGCTGATGGTAACCCTGAACAAGCCACGAAATGGGCCTGTTCTCAGTATTCCTAAACAAACCTTGACAGCCCCAAACAATCCACTGTGAAACTGGAGTTGGCAAATGGTTTATTGCAGCTGAAAGGTAGCTCCACGGCAACGCTGTTACATTAGTTTAAAGTTGGTGCTGAGAGCAGCTGTCTCTCAGCGTTTTTTATCTGTTCGTGCAGGCTCAACCCATCCAACACACATAATGAACAGCTGAGTTATATCCAGCTGAGTGAGGTATTCAAATGGGCCATCAATTATCCCTGTGCCGGCCTGTAACGTCATCAAATGCTGCCGACTCCTCTGCTTGTCCATGATCCTTCCATTTACTGCCAATCCTCTCCCCCGATGCGTCCAGTCACCTAAACACCCTGTGCCACCATCACCAGCCCCTGTGAAGAGTATCCCCATGCTTTCAGGTATCTTCAGGTCACATTCCCATGGCCTCCTTGTCAGAGCGACAATCAGCCCCATTCCCATCCTGAGGTAATTGCCCTCAATTAGAGGTGGAATTGTGGCTTTTTCCTTCTGTATACTTTGCAAGAAAATGAACCAAAATACATTCTAATGAAACTCATATTTATTTGTAAAGAAATAAGAACATCTCACTATCTAAATTAGGTTACATCTTGGAAGCTTTCCCGGCTACCTCTCTTGGCCGGAGAACAAAGAAAAAGTTTTTAGAGAAGAAAGGAATGTAGACATGCGCAGTAGTTATTGATAAGACTCTGGCAAGCTACCATAAGTCTGAGAGTCCAAAAATAAAAGCTCATCTGGTAAATACAAAAATGCAGTGACAATCCCCTTCTTTGCCAGTTGAGCGAACATCAGGTACATCATCAGATAAGGCACATCTTCTTACGCAGATACTTGCGTTGAGCTGCTGGAAGCGGTTTGTTGAGCATGTCTGCAATCTGATCATGTGTAGATACATACTGCAATTTTACAAAATCTAGTTTCACTAATTGTTTGATATTTCTATAACGGATGTCAATGTGTCTGGACCTAGAACCTGTGAAATGTGATTCAGAAATATAAACCACCGATTCATTGTCTTCCATCACTGTGATCGGTCGGATCGGACATGTCCAGATATCTGTGACCAAAGTATCCAACCACGTTAGAGAATTACATGCATCTGAAACACAAGCATATTCAGCTTCAGTAGATGAACAAGAAACAAAATTCTGTTTACACATTTGCCAGTAAACAGGACATCCATTTAAGCACATCATATAACCTGAAGTACTTTTACGTGATTTCTTATCATTTGCCCAATCAGAATCTGCATAACAACATAATTCTGCATGTGCAATTCAGTATGTGTTGGTTCTAGCAATAACTTCATATGTTTAATGTGCTTTAGGTATTTCAATAATTTCTTAACACATGACCTATGAAACTGTTTTGCCTTACCTACGTGTCGAGACAAGAGATTAACACTGAGTGCAATGTCGGGTCTAGTCCAACTACTAATGTACAACAGTGATCCAATAACTGAACGATAAAGTGTTTGGTCTTCGAACTCAGGACTTGATTCATGTGTCAAGTTGTGAAAATCAGTTTCCATGGGTGTCTTTGTTGTGTTAGCATCCTTCGTGTTGCAATGATGCAAAACTTGTTAAATTTTATCTTCTTGTGAAAGACTAAACCCCTTCTGTGTTTTGTCAATCTGAACACTTAAATAAGTGCTAATATGACCTAAAGATTTTATTTTTTTTTTTATTTTCAAAACAAACTTTATTTAACTTTCAAATGTTTACAAAAACAATTAAAACCATGTTAAAATGTCCATATCCATAAATCATATCCTATGATGAAATTTGTTTCTATTCTCTTAAATATCTATATATGGTTACTATATATATACACACATATATATATACATACACATTATATCATTCATTACTTAGTCCCGCTTTCATCCTCATGCCTTATGACGGTGAAGTCATCGTAGGTACTTATATAAAGTAAACATGCAAATACCTTTCCAATTATCCATTTTTAATTTGAAACTCACTAAAACCAAGGTAACATTTACTACTCATCCAAATTATCTTTTATATTCTATTAAGAGTTTCCTTATCCATTTTATCTTTGCTTGATCCAGTCGTACCACCTGTCCCATACCATAAAATATTTTGAGCTTTCCTCATCTTTTAATTTCTGCATTAATTGATCCGATTCCGCACCTGAATATATTATTTTGTATTACTTGTTGGTCATTTGGCAAATAATCCTTCTTCCAAACTTGTGCACTCGCCATTCTGGCCGCCGTAATTATATGGTGTATCAGATATATCTTTTCTTTTCTAATATTTTGTTTGTATATTCCTAATAAAAATATCTTGGGGTCTAATTCAATTTCTTCTCCTACTATTTGTGATATCCACGTTCTAATTTTCTCCCAGTATGCCTTTGTTTTGGGGCATAGCCACCACATATGGAAAAAAGTTCCTCTAGCCTGTGTGCACTTCCAGCATTTCGAATCTAAATTGGGATACATTTGTGCTAGCCTCGAGGGGGGTAAATGCCATCTATACCATACCTTATATTGGTTTTCTTTATAGTTTATCGATTTTGTCATTTTAATATTATTTTCCCAAATCCTTTCCCATTCTTCTAATTGGATATTTCCACCTATATTTCTGTTCCAGGCAGTCATCTGTCCTTTAATTATATTTTTGCTCAGTTCCAATTCTAATAAATATTTATATATTTTAGATATCGACTTCCCTTCTTTCATTTCCATAAGTTTGTCTAGTCTATTTGGGTTCAACTCAACTCCTCCTTCATCCCTATCTTTTCTGTATCTATTTTGTAGTTGAAGGTAGGGCCACCAATCTAGTTCTATTCCCGCATCTCTAAGTTCCTGACGTGTTCTTAATATCCCGTTTGAGTCTAATACGTCCCGATATCGTATAATTCTTTGAAAGGATATGGTATTTGGGTACATGGCTGCCTCCACTGTGGAAAGCCACCCGGGAACTTTCTTATAACACTTTTTTTTTTATTTCCAACCAAGTATCAATTAAGGCTCCTCTGATTATATGATTCTTGAAATGTTGATATATTTTGTTCCCGGAAATCCACAGGAAGGTGTGCCACCCCATCATTAGATCGTGCCCCTCCAATTTTAGTAAGCATTGGTTATCTAAGTTGACCCATTCCTTTATCCATAACAGGCTTGCTGCTTTGTAATATTTGTCCCAAGCAGGAAAACCAAACCCTCCTCTAAATTTGTCATCTTGTAATGTGCTCAAACTTATTCTGGGCTTTTTGCCTTCCCATAAAAATTTAGTCGTGATTTTATTTAAATTAGTAAAAAAAAAAATTCTAATTTCACTGGAATAGTTTGGAATAGGTAGAGGAGCCTCGGCAGGATGTTCATCTTCAGAGCCGCTATCCTTCCTAAAAATGAAATATTTAAACCTCCCCACCTTTCTAAATCATTTTTAATTTGGTACTTTAATCTATCATAATTGTTTTTCTTTATGTCTATATTTTTGTTTGTCAAATTTATTCCTAGATATTTTATTTTCTTAACTACTTTTAGGCCGGATTGTTTCTCTAATTCCTCTATCTGTTTTATTGTTAAGTTTTTAACAGTACTTTTCTGTTCTTAATATTTATTTCTATTAACAAAATTCTTCCATCCAAATCAGCATATATAAATTTACTTTCTACCTTCTCCTTCACATACACTACTACCCCTCTCTTTTTTTCTTCAGCCGAAGATGTATAGATCTTTCCTAATTTTTTGCATTGTAGGTACCTTTCATCCTGCCTTCTTATATGTGTTTCTTGTATGCAAATTATGTCTAATTTTTGTCTAATTAATTTTTTCAATATCTGATGTCTTTTAATTGGCGAATTAAGTTCGTTAACGTTTAATGAGATGATATTTATATTAGAGTCCATTACCTATTTTAAATGTACTTCCTATTACCTCTTGTCTTTCTTTTTCGCTTCGTTCATTGCTCTCGTTATTACTCCTTCGTCTTCCAATTTTTCACTTTCTTCCTGTGTCTTTTTTCTACTATTCTTCCCCTCGAGAGATCTATCCTGCTGTTCTGTGGCTTTCCTAGATCTAACATTCCCTTCTAGTTCTTCTCTTCCACCGTTGGATCTTTCTGTCTCAATCACCTGCTCATACAAGTTTTGCGCTTTCTCTATTGTATCCACCTTTATCCTTTTTCCTTGCCACGTTACCAGCACCCCTTCTGGAATAATCCATCTAAACAAGATTTGCTTCCTATTTAATATCGATGTGAGAAATCCATACTCTCTTTTCCATTCTCTCACCCGTCTCGGAATCTGTCTCAATATTATTTCCTTTTGCTCATAGTATATCGATTGATCTTTTGTTATTTTATAAATTGTATCTCTCACTTTCTTTCTTGCAAATCTTACGTGGACCTCTCGGGGGAGTTTATGTTGTCGGGCATAATTGGTGTGCACACGGTATACCTCTTCAAATTCCTTCATTATCTCCTCCTTATCCCATTGTAGTATATTTGCCAATATTTCTGCCATTACATTACTTAAATCTTCATCCCTCTCTTCTTTAATATTTTGGAACCTCAAATACAAGTCCGCTTTTTCCATTTCGAGTTGTGGCACCGTATGCTCCAATTCTTTATTAAGACTACTCATTTTTCTGTCTATTAATTTTATTTTCTCCTCTATCTGTTCTGTTTTCCCCTCCATCACTGAAATCCGTTGTTCATTTTTTAAAATTAACTCTTGGAATAGATCTACCTTTCCATCCAGTTTTTGAATGTCATCTTTAACTGCATTTTTAACATCGTCCATATCTTTTCTAGTCTGTTCATAGTTCTTTACCATGCATTCCTGCATTTTTAGCATTGTTTCCTGTATCGATACTAAGGTTTTCTGTACAACCTGCATTGTCATCGTAGTGGTTTGCTTTTCTGTTGGAAACATTGTATCTAGAGTTTTCTGTGCTATTGGGGAAGCTGTCGTTCCACTTGCTATTGAGAGTTTTCCCTGTTGTTGTTATGGTTGATGTCATCTCTTTCAGGATTTTATGCTGTTTTTCTAATATATTGTCTATTCTTTCCCAAGTCAGCATCCACTATATTCTATATTATTAGTATGTATAAATATCCGTTTCTACTCCAATATCATATGACTAATACTAGTTTATAATCCTTTATAGGTCTTGTTTAACTCTAAACTTTGTAGCTTAAAAATATCAGTATGTTGTAAATATAAGATATAAGATATAAATATTAATTATTAAATATAAATATTAAAGATATAAGCTTTAATATAACTCTAATCAACTAGTCCTAAAAATTTAATTGCTTCAAAAACTATTAAAATTGCTATATAAATAAATCTAGTCAGGTAATCCTAATAATTAATTACTTCAAAATTACTAAAATTGCTAAAAGTTATAGCGAACTTACTTAATCTTTTAAACAATAGCTAATGGGAAAACTAAAAAAGGAAGGAGAACAAGAGAGCAATACAATCTAGTCAATCAATCAATTCATTGGTATAAATTAGTATTCCTAATCCTCTACAATTAGTCTATCAATCAATCTATTAAGGCTATATATAAATTTATAAAGTTTTTAACGTATGCAACTTATATAGTTATCTAAGAATAGAATATAAAGTTGTAAGTTATTTCACTTGTATTGTTGCTAAATATGGTTCTGTTGTCTATGTTTCAAGCAGTACGTTGTTGTCTATAGGTCCAATAACTAGTTTCAAATGTCACTGTCCAGTCAGGTCTTACTCAAAATATCTCCTTTTATTCTTTTAAATTTTCAAAGTCTAAAACGGAATTCTTCTCTTATCTTTGTATTTTCCGATAGTCCAATAGTCCAATAGTCCAAGATGGCTGGCACAGTCACAATGACGATGTCAGTGTTCCAATACTGACATAGAAGCAAGGAGGAAAAGAGTTTGACATTTCACCTAGAAAAGCTTTTTGGTGAATTCAGTCTCCTGGGAGATGTATGGGAGGGGTGACATTCCTGTGTGCTGAAGAGACAGATAAGAGAGAGTGATCTGGAAGACAGCCAATGGAGAGCAGTTTCTGGGGAAGGAATAGGAGGGGTTTTGGATGGAGGGGCCAGTACTGTCTGCATGGTTGTTGGGCACGGATGCATCGCTCAATAAAGAGAATATTTCCTAAAGATTGCTGCTTGGAAATTAATTTATTTCGAGGATGAAACCAAAACCTCTGACAGACAGACAGTACTGATTTTTTTTCCTTTCCCTCTCCGAGCCAATCTGGCCAGCCTCCAGAGCTCTGGTTCTTTGCCAGAAGTCTGGACACAGTGGAGAGAGAGCCCGGAAACCATGGCTGAAAGCCAGCTCTCCACTGAAAGTTTACTTCAGGCAACGGCACTAGAAGCAAATGTGGATATAAAGAAGGCCCAACCCCTCCCTCCTCCAGCAAAGCTGCCAGCCGAGAAGAAGAAAAAAGAACCTTTGTGGGCTTTGCCAAAGTCGGCAGAAATGGAATTCCCCTTTCCAGGCGGGAAAGGTAAGAGCAAGCCTCTAAGTGAATTAGCGAGGGTGGATTGGATGTGGGACTGGCAGCAGGCCAGACAGCCGAAAGCTTCAAAACAGCCTCTCGAAAGCTCCATAGATAAGTTAAAGGAAGATTTTGACCGGGCTGTCCGACTGGGGGAGGAGCCATCCTGCAGGCCCAAGGAGAGGGGGAGGCCAGCCCAGCCCACTGAACTGAGTCACCATAAACAGGAGCGCAGTCCTCCCCCCTCCCACACCAGAAGAAGAGATAGCCCCGGCAGGCATCCATGGATTCCCCCTCCCCTCACCAAGCCCATCAGCCTGCGTCGGGCATCACCCCCCCGCCTCCGAAGGAGAGATGATGAAGAATTCCAATGACATTATGGGCAGGCTGAGAGAGGCCCACAATGGGAGGAGGGGCCGCCGAGGGCGGAGCCACCCCGGTTTAGAGGGAAATTTGATGGGAATCCAGACCAGCTAGCACAATTCCTCGATGCGGTTGAGATTTACATCGAGCGCTATGCACACCTTTACCCATTCCCCAGGGCCCTAGTCAGTGCCATCGCAGAAGGCCTGGAGGGAGAGGCAAGGAGCTGGTCAGGGGCCCTGTACAAAAACAGGGCCGCCCAACAACAAGATGCAGATGGTTTCTTACAACTGCTGCGAGCCCGTTTTGAAGAAACAGGGGAAGACCCCTATGTAGAAGATGAGCTTAGAAACCTAAGGCAGAGGGGAAAGCCCATCCAAGAGCACATTCGTGAGTTCAGGAGAGTTGTTGGGACTTTACCTCCTTTGCCGGAACGACTGCTCGTGTACTTCTTTAGAACGAGCTTAGATAAACAAATTGCCCAAGTGACCGCTTATCGTGATATTCCGAACTGACTCACTGACTGGTTCCGGATAGCAACAGAAGTCGAGAGAGGGCTAAGGGCAAACAACATGCTAAAGCAACCACAGGCAAAGGAGAAAGCCCAACTGGACCAGGAACCGTATACCAGACGAGGAACTTCAGCACCACGGGCCACCCAGAGACCACCCACCACCCGGAGCCTGCTGAGATGCTACAGATGTGGAGGAGTTGGCCATTTGGCAGCGATGTGTGGAACCCCGGGACCGAGACCAGAGCCTACGGGCAAATCACGGCCAGAACGAGGACCCAGGCGCGCCACCAATACACCACGAAGGCCCCCCCCGGTTCAGAAGTCTTCGCCCACTTGACCGAAGCAAGGGAGAACCCAGATGATGCGAATCAGCCTCCCGAACTGTATGACAGCGATGATGATGGAGAAGACGACACAATGGTGAGTGGACCGATCCACCCTTTTCTATTCCCTGTACGTCTAACGGCCCCAAAAACAGGGACCCAAGGGGTTTTCCAAGCCCTAATAGATTCAGGCTGCACGAGGTGCCTGATCAACTTACCCACGGTCCAAAAATTGGGAATACGAGCAAAAAAACTCAGCCACCCAATCCGATTTGAGCAAGTTGATGGATCCTTAGTAGGGGGGGGGGCGCAGGCCACACATTTAACCGAGCCAGTGAAACTGGAGCTAGCAGATCACTGGGAGATGATTCGGTTTATAATAGCCCCCAAGATGACTAACCCAGTTATACTTGGACTCTCCTGGCTTGACAAGTGGGGCCCAACTATCTGGTGGCAGGAGGGGACCCGCAGACTGAGAATAGCAAGGGGCCTCATCCCCTGCCGCCCCAGCCAGAGAGGACACCTCCCACACAGAGGCCCCGGCCCCTCCCACCAGGAGGACAGAAGATAACCTCAACCCCAGCGCCCCTGATCAAGAGTACAGCTAAACAACTGACGGCCTCATCCGACAGCCCCCATGACACAAAGCAGATCCCAAAAGAATATCAAGACCTTGCAGAAGTATTTAGCGAGACCGAGTGTAATGTTCTACCACCCCACCGTGAGACCAATTGCGCCATCGAAATCATCCCTGGGGCAAAACTACCTAAACCTAAGTTGTATGCTATGACACCCCGGGAAATGCAAGAGATGCGAAAATACATAGACACTAACCTACAAAGGGGTTTCATTGAGCCAGCCAAACCCCGAATAGCGGCACCAGTCTTCTTCAGAGAGAAGAAAGATGGCTCTATGCGTTTAGTACAGCGAATTCTCAATTCGAGGTGGCACAGAGGCCGTCTCCAATACTTAGTTAAGTGGAAGGGTTACCCTTTGTCAGAAGCTTCCTGGGTGAAGAGCAACAACATCCATGCTGACCGGCTTATAGCTAAGTTCCATGCAGATCACCCGGGCAAGGCGGGAGGGGGTGGTACACCTCCTCAGATGGGGTGACAACACTAACCCTGTTGTTTCTCCTGCACAGACTTCGCTGAGAGAATGAAGGGAGAGGGGCCGGATGTCAGTGTTCCAATACTGACATAGAAGCAAGGAGGAAAAAAGTTTGACATTTCACCTAGAAAAACTTTCGGTGAATTCAGTCTCCTGGGAGATGTATGGGAGGGGTGACATTCCTGTGTGCTGAAGAGACAGATAAGAGAGAGTGATCTGGAAGACAGCCAATGGAGAGCAGTTTCTGGGGAAGGAATAGGAGGGGTTTTGGATGGAGGGGCCAGTACTGTCTGCATGGTTGTTGGGCACGGATGCATCGCTCAATAAAGAGAATATTTCCTAAAGATTGCTGCTCGGAAATTAATTTATTTCGAGGATGAAACTGAAACCTCTGACAGACGATCTATTTCTTCTTATCTATCACTTTGCACTTTGTCTTGCCCACTAATCCTCTCCTTCAGCGCAGTTTTCCGTTCTCACTTAATCAATCGGACCCTCTTTCCAATATTTTCCCCCTCTTCCTGCAGAGGGGAGAGAGCTTTAAACTTACTGTCACAAGTCGTAAGAGTCCAATTCCGCTGAATCACTCTGGCCGATCTTACTGTTGCCGCTTTTTCTCTTGTTGTGCCAGTTCTCTTTCCACTGCGCTTCTGGACTTTAAATCCTGTCCTCTTTTCGTCGGCTCCTCGATGTTAAACAAAAAAAAAAACCCTTTATAACGCTCAATCTTTGCTCTCGCTGCCGATTTTCACCGCACTCACCTCCTTGTCTTCCTGGTCTTATACACATGGGACGTCAGGTCTCTGGATCTTCTGTATAGGCTTCTTTCTTCTATGTCCGAAATAAGGGCTCTCCCTGGTCCGATGGAAGATCGCACCTCTCCACAACGGACCTCCGAAGTCGCCCTCCTTCTCCTGGTCCTCACCCGGACTGATTGCCCGTTTTATGGGCACCGAAACACAGAAAATCGCCATGAGAAAGCGGAGCTCTCCTTTCTCGTGCCGCTACGACCTGCACCTCCGAAGGAAGTCCATGACCTAAAGATTTTAATGTGAAGTATCTCTGCAAAGCTTTGGCAAAAATCTCACTCATCTGCTTATTTGGACCAATATAAACAATATCATCAACATAAACAAGAACTATCTCATATGTATTGTTAGATCTTTTTGTGAACACGCACTCATCGGTTTCAGACTTAATAAAGCCCATTGAATTTAGTTTGTCAGAAAGACATAAGTACCACATTAAACCAGACTGTTTCAGACCATAAAGACTTTTGTTTAGAAACCTTCTTGCTGTCGGAATCCTGGAGGACCTCTCACGTAGATCTCTTCATCTAGGTCAGCATGTAGATAAGCAGTGTCAACATCGAACTGGAAAACTTCTAAACCAAGGATAGTTGCAGTGGCTAAAGCAATTTTTACACTTTCAGTTCTGACTGTCGGTGAGTAGGTGTTTGTGTAGTCTTCAGGATAACATTGAGCGAAACCCTGAGCTACAAGTCTGGTCTTGTACAATGACTCACCATTTAGCTTCTTTTTGATTCTGTAGACCCATCAAGTGCCAATGACCTTTTTATTTGCTGGAGGTTTTACAGGCGTAAACACCTTAAGTTTCTTTAGACTGTCCATTTCAGCCTGCTTTGCATCATACCACTTCTCTAGCTCTGAATCAGGAAGATGTTTGATTTGTGTGAAGTTATCGGGAGGAAGTGTAACATTACAAATCAAAGGCAAGGATGCTTTTGTCATTTGCCACGAATATCGCTGTGGAGGGATTCCTTTTGTGGCCCTCTTGGAACGCCTTGGAACAGTCGTCCATTCTTCTTCTGTTTCGTCCTCGTCTTCTTCGTTAGCGTCAGCATCCGTGGCTTGAGAAGACAGAACATCATGTTGGGAAGAACTAGTGGATGGAACATCTGCCTGTGAATCTTGATCATCAGGCTGAATGGCATCAGCAACATCATCTTTAGGAAAATAAACTCCAGGATCATTGGAATGAATCCTGGACCAGTCAGCATCTTCCTCAAAATTAGCGGATTGGGAAGTCACTATTACATGTTTTGAGTCAATAAATTTACTCCACTTTGAGTTGTCATCAATACCCATAAATCTCATTTTCTTTGCTGCTGGACCTCCTTTCCTTCTTTGAGCTAAGGGAATGTTCACCATAGCGTATGAACCAAAAATATGGAGTTTCTTGAGGTCGGGCTTGTAGCCATACATCATGAAGAAAGAAGTCTGATTTATTACACTACTCCAAGTACGGTTGATGTTTTAATTTGCATATTTAAGAGCTTCACCCCAGTATGGGTTACTGAGGTTGGTGACTTCTAGGAGACAACGCATCATGGTGTGCAGGACCCCTTGTCTTCTCTCTACAACTCCGTTATGAGCCGGCGTGTAAGGAGCCGATGTCTGACGAAGAATTCCATTCTTATGCATCCAGTCCTGGAAACACTGAGACATGAATTCAGCACCACGATCACTCTGGATTCTGGTGATGCTTACTCCGTGTTGGGTAGAGACAAGAGCTGCAAAGTCTTTAAAGATCTGAAAGGTCTCAGATTTTTCTTTCATAGGATATACATATCCATATCTAGAGTAATTATCAACAATTGTTAAAAAATATTTACTACCACCAAGTGTTGGCAGAAATGGACCAACTATGTCAGTGTGTACCAAATCAAAAATGCATGTTGACAGGCGTGTAGCGCGTTTTGGAATGGCTGCTGCTTTGGATTTGGCTTTCTTGCAGACAGCACAATCCAGAAACACCTTACACCCCTTTAGATCCAAACCTTTTGCGAAGTCTGGTATTTTCTTAAGAACACGAAAACTGGCATGCCCCAATCTTCTATGCCACTTATGGATACACCTGGAATGCAAAGGTTTACCAGTTAGTGAATTTTCAACATTAACAGTATTATGAGGAACCTCAGGCTTGCTCTGAGCAACCTGTTTCCCAATTTTCTTTTTGTTGGCTTTAGGAACCTTTGGAGTAGCAACAGGATCTCTCACTGGGACATCTCTCTCTGGGCCTGTGCTCTCCTCTTTTGGAGTCTGTATACTTGCCTGTGCTTGCAGTTTAGACTTTGGTTTTAAGTAATAGACACCGCCAATTAACATGGTTTCAGCAACAATATCTCCATCTTTAACTATGTAACTTGCTTTCTCGAGGTGGTGAACCTGGAACTTTAACACTCTAGACAAGTGAGCCTGACTAAGCAAACTACTAGTTGCTGTTGGTATGTAGTAAACATCAGGGATGAATGCACTGAGCTCTTCAACATAAACAGATCCTTTTCCTTTGACCTGACAAGGATGATTTGAGAAAGAATAAAGTTCACATAGTTCAGGTTCAGACTCGTGCATCTCTGTGAAAAGTTCTTTTCTGTAAGTAACATGCAAAGCTGCACCACTGTCCAAAGTCCACAAAAGCCATCTGTCGTACTCTGGATGAGGTTGTGGATCATTGGTTAAAGCCAATGTGGTGAGTGGAGCTTGCTGACCACGCCTTGGACCACGACGACCTTGTCTTCCGCCTCTACCTCTGCCTCTGGAGTCTGTTCCTCTGGGCTGGTACATGACGGGAGCTGGAACACATTGGGGACAATCCCAGGTGGCATGTCCCACATGATTACAGATGTTGCATCTTGGCATCCTTGGAACATAGGCTCTTCCTCGGAAGGGATGCCTCGCTGGAGCTCTTGATGCAGGTGGTCCTCTCAAATGGGGCGTGGCTAACATCAGTGCTTCTTCTTCAATTAAAAGTCTGCATACATTGTCCACTGTGCGTTGAGCAATAGGTACTTGGTTAATCTTTGTAATGGCATCTTTCCTTTTTTTTTTAATATAATTTTTATTGAGTTTTTAAACATACACATAAAAGTAGACAATACATACAAACAATACACCCACCCCCACCTCACCCTTCCCACCACCAATTGTGAAACTAACATATAGCAGTTTTTCTGTCAACAGGTTTAATAATTCTCTGTATATGTACTTCATGGTTGTATAACCCATATCAAAGGTACTATATTTCCTATAACCTTTCTCTTCTCTTCTATACCCTAATTTTTATTCTCGTTTTTTATTTCAGTTCTCCTTTCAAGCCATTTTTGCCATTTGTGCCATACCGCATAATATTCACTAGCCTCCTTATCTCGGAGCTCTAGCGTTAATTTGTCCATCTCGGCACAATCATTTACTTTGGAGATAATTTTGTCTTCCGTTGGGGTTTGATCGGATTTCCAACTTTGTGCATACAATAACCTAGCTGCCGTTACAATGTGTATTATGAGATATTTTGTCTCTTTGGTGCATTTAGTGTCTATCATGCCTAGTAAAAATGTTTCTGGACTGTTGCCTAATTTTAAGTCTGATACCTCCTCAATTATTTTTTTAATAGTTTTCCAAAACTGTTGTGCTCTTCTGCATTTCCACCAAACATGGAAATAGGTTCCTTTCTGTATTTTACACTTCCAGCAGGTATCTGTAACATTTGGGTGCATCTTAGCTATTCTGGCCGGTGGTAAGTGCCATCTATAAAACATCTTTATTAAATTTTCTTTGTAAGGTGTAGCTTTGGTTATTTTGAGATTCTGTGACCATAGTTTCTCCCATTTTGCTAGTTCAATATTGTGTCCTATATCCCTTGCCCACCTAATCATATTGTCCTTTACTGTTTCTTCTAGTAATTTATGCCTAAGTAAAAAATTGTATATTTTAGTTATCATTTTTTGATGTGGTCCATGTAGTATCTTGTCTAATTCATTTGGGTTATTTGCAATTCCTGGTTTTTTCTTATCTGATTGATATCTTGAAAGAATTTGGTTATAAGGCCACCATTCAATGTTTATACCTTGGGTTCGTAGTTGTTGTCTAGAAATAATTTGATTTTCATTGTTTAACAGCTCTTGATAACGTATGACTTTCCCCGATTCTAGAGTATTTGGGTGGATTTGTGCCTCCATCGGGGACCACCATCTTGGAATTTTGGAGTATTGTTCCCTCTTTATTTCTTGCCAGGTCTTTAATAGTGACTCTCTGATGATATGGCGCTGAAAATACATGTGTCGTTTGTCAGGCCCATCCCACAAAAATGCGTGCCATCCATGTGTGAGTTCGAATCCTTCTAAATATAATAATCTTTTATTTTCTAATTTTATCCAATCTGTGATCCAAGTTAATGCTGCCGCTTTGTAGTATAGTTCCCAATCTGGTAACGCCAATCCTCCCTTGTCTTTAGTGTCTTGTAATGCATTTCTTTTTATCCTAGGTCTCTTTCCTTGCCATATATATGTCATCGTTAGTTTGTTTAATTTTTTAAAGAATTCCCTTCCTGGGTTTATCAGAATTACTTGCTACAGATACATTATTCTTGGAAGTATATTCATTTTTATAGACGCAATTCGGCCCATAAATGATAACTGTAGTCTGTGTTAGGATATGATTTGGGCCTAACAGTTGTCCAGGCAATATATGTGTTCTGTGACTTTAAGTTTTAATGCTGCATCATGCTGTAATGCTATAATTACTTGTAATTTAACAATGTATTGAAGCAAGGTACCGTAAGGTATTCAGGAAATGATAAGCTGCTATCATCACGTGCGTGTGTGGGTGGATCTGCTACCATCCGGAGTTTGTAAACCAACTACTGTTTGTTTGGTAAGAGTTTGTTTGGAGTTAACCGGTAAAGACTTGGACTGTTTAGAAGACTACGAGAAGACTACCACATGATGAATGTATTCATCTGTTACATCGGAGACTTGGGCACTTAAATTTCAGGACGTTAAAGAAGACAGTGCAATTATCGGAAGGGATAAAACTACAAGCATGTAGTAAATATCTGAACTGTAATGCCTGTAGAGAGCACAAAAGTAGGGTTACACCAGCAAACCGTGTTAATGGCTTTAAAACTACAAAGCCGTTAGAGGTAGTGTTTATAGACCTAATTGGACCCAAGAAACCCAGTATAGGAGGTGCCTGCTATATTCTAAGCATAGTAGACCATTATTCAAGATATGGATTCTGTTATCTTATGAAAACAAAATGTGAAACATTCCAGCATATAAAAAACTGGCTGCGTTTTGTGGAAAGGAAGCAGAAATTTAAAGTGAAATGCTTAGTGACTGATAATGGTACAGAATTTACTAACCAAAGGTTAGAAAAGTTTTTGCAGGATGCAGGGATCCAGCATAAACGATCTGCTCCTTACAGACCACAGCATAATTCCTATATTGAGAGGCGAGGACAAACATTACAAGCAATGATTAGAACTATGTTGGCAGATTCTGGTTTGCCTGAAAATTTATGGGGCGAGGCTGTTATGTGTGCTAACCATGTGCTAAACAACGTGGTTCATTCCTCTACAGGTGACATACCATTCACCTTATGGCATGGGAGGAAACCAAATCTTAGTTATTTACACACATTTGGAGCCCCAGCTTGGGTACATATTCCATCTAGTGTTAGGAGAAAGGATCAACAAAGAGCCAGAAAAATGTTTTTCGTTGGCTATGAATCAAATCATAGATCTTTTAGATTTTGGGCACAGGGTACTACTAGCGTTTACTGTAGTACAAGTGCTAAATTTCTAGAGCACGAAGGATGGGATAAACTAGAGCATGCAGATTTCAGACATGATAATACTGTTAGTATAGAACATCATATTCCTGATGAGATTCCTGAGGATATAGATACTGTAGAATCCTCTATTAAGGTTGAGGAACAGGAAGTAGGTTTAGGGGAGGATGAAACTGAAACATCTGAATTGAGTCCTGTATTGCCTAGAAGATCTACTAGGGAAAGGCATCCACCAGATCGATATAAGGCAACTGTAGTTTGCCAAGTTAACATCGAACCTTCAAGTTATGATGATATCAGGCTTTATTCTGAAAAGGAGCAGAAGGCTTGGAAGGAAGCAATGAGTAAGGAAATTAAGTCATTGACTGATCTAGATGTTTATGAAAATGTGAAATTGCCACCTGGTGAGAAAGTAATAGGTTGTAGATGGGTTTACAAAATTAAGAAAGGTATAGATGGGACAGTAACCCATAAAGCTCGCCTAATAGCTCAAGGTTTTTCTCAGACCGAAAAAGATTTCGATGAGGTTTTTGCTCCTAGTTTACGTGCTAGTGCTTTAAGAACAATGCTGGTATGGGCAGCTAAAAACAAATATAGTATTAACCATATAGATGTGGAGACGGCATACTTGCATGCTCCATTAAGGCACACCATCTATATGAGGAAGCCTTTAGGAGTTGAAACACAAAACCAAACTGATTGTTGGAAGCTCAAGAAAAGCCTTTATGGTTTGAAACAATCGGGGTTTGAGTGGAACCAATGTATAGTTAAAGAGCTAAATAGGATTGGTTTTCATGAAGGTATAGCGGATAAATGTCTCTTTAAGAGAGAAAGTAATGGGTTAGTTTCATTTTTGTTATTGTTTACAGATGACATAGCTATAATAACTAAAACTGACAAGGAAGCCATGGATATTGTTCACCAGTTACAAACTAAATTTAAGATCAGAAATTTAGGAAATATCAGGCATTATTTGGGACTAGATATTAGTCAAACAGCTAGAGGTTATAAAATATCTCAATCTAGCAAAATTAGCCAGATGTTGAAGCGTTATGGCATGGAGCTATGTAAGCCGGCCAAGACACCTATGGCACAGGATTTTAACCATGAGGAAATCCAAAGCCCTAACTTTAGTAAGGAGATCTACCAGTCTCTTATAGGTAGTCTATCTTATATCAGCAATTGGTCGAGACCGGTTATATCATTTAGCGTAAACCAATTAGCAAGGTATAATGCAGAGCCAACTGATAGGCATTGGCAGGCCACAAAGCGTATACTAAGATATCTGAAAATGACGATGCATTATGCATTGTATCTAGAACCTAACCAAGATTTAGTACTGAGCGCATATGCTGATGCCAGTTTCGCTACTGATGTGACCACTAGAAAGTCTACATCGGGTATAGCTATAATGTTAGGCAATTGTTTGATTGGCTGGAAATCAATTCGTCAAAAACATATTAGTCTATCTACAATGGAGGCAGAATTTTCATGTCTATCACTGGTATGCACTGATCTGATATATTACAAACAACTAATGATGGATATTGGTTTAAAAATGGATTATCCAATTGTAATACATGAGGACAATCAAGCTGCTATAAACATGGCAACTAATTTAGCAGTTAAAACTAGATCCAAGCATACTGATATTCGGTATCTGAATGTTCGCCAAAGTATCCAAAGCAATATGGTTAAACTGGAATATTGCATGTCGGAAGACAATATCGCGGATAACTTTACCAAAGCTCAAGGTGCTGTCAAACATAAAGCATGTTGTGAAAGCTATGGATTAAGGATCTAAACTGTATATATTGTATTTGAACTGTATATATTGGCCTGTCCAAAGGGGAGCATGTTAGGATATGATTTGGGCCTAACAGTTGTCCAGGCAATATATGTGTTCTGTGACTTTAAGTTTTAATGCTGCATCATGCTGTAATGCTGAGTCATGCTATAATTACTTGTAATTTAACAATGTATTGAAGCAAGGTACCGTAAGGTATTCAGGAAATGATAAGCTGCTATCATCACGTGCGTGTGTGGGTGGATCTGCTACCATCCGGAGTTTGTAAACCAACTACTGTTTGTTTGGTAAGAGTTTGTTTGGAGTTAACCGGTAAAGACTTGGACTGTTTAGAAGACTACGAGATTGTTTATTTCCATTATAAAGAAAACTTTTGATAACACCAGTTTGTATGTACCTCTATCTCATTGCTCTCAGCAACGTTTCTCTGTGCACTTTACTCTGCTAGTTGTTACACAACAACAATATCCTTAACAGTCTGTTCCAGGTTTCCAAATCCTTTCCAATTTGTGTTAATAGTTTTGTGTAATTATCTTCTTTTATTGTTGTTGTTTTTGTCATCAGCCAAATACCTAAATATTTTATCTTTTTTACTACCTGGATTCCCAAATCGTCCTCTAATTTCAATTTTTGGTCATGTGTCATATTTTTAGTTAATGTTTTCATTTTATGTCTATTAATTTTAAGACCTGCAACTTTGCCGTATTCCTCAATTCTTGTCAACAGTTTGGGTCCCGTTATAATTGGATCTTCTAATATAAAAATTATGTCATCGGCAAAGGCGAGTAGTTTATATTCTTCTCCTCTAATTTTGAGACTTTTAATTCCTTCGTCTTCTCTTATAACTTTTAATAATACTTCTAGAGCCATTATGAATAGTAATGGAGACATAGGGCAACCTTGCCGTACCCCTTTTTCAATACTGAAAGATTGGGTCATATCACCGTTTATTGCTATCCTTGCTGTCTGTTGTGAGTAGATTTTTTTTATCAGTGAGAGAAATTTATCTCCGCAGTTCATATTCTCTAATTGTGTTGTAAGGAATAACCAATTGACATTATCAAATGCCTTCTGGGCGTCGAGTGAGATTATGGCAATTTCTTTGTTTATCTTCTGATCATAGTACTCTAGTGCATTTATAATCATTCACAAACAAAGTGAGTCAGGTTCTCATATGTGAAACGCCATTAATTTCTCAGTCACTTTCTCTTCACAAGTAATGTCTCTACTGGTAACAATATAACAACAATGCTAATATAGTTTATACAGTTTCACATTCGATATCCTCTCCAGATTCCTCTCGTCGATCTCCACGTCAATCCAATCAACTCCAATAAAATCCAGCACTCTCAAGCTCAGTCCAAAACCTCCAGCTCTGAATAATCCTCTGGGACTCTACACCCCACGCTCTTTCAATTGCTCAATTCCACCTTCGATATCCTCTCCAGGTTTCGATATCCTCTTCGGATTTCTCTCGTCGATCTCCACGTCAGTCCAATCGACTCCAATAAAATCCGGGGCTCTCAAGCTCAGTCCAAAACCTCCCACTCTGAATATTCCTCTGAGACTCTGCGCCCCACACTCTTTCAATTGCTCAGTTCCACATTCGATATCCTCTCTGGATTTCTTTCATCGATCTCCCCGTCAGTCCAATCGACCACACTAAAATCCGGCGCTCTCAAGCTCAGTCCAAAACCTCCGATTCTGAATAATCCCCTGAGACTCTGCACCCCAGACTCTTTCAATTGCTCAGTTCAGTTCGGCGCAAATATTGCTCTCTTCAATAATCAACCTCCACTTCGTAAAAACCTCAATTATAAATCCAATCTTTACTGTAGCAAAAAGCACAAGTTTTGTCCCCTCTTTCGTTGAAATCTATTTCCTTACTCACTCGCTCTGTGTTCGTTGGCTTCTAATCCACATTTTTGCGCTGTCACTCGTCCTTTCAAGATGGCCCCGTTCCGATCACTTTCACTGTCGCCACTTCACTTTAATCTCCTCCCCGGCTTTCTGCTTCCAGCGTCAAAATCTTCTTGATTATTTGGATCTTTGGGGACTAGTTTTTTGTTTCCTTCACCTGTTGACAGTTATCTCCTCTTTTCTAATTTTCACTTCCCCCTAGTACAGTGTCAAGCGCTTCTGGTCAGCCTGAGGGCTGGTTTTTCCTCGCTACTGGATTAAGGGATCGTCTTGAACCTTCGGAGGAGTTGCGTTCTCCTCCGAGGTCCTAAGATATTCCCCTTTAAGTTATCGATCTCTTCGCAACCGATAGCGCCGATTTCGGCTCCAGAAGTGGGCTTGTTAGGGATTCAAAGACGGAGCCCCGTCCTTTCCAACCCTAACACACTGGAATCGCTGCCGGAAGTCCCGTAATGGCATCTTTCCATTCATAATTCCAAGAGTTAATGATAATGCTGATCATTTGAATATCTTCAATAGGATAGCCTCTTTTTCTCAATTCTTTCCTCAGTCCTTTCAGTTTGGAACTATGGAATTCAGACATGAGCAAACATGAAGACTCAATTGAGACAGGCCTGTAGCAATTTTCCAATTGGACCCAAATTGGGCTGTTGCATCAGGTGGAAAAGTCTGCCTGTTGAGGAATATGCATTTGAAATGTTGGCTGTGCTGGTTGTGGAAGTGAAGGCACTTGTTGCGCTGGAGGTGGACCAGGAGCTGGCCCTGGTTGTACAGCTGGAGGCATGTGTGCATGCATTTGTGGTTGGAGCTGTGGCATTTGAGCTACAATATTAACATGACCTGCTGGAGACGCAGTCATTTGCCTTTGCTGCATTAAGCATTGTTGTGCTCCATCTAAAAAGATACACAGCTCTCTGTTCTGATTTGCCTGACACAATATCCACCAGGGGGTGTATCTTTGGCTCCGAAGAAGCCAAGATGGCGTTTTCAGGAATTTCAAAAGCACAAGACTCTCTCTTATCTAGCTCCAGCATAGATAAAGCTATTTTTGCCTGGGATAGCTCACATTCAAAAATTTCTATTTGAACACCATAGGTTTTTTTAGCTTGCTCATTAGGGGTAATCTTGGAGGTTTGAGGAGGATAATAAATCATTTCTTATTCTGCGTGGGGGGAGAAATGTTCTGCTGTTTGTAGAAAATGTGGCCTTGCACCAAATGTTTCAAAATCAAAAGGTTCTAGGAGGACAGGTTGAGAGCATGCATAATTGGAAGGGGGTGTCACTGACCTTGGTCGTAGTACATTGCCTTCAAAAGCAGCTCTTCTATTATCTTCTTCCTGAAGCTTCTTTAGGAGCATTTTGTCTGTTTCTCCTCCTCCTCCTTCTAGCCGAGTGGCTGAGGCAAGGGGCTGGAAACTTGAAAGCCTTCTTTCTGTCTCCTCTTCGTCAGAGACTACTCTGAGTTTCGTTTTGCCCTTTTTCTTCTTTTTCAGCATTTTAGAAGTTAATTAATTAGTGTTCCGCAGTCACTAAATCAATCATCTATCTAATTAGCCTAGACGGTCATGATCAAAAGTAACAAGTCTCTAATTTCTCTTTGTATTCGTCGAAAAAAAGATTTATGTTTAACATTCGGAGCATAAATTCCTATCAATAAAACTTTCTTCTGCAATAGTTCCACCTCTAATATTAATATTCTTCCCTCCTTGTCTGCAAATAATTGTTTCGGTGATAAATGCTCTTTCACAAATATTGCCACGCCTCTCTTTTTCTCTTCTGGGGCCGCTACAAACAGTTTCCCTATTTTCGGACATTTCAATATGTTAGATTGCGATAATTTGATATGCGTTTCCTGTATACATATTATGTCTACATTAGTTTTAACAATTTTAGTCAATATACGCCTTCTCTTTATCGGTGCGTTAAGACCATTAACATTAACAGTCAAAATTCTAACTCCTTGCTCCATCCTCTATTTACTACCGTCTTTGCTTTTAGTTACCGAACGAGTTTCTACCCCGTACTCTGCTGTTCCTCCTTCCTCCCCCTTCCTCCCTTCACGTTTCCCTTTTCCATAATATGCTTGTGCTCCTCTTTCATTTCTCCACTCCTCTTTCCGCTCTCTCTGTATCTCTTTCGCTATTTCTATGTCCCTTTCGCTTTCAACAGACCCAAAGCAATTTTCACAAAATTCTCGAGCGTCCTGTATGTTCTCAATTTTAATTTTTCGGTCTTGCCAAGTTACCAAGAGCCCATCAGGTAGCAACCACCTATATGGCACATTATGTTTCCTTAGTTGCAAAGTTATAAATTGATAACTTTGTCTCTGCTCTCGTACCCTTCTCGGGATCTGTTTCAAGATCGTAATTTGATGCCCTTTATATGTGACTTTCTGGTCCCTGGCCTTATGTAATGTTTCATCCCTAAGCGCTTTTTTAGCAAGTCTTACATGTATTTCTCTGGGCAAATTATGGCATCTCGCATAGCTGGTATATACCCTGTAAGCTTCATCTATCTTGGCCTGGACCTCTTCTTTCATTTTCCCCACTACCTCTGCTATCACTTCTCCCACTATTTCCTCTAGTTGTTCCTCTCTATCCTCCTCTACATTTTGAAAACGCAAAAAAAAGGCAGATTTTTCCATCTCTAGGAATACTATACTTGAGCGCATCTCTTTTCACATTTATCTATCTGAATTTCCACTCTTTCAGTATTTTTTTCCACCTCAGTCAATCTCTCCTCGTGCTTAGTTAGAGTTGTTTTCATTTCTCCTAAAGTCTCTTTCATTTGTTTCACCTCTCCTCTTAATTCACTTATCTCAGACTTCAAGTCCTCAAAGTTTTTTGATGTTGCTTCTTGATTTTTCTCCAATAGCTCTTGGATATTTTGGAACATCACTTGCATTCCTTGTATAGTTATTGGTTTATCAGTTGTTGATATGTTTTCAGAGGATTTCCTTTGCCCTGGGGATATTGTTATCGGTGAAGACATTGTTGTTGGTGCTGTAGTTTTCTTTACTACTTTTGTAGAGGTTACTGTAGTAGCCATATCGGTTAAACAGAGAAAGCTTTTCCAAATTATCATACACCTATATTATGTAATTATCACCTTATTTAAATAAGTCCTATACAATTATAGTCAAAAATCAATTCTAATTCAATTTAACTTATCTTTTAACAAATAGATGAATAAATAAATTCTACATATATATAGAAACTCCTATATTACGTTGCGTTAAAAATTAAATCTCAATAGTTAATTAAATAATCAGCCCCTACACATTCAATTATCTACTATTATTATCTATAATTAATTAATTAAATTTATGCTTATATACAATTAAATAAATATAAATACTATCACTTATCCATTGGTACTTGACTCTTCACAAAAATAATAATCACCCCTTTCTGTTCAGTCTGTCACGTATTTAATCACAACAAGCAAGGGCTCACTATCACACTGTCAATATTACATGCCTCGGGAGGAAGGGGGTTCTGGATAAGTTTTACCTCCTGGACATCACTTATTCCACTTAATTAATAAATCACTATATATTGTTCTTTATCCACTAGAGTTTAGGTCTCGTCACTGCCAAAGCCCAATAAATTCCGTCATGTATTCCAATTGGATCTTACTTCGCATCTCTTCCAGTTCCACCACAGCGAGATATCCAATCCTTTAAAAGGCTTCCTTCTCCTCTAATTTGAGCTGCCGCTAATTTCGCCAATCGCTAGGAGTCCTGTTGTTTTAAGCTCAGATTTCTTTCTTTCCTTACTTTCTTTCTGGTCTGTTCTCTCCGTCCTGTCTCCCTGTGCCAGTCAAAACCGCAGCGTCACAGGCTTCGGGGCTGCTACCCGCGGCCCTCTTCCTGATCTCCGGATCCTTGGAGCTCTCCCTTCGCTACGACATGGGGGGGGGGGTTGCACACCCTCTCCACGTCTCCGAAAAAAGCCCCTCTACTCCTCCAACCTCTCCGGGGCTGGGGACGGCGGACAGCAAAGCCGCGGAGGTTCAGAAATTCAAGCGGCACAGCGGAGCTCACGCTGCGCCGTTCCTTCGCCCAGATTGCTGCACCGGAAGTATGAGCAGGTATGTCTTCTGGGTGACCTTAATGCAATTACTAATAGAATATATGACTATAAAAAGGGCGAGATTCACAAGGGGGGGGGAATGGAAAACAAGATAAGAAGATATTACCAACTACCTATAATGAGATAAGAGAAGAATTAGGATTGGTAGACTCTTGGCGTGAACATAATCTGACAAGTAAACAATTCACATACTACTCTCCCAGGCAGAAATCATGGTCCAGATTGGATATAATTTGGATGACACAAGAACTTAATTCCCAAATATTAGAAGCCAGAATTATGCCGAATGAGTGGGCCGATCATAATCCAGTGCTAGTTGTATTAAAGAAAGAGAGAAAAAATAGAAAGAGATGGATGATGAGGACAGAGATATTAAAAGAAACCGAACTTATACAAAAACTTAAGACAGAAATACCTCTTTTCTTTCAAGAAAACAAAACACCAGGAATGTCATCTCAAACAATATGGGATATGGCCAAAGCTTTCATAAGAGGTCTCATTATTAAATACACAGCCATTAAATATAAAAAAGAAAAACAAGAAAGGGAAGAGTTAATAAATAAACTAATAAAAGCTGAGGGACAACTGCAAGATAACCCACTCTCTAAGGAGGCAAAAGAACAGGTAACTCTTTTAAAACATCAGCTTAACCTTTTGGAGTTAGATAAATTGACAGATAAGATAAAGATAGCAAAACAACAACATTTTGAATCAGCCAATAAACTGGGAAGATGGTTTACATTCAGACTTAAAAAAGAAAAACAGACTAGATGGATTGATCAATTAGAGGACAAAGAAGGAAATCTAATAAAAGATAAAAAAGGGAAAGAGAAAATTGTGGTGAATTTCTATAAAGAATTATATAAAAGAGAGGAGATTTCAACAGATTTGATAAAAAAGTACAGGTGAAACTCAAAAAATTAGAATATTGTGGAAAAGTTCATTTATTTCAGTAATGCAACTTAAAAGGTGAAACTAAAATATGAAATAGACTCATTACATGCAAAGCGAGATAGTTCAAGCCTTCAGTTGTCATAATTTTGATGATTATGGCTTACAGCTCATGAAAACCCCAAATTCACAATCTCAGAAAATTAGAATATTGTGAAAAGGTTCAATATTCTAGGCTCAAAGTGTCCCACTCTAATTAGCTAATTAAGCCATAACACCTGCAAAGGGTTCCTGAGCCTTTCAATGGTCTCTCAGTATGGTTCAGTAGGAATTAAAATCATGGGAAAGACTGCTGACCTGACAGTTGTGCAGAAAACCATCATTGACACCCTCCATAAGGAGGGAAAGCCTCAAAAGGTAATTGCAAAAGAAGTTGGATGTTCCCAAAGTGCTGTATCAAAGCACATTAATAGAAAGGTATGTGAAAGGGAAAAGTGTGGAAGAAAAAGGTGCACAAGCAGCAGGGATGACCGCAGCCTGGAGAGGATTGTCAGGAAAAGGCCATTCAAAAGTGTTGGGGACTTTCACAAGGAGTGGACTGAGGCTGGAGTCAGTGCATCAAGAGCCACCACACACAGATGGATCCTGGACATGTGCTTCAAATGTCGTATTCCTCTTGTCAAGCCACTCCTGAACAACAAACAACATCAGAAGCGTCTTACCTGGGCTAAAGACAAAAAGAACTGGTCTGCTGCTCAGTGGTCCAAAGTCCTCTTTTCTGATGAGAGCAACTTTTGCATCTCATTTGGAAACCAAGGACCCAGAGTCTGGAGGAAGAATGGAGAGGCACACACTGCAAGATGCTTGAAGTCCAGTGTGAAGTTTCCACGGTCTGTGTTGATTTAGGGAGCCATGTCATCTGCTGGTGTTGGTCCACTGTGCTTCATTAAGTCCAGGATCAACGCAGCCGTCTACCAGGAGATTTTGGAGCACTTCATGCTTCCTTCCGCAGACGAGCTTTATGGGGATGCTGATTTCATTTTCCAGCACGACTTGGCACCTGCCCACACTGCCAAAAGTACCAAAACCTGGTTCAATGACCATGGGATTACTGTGCTTGATTGGCCAGCAACCCCCCCTCCCTGACCTGAATCCCATAGAGAATCTATGGGGCATTGTCAAGAGAAAGATGAGAGACATGAGACTGAAGAATGCAGAAGAGCTGAAGGCCGCTATAGAAGCATCCTGGTCTTCCATAACACCTCAGCAGTGCCACAGGCTGATAGCATCCATGCCTTGCCACATTGAGGCAGTAATTGATGCAAAAGGGGCCCAAACCAAGTACTGAGTACATATGCATGCTTATACTTTTCAGAGGTCCGATATTGTTCTATGTACAATCCTTGTTTTATTGATTTCATGTAATATTCTAATTTTCTGAGATTGTGAATTTGGGGTTTTCATGAGCTGTAAACCATAATCATCAAAATTATGACAAATCAAGGCTTGAACTATCTCGCTTTGAATGTAATGAGTCTATCTCATATATTAGTTTCATCTTTTAAATTGCATTATTGAAATAAATGAACTTTTGCACGATATTCTAATTTTTTGAGTTTCACCTGTATATTGAGAAATCAGACTTGCCTAAGATTTGTAATCTAACAGAAGATATTTTGGAAGAAGAAATCACTTTAGCTGAGGTTGAAAGAGCAATAAAGAAACAGCGAAATCAGAAAACACCAGGCACAGACGGGCTCTCGGCGGAGTTGTATAAGATAATGTTTGAAGTCATGGGAGAACATCTGAAAGACCTATTTAATGAAACACTGGAGAAAGCAGAAATCCCCCATTCATGGAAAGAGGTTAACATTAGCTTAATCCCTAAAGAGGATTTGCCCTTGATAGACATTAAAAATTACAGACCAATCTCCCTCCTGAATTCGGATTATAAAATTTTTACTACAATTCTAGCAAATAGATTAAAAGGTTTCCTGAATGAGTTTATTCATATGGACCAAAACTAAAAGATAACATGAGAATTATGTTAAATATACTGGAATACTATGAAGAGCACCCAGACAAACAGGTTGCATTAGTCTTTATAGACGCACAGAAGGCATTCGATAGAGTAAATTGGGACTTCATTTTATTACAATTAGAATACATGGGATTTGGAAAGAAATTCACAAACGCAATTAAAGCTATTTACTCAAAACAAATGGCCAGAATATTGATAAACGGGGACTTGACAGAAGAATTTCATATTGGAAAAGGCACAAGACAGGGCTGTCCTTTATCTCTGTTACTTTTTATCTTATCATTAGAAACACTATTGCGTAAAATAAGGAAAGAGGAAAAAATAAAAGGTCTTAAAACAGGTCAACAGGTCTTTAAAACTCAAGCCTTTGCAAATGATATGGTTTTCATTTTAGAAGAGCCTCTAGAGTCGTGTGTACCATTATTAGAGACAATTGAGGAATTTGGGGCAGTGGCAGGCCTATTAATTAATAAAAAGAAAACAAATATATTAACTAAGAACATGTTAGAAGAGACTAAGACAAATCTACAGGGAAGGACCGGATTAAAGATAGTGAACAAAGTTAAGTATTTGGGAATTTGGCTAACTAATAGATGTTCGAGTTTACAAGAAGATAACTACAATAAATTATTAACCCAAGTAAGAAAAGATTTAGATAAATGGGGTAAAATACAGCTTTCACTTCTAGGACGAGTAACAACAGTAAAATCATACGTGCTATCGAAATTTAATTTTTTATTTCAAACCGCTCCAGTTAATCTGTCTAAAAAATTATTTATGGACTTAAATCAAATAATAACTAAATTTATTTGGCAGGGGAGAAAGCCACGGATTAAAAGAAAGACGATGCAAGAGATAAAAGAAAGAGGGATCTTGGGCTTACCGTGTTGGGAGAATTATCATGCAGCGGCTATTCTAACCTGGGTAAAAGAGTGGATTATTTTAGGAAATAGACGCCTTCTTAAATTAGAAGGATTTGATATAAATCAGGGCTGGCATATGGCTCTTTGGAGAAATAAGAATACACAAAGTAAATGGTTCACCCGACATTATATTAGAAATATCTTAATTCGGACCTGGGAAAAAATTAGCAAAAAATACTATACTAAGACACCGTGCTGGATTTCACGTATAGAGGCACTAACATACCCTAAACTATACAATTTTGAAGGAAAATTGACATATAAAGAATTACTGAATCCACAAGGAAAATTAAAATCTAAACAGGAATTGGATTCCCAAGGAGTGCAAATGGATTGGTGGACATATACACAGATTAAATCTAAATATAATAGAGATAAAGAGGGAGGTATTAATGGTGAGTTACAAGAATTAGATAAAATTCTGATGGGACAAGAAAAAGGCATGATCTCGAAAACATATAGATTGTTGATGGAAATAGAAATAGGTGAAGAAATAATTAAAGATACAATGATTGCCTGGGGAAAAAATTTCGGATACCCAATTTACTTAGAGAAATGGCAGGAGATATGGCGAGATAATATGAAACTAGTAGTGTCCACGACATATAAAGAAAATATATACAAGATGATATACAAGTGGCATCTTTCTCCGGATAGATTAGCTAGAATATTTAAGGGACAATCCGCAGAATGCTGGAAATGTGGGAATGAACGTGGCACATACTACCATCAATGGTGGACATGCCCGAAAGCAGTGGATTTTTGGGGGAAAATCAAAAAATGGTTAAATGAGATTTTAAATTTAAAGATTGATTGGCGCCCAGAGACATGCCTCCTTGGCTCCAGGCCAGAGAACATGAAAAAAGATGTATGGTACCTTGCTTTACATGTGATCACTGCGGCGAGATTGACATATGCACAATTTTGGAAAAACCAAAATATCCCACCAGAGGAAGCTATAATTCGGAAGATTTTGGAGTGTGCAGAGGCGGATAAACTGACCAAAAAATTAAAAGATAAAGACCAAACACAATTGTGTTTATCGTGGGAAAAATTCTATAGATGGGTAGAGAAAAGGAAAAATATAACTTAAGATAGATGAGATATTATATGTACTATTTAGAGTATACTGTATAAAAACACTGAGGTCGAATGGATTGGACTAATGTGTAAGAATAGAATGTAAAACGATGTTCTGTCTTCTCCGGACTACAATATAAACACACAATACAGGACATTAAGTTATCAGATTAATGCATAAAGATACAGTTGTTTTATGTTTTTTGTGGGTGATTTAGGGGTTTATGGGTTTTCTATGTTTCTGTTCGTTGTATGATGTTTTGTTTTTTCTTTTGTTGTTTTTAACTGAAAATGTAAATAAAGATTATTTTAAAAAAAAGTAACAAGCAAAGAAAAGCCATAAATCAACCATCCTTCTGCTGCCATTGTCAGAGCGGCAATCAGCCCTGTTCCCATCCTGGGGTAATTGCCTGAGTTAGAGGTGAATCGTGGCATTTTCCTTGTGTAATACTTTGAAAAAACAAAACAAAAATACATTCTAATGAAATTCATATTTATTTGTAAAGAAATAAGAACATCTCACTATCTAAATTAGGTTACATCTTGGAAGCTTTCCCGGCTACCTCTCTTGGCCTGAGAACAAAGAAAAAGTTTTTAGACAAGAAGAAAGGAATGTAGACGTGCGCAGTAGTTACTGATAAGACTCTGCCAAGCTACCTGTCCGAGATGGAGTTGTCTAAGAAAGAAATAACGTGCCTCTCACATTTTGATAATAAAGAAAAAAAAACATTTATTTATTAGAACAACGTCCTTACGAACTCATATGCAGCCAGGAAATGACCTCTGCTCCAAATTCCCTCCCTTTCCTGGCTTGTTCCCTTATTCTATTGGCCATTCTCTAAATCATTCTACTGCAGTAATTTAACCCCCCCTTTACTATGTCAGCCCTGAATGAAATGCAACTTGAGAGGCTGACATCCGGCCCCTCTCCCTTCATTCTCTCAGCTAAACTTGCACAAGATAAAACAACAGGTCTAATACCATTACCCTGTCTGGGACTGTGTCCCACCCCCTCCCGGCCTGTCCGGGTGATCTGCATGGAATTTAGCTATAAGGTGGTCAGCTTGAATGTTCGTGCTCTTCACCCAGAAAGCTTCTGACAAGGGGTAACCCTTCCACTTAATTAAGTATTGAAGGCGGCCTCTGTGCCACCTCGAATTGAGAATTCGCTGTACTTCATAATGAGTTTGGCCCCCAATGATCAAGGGCCCTGGGGGATCACGTGGCACCGGCCTTAAAGTTGACCCCACCACAGGCTTCAGAAGACTACTGTGAAAAACGGGGTGTATCTTTCCTAGTAACCGGGGCAACTGCAATTGTACCGTGACCGGGTTGATTATTTTTACTATAGGAAATGGTCCTATAAATTTCGGGCCCAATTTCTTAGTTGGGAGTTTGAGTCTCAAGTACTTGGTGGAGAGGTAGACCTTCTCTCCTACTCGGAACGGTCTTTGAGGGGCTCGGTGCTTGTCTGCTTGCTTCTTATAAGCCTGTGCCGCCTTGTCTAATGCCTTCTTGACGTTCTCCCAGGATTCTCTTAGCATCGCCATCCAATCGTTCAAGCTGACTGAAGAAGGGGTTTCCCTGGGATATTCTGGCATGGGGACAAAATCCATACCGCTCACTACCTTGAATGGGGTTAGTCCTGTACTACTGTGGACAGCATTGTTGTACGCGACCTCCGCAAAAGATAGGAGGTCCGCCCAGTTCGACTGTTGGTAGTCTACATAGCACCTCAGGTACTGCTCTATCATGGCATTCAGACTCTCTGCCCCCCCATTGGTGCTCGGGTGAAATGCTGAGCTGAGACCTTGGGATGATCCTATGGATCGTAGGAATTCCCTCCAAAATTTCGCTGTGAACTGGACACCTTGGTTGGAGATGATTCTTCTGGGTACTCCATGCAAGCGGTAGATGTGTTTCACAAACAGCTTGGCCAATTGGCGGGCTGAGGGTAGCCCACTACAGGGTATGAAATGTGCCTGTTTGGAGAATAAGTCTATTACGGTCCAGATCACTGTGTTTCCGCCACTCTTCGGCAGCTCTACTATAAAGTCCATTGCAATCTCCTCCCATGGTCTTGTTGGTTCAGCTACTGGCTGCAGTAACCCAGGAGGTTTTCCTGGTCGGGTTTTCATCGTGGCACAGATGGTGCAGCTCTTCACATAGCTGTCCACGTCTTTCCTCATGTGAGGCCACCAAAATTGTCTTCGTACTAAGTGCAGAGTCTTTAGAAAGCTGAAATGGCCTGCTGGTCTAACGTCATGGCTCCTTTTGAGGACTAGGGTGCGTAGAGTCTCTGGGATGTAAAGTTTCATCCCTTTCCATGCTACGTCGTTCCTCCTTGTCAAAAGATGCTGATTGTCTCGGAACCAGGGGTCCACCAATGTCTCTGTTTTGAGCCGTGTCGTCAGGTCACCTGCTGGTTGGCCCTTCTGGTCGCGATGCTGCCGTCTGGTAGTTACTTGACCCACTCCTTGAGGCGAGGGGATGATGGCATTCACCACCTGCTCCCGTTCACTGTTGTACTGGGGCATTCGGGAGAGAGCATCGGCCAGAAAATTCTTCCCCCCTGGGATGTGTTTCAGCTCGAAGTTGAACCGATTGAAATATTGGGCCCATCGGATGTCCAGGTCAACAGCGCCCACCTCACTGCGAACACTTCCTTTTCCCATGCTGCCCAGCATCTCTCTGTGTCGGTGAATTTGCGGGAAGTGTAGGCACAAGGCTGAAGGTTCCCCTGGCTGTTCTTTTGGAGTAGAACCGCTCCCACTGCCACGTCGCTGGCATCTATTTGGATGACGAAAGACTGGTTGGGGTCAGGATGTTTCAAGACTGGTTCTTTTGCAAACATTTCTTTTAGTGTCTCGAAGGCTTGTAGGCAGGCCGGGCTCCACTGTAGAGGCTGTCCTGGGCGAGGTTTTGTTGCTGGACTCCCTGTTTTTAGGAGGTCGGTTAGAGGTTTGGCAATTTTTGCAAAAGAGGGGATAAATTGTCTGTAGAAGTTCGCGAACCCCAAGAAGCTTTGCAGTTGTCTGCGGGTGCGTGGGGGTCGCCAGTCAAGGACCGATTGTACTTTGGCTGGGTCCATTTCTATCCCCTCATTGGACACTCGGTAGCCTAAGTAGTCTAGCCGTGACTGGTGGAACTCGCATTTCGACAGTTTGACATAGAGGTTTGCTTTCAGCAGTTTTTCGAGCACCTGGCGGACGAGGGGTATGTGTTCGTCTATGGTTTCCGTGTAAATGAGAATGTCGTCCAGGTAGACAGGACCCCCTTATAAAGGTGATCATGTAGAACTTCATTTATCAGTTGCATGAACACCGCCGGTGCTCCCTGTAGTCCAAAAGGCATCACTTTAAATTGAAAACTTCCTAGGGGGCAGTTGAATGCTGTCTTCCACTCGTCTCCTTCCTTGATGCGTATGCGGTAGTAGGCTTCACGAAGGTCTAGTTTGGTAAAAACCTTCCCTTTGGCCAAGTGACCTAGCATGTCTTTCCTGAGGGGGAGGGGGTATAAGTTGTGCACGCTGACACAGTTTATCCTGCGAAAATCGACCACCAGATGTATGGAGCCGTCTTTCTTCTCCCTGAAAAAAACTGGTGCCGCTACCCGTGGTTTGGCTGGTTCGATAAAACCCCTTTGTAGGTTCTTTTCTATGTACTTTCGCAGTTCTTGCATTTCATGGGGTGTCATGGCGTACAATTTAGGTTTTGATAGTTTTGAACAAGGGATGATTTCGATAGCGCAATCGGCGTCACGGTGGGGTGGTAGTACGTCACACTCGGTCTCGCTAAATACTTCTGCCAAGTCTTGGTACTCTTTTGGGATCTGGTCCGGGGCATGGGAGGGGCTGGAGGTGGCCGCCAGTTGCTCTGTTGTCCCTTTACAGGGCAGGTTGGGCGCCTGTGTTGGAGGCGTCTTTTGTCCCTCTAGAGGGAGGGGTTGGACCCCCTGGGTGGGAGGAGGGGCCGTTTTCTCTGGTTGTGGCGGCAGGGGGTGGGGCCCCCTTGCTATCCTCAGTCTGCGGGTCCCTTCTTGCCACCAGATGGTGGGGCCCCACTTGTCCAGCCAGGAGAGTCCCAGTATGACTGGGTTGGTCATCTTGGGGGCTATTATGAACCGAATCATTTCCCAGTGATCCGCTAGCTCCAGCTTCACTGGCTCGGTCAAGTGTGTGGCGTCCGCCCCCCCCAGTAGGGATCCATCAACTTGCTGAAAACTGATTGGGTGGCTGCTCCTTTTTGCCCAGATCCCCAGTTTTAGGACTGTGGGTAGGTTAATCAGGCACCTTGTGCAACCCGAATCTACTACGGCTTGGAAAGTCCCTTGTGTACCTGTTTTTGGGGCTGTTAGGCGTATGGGGAAAAGAAAAGGGTGGAAGGGTGCGCTCACCATTGGGTCGTTCTCACCATCATCATCGCCATCATACAGTTCGGGGGTTCAATTCGCATCGTCTGAGCTCCCCCTATTTTCAGTCAGATGGGCAAAAACTTCTGCACTCGGGGAAAGTCTTAATGGTGCCTTGGTGGTGCGCCTGGGTCCTCGTTCCGCTCGTGCCTTGGCCGGGGGCTCTGTTTTTTGGCCCCGGGGTTCCGCACGCCGCTGCCAAATGCCCAACTCCCCCACATCTGTAGCGCCTCAGTGGAGTCTGTGGGGTGGATGGCCTCTGGGTGGCCCGTGATGCTGTAGTTCCTGGTCTGGTAGATGGTTCCTGGTCCAGCTGGGTTTTCTTCTTTGCCTGTGGTTGTTTTAGCATGTCGTTGGCACGTAGCCCTCTCTCGACTTGCGTCACTATCCGGAACCAGTCAGAAAGTCGGTTCGGAATATCTCGATAAGCGGTCACTTGGGCGATTTGCTTATCTAAGCTTGTTCTAAAGAAGTATACTAGCAGTCGTTCAGGCAAAGAAGGTAAAGTCCCAACAACTTTCCTGAACTCACAGATATGTTCTTGGATAGGCTTCCCCCTCTGCATTAGGTGCCTGAGCTCATCTTCTACATAGGGATCGTCCCCTGTTTCTTCGAAGCGGGCTCGTAGCAGTTGTAAGAAACCATCTGCATCTTGCAGTTGGGGGGCCCTGTATTTGTACTGGGCCGCTGACCAGCTCCTTGCTTCTCCCTCCAGACCTTCTGCGATGGCACTGACCAGGGCCCTGGGGAAAGGGTAAAGGTGTGCGTAGTGCTCGATGTAAATCTCAGCTGCATCGAGAAATTGAGCTAGCAGGTCCGGATCCCCATCGAATTTCCCTCTGAATCGGGGTGGTTCCGCCCTCGGTGGCCACTCCTCCCATTGCGGGGGTCTGTGAGCCTGCCCACGGTGCCCTTGGGCTTCTTCATCATCTCCCATTTGGGTGCAGGGGGTGATGCCGTGGCTGGGTTGGGTTGCTTGCTGAGCAGGGAGGGAAGCCCTGAATGCATTTTGGAGCTTTCTTCTCTCTTTTTTTTTTCTTGTGTGTGTGTGTGGGGGGGGGGGGCTATGCTGCCATTTGGAGAGCCATTGAACCTTCCCCCGTTACCTGGCACTTGGTGAGAATCCAGCAAAAGGCATCATAATTTTTTCCTTTTCTGAGGCAAACCTCCGGTGGAGATGGCTTTCTTCCATGGCCTTGGATAATGCTTCAGAGACATCTGGAGGTCTGCCAACGTCGGCATGGAGTAGCTTAGGAATGCATAAATATTTTTAGAAGAAAAGTTTTTGAAGAGAGAAATTTTCCTGGCTGTCTGTCCGAGACGGAGTTGTCTAAGAAAGAAATAACGTGCCTCTCACATTTTGATAATAAAGGAAAAAAAACATTTATTTATTAGAACAACGTCCTTACGAACTCATATGCAGCCAGGAAATGACCTCTGCTCCAAATTCCCTCCCTTTCCTGGCTTGTTCCCTTATTCTATTGGCCATTCTCTAAATCATTCTACTGCAGTAATTTAACCCCCCCTTTACTATGTCAGCCCTGAATGAAATGCAACTTGAGAGGCTGACACTACCGTAAGTCTGAGAGTCCAAAAATAAAAGCTCAGCAGATAAATACAAAAATGCAGTGACATTTCTGGCTGTCCGGCCACCCTCTTTCTAAGTTAATCAATGAGTCTGCGCCAGATCCTTCCATCTCCCATGTCCACTGTGTATGACTTTGGGCCCTTGATGTCAGAGATCACCCCAGCCACCCATAGGAGACCCTCTGAGTAGTTCCTCGCATACACTGGTGTCCCTATCTGGAACTCCCGTAACTTCTGGTCGGTTCCCTTAAACCCGTCCAGGGAATAGTTGGGGTTTAATCGGTCCAAGGTACACCTGAGCTTCCTGCCCATGAGGAGTTCGGCTGGACTGCACCCCATGGCTGTACAAGGGGTGGCGCGTTGGACTGCTAAGAATTTGTCTACTCGGGCCTGCCAGTCTCCAGCGTCCAGCTGGGCCAGGGCCTCCTTGGCCGTTCTCACAAATCTTTCGGCCAGTCCATTACTGGCCAGATGAAACGGGGCAGAGAGTGCGTGCCGGATGCCTAACTCTGTCAGGTACTCCTCGAACTGGGTGGCGGTGAATTGGGGCCTGTTATCCGATATGAGGGTATCAGGCAACCTGTGGGTGGCAAAGAGTTTCCGTAGTGCTTTTATGACTGCTTCGGCAGTCGTGGATTGCATGAGAATGATCTCGAGCCATTTCGAAAAGGCATCGACGATCACCATAAAGGTTTGGCTGTGGAATGGCCCTGCAAAATCCATGTGTATCCTTGACCAGGGGCCCTTGGGACGCTCCCATTCCCTGACTGGTGCTGCGGGGGGATCTGGCCTGGATTCCTGACAGGGGTTACATTTCCCCACCGACTTGGTGATGTCGTTATCCATTTGGGGCTACCACACATAGCTCCTAGCTAGGCCCTTCATTCACACGATGCCAGGGTGCCCTTCATGCAACACTTTTAAAACTTTCTCCCTTAAGCAGAAGGGTACAATGACGCGATCACCCCGTAACAAACACCCCCCTTGCATGGACAGTTCATTTTTTTTGGTGAAGAATGCTTTGAATTCTCTGCCCTCAGTCTTTGCTGGCCAACCCCTTGTGACCCAACTCATGACAGTTCTCAGCATATGGTCTTTAGTTGAGGCTCTCGCTACTTTCATTGAAGTGAGAGGCCCCGAGTCCAAAACATCAATAAGGAGAACTGGTGCTTCCGGGGTCAGGTCTTCTAAAAGGTCCAGTAGCGGGCAGCGACTGAGGGCATCAGCATGTCCCAAACTCAGTCCCGGTCAGTGGACAAATTGGTAGGAGTAAGCCGCCAGGAAGATGGTCCACTGTGTCATGCGTGGAGACAAGGCAGCGGGGGTGGGCCAATCCCCAGCCAGGAGGCCCAAGAGTGGACAATGGTCCATGACCAATTTGAAATGTCGGCTGAATACTCGTGAAATTTCTTGACCCCCGACACAGCTGTGAGGGCTTCTCTGTCCAGCTGGCTGTAATTCCGTTCTGCGCTGAACAGGGTTCGTGAGTAGTAGGCGATGGGTGCCTCTAGGCCGTTTGGCAGTCTATGGCTCAAGATGGCTCCCACACCAAAAGGGGATGCATCGCAGACAAGTACAAGCAGTAGCGTCGCATTATACTGAATTAGGAAATTGTCCGCCGATAGGAGTTTTTTCACTGTGTTGAATGTGGCAGCTTCAGCCTTCCCCCAGACCCAAGGTGCATTTTTGGCCAGTAACCGGTGTAGCGGCTTGGCGACCGTTGCCTTGTCTCATAGGAGTATGGCATAAAAGTTGAGGAGACCCAAGAAAGCCTGTAGCTCCGATTTGTTTTTGGGTGTGGGCGCGTTCTGGATGGCCCTTATTTTGCTCTCGGTGGGGTGTATTCCTGACCCATCCACCTGGTACCCCAGGAACTCCACAGAGGGGACTGCGATCATGCACTTATTCCATTTTACGCGAAGTCCAGCCTCTCTGAATTTAGCCAAAACCCACCTGAGTCTGTCCCCTAGCTGTTTTTTGTCTGTTGCGCTAATGAGTACATCATCAAAGTAGGGCACCACCCCTGTGATCTGTCCCCCCCCTTCAGAGACCCACAAAAACACAGCCAGCCGAGGGTTAATAATCACTTGGCACACTCCGCAGTTCTTATCTCAACCTTGGCAGCGATATGCACACCGTCTGCCAAGGACTTTATTAGTTTACACAAACAAGAAAATCACCTACGTAGCTTTGCCGTTCATCTAGCTTCCAAGACTACGAGGTTGCTCCGTTTGTTTAGCTTTGTTCGTCACAAACTTCGTGACTCACGGGCCTGTCTTATATAGACAGGCTTCTGGGTGTGGTCCAGTGACTCACTGATCCCATGACTCCAATCAGTGACTCAGGACTATTTCCTCATACGCCGCAGCTGCAATACTCTTTTGTCTCGCCTTCTTTGGCGTGCGTCCAGGAATGACGTCTCTCCCTCACTCTCATCTGAGACACCTGTTTCCCCACTACTTGGCTCTCTTTCAGCTGGCACCTGAGCCGGTGCCAGAGGGGGGGGGGGGGGGCTGGGAGATCTGGCTGGCTCCTCTTCCTCCTGCTCAGAGCTTCCTTCCTCCAAAGGGATAGGCTCAGAGGACGGGGCCACAACACCCTGGCAGACCCTGTAACAGATGCTCCATGGTACTTTGAAAAAGTCTGGGGGCTATGCTAACTCCGAATTGAAGTCTGGTGCACTTGAACGCACCTCTGTGGGTGACTATAGTCTATGCTTCCACGGTAGCGCCATCTACCAGTAGTTGCTGGTACGCCTGCGCAAGGTCGAGTTTAGCAAATATCTTGCCAGGGCCCAGCGAATGGAGCAAGTGATGCACAATTGGAATGGGGTATGTGCTTTGCTGAAGAGCCTTATTTAATGTGCATTTGTAGTCTGTGCATATGTGCACGGACCTGTCTGATTTGACCGGAGTCACTATTGGGGTCTCCCACTTGGCGTGATCCACTGGGACTAACACCCCTTGCTTGATCAGCTTATTCAGCTCCAAGTCGATTTTGGGTCTGAGTGCGAACAGCACTTGCCTAGCTTTCAGTCTGATCAGAGTTACATTAGGGCTAAGTTAAAGGAGATAGGGGTCCCCATGTACTTGCCCAGCCAGTCATCGAAGACGTCCTGGAACTCCTGCATGAGGTCCTCCTTCAGGGTGCTGCCACTGGTGCTGTGGACACAGGTGAATCCCATTCCTAGGGCCTTGAACCAGTACAGCCCTAGGAGGCTCGGAAGCGTCTTGCTGACCACAGTGAGGGGTAGCTCCTTCTGGCAATTGCCATAGGTGACCTGGAATGTGCCGACTCCTACAACAGGAATGCTGTTCCTCTGGTAGTCCCGAAGCCAGATTTGTTGAATCTGGAGTCGGCTTTTCTTGAAGTTGGGAAGGGCGGCCTTCAGTGTTGCCCAGGACATGATTGACAGGGATGACCTGTGTTGGGATGGGGGGAGGTTTGCCCCCGAATCGTGAACCAGCACCCAAGCAAACACACTAGGACTGAAATAAGACTAGCAGAGGAGCCTTGTATAAAAATATACTTTACTACAAAACTTTTAAAAAACACTGTATCTTTAAAAAAGCACATTAATAACAAAGTCTTATCTTGGTTAAATGAAGCCAGGCCGACTCCCTAAATTCCTCTCCACAATACCGAAACCAGTCCGTGGGAAAAACTAACAAGACATTAAACAGCTTCGGTGTCGATACATCATCGAGGTGGTAGAAGGGCAGCAGCGTGGGCTTCAGAGTAAAAGTCACCTGTAAAAAGCAATCCAAATAGCAAACGTGGCTTGAAGCTCCTGGCAGGGAAACTGTCCAGCGTATCCCTCCGATCGTAGCAGCAAATGTTCAAATGTTGGCTTGCGTGCTTCAACAAAAGCAAAAGGCAAGCCGAAAGTAGAAACTTCAAAAGGCTCCCGGCTATCTCAGCACACAGTTGCAAGATAGCTACGTGGGAGTAACACAGCTTCTCGGCTTCTTCTGCACTGCTATCTCTGCTGCAGGTGTTGGGGCTTCCCAGCAGAGTTCTCCTCCCTTCTTTCAGCTCTGCGTCCAGGTGCCTCTGCACTGGCTCTGCATCTAGGCCTTAACTGTGTCTAGGCCCAACTAGCAAGGAGAAAGGTCCATGCTTATATGGTAAGCTAACCTGCAATTAACTAGGGCGGGGAAGGCTTGCAGTTAATTGCAGACAGGAGATGGCTTGATTAAGTCCATACAGTTTGTAGTTGATCAAGTGGCCACAACAATCCTGAAAACACTTCCTGATAACCTGTGTTGATCTCCATCTCGCAGGGTTGTCCTTCAATCTCGACCGTTGTGTGGACCTTCTTCTCGATGGTCACGCTGGCATGGCCGATCCTGGTGCTGCAGGCCTCGTGGTTTTGAAATTTGCACCGTTTTCTCTGGTCGCCATCTTTACTGGCCCACTTGTGTCGCACCAGCTCTGATTGGCTGAAGTTGTTGTGGCTGATCGGTAGGCTTGCCCTGCAGACCCTCGCCAAATGCCCCTTCTTCTCGCAACACTGGCAGACGGCATCCCTGAACCTATGGGTTTGCCTCTGGTGTGCTCATCCGCAGCTCGAGCAGCTTCCACGTCGCTCTTTCTGCTCCCATATCTGTCTCTCTGTTTGGAAGACGTCCTCCTCCAACTCTTCCTCCTGCTGGTCTGGGTGGCTTCTTGGTGTACCGGCGCCGATCTCGGGGTTTCTTTCGGGTTGGCTGGTTGTTGCAGTGTCTCCGCAGCCTTGGTAGACGACTCGTGCACCTTGGCCTCATCGAGGGAGATGGATAGAGTCAGATTCTGCCTCGCGAGCAACCTTCTCTGTAAGCATATATCTCTCACGCCACAGATTAGTTGCTCTAGGAGTGCATCATCGAGGTCCCGGTACTCACAGTGCATCACAGCCTTACGCAGGGTGGCCATGTACGTGCTGATCGGCTCTCCTTCACGCTGTACTTGTTGCCAGAGCTCGTAGCTCTGCACAAACTTCGATGGTACCGGGGTGTAGTGTGCCTTGAGCGTGGCTTGCAGCACTTCCCACGAGATGGTCTGGACTGGGGTCGGTTCCGAGAGTGATTCTGCCATGTCAAAGACCTCTGGCCTGCAATGACTCAGGAACAGGGCCCTATTTAAACTGCAATGCTTGTAGCCAAGAAAAGAGTAAGGTAACTCCTGCAGAGTTGTTTTTTTAAAAAAATTAGATCTATATGCCGCCCTTCTCCGGAGACTCAGGGCGGCTTACAATGCGTTAAGCAATAGCCTTCATACTTTTGTATATTTATACAAAGTCAGCTTATTGCCCCCACAAACTGGGTCCTCATTTTACCTACCTTAGAAAGGATGGAAGCCTGAGTCAACCTTGAGCCTGGTGAGATTTGAACTTACAGTAATTGCAGACATCTGATGTTAATCACAATGCTTTAGTCTGCTGAGCCACCAGGCTCTTTTACAACCAATGAACCTTTAGAGGTAGTGTTTGCAGATATTATTGGTCCTAAAAAACTTAGTTTAGGAGGATCCTGTTATACATTGAGCATAATAGACCATTTTTCCTGTTATGGTTTCTGTTACCTTATGTAAACCAAAGCAGAAACATTCCAGCATTTTTCAAACTGGCTGAGGTTTGCTGAGAGGAAAAAGAAACGCAAGGTTCTTTGCCTGGTAACTGACAATAGTACTGAGTTTACCAATAACAGGTTTGTAACTACGTTACAGAAAGATGGCACTGAACACAAGTGTTCTGCCCCTTATAGACTGCAACATAATGTGTATATTGAACACAGAGGGCAAACGTTGCAGGCTATGGCTCAAACCATGATATCTGATTCTGGTTTGCCTGAGACACTTTGGGGTGAAGCAATAATGTGTGCTAACCATGTTATATACAATGTAGTCAATACAACAACTAGTGAATTACCATTCACACGTTGGCATGGAAGAAGACCAGACCAGAATTAAGTTATTTGCACACATTTGGAGCCCCAGCATGGGTTCATATTCCCTCTCAATTGAGGCAAAAGGGGCAACATAGAGCAAAGAAGCTGTTTTTTGTTGGTTATGAATCCAACCACAGGTCATATAGATTTTGGGCGCCAGGTACCACTAGCGTCTACTGCAGTGCCAGTGCCAAGTTCCTGGAGCATGTTGGTTGGAGTAAGCTTCAGCAGGAATCCGACAAGGTAAATGATAGTGTTGTTGATACTCAAGTATTTACTGATACCCCGGATAATGAGACAGTTGAAGAAGAATCTTCTATTACTGTAAAGGAGAAAGAGGTTATAGAGGAGGTAGAACAGGAAATACCAATAATGAGTCCTGAGTTACCTAGATGTTCAACTCGAGATAAACGTCCACCTGATAGGTATCAAGCCAGTGTAGTATGTCAGGTGAACATAGAGCCTTCTAACTTCAATGAAATTAAACTGTATCCTGAAAAGGATCAGGTAGCTTGGAAGAAAGCAATGGACAAAGAGCTGACATCATTGAAGGAGTTAGATGTTTATGAGAACGTTAGGCTACCACCAGGTGAGCATGCAATTGGTTGCAAGTGGGTTTACAAACTGAAAACTGGTGTGGATGAGACTGTTACCCATAAGGCAAGATTAGTTGCTCAAGGATTTGCTCAGTCAGGTAAGGACTATGATGAAGTGTTTGCACCGAGTCTGAGGGCGACTACATTGCGAGCAGCATTAGTATGGGCAACTAAGAATAGATACAGGATAAACCATATAGATGTTGAAACTGCATATCTACATGCACCATTACAACATACAATCTATATGAAGAAGCCACTAGGTTTGAAAACTGATGGGAAGACTGATTGCTGGAGACTGAAGAAAAGTCTTTATGGCTTAAAGCAGTCAGGTTACGAGTGGAATAAATGCATTGTCAATGAGTTAGTAGCTATGGGTTTTGTAGCTGGTAAAGCTGATCCATGTTTGTTTAAGAAAGAGAAAGATGGTTTAGTTTCTCTATTATTGCTATTCACTGATGATATAGCACTTATTACTAAATCTGAAAACGAAGCAACTGAAATTGTTTCTGTGTTGCAAAAGAAGTTCAGAATTAGGAATTTGGGAGAAATTAAGCATTATCTGGGTCTTGACATAGTTAAAACTAGTAAAGGTTGCAAAATTTCGCAAGCCAAGAAAGTTAGCCAATTGCTGAAATGTTACAACATGGAACTGCTAAACATGGAAGCCTGCTAAAACGCCAATGAGTCAGGATTTTAAACATAGTAATATTAAAAGTCCTGTATTCGATAAGGAAATATATCAATCCTTAATAGGCAATCTATCATATTTGAGTAATTGGTCTAGGCCAGATATATCTTACAGTGTAAACCAACTGGCTAGGTATAATGCTGAACCTACTGAAAGGTGCTGGAAAGCTGCTAAGCGAATACTTAGGTATCTGAAGCAAATGAATTATTATTCGTTATATTTGGAGCCTAGTAGTGACCTAGTTTTAACGGCATATGCTGATGCAAGTTTTGCAACTGATCTACCTACTCGTAAATCAACATCAGGTATCGTGGTTATGTTGGGTAATGCTTTGATAGGATGGAAATCTATTAGGCAAAAGCACATTAGTTTGTCAACTATGGAAGCCGAGTTTTCATGTTTATCCTTGATGTGTACTGAATTAGTATGTTATACACAATTGTTAATGGATATGGGATTAAATGTGAATGATCCGTTTGTAGTTTACGAAGACAATCAATCTGCAATCAATATGGCTACTAATTTAGCTGTAAGAACACGGTCTAAGCATACTGATTTGCGATATTTAAATGTTAGACAGCATATACAAAGTAAATTGATTCAGTTGGAGTACTGCATGACTGAACATAATATTGCAGATCATTTCACAATGGCTCAAGGTGCAGTTAAGCACAAAGCGTGTTGTGAGAACTATGGTTTAAGAATGTAAGGTGTTATATATTGACCTACCCAAAGGGGAGAATGTTAGGAAATGAGTATTACCTACCTTGTTGGGTTGGCAATATATGAACCATCAATATAGCTTTAAGACTGGTGTATTGCATCATACTGTGTCATATAGCTCTGTAGCCAATCTCCTTAAGAGGGAGCTAGAAACATGGTTTGTTTCTCTTTGTTGTTCTTGCTCTCTGATATCTCTATCTGATGTACTGTATTACTGTTTGCAACTTCAGAAGAACTGTTTACTGTGTATGATTAATACGACTGGTATGGAGACTTTGTTTATTGGACTGTGCTTTATTTTTCCTGAATGTAAACTGTAAACATGACTCGGTGTATCTGTGTGGTGACTGTGCTTATTCATAACTACTCTCAACCGCTTTCATGTGCACGCCCTTGCTACTCAAGGGTTATTCCTTAACAGGGCCCTATCTCCAAGGTTAGCAGTTCCGTGACGTGGGTTGCTGGTTGGCCTCCCAACAAGGATCCATCCATTTGTTCAAAATGGACGGGGTGTTTTAACTTGCGTATCCCAACCCCTACACTCTCTGCAGGGGCCGTGCTCATTAGACAACGGGTGCAGCCTGAATCTGCTAGGGCTTTGCACTTGCGCCGGTGTCCCACTGTCAAAACCACTGAAATGAGGAATGGTTTGATAGCTTTACTTACCATGGGGATGGCTTCCCCCTCGTCATCACTGCCACTGGAGGAGTCCCCTTCGGTTGGACTCATGCCATTTCCATCAGAGCTGGGCTACTTTGGTTGTTGTGCTGCCCCTCTCGCTGGGATTTTCTTATACTCTTTCTAGCGGTGCTCTGCTGGGACCCTGGTGGTCTGGTCGGTGCTTTAGGGCCCACCTTGGAGCATTCCAATGCATGATGGCCCAGTTTCCCGCATCGGAAGCAGATCATTGGGGCTCGTGTGATTGTCAGCCCCAACTCAATGATACTCAGGGCTGTCATTCAGGCAGGGCCAGGAGACTCACATACAGGTCCAACACTGATTGTACCTGCGCCCGCATCACACCGTCACTGAGGCTGTTGTCGCCATATCAGATGGGATATGAAGCTCTCACTGCTGCTGCAGCTGCCGCCTGGTTCCTGGAAGTCGATACTGGCATCCTCACACCACAACTGGGAGGTGGGGCCAATAAACAGCCCAAAGAGCCAAACCGTGGCGGTGTTACTGCATCTTGGCTTGGCTAAGGAACTAGCCGGCCAGACTGCCTAGCATGGATTAGGGATGGCGTTCTGATTGTGTGATAGGCTGGGGTCATGCTGGACGTGCAGCTAGGGGGTTGAGTCATGGGTGGAGCGTGGGAGACAATAAAGGTGGAGGGGAGCACTGTGCAGTAGCGCTGACTATTTCTTCTTCACTGTAATTGATTGTTGGAACATGCCGGAGTGCAGGATAAAGATTACCATACCCAGGAACCTGGTTTTGGTTTTTTCCAAGTGCCTGTTCAGAACCTGACAGTGATGCCGGGTTTCCTTTAGTGTGGTTGTGGAAGACATGACTGGTGTTGGATCTGGGGCCCATTACATCTGGATGGGACGAATTGGGCGGTCCCGGTGATCTCCGATCCTGTGCAGACCAATCCACTCTTGTCCAATCAACCTTCCGGAACGCTACATCGATCTCAGTGGCGGCCTGGACCCATGCCGCAAGACGGGGTGGTAGACCACATGTTACACACGCTTGTCGCAGGGCACAGTCGAGTCCAGCTTTGAATTGATGTACCATTAACCGTTCTGGCGAGCCCCTCACCTTTCCTGACAACCTGCGGAATTCCTTTATGTATTTGGCCACTGGTCTATCCCATTGCTTGGCTGCCAAGAGTTCAGCTTTGGCTTGTTGCAGTCATGTTATCCTCAAACTGCTCCTGCATGGCTGAGAGGAACAGGCCTACATCACCTAGTTCCCCAGCATGGTCGCTATATAAGTCAGCGACCCAGTCGGCTGCTTCACCCTGCATAATGGCAGCCACCGCCATTACCATGGCCCACTGGGAGGTATATAGATGGCTGTACTTATCGAGATGGTCAATCACTTGTCCGAAAAAGAGGGCTACCCTATCTGGGCTTCCATCAAATGAGGCCTGTATGGCTGGTGGGTCCCATCGCCCCATAGGGCCCTGTCCTTGGGCCGCCAATGGCCAGGCTGGGAGCGGAGTCTGGTTGTCCTGCCTCGGGGCCCTGTTCTGCCCTCCATGGTGCTCAAACTGGGCTCTTGGGGGTGGAGTGGTGGTCTTGGTTGGCATGTGTTCTCCTGGCCTGTGAGGCTTCTCCTTATCATATCATAGTCTTGGTCCTGCCTCCGGGAAGTGGGGCAGGCCCTCTGCTGGGAGGTGGGCACCATACACTGGGTGGGGGTCCACACCCCTTCTCCATCCCTCCCCAGAGCCTGGGGCCTTAAATCCCACGGGACCGAACATCTCCCTCAACACATCCAGAGTCTGGTGTCAGCCCCTCAAGTTGCATTTCGTTCAGGGCTGACATAAGAAGGGGGAGCATCTGGCAATAGACTGTTTGACACTTCACCTAGTTATTCCCTAGGAGATGAGAGGGGAGGGGGGGAATTCCTGTGAGCTTAGATAGCAGAGAACAGTAGAATGATTTGGAAGATGGCCAATCAGAATAGGAGAGCAAGCCAGGAAGGGAGGTAGTTTGGAGCGGAAGACTATTCCTGGCTACGTTGAGTCTTGGAACAGAATGTTGTTCTAATAAATCAATGATCTTTTTCATCAAAGATGTGGCTGAGATGTGATTTATTTTAGACGGCTTCGAACCTTGACAGATAGCCAGGAATCAAACTTCTCGAAGCCGACCTGGCAGACCTCCAGAGTTCCAGATCCCTGCCAGATGTCTGTAGGGAGTAGCGGCACACTTCAAAAGCCATGGAAGAAAGCCAGCTCTCCACGGAAAGTTTACCTCAGGCAGCTGCAAAATCAACAAGCCGAGGAAAAAAGAATGATGCCCCTCGTTGGACTCTCCCCAAAGCTGCAGAACTTGAATTCCCTCTTCCAGAAGCACCAGGTAAAGGGGGAGAGAGTGAACGGGGGAGGTTGCATTGGCTCTGTGAATGGCAGCAAGCCAGACAGAAAAAATGTTCAAAGCAGCCACTTGAACAACCCATAGAGAATAAAGAGAGGGGGAGACCAGCCAAGCCTGCCGAACTGAGAGCCCATAGACGGCAGCATAGCCCTCCCCCCTCCCACACAAAAAGGGAAGAAAGCCCCAAGATGCACCCATGGGTTCCCTCCCTGCCCAGCAAGCACATCAGCCTAGCCAGGACATCACCCCCCCCCCCGGCACCCAAATGAGAGATGAGGAAAAAGTCCAACGGCACCATGGGCAGGCTCACAGACCCCCGCAATGGGAGGAGGGGCCACTGAGGGCAGAACCACCCCAATTCAGAGGGACGTTCGATGGGGATCCAGACCAGCTGGCGCAGTTCCTTGACACAGCTGAGATCTACATCGAGCGCTATGGGCACCTCTACCCTTTTCCCAGGGCCCTGGTCAGTGCCATGGCAGAAGGGCTGGAGGGGGAAGCAAAGAGCTGGTCAGCAGCCCTGTACAAGAACAGGGCCCCCCAACTGCAAGATGCAGATGGCTTCTTACAGCTACTGCGAGCCCGGTTCGAGGAAACAGGGGAGGATCCCTATGTGGAAGACGAACTCAGGAACCTAATGCAAAAGGGGAGGCCCATCCAAGAGCATATCCGTGAGTTCAGGAGAGTCATTGGGACTTTATCTCCCTTGCCAGAATGACTGCTAGTATACTTCTTCAGAACAAGCTTAGATAAGCGAATCGCCAAGTGACCGCTTATCGAGACGTACCGAATCGACTTTCCGACTGGTTCCGGATAACAATGCAAGTCAAAAGAGGGCTACATGCCAACAACATGCTAAAGCAACCACAGGCCAAGGAGAGAGCCCAACCAGACCAGGAACCGTCTAGCAAGCGAGGGACTACAGCACCATGGAGCACCCAGAGGCCATCCAACACACGGAGGCCGCTGAGGTGCTACAGATGTGGGGGAGTTGGGCATTTGGCAGTGGCGTGTGGAACCCCGGGGCCGAGACTAGAGCCACCGGCCAAGGCATGACCCTAATGAGGACCCAGGTGCACCACCAATGCACCACTAAGACTTCCCCCAACTGTATGATGGTGATGACGATGGTGAAGACGACCCAATGGTGAGCGTACCCATCCACCCTTTTCTCTTCCCCATACGCCTAACGGCCCCAAAAACAGGGACCCAAGGGACTTTCCAAGCCCTAGTAGATTCAGGTTGCATGAAGGTGCCTGATTAACCTACCCACAGTCCTAAAATTGGGGATCTGAGCAAAAAGGCTCAGCCACCCAATCCGATTTGAGCAAGTTGATGGATCCCTAGTAGGGGGGGCTGACGCCACACACTTGACCGAGCCAGTGAAGCTGGAGCTAGCGGATCACTGGGAAATGATTTGGTTCGTAATAGCCCCCAAGATGACTAACCCAGTCATACTGGGACTCTCCTGGCTGGACAAGTGGGGCCCAACCATCTGGTGGCAAGAGGGGACCTGCAGATTGAGAATAGCAAGGGGACCCCACCCCCTGCCGCCCCAACCAGAGAAGGCACCTCCCACCCAGGGGCTCCAACCTCTCCCGCCAGAGGGACAAAAGACACCCCCAACACAGGCGTCCCTCCGTAAGGGTACAGCAGAGCAACTGGCAGCCACCTCCAGCAGCTTCCATGGCCCAGAACAGATCCCAAAAGAGTACCAAGACCTGGCAGAAGTATTTAGCGAGACCGAGTGTGACGTACTACCACCCCACCGCGAAGCCGATTATGCTATCGAAATCATTTCTGGGGCAAAACTACCAAAACCTAAATTGTACGCCATGACACCCCGTGAAATGCAAGAATTGTGAAAGTACATAGACAAGAACCTACAAAGGGGTTTCATTGAATCAGCCAAACCACGGGTAGCGGCACCAGTCCTTTTCAGGGAGAAGAAAGACGGCTCCATGCATCTGGTGGTCTATTTTTGAGGAATCAACGCTGTCTGCGTACACAACTTATATCCCCTTCCCCTCATGAAAGACATGCTAGCCCACATGGCCAAAGGGAAGGTTTTTACCAAACTAGACCTTCGTGAAGCCTACTACCGGATACGCATCAGGGAAGGAGACGAGTGGAAAACAGCATTCAACTGCCCCCTAGGAAGTTTCCAATTTAAAGTGATGCCTTTCGGACTACAGGGAGCACCGGCGGTGTTCATGCAACTGATAAATGAAGTTCTACATGATCACCGTTATAAAGGGGTCCCCATCTACCTGGATGACATTCTCATTTACACAAAAATCATAGACGAACACATACCCCTCGTCCGCCAGGTGCTTGAAAAACTGCTGAAGGCAAACCTCTATGTCAAATTGTCGAAATGCGAGTTCCACCAGTCGTGGCTAGACTACTTAGGCTACCAAGTGTCCAATGAGGGGATAGAAATGGACCCAGCCAAAGTACAATCAGTCCTAGACTGGCGACCCCCACGCACTCGCAGACAACTGCAAAGCTTCTTGGGGTTCGCAAACTTCTACAGACAATTTATCCCCTCTTTTGCAAAAATTGCCAAACCTCTAACCGACCTCCTAAAAACAGGGAGTCCAGCAACAAAACCCCGCCCAGGAGAGCCTCTACAGTGGAGCCTGGCCTGCCAACAAGCCTTCGAAACACTAAAAGAAATGTTTGTAAAAGAACCAGTCTTGAAACATCCTGACCCTGGCCAGCCCTTTGTCATCCAAGCAGATGCCAGCGATGTGGCAGTGGGGGCGGTTCTACTCCAAAAGAACAGCCAAGGGAACCTACAGCCTTGTGCCTACACATCCCGCAAACTCACCGACACAGAGAGACGCTGGGAGACATGGGAGAAAGAAGCGTTCACAGTGAGGTGGGCACTGCTGACCTGGCGACACCTGCTAGAAGGAGGCCAGAAACCATTTGAAGTTTGGACCAACCATAAGAACCTGGAGGCCCTCAGGACCCCACGGACGTTATCGCCCAGGCAAGTCCGATGGGCCCAATACTTCAATCGTTTCAACTTCGAGCTGAAGCATATCCCGGGAGGAAAGAACTTTCTGGCTGATGCCCTCTCCCGAATGCCCCAATACAACAGTGAACGGGAGCAGGTGGTGAATGCCATCATCCTCTCCGCCCAAGCAGGGCCAACCAGCAAGTGACCTGACAACAAGGCTCAAAGCTGAAACATTGGCAGACCCCTGGTTCTGAGACAATCAACATCTTGTGACAAAAAGGGACGACCTAGCATGGAAAGGGACGAAACTCTATGTCCCAGAGACGCTACGCACTCTGGTCCTCAAGAGGAGCCACGCCATTAAACCAGCGGGTCATTTCGGTTTTCCTAAGACTCTGCACTTACTACGAAGACAATTTTGGTGGCCTCACATGAGGAAAGACGTGGACAGCTATGTGAAAAGTTGCACCATCTGTGCCACAATGAAAACCTGACCAGGAAGACCTCCCAGGTTGCTGCAGCCAGTAGCTGAACCGACAAGACCATGGGAGGAGATTGCAATGGACTTTATAGTAGAACTGCCGAGGAGTGGCGGAAACACAGTGATCTGGACTGTAATAGACTTATTCTCCAAACAGGCACATTTCATACCCTGCGGCGGGCTACCCTCAGCCCGTCAATTGGCCAAGCTGTTTGTGAAACACATCTACCGCCTGCACAGAGTACCCAAAGAACCATCTCCGACTGAGGTGTCCAGTTCACAGCGAAATTTTGGAGGGAATTCCTACGATCCATAGGATCATCCCAAGGTCTCAGCTCAGCGTTTCACCCAAGCACCAATGGGGGGGCGGAGACACTGAATGCCATGATAGAGCAGTACCTGAGGTGCTACATAGACTACCAACAGTCGAACTGGGCGGACCTCCTATGTTTTGCGGAGGTCGTGTACAACAATGCTGTCCACAGTAGCACAGGACTAACCCCATTCAAGGTAGTGAGCGGTATGGATTTCGTCCCCATGCCAGAATACCCAAGGGAACCCCCTTCCTCAGTCAGCTTGAACGATTGGATGGCGATGCTGAGAGAATCCTGGGAGAACGTCAAGAAGGCATTAGACAAGGCGGCACTGGCTTATAAGAAGCAAGCAGATATGCACCGAGCCCCTCAAAGACCGTTCCGAGTAGGGGAGAAGGTCTACCTCTCCACCAAGTATTTGAGACTCAGACTCCCGAGCAGGAAACTGGGCCCGAAATTTATAGGACCATTCCCTATAGTAAAAGTAATCAACCCAGTTACAGTACAACTGCAGCCCATTTTCCACAGTAGCCTCCTGAAACCTGTGGTGGGGTCAACTTTAAGGCCGGTGCCACGTGACCCCCCTGGGCCCCTTGTCATTGGGGGCCACACTCACTATGAGGTACAGCAAATTCTCGATTTGAGGTGGCACAGGGGACACCTCCAATACTTAATTAAGTGGAAGGGTTACCCCTTGTCAGAGGCTTCCTGGGTGAAAAGTAGAAACATCCAAGCGGACCGCGTTATAGCCAAATTCCATGCAGATCACCCGGGCAAGGTGGGAGCGGGCGGGACACCCCCCCCGGATGGGGTAACGGTACTTAACTTGTTGTTTGTCCTACAGAGGCCACCCTGGAAAAATGAAGGGGGAGGGGCCAGATGTCAGCACTTCAAGGTGCATTTTCTCTAGTGCTGACATAAGAAGGAGAAGCGGAGGCATCTGGAAAGGGATGTTTGACTTTTCACCTACTTATTTTCCCTGGAGATAATATCCCCTAGGAGATTGGATGGGAGGGGGGAATTCCTTTGAGCTGGAGCAGTAGATTAGGGGTAGAGTGACTTGGAAGATGGCCAATGAGTGCAGAGGAGTGGGGAAAGGAAAGGGAGGGTTTTGGGTCAGGAAGTCAGTGTTGGCTACGACGGAGTCGGGTATCGGTTGTTGTGCTTAATAAATGAGAGATTTTCATCAAAGACTTTGTTTGAAATGCAATTTATTTGAGACGACCTCGAAACCTGACAGTGAGTTTCATAAAACAGAGATTGAGTATCTTGGATTCAGGATCACGGGAGAGGGGATAGAAATGGACCCCAACAAGGTTAAAACAGTGTTGGAATGGCAGGCTCCAAAGACCCGAAGGCAGCTACAGAGCTTCCTCAGGTTTGCAAATTTTTATAGAAGGTTCATTCCCACATTTGCCCAGATAGCCCTACCCCTAACAGATCATCTATGAACACAGGATCTGGGGGTAGGAAAGTAAAAATCAAAACAGATACTAGAATGGACACAATCCTGTCAAAGGGCGTTCGAGACCTTGAAATTTCTGTTCGCCAGAGAACCGATACTTCGGCATCCTGATACGACACAGCCGTTTGTTATCCAAGCGGACGCAAGTGAGGTAGCAGTGGGTGGAGTCCTGCTACAACGGGACACTCAAGGCATCTTTTCTGGATTGGGACGCCTTGCACACAGTCACTCATGCCCTTGTCACCTCCCGTCTGGACTATTGTAATGCTTTCTACGTGGGGGTCCCCTTGAGGAGCACCCGGAAGCTGCAACTGGTCCAGAATGTGGCCGCGAGAGTAATAATGGGGGTGACTCGTCACTCCCATGTAACACCCCTCTTGTGTGAGCTGCACTGGCTCCCGATGGTCTTCCAGGTGCGCTTCAAGGTGTTGGTTACCACCTTTAATGTGCTCCATGGCTTAGGACCTGGCTATCTACAAGACCGCATTCTGCCACCGATTGCCTCCCACCAACCGATATGCTCCCACAGAGAGGGCCTCCTCAGGGTGCCGTCAGCCAAACAATGTAGACTGGTGACCCCCAGGGAGAGAGCTTTCTCTGTGGGGGCCCCGCCCTATTTTAATAATTATTTTAATATGTCTTTTAAATTTCTGTCTTATATATTGTTTTATTATGGCTGTTCACCGCCCTGAGTCCTTCGGGAGAAGGGCAGTATATAAATATAATAAAATAAATAATAAAATAAATAAATACTCCACCCATGTGCGTACACCTCTCCAAAACTAACTCCCACAGAACAGAACTGGACCATGTGGAAAAAGGAGGCTTACGCCATCAAATGGGTTCTTTAGACCAGGAGACATTTGCTAGAAGGCACCAATGTGCAGTCCGAAGTATGGAGAGATCATAAGAACTTGGAGGCTCTGCAGACACCCCGTAGGTTATCACCCAAACAAGCAAGATGGGCACAATATTTCCGCAGGTTTACGTTTACACTGAAGACTATACCAGGCGGGAAAAATTATTTAGCGAATGCTCTGTCTCGTATGCCCCAATATGAGAGTAAGAGGGATGACTCACCACAATCCTTGCTGCTGCCTTGGCAAACAGGAAAACAAGTAAGAAATGTACCCCAGGCGGTATCCCCCTGGATAGTAGACTTAAAAAAGGAAATAGTGATGGACCCCTGGTTATCAACGAATCGCCAATTAGTGACACAGAGAGGAAGATTGGCATGGAGGGGGGACAAATTGTATATCCCAAACCCCTTAAGAGACAAAATATTAAAACAATGTTACGATGTGAAAACGGCTGGACATTTCGGGTTCGTCAAAACATTACATTTACTACGACGGCAATTCTGGTGGCTGCACATGTGGAACCATGTAGAGGAATACGTACGGGACTGTCCTGTCTGTGCAGTAGCCAAGCCACTAGTAGGGAAACCACCCGGCCTATTACAGTCAGTCGCTGACCCATGTAGACCATGGGATGAGGTAGCCATGGATTTTGTTGCTGAGCTACCTAAGAGCAAAGGACATACTGTAATCTGGATGATCATTGACCTATTTTCTAAACAGGCACATTTTGTCCCATGTAAAGGTCTGCCTTCTGCTAGACGTCTGACAAAACTGTTCGTTCAGCACATATATCGTTTCCATGGTGTACCTAAATGGGTTATATCCGACAGGTGTCCTCAATTTACTGCCCGATTCTGGAAACTGTTCCTATGACAAATAGGAACCGACCAAGGACTTAGTTCTGCATTCCATCCGAGTACCAATAGGGCGGTCGAGTGAGTCAGTGCAATGGTGGAGAGATATCTACACTCCTATGTATCCTACCAACAGGATGATTGGTATGACCTATTACCATTCGCTGAGTCAGCCTACAATAATACAGTACATAGTAGCACAGGATATACCCCATTTCAGGTGGTGTCAGTAAAGGAGTTTCCCACTACCCCAGAACTTGACACACAAACACAAAAATCACAAACGCCTGGCGACTGGAGGAAGAAAATAAAAAGGGTTTGGCCGCATATAAAGAATGCATTAACAAAAGCCACAAAAGCATATAAACAGCAAGCTGACAAGAGGAGGAGTGATGCCCCACCTGTCAAGCGTCAAGCCGGCTCGACATAGAATTGGGGGGGGGGACCCTGCAGCAGATTCATTGATGAGAGGGGGAGAGACCTACCAGCTGACAACGATCTAGGAACATCTCGTGGCGACGAGGGGGGGGGGGGTTAACCACAGCTGTGCACAGTGGTGATGGAAGGGTGTGAAAACGTCAATTCATAGGCGGCCGGTCACCCCGCGGCCGGAACTGGGAGGTGAGTATGGGGAGCGTGATGTGCTCAATCACCGGGGGGAAGGAAGAGGCTTGCCCCGGAAATAATGGGAATTGGTTACAGATGTTCCCAGGCTAGTTTGAGTTGTGTTAAAAAGGTGGGGGGAGGCAGCCACTCCCAATGCCGACTTTATGTTACTTGTAATGATCGTGTCTGTCTTCACCAAGATATGCGGAGTAAACCTGGTTACAACCTCGCAGTCTGTCTCGGAGTCGTGTTTCCAGCGGTACGTACCAGCTGGATGAGCAGCATACAACAGAAAGTCGGCGTTTCCCTTTCTTTATTCCTCTCTGTGAAATTCGCGAGTGTTGGTGGACGGGATAATAGAGGGCATGGGCAATGGTTGCCCAGCGCTAGCTGACATAGGAGAAACTGTGGCTACGGAGGAGGCTTCAGACACGGCAGCCAGTACCAATCCCGTGGTGAGGCCGAAGGAACGAACGATCCAAAAGGGAGTGGGGGTGCTTGACGCGTCGGTGGAACCGACTGACTCTAATGGGAGGAAGACGTCGTCGGGGGAGTGGTGGCACAGCCCCACTTTGACCGGTGCTGACATGCCCAAAACCACAAAACCCCGGCCAGGCGATTCGGCTTTCCAGGGTTGGCGCGAATGGCGTTGGATGGACGAGGACGACGGGGAATGGAGCTACTCCACGGGACTGGGGTCTTCTACCCTGGACATTCTGAGAGAGAGTTTCGGGGAGGCGAGCCTCCGGGATGCTCCCTCCTGGCAACCCTGGGCATCCGGGAGTGAAGCTACACCACGTGGCACGGAGGAGGATCGTCCAGGGCTGCAGACTCCCGATTCCACTTGGCCAGCCCAAAGCTGCGAGTTGCAAAGATGCAGAGTCGACCATCGGATCCCCCTGCAACAACGCCTGTCCCCGCATCCCTGGGAGAGACCCTGAGGGCCCCAGCTCAGGAGGGGTCTGGTCGGCAAGGTGTCAGCCTCTCAAGCTGCATTTCATTCAGGGCTGACATAGTAAAGGCGGGGGGGGGGTTAAATTCCTGTGGGATTAGAAAGAGAGACTGCAGTAGAATGATTTAGAAAATGACCAATAAGGATAAGGGAGCAAGCCAGGAAAGGGAGGGAATTTGGAGCAGAGGTCATTTCCTGGCTGCATATGAGTCCGTGAAGACGTTGTTCTAACAAATAAAAGTTTTTTTCTTTATTATCAAAATGTGAGAGGCATCTTTTTTCTTTTAGACAACTCCGACTCAGACAGACAGCCAGGAAAATAAAAAATGCTCTCTTCAAAAACTATTCTTCTAAGAATATTTATGCATTCCTAAGCTACTCCACACCAACATTGGCAGACCTCCAGATGTCTCTGAACATGGCATTATCCAAGGCCATGGAAGAAAGCCAACTCCCTCCACCGGGGGTTTGCCTCAGAAAAGGAAAAAATTATGATGCCTTTTGCTGGACTCCAATCAAGTGCCAGGTAACGGGAGAAGGTTCAATGGCTCTCGAAATGGCAGCATAGCCCCCCCCCCCCCCACACACACAACAAAAAAAAAAAGATGAGAGAAGAAAGCTCCAAAATGCATTCAGGGCTTCCCTCCCTGCTCAGCAAGCGACCCAGCCCAGCCACGGCATCACCCCCCTGCACCCAAATGGGAGATGATGAAGAAGCCCAAGGGCACCGTGGGCAGGCTCACAGACCCCCGCAATGGGAGGAGTGGCCACCGAGGGTGGAACCACCCCGATTCAGAGGGAAATTCGATGGGGATCCAGACCTGCTAGCTCAATTTCCCGATACAGCTGAGATTTACATCAAGCGCTACGCACACCTTTACCCTTTCCCCAGGGCCCTGGTCAGTGCCATCGCAGAAGGTCTGGAGGGAGAAGCAAGGAGCTGGTCAGCGGCCCAGTACAAATACAGGGCCCCCCAACTGCAAGATGCAGATGGTTTCTTACAACTGCTACGAGCCCGCTTCGAAGAAACAGGGGACGATTCCTATGTAGAAGATGAGCTCAGGCACCTAATGCAGAGGGGGAAGCCTGTCCAAGAACATATCCGTGAGTTCAGGAAAGTTGTTGGGACTTTACCTCCTTTGCCTGAACGACTGCTAGTATACTTCTTTAGAACAAGCTTAGATAAGCAAATCGCTCAAGTGACCGCTTATCGAGATATTCCGAACCGACTTTCTGACTGGTTCCGGATAGTGACGCAAGTCGAGAGAGGGCTACGTGCCAACAACATGCTAAAACAACCACAGGCAAAGGAGAAAACCCAGCTGGACCAGGAACCGTCTACCAGACCAGAAACTACAGGATCACGGGCCACCCAGAGGCCATCCACCCCACGGAGTCCACTGAGGTGCTACAGATGTGGGGGAGTTGGGCATTTTCCAGCGGTGTGTGGAACCCAGGGGCCAAAAACAGAGCCCCCGGCGAAGGCATGACCGGAACGAGGACCCAAGCACACCACCAAGGCACCATTAAGACTTTCCCTGACTGCAGAAGTTTTTGCCCATCTGACTGAAAATAGGGGGAGCTCAGATGATGCGAATCGACCCCCCGAACTGTATGATGGCGATGACGATGGTGAAAACGCCCCAATGGTGAGCGCACCCATCCACCCTTTTCTTTTCCCCATACGCCTAACAGCCCCCAAAACAGGTACCCAAGGGACTTTCCAAGCCCTAGTAGATTCGGGTTGCACGAGGTGCCTGATTAACCTACCCACAGTCCTAAAACTGGGGATCCGGGCTAAAAGGCTCAGCCACCCAATCCGTTTTCAGCAAGTTGATGGATCCCTACTAGGTGGGGCGGATGCCACACATTTGACCGAGCCGGTGAAGCTGGAGCTAGCGGATCACTAGGAAATGATTCGGTTCATAATAGCCCCCAAGATGACCAACCCAGTCATACTGGGACTCTCCTGGCTGGACAAGTGGGGCCCCACCATCTGGTGGCAAGAAGGGACCCGCAGGCTGAGGATAGCAAGGGGACCCCACCCCCTGCCACCACAACCAGAGAAAATGGCCCCTCCTCCCACCCAGGGGATCCAACCCCTCCCTCTAGAGGGACAAAAGACGCCTCCAACACAGACGCCCAACCCGCCCTGTAAAGGGACAACAGAGCAACTGGCGGCCACCTCCAGCACCTCCCATGGCCCGGACCAGATCCCAAAAGAGTACCAAGACTTGGCAGAAGTATTTAGCGAGACCGAGTGTGACGTACTACCACCCCACCGCGACACCGATTGCACTATCGAAATCATCCCTGGTTCAAAACTACCAAACCCTAAATTGTATGCCATGACACCCCGTGAAATGCAAGAACTGCAAAAGTACATACACAAGAACCTACAAAGGGGTTTTATCGAACCAGCCAAACCACGGGTAGCGGCACCAGTTTTCTTCAGGGAGAAGAAAGACGGCTCCATGCGTCTGGTGGTCGATTTTCACGGGATAAACAGTGTCTGCGTGCACAACATATACCCCCTCCCCCTCATGAAAGACATACTAGCTCACTTGGCCAAAGGGAAGGTTTTTACCAAACTAGACCTTCGTGAAGCCTACTACCGGATACACATCAAGGAAGGAGACGAGTGGAAGACAGCATTCAACTGCCCCCTAGGAAGTTTTCAATTTAAAGTGATGCCTTTCTGACTACAGGGAGCACCGGCGGTGTTCATGCAACTGATAAATGAAGTTCTACATGATCACCTTTATAAGGGGGTCCTCGTCTACCTGGACAACATTCTCATTTACACGGAAACCATAGACGAACACATACTCCTCGTCCGCCAGGTGCTCGAAAAACTGCTGAAAGCGAACCTCTATGTCAAACTTTTGAAATGTGAGTTCCACCAGTCACGGCTAGACTACTTAGGCTACCAAGTGTCCAATAAGGGGATAGAAATGGACCCAGCCAAAGTACAATCAGTCCTTGACTGGCGACCCCCACGCACCCGCAGACAACTGCAAAGCTTCTTGGGGTTCGCGAACTTCTACAGACAATTTATCCCCTCTTTTGCAAAAATTGCCAAACCTCTAACCGACCTCCTAAAAACAGGGAGTCCAGCAACAAAACCTCGCCCAGGACAGCCTCTACAGTGGAGCCCGGCCTGCCTACAAGCCTTCGAAACACTAAAAGAAATGTTTGCAAAAGAACCAGTCTTGAAACATCCTGACCCCAACCAGTCTTTCATCATCCAAACAGATGCCAGAGACGTGGCAGTGGGAGCGGTTCTACTCCAAAAGAACAGCCAAGGGAACCTTCAGCCCTGTGCTTACACTTCCCGCAAATTCACCGACACAGAGAGATGCTGGGCAGCATGGGAAAAGGAAGCGTTCGCAGTGAGGTGGGCGCTGTTGACATGGCGACATCTGCTAGAAGGAAACCAGACACCGTTCAAGGTTTGGACTGACGATAAAAACCTGGAGGCCCTTAGGACCCCACGGAAATTATCACCCAGACAAGTCCGATGGGCCCAATACTTCAATCGGTTCAACTTCGAGCTGAAACACATCCCAGGGGGGAAGAATTTTCTGGCCGATGCCCTCTCCCGAATGCCCCAGTACAACAGTGAACGGGAGCAGGTGGTGAATGCCATCATCCCCTCGCCTCAAGGAGTGGGTCAAGTAACCACCAGATGCCAGCATCGCGACCAGCAGGGCCAACCAGCGGGTGACCTGATGACACGGCTCAAAACAGAGACATTGGCGGACCCCTGGTTCCGAGACAATCAGCATCTTTTGACAAGGAGGAACGACGTAGCATGGAAAGGGACGAAACTTTACGTCCCAGAGACTCTACGCACCCTAGTCCTCAAAAGGAGCCACGATGTTAGACCAGCAGGCCATTTCGGCTTTCTAAAGACTCTGCACTTAGTACAAAGACAATTTTGGTGGCCTCACATGAGGAAAGACGTGGACAGCTATGTGAAGAGCTGCACCATCTGTGCCACGATGAAAACCCGACCAGGAAAACCTCCTGGGTTACTGCAGCCAGTAGCTGAACCAACAAGACCATGGGAGGAGATTGCAATGGACTTTATAGTAGAGCTGCCGAGGAGTGGCGGAAACACAGTGATCTGGACCGTAATAGACTTATTCTCCAAACAGGCACATTTCATACCCTGTAGTGGGCTACCCTCAGCCCGCCAATTGGCCAAGCTGTTTGTGAAACACATCTACCGCTTGCATGGAGTACCCAGAAGAATCATCTCCGACCGAGGTGTCCAGTTCACAGCGAAATTTTGGAGGGAATTCCTACGATCCATAGGATCATCCCAAGGTCTCAGCTCAGCATTTCACCCGAGCACCAATGGGGGGGCAGAGAGTCTGAATGCCATGATAGAGCAGTACTTGAGGTGCTACGTAGACTACCAACAGTCGAACTGGGCGGACCTCCTATCTTTTGCGGAGGTCGCGTACAACAATGCTGTCCACAGTAGTACCGGACTAACCCCATTCAAGGTAGTGAGCGGTATGGATTTTGTCCCCATGCCAGAATACCCAAGGGAACCCCCTTCTTCAGTCAGTTTGAACGATTGGATGGCGATGCTAAGAGAATCCTGAGAGAACGTCAAAAAGGCATTAGACAAGGCGGCACAGGCTTATAAGAAGCAAGCAGATAAGCACCGAGCCCCTCAAAGACCGTTCTGAGTAGGAGAGAAGGTCTACCTCTCCACCAAGTACTTGAGACTCAAACTCCCAACTAGGAAATTGGGCCCGAAATTTATAGGACCATTTCCTATAGTAAAAATAATCAACCCGGTCACGGTACAATTGCAGTTGTCCCGCTTACTAGGAAAGATACACCCCGTTTTTCACAGTAGTCTTCTGAAGCCTGTGGTGGGGTCAACGTTAAGGCCGGTGCCACGTGATCCCCCAGGGCCCTTGATCATTGGGGGCCAAACTCATTATGAAGTACAGCGAATTCTCGATTCGAGGTGGCACAGAGGCCGCCTCCAATACTTAATTAAGTGGAAGGGTTACCCATTGTCAGAAGCATCATGGGTGAAGAGCACGAACATTCAAGCTGACCGCCTTATAGCTAAATTCCATGCAGATCACCCGGACAGGCCGGGAGGGGGTGGGACACAGTCCCAGACAGGGTAATGGTATTAGACCTGTTGTTTTATCTTGTGCAAGTTTAGCTGAGAGAATGAAGGGAGAGGGGCCGGATGTCAGCCTCTCAAGTTGCATTTCATTCAGGGCTGACATAGTAAAGGGGGGGGGGTTAAATTCCTGTGGGATTAGTAAGAGAGACTGCAGTAGAATGATTTAGAAAATGACCAATAAGGATAAGATAGCAAGCCAGGAAAGGGAGGGAATTTGGAGCAGAGGTCATTTCCTGGCTGCATATGAGTCCGTGAAGACGTTGTTCTAACAAATAAAAGTATTTTTTCTTTATTATCAAAATGTGAGAGGCATCTTTTTTCTTTTAGACAACTCCAACTCGGACACAAGGGTTGGGAGCCACAAGTTATAGTGGCGCTAGGCAGCCCGAGGCCCCACGAAGGGGAGTGGGGAGGGAAGCGCAGGAGACCCGCACGCTAGCCGGTCCTGTCCCCCTATGGGTTTCAGGGAGGTTACCACAGCAGCAGGTTTGGGGGCCCCCTCCCATCCAGACCACTTTTGACGGGAGCGCTGATCGCGTGTCCATCTTCTTGAGTCAGGTGCTTAGCTACCTAGACCTCTATGGACACCTATCCCAATGGTCTATGGTAGTCGCCATAACTAATGTATTAACAGGGGAAGCTGCAGACTGGGTTGCTAACTTGCACAGCGATCATGCAAGGGAGCTAGTGGATGTGGGTCTGTTTCTGGAAGCCCTAAGGGGTTGTTTCGAAAATGACACACGCACCCAGGTGGTAGAGGGAAAGTTAGTTTCCCTAAAACAGAAGGGATGGCCAATTAGGGAATACATCAGGGAGTTCAGGGCTCTCGCAGGGCGGCTCCGAGCTTGGCTGGAAAGATTGCTGGTACACCATTTCCGGCTGGGGTTAGATAAGGACATCAGGCAAGCTTGCGTTTATAGGGGCCTACCCCCCCCCCCCATTTACCGGACTGCTTTAAAGCCACAGTAGAATTAGATGTGGGACTACGAGAGTTCAGGCCCCGGGGGGGGATGCAGTACCAACCAGGAGACGGGGAGAGATCAACCCCGTTAAAGGGGCCTGGGTGAAATAATTCTTCCCTTTTTCGGGGCCCAGCTGTATCAACGGCCCGGGGGGGGGGGTGTTCGCTGTTTCCGGTGTGACCAACCGGGCCACAGGGCCCTGGAGTGCCCTTTACCTCCTGTCCAGGCCAAGACATTGCCGGCAGGGATGGCCCGCACACCGATGGGACGAGGACGTACCGGCATAGAACAATCTCGCTTAGCTGCTCAAACCCCACGTGGGGGTCTGCATACCACTCCAACAGAGTTGGCAAGCCCTACTGTCCCTGAACAACCTGTGAGCTTAAACAACGATGAGGAGAGTGACCCAAACGACCCCATGGTGAGTGCGCTGACACGGCCCTTTATCATATCCGTGGTCGTGCGGAACCCACGTACTTCACAAACCAGTCACCGGGGAGCACTGATAGATTCGGATTGTACTCTATGTCTGATGAGCAGGGCGATAGTATTTATTTATTTATTTATTTATTCGAATTTGTATTCCGCCCTACTCCCAGAAGGGACTCAGGGCAGTGAACAGCCAAATAAAATACAATGACATACAAAAGTTAAAAATATTTAAAATAAATTAAATAATTAGGCTGAAACCATTTAAAATCCAATTATATAAAACAATTAAAAAACCCATCTTAAAACCCATTTATAAAGGGAGGTTTAAGCCAGACCAGCCTGATGAAATAGGAACGTTTTTAGGGTGCGGCGGAAGGTACGTAGGTCCTGTATCCTCCTTATCTCAGGGGGGAGTTCATTCCAGATGGCAGGTGCCCCCACAGAGAAGGCTCTCCCCTTGGAGGCCGTCAGTCGACACTGTTTGGCAGACGGCACCCTGAGGAGCTCCTCTCTGTGGGAACGGACTGGACAGTGAGAGGCTATTGTTGGCAGAAGGCGGTTCTGAAGATACTCTGGTCCTAAGCCATGGAGCACTTTGAAGATAGTAACCAAAACATTGAAGTGCACCCGGAAGACCACCGGAAGCCAGTGCAGCTCACGCATGAGTGGAGTCACATGGCAGTGCCACGTCGCTCCCATCACCACCTGCGCGGCCGCATTCTGGACCAGTTGGAGCCTCCGGGTGCTCCTCAAGGGGAGCCCCATGTAGAGAGCATTACAGTAGTCCAGGCGTGAGGTGACGAGGGTGTGAGTGACCGTACATAATGAATCCCGATCCAGAAAGGGACGCAACTGGCGGATCAGGCGAACCTGATAAAAACTCCTCCCGGCCACAACCGTCATATGCCCTTCTAAAGACAGCCGTGAATCCAGGAGGACGTCCAAGTTGCGAACCCCATCTGTGGGGGACAATGACTCGCCCCCAATAGTCAGAGATGGCATCAGCTGACTATATCAGGATGTCGGAAACCACAGCCACTCGGTCTTGGAAGGGTTGAGCCTGAGTCTGTTCCTCCCCATCCAGATCCTTGCGGCCTCCAGGCATCGGGACATCACTTCGAGGGCATCGTTGGGGTGATCTGGGGTGGAGATGTACAGCTGAGTATCATCAGCGTACTGATGGTACTTCACCCCAAAACCACGGATGATCTCACCCAGCGGCTTCACATAAATGTTGAACAGGAGGGGTGAGAGGACCGACCCTTGTGGCACCCCACATACAAGGGGCCTCGGGGTTGACCTCTGCCCCCCTGTCAACACAGACTGCGACCGGTCGGAGAGAAAGGAGGATAACCACCGTAAAACGGTGCCCCCTACTCCCAGCCCCTCCAACCGGCGCAGCATGATACCATGGTCGATGGTATCAAAAGCCGCTGAGAGGTCTAATAGGACCAGGACAGAGGAACAGCCTCTGTCCCGAGCCCTCCAGAGATCATCAACCAACGCGATCAATGCCGTCTCCGTGCTGTACCCGGACCTGAAGCCCGACTGGAACGGATCTAGATAGGCCGATTCATCCAGGTACTGAGACAGCTGTCGCGCAACCACATTCTCAACAACCTTCGCAACAAAGCGAATGTTGGAGACGGGACGATAATTTACCAACATTGCCGGGTCCAGGGAAGGCTTCTTGAGGAGGGGCCTCACCACTGCTTCCTTCAAAGCAGCGGAGAAGACACCCTCACTCAAAGAAGCATTTATAATCCCCTGGAGCCAGCCTCGTGTCACCTCCCGGGAGGCCAGCACCAGCCAGGAGGGACACGGGTCCAATAAACATGTGGCTGCATTCAGACTGCTTAGTATCCTGTCCACGTTTTCTGGAGTCACAGAGTCAAACTCTTCCCATATAATATTCTCAAGACCTGCCCCAGTCACCTCCCCTGGATCTACCCACTCGGGGTTAGAGTCCAGCTGTTCCCGAATCTGAGCGGTTTTGTCATACAGATATTGTACAAAGTCCTCAGCTCTACCCTCCAAGGGGTCCTCCCGCACCCCCTGTTGCAGCAAGGAGCAGGTCACCCTAAACAGGGTGGCTGGGCGATTATCTGATGATGCAATAAGAGCGGAAAAGTAACTCCTCTTCTCCACTTTTATCGCCACTAGGTAATTCTTAATATGAGCTCTTACCAGTGTCCGGTCAGATTCAGAATGACTGGCCCTCCAACTGCTCTCTAGGTGTCTTTTCCGGCGCTTCATCTCCCTCAGCTCCTCAGTGTACCAAGGAGCCAGGTGAGATCGGTGCCGTTTCAGAGGCCACAAAGGGACGACTCGGTTCAAAGCCCCAGCGGCCGCCTCATCCCAGGAGGCCACTAAGTCTTCGGCCGAGCCATGTGCCAGATCCTCAGGAAATGGCCCAAGCTCCGTCTGGAACCTATCCGGATCCATCAGGCACCTGGGGCGGAACCATTTCACTGGTTCCGCCTCCCTGCAGCGAGGTGCGGCGGTTCAAAGGTCTAAGTGAAGGAGGGAGTGATCTGACCATGCCAAGTGTTCAATCGCTACATCCCCATCTCAAGATCACTCAGCCACTGTCCAGAGACAAAAACCAGGTCCAGCGTGTTTCCCCCCATGTGAGTAGGGCCATGAATTAACTGGGTCAGGTCCAGAGCCGTCATGGAAGCCATGAACTCCCGAGCCGTCTCAGACGTCTCACCGACTGATGGCAGGTTAAAATCCCCCATGATCATAAGCCTGGGGGTGTCAACCGCCACCGCGGCAATAATGTCGAGCAGCTCGGGCAGGGCCGCTGCCACGTGGCAGGGAGCCAGGTACGTGACTAGCAGGCCCAACTGCACCTTATGACCCCACTTCACAAGGAGGGACTCACAGCCAGCCGTCTGAGGAACAGTGGCCTCCCTCGGAGCAAGACCCTCGTTTATAACAACCGCCACCCCCCTGCCCCTCCCCTGTGACCTTGGCTGATGAAATGCACAAAAACCAGGTGGGCACATATCAACAAGGGGGACCCCCCCTCCTGACCCAACCAGGTCTCCGTAATACCCACCAGGTCCGCGCCCCCCTCCTGAATAAGATCACAGATGAGTGGGGCTTTATTTACCACGGACCTGGCATTGCACAGCATCAGCCGAAGGCCCTGGGCCCGAGGATCTGTACAACCAAGGGAACTGGAAGAGCATTGGGGGCCGGAGCGCGCCACCGCTTGTAAGCAGCGGGGGCGCACTCCCACAGCCTGATATGGCCCCCTGGTCCCGCCCTATCTGCCCCTCCCACCGACAGTCTCGATGTAATAGCCATCCACAGGATCGGCTCTAACCCCCTCCTTGGACCCACCATCCGTACCTCCCATGCCGCACCTCCTGGCTGGCCCAGGTGCCCTTCCCTGTGGGTTCTCCCCCAGACCCACATAACCCACCCCCATCCCTGAATCCTTTAAAATTTTGTTATAAAATTTCTCTAAAAACCCCCATAACCCTCTTTTTGACGCATGCCATCTCTCCGGACTCCAAAGTCCGTCATCGAGATAGGCCCTCGATAGAGTGGAAGGCCACGTCTGTGAGAGGGGGGAATCTCGCAGTGCACATAGCTCTGCCGCCGAGTACATCTAGTAAAAACTGGATGGGAAAGTGGTTTGCTAGGGTCCAACAAGGTCTTAGAACAGAAAAGTCTCCATAATCGCTCAGGCTCCACTGCCCTCTCACAGCAGCGGAAGGAGTCGGTTTACACAGTCACTCAGAGGGAAAATTTCCTGGCCACCCTCTCACAGCAGCCAACCAGATGTCCAAAGGCAGAAATTTGATGAATTAATCTCCTCTAGTGATGAAAGTTCATAACAGCCAACTTCCACAGGGTCCACATAGTACTGTCCTAGTCCAAGTCCCCCTCTACCCGGGAGTTTCGATGGAATAAATGTTATTTTTTTGCAGGGTATAGATGAAAAGCAGCAAAAATAGTCCCACATAGTTTGCGATGGGTACAGATGAAATGCAGCACAGCAGTCCCACAGGAGGATAGGTGTACACGGGGGTGGGGTGGGGGGGAAAGGCTGACCCGCAGGCCGATGACAAGGCCAGGCAAAAAAGGAGGTGGGGAGGAGAGGCCACCCATGGAGGCCCAATACCAGAGCCTTCCACCGGACTCTCCAACCCCAGTCTTTCCATCCCCTGTCTTCATACCAGCCATATCCTCATTGGCAGCCTCCGTTTTGCCTCTGCCAGTGTCCAACAACCCCCACCTCATCCGTTTTGCTGCCATCTCCGCTCTACCCATCATCTCCTCCCAATCGCTGCAAGCAAGAAGAAACAGGAGGAGAGCAGACATCGCAGCAAGCCGGCCTCTTTGATCCTCCTCCCGTGGCATCTCGTGGCTTCCTGCTGCCTCCCACAGCGTTCTTCTTTCTCTCTCCCCAACTCAGATGTCCCGGAGGGCAAAAGCCCTCAATGAGTTGGGGAGGGACTCTCCCAAGCGGGGGTGAGGCTGCCGATGGTCCTGGCAGCCCCTGGAGACCACGAAACAGCCGGCCTCTTTGATCCACCTCCTGCAGCGTCTTGCGGCTTCTCGCTGCCTCCCGCAACGTTCTTCTTTCTCCCTCCCCAACTCAGATGTCCCGGAGGACAAAAGCCCTCAATGAGTTTTGGAGGAACTCATTGTAGACGACCTAGGCTTACGCATGGTGCAGTAAAGAACGCCAATCAGGTTTGAACAAATGGATGGGTCTTTGTTAGGAGGCGCCCCATCCAAGCTCATTACCGAATTGGTAGAATTACAGATAGAGGACCACCGAGAGACCCTGCGGTTTGTGGTAATAGAACAAATGGTTGAGCCCCTCATCTTAGGGTTGGCCTGGCCTGACAAGTGGAAACCTCATATATGGTGGGAAGTGGGGTATCGGAAACTCCTACTTGGTCTAGGCCCAGAGCCAGAACCTGACGAACAGACAGAGCAGGTTGGGGGTCAGGAGGAAGGGTCTGTTGAGTTCCCAACCGTGTACAGTGACCTGCACAAGGTATTCGATCAGGAAGAGTGTGAGGTATTACCTCCCCATAGAACAACGGACTGTGCTATCGAACTGGTCCCAGGGGCCAAGCTGCCTAAATCTCAAATGTATGCCATGACCCAGCCAGAGATGGAAGAGCTGCGCCAGTATATTGAAAAGAATCTGGCAAGAGGATTTATCAAACCTAGCAGGTCATGAATGACAGCACCCATGCTATTCAGGAAAAAGAAAGATGGGGGTCTATGTCTCTGTGTGGACTTCAGGGGGTTGAATGCAGTTTGTGTAGAATACCTGTATCCTCTACCTTTGATCAAAGACCTCCTGGCAGTACTGTCCACTGGACGGGTCTTCACGAAACTCGACCTGCGTGAAGCATACTATCGTGTGCGCATAAAACAAGGTGACGAATGGAAAACCACGTTTAATTTCCCGTTGGGGAGTTATAAGTTTAGAGTCATGCCGTTTGGCCTACAGGGTGCCCCAGCCGTATTTATGCAGGTTATTAATGAAGTTTTGCATGAGCGTCTCTATAGGGGCATGTTGGTGTATTTGGATGACTGTCAGGTTACAATGTCATCTCAAATAAATTGAACTTCCAAACAAAGAGCCTTTGATGAAATCTTTCATTTATTGAGCATAACGATCTGTCCCCGACTCCATTGCAGTCAGCACTGCCCTTCTGACCCTAAACCCTCCTTTTCCGTTCCCCAATTCTCTGCGTGTCATTGGCCATCTTCCAAGTCACTCTCCCCATATCTACTACTTCAGCTCACAGGAATGTCCCCCCTCCCATCCCATCTCCTAGGGGATAATATCTTCAGGGGAATTTAGTAGGTGAAATGTCAAGCATCTTCTTCTCTCCCTTACGTCAGCACTGGAGTGCTGACATCCGGCCCCTCCCCCTTCATTTTTCCAGGGAGGCCTGTTGCAAAACAAACAACAAGTGAAGTACCGTTACCCCATCTGAGGGTGTGTCCCACCCCCTCCCGCCTTGTCCGGGTGATCTACATGGAATTTGGCTATAAGGCGGTCAGCTTGGATGTTTGTGCTCTTCACCCAGGAAGCCTCTGACAAGGGGTAACCCTTCCACTTAATTAAGTATTGGAGGCGCCCCCTGTGCCACCTCGAATCAAGAATTCGCTGTACCTCATAGTGTGGCCCCCAATGACCAGGGGCTCGGGGGATCACATGGCACCGGTCTTAAAGTTGACCCCACTACAGGTTTCAGGATGCTACTGTGGAAAACAGGGTGTATCCTCCCTAGTAGTCGGGGCAGCTGTAGTTGTACTGTGACCAGGTTGATTACTTTTACTATAGGGAATGGTCCTATAAATTTTGGGCCCAATTTCCTGCTCTGGAGTCTGAGTCTCAAATACTTGGTGGAGAGGGAGATATTCTCTCCCACTTGGAATGGTCTTTGGAGAGTTCGGTGCTTATCTGCTTGTTTCCTATAGGACTGAGCCACCTTGGCTACCGCCTTCTTGACGTTCTCCCAGGTGTCTTTCAACATTTCCATCCAATCGGTCAAACTGACTGAGGAAGGGGGCTCTCTTGGGTACTCTGGCATGGGGATGAAATCCATACCACTCACTATCTTAAATGGGGTTAGTCCTGTGCTACTGTGGACAGCATTGTTATACGCGACCTCTGCAAAAGATAGGAGGTCCGCCCAGTTCAACTGTTGGTAGTCGAAGTAGCACCTCAGGTACTCCTCTATCATGGCATTCAGTCTCTCCGCCCCCCCCCCCCATTGGTGCTCGGGTGAAACGCTGAGCTGAGGCCTTGGGATGACCCTATGGAGCTTAGAAATTCCCTCCAGAATTTCACTGTGAACTGGACACCTCGATCGGAGATGATTCTTCTGGGTACTCTGTGCAGGCGGTAGATGTGTTTTAGGAACAGTTTGGCCAATTGGGGGGCTGAGGGTAGCCCGCCGCAGGGTATGAAATGTGCCTGTTTGGAGAATAAGTCTATTACAGTCCAGATCACCGTGTTTACGCCACTCCTCGGCAGTTCTACTATGAAGTCCATTGCAATCTCCTCCCATGGTCTTGTTGGTTCAGCTACTGGCTGCAGCAGCCCAGGAGGTCTTACTGGTCGGGTTTTCATTGTGGCACAGATGGTACAACTTTTTACATAGCTGTCTACGTCTTTCCTCATGTGGGGCCACCAGAACTGTCTTCGTACTAAGTGCAGAGTCTTTAGAAAGCTGAAATGCCCCACTGGTTTAACGTCGTGGCTCCTCTTGAGGACCAGAGTGCATAGAGTCTCTGGGACATAGAGTTTCGTCCCTTTCCATGCTAGGTCATCCCTTTTTGTCAAAAGATGCTGATTGTCTCGGAACCAGGGGTCTGCCAATGTTTCCGCTTTGAGCCTTGTCGTCAAGTCACTTGCTGGTTGGCCATGCTGGTCACGACGCTGCCATCTGGTGACTACTTGACCCACTCCTTGGGCCGAGGGGATGATGGTATTCACCACCTGGTCCCGCTCACTGTTGTATTGGGGCATTTGGGAGAGGGCATCGGCCAGAAAGTTTTTCCCCCCCCGGGATGTGCTTAAGCTTGAAGTTGAAACGATTGGGCCCACCCGACTTGCCTGGGCGATAACTTCTGTAGGGTCCGGAGGGCCTCCAGATTCTTATGGTCAGTCCATACTTTGAACAGTCTCTGGCCTCCCTCTAGCAGGTGTCGCCAGGTCAGCAGCGCCCATCTCACCGTGAACACTTCCTTCTCCCACGCTGCCCATCGCCTCTCTGTATTCGGCAGTAGGCTTCTCGGAGGTCTAGTTTGGTGAAAACTTTTCCTTTGGCCACATGGGCTAGCATGTCCTTCATGAGTGGAAGAGGATATAAGGTGTGTACGCAAATGGCGTTGATATCCCTAAAATCAAGAACCAGGTGCATAGAGCCGTCTTTCTTCTCTTTGAAGAGGACCTTTGCCGTGACCCATGGTTTAGCTGGTTCAATGAAACCCCTTTGTAGATTCTTGTCTATGTAGTTCCGCATTTCTTGCATTTCACGGGGCGTCATGGCATATAGTTTAGGTTTAGGTAGTTTCGCTCCAGGGATGATCTCGATGGCGCAATCGGCCTCATGGTGGGGGGGTAGAACGTCACACTCGGCCTCACTAAACACCTCTGCAAGGTCTTGGTATTCCTCTGGGACCTGTTCTGTTTCATGGGAGCTGTTGGATGCAGCCACCAGTTGCTCTGCTGTACCCTCAGGGAGGGGCCCTTGTGTTGGCAGCGTCTTCCTTTGCTGAGGTGGGAAGGATTGGGGCCCCTGCGTGGGGGGCATCTCCCCTGGTTGGAGCGGCAGGGGTTGGGGGCCCTTTGCTATCCTCAGCCTGCGGGTTCCCTCTTGCCACCAGATGATTGGGCCCCACTTGTCTAGCCACGAGAGTCCCAGTATGACTGGATCTGTCATTTTGGGGGCTATTATGAACCAAATCGTTTCCCAGTGATCCGCTAGCTCCAGCCTCACTGGCTCAGTCAAGTGGGTGGCATAACTTTCCCCCGCTAGGGATCCATCAATTTGTTCAAATCTGATTGGGTGGCTGAGCTTTTTAGCACGGATCCCCAATTTTAGGACTGTGGGTAGGTTAATCAGGCACCTCATGCAGCCTGAATCTATTAGGGCTTGGAAAGTCCCTTGGGTCCCTGTTTTTGGGGCCGTTAGGCATATGGGGAAGAGAAAAGGGTGGATGGGTCCACTCACCATTGGGTCGCCTTCACCATCATCCTCACTGTAATATGATTCGGGGGATTGATTTCCATCGTCTGGGATCCCCCTTGTTTTAGTCAGGTGGGTGAAGATCTCTGTACCCGGGGGGACTCTTCATGGCGCGTTGGTGGCGCGCTTGGGCCCTCGTTCCGGTCATGCCTTGGGTGGTGGGTCTGGCCTCAGCCTCAGGGTTCCACACGCTGCTGCCAGGTGGCCAGTTCCCCCACATCTGTAGCACCTCAGCGGGCTCCATGGGACAAATGGCCTTTGGGTAGGCCATGGTGCTGTGGTTCCTCGTCTACTGTGTGGTCCCTGGTCCGGTTGGCCTGTCTCCTTGGCATCATGGTTGCTTTAAAATGTTGTTGGCTCGCAGCCCTCTCTCGACTTGCATCGCTATCCGGAACCATTCAGAGAGTCGGTTCGGGATGTCCCGAAAAGCGGTCACTTGGGCGATTCTCTTATCTAGGCTTGTTCTGAAGAAATATACCAGTAGTTGCTCTGGTAAGGGAGGTAAGGTCCCAATGACTCTCCTGAATTCATGGATATGCTCTTTGATGGGCCTCCCCTTCTGCATTAGGTTCCTGAGCTCGTCCTCCACATAGGGGTCCTCCTCTGCCTCCTCAAAATGGGCTTGTAGTAGTTGTAAGAACCCATCTGCGTCTTGCATTTGGGGGGCCCTGTTCTTGTAGAGGGCTGCTGACCAACTCCTTGCTTCTCCCTCCAACACTTCTGAGATGGCACTGACTAGGGCTCTGGGAAATGGGTAGAGGTGTCCATAGCGCTCGGTGTAAATCTCAGCTGTGTTGAGGAATTGCGCTAGCTGGTCTGGATCCCCATCGAACTTGTCAACAAGCATTCAAATGATTGAAAGCCCTGTTCTCTCAATTGCCGATTCTAAAACACCCCGACTCAACCCTTATGTTCATCGTGCAGGTGGACGCCAGCAACGTGGCTGTGGGGGCTGTGTTACTGCAAAGGGCGAAGGATGGGGTACTACACCCATGTGCCTATACGTTCTGGAAGTTAACACCGACGGAGAGGGCCTGGGCAATCTGGGAAAAGGAGGCATTCGCGGTTCGGTGGGCTTTACTTACCTGGCAACACCTCCTAGAGGGAATTGGCTCCAGATTTGAAGTATGGACTGATCATAAAAACCTGCAGGCTCTCCAAATACCAAGAAGACCATCTCCAAAACAAGTGCTGTGGGCCCAGTACTTCCAGCGGTTCAATTTTGACCTGAAATATGTACCCGGGGGAAAGAACTTCCTGGTGGACGCCCTATCACACATGCCACAGTTCCACAGTAAGAGGGAGGATGTTGTCCAGGCTATAATACCGAACAGCAGCGACGAAGATTGCTTACAGGCTAAGGAACAAACCTGGCAGACGAAGCTGTGTCACGAAACAAGTAAGGACCCTTGGGACAATGCTGACACACCGGAATGGGATCGCCTGGATGGGGCCTCGCATTTATATACCAACAGCACTACGTAAAGCGGTGTTGAAGCGATGCCATGATTCTAAATTGGCCAGGCATTTTGGGTTCCTTAAAACCTTACATCTAACCAGGCGGCAGTTTTGGTGGCCGCAGATGCAAAAGGAGATCAAACAATATGTGGGAGAATGTTTAACATGTGCGACAGCAAAACCCCGAACAGGGTGACCGCTAGGCCTGCTGCAGCTGGTAGCTGACCCTAAAGAACCATGGGAAGAAATTGCCATGAATTTCGTAGTTGACCTACCCAATAGTAATGGCTACACCGTGATCTGGACCATAGTTGACCTGTTTTCCAAGCAAGCCCATTTTGTTCCGTGTAGCGGGCTACCCTCAGCTAGGAAACTCTCTAAGTTATTCATCCAGCATGTCTATCGGTTGCACGGGGTATCGAGGCGAATTATTTCAGATTGGGGGGTTCAATTCATGGCGTGCTTCTGGCTTAACTTCCTAGACCTAATTGGGTCCTCGCAAGGCCTGAGCACTGCCTACCATCCTAGTACCAACGGGGCAGCAGAACATGTGAATGCCTTGGTCGAGCGCTATATCCGCTGCTATGTGTCCTATCAACAAAATGATTGGGCGGACTTGCTACCTTTCGCTGAGATAGCATATAATAATACCGTCCATCGAAGTACAGGGGCCACACCGTTCAAAATCGTCTCCGGCCAAGAATTCAGGGCCATCCCCGAATTGGATGGCCAAACCCAGGGACCCACCTCTCCAGGGGAATGGGGGAACCAAATTAGTAAGGTATGGCCCCAAGTGAAAGCCACGCTGGTCAAGGCAGCCAACGAGTATAAAGCCTATGCTGATAAAAAGCCGGCTGACCATAAACCATTCCAGTTGGGGGATCAGGTGTACCTCTCTACCAAATACATCCATTTAAAAAAACCCTGTCGAAAACTAGGGCCCCAATACTTAGGACCGTTCCGAATTCGTGAAGTAATCAACCCGGTTACTGTGGTTTTGCAATTGCCACCATACCTAGGGAAAATTCACCCCATCTTCCATTGCAGTCTACTAAAGCCAGTGGGGAAAATCACAAACACCGACCCACCGAGTCCTGTAAAGGACGATTATTACGAGGTAGACGGGATTCTCGATTCCCTGATCCATCGGGGGGACTGCAATATCTTGTTAAATGGAAGGGGTATCCGTTAGCTGAAGCGTCCTGGGTGGCAGCAATAGACGTGAATGCACCAACCCTCCTAAAATACTATCATAAACACAATCCCCAGAAGCCAGAATCTGTAACTTAATCTGTCTTTCTCGTATTTTGCAGGTGGACTCCTGATACAGGGGGCTGCCTGTCGAGCGTCAAGCCGGCTCAACATAGAATGGGGGGGGGGGGAACCCTGCAGCGGATTCATCCATGAGAGGGGGAGAGACCTACCAGCCGACAACGATCCAGGAACATCTCATGGCAACGGGGGGGGGGGGGGGGTTAACACAGTGGTGATGGAAGGATGTGAAAACGTCAATTCATAGGTGGCCAGTCACCCTGTGGCCGGAACAGGGAGGCAAGTATGGGGAGCGCGACGTGCTCAATCACCGGGGGGAAGGAGGCTCGCCCCGGAAATTGGCTACAGACGTTCCCAGGCTAATTTGAGTTGTGTTAAAAAGGCGGGGGGAGGCAGCCGCTCCCAATGCTGACTTTATGTTACTTGTAATGGTCGTGTCTGTCTCCGAGTCATGTTTCCAGTGGTACGTACCAGCTGGGTGAGCAGCATATGACACCACCCTTTAAGGTGGGGGATAAGGTATACTTATCTACTAAATATATAAAATTGTGTATACCCAGCAAGAAGCTAGGCCCCAAATATATAGGCCCCTTCACCATTACTAAGGTCATAAACCCCGTCACCATCTCCTTGAGACTTTCTCATCTACTAAAAAGGATACACCCCGTATTTCATAGTAGCCTCCTAAAACCGGCTATTGGCGTGCTATCTCCTGGAACGAGCCCAGGACCAGTGACAGGAAACATATATGAAGTAGAGAAAATACTTGACTCAAAACTGTATCACAGGACACTTAGATACCTGGTGCGGTGGAAAGGATACCGCGATACAGATGTAACATGGGTACGACCAAAGGATCTAAATGCGCCTCGATTGCTGAAGCGATTCCATAGAGCACACCCACACAAACCTGGGAGCTATCTCTAAGGGAAAATACCTGCTAATCCTATCTTTTTGTTTCTACAGGACGAGACCTGGTTGGGGGGGGGCGCATGTCGAGTGTCAAAAGCCCCTTGACAACACATCACCTTGATGGATGGTATTGAAGACCATGAAGGGGATCCGGAGAATACTGATGGATTCCAGCAACAAAACATGGTGGAGGGGGGTGTTGCATTAGGACACCATTTACACTAATAGTGGGTGATGGACGGAAGGCAAGAAGGGGGGGTGGGGTGGAATGGGAACGTAAATCAGCTGCTGAAGAGATAATAGTGCGGAGGGGAATGACGGCCTATGCCTGCAACGAGCATGAACGGAACAAGTGGCAGCTTTGATTGTGACAGCTGTGAGAAATCATTGCCTGCCTAATGATAGTTAACTGTATCCACGCCCTATAAAACAATACGGGAGGAGAGCTAGGGCGTCTCCGACTTTGTTTTGCTTAGCAGCTCAGTCTTTACTGTACGCTGCTGTGTTGCCTCCATTAAACCGGGTTTTGGAACGAATCCTCCTTTTCGTGTGTGCATGTTCGTTTGCGCCCAGTGAAGCACTGGCGGCTCCAGAGGGGCTGAGACTATCTGTTCGATCTCCCACTTGCTGCAGTTTGTCTCCCATCTGATATTAGGGTAGTTAAAGTCTCCCATTACTAGTGTGGTGTGTTTCCTACGTACATTTGTTAATTGATTAGTAAAGAGTTCATCTATTTCTTCTGCTTGATTGGGTGGCCTGTAGTATATGCCTATAGCAATGTCATTCTTTTTTCCTTTTATATTGACACATATGGATTTCAAGAGGTTTTCATCCTTGGTTTTGTCCATTTCTGTAGAGATGTAGTGATCTTTTACATTATAATGGAATTCTATCTCTTCTTTCGTTAGGTTTGTTTCTTTTGAATAGTTTGTATCCTTCCATCAGTACAATCCAGTTATGAGTTTCATCCCACCATGTTTCAGTAATGGCAACTATATCATGTTTGCTTTCATGTACTAATACTTTTTTATTATTATCTTTATTGAACATTTTTTTTAAAAAAACAAAAAACAATCTTTAACAATTTTTTCTTTCCAACAATTTCGCATCAGTAAAACATTTTACTTATCCATTTTTTCTCCCTTATTTCAATGTATCCTTTATACATATAATTCTAATATTGATTTATTTACATATATACATATAACAGTGTACACAATTTTATTTCTACAATCTGCATCTTTTCTGTTTCCTCTTGTTTGTTGTTACATTTCTACTATATCTTCCTTATTTGATCTTTCCTTGCTTTTTATCTCTTTCCTCTAACCAATCATACCATTTCTCCCACACTATATAATATTCTGTTTCCTCTTTTTCTTGTACCTCCTGTGTAAGTTTGCCATTTCTGCACATTCCAGAACTTTTCTAATCAAATTATCTTTGGTTGGTATGTTATTATTTTTCCAATTCTGTGCATATATTATTCTTGCTGCTGTAGTAATATGAATAATTAAATATTGTATTTTTTTTTCATAAGACCCTGGTGTCCGAGTACGAGTTGTCTAAAGAAATAAAATGCCTCTCACATTTTGATAATAATGAAAAAAAAACTTTTATTTGTTAGAACAACGTCTTCACGGACTCATCTGCAGTCAGGAAATGACCTCTGCTCCAAATTCCCTCCCTTTCCTGGCTTGCTTCCTTATTATTGGTCATTATCTAAATCATTCTACGGCAGTCTCTTTTACTAATCCCACAGTAATGTAACCCCCCCTTTACTATGTCAGCCCTGAATGAAATGCAACTTAGAGAGGCTGACACCTGGGAGTATTCCTAATAAAAATATTTCTGGCTTCATCTCTATATGTTGTTTGGTTATCTCTTCTAATTGTAATCTAATTTTACTCCAATATTGTTTTGCCTTAGGGCACATCCACCACATGTGGTAGTACGTTCCCCTTTGTTGTTTGCATTTCCAGCACGTTGATGGGGTATTGGGAAACATCTTAGCGAGTCTTGCCGGTGGCAAATGCCACCTATAGAACATTTTGTATGTATTTTATTTATAGGATACAGACATTGTCAGTTTATAATATTTATTCCATAATTTCTCCCATTTATCCAATTCAATGTTATATCTGAATTTTTTTGCCCAAATTATATTTTCTTTAACTACCTCCTCTTCCATTTTATATCTTAATAAATAATTATAATTTTTTAAATCAATTTATCTTCTGTGCCTTGAAGAATTTTATCTAATTTGTGTAGTTCTCTTTGGAATCTGTATTGTATTGAATCTGTCTTACTGTATATCTAGGTTGTATTTGCATGTAAGGCCACCAATCAATGTCTGTACCTTGTTCTTTTAATTCTTGCCTTGTTTTCAATTCACCTTGACTATTTAATAAATCCTTGTATCTTTTAATTTTGTCAATGTCCAGTACATTCAGATAAATTAGTGCCTCCATTGTGGATAACAATTCTGGAATTTTATCGTAATGATTCTTTTTTATTTCTTGCCATGTTTGTAATAATGCATCCCAAATTAAGTGTCTCTGAAAGTAACTGTGTTGTCTATTTTTTCCTTCCCTTCTGGCCTTTCCATATCACCCTTAATGGATTATGATCCGCCCATATTTTGTCATTTCCACTTCTTCTGTTTCCTTTCTGAGTTCTGGCGTCATCCATACCATATCTATCCTAGACCACAATTGATGTGGATTTGAATAGAATGTATATTGTATCTTTTCCTTGTTTATTTCCCTCCATGTATCTTGCAAGCATAGTTTATGTGTCATTTCGTGAAATGCATCCAGTAAAGTCTTTTTCTTTGTCTTATTTTTCTTATTGCTTTGATAATCTTTTTTAACATCCATAATCGCTTTAGTCTCCAATTAAGCATGTGTTTTCATATTCTAATTCTCTTATTTTGTTGTGTATCTTTCTATAAAATTCTTTTTGATTATCATTTCGTGCGTATATTGCGATCAATAATATTGTTTTTTGTTCTGTTTCTATTTCGATCATTAAAACTCTTCCCTCCTCATCTGTGTATGTTTTTGATTTTAGTTGTTTTTTAATGTATACTGCAATTCCTCTTTTTGTGTGTGTGTGTTAATGATGTGTAAAGTTCGCCTATTCTTGGGTATTCTAGTAGTTTTCTGTGCTGTTTCTTGATGTGTACTTCCTGTAAATTTATAATGTCCATATCTAATTTCTGTAGTTTCGTGAATGCCTGAGTTCTCTTAGCTGGTGAATTTAGACCATTTATATTTATTGAGATCATTTTTATTTCTTCCCCCATATTATTTATTCATTGTTCTTAATCTTCTTGTATTTCTTGTTTCTCTTTGTAATTTTCCTCTTGCTCCTCTCTATTTGTTCCTTTTCCTGTTTCCTCCTGAACCTTCAGGGGAATTGCCTTTCCCCCCAAGGTCCTCGAAGATCCCCCTTTTTTCTATCAATCTCTCCGGGATTGACAGTGCCTATTTTAGGCTTCCTGGCTGGGAAATTCAGGCTTCAGGAATGGAGCCCCGTTCCCTTGCTCCATTGATGCTGACGTCACCGCCAGAAGATCTATGTACTAATACTTCAAGTTCACTGTTTGTTCCCTAAACTTTGAGCATTAGTGTATCAGTCAGTGTCCAATTGAAAGTTCTCAGGTTGTTTTGGAAATGGACTGTGTTTGCTCCTTTCCCATCTCCACATTCCTTTTGCTGACCTTGTGCTTGATTGGTGCTCCTCACAGTCAGAGAGCTGGCTGTGCTTCAATCCCAACACCCCCCCCCCCAACAACCCACATTCCAACCTCTCCACTCTCCCCATTGCAAATGTTAGGCTGGCAAGATGCAATGTGAACCAAGCAGAAGAATGGCAGCCATGACACATCCTTACCATGGGCCCTTACATGCATAATAGCTACTTTGCTAGGAAGCAAAGCAGCATCCAATAAATGTAATATCTCAGGATCATATTTAATGGGGTTCTTTTGCACCATTAATAAACCATGCTCTTTCCATAAGGCAACATGGATATGTACCACACCAAAAAGCAAAGGCAGACAGGCAGGCACGAACACTGTTGGCGGGAGGGGTAGGGGTGTGGAGATAATTCCACCATCCTTACAAGCAAGTGCAGAGAGAGACCGGGGAATGAGACATGGCTGAGTGAGGTGGAATGGCAGGGGATGGTCAAAGGGGCTTCAGGTGAACAGGGATTTCCACAGATCTCACTTGGTGCTGAGCAGCGATGAATGAGGAAAAACTGCAAGTCGGCTTGCTTTGCCTCCACCAAATGACTCACTTAGATATCAGGTCTTCTCTCCCACCCACCCCCTCCCCTGGGGACTTAGAATGGCATTTCCCACCCGTATTGCCTACCATGTTTTATTTGATAAAATAGCTGTCAGTGTTCCATGTAACACACCAATTGAAAGCAGAACTCAGAGGCAGGCAGATTCCTCAAAGAACGTTTATTGGATACATCATATCGGTACAGCTGGTGAAAACCAACTGTTAAGGATATTGTTGTGTTAACCAACCAGCAGAGCATAGAGCACAAAAAAAAACAGTGCTGAGAGCAATGAATAAAATACATACAAACCGGTTTATCAAAGTTTTTACTTTACTTTGTAGCGAAAAACAATTGCATAGTCTTTAGTCAATCCAAGTCTTTAGCCATTCAAATCAGTCCAGAGTTACAGAAATCTTCTTACCATACAAAACAGCAGTAGGTAAAAAACAGTAAGTTCACGCTGATAACAAATCACGATGGTAGCAGATCCATCCACGATGAGAGCACCTCCATACATGATGGCAACAGTTCCAACATGGCAACAATGACTATAGTTCAGCTCCCTTCTTATATACAGTTTAAACTAGTGATGATCTAATTAGGATAGGTGGAGCCAGCAGCACAATGACTCAACAGTACGCTTAGGATAATTGGAGTCAGCAGTCAGTCAGCAGTTATTACAATGACTCAGCAGTACAATTACTCAGCATTACATTTTAAAGACATAAAATACATTTTCATGTGTTCATATATTGCCTGGACAACTTGTTAGGCTTATACCATATCCTAAAACCAACTCCCACTGTTTTCACCTAATTAAAATAGTAAAATCCCCCTCCCAGGTCACATTGTCCAATTAGGATGGATGGCAGTCTTGCCTCCTCCTTCAATAGCCACCTGTTACAATGACCTTGGTTCCCACAGGAAAACTTTTTGTTTTGACTGCTAGCCGGGCTATCTACTTCCCCCTTCACTTCCCCCACTTAGGCTTCATGGCAACTATGAGGCTGCACAAGATGGCTTCAGACAGGTTTGCTTCAGAGTTGACAGTCGGACCTCCCCCCTTAACTTGAGAGAAGTTCCTGGAAAAATTCAAATGGAGAGAAATTACTTTTCATTCAAACACCTCTCCCTCCCCCCGGAGGGGCTTTTGGCTTTTGAGGGCATTTATCATGGAATTGCTTAGTCAGTCTATCTGTTTTTACATCCCAGCTTTTTACCCAAGTGGCTTTGGACAATGGGTATCCCTTCCATTGCACTAGGTACTGTAGTCTCCCCTTGTACAGTCTAGAATCTAGGATCCTTTTTATCTCGTAATGCATTTCTCCCTGTACTATGATTGGCTTTGGGGCTGCCCGGTCCACTGGCCTCAGCTGAGACTCTATTGCTGGCTTTAACAAGTTGCTGTGGAAGACCAGATGCACCTTCCCTAGCAGGCGGGGAAGCTTCAGCTCCACTGTGACAGGGTTAATAATCTTCATGATGGAGAAGAGTCCTATGAACGATTCTAGCTTTTTGCAGGGTAGTTTTAACCTTAAATACTTGGTGGAGAGGTAAACCTTGCTCCCTATTCAAAAGGGTGGTTGAGTGGACTGATGTTTATTGGCTTGTATTTTATGGGTTTTTGCAGCTTCCTGAAAGGCTTGTTTTACGTTCTCCCACACTTTCCTCCTTGACTCCATCCACTCATTTAAGGTCATGGAGGAGGGTGGCTCTCTAGGAAGTTTGGGCACAGGGACAAACACCATACCACTGATGATTTGGAAAGGGGTTAGCCCAGTGCTGCTGTGCACTGCATTGTTGTATGCCACCTCAGATGGAATGCAGAGCTAAGCCCCTGAGATGACCCAATGGACCTTACAAACTGCCTCCAGAATTTGGCTGTAAATTGGACTCCTCGGGTTGGAAATGATTCTAAGAACCCCGTGTAGCCTGTAAATTTGCTTCACAAATAGTTTGGCTAGCTTGTGGGCTGACAGGAGACTGGAACAGGCTACAAAGTGGGCTTGCTTGGAGAAGAGGTCGATCACTGTCCAAATGACAGTATTTCCCCCACGCTCTGGAAGCTCTGCTATATAATCCATTGCGATTTCTTCCCACGGCTGGGACAGGTCAGCTACTTGTTGGAGCAGTCCAGGGGGCTTCCCTGGTCATTTTTTCATTGTGGCACATGCTTTGACATAGTCCTCAATGTCCTTTTTCATCTTCGGCCACCAAAATTGACTCCTTGCCAAGTGCAGGGTTTTCAGGAAGCTGAAATGTCCTGCCTGCTTGGCATCGTGGCTTCTTTGCAGTACTTGAAGACACAGGCTGTTGGGGACATACAGTTTAGAGCCCTTCAAGGATAGTCTGTCTCTGGGGGTCAGTAGCCACTTGTTATTCTTGTACCATGGATAGGCGGGTAACTCGGTCTTTCATCAGGGGGAGTGGGTACATATTTTCCATGAAGACTCCATTAATTCCTCTAAAGTCTACACATAGCCTCATTGACGATCTCTGACCTCCAAGTTTTCCACTGTGCTCTTAAGACTCTGCTCTTCCAACAGGCAGGGCTAGCTTCATAATTAAGTTTTAAATTTGGAGTTCTTAAATTTTTGGGTTTTTTAGCTAATTTCGGCCTTAAATGTAATACTCTTAATAATTTTTACATTTAAATTGTGATATTTGTATTGTGTTTTTTACCTGGCTGTACACCGCCCCGAGTCCTTCGGGAGAGGGGCGGTATAGAAATAAAATTATCCTTATCCTTATCCTTTTTTTCCTCTATGAACAGAACCTAGATTTCGCTGGATGTATGAAGCCTCTGGTCAGGTTCTTATCAATGTACTCCCTTAACTCCTTCATTTCCCTTGGGGTCATGGAGTACAGCCTTGGTTTTGGTAGTTTTGTCCCTGGCACAATCTCTATGGCGCAACTGGTGGGCCAGTGAGGGGGCAGCGTGTCACACTCTGCCTCGCTGAAAACCTCTGGAAGGTCTCAGTACTCCTTGGGAATTACGGGGGTTCCTGAGGGCTGATCAGATGTGGCTTTCGATTTATCTCTTCACCTAGTGTCCTTCAGATGCTGGACAGCTCCTCTTTCAGGACTGCTAGGAGCGGGGAGACAGCCTATTCCTAGCCTTAACTTTCTCTCCCCCCCTTCCCACCAGATGGTGGGGTCCCACTTGTCTAGCCAGGACAGTCCCAGGATCACCACTTCAGTCATTTTTGGCACCACAAAGCGGATATTTTCCCAGTGCCTGCCCATCTCTAGCCCTACTGGTTCGGTTAGGAGCATGGCAGGGGCTCCCCCTATCAACAATCCATCGACCTATTCGAACCTTATGGGTAAGGACAGGGTTTTCACCTGGATTCCTAGCTTCAGGACAGTTTATAAGCTGATTAGGTAGTGAGTGTACACAGAGTCTATTATGGCTTCTACGTTCCCCTGGGCCCCGGATTTCGGTGCTACGATTTTCGCTGAGATGGCAAAGGGGCAGATGGTTTCACTTACCATCAGGTCATCCTCACTCTCGTTGTCGCTGTCATAGGGCACTGGCTGCTGGATGTCCCTAGCCAGAGTTCTTTTCCTGTCACTTATGTGAGGAGAGACCTTGACAGCCTGACGGGTGAACTTCCCCCTCTCTCGGCTTTCGTTCAGACTTCTTCACTTTGGCAGGCTCTGGTGGCTTCCCCCTGGGTTGGGGAGTAGGGCTGAGGCACTTGGCAGCCCAATGGCATTGCTGGCCTCAGCAAAAGCATTTAATGGGTGGTCCCGAAGCTCTGCTGGTGGGGTCTGCGGCTTGACTGGGGGCTGATCATCTCCCCAGCTGTCATTTCTCCAGTTCGGGCTTTTGCTTTTGCTCCATGGCTCCGTGTCTCTTGCATCGTTTGAGCTCGAAATCCATCGCTGCCATCTGATACCACTCGTGGATCTGGTCCAGGACCCCTTGGTAAACACACATTCAGCAGCTTATGGTCCAGGCATTCTTTGAAGAAGTAGACCAGTAGCCTCTCCGGCCACTGCCACAGCCTCCCAGCCACTCTCCAGAATTCTCAGGACATATTCTTTGGTGGGTTGGGCACTCTGCTTTAGTTCACGGATCTTGGCCTCAGCTTGCAGGGCCTGGGAGTCATCCTCAAACCTGTTTCTCAGCTCTTGAAGGAAGGCATTGATGTTCCCCAGCTCTGGCATATGCTCATCATGGAGCTGGGTCACCCATTCCGCTGCCTTCCCCTCCAGGTTCACGGTCACTGCACGGACCATTGTTTGGTCACATGGGTAGTCTGCCATATGGTCATCCATATGAGCCCATACCTGATCTATTTATTTATTTATTTATTTAAATTTTTATACCGCCCTTCTCCTGAAGGACTCAGGGCAGTGTACAGCCAGAATAAAACAACATGAAATACAAAATTTAAAAACAGTTTAAAACAAATTAAATCTTTTGGCCCCACAGTTTAAAACCCAAAAACTAAAACACCCAGTCCAAATTCTTATTAAGCCAGTCCAGCCTGTTGGAAGAGTAGAGTCTTAAGGGCATGACGAAAGGTATGCAGGTCGGGAATGATACGTATCCCTGGGGGCAGTTCATTCCAGAGGGCGGGTGCCCCCACAGAGAAGGCTCTCCCCCTGTGGGTCACCAGTCGACATTGTTTGACCGACAGCACCCTGCGGAGTCCCTCTGTGGGAGTGTGTTGGTCGATGGGAGGCCATCGGTGGCAGAAGGCGATCCCGTAGGTATCCGGGTCCTAAGCCATGGAGCACTTTGAAGATGGTAACCAGCACCTTGAATCGCACCCGGAAGACCACCGGGAGCCAGTGCAGCTCGTGCAGGAGAGGTGTCACATGGGAGCGTCGTGTCTTTAGAAAGAAAGCCAGTTTTTCTGTGTCCCCATTGAAGGTAGCTTTCATAGGAGGTGGTGTGGCTGGGTAAGGAGGAGGAGGGGGTTGCAGTGGCGCCCAAGCTGGAAGTCAATTGCCAGGGACCCAGCTGGCTCCAGGGTAGTATGCCCATGGTGGGGGGCCCTGCCATCCTAAAGGGTTGGGCACATGGCCGGGAGGGCTTGCTACCCAACGGCGGTGCGGCGGGCTTCGCTCCAGGCCCAGGCTTGACAGCCAACTGCAGAGGTGGAGTACTGGCTGGCTGCATTGCTGCCGCTGGAGCCGGAACACGGCGGGGTGGGAACATCAGGGTAGGTCGGCTCAGGACCCCGCAGGACCATTCAAGCCTACTGTGATGACCCAGGGCGTGGCACAAAGGCAACACAGCCAGAGAACCAGTATAAGTCCCTTTATTGGCACCAACTTTGCCCCCAATGTCCTGTTTCCTCTCTGGCCTGGAGAAAAGCTCTCCCACAAACCTGCAGAAGCTTCTGGCTGCAGATACTCCACCCAGTCCAAACGCTGTAAGCAGAATGACTGCAATCAATCACTCCAGCAGGGCAAGATAATGAGTCCGAAAAGTAAAGAATCACGGCAATAATTCCAGCAAGACAAGGTAAGCACACAGAAGCATGGCACTAATTCAGTAAGGAGTAATGCCAGGAATGCAGGCCACAACTCTCAACACTAGACAAATTCAGCATTTGTTCCCAACAAACACCCCTCCCAACTGCCTCTCCTTTAAACTCCATCCCCAGGTGTGCCTTGTGAAGGGAATCGGGGCCCTTTCCTTCCTCGTAAGCCACGCAACCCACGTTGCTCTCTTCTGCGTTCTTCCCTGCGTGCCCAAGGATGAGGAGGGGGTGGGCCTTGGTCTTCATCTGAACCCCCTCTCCCTTGTTCTACCTCTCCCCTGCTCTGCTCTGCCCAGCCTGACTTTGCCCTTCCCCAGTTTCCTCCACAACCAACGGAGCCACTCTCTCGCTGTCAGCTGTTCGTCTTCCATCTCAGACTCTGATGGGGGCATGACTCTTACAGTACACACCTGTCCCATCCCCTCGATGCTCATCCGGTCGAACCTCTCCTGCAGTCTCCACCACCTGCCCTGGGTAAGCTGTCAGGTATCTCCACTCTCTGGACTTGTCTAGCTCAGGTGGTCTTCTCTCTCTCAAGTGAGGAGCAAAGGCGGCCAACTCCCACATGGATGTCAGTGGGAACTCCATCCCAAGCCTCTGAACAGAACCCTGGCGTATGAGGTCTTCTTCAGCCTGGTACAGGTCCCCGGTGGCTGCCGCCTCCACTTGGACATTAGGCTGGGTCACCGCCAGGAGGGCGACCTCCATCAGCATCGCTGCTGTCTGCAGGACCTTCGTGGGGTTCTGCAGGCTCTATGTGGGGGTTGTGCCAGCGGCTCCTTCCCCATGCTTCTCCATATCCATGGTCTTCCCTGAGTCTTCTCTGCTCCCTCAAGAGATTGGCTGAGCAGCCGGGACTCAGGACCCTGGAGAGCAGCTCCGGTTGGAGCAGAAAGTTATGAGAGTTGGTTTAATGTCAGCATTACAATGAGTAACACACCCATTGAAAGCAGAACTCAGAGACAGGTAGATTCCTCAGAGAATGTGTTTATTGGATACATATCAGCACAACTGGTGAAAACCAACTCTAACATTTCCCAGTTTTCACCTAATTAAAAGAGTAAAATCTCCCCACCCAGGTCACATTGTCCAATTAGGATGGATGGCAGGCTTGCTTCCTCCTTCAACTGCCACCTGTTACAATGACCTTGGTTCGCACAGGAAAACTTTTTGTTTTGACTGCTAGCTGGGCTATCTACTCCCCCCTCCCTTCCACCTCTTAGGCTTCGTGGCAACTATGAAGCAGCACAAGATGGCTTCAGCCAGGTTCACTTCAGAGTTGACAACAGCCTTCCCATTGTATTTTGAGAGTTATAGTCCCAGGATAACTGGAGGCCACCAAGTTCAGGCTGTCTGTTGTACTGTTGCATAGCAACTTAAAACAGGATGTTGCCAAAATGACACTCAGATGATTCGTATACATTTACTCTTTAGGATTAGCAAGCTTGAACATTCTTGTAGAATTTTAGACTAGCAAATTAATTTTATATCCTCTGAGACTATTGACTGTTCTTTACTGCAGATGTTGTCTTTAGTATGCTTTTAAAAATTGATTTATATTATCATCTTCCTACTTCAGAAGATAAAGTCAAGATATGGCATAGAGAAGCTGAAATTAATTATCATGACCGAATCATCCCAAGATAAATGTAGGGTCTTTTCAAAGCTAGTTCCCCAGCTTTCATTTCTTTATTCTTATGTTTACATCACCTTGCCTCCTTAGAACAGGCACAGAAGAGCAATTCAAGTTCTCATTTGCAAAGTAACACCTGTTTTCTCACAGCACTAGTCATGTCAGCCTTACATTGTCAGTGCACATGAAGAAATCACACCAAAGACCCCACAGTTCAACCCTGAGCTATAAATATTATCTTCCATTGAAACTTTTCTTGATTGGCTAACTCAGGCTTCCTATTCCAAATTAACATTTGTAATCAGCTCAGTGTATTCACCACTGCACACACAACATTCTCCATTGGGTTGCAGAATATTTAGCACAAGTCTAAATATATAAACAATAGCTCAATGATGAAACATATGGAATCATACAAAGTATGTCTTCAAAGGGGGAGCATACGTCACTAAGTCTAACCTCCACCTCAGTGCTAAATTATCCTCAATAGGTCTGTCACAGGGAAGAGGTGGTCAACCTATTCTCCAAAGCACCTGAGGGCAGCACCAGAAATAATAGATGGAAGCTTATTAAAGAGAGATCCAACCTAGAATTAAGGAGAAATTTCCTTTCAGTAAGAACAATTAATCAGTCGAACGGTTTGCTTGCAGAAATTATGAATGCTCCATCACTGGTGGTTTTCAAGAAGTGATTGGGCAAACATTTCTCTGGGATGGTATAGGCCCTATGCTTCTTGACCGTCAGTATGAGGGCCATCTTCCATAGCAGTTGTGCCCCAAAATGAATAAAATAATAAAACAGACATGTCAGACTCCAGGCTGACTCAATTTGGGCACAGAAAAAACTAATTCTAATATCCTTGTATTTTAACTTACTAAACTGCAATGAAGAGATTCATCTTCTTGAATCTCATCAGGTCCAAATGGCAGTGTCACAGTAGAGCTAGAACTAGAAGTTGCATGCACTATATTTTTGACACCTGAAAGCCTACCTGTCTTGTTTGCTACCTCTTCTGAGGTGCCCAAGCTTTCTTGTTAATTCTTTTGCAATGTTGTATGTAGGAGTCTCTGGTAGTGATAAAATTGGACGGAGGAGTATGTCAGGTTTGTGTATTTTGCAAGAAAACAAGCAAGCTCAGAGAACAACAAAGAACCCGTCATTTCAACCCTGAGCTACAAATATTCTCCTTTATTGTTGGATTCTGTGCATGCATGTAAAGAATAAGGTGTGTGTGTGTGTGACCTTGAAGGAAACAGACTCTTAAAGAACTCTTAAACAAAGAGGACTGAAACATTCTTTAAGTCCTGGGAAGCAAGTTGGTATTCAAAAGCAACTCAGGGAAGCTCCTCCCTGTTCACTAAGGTATAAGGAGGAGGAGAGGTCAAGCACAATCAGGGTTGCAAGATTCTACTATTATAGCCTATCAGGGTCTACAGTTTGGGAACCGCTGGCCTATCTCAATAAAACAGAAGTCTAACTTTCCGGTGGAGTTGATTTTCTGGTCTGGTCTACTTAGTGGAACTTACAATGCCTATGTGAGTAGCATGAACAAAGAAGGAAGAGGACAGGATTAACCTGGTGTACTTACATGCCCCATGGAGACCAATGTGAAAATACATAACCTCCAGGCCCAAATTAAGGCATTTGTGATGCCCTTTCCTTTTCTATTTCACCCCAATTGGATCTAGTGCCCTTATTTTCCCACTTGTTCCAACTCTTAATTCAGTATTCGCCATCTTCATTCTGGACAAAGATGAAAAAGACTAGTATGAAGTCTGGAAGTCACAGCCTGATTGGGTATTTCTTCATCCCTTTAATGTACCCATCAGTCACTATATCACTGATAGCATCTTTCTTCAGTTTTCCTGTTAGTCAACTTTGCCTAAAATGTTTTTCTAACAGAACCAAAGAGATCTGCTTTTCTTTTCTACAATAGCTCTGGGCTCTTGCTTTTGGCTGGCAGCAAAGGGGCAAGAAACAAACAAATAAACAGAACTAGGTGGCTGTTGGCAACTGTTTTATCTGTGTTTCTGTTATCAGGCCAAACACATGCAAACAATGCGAATAAACAACATGGTAATATCCCAGAGCAGGGCAAATGTTACCTTTATCTGATTATTTCCAAGCTAGCTTTCAACTAAATTTAATGTCACCAAAACCTTTTGTAGTGGCTGCCACAGAAAAAAATCAATTGCAAAAATGCACAGAAGGGGTTAAATTGTTTTCCTTCTACTCCCCCATCTGTTTGCATCTAGACTTTGCAGCAATTAATTTTATAGTATCGGACTAAACAAGATGAGCTATGGCTCAAGAGAGACATAAATAGTGAATACAGTATTTGAAGATTTAGCCATTCTGTTCTTCTCGTAAACAGTGCTAAATATTTAAACACAACTCCTTTTTTTTTCTCTGGGTAGCAGTTGAATATTTAATGTCATTTTGTTAACATGCTATGCAGTTTGATTTAATTTATGAGTTGTGGTTCTGTTTGCTTTTTAGAGAAATTGTATAACTTCTGGAAACATCCAGATTTCATTTAGACTGCAGGTAAAGCCTTAAGTTCCGGGAAAGATGTACCAGTATCTCACTATAAATGACTGCAAACATAAATACTGTCATCATTGACACACTATGCAGCCTGCTGGCAACCAGACAACAATAGAGGGAGGAGGGAAGGCATTGGAATGTGAGGGTGGCTTGGGAGGAAAAATCTGGAATGCAAGTGTGTCATCTGGAAACCTGAGACAGTTCCACCCCCCAAGGTCGCCAACTCTGAGAATGTTTGAGGTAAACAGATTGTTCTCAAAACAACCTAGGTGCAACTTATTGGTGGACAAAGGATCATGGGAGGACCAAGGGGGGTGTTGTGGCCCACCAGCTCTGCTGGCAGCAGACTCGGACGATGAGGAGGAGGTTGGGGAGGAACTTGGGCCAGTTCTGGAGTCTGGGGAAGGCTCTGATGGATGCTCTGTGTCGGACAAAGAGATAGAGCCAGGGTCGTCCAACATTTCCCAGCCACCGGAGAGGCAGCTGCCTTTGGAGGCTGATATGAGTGAGGAGGAAGAACAGCTGAAGCCTGTTCCAGATGCACATCAGGGTATGTAAATTTAATATCTGTAAGCTGATGTAAGCTTGTAAGCGGAGGCAACTGAAAGCTGATGCATTGGGAATGAGGCAGCAAGGTTACTGCCACTTTAACAAGCTGGGTAAGAAGCCGTCTATATAAGGGAAGCCATTAGAGGGCGTCTCCCTTCTCCTCATGTTCTCTCTCGTGTGTTGTGGCCCCGTCCTCTGAGCCTATCCCATTGGAGGAAGGAAGCTCTGAGCATGAGGAAGAGGAGCCAGCCAGATCTCCCAGCCCCCCCCCCTCTGGCACCGTCTCAGGTGCCAGCTGAAAGAAAGCAAAGTAGTGGGGAAACAGGTGTCTCAGATGAGAGTGAGGGAGAGACGTCATTCCTGGACGCACGTCAACGAAGGCGAGATAAGCGCTTGCAGCAGCTGAGGAGACGTACGAGGGAATAGACCTGAGTCACTGGACTTGAGTCACAGGACCAATGAGTCACTGGACCACACCCCAGAGACTATATAAGAGAGGGTGGTGGTCAATGATCCCTGTGACGAACAATAACTCAATCTGGTAGTCATTGGAGCTAAAAGAACGGATGTTGGCAAAGCTACGTATGTGATTTTCTTTCTGTGAACAATTAAAGCACTTGGCAGACGGTGTGCATATCGCTGCCAAGTTGGAGATAAGAACTGTGGTGTGTGCCAAGTGCTTCTTTAACCCTCGACTGGCTGTGTTTTTGTGGGTGTATGTAGAGGGGGACAGATCATCGTGTATCTCATTGCTCTCGTGTCAGTAGCTGCATGATAAGGTATTTAACCACGTATAAGTCTGTAAATATATAGCTGTATATAAACCACTGTTAATTATCTAAAGGCTCTGTGTGCTGTGTTTTGTTCCTGGATTTATCTCATAATACTAGTCAGTGTAATGGGAAGAGGTTTCCTGGTGTCTCGGCTGAATGAGACTTATTACCTCTCCTGGAATGTGAAGATGGAGATGTAACGATTGTTAGGAGTTGTGGACAATTGTTACTGATCCGTCAGCAGTCCTGGATGATGGGGATCAGAGAAAAAATGAAAAGGCATTAGCCAGCACAATCCTTGCCCTGGAAGATAGTCAGCTGATACACGTGAGGGGTCTCCAGTCTGAGAAAGAGAGGTGGGAGGTGTTGCACAGCGTGTATGTGAGAGACTGCGGGCAGTAAAGTGTTGCTGACTAGGAGGCTGTATAAGGCATAGCTGAAGCCAGGAGAGTGTGTGTCCACACATTTGCAGAACATGAGATGGTCATTCCTCGAGTTGGAAGAAAGGGGAGTAACATATATGGAGGTACACAAAGTGTATGTAGTGCTTAGTTCCTTGGATAGTTCATGGGACATTCTTGTGAACAGCCTTGAGTCCATGCAAGAACAGGACTTAACGATGGCGTACTTGACTGGTCGGTTGTTGGAGGAGGAGTAGAAACGGCTGGAGAGACCAGGAAAGGGAGGAGAGAGCATTCAGCACAAACCAGCATCTGCAACAGTCCAGGATGCTGGCAGAGCAGCTGAGAGTTAATTTTGCGAAGAGATGCTACACGTGTGGTTCTACTGAACATCTCCAGAGACTCTGTCCTGAATGGAGGAACAGAGGAGCAGTAAGACAAGGGAGCAGAATTAATCAGCAAACGTGGAGCTGTTCTCCAGCGTCGTTTTCCCTGGCAGCGTCAACGACTGAACACAACAGGAATATGTGGTTGTTGGGCAGTGGGGCAAGCCAACATATTGTTAATGATCCACATGTTTTCTGATTTGAAACCAGCAAGGAAAACATGGGTTAGTCTGGCTGATGGACAGAAAGCTGCTGTAAAAGGGGAAGGTAATGTGTATGTACCAGAAATAGATGCTACATTGTACAACGTGTTATACAGTCAGGTCCAGAAGTATTGGGACATAGACACAATTCTAACATCTTTGGCTCTATACACCACCACAATGGAGTTGGAATGAAACAAACACAATGTGCTTTAACTGCAGACTGTCAGCTTTATTTTGAGGGTATGTACATCCAACTCAGGTGAACGGTGTAGGATTTACAGACGTTTGCACATGTGCCTCCCACTTGTTAAGGGACCAAAGGTAATGGGACAGAATAATAATCATAAATCAAACTTTCCCTTCTTAATACTTGGTTGCAAATCCTTTGCAGTCAATCACAGCCTGAAGTCTGGAACGCATAGACATCACAAGATGCTGGGTTTCATCCCTGGTGATGCTCTGCCAGGCCTCTACTGCAACTGTCTTCAGTTCCTGCTTGTTCTTGGGGCATTTTCCCTTCAGTTTTGTCTTCAGCAAGTGAAATGCATGCTCAATGGGATTCAGGTCAGGTGATTGACTTGGCCATTGCATAACATTCCACTTCTGTCCCTTCAAAAACTCTTTGGTTGCTTTTGCAGTATGCTTTGGGTCATTGTCCATCTGCACTGTGAAGCGCCATCCAATGAGTTCTGCAGCATTTGGCTGAATGTGAGCAGATAATATTGCCCGAAACACTTCAGAATTCATCCTGCTGCTTTTGTCAGCAGTCACATCATCAATAAATACAAGAGAACCAGTTCCATTGGCAGCCATACATGCCCACGCCATGACACTACCACCACCATGCTTCACTGATGAGGTGGTATGCTTAGGATCATGAGCAGTTCCTTTCCTTCTCCATACTCTTCTCTTCCCATCACTCTGGTACAAGTTGATCTTGGACTCATTTGTCCATAGGATCTCATTCCAGAACTGTGAAGGCTTTGTTAGATGTTGTTTGGCAAATTCTAATCTGGCCTTCCTGTTTTTGAGGCTCACCAATGGTTTATATCTTGTGGTGAACCCTCTGTATTCACTTTGGTGAAGTCTTCTCTTGATTGTTGACTTTGACACACATACACCTACCTCCTGGAGAGTGTTCTTGATCTGGCCAACTGTTGTGAAGGGTATTTTCTTCACCAGGGAAAGAATTCTTCGGTCATCCACCACAGTTGTTTTCCGTGATCTCCCGGGTCTTTTGGTGTTGCTGAGCTCACCGGTGCGTTCCTTCTTTTTGAGAATGTTCCAAACAGTTGTTTTGGCCATGCCTAATGTTCTTGCTATCTCTCTGATGGGTTTGTCTTGTTTCTTCAGCCTAATGATGGCTTGCTTCACGGATAGTGACAGCTCTTTGGTTCTCATCTTGAGAGTTGACAGCAACAGATTCCAAATGCAAATAGCACACTTGAAATGAACTCTGGGCCTTTTATCTGCACATTGAAATTGGGGTAATGAGGGAATATCATACACCTGGCCATGGAATAGCTGAGAAGCCAATTGTCCCATTACCTTTGGTCCCTTAACAAGTGGGAGGCACATATGCAAACTGCTGTAAGTCCTACACCATTCACCTGAGTTGGATGTACATACCCTCAAATTAAAGCTGACAGTCTGCAGTTAAAGCACATTGTGTTTGCTTCATTCCAACTCCATTGTGGTGGTGTATAGAGCCAAAGACATTAGAATTGTGTTGATGTCCCAATATTTCTGGATCTGACTGTATGTACCTGCTTTAGAGCATAATTTATTAAGTATATCCATGATTGACAGGCAGGGGTATGAAGTAATATTTGCTGGGGGACTGTATACTACTAAGAAGAATGGACAGGTATGTGCACAAGGTGTTAAAAAGGATGGTCTGTATGTTCTGGGAATGCAAGAACGTAATTGTGCACATGTACTTAAAAATGTTAAAAATGTTTCTACACACGACAACTGTATACACCTGTTACATAGAAGATTAGGGCATGCAAGTTTTAACATGTTGAGGAAAATGCTGGACATAGCTGAGGGGCTGAAATTAAAGAAATGTAGAGACTTCTGGTTGTAACCGGAGCGAGTGACAGCTGAAATCCATGGGGATTTGAAGAAATCTGTGGTAATCAGCTGTTTTCTGCCGCCCTGGAGGCTCATTGGAGCCAAATGTCCATTAAATGTGACTAAGCTGGAGCCGTTGATCGCAAGAGGATGGTGGTCCCTTTAGCTGGATCCGGGGATACTTTCTGGACTGGCGGGGAAGAAGACAGCCAGTCATGGCCAAACCGAAGCTCCAGCAATCGGAAAAAACAAGTGGTGAAGTAACGGAAAAATGACAGTGCACTAGTTCGGGGTAAGGACGATACAATCTCTACCCAGAGGTAAACGAAACGTGCTAAATTATCTTTGCTTGAGGAGGGAGGCTCTGGAAAGAAAGAGAGAGGAAATTACCATCTTAGCTCCCTCCAGAAGCGGCAAGGGAAAGTTCAAATTGCCAGTGAAGTGAAAGTAAAACAAGAGCTAAATAACACTAACCTGAGAGAAAGACTGGATTAACTATATTTTTAAAGACAGAATTAAAATATTCCTCACCAGTGGATCTTCTGTCCTCACTAAAACTTCCTTTAACTACAGAAGGTGAAGGTATTTCCTCCGATATTCTCTGAATGCCATCTTGAGAGTGGATAGAAAAAAGGAGTAAGACTGCCATCTAGTGACCAAATGTGGAATATACCACTGCAATGCTCTCTACTACTGCAATGCTCTCTACATGGGGCTGCCCTTGAAGACCACTCAGAGGCTTCAACTGGTGCAGAATGCAGCTGCGCGGGTTGTGATGGGAGTGTCCCGACACTCTCATGTTACACCCCTCCTACACAACCTGCATTGGCTACCGGTTGCCCTCCGGGTGAGATTGAAGGTGCTGGTTATTACCTATAAAGCCCTACATGGCTTAGGCCCGGGGTACCTGACCATCTGCGGCCAGCAACAGCTCCCCATTGCCCGGTGCGTTCCCACAGGGAGGGCCTTCTTGGAGTGCCGTCGGCCAGGTAGTGTCAACTGGCGACTCGTAGAGAACGGGCTTTCTCTGTGGGTGCACCTACTTTATGGAATCAACTCCCCCTGGAGCTCCTGGTGGCCCCTGACCTGCGCTCCTTCCACTGTGACCTTAAGACATGGTTATTTCACCACGCCGGATGGGACTGAAGGAGTTTTTAAAGGGGAATTTTAATAGCTTTTAACACTTAAATATTGATTTATTGCTTGCTTTATTCCTGTGACCCGCCCTGAGTCCTTGTCAGAGAGAGGGTGGCGTACAAGCTTAATAATTAAATAAATAAATAAATAAAACCAGAAGGGAAATAGATTGGGGGGGGAGAGGTAAACAACTTTAGAAAATAAAGTATCTGATGACAAGGAACAATTAGAGTATTGTATTCCATGTAGGAAAATTTTGAGGGAAAATAAGATTGGAGCTGCAACAGAAATAGAAGCTACTGAAACCTGGTGGGATTATAAATAGCTTGAATAAACTGGAACAGAAGAGAAAAGAAGAACTTTTATTTTGTGGTCAACTGGGAAGATCGCGAGCCTTATGGATTATAAAAACAAATGAAATTATAAATATAAAAGTATATTTATATAAATTATGAGATTTGAATTTAATTTCTTTTCAACTTTTTCATTAGATGTTTTTTACTGTTGTGAGCCGCCCTGAGTCTGGCTGGAGATAGGGCAGCATATAAATCTCAATAAATAAATAAATAAATAAACAAACAAACAAACAAACAAATAAATAAATAAATAAGCTAGCTAGCTCATGGAACAGAAGGAAAAGACTATATTGGAGATATAGTGGGTGTTTTTGAGTTATTATAATCAACTGATTCTGATTTGAGTTTGATCCTCAAAACTGACTAAACTCTGGGAAATGAATGATTGATTGAACTCAGACCAAAAAAAAGGGGGGGGGGGGTCTAATATACTGCTGTCGTACTTTGATATTTGGATATGTGATACTAATATTGTTTTTGTTACTGTTGGGTATTAATGCGGGGAGATATTCACCGTACTAGAATATTCTAAGTGGTCAATTCTGGGGTGGCCTACGAGTATAGGGAAGTCTAGGGGAGGTGTTAATAATTACTGGCTAAAAAAAATAATTGCTGGCATCAACATCTTCCAGCCCTTCTAATCAGAGGTCGGTTAACAGCACCTTACAGCAGGAGAAAGCCGACTCATCACTAAAGGAGGTATTAACGTTATTACAGGCATTATAAGAATCTATGACCCAAAGCCATAATGAGATAAGGAAAGATATAAGAGAAGTGAGAAACGATACGGGAGAGTTGAAAGAAAAAATACAGAATATGGATGAAAAACTAGAGACTTTTCAACAAAAGATACTAGAAAGTGAACAAAAGATTCAAAAAATGGAGGAGAAAACAGAAGATATAGAAAAGAAGGTAGATGATTTAAATCAGCAACTGACACAGGCTAATAAAGAATTAATAATATTAGAGACAGAAAAAGCTGACCATTATTTAAGGTTTCAAAACATAGAAGAGGAAAAGGGGGATGATTTACCAGAATTAATGAAAGAACTGTTAGCAATGGCATCAGGCACAGACAAAAGAGAGATGATAGGGAATTGGACGAAACATATAGGATTTATACAAATTTTGCGAGGAGACACAATCTTCCTAGGGAGGTACATATAAGACTAGTAAAAAAATCATTAAGGGATGAGATACTGCATAAAGCGAGAGAGGAACCACTAGTACAGTGATGGCGAACCTTTTTCCCGTTGCATGCCGGAAGTGTGTGTATATGTGCGTGATAACACGTGCGCAAGAACCGCCGCTGCCGGGTGGAAGGGGGAGGTTCTTGCGCTGCCAGAAGCAATGGTCGGGGGATTCAATCTCTTTCCCTGGAGACAGGGAAGCCCGACAACGGATCCTTCCCACCCCTACCCCCTTCCACCCAGCAGTGGCAGTTCTTGTGCTGCCAGAAGCAATGGCTGGGGGATTCAATCCCTTTCCCTGGACAGCCTGCTCCGGTGTGGACAGGGAAGCCCCAGACAACGGATCCTCCCTCCCCCTTCCACCCAGCAGCGGCGGTTCTTGCCCTGCCAAAATCAATGGCCGGGGGATTCAATCTCTTTCCCTGGACAGCCTGCTCGGGTGGGAAAACAAGGAAGCCCCAGACAGCGGATCCTTCCCACCCCCACCCCCTTCCACCCGGCCAGCTGATTGTCATGCACACATGCGCACCAGTAACCCGCAGAATAGCTGGCTGGTGCGCATGCGTGCCCTGGAAAACCAGAAGAGGAATGGGCGACACGACACGTGCCAGGCGACATGGCTCTGCATGCCACTTCCGGCACATGTGCCATAGGTTTGCCAACACGGCACTAGTATATAAAGGTAAACAGTTGGTGGTTCTGAAACAAATCCCCAGGAGAGTAAGGGATCTATGAAAACAGTATCACTTCCTCACTTCAGTCTTGGTTAGACACAATGTAAACTTCAGGTGGCTGATTCCTGAAGGGATTTTGGTCACCTGGCAAGAAAAAAGGTACCGATTGGACTCACTGGATAAGGCAATGGATTTTTATAAGAATTACGTAGCTGTAGATGAGGAACAAGAAACAAGAGAGCGAGTACATAAAAGCCAAGAAGCACTAATAACAGGAAGTTACCCAAAAAAACACGGTGAAAAGGAGAAAAAATGTTTAGAACGAGAAGGAGCAATAGCGAAAGAACCTAGAGAAGAGTAACTAGGACTATAAAGCCTAGATATAAATAATTGAATGCAAGAAGAAATAAAGGTGTTAATCAGTCAATATTAATGGTCTAAATTCACCAATAAAAAGGAAGAAGACATTTTCTAAATTAATGAAACTAAAATTAGATAGAATAGCACTTCAAGTTCCAAAAGGTGGACACTAAACCAGTATATTTGTAAGGAGAAAGAATATAAACAATTAATGGGAAAAGAGATAGAGATCTTTTTAGATATAAATAAAAAAGAACATACCTCACCCCAAAATCTTTGGGATACATTAAAAGCTTACATTAGAGGGGTGTCAATTGCATATATTGCAAAGAGAAAGAAAGAGAAAAGATACCAACAAAATAAATTACAGGAAGAACTCCAAAAACTAGAAGAAAAGCTATATAAAGACCCACAAAATAAGAAAGTTAAAGAGGAAAGGAGAATAATTAAACATAAATTAAATTTGATTACACAAGAACAAATAGCTTTGAAAATAAAGGCAACGAAACAAAACCATTTTGAACATGCAAACAAAATAAGTAGATGGCTAGCCTACAAGCTGAAAAAAGAAAAAGATAAAAGAACGATACAATATCTAAAAGATGAAGGGGAAATTCAATATAAAAAAGAAGACAAAAAAAGAATAATAATACATACCTGAGACCGGAAATTGATGTCCCTGTGAAACGATGTGATTTTGGAACTCCAGAATCACCAATAGCCCCGCTCCTAGACAGTCCAGCCAGGACCCCACAGTCTAGTTTTGACTGTGGTAGTGGAGGGCACCTTCTGTCGATCTCAGGGACATCGCAAAGTCCCTGATTGATCCAGAAAAGCCCTTTTTCCAGCAGCAGGGAAGCATCCATAGTGACTGCCAAGGCAGGGACAGCTTCGGAGGAAAAAAGAGGAATGACAACTACTCCATGCGGTGAGAGAGCCTTATTTTAAATTGCAAAAGGCACCCTAATGAGAGGAGTGTTTAGATGATTAACTAAAGAAAGTTAACTTTACTTTGGAATAGACTATTAGAAACCTGATTGCTGATTGAAAGGATTTAAAATTAATTGCTTTTGAAGACCGAGACTGGACTGAAAGAGAAAGAGAAAGGGAGGAAGATTTTGTTTTCTGGGACTGTGCTTTAATTAAAGGAAAATTTTAGCCTGATTTGGGATTGATTTATTATGAAGCCTCCTTTTTTATTTTTTTACTTTAACTTTTCCTTTTTTCTTTGCTCTTCTTTTTTTTCCCTCTAAGTAATTTTTAATAAAGAAGATTTGGATTTTTAATGTAGGAAAGCTAAAGAGAGTGAAAGTACTGCCATCTACTGGGGAAAAAAAAAGAAGAAATTTTGTTATAATGTGTATCTAGGCAGAAAGCTGAAAGATATACTGTAGCCAAAATAATAACAGAGTGGCTCTGAGCTTTAGCTGTTTAGCTCAAGTGGAGAGAACATCTGAGATAGTATTTATCTGCATTGTTGATTCAGGTGTTCTTGGTGGCTTTGAAGTAGGAGCCGTGGAAAAGTGTGGAAGGGAATTCTTCTTTGTAAGATCATTATTTTTTTGGGGCAGTCACTTATTTTTTCTCTTTGAGGCCCCTATGAGAGGGAACTCTCTATTCTTTCTGGATATAAATATAAGTGAAAGATTACCCTTATCTTAAGACTTTTTAAGAATTGAATTGGATTAAGGCATTCAAGAGCTGGAAGTTCTTTTTTCTTTTCTTTTCTTTTTCTTTACCCTTTTCGGGTCTTTCTTTTCTTTCTTTTTCCTATATTGCTTTTTATTGTGGATTTTTTATTTTGGAAATTCTAGTTGGATTAGGGTTTAGAAGAACCTGAAGATTTGGTTTTTTCTTTTCTTTTTCTTTTTTCATATTTGATTTTTTGTTTTGGCTTTTCTTTTTTTCTCTTACCCTCTTCCTTTTTTTTTGGTCTCCCTCTTTGCTTGGTTTCTTATTTTTTTTCCTTTTTGGCCTTTGACCTTTACACCAGTGGATTACAATAAAATGAGTAAAAAAGCAGCAACAGTGGGAGCTGCAACCACACCTTCATCATCTCCATCTGGAGGACAAGGTATGATCCAGGTTATGCTTCAACAAGAGAAAGAGAAAGAGAAAGAGAAAGAGAAAGAGAAAGAAAGAAGCATTGCTACAAGCAATTCTGAGTACAGTTCAAAGGATGGAACAACAATTACTTAAGACAGATGAGAATGTCCAAAGGATGGAACAACAACTAATAAAGACAGATGAAAAAGTGGTCAGCATTCAACAGGCAATGTCAAAATTTGAAGGAAGACTACAAGAGTTGGAGAAGGATGACCAAAAGGGGAAAAAAATGAAAGATTTTGATAATAGACTGAAAGAGATAGAAAGCCAAAGGAGTGGGGTAGTGGAACTGGAAGTGGATAAAGCAGAATTCTATCTTAGATTTCAAAATGTGCAGGAAGAGAAAGGAGAAAATCTTGCGGATGTCATAATCCCTATGCTTGCTGATGCTTTGGAAATACCCAAAGAGGAGATGGTATATGGAGTGGACGAGATCTATCGAGTTCACACTAAATATGCCATGTGTAATGAACTACCAAGAGAAGTCCATGTAAGATTCACTAAAAAATCGATTAAAGCACAAATCCTTCAGATGGTGAGAGAAAAAACATTGAAATTTAAAGAGAAAGAAGTAGTGGTCTTGAAACAAATACCAAGGAAAGTGAGAGATATTAGAAGAGTATAAATTCTTGACCAAGATACTAATTTAAAAGGGTGTTAATTTCAGATGGCTGATAGTTTAGTTTAGTTTAGTTTATTAAATTTGTATACCGCCCTTCTCCTAGTGGACTCAGGGCGGTGCACAGACAGGAATAAAAAACACTTCAATACAAAATTTAAAATTTGTAAAAGAATTAAACAATTTTTGGCCCAGAAAATTTAAAAACCCGTAGACAATTAAAAACTAAAAAGAGGGGGGGGGTTTACGCCAGCCCAGCTTGACAAAATAAAAAAGTTTTTAGGGCACGGCGAAAAGCCCGGAGATCAGGTATCATATGGATCTCAGGGGGCAAATCATTCCAGAGGGCTGGTGCTGCCACAGAGAATGCTCTCCCCCTGGACGTCGCCAGCCGAAATTGCCTGGTTGACGGCACCCTGAGGAGTCCCTCTCTGTGGGAGTGTACTGGCCGGTGGGAGGCTATCGGTGGCAGAAGGCGGTCCCGCAAGTACCCAGGCCCTATGCCATGGAGCGCTTTAAAGGTGGTCACCAACACCTTGAAGCGCACCCGGAAGACCACCGGAAGCCAATGCAGCTCACGCAGGAGAGGTGTCACATGGGAGCGCCCCCTTGCTCCCATAATCCCCCGCGCGGCTGCATTCTGCACCAGTTGGAGCCTCCGGGTGCACCTCAAGGGGAGCCCCATGTAGAGAGCATTACAGTAGTCCAGGCGGGAAATGACGAGTGCCTGAGTGACTGTGCGTAAGGAGTCCCGATCCAGATAGGGACGCAACTGGCGTACCAGGCGAGCCTGATAAAAAGCCCCCCTGGCCACGGCCAGCACATGCTCCTCTAAAGACAGCCATGCATCCAGGAGGACGCCCAAATTGCGAGCCCTATCCGTGGGGGCCAATGACTCACCCCCAATAGCCAGTGATGGCGTCAACTGGCCATATCGGGATACGGGAAGCCACAGCCACTCGGTCTTGGAGGGGTTGAGTCGGAGCCTGTTGATACCCATCCAGGTCCGCACGGCTTCCAGGCACCGGGACATCACTTCCAGGGCATCGTTGGGACAGCCTGGGGTGGAGATGTACAGCTGAGTATCATCAGCGTACTGATGGAACTCCACCCCAAAGCCACGGATGATCTCGCCCAGCGGCTTCACATAAATGTTGAACAGAAGGGGCGAGAGGACCGACCCTTGCAGCACCCTGCAAACGAGGCGCCTCGGGGTCGACCTCTGACCCCCTGCCAACACCGACTGCGACTGGTTGGAGAGATAGGAGAACCACCGCAAAACGGTGCCCCCCACTCCCAACCCCTCCAGCCGGCGCAGCATGATACCATGGTCGATGGTATCAAAAGCTGCTGAGAGATCTAACAGGACCAGGACAGAGGAGCAACCCCTATCCCGAGCCCTCCAGAGATCATCCACCAATGCAACCAATGCCGTTTCCGTGCTGTACCCAGGCCTGAAGCCAGACTGGAGCAGATCCAGATAGACAGCTTCATCCAGATACCCAGGAAGCTGATGCGCCACCACACTCTCAACAACCTTCGCCAAAAAGGGAAGGTTGGAGACTGGTCGATAATTAGCCAAAACAGCTGGGTCCAGAGAAGGCTTGAGGAGGTGCCTCACCACCGCCTCTTTCAAGGCGACTGGCAAGACACCCTCACTCAAAGAAGCGTTAATAATCCTCTGGAGCCAGCCTCGTGTAACCTCCTGGGAGGCCAGCACCAACCAGAAGGGACACGGGTCCAATAAACATGTGGTCGCATTCAGCCGCCCCAGTATCCTGTCCACGTCCTCAGGAGCAACAGGATCGAACTCCTCCCAAATGACATCCTCAAGACGGGCCTCCGTCATCCCACCTGTATCTACCCAGTCGGAGACCAGGCCGTCCCGAATCTGAGTGATTTTATCATGCAGATACTTGACAAAATCCTCAGCGCGACCCTGCAAGGGGTTCTCCCGCGCTCCCAGATGGAGAAGGGAGCGGGTCACCCTAAACAGGGCGGCTGGGTGGTTATCTGCCGATGCGATAAGAGCAGAAAAATAATTACATTTTGCCGCTTTTATCGCCACTAGGTAAGTCTTAACATGAGCTCTTACCAGTGTTCAGTCGGACTCGGAACGGCTGGACCTCCAACTGCTCTCTAGGCATCTTTTCCGGTGCTTCATCTCCCTTAGCTCCTCGGAGAACCCAGGAGCCAGGTAAGCTCGGCGACAGGTCAGAGGCCGCAAAGGCACGACTCGGTCCAAAGCGTCAGCGGCCACCCTATCCCAGGAGGCCACCAGCCCTTCAGCCGAGCCATGAGTCAGATCCTCAGGAAATGGCCCAAGCTCCGTCAGGATCTATCAGGCGCCTGGGGCGGAACCATCTAGTCTGTTCCGCCTCCCTGCGGCGGGGTGTGGCGGTTAGAAAGTCGAGCCTAAGGAGGGAATGATCTGACCATGACAGGGGCTCAATCACTATCTCCCCTATTTCAAGGTCATTCATCCACTGACCAGAGACAAAAATCAAGTCCAGAGTGTGTCCTCCCGTGTGAGTGGGTTCATGAATTAATTGGGTCAGGTCCATGGCCATCATGGAAGCCATGAACTCCCGAGCCGCCTCAGACGCCTCGCCGACGGATGGCAGGTTGAAATCCCCCATGACCATAAGCCTGGGGGTTTCCACCGCCACCTCGGCAATCACACTTAGCAGCTCAGGCAGGGCAGCCGACACGTGGCAGGGAGCCAGGTACGGAATCAGCAAACCCATCTGCCTCCCATGTCCCCACTTCACAAGGAGAGACTCACATCCAGCTATCTGAGGTACAGTGGCCTCCCTTGGGGCAAGACCTTCCTTTACAAGAACCGCCACCCCCCCGCCCCTCCCCTGGGACCTCGGCCGATGGAATGCAAAGATACCCGGTGGGCACATCTCAATGAGGGGACACCCCACCTCCGAGCCCAACCAGGTTTCCGTAATACCTACCAGGTCCGTACCCCCTCCTGAGCTAGATCACAAATGAAGGGGTATATTTACCACGGACCTGGCATTGCACAACATCAACCGAAGGCCCAGTGAGCCACCTCCAACTCCCTTCGGCTCCACCATTCCGGCTCCGGCTTCTCTCTCCTCCATCCGACTGGCCCCAAACCCCCCAGACTCGCCAGGAGACCCTCTCCTGCATTCCTGGAGAGGGCCAGCACCGACCATGCTCCTTGGCCTCCCAACAACCTGGCCCGCCGGCTCCGTTGCTCCAGCCTCTCCAAGGCCCTGCAACTCCACCGCTGGCTGCCGAAATTCATCGCCTAAAGCCCGGACGCCGTTCATAGCTCGCTGAACCCTGCTGCAGTCATCGGTCTCATCCCTCGCCCAGAACAGTGAGCAAACTCAGGGACTCACAACGGCCCCTCTGGTTCCCTGGTAAGTCCGCCTTCCACCCATGTCGGGGGGGGGGGGTAGTAACAAACAACCCCCCAACAGTTCTGTTTTGGCCAAAATCACTCACCCCCGGCAGAGACTCAACACGTGGTGGCCATTTTGAAAGCGGAAGCCACTTCTGCTGAAGCTTTTTCCACACTCCAAGCATTCATACCAGAAGGATTGATCTTAACATGGCAACTTCAAAGATACAGACTAGATACAATTGACAAAGCGAGAGCATTTTATGAAGACTTTTTAAAGGAAAAGGAAGTGGCAATGGAAACAGAAACATAAGCTCTACTGATGTCTACAAAACCTATAGAAGAGGAAACGGTAATGACTGATCCAATGGAGGGCGCTGTTGGTGGGACTGTGGAAATTAAAGAATAACGGGAAGTAAGTTCAACTAGAGCAACAAAACCTACATATAAAATATGAATATGGATGCAACGAAATTAATCTCAATAAATATAAATGGACTTAATTCAGCTGTGAAAAGAAGAAAGGTTTTTCATAAATTAGAGAAATTAAAATTTGATATAATTTGTTTGCAGGAAGTTCCTATCAAAAAGCAACACGAATAGTTACTGGTACAACCTAAATTTGAAAGAATTCTTTCATCATTATCCCAAAATAAAAAGAGAGGTGTTGTTCTATATATTAAAAGTACAATAAAAACAGAACAAATATATGCAGATCCAGAGGGCAGAGTTTTGATGGTGGAGGTACTTGATAATAACATGAAGATACTCCTAGTGGTAATATACGCGCCAAATAATAACCAAAGCAATTTTTATCAAAATTTACATATGAAAATAACTGAAATGGACTATGATAATATATGCATGATGGGAGATTTTAATGGAATAGTAGATGAAAAACTGGATTATAAAACAACAAAAACAGGAGGATATAATAGAAAAACACTGCCAAACCATTTCTTTAAAACGATAGAGGAAATAAACTTGAAAGATATATGGAGACTTAGAAATGGGAAGAATAGACAATACACTTTTTACTCAAACAGGCATTCATCTTGGTCCAGGTTAGATATGATATGGACAACAATAAACTTGACTTTGAAAATTGAGCAGGTGGAAATAGATACTAATTTGTGGGCTGATCATAATCCAGTAATAGTAACTTGGAAAGGCCAAAAAAGAAAAGCCAGATGGACCTTGAATAACACAACCTTAAAAGAGAAAGAATTCGTACAGAAAATGCAAAGAGAGCTGGGATTTTTCTTTAAGGAGAATAAAAAGGAGGATACATTGATACAAAACCGTTGGGATAAAATGAAGGCTTATGCTAGAGGTATAATAATAGATTATACAAAGAAAAGGAATGTGAAAAAAAGATAAACTTATATAATATAAAAGGATGAATATAAGAGATTTGAAAAGGAACTCCAGAAAGATCCAGATAAGAAAGATGTTAAAATGAAAATGGATATGTTGAAACATAAAATGGACTTACTGGAGAAGGAAGAGCTAGCCCAAAAAATAAGAAGTGCTAAACAGAACTATTTTGAAAATGCAAATAAACCAGAAAGATGGCTGGCATATAAATTGAAAAAAGAAATGGAATAAAAAAAAATAACGCAACTGACTGATGACCAAGGACAAAGTAAATTTGGAAATAAAGAGATGGGAAAAATAATACAAGAATATTATAGGCAACTTTATAAAAGAGAGTTGGTTGAAGATGGGAAAGTTAAAAAATATTTACAGAATGCAAAATTACTTCTGATTCCTAAGGACACTGAATAAATGTTAGATGGGCGTATAACAATGATGGAATTAATAGAAGCACTTAAGAAACAAAAAAAATGGAAAGACACCAGGACCGGACGGTTTGCCTGTGGAATATTATAGGACCGTGATGGCGAACCTATGGCACAGGTGCCACAGGTGGCACGCGGAGCCATATTGGCGGGCACGCGAGGGTTGCCCTAGCTCAGCTCCAGCGCATATGCGTGCACCAGCCAACTGACTTTCAGGCCTTCCAGTCCCACTGGAAGTCGAGAAATTGGCTGTTTACGGCCTCCAAAAGGCCTCTGGGGGGGATGGGGAAGGCTGTTTTTGCCCTCCCCAGGCTCCTAGAAAGCCTCTGGAGCCTGGGAAGGGGGGAAAGCAAGCCTACCGGGCCCACCGTGCCATCGCATGCCAAAAGTAGGGGGAAGTGGGGGGGGGTCACATGCACATGCGCAGGAGGGCGGGGCGCATTGAATTATGGATGTGGGCACACGCACCCGTGACCCCCCCCGCTCCTCCCACTTTTGGCATGTGACGGCAAAAAGGTTAGCCATCACTGTTATTTACAATGACATTACAAGAATCTTTATGCCTTCCGCTGTTGGATGTTATGAATGACGTAATGATAAACAAAACAATACCCCAATCATGGACTGAGGCCTATAAAATTTATTATTATTATTATTATTATTATTATTTTATTTCTATACCACCCTTCTCCCGAAGGACTCATGGCGGTGTACAGCCTATTAAAAGCACAAAGACAAACAAAAATTAAAAATAATTAAAATTATTAAATAATTTTGGCTCAAATATAAAAACCCCAAATTTAAAACCCCAAATTTAAAACATCCAGTTAAAATCATTACATTGATAGCCCAGCCTGGTGGAACAACAAGGTTTTGAGGGCAAAGCGAAATACATGGAGGTTGGAGATCTTACGCATTTCCGGGGGCAGTTCATTCCAAAGGGCAGGGGCTCCCACAGAGAAGGCCCTCCCCCTGGGTGTCGCCAGCCGACTTAACTTGGCCGATGGCACCCTGAGGAGATCCTCTCTGTGGGAGCGGACTGGCCGGTGGGAGGCTACTGGTGGCAGAAGATGGTCTCGAAGGTACCCAGGTCCAATGCCATGGAGCGCTTTAAAGGTGGTAACCAACACCTTGAATCGCACCCGGAAGACCACTGGGAGCCAGTGCAGCTCGCGCAGGAGGGGTGTCACATGGGCACAACGGGTTGCGCCCATAACCACCCGCGTGGCCACATTCTGGACCAGTTGGAGCCTCCAGGTGCTCTTCAAGGGGAGCCCCATGTAGAGAGCATTACAGTAGTCCAGTCGGGAGGTGACAAGGTCGTGAGTGACTGTGCGCAAGGTGTTGCGATCCAGAAAGGGCTGCAACTGGCAAATCAGGCAAACCTGATAAAAAGCCCCCCTGGCCACGGCCATCATATGCTCTTCTAAAGACAGCCGTGCGTCCGCATGACAACTTCCCCAGCACCTGGATGAAGCTATCTATCTGGACCCGTACCAGTCGGGCTTCAGGCAGGGGTGCAGCACAGAAACGGCACTGGTCGTGTTGGTGGATGATCTCTGGAGGGCTCGGGACAGGGGATGTTCCTCTGTCCTAGTCCTATTAGACCTCTCAGCAGCTTTTGATACCATCGACCAGGGTATCATGCTGCAGCGGTTGAGGGGGTTAGGAATAGGGGGCACCGTTCTGCAGTGGTTCTCCTCCTATCTCTCTGACCGCTCACAGTTTGTGTTGACGGGGGGCAGAGGTCGACTTTGAGGCACCTTGCATGGGGAGTGCCGCAAGGGTCGGTCCTCTCGCCCCTTCTGTTCAACATTTATGTGAAGCCACTGGGTGAGATCATCCGTGGTTTTGGGGTGAGAGTCCATCTGTACGCTGATGATACTCAGCTGTACATCTCCACCCCAGACCACCCCAATTATGCCCTTGATGTGATGTCTCGCTGCCTGGAGGCCGTGCGGGTCTGGATGGGGAGAAATAGACTCAGACTCAACCCTTCCAAGACTGAGTGGCTGTGGCTCCCGGCATCGCAATATAGTCAGCTGGTGCCATCGCTGACTATTGGGGGTGAATCTTTGCCTCCCACAGAGGGGGCTCACAATACTGCCTCAATACTGGCAGAAAGACTTAAGAGATATTTGAATAATTTTATACACTCAGATCAAAATGGATTTCTTCCAAAAAGACAAATTAGAGACAACCTAAGAATAATTCTGAACACGCTAGAATATTATGAAGCGCATCCCAAAAAACAAATGGCCTTGATATTTCTAGACGCACAAAAAACATTTGACAATGTGAATTGGCGATTTATGATACTACAAATAGAAGAGATGGGCTTTGGAAGAAAATTTATCCAGGCAATTGAAGCTATATATTTGAAACAGATGGCAAAGGTAATGATTAACGGAGAATTTACTGATTATATTGAAATAGAAAAAGGTACACGACAAGGATATCCTTTAACCCCATTGTTGTTTATACTGACTTTGGAAGTGCTGAACAGAAATGTTAGAGAAGAAAAAGAGATAAAAGGAATAAAAATTAGAAAAGAAGAATATAAATTACAAGCCTTTGCTGATGACCTGGTCTTTATAATTGAGGAACCATTAACATCAATAAATAAACTGACAGAAAAAATTGGAGAATTTGGGGAGGTTGCTGGTTTGAAAATTAATAAAGAAAAGACGATAATAATGACTAAAAATATGTTGAAAAAACAAAAAGAAGACCTGAGGGAGATTTCAAAGATGCAGGTCACAAACAAGGTAAAGTATTTGGGGATCCAATTAACAACAAGATGTAGTTCTCTTAAAGAAAACAATTACAATAAGCTTAAGCAACAGATAGGACAAGACCTGGTGAAATGGGGAAACTTGCAGTTATCTTTGATTGGTAGAATTGCAACTATTAAGATGAATATTTTACTTAGAATTTTATACCTTTTTCAGACAATTCCTATAAAGTTGGGTAAGGAATTCTTTGCAGATTTAAATAAAATGGTTTTGAAATATGTTTGGCAGGGAAAGAAGGCAAGAATAAAACTTAAATTGTTACAAGATGCTAAGATGAGGGGTGGCTTTGGTTTACCGAATTTTGAACTGTACTACCAAGCGGTTTAATGTGGATTAAAGAATGGGTAACATTGAAAAACACCAGATTATTGAATTTGGAGGGCCATGATTTGTTGATGGGCTGGCATGCTTTTTTATGGTATAAAGGAACTAAAATACAGGGGTATTTTAGAAGACATCAGATACGTGAAGCTCTGTTTTTGACATGGGAGAGGATCAAAAAATATCACTATTTGAAGATTCCAGTCTGGGTATCTACAATTGAAGCTTTTTCCTATCCAGTCATATTCAGAAGGGAACAAATTGTTAGATACAGTGAATTACTGGATGAAAAGGGTGAACTTAAATTGAAACAAGACTTAGAAAATCAGGGAATTAAGATGGATTGGTTTTCATATATGCAAATATTTTCCAGATATCGAGAAGACTTCAAACAAGAAGGTGTTTTGACTGGTTTAGATAAGATATTAATGGGTTCTGATGACCATGTAATAAAAAAGTTATATGGGTATTTACTTGAAGTAAAATTGGAAGAACAAGTTAAAGAATCAATGATAGCATGGGGGAAAAACTTTGGGTATAGCATTGATTTAGAGAAATGGCAAAAATTGTGGACACATAATTATAAAATGATAATGTCAACAGCATATAAAGAGAATTTGTATAAGATGTTTTACAGGTGGCATTTACCCCCGACGAGAATAGCAAGAATGTTCAAGAATAAATCGGAGAAATGTTGGAAGTGTCATCAAACTCCAGGATCTTATTACCATATGTGGTGGACATGCGTGGAAGCAAGGAGATTTTGGACTAAGATACATACGTGGTTAGAAAAAATGATAAAGAGACATATTGATTTTAAACCAGAGATATTTTTATTGGGGATTCTACCAGAGACATTGAATGAAGAACTACAATACTTAATTGTGAACATTTTAACAGCGGCTAGAATTGTATTTGCTAAAAATTGGAAAGGAGAGAAGATAATTACTGATGAAGAAATTATTAAGAAAATGTTGGACTGTGCTGAAATGAGTAGATTGACATTTGAAATAAGAGAACAGGAAGATAAACAATATTATTTGATATGGGAGATATTTTATCAATGGTTTGACAAAAAAGTATGGAGATGACATAGCATATATAAAATGAAACTTCTATAAAATGGTTAAATATTTATCTTCTGTTCGATTGAAGAATAATTGTTACATGATGAGATTTGGAAAATTGTAAGCACGAAATGATTTTGACCGATCAAGATGCTGTGTATGATTGTTTGTAAAGATGATGTTTTTAAAGCTGTTTTTTATTTTAACTCAAAAATAAAACTTTGTACAAACAAACAAACAAACAAACAATAATACATACCTTCTTCTCCAGGTTATATACACAGGAAGAAAAGCAGGAAACCGAACTCCAGAGATAATTGGAGGAAATAAATGTTTGCAAGTTGACAGAGGACCAAAACGAAATATTGAACAGACCAATCTCTGAAACTGAATTTGGAATGGCAATAAAAAAAACAAAAAAAATAAGACTCCAGGCCCAGATGGATTACCGATTGAACTATATAAAAATAGAATTAATCAGACAGGAGGACTTATGTTAGAAATATTTAATGAAGCACTGCAAGCGACAAACATACCTAAATCATGGTCAGAAGCACTAATTACACTTATTCATAAGGAGGCGTCTGATCAACAATTAATACAAAATTACAGGCCTATCTCTCTATTGAATTCTGATTATAAATTATTTATGTCAATAATTGCTGAAAGATTAAAAGTGATTCTGAACAAACATATACATATGGACCAAAGTGGATTCCTGCCAGGACATCAAATTAAAAATAATACACGTACGATAGTTGATATATTAGAGTACTACGAAGTCCACCCAGAGAAACAAATTTCACTGGTTTTCCTTGATGCGCAAAAAGCTTTTGACAATTTGAACTGGAATTTTATGATACAATTAATAAAGAAATTGGACTATGGACAAAAATTTGTACAAATGGTTGAAAAAATATATTCAAAACAGACTGCAAAAGTAATGTTTAATCAGAACATGACAGAAGCCTTTGAGATAACAAAGGGAGTAAGACAAGGTTGCCGACTCTCCCCACTTCTTTTTATTCTATCACTGGAGCCACTCTTAAATAGAATTAGGGAAGATCATGAAATAAAGGGTTTGAGAATTAAAAATGAGGAGTATAAAATCCAGGCATATGCAGATGATATGGTCTTTATAATTGAAGAACCTTTAAAATCAGGCCCTAAACTGATCAGAAAAATAGAAGAATTTGGCGTAGTAGCAGGCTTAAAAATTAATAAGAATAAATCAAAATTATTAACTAAAAACCTTACAAAAAAACAGGATACAGAATTAGAAAAGATTATGAATATACAAATAACAAAAAAAAATTAAATACTTGGGAATTTGGTTGACCGCAAGAAGCTCCTCAATTAAAAAAAGAAAACTATGATAAATTAATTGAGCAAATTGGGAAAGATTTGGAAAACTGGACAAATTTACAGATATCATGGATGGGAAGAGTGGCAGTAATAAAAATGAACATTTTGCCCAAAATTGTATTCCTCTTCCAGATGATGCAGAAAAAAATAGAATTTTTTTTTTGACCTATTAAATAAATTGACTACAAAATTTATTTGGCATGGGAAGAAGCCTAGAATTAGACTGAAAGTATTACATGATACTAGAGATAGAGGGGGCGCTGCCTTCCCAGACTGGGAGTCTTATTACCAAGCAGCAGGATTAGTTTGGATAAAGGAGTGGATAGAGTTAGAAAATAAAAGACTGCTAATATTAGAAGGACATGATCTATTTATAGGGTGGCACGCATTTCGGGGTGGGGGGTGGGGGACAGAATACCCATGGATATTTTAAAAGACATACAATTAGGAATTCGTTATTAACAATTTGGAATAAAATTAAAAAACAACACTATATACAAGTACCGTTTTGGATTTCCCCAGATGAAACACTAACATACCCAAATTTAGTAGATTGGACTTAAATAATTAGGTATAATGATATAATAAATGAGAGGAGAACACTAAAAACTAAATATGAATTGGAACAGGATTTGGGTAGGGAAGTGCAATGGTGGATATATCTACAGATAAGATCAAAGTATACAGAGGAGATAAAAAAGGATTATGTCCGCTTAGAACAAACTGAATTACATAAAATTCTACTAGGGAATGAACGAAAACCAATCAGTAGGTTATATACATTTTTATTATGGCATAAAATGGAAGAAGAAACAGTGAAAGACACGATCAAATGGGCAAAAAATTTAAACCATGTGATAGAATTAGAGAAGTGGGAGAAGATGTGAAGAACGAATATGAGACTGACAATTGCAACGGCATACAAGGAAAACCAGATGAAAATGTTTCATAGATGGCACCTCCCTCCACCTAAGATTGCGAAAATGTTCCCTAGAAACTCACCAAAATGTTGGAAGTGTAAGACAAGTTTTGGAACATACTATCATCAATGGTGGACATGCCCGATTGCAAAGGAATTTTGGATGAAAATTAAAGCTTGGATAGAAGAAATAACTCAGAATTCAATAGAGGGAGAACCGGAACAGTTTTTGTTAGGAATCTCGATAGAAAATTACACTAAAAAAATACAGTACCTCATATTGCATATATTGACTGCAGCACGTATTGTATATGTGCAATATTGGAAGAGAGAAAATTCACCATCCGAAGAGGATTTAATTAAGAAAATTCTGGAATGCGCAGAATTAGATGAACTAACTAAAGAAATTAAGGGAAAAGAAGAATCAAAGTATTATAAGATATGGAGCAGATGGTATGAATGGTTGAAAAATAAGGAATTAAGTTAAATGAATGAAGAAAGGAGGGGGAAAATGTGGTTGATCAACTTATAGGATAGAGGGAATGAAAGAAAGTAGAAAAAGAATGTTAAATAAGTTAGTACTAAAATATCTGTAAATATTGATATATAGAAAGAAAGGATCACTGCATACAGCCAAAAAGAAAAGTGATATTTTTCTCTCTTTTTTTGTTTTTATTTTTTATTTTTCCTTTATAAATGTTGTATGTCTATGTTTTGTTTTTAATGTGTTTAAAATAAAAAACTTTTTTTTAAAAAAAGTGCACATTAAGAGACAACAATATAAATTATTGGAATATTCTAAATTGGGAAAATTATTCTATTCATTACCACAGCAAAAAAAAAAAAAGAGGGGTGGTACTTTATGTGAAAGAAACAATAAATGCCAAACAAATTTTTAAAGCAACTTCATAAAAAGATTCCAGAAATAAAATATGAAAATATTTGTATCTTGGGAGATTTTAACACAATTGTCAATAATGAAATGGACTACAGAAGTAATAAAATTAATAAAAAAAATAGAAGGACTTTACCAGAAATGTTGATTAAAATGATAGAAGAATTATCTATTCTAGACACATGGAGAGAAATGAATCCGGGGAAAAAACAATATACATTCTACTTCAATATGCATAAATCATGGTCTAATATAGATATGATTTGGAGGAATTCGGAATTATGTGGAAATGTACAAGAGATTGAAATTGAACCAAATTTATGGGCAGACCACAACCCAATAAAAATTAGTTGGAAGGTTCAAAGGAAGAGAACAAGGTGGACTTTAAACCAATCAATAATAAAAGAGAAGGAATTCATTCAGATGATGGAAAGAGAATTGGGGTTTAGGACTTCCAGTGATGCTGTCAGGGCGGCGCAGAGGGAAAAGAGCAAGAGCCGCTCTTTGACTCTGTTTCTTTCATGCTGGGGGACCCTTCGAAGGCATGTTGAAGGCTTGGAGAGCTACACGAAGCAGAGGGGAAGCCTGACGGTCAGCGAGGTGGTGTGCAACCGCCTGCTGGAACGAGGGAAACCCTCTTTAACCCAGTGCAAATGTGTCCTGTCATCTCATCTTGACATGGTGGACCCGAGGCCATGACAGCGCAAGATAGAATTGGAAGAGGAAATTTAATCAGCAGACTGTGCTCATTTCCACTGGTGAGAGACTCCCATATGCATAACAATTGGAACTGTCAAAGTGAATAAAACAAGGTATTTGGCAAATTACAGAGAGCTCTGGCAGGAAAGTAGTGGCAAATTAAAGAGACAAGCCGTGACTAAGTGAAAGTAAATGCTGAGAAAGGATCGGGAGAAACAGAAAGGAAGATCGAAAGCCGACTGTAAGGGGGAGAGGGAGAGCAAACGAGTGTAAGATAATGGAGGAAGAGTAAGAGAAGAAAAAAAAAGAGAACTCATATGTCGAAATTTGATAAGAAAAAAGAAAGAGGTTGGCAAAAGATGATTAAGGAGATCGGGTGATTAGAGAAAGCACGAGAGACAAGGAAAGAAGCTTGGAGAAGACCAAAAGATTAGACGGAGCTGTGAATAAACAAGTTGAGGACGGTGCCTGGTGGAGGAAAACGGGGATTTATAACGAAAAGTGAAAGCAGAGCAGTGGAAACAATCTGGATTTAAATAATTCCAAAGTTAAGAACACTTGAAAGAGACAGTGAGAAGACGGAGAGAGAGCGGCGAGGAGAAGAAAGGGAAAAAAGAACTATAAAAATTGAGAAATCCAGATACAATAAAGCATTGGGAAACTAAACTAAAAGAATTTTTTAGAAAAATGTTAAAGCAGAGGACATATCCTGAGTGAAATAGAAAATAGATTGTCATATTGTTACATTATAATCTGTGATTAACATTTTGGCAATAGGATATTTTCTGAATAGTGATGTGCCTGCCCAGGGGGAGTGCCTTCTCTGTTGGGGCGCCCGCCCTCTGGAACGAGCTACCCCCAGGGATACGACTGATCCCGGACCTCCGTACTTTCTGCAAGGCCCTGAAGACTTTTCTATTTCAGCAAGCCGGGCTGGCTTAAAAATTTATTTAACGGGTTAATTTTATGGGTAAGGGGTTTTAAATTGGGGAAGCCAAATTGATTTAATTATGTTTTAAATTATCTTAATTTTCATATTGTATGTATTTTAATTTTGGCTGTTCACCGCCCTGAGTCCTTCGGGAGAAGGGTGGTATACAAATTTAATAAAACAATAAATAACAACAATTTTTGTGGTAAAACAGCATTTACAAATACACAATGAAATATTGACATAGATAGTAGTTTAAGGTTAGTCAGATTGTACTGAAGGTATTATATTTAGCATAGAACTATTTATAATTAATATTTATTATAAATTAAGATATTTAAGTTAATATTAAGATCTATCTGGAGTGATATATGATTATACCGTATTGTATTATATGCCTTTATGATTGATTTACAGTTGTAAACTCTTATACGTTTTTTGAGTAGGTAACCAACGAAAATAGAAACTGAAATCTAGAGCCTAGAAAAAACAAAATGTGAAAGAAGTAAACACTACAATATTGATAGGTAAAGGGAAAAGATATTGAGAAAGCCAGAAGTAATATAAAAGGGGCCAAGCCAAAAATAGATATAGGGAAAAAGAACATAACTATAAGAAAATTAACTTAGAGGGATAAAAGAAAGCATTATTATTAGTGATAAAAATAGTGGATGGTAATGTGGGAAAAGATTTATAAAATTTTAGGAGAACAAAGTAACATTCTAAAAGAAATGACAAGTATCACCACTACATCACTGAGAACAGGGTGATCTGTCCCCCCCCTTCAGAGACCCACAAAAACACAGCCAGCCGAGGGTTAATAATCACTTGGCACACTCCGCAGTTCTTATCTCAACCTTGGCAGCGATATGCACACCGTCTGCCAAGGACTTTATTGGTTTACACAAACAAGAAAATCTCCTACGTAGCTTTGCCGTTCATCTAGCTTCCAAGACTACGAGGTTGCTCCGTTTGTTTAGCTTTGTTCGTCACGAACTTCGTGACCCACCGTACTGTCTTATATACATATGCTTCTGGGTGTGGTCCAGTGAGTCATTGATCCCGTGACTCCAATCCAATGACTCAGGATTTTCTCATACGTCGCAGCTGCAGTACCCTTTTCTCTCGCCTTCTTTGGCGTGCGTCCAGGAATGACGTCTCTCCCTCACTCTCATCTGAGACACCTGTTTCCCCACTACTTGGCTCTCTTTCAGCTGGCACCTGAGACGGTGCCAGAGGGGGAGGGCTGGGAGATCTGGCTGGCTCCTCTGCCTCCTGCTCAGAGCTGCCTTCCTCCAAAGGGATAGGCTCAGAGGACGGGGCCACAACACAGGGAAAAAGGCAGCATCAAATCCAACAGTGGTGATGGCTTCCCCATCAACCCAGAAAACAATAGAAGGAATGCTGCCTACAGAAAAACCAAGCTCCAATTTGACTTCTCAAACGATGCAGACTACTCTTGTAATGATTCAGGAAACTATGATGAAACTTCAGGAGACGATGACGAAAAACCATGGAGAATTGAAATCTGACATACATAACTTAGACAACAAAATGGATTCAATTCAAGAGGCGATACAAAAGAACGAGCAAATTAGGTCCACGGAAATAAAAACTGAACAAACTGAAAAAAAATTAGAGCAGATAGACCAAAAAATGATGGCGGTAAACAAAGACTTGGAAAGCTCATTAATGCATTTGGAAATGGATTGAGCCTCTTTTTACCTGAGATTTCAAAATGTGGCGGAAACAAAAGAAGACGACCTACGAGAGATAATGGCGGGACTGATTGCGGAAGCCCTCCAGAGAGATAAAAAAGAGATTATAAACGAGATGGACAAAGTGTACAGAGTTCAAACCAATTATGCAAAGCATCACCATTTACCAAGGGAAGTACATATCAGATTTGCACGCAAAAACGTGTGAGATATTATTTATAAAATCACAAGAGATGAGCCAATGATATATCATGAGAGATAATAACACTGAAGCAAGTCCCCAGGCAGATCAGAGAACAAAGGAAGGATTACCAGTTCTTAGCATCTCTACTAAGCAGAAGAAAAATATTATTTTGGTGGACCATTCCAGAGGGAATGTCAGTAACCTGGCAGGGCAAACTAATTAAAATTGAGGATCTAGATCCGTGATGGCGAACCTATGGCACGGGTGCCACAGGTGGCATGCGGAGCCATATTGGTGGGCACTCGAGGGTTGCCCTAGCTCAGCTCCAGCGCATATGCGCGCACCAGCCAACTGACTTTCAGGCCTTCCAGTCCCACTGGAAGTCGGGAAATTGGCTGTTTACGGCCTCCGAAAGGCCTCTGGGGGGGATGGGGAAGGCTGTTTTTGCCCTCCCCAGGCTTCTAGAAAGCCTCTGGAGCCTGGGGAGGGGGAAAAGTGAGCCTACCAGGCTCACCGTGCCATCGCGTGCCAAAAGTAGGGGGAAGTGTGTGTGGGGGGCACATTGAATTATGGATGTGGGCACACGCACCCGTGACCCCCCCTGCTCCTCCCACTTTTGGCACGTGACGGCAAAAAGGTTAGCCACCACTGATCTAGATAAAGCCCAAGAACTATATGATCAACTGATGGGGATGGAGGAAGATTCAAGCAGTAAAGAGAGATTGGAACCACCCAGTTTAGAAGAACAAAGACAAGAATCCGGGGACGAAGATGTGGAAGGAGCCAAAATAAAGAAGGGGAATCGAAATGAAGAAAGGAGTACGAGTACCAGACCACAAAGAATTACAAGAGCAAACAAAAACCAGAGACCAGAAGACAGTTAAGAAAATAGAGAAAGAAACTAAATTACTGTCAATAAATGTAAACGGATTGAATGACCAAGTGAAAAGGAAAAAAATGCTTACAAAATTAACAAAACAGAATGTAGACATTATATGCCTCCAAGAGGCACATATCAAAAACCAGGATCAGAAATACTTGGAATATAATAAGTTGGGGAATTTATATGTTGCACTGGCAGAGAGAAAAAAGAGAGGGATTGTGACATATGTCAGAAAAGAAATAAAAACAAGTGTAATATATGAAGATCTGAAAAGAATATTATTATTGGGATTAATAATAGGGGAAGTTAAAATGTTATTAGTTAATATATATGCTCCCAGTAAAAACCAGAGGAAATTTTACAAAAAAATACACGGAAAAATAATTGAAACAGGTTATAAAAATATATGTATTGTGGGGGACTACAATGGGATAATAGATAGAAAAAAAGGATTATATTAGTGAGAAGAAAAGGGGGGGGGGGGAAAGGGAATGTATTACCAAAAACTTTTTTCGATATGGTGGAAGAATTAAACCTGAATGATATATGGCGAACACTAAACCCCAAAGAGAAAAAAAAATACTTTTTATTCCAACCCGCATAAATCCTTCTCAAGAATAGATATGATATGGGAAAATAAAGAACTAAGTAAAGAAGTAGAAAATGCAGAGATTCTCCCAAACATTTGGGCAGATCATAACCCCCTGAAAATAATATGGAAAGGTCAAAATAAGAAAATCAGAAGATGGACATTAAACCCACAGATACTACAAGAGAAGGAATACACAGAAAAGATTAATCGGGAACTGACCTTATTTCTAGAGGTAAATAATAAACACCACACTTCTTTGCAGAACCTATGGGACACAATAAAAGCATATACAACTGTAGCATATATGGCAAAAAGAAACAAGGAAAAATGGAAACAGCAGGATATATTAGTGAAAAAATTAGAACAGCTAATTTTAGAACAGTGAAAAAAATTTCAAATAAGGACAGGTGATGTACAACTAATTGAAGAATTAACATTAGTAAAACATAAATTAAACCTAATAGAACAAGCAGAACACGTTAAAAACATTAAATATGCAAAACAATACCAATTTGAGAATGCAAATAGGTCAGGGAGGTGGTTATCATACAAATTAAGAAAACGAAAGTAGAATAATACACCAACGGCAGGACGAGGTAGGGGATTTACAAAATAAGGAAGAAGAAATTAAAAGGATTGCATTAAAATATTTTGAGAACTTATATACGCAGGAGGAAACTGAGATAGAAAAAATAAATGACTATTTGAAAGAGAAAAAGATGCCCATCATAGAGGAAGATAAGAGAACGCTGCTAAATAGGGAAATAACATTGACAGAGCTAAAAGAAGCGATTCAAAAACAAAAAAATAATAAGACCCCGGGACCAGATGGTTTACCAGGAGAATTTTACAAAAACATGGGGGAGCTATTAGAACCCATTCTTTTAGAACTGTATAATGAGGTCTTGTTAGAAGCAAAAATCCCTGTTTCATGGAGAGAAGCACATATCACAGTGATTATGAAAGAAGGTACTGACCCAAACCAAATTCAAAACTACAGGCCAATTTCACTTTTCAATGCAGACTACAAAATTTTTATGGCTATCGGACTTCCGGTTGGCGCTGCCGCCGCCGTCGCAGACGGTCTTTTATGACCGCCAGCCCCGCCGCCCATAAAAAAACCGCCCCCGCAGCTGAGAGGCGGCTTGAAAAACTCTCGTTTGGGAAATAAACGAGAGCAGAGCCAGCGAGTGCAGGTAGAGCCCCTGCGAAACCCCTGGACTAGTTCTGGGGAGGAAGCAGGAGAGGCTCCCTAAATAGCTTGCTGAGGCTCCGGACTCCTGGACAACTCTGCATATTGCAGAGATAGACGACGCAACCAACTCAAGCAGCAAAGTTTAAGCAAGTTTTTAAAAAGAAACAGGGTGAAATCTGGACTGCAAACTAAAAACTGCAAGTATTTGTACTAGTTTAGTTTAGTTTAGTTTAGTTTAGTTTAGTTTAGTTTAGTTTAGTTTAGTTTAGTTTAGTTGTTTAGTTTAGTTTAGTTTAGTTTAGTTTAGTTTAGTTTAATTGCATTTATATACCACCCTTCTCCCCGAGGGGACTCAGGGCGGTTTACAGCCATATTAAAACAATCATGTATAAAAATTAAAACTAATAAAATAATTAAACTATTTGGCCGTAAAATTTAAAACCCCTAAAAACCCCTATTAAAATTAACACAAATTTAAGTCAGACCGGCTTAATGAAATAGTAGGGTCTTCAGGGCTCGTCGGAAGGCACGGAGGTCAGGAATCTTTCTTATATCCGGGGGTAGTTCATTCCATAGGGCTGGGGCTCCCACAGAGAATGCTCTCCCCCTGGGGGCCGCCCGTCAGCATTGTCTGACAGACGGCACTCTGAGGAGGCCCTCTCTGTGAGAGCGTATCGGGCGGTGGGAGGTATTCATTGGCAGAAGACGGTCCTGTAAATATCCCGGTCCTAAGCCATGGAGCGCTTTGAAGATGGTAACTAACACCTTGAAACGCACCCGGAAGACCACCGGAAGCCAGTGCAGCTCGCGCAAGAGGGGAGTTACCCAGGAGCGACGAGTCGCTCCCAAAACCACTTGCGCGGCCGCATTCTGGACCAGCTGAAGTCTTCGGGTGCTCCTCAAGGGGAGCCCCATGTAGAGAGCATTACAGTAGTCCAAACGGGAAGTGACGAGAGCGTGAGTGACTGTGCGTAGGGCGTCCCGATCCAGAAAGGGATGCAACTGGGCAATCAGGCGGACCTGATAAAAAGCCCCCCTGGCCACGGCCGTCATATGATCCTCTAAAGACAGCCGTGCATCCAGGAGGACGCCCAAGTTGCGAGCCCTCTCTGAGGGGGGCAAGATCTCATCCCCAATAGCCAGTGATGGCACCAACTGGCTATATCGGGGCGCCGGCAGCCACAGCCACTCTGTCTTGGAGGGATTGAGTCTGAGCCTGTTCCTCCCCATCCAGATCCGTATGGCTTCCAGGCAGCGGGACATCACGGCAAGGGCATCATTGGGGTGATCCGGGGTAGAAATGTACAACTGCGTGTCGTCAGCATACAGTTGACACTTCACCCCGAAACCACAGATGATCTCACCCAGCAGCTTCACATAAATGTTGAACAGGAGGGGCGAGAGGACAGACCCCTGTGGCACCCCACAAGTGAGGTGTCTCGAGGTCGACCTCTGCCCCCCTGCCAACACAGACTGCGTACGGTCAGCGAGAAAGGAGAACCACCGCATAACGGTGCCTCCCACTCCCAAACCCCCTAACCGACGCAGCATGATACCATGATCGATGATATCAAAAGCCGCTGAGAGATCAAGAAGGACCAGGACCGAGGAAGATCGTCTGTCCCGAGCCCTCCAGAGATCATCAACCAACGTGATCAATGCCGTTTCCGTGCTGTAACCCGCCCTGAAACCCGACTGGCACGGATCCAGATAGACAGCTTCATCCAGGTAACAAGGGAGCTTTTGCGCCACTACACTCTCAACAACCTTCGCCGTGAAGCGAAGGTTGGAGACCGGACAATAGTTACCTAATATAGCTGGGTCCAGGGAAGGCTTCTTGAGGAGGGGCCTCACCACCGCCTCTTTCAAGGCGGCCGGGAAGACACCCTCACTCAGAGAAGCATTAATAATGCCCTGGAGCCAGCCTCGTGTAACCTCCCGGGAGGCCAGTACCAGCCAAGAGGGACACGGGTCCAATAAACATGTGGTAGCGTTCAGCCTCCCTAGAATCCTGTCCACGTCCTCGGGAGTCACAGTGTCAAACTCATCCCAGATAACATTCTCAAGATCCACTCCCGTCATCCCATCCGGAACTACCCAATTGGAGTCCAGACCGTCCCGAATCTGAGCGACTTTATCATGCAGATATTGCACAAATTCCTCAGCTCTCCCCTGCAAGAGGTCCTCCCACACTCCCAACTGTAGGAGGGAGCGGGTCACCCTAAACAGGGCGGCTGGGCGATTATCTGCTGATGCAATAAGAGCGGAGAAATGATTACGTTTCGCCACTCTTATTGCCACTAGGTAAGTCTTAATATGAGCTCTTACCAGTGTCCAGTCAGATTCAGTGCGACTGGCCCTCCAATCGCTCTCTAGGCGTCTTTTCCGGCGCTTCATCTCTCTCAGCTCCTCGGAAAACCAAGGAGCTAATCGAGATTGGCACTGGGTCAGAGGCCGCAAAGGCACGACGCGGTCCAAAGCCCCGGCAGCCGCCCTATCCCAGGCGGCTACCAGTTCTTCAGTCGAGCCGTGAGCCAGAGTCTCTGGGAAAGGCCCAAGCTCCGTCAGGAACCTGTCTGGGTCCATCAGGCGCCTGGGACGGAACCACCTAGTCGGTTCCGTCTCCCTGCAACGAAGGGAAGCGGTATGGAAGTCTAGACGAAGGAGCGAATGATCTGTCCATGACAAGGGATTGATGACTAGTTCCCCTAAATCAAGATCATTCAGTCACTGACCAGAGGTAAAAACCAAGTCTAGCGTGTGTCCCCCCGTGTGGGTGGGGCCATGAACTAACTGGGTCAGGTCCATGGCCATCATGGAAGCCATGAACTCCTGAGCCACCTCTGACGTTTCGCCGATGGATGGCAGATTGAAATCCCCCATAACCATAAGTCTGGGGGTACCAACCGCCACCCCAGCTATTACGTCAAGCAACTCAGGCAGGGATGCTGCCACGCGGCAGGGAGCCAGGTACGTGATCAGCAAGCCCATCTGCACCCCACGACCCCACTTCACAAGGAGGGACTCACAGCCAGCAACCTGAGGAACAGTGGCCTCCCTCGGATCAAGGTCTTCCTTAATAATCACCGCTACCCCTCCGCCCCTCCCCTGAGCCCTCGGCTGATGAAATGCGCGGAAACCTGGTGGGCACATCTCGATGAGGGGCACCCCCCCCCCTCCTGGCCCAACCAAGTTTCTGTAATTCCCGCCAGGTCTGCACCTCCCTCCTGGATTAGGTCGTTATTATATTTAAGAATGGAGAAAGAGTGAAAGTGAGTTTAAAATGGCGTCTGGCTTCAGCGGAGAGAAGAAAGCTGAAAACGAAAGTGATTATGCCTGTGCGTTCTAACGTGTTACAAAGCAATTAAAGTAACAGTACTTGTCAGAAGAAAAGGAAAAAGTTTTTTAAAGAGACTTTCATCTGTTCCTTCTCCCTTAGAGGCTTGATTAAAGCTGGGGAAGTTTTTGAAAAGATTTTGTGGTGGTGGAAAGGGGGGGAAGACTTCCTTTCTAGAAAGAATAAGATTGCATAGCAGTATGGCTTCAAAACAGACAAAGTCAGCTCCTAAAGGCGCAGGTGGGGGTTCTCCTACTCACCAACAAAAAGTGCAGTCATCAAGCTTGCAGACTCAGAGCCAAGAACAGGAGACTGGATTTAAAGATCTGAAGGAATTTATTGCTGTGGCTCTGAAGAATCAAACTGAAACTATGGACCAAAATTTGAAAAGTCTCAACAGGAGATTAAAGAGGTGGTTCAAGAAAAGTATGACAAAATGAAACAAGATATACTGACAGTAGTGACTGGCTTGTCAAAAGTGGTTGTTCAGATTGACAAAAAAGTGGGAGAACTCAGCTTAGAACTGGAATCTAAAATGAGGGAAACTGATAATAAGATCACTAATGTGGATAATAAAACTCAAAGAATTGAAAATGAACTGACCATGATGCAATTTAGATTTATGGAGTTTGCTGTAAGACTGAGAGGAATAAAAGAAAATAACAGAGAGGATCTGAGAACAGTTTGTGCTGAGGCCCTGGCTGTGATGTTAAAGATTAATCCTGAAGATGCTCTAAGCAAGATTGATAAGTCTTACAGAGTGAATTCTCGGGTGGCAAAGCAAAGACAACTGCCTAGAGATGTGGTGATCTATTTTACAGATAGAAGAATAAGAAATGATATCTTGCAAAAGTCTTTTGTTTCTACTGTCCAAGTCAATGGAAAGGAGATTGGGATCTACAAAGAGCTGCCACCAAAGATGTTAAGAGATAGAAAGGATTTTGGATTCCTGGTGAATGAGTTGAAGAAACAGCAAATTCAATTTAGATGGGATGCTCCAGTTGGCATAATATTGAGGTATCAAGGAGAGAGATATCGATTAAACACTGTTTCAAAAGCTGAAGAATTTTATTTCAATATTCTAAAAACTGGTACAGCATCTCCACGCACATCCTCATTGTTATGTGTAGAGGAGGGTGATAAAGAGAAGGAAGTTGAACAAGAGTCTGAAGAACAGCGGAAGCAGGTGGCTGAAATCCAAGGAGCAACAGGAGGGGGGGGTTCTGGATGAACCATTGATAGATTTCCTTCTGGAAGCTACAAGTGGATCACCTAAGAATACAAGACAGGTAGCATTGGGCCTCGAGCTGAAATTGCATGAACCGAAAGATCAACGTATAACCAGAGCAGCTTTTAAGCAACTTCAAGAGAAACAACAGCAGCAGAGGTCTTTGCCACTACAAGATAAGAATGGAGTCAATAGTAAATCACAGAAATCTGAAGCTATGGGAGGAGCCAGGCCGAAGACTACCACTTGGGAACAGCAACTTCAGCAAATGCTCTTAACGCTTCAAGAGACCACAAATTAAACAATTAAACTTTTATCTTGGAACGTGAATGGACTAAATTCACCACAGAAAAGAAGGAAAATATTTCACTATTTGAAACAATTTAATAATGGTGTTATTTGCTTGCAAGAAACTCATATTAGATTACAAGACCAAAAATATTTGACAAATTCTAAATTAGGTGTACAATTTATAGCATCAGATTCAGAGAAAAAGAATGGTGTTGTGATTTATGTAAATAAAAGAATGTCAGCCAAAATTATAGAGGCAGATGATTGTGGAAGATATCTGGCAATTGAACTAAATACACAAAATGGTCCAACTTTGGTGATTGGAATTTATGCTCCCAACCAACAACAAGAAAACTTTTATAAATTATTATATTCCAAAATATTGCAATGGGACTATAGATCTATTTTGCTTATGGGAGATTGGAATGGAGTAATAGACATTGAAAAAGATAAGAAGAGTCTGGCAAAGTCATCAATACGTGCCAAATTACCACAGATATTTTTTGATATGAAAGAAGATTTGGAACTGAAAGATATATGGAGAGAGCAAAACCCAAAAGAATTGGACTTTACTTTCTTCTCAGACAGACACCGATCCTTCTCTAGGATTGATTTTATCCTAGTTACAGCTGATCTACTTTCTAAAACAAAGAAAACAAAGATATTCCCAAGGACTACAACTGATCATAGTTCTGTATGGATAGAAATAGAAATGGGAAAGAATGAGAGAAGATCGTGGAGAGTAAATGAAAATCTGTTTAGATACGAAAAGAATGTAAACGAACTTTAAAAACAAATGAAAGAATTTTTTGAAATGAATGTGAATAAGGGTACCCCTATTGAAATTGTTTGGGATGCGAGTAAGGCCTATATGCGGGGGATACTAATTTATATGAACTCTAAACACAAACTGAATCAGCAAAGGAAAAGATTAGAATTGGAAGGAGAGATAAAGAAAAAGGAAAAACTACTTATAAATAATCCGACAGAGAAAAAACTACAAGAAATTATAAAACTTTTGAAAGACCAATTTCAAATGCTTATAGGGGAACAAACAGCAACTAACCTACAATTTGCAAAACATAACACATTTTGTAATGCTAATAAACCGGGCAGGTGGTTGGCCTACACATTGAGGAAACAGCAGAGTTCTCGAGTTATTGGTAGAACCGAGTATGGAGGGAAGTTTTTCAACCAAGTCTAATTAAAGAAGCTTTTTAAAATTACTATACAAAACTATATGCCAAAGATGATATACAGAATGAACTTATAGATAAATACCTAGAAGAAGGGAGAGTTACAAAAATTGCCAAGGAGCAAAAGGAAAGAATGAATCAGCTAATAACAGTCGAGGAGATTATTATTGCAATTAAACAACTGAAAACAGCTAAAGCTCCAGGGACGGATGGTTTAACAGCGGTGTACTACAAAACTTTACAAGCAGAAATGATTGAACACCTTAAAGATCTATTTTGTAGCATACAAAAAGGGGGTAAAATATCCATGGAAAGCAGGCTTTGTGTCATTGATACCAAAAGAGGAAACAGGTTCTACAAAACCAGAAAATTTTAGACCAATATCTCTCCTGAACACGGATTATAAAATTTTTGCAAAAGTATTAGCCAACAGGTTAATGCCAGTTATGCAAGAGGTGATTCATCATGATCAAGCAGGATTTATAGAAGGCAGATATATGAAGGATAACGTGAGGCAAATTATAGATTTATTGGAATATCTTGAGAAGAGTAAACAGATCCCCGCAGTGCTGGTATTTTTGGATGCGGAGAAGGCCTTTGATCGAGTTAATTGGAACTTTCTATTAAAGACTTTAACAAAGATGGGTTTTGGGGATCAGTTTGTGCAAGCGGTTACAGCAATCTATCAAGATCAAACAGCGCAGATTATCATTAATGGAAGTCTAACTACAAATTTTAGTATAGAAAAAGGGACAAGACAAGGTTGCCCACTATCCCCACTGTTGTTTATCTTAACTTTAGAAGTCTTGTTGAACAAAATACGGGACTTGAGTATTTTGAATGGAATAGTTATAAGGCAAGAGGATTACAGAACAAGGGCATTTGCAGATGATCTGGTTGTTACCCTAACACAGCCTATGGAATCAGTAATCCAGATGAAAGACATTATAGAAGAATATGGCATGGTATCAGGATTTAGACTGAATCAGGAAAAAACCAAGATGATAGTTAAAAATGTGACAGAAGCTCAAAAGAAGGAAATTGAAAAGGAAGGCAGGATTTGAAATAGTAGCAAAGGTGAAATATCTAGGAGTTCAAGTTGCAGCTTCAAATACAAAACTTTTAAAAAATAACTATGAGGTATTGTGGCAAAAGGTACAAAGAGATATGGAAACTTGGAAAAAACTGCAACTATCTTTACTTGGAAGAATAGCAGCAGTTAAGATGAACGTTCTACCTAGATTCTTATTCTTGTTTCAAATGATTCCGGTGCTTAAAAATGATAAACATCTGACTGAATGGCAAAAAGGAGTAAATAAGTTTGTTTGGAATGAGAAAAAGCCAAGAGTTAAACTGAAAATTATGCAAGATGTTCGTGGAAGGGGTGGCCTTAAAGTTCCAAACCTACGACTGTACTATGAAGCAGCAGCGTTGATGCAAGCGAGTGATTGGTTTGGAATGACAAAGACTGGAATATTGAATATAGAAGGCCATGACCTAGAATATGGCTGGCATGCATATCTATTTTATGAAAGTAAAGTTGATAAAGTATTCAAGAGCCATATACTTAGAAACTCTTTGATGAGAGTATGGAAGAAGCACCATCTTAAATTGGTCTCAGCCGTCCTAGGCTAAGCACAGCAACACCAAGAAACACACACGCACAGGTCGGTGCTATGCTGGTTTATTATCCGGCTGGCTCCAGGAACGTACTGCACTCGTTAAACGATTTGAAATTAGCGCTACATTGTATAGGCGTGCAGCTGTTTTATAGCAAAGAGCTCGTTACTGTGCCGCCCCGCCCTGTATTTAAAGCCACACCCTCCCTCCTCTTTCCGGATGCTGGGCTCGGCGTCTCAGCGTTTTCCCAGCCTCTCCTCGTGCCGGCGTCTCTGCAGCGAGGGTGTCAGCGAATACAGCAGTCGGTGTGTTGAAGCCCTAATACCGTCGCCCCGCCTTCCCCACCCCGCACACGTCCGCCTATTCCTGAGTGCTCCCATCACCAGTGCACCCCCCCCCCCGGTGCAGGTAACATTGTCGAGCGTGTTGCTTGGCTCGACAGGCGGCTCCTCCTTCACCACAAGTCCTTCTGTAAGGGAAAACCACAAGATTAGTAGCCTATCGCGGCTTCTGGGGATGCGTCTTATGAAACTGTTTGACTAATCGTTCAGCATTTATGTTTGGGGCGGACACCCAGGATGCCTCCTCATGGGGATACCCCTTCCACCGAATCAAGTACCACACTTTACCCCCTTTCATTTTGGAGTCTAAGATTTCCTCCACTTCATAATGGTCTCCTGTGGTTGGGCCAGGACGGGTATGCGGGTCTGGGCCAGGGGGAACAAGCTTCAGGAGACTTATATGAAATATGGGGTGGACTTTTCCCAGCAATGGCGGCAGCTTGAGCGCTACTGTTATGGGATTTATGAGCTTAGTAATCGGGAAGGGCCCTAGGTATTTAGGCCCTAATTTACGACAGGGTACTTGCAATTTAAGGTACTTGGTTGATAGATATACAGGTGAAACTCGAAAAATTAGAATATCGTGCAAAAGTTCATTTATTTCAGTAATGCAACTTAAAAGGTGAAACTAATATATGAGATAGACTCATTACATGAAAAGCGAGATAGTTCAAGCCTTGATTTGTCATAATTTTGATGATTATGGCTTACAGCTCATGAAAACCCCAAATTCACAATCTCAGAAAATTAGAATATTGTGAAAAGGTTCAATATTCTAGGCTCAAAGGGTCCCACTCTAATCAGCTAATTAAGCATTAACACCTGCAAAGGGTTCCTAAGCCTTTAAATGGTCTCTCAGTCTGGTTCAGTAGGAATCACAATCATGGGAAAGATTGCTGATCTGACAGTTGTGCAGAAAACCATCATTGACACCCTCCATAAGGAGGGAAAGCCTCAAAAGGTAATAGCAAAAGAAGTTGGATGTTCCCAAAGTGCTGTATCAAAGAACATATTAATAGAAAGTTATGTGAAAGGGAAAAGTGTGGAAGAAAAAGGTGCACAAGCAGCAGGGATGACCGCAACCTGGAGAGGATTGTCAGGAAAAGGCCATTCAAAAGTTTTGAGGACTTTCACAAGGAGTGGACTGAGGCTGGAGTCAGTGCATCAAGAGCCACCACACACAGACGGATCCTGGACATGGGCTTCAAATGTCGTATTCCTCTTGTCAAGCCACTCCTGAACAACGTCAGAAGCATCTTATCTGGGCTAAAGACAAAAAGAACTGGTCTGTTGCTCAGTGGTCCAAAGTTCTCTTTTCTCATGAGAGCAACTTTTGCATCTCATTTGGAAACCAAGGACCCAGAGTCTGGAGGAAGAATGGAGAGGCACACACTGCAAGATGCTTGAAGTCCAGTGTGAACTTTCCCACAGTCTGTGTTGATTTGGGGAGCCATGTCATCTGCTGGTGTTGGTCCACTGTGCTTCATTAAGTCCAGGGTCAACACAGCCATCTACCAGGAGATTTTGGAGTACTTCATGCTTCCTTCCACAGACGAGCTTTACGGGGATGCTGACTTCATTTTCCAGCAGGACTTGGCACCTGCCCACACTGCCAAAAGTACCAAAACCTGGTTCAATGACCATGGGATTACTGTGCTTGATCGGCCAGCAAACTCGCCTGACCTGAACCCCATAGAAAATCTATGGGGCATTGTCAAGAGAAAGATGAGAGACAGGAGACCGAACAATGCAGAAGAGCTGAAGGCCGCTATTGAAGCATCCTGGTCTTCCATAACACCTCAGCAGTGCCACAGGCTGATAGCATCCATGCCACGCTGCATTGAGGCAGTAATTGATGCAAAAGGGGCCCAAACCAAATACTGAGTACATATGCATGCTTATACTTTTCAGAGGTCCAATATTTTTCTATGTACAATCCTTGTTTTACTGATTTCATGTAATATTCTAATTTTCTGAGATTGTGAATTTGGGGTTTTCATGAGCTGTAAGCCATAATCCTCAAAATTATGACAAATCAAGGCTTGAACTATCTCGCTTTGCATGTAATGAGTCTATCTCATATATTAGTTTCACCTTTTAAGTTGCATTACTGAAATAAATGAACTTTTGCATGATATTCTAATTTTTCGAGTTTCACCCGTACCATATCCCCTATCTGTAATGGACAGCAAGGGGCCATCCTCTTTTTGTTGGCTTGTGTTTTGTAGTCCTTTGCCGTCCTCTCTAGTGCGTCTCTCACTTGTGGCCATACGGCTGTGAGCTTTTCTGCCCATTCTGCTGGCATCACCGCCGTCCCTGGTGCCTGGTCTAGCTCTGGGATGGCTACAAAGTCCCGCCCTGTTGTTATACGAAAGGGGGTGAACTGTGAACCGTGTTATTATAGGCACTTCAGCGAAGGGTAATAACGTTGCCCAATCGTGTTGTTGATAGGACACGTAGCAGCGGAGAAAACGCTCTATCATCGCATTTGCCCGCTCTGGTGCTCCGTTTGTGCTGGGATGGTAAGCAGAGCTAAGTCCTTGAGATGACCCTATAGCCCGTATAAAGTTGCGCCCAAATCGGGCCGTGAATTGCACCCCCCTATCAGAAATAATACGACGGGGTACACCGTGTAACCTATAGACATGTTGGATGAATAGTTTCGTAATGCGTCGAGCTGATGGTAGGCCATGACAGGGAATGAAATGGGCTTGCTTCGAGAACAAATCAACAATAGTCCAGATCACAGTATTCCCATTGCTTTCTGGTAATTCTACGATAAAGTCCATTCATATGTCTTCCCATGGCTGGGTAGGTGTAGCGACCGGGTGTAAGAGGCTGAGCGGTTTGCCAGGTCGCGCTTTCGTTTTCGCGCAGACAGAACAGCCACGGGTATACTCTTCCACGTCCTGTCGCATATGCGGCCACCAGAACTGCCGTCGGACCAGATGGTACGTCTTCAGGAAACTAAAGTGTCCAGCAGCCCTGCAGTCATGGCATCGGTGTAATACGCTCGTCCGAGCCCCCAAAGGAACGTATATTTGCTCCCCCTTCCAGAAGAGACCATCCCTTTTGGTAAGGACGTGTTCGTTGTTTTGTAACCAGTCATCTGCTGTCTCCTCCCTTTGTAGTCGATTCCTCCACTCGTTTGTGTTTTGCACCATGCGAGCTGTTGTCTGTGGGTCGGGCTGTCTTCCTGGCACCATAGCTTGAACCACCTTGTCTCTCTGCCTTTGGAATTGTGGCATGCGTGACAATGCATCCGCTAGGAAGTTCCTTCCCCCTGGTACGTGCTTCAGAGTACAGCGGAACCGCTGAAAATACTGAGCCCACTGCACCTGTTTGGGGGACAGGCGGCGGGGTGTCTGCAACGCTATTAGATTCCGATGGTCGGTCCATACCTCAAACGGGATCTGTGCCCCCTCTAGTAAATGTCGCCACGTGAGCAGGGCCCAGCGAACAGCAAAGGCTTCCTTCTCCCAAATGGCCCAACCCCTTTCTGTGGGGTTGAACTTTTTTGATGTGTAAGCACATGGCCTGAGGTGGCCCTGGGCATCCGTTTGCAACAAAACAACTCCCACGGCCACGTTGCTTGTATCCACCTGTACAACAAATGGCTTTGTTTGGTCCGGGTGCTGTAGCACGGGCGCCTTAGCAAATTGCCGTTTTAAAGTTTCGAATGCTTCCTGGCACTCGAGCGTCCAGTGCAGGCGCCGCCCAGGATGTGGTGGTGCCTCCCCTTTGGTGCGCAGCAAATTTGTTAGTGGTAGAGCGATGTGTGCAAACATGGGTATAAAACTGCGATAAAAATTAGCGAAGCCGAGGAAGCTTTGCAACTGGCGTCGGGTTGTGGGTGCTTGCCATTCCAGAACGGTAGCCACTTTTTTGGGGTCCATCTCCACCCCGTCCTTCGAAATGCAATACCCGAGGTAATCCAACTGTGTACGGTGGAACTCGCATTTAGAGGCTTTCACATAAAGTTGAGCATCTAGTAGCTTCTGCAACACCTGCCGGACTAGTGTAACATGTTCTTTCATGGTTTTCATGTAAATCAGGATATCATCCAGATAAACCAGAACGCCACGGTAAAGAAACTCATGCAGCACCTCGTTAATTAGCTGCATGAAGACAGCAGGTGCGCCCTGTAAGCCGAAGGGCATCACACAGAATTTGTAGCTCCCTAGGGGGCAGTTAAAAGTGGTTTTCCATTCGTCCCCTTTCTTGACCCGAACTCGGTAATACGCTTCCCTCAAATCCAACTTAGTAAAATACGTTCCGGTCGCCAAGGCTGCCAGGAGATTTCATTAAAGGAAGAGAATAAAGAGGTTCCACACTGACGGCATTCAAACCGCGATAGTCCACACACAGACGAAATCCGACATCCTTCTTCTCCCTGAAGAGGACGGGGGCGGCCAGGTGCGAACGGCTTGGCTGAATGAACCCTCTGGCCAGATTTTTATCAATGTACGCCCGCAACTCCTCCACCTCCCGCGGCATCATGGCGGACATGCGTGGCTTTGGGAGTTTGACGTTTGGGATTAGTTTGATAGCGCAATCAGTGGGTCGATGTGGCGGTAGGATATCACACTCCGTCTCGTTGAACACCGCCGACAGGTCAGCATATACCTGTGGTATGCCAGCGGCATCTAAATCGACGGCCCCCGCTCCACCTGCCCTCAACGAGCTGTCAGGCATGTGTTTCGGTTTTGGGCCAGGGTCGAGATGTAGCTTCCGGAAACCCCCTTCCCACCAAATGGTAGGTTTCCATCTATCCAACCACGCTAATCCCAGGATGACAGGTTCGATCATGGTATCTATCACTATAAAGCGCAGTGTTTCATGGTGGGGCCCAATGGTCATTCGTATGGGCTCGGTTACGTACGTCGCTGGTGCCCCACCTAGGATGGTTCCATCCATCTGTTCGAAGGGTATGGGGGTTCACCTTTAATTGAGCAGCCAAGGACCGCCGCATCAAGCAGCGGGTGCACCCCGAGTCCACTAGCGCTTCATGCCGTAAGGGCCCCGATCCCCATAGGGATGTCAAGGTGATTGGGATAAGGAACGGGTGTATGGGGCCACTTACCATAGGATCATCAAGGTCCTCGTCATCCTCACTCTCCGGCACCACCACCGGAACGACCCCGGGATGGGTGGTGGGTTCCTGTGGGAATGTCCCATCTGTGGTTTGTCTAGGCTGCGAGATCCCTTTGGTCTTATCTGGTGTCGCCTGTCCTCTGTTCTTCCCGCCTGCCGCTCGGGTCATTGGTTTGATGGGCTGGACTGGAGGTAGTGGGCACTCCAAGGCTCTATGACCCACCTGATTACACTGAAAACACCGCAATGGCGGCCGGCGGGTGGGGTCTGTTGACCGTGCGTCTCGTTTCCATCCCCGTGTGCTGGGCAGCGGCCTCTCGGCCTGTCTCCGACTGGTAGGTGGTCCCACAGTCCCTTTCGTTCGGAATTCCCTCAGATCGACGTCCAAATCTATGGCCGCTCGACACCAGTCTGACAGCCGAGGCGGCAATCCCCTATACACACATGCCTGTCTAAGGTCTCTATCTAGGCCCAAGTGAAAATGGTGGACCAGCATGCGTTCGGGCCACCCCCGCACTCTCCCTGCTAATTGCTTAAACTCCTTTACATACTCTCTCGCGGGGCGGCCCCGTTGTTTAACAGCCACAAGGTCCCCCTCCGCTACTTGGGTCCGGGTCTCATCCTCAAACCTCCCCCGGAGCCCCTCCAGAAACAACCCAATGTCAGTGAGTTCATGGGCGTGGTAGGTATGGAGATCTGCTACCCAGTCAGCGGCCTCCCCCGTCAACGTGGTAGTGATAGCCACCACCATAGACCACTGGGATGGGTAGAGGCGACCATAAAGGTCAAAATAACTTATGACCTGACTTAAGAACAGGGCCACCCGGTCCAGGTTGCCATCGAAGGAAGCTTGTAGGGGAGGCGGGCCCCACACTGGCTGCGGTCCCCACACCCCTGCACCCACCTGGCCACCCCTGGCTAGGACCATCTGGGGGAGGCCCCCCCCAACGTCTGACGGCATGCTCTAGACCTGGACTGAGGCTGCCCCTCAGCTGCACGCAGAGACTGGGGCTCAGGCGGCCGGGTAGCACCTGCATGAGTGCCCACCCATAACTTGGGGCTAGCCAAACGGAACCTAGTTCCTGTCCCTGCAGGCTGTTTGTGCCAAACCCCCCCCCCAGTCTCCGCCCCTGCCAGCCACGGCTGCCAGGATTGCGCATCCCTGAAGCTGGCTTCCCCAAACCGTTCTTGAAGTAATTCCATCGTGGATTGGCCTATTCCAGTGGAGTAACTCCATTCTCCGTCATCCTCTTCCACCCATCGCCATTCTCTCCACTTCAGGAACTGCTCGCTAAAAGGGGGGGAGGTGAGAGGGCCTCCCGGGACAGCCAACGCAGGGGTCTGCCACCACTCTCCAGACGCCGCCTGGGAAGCCACACCCTGCGCCCTGCTCGGGTCACTCATCTGGGCGCAGCTCCGGCTTGGGCTCCGTTCTTTCGGGCGGACTGCTAGCTGGCTCGCTACCTCAGGGCTTTCTTCCCGTGGCTCATCCTGAGCTGCATTCTCTTCTGCCAACACAGTGATCTCAAGTGTGTCCTCACCGCCCTCCGCCATCCCAGAGCCGCGGGACAGGGTTTGATGAGGGTAGCGCTAATTTCCTCTCAGCCGTCCTAGGCTAAGCACGGCAACACCAAGAAACACACACGCACAGGTCGGTGCTATGCTGGTTTATTATCCGGCTGGCTCCAGGAATGTACTGCACTCGTTAAACGATTTGAAATTAGCGCTACATTGTATAGGCGTGCAGCTGTTTTATAGCAAAGAGCTCGTTACTGTGCCGCCCCGCCCTGTATTTAAAGCCACACCCTCCCTCCTCTTTCCGGATGCTGGGCTCGGCGTCTCAGCGTTTTCCCAGCCTCTCCTCGTGCCGGCGTCTCTGCAGCGAGGGTGTCAGCGAATACAGCAGTCGGTGTGTTGAAGCCCTAATACCGTCGCCCCGCCTTCCCCACCCCGCACACGTCCGCCTATTCCTGAGTGCTCCCATCACCAGTGCACCCCCCCCAATGCAGGTAACGTTGTCGAGCCTGTTGCTTGGCTCGACAATTGGATTACAAAATACCATTGTGGTTGGATCTTGGTCATATTACAAGGAATATAAATATAAAGTCACTCGGGGGGATTTTATATAAAGAGGTACTTTTCAATGATGGGGGTAGATTACAATTGAAGACATTAAATACTCTGTTGGAAGATGGGATATTTTTAACTTGGTTACAGTATAATCAACTTCAATTGAGATGGAGAGAAGATCAAAAAACTGGTTTAATTTTGCATGAAGAAGATTTGGTAAAACAGATAAAAGATAAAGGCCAAATGCATATTAAGAGGATTTATAATGTTTTGCTAGAAAGATTCTGAAAATGAATTGGTTAAAGACTGCATGATAAAGTGGGCGCAAAATTTTGCGGAACCAGTTATGATGGAAACATGGGAAAAAATATGGGTTCAGAATGTTAAATTCATGCAGTCACAGAACTTGAGGGAAAATTTTTATAAAATGTTTTATAGGTGGCATTTTGATCCCAAGAAATTATCGCGTATGTATCCTAATGTCCAGGCAAAATGTTGGAGATGTGAATGCTTAGATGCTACATATTATCATATATGGTGGACATGCAAGAAAGTGAAGGCTTTTTGGATAAAAATATGGTGGGTTATGCAAAATGTTTTGAAGAAAAAACTGCAATTTTCTCCTCAATTGTTTTTACTGGGTATAGTTAAGGACTCCTCAATGACTGAAACAAAAATGATATTATACATGGTCACAGCAGCTACATTATTGACTGGCCAATATTGGAAAAAAGACTTTATGCCTACTATAGAAGAATGGACTTTGAAGATGGCCAGTTTTGCAGAAATGGCGAAGATATCAGCATACTTAAAAGACCGGACTCAAGAAACTTATATGTGGGAATGGAAGAAATGGATAGATTACGTGCAGAACAAATATCAAACAGGGAAGTATCAGATAGCTTTCAGTTGAATGTTATGTAGAAATTTATAGTGTAGATAGGGGTTAGAGTTGTAGGAACGTGCAGAACAAATATTAAACAAGGAAGTATTAGATAGCTTTCAGTTGAACGTTATGTAGAAATGTATAGTGTAGACAAGGGTTAGAGTTAGAGTTGTAGGAGGGTACTATATGATATGGTATGATTTGGATTTCACCTTGGGAAGTCGTGGGAGGGGAGGGGAGGGTTGGGGGGGAACTGGGGGGAAAAACTTGTGTTTGTAAAACTTTTTCAATTAAAAAAAAAGATTTTTATGGCTATCATAGCAGGAAGGATGAAAAAAATACTGAATGAAATTATTCACTCTGACCAAAATGGTTTTCTCCCTTCTAGACAAATTAGAGATAACACAAAAATAGTATTGAACATATTAGAGTATTACAAGGCGCATCCAGAGAAACAAATTGCTCTTGCTTTTCTTGATGCGCAAAAATCATTTGATCATTTAAATTGGAAATATGTGATTAGTCAAATTAGAAAAATGAAATTCGGCGACAAAATTGAACAAATGATTGAAGCAATTTATTCATCTCAAAAACCAAACATAATAATAAATGGAGAAATTACAAAAACTTTTGAAATAAAGAAAGGAGTCCACCAGGGATGCCCACTGTCATCTCTGCTTTTTATTTTGACTTTAGAATCGGTATTGATGAAAATTAGAGCAAACCCAGAGATTAAGGGAACGAAAATTAGAACAGAAGAATATAAATTAATGGCATTTGCGGATGATTTGGTATTTTTTTTTGGAAGACCCAAAGGAAATAGGACCAATATTATTACGGGAAATAGAAAAATATGGGGAAGTAGTGAGCCTTAAAATGAATAAGACAAAAACATAAATGACAGTCAAAAATTTAACAATACAACAGGAAAGAGAATTAGAGGGGAAATTAGGATTACAGAATGTGAGATAAGTTAAATACTTAGGAATTTGGCTGATAGCAAGATGTTCTTCAATCAAGGAAGACAACTACGTAAAGCTTATGCAACAAATTAAAATTGATTTGGAAAGATGGGGGGGGGGCATTAAAACTATCCTTACTGGGTCGGATTGCAATGATTAAAATGAATATTCTTCCAAAATTGTTATATTTTTTCCAAACTATTCCCATAAAATTAGATAAGAATTTTTTTATACAACTGAATCAAATTACAACAAAATTTATATGGGCGAAGAAAAAAGCAAGAATAAAATTATCAGAGCTTCAGGACAGTAGAAGCAGAGGTGGCTTAGGGCTCCCAGACTGGCGACTTTATTATCAGGCAGCAACTCTAGTTTGGATTAAAGAATGTATTAACCTGAGAAATAAAAGATTACTCACACTGGAAGGACATGACCTAAAAAAATGATGACATGCCTTCTTATGGGACAGAGAACAATTCTCATTCCAATTTTTTTCGACATAAAATACGAGAAACTCTAATGCAAACATGGCTTGAAATTAAGAAAAAACATTACATGAAAATCCCAAATTGGGTTTCATCTATGGAAGCAATGATCCATCCTAATACATTGAATTTAAGTAAAATGGTAAAATACAGTGAAATTTTAGACAACCAGGGGAATCTAAAAAGTAGGCAAGAATTGGAAGAACAGGGAATAAATATACAGTCAGGTCCAGAAATATTGGGACATCGACACAATTCTAACATCTTTGGCTCTATACACCACCACAATGGAGTTGGAATGAAACAAACAAACACAATGTGCTTTAACTGTAGACTGTCAGCTTTAATTTGAGGGTATGTACATCCAACTCAGGTGAACGGTGCAGGACTTACAGTAGTTTGCATATGTGCCTCCCACTTGTTAAGGGACCAAAGGTAATGGGACAATTGGCTTCTCAGCTATTCCATGGCCAGGTGTGTGATATTCCCTCATTACCCCAATTTCAATGTGCAGATAAAAGGCCCAGAGTTCATTTCAAGTGTGCTATTTGCATTTGGAATCTGTTGCTGTCAACTCTCAAGATGAGAGCCAAAGAGCTATCACTATCCGTGAAGCAAGCCATCATTAGGCTGAAGAAACAAAACAAACCCATCAGAGAGATAGCAAGAACATTAGGCGTGGCCAAAACAACTGTCTGGAACATTCTCAAAAAGAAGGAATGCACCGGTGAGCTCAGCAACACCAAAAGACCCGGGAGACCACGGAAAACAACTGTGGTGGATGACCGAAGAATTCTTTCCCTGGTGAAGAAAACACCCTTCACAACAGTTGGCCAGATCAAGAACACTCTCCAGGAGGTAGGTGTATATGTGTCAAAGTCAACAATCAAGAGAAGACTTCACCAGAGTGAATACAGAGGGTTCACCACAAGATGTAAACCATTGGTGAGCCTCAAAAACAGGAAGGCCAGATTAGAGTTTGCCAAACAACATCTAACAAAGCCTTCACAGTTCTGGAACAAGATCCTTTGGACAGATGAGACCAAGATCAACTTGTACCAGAATGATGGGAAGAGAAGGGTATGGAGAAGGAAAGGAACTGCTCATGATCCTAAGCATACCACCTCGTCAGTGAAGCATGGTGGTGATAGTGTCATGGCGTGGGCATGTATGGCTGCCAATGGAACTGGTTCTCTTGTATTTATTGATGATGTGACTGCTGACAAAAGCAGCAGGATGAATTCTGAAGTGTTTCAGGCAATATTATCTGCTCACATTCAGCCAAATGCTGCAGAACTCATTAGACGGCGCTTCACAGTGCAGATGGACAATGACCCAAAGCATATTGCAAAAGCAACCAAAGAGTTTTTGAAGGGACAGAAGTGGAATGTTATGCAATGGCCAAGTCAATCACCTGACCTGAATCCCATTGAGCATGCATTTCACTTGCTGAAGACAAAACTGAAGGGAAAATGCCCCAAGAACAAGCAGGAACTGAAGACAATTGCAGTAGAGGCCTGGCAGAGCATCACCAGGGATGAAACCCAGCATCTTGTGATGTCTATGCGTTCCAGACTTCAGGCTGTGATTGACTGCAAAGGATTTGCAACCAAGTATTAAGAAGGGAAAGTTTGATTTATGATGATTATTCTGTCCCATTACCTTTGGTCCCTTAACAAGTGGGAGGCACATATGCAAACTGCTGTAAGTCCTACACCGTTCACCTGAGTTGGATGTACATACCCTCAAATTAAAGCTGACAGTCTGTTTGTTTCATTCCAACTCCATTGTGATGGTGTACAGAGCCAAAGATGTTAGAATTGTGTCTATGTCCCAATATTTCTGGACCTGACTGTAGATTGGTGGCCTTATCTACAATTAAAATCAAGATATATAAAAGATAAAAATGAATATGGCATTGAAATTCTACCAAAACAATTAGATAAAATAATGATTGGCCCAGATGAAAAATTAATAACCAAAATGTCAGCATTCGAGGGCTGACATAGAAGAGAGAGAGAGAGACTTGACATTTCACCTAGTTAAATCTCTCTGAGAGTTGGTTACCAGGGAGATTGATGGGGGGGGGGCGACATTCTTGTGAGATTGAGGTGGCAGAGTAACGGAAGAATGAAGAATCATTTGGATGACAGCCAACGGGGGCCAGAGATTGGGAAGAGGAAAAGGAGGGTCTTGGGGGGGTGGAAGTTCAGTGATGACTTCGTGTTTGCCAGGGGACGATGCATTGCTCAATAAACAGAAATTTCCTAAAAAGATTTGATGCTTGGAAATACACTTTATTTTGAGAATGAAAATGGAAACTCTGACAGAAAGTCATCACTCAAACTTCCAAGCCAGACTGGCTGACCTTAGGGCGGAAAGCCAACTGCCTCACGAAGCTCCGATTCCAGCAACTGGAAGAGAGCCAGCCTGGGTCCCAGCCAGCTTGGACACCACGGAGCCTCAATCCCTCCCTCCTCCAGTGAATCTGCGAGATGGCCGACATCAGACGATTGTTACACAAAGCAAGAAGAAAAAAGATAAGTATTGCTGCGCCTTGCCAAAAGCCTTAGAAATAGAATTTCCTTTCCCCAACTCTCAAGGGAGGGGAGTTCCCCAGAGTGAATGGGGGAGGGTAGAATGGCTATGGGACTGGCAGCAAGCCAGGCAGCAGAAAGCTTCAGAGAAGCCACTCGGCAGCCAAATAGATGAACCAAAGGGGGAATCTGACCGTGCCATTATTAACGAGGAGGGGCCATCATGCAGGCCAAAGATAAGAGGGGAGCCTGCTGAATTAAAAGAAAATAGACCGAGGCACAGCCCTCCCCATCCCCCCAAAAGGAGGAGAGGAAGCCCAAAGACGCATCCATGGGTTCCCCCACCACGCGACAGGCAGAAAAGCCCAGACCAGTCTCCACCTCCCTGCCCTCGAATGAGAGATGAGGAAGAGAACCAGAGACGCCGTGGGCGGACTCACAGAACCCTGCGGTGGGAAGAGAAGGCTGCGAGGGGGGAGCCACCCCGGTTCAGAGGGAAGTTCGATGGGGATCCGGACCAGGTAGCCCAATTCCTCGACACAGATGAGATCTATGTCAAACGCTACGGACACCTCTACCCATTTCCCAGAGCCCTAGTCAGTGCCATTTCAGAAGGCTTGGAGGGAGAGGCAAGGAGGTGGTCAGCAGCCCTCTACAAGAACAGGACCCCCCAACTACAAGATGCAGATGGGTTTTTTACAACTACTACGAGCCCAGTTTGAGGAGGAAGGGGAGGACCCTTATGTGGAGGACGAGCTCAGGAACTTGATGCAGAAAGGGAAACCCATCAAAGAGCATATCCGTGAATTCAAGAGGGTCATTGGGACGCTACCTCCCTTACCAGAGCAACTACTGGTGTATTTCTTCAGAACAAGCCTAGATAAGCAAATCACCCAAGTGACCGCTTATCATGAAATCCCAAACCGACTCTCTGAATGGTTCCGGGTAGCAGTGCAAATCGAGAGGGGTCTACGCGCCAACGACATGCTAAAGCAACCAGATGTCAAGGAGAGATACCAACCGGACCCGAGCCCACAGACCAGACGAGGAACCACGGCACTATGACCTACCCAGAGGCCTGTCGTCCCTCAGAGCCCGCTGAGGTGCTACAGATGTGGGGGAACGGGCCACCTGGCAGCGGCATGTGGAACCCCGAGGCCGAGGCCAAACCCACCGCCCAAGGCACGGCCGGAACGATGGTCCAAGTGCGCCATCAATGTGCCACGTAAACTTCACCCAGGTACAGAGGTCTTTGCCCACCTGACTGAAAGAAGGGGAATCCTTAATGATGGAGATCGATCCCCCGACTCGTATGACAGCGATGACGATGGTGAAGACGACCCAATGGTGAGTGGACCCATCCACCCTTTTCTCCTCCCCATACGCCTAACGGCCCCAAAAACAGGGACCCAAGGGGTTTTCCAAGCCCTAGTAGATTCAGGCTGCACGAGTTGCCTGATCAGCCTACCCACAGTACTAAAACTGGGAATCCGAGTAAAAAAGCTCAGCCACCCAATCCAATTCGAACAAGTTGATGGATCCCTAATAGGAGGGGCTCACGCTACACACTTAACCGAGCCAGTGAAGTTGGAGCTAGCAGGTCACTGGGAAATGATTCGTTTTATAATAGCCCCCAAGATGACTAACCCAGTCATACTGGGACTGTCCTGGCTGGAAAAGCGGGGCCCAACTATCTGGTGGCAGGAGGGGACCCGCAGACTGAGGATAGCAAGGGGGCCCCACCCCCTGCTGCCCCAACCAGAAAAGACACCTCCCATGCAGAAGCTCCAACCCCTCCTACCAGAGGGACAAAAAACGCCTCCAACCCAAGCGCCCCTCATTGAGAGTACTGCAAAACAACTGGCGGCCACACCCAGCAGCTCCCAGGACACAAAACAGATCCCAAAAGGATATCAAGACCTTGCAGAAGTATTTAGCAAGACCGAGTGTGATGTACTACCACCCCACCGCAAAACCGATTGCGTCATCAAAATCATCCCTGGGGCGAAATTACCAAAACCTAAGTTGTATGCCATGACGCCCTGTGAAATGCAAGAAATGCTAACGTACATAAACACTAACCTGCAAAGGGGCTTCATTGAGCCAGCCAAACCGTGGATAGCGGCACCGGTTTTTTTCAGAAAGAAGAAAGATGGCTCTATGCGCCTAGTGGTTGACTTTCGAGGTGTCAACACGGTTTGCGTACGCAACTTATATCCCCTTCTCCTCATGAAAGACATCCTAGCCCACCTGGCCAAAGGAAAGGTTTTCACCAAACTAGACCTCCGTGAAACCTACTACCGGATACGCATCAACGAAGGAGACGAGTGGAAGACAGCATTCAACTGCCCCCTAGGAAGTTTCCAATTTAAGGTGATGCCTTTTGGACTACAGGGGGCGCTGATGGTATTCATGCAACTTATAAATGAGGTTCTTCATGACCACCTTTATAAGGGGGTCCTCGTCTAACTGGATGACATTCTCATCTACACGGAAACCGTAGATGAACACATACCCCTCGTCCGCCAAGTGCTCGAAAAACTGCTGAAGGCAAACCTTTATGTCAAACTGTCGAAATGCGAGTTCCACCAGTCACGGCTAGACTACTTGGGCTACCGAGTGTCCAATGAAGGGATAGAAATGGACCCAGCCAAAGTACAATCAGTCCTAGACTGGCGGCCCCCTCACATCCACAGACAACTACAAAGCTTCCTGGGTTTCGCGAACTTTTACCAACAATTTAGCCCCTCTTTTGCAAGGATTGCCAAACCTCTGACGGACCTCCTTAAAACAGGGAGTCCAACAACAAAACCCTGCCCAGGACAACCTCTACAATGGGGCCCGGCCTGCCAACAAGCATTCGAAACACTAAAGGAAATGTTTGCAAAACAACCAGTCCTGAAGCACCCTGACCCCGACCAACCCTTTGTCATACAAGCAGATGCTAGCCATGTGGTGGTGGGGGCCATCCTACTCCAAAAGAACGGCCAAGGGAACCTACAGCCTTGTGCCTACACATCCCGCAAACTCACCGACACAGAGAGATGCTGGGCGGCGTGGGAGAAAGAAGCATTTGCGGTGAGGTGGGCACTGTTGACCTGGCGACACCTGCTAGGAGGCCAGAAACCATTCGAAGTTTGGACTGATCATAAGAACCTGGAGGCCCTCCGGACCCCGCGGAAGTTATCACCCAGGCAGGTCCGGTGGGCCCAATATTTCAATTGTTTTGACTTTGAGCTGAAGCACATCCCAGGAGGAAACAACTTTCTGGCAGATGCTATTGCTATTTATCTTGCACAGGCCTCGTTGTGAGAATGGAGGGAGAGGGGCCGGATGTCAGCATTCCAGGGCTGACATAGAAGAGAGAGAGACAGAGACTTGACATTTCACCTAGTTAAATCTCTCTGAGAGTTGGTTACCGGGGAGATTGATGGGGGGGGGCAACATTCCTGTGAGATTGAGGTGGCAGAGTAATGGAAGAATGAAGAATCATTTGGATGACAGCCAATGGGGGGCAGAGATTGGGAAAAGGAAAAGGAGGGTCTTGGGGGGTGGAAGTTCAGTGATGACTTTGTGCTTGCCAGGGAACGATGCATTGCTCAATAAAGAGAAATTTCCTAAAAAGATTTGCTGCTTGGAAATACTTTATTTTGGACTTCCTCTGACGTCGCAGCAGCTGGAGGAGGCAAGGGATTCTTATCCCAAGCCGATCCTCCGATCGCTGTATCTGGCGGCTTCTTTGAAGCTTCTTTGAAGCCAACATCGAGCGGGAAAGCTTGGTGGAAAAAAGGGGAGTTTTGCCAGCTCCGTGTGGAAAGTGCAGGCTGCACGAAGAGACTGAAGTCCCTCCCCGATGTCGGAGCAGTGAGAGGATGCCTGTTATGGTGCCCCGAGGCTGTGACTATACTGCTTGAGGAAGTTTATTCATCCAAGCCAAACCAAAAAACTGATTCGGTAATTTGAGACTGTGACTTGATTGGAAGCTGCAAGGTAGTGGAGTTTAAAATCTTTCCTACTCCCAGAGCCTAAACTGAGTGAAGTGGCAGGGAAGTTAGTTGGCAGTTTGAGAAGATTATCAACCTTGGATTATAACTAATTACTGCAATCTGATTTCACTCTGTTTTTATGACTGGTGAATTTTGAATTTTGACTTATTGTTTGGGAATGTGAACCCGCTGCAGACTTTGAAAGAAAGAGTGCTGTGCTTCCTTTGATTTTTCTATTTTTGACTTAGTACTAATATTTGCTGCTCTTGAAATATGCCATTTGTATGAGCAATCACTTTTGAACTTACTTTCATGGTGAGAAGATTTGGAGAACTGGACAAAGTTGGTGTTTGCTGCCATCTAGTGACCAAAATTGCTAACTACACCTAGACTTATTATAGTTGGACTTCCCCCCCACTTTTTTCCCCCTGTTTTTCCTTTTCTTTCCTATTTCCTTTTAGATAGCCAGTAGGAATTAAGTACTCAGTAGGAATCAGTGATTAAATTTACCCCTAGTACATTGGATATAGCAAAGCAAGAGTGAATTTTGATAATAGGTGGTGAAACCATTTGGTGTTGTATGATTGCTTGGAAAGACTTTTTAGGAATATCCAAAATGGCTACCATGACTACCACTTTAAAGAAGAAGCCAATTACGACCTCTTCAACCTCATCCCCAGTTACTACCTCTGTGACACTACAAAGATCATCTGAAGACGTGGCTACTCCGAGAAAAGCATCGACGCAAGATATTCTTCAGTCTATACAGGAAACATTGATCAAAAATCAAGACTCAACATCTAAAATTTTGGAAGAGCTGAAGAGGAATGTAGAAACGTTAACTACGGAGACAAGATTGTTTCATGCAAAGTTTGAGGAGGTCCAAAATACTTTGACTAACCATGAGGAACGGATTCAAGCTTCCGAGATAAAGACCGAGAAGGTGACATGTAGGATGGAGCGGCTCGAACTCCGGCAAGCCATGGCTAATAAAAAAATGGAGGAAGAGATTATCTTCCTCGAAATAGATTGATCTGGCTACTTCTTACGGTTTCAGAATGTCCCTGAAGAGAAAGGTGAGCGCTTGGATGTACTAATGGGAGAGATTGTTGCAGGAATTACTGGAAGAGATTTCGCAGAAGTCTCAAGAGATATTGACGATGTGTACCGAGTATATACCAGCTATGCTCGGCGCAACAAGCTCCCTAAAGAGATTCATGTTCGATTTACTAGAACAGCACTAAGAGATGAAGTGTTTCGGAAAACGAGGGACCAAGCTTTTACCTATAAAAATAACCGACTAATAGTACTGCCCCAGCTCCCGAAACGTGTACGAGACATTCGGAGGAAATATGACTTTTTGACAACATGGCTGAGGAAGCAAGGGATACGTTATCGTTGGCTTCTACCGGAAGGCTTGATGTTTACCTGGCAAGAACAGAGGCTACGATTGGAATCCGTACAGGAAGCGCAAGACTTCGCGGAAGCCTATATTAATTTAAGTGACCAAGAGAGTGAAGGTGGTAACCTAGGTAAGAATCAAGAAGAGGTAACCCAAGAAACAACAACTACAGAGCATAATGGACATGACAAAGGCACAGCCCAATCTGGAGAAGGAGGAACAATTTTCCAAATCGAGACTAGATCCCAGAAACTCAAGAACGCAGGTAAGTAGAGGTGCTTAACCTGTTTTCTGTTAACATCAATGGCCTGAATGCTCCCACTAAGAGAAAAAAGGTCTGGGCTAAACTTCAAAAAGATAACTATGATATTATATGTTTACAGGAGGCCCACATAAGGAAAGACCACTCTAAGATTTTAACTTATCCTAAACTGGGGAAGTTGTATGTATCCTTGGCCGACCAGAAGAAGAGGGGAGTTGTTGTTTACGATCGGAGAGGCCTGGTGAAACGTCAAATATATGCAGATATAGAGGGTAGGATACTCATGTTAGAGATTAGTATTGACCAAAAAAAAGTATTGTTAGTAAATATATATGCCCCTAACGTTAACCAAATGGGTTTCTTTAAAGATTTGTATAAGAAAATTAATGAACTAAATTACGAGCATGTATGTATAGTAGGTGACTTCAACGCGATTACTGATACTTCAATTGATTATGATCCAGGAAAGGGTTCTCCTAAATATAAAAAAGGGTATAGGAAGGTACTCCCTAAAACTTGGGATGACCTAAGAACAGAAATAGGGTTAAGAGACGTATGGCGAGATTTCCATCCTATGCAAAAGCACTTCACATATTTCTCTCCCAGGCACAGATCGTGGTCTAGGATAGATATGGTTTGGTCAACCTCAGAACTGAAAGAAAGCATAAATTCGGTTGAAATAGGGATGAATATATGGGCAGACCACCACCCCCTGGTAATAAAATGGAAAGGGTCCACTAGAAGAGCGAGATGGTCTATGAGGGCTGAGATCATGAAAGACGAGGGATTTATAAATATGATTAAAAAAGAATTAGATCACTTCTTTACTGAAAATAAGAGAGAAGATACTTCCCTTCAAAATACTTGGGATACTGTTAAAGCAGTAGTTAGAGGATTGGTAATAAAATATACAGCTACCAAATGGAGAAAGGAGAAGGCCAAACGGATTGAGTTAATGGCTGAATTGGAGAAAGCTGAAGGAGAGCTGCGTTTAAATCCAGATTATAATTTGATTAAGGAGAAAATTGACTTGATTAGGCATGAGTTATCTACCCTAGATCAAAACGATTTGGCGAATAAAATTCGGAAATGTCGACAAAATCAATTTGAGCATGCTAATAAGCCGGGCCGGTGGTTGTCATATAGATTAAGGAAAGAGGCAGAATCTAGAAAGATTGAATTTTTACAGGATTCTATGGGAAATTTGGTAGGTACTACAGAGCAAAAAGCAAAGGTGGCCCAAGATTTTTATACCTCCCTATATAGCCAGGAAATTTATCAGGAAGATAAACTAAAGAGCTATCTCCAGAATCTACAATTGGAGACGATTCCGGATCACTGTAAAGAAATTTTAAATGCAGAAATCACAGTTGGGGAAATAGCAGTAGCTATAAAGAAACAAGCTAATGGCAAAACTCCGGGACCGGATGGGATTCCTAGTGAATTTTATAAAGGAGTCTTTGACTCACTTAGTTTGTATATTAAAGATTTATTTAATGAGGTTTTACTACACTCTAAAATACCCCGTTCCTAGACGGAAGCCTACATTTCCCTAATTCCAAAACCCGAAACAGACAAAACTCTGATCCAGAACTATAGACCAATCTCGCTCCTGAATGTGGACTATAAGATTTTTGCGACAATATTAGCTGAGAGACTCCGGGTATTCCTGTCCCAATTTATCCACCAAGACCAGAATGGTTTCTTACCTCATAGGCATCTAAGAGATAACGTAAGGGTGGTATTGAATGCCTTAGAATATTATGAGACACACTCTGATAAACCAATGGTAATGATCTTTTTGGATGCCCAAAAGGCTTTTGACAGAGTCAGCTAGAATTTTATAACACAACAATTGGAAGTGATGGGTTTTGGGCCTCAATTTACAAGGGCAATTCAAGCCATCTATTCTAAACAGTCGGCAAGGCTACTGCTTAATCAGATGAGATACAGATTTATAAAGGTACCAGACAAGGATGCCCTCTTTCACCGCTGCTATTTATTTTAACACTTGAACCACTTCTTAAGACGATTAGACAGGATTCGGAAATTAAGGGCTTAAAAGTTAAAGGGGAAGAATATAAACTCCAAGCATTTGCCGACGATTTGGTTTTCATATTAGAAGATCCCCTTATTACGGGACCAAAATTACTTACTAAATTAGATGAATATGGGGAGGTAGCGGGGTTAAAAATTAATAAAGATAAAACCAAAATGTTAACAAAAAATTTGTCAGGTGCCCAAAAGGAACAGATCCAAAATATTATGGGGATTAACTGTGTCAAAAAACTTAAATATTTAGGTATTTGGCTTACAAACAGATGTTCTTCTATTAAAGAACTCAATTATTCTAAATTATTAACAGACACAGCAAATGATGTGGAGAGATGGCGGTGCATTCAGATCTCATTTTTGGGTAGAATTGCCGCGATAAAAGCCCATGTTTTACCGAAATGGATCTTTTTATTTCAAACAGCCCCTGCAAGATTGGAAAAAATTTTTTTTAGGAAATTAGATCAAATTCTAAGTAAATTTATTTGGCAGAGTAAAAAGCCCCGTATAAAGAGAAAAATGTTGCAAGAGCACAAAACAAGAGGTGGCTTGGGGCTCCCAATGTGGGAGCTTTATTACCTAGCTTCATCCCTGGTTTGGATAAAAGATTGGGTGACTCTCTCAAGAAAGCGCATTCTAACAATTGAAGGATATGATTTGCAGCAGGGATGGCATTCTTTTTTGTGGTCTCAAAAAGACAAAAAATTCAAATACTTTACAAATCATTATATTAGAGGAATTTTAATAAGGGTCTGGGAAATGGTGAAGAAGCAAGTTTACACACAGATTCCTAAATGGGTGTCTCCGTTAGAGGCAGTGACCCTTCTGACTGTGCACAACACAAAGAGGAACTGGGTTTATGGTGACTTGTTGGATGAAATCGGGAGACTTAGACGTAGAGACTTAGACCTAGACATAGATTGGTGGTCCTATGCGAAAATTCAAACTAGATTCGCTAGGGATAAACAGGAACCTGGTATAAAATGTTTTACCGTTGGTACTTGGCACGTTCTAGATTGGCAAAAATATATCCAAATTTAAACCCCAACTGTTGGAAATGTGGACAAAAGCAAAGTACCTTCTTTCATACATGGTGGTTATGCTCCGAAACAAAAAAATTTTGGATGAAAATACATAGTTGGATACAGGAATTAACAGGCTTCCAGATAGACTATACACCATAATTGTTTATTCTAGGAATAGTGAAAAAGAAATATGAAAAAATGACAACATATATTATTTTACATATGACAACAGTGGCAAGATTGACATTTACACAATGTTGGAGAAGTTCGAACACACCCTCCGAAGATCTAATAATTAGAAAGATATTAGATTGCGCTGAGATGGATAAAATGACATTGGAACTGAAAGGACAGATGGATTCGGACTTTTACGTAATATGCGAGAAATGGTATAATTGGATTGAAGATAGAAAAAAAGGGAAATAACAGATAGTAGATTTTGTAAAATTATATAGAGTATAGGAGAATATTAGTTCGATGATATGTAAATGGTCAGTCATGCACAAGAGTTGAATAAGAATTGTTTAATTGTTAAAACCCAATAAAACTCAAATGGAAAAAAATTAGTTGGAAGGGTCAAAGGAAGAAAACAAGGTGGACTTTAAACCAATCGATAATAAAGGAGAAGGAATTCATTCAGATGATGGAAAGAGAATTGAGGTTCTTTTTTAAAGAAAACAGAAAGGAAGAGACTACATTACAGAACCTATGGGATACTGCCAAAGCAGTTATAAGAGGATTAGCTATAAACTATATGGCACAGAAAAAATAAGAAAAAGAAACAAAATCAAAAGGCCCTGGAAGAAGAATATAAAGAACTTGAATTAAAATCACAAAAAAGATTTAAGAAATAGAATGGAGCTGATTAAACACAAATTAAATCTTATAGGAAAGGAGGAACTGGCACAACAAATAAAAAGAACAAAACAAAATTTCTTTGAAAATGCCAATAAACCAGGAAGGTGGTTAGCCTATAGATTAAAGAAAGAAAAAAAGAAGGATTGGATAATAAAACTACAGGACGAGGAAGGCATATTACATAGCCAACTTGAAAAGAAAAGAGACATAGTTCATGATTTTTATGAGAAATTATACGAAGCTGATAAAATAGAAGAGGAGAGGCTAATACAATATCTGGAGAAAGCCAATTTGCCTAAAATTTCATAAACGGCTAAGAATAGGCTGGAGGAAAGAGTAAAAATGGCAGAGTTAATGAACGCAATCAAAAAAACAAATAAACAATAAAACCCCGGAATTAGATGGTCTACCAGTAGAAATATTTAAAGAATTAGAAGACACCTTGAGTCTGTCAATGCTATAAGTATACAATGAAGTGTTAATGGAAGCTAAAATTCCGAACACGTGTAAAGAGGCTTATGTTACCCTGATCCCCAAAGAAGATTCAGATATAACTCAAATTAAAAACTATAGACTGATTCCGTTACTAAACACAGACTATAAAATCTGCATCAATAATTGCGGAAAGATTAAAAAGCTTTTTAAATGAATTCATTCATCCAGATCAGAATGGGTTTTTACCAAAAAGACAAATCAAAAATGTTAGAATAATCATGGATGTACTAGAATATTACAAAATACACTGTGAAAACCAACTAGTGTTAATATTGCTGGACGGACAGAAAGCATTTGACAATATAAACTGGCAATTTACGTTGCAACAATTAAATTTTATGGAATTCGGTGGAAAATTTAGGAATACGATTAAAGCAATTTATACTCAACAGAACGCAAAAGTATTGGTTAATGGAGATGTAACAGAAAGCTTTAGTATACAAAAAGGAACAAGGCAAGGTTGTCCCCTCTTCCCATTATTATTCATTTTAACATTAGAGGTATTGACGAGGAACATAAGACAAGATACAGAGATAAAAGGAATGGTAATTAGAAATGAAAATTACAAACTCCAAGCTTTCACTGATGACTTAGTGTTTATATTAGAAGAACCCATAGAAACTGGCCTTAAATTGATAAAGAAAATTGAGGAATACAGAGAGGTGGTAGGGATGAAAATAAAGACAAAACCAAGATATTAGTTAAAAATCTCACCAACAAACAGAAAAAGGAATTGACAAAGAAAATTGACCTACAGATAGAAAAAAAAAGGTTAAATACCTTGGTATTTTCTTAACAGCTAGGTGTGGGGCAATCAAAGAGGACAACTATACAAAGCTGATGCAACAAATTAAAATAGATTTGGAAAGGTGGAAGAATGTACAGTTATCGATGATAGGGAGAATTGCAGTGGTGAAAATGAACATACTATCAAAACTACTCTTTCTATTTCAAACCATACCAGTAAAATTAGAAAAGAATTTTTTTCATGAACTAAATAAAATGACTCTGCAATATATTTGGCAAGGGAAAAAATCAAGAATAAAATTGAAAGCATTACAGGATTCTAGGAATAATGGTGGTTTTGGGTTCCCAGACTGGGAATTATATTACCAGGCTGCAGCTCTCACCTGGCTAAAAGACTGGGTAAACTTGAATAAGAGAAGTGTCAGACCCTCAAATTGCATTTCGTTCAGGGCTGACATAAGAAGAAGGGGGAGCATCTGGCAAGAGACTGTTTGACATTTCACCTAGTGATCCCCTAGGAGATGAGAGGGGAGGGGGGAACTCCTGTGAGCTTAGATAGCAGAGAGCAGTAGAATGATTTAGAAGATGGCCAATCAGAATAGGAGAGCAAGCCAGGAAGGGAGGGAGTTTGGGGGCAAAAGTCTATTCCTGGCTACAATGAGTCTAGGAGAGAATGCTGTTCTAATAAATCAATGATTTTTTTCATCAAAGATGTGGCTGAGATGCGATTTATTTTAGACAGTTTCGAACCTTGACAAGAAGACTATTATTACAAGAAGGACACGATTTACAATTTGGCTGGCATACCTTTCTCTGGTATGGCAGAAATATGGTACACAAATATTTCCAGAGGCATTATGTGAGGAATGTGTTACTTAACATTTGGGAAAAAATTAAAATACAACACTATAGGGAAATACCAGTCTGGCTCTCTCCAATGGAGAAAATAATATATCCAAATCTTATAAATTGGGGGAAAATTGCATGTTACAAGGACATTTTAGATGAAAGGGGGATCTTAAATCCAGACAACAATTGCAGAAACAGGGGTTGGGCTTATCTCGCCTGGACTACTGCAATGCTCTCTACATGGGGCTCCCCTTGGGGTGCACCCGGAGGCTCCAACTGGTGCAGAATGCAGCCGCGCGGGGGATTATGGGAGCGACGGGGCGCTCCCATGTGACACCTCTCCTGCATGAGCTGCATTGGTTGCCGGTAGACTTCCGGGTGCATTTCAAGGTGTTGGTAATCACCTTTAAAGCGCTCCATGGCTTAGGGCCAGGGTACTTACGGGACCGCCTTCTGCCGCCAATTGCCTCCCACCGGCCGGTTCGCTCCCACAGAGAGGGCCTCCTCAGGGTGCCGTCAGCCAGACAATGCCGGCTGGCGACCCCCAGGGGGAGAGCGTTCTCTGTGGCAGCCCCTACCCTCTGGAACGATCTTCCTCCAGAATTGAGAACGATCTCCGACCTCCGGACTTTTCGTCGGGCCCTGAAAACCTATCTTTTTCAGCTTGCCGGTTTAGCCTGATCCCTGTTAAATTTTAAATTTTTAGAGTTTTTAGAGTTGTTGTATTTTAATATCTATTTGTTTTTAATTTTTCAGCCAAATTTATATTTGTTTTATAATATTTTAACTTTTGTGTATTGGTTTTTTACTTGGCTGTCCACCGCCCTGAGTCCATAAGGAGAAGGGCGGTATATAAGTCTAATAAATAAATAAATAATAAATAAATCTCGGTGGCCGTATTTGCAGATCCAAGCAAGGCATGAAAAAGATGTTAAATTATGGGGTGCAAACAAAAAACAAACAGCACTGGACAAAATATTAATGGGGACGGATGAAAAATTGATTTTAAAATATATATAATTATTTACTGAACTACAAAATGGAGGAAGAAATAGTTAAAGAAACAATGATTGCCTAGGCAAGGAATTTCGGATACAACATAGAATTAGAAAAATGGTTAAAAATTTGGGAGAGAAACTACAAACTGACGATGGCTGCGGCATATAAAGAAAACCTTTACAAAATGTTTTACAGGTGGCACTTGCCACCAGCAAGATTGGCCAAAATGTATAAGAACTCCTCCGCCAATTGTTGGAAAAGCAACCAGACTCCAGGATCATATTACCACATGTGGTGGACATGTAAGAAAGCAAGGAGTTACTGGGAGAAAATTCATAAATGGCTAGAAATGATAACTGAGCAACATATTGAGTTCAAACCAGAAACGTGTCTCTTAGGTATATTGTCGGAAAGTTATGACAAAGCAACTATCTACTTAGTGTTACATATATTAACAGCAGCTAGAATTACATATGCTAAAATATTGGAAAAATGTGAACACTCCACCGGATGATGACATAATTAGGAAAAATTGGGATTGTGCAGAAATGGACAGATTAACTTTAAAAATTAAAGATAAAGACGACTCGAAATATTACAGGACATGGAATAAATTTTATGAATGGATAGAGACAAGAGGCAGAAATGAGAGGGAAGTTTATGAATGTCAGTACAACAAGGATGTATAAAACTATGGATATAATATGGAGAAATTTGTAAATAAGCTAATGTAAGTAGAAATTTAGTTGAAGTTTTCTTTTTGTTGTTGTTGTTGTATTGTTGCAATTACTGTTAAAATAGTACAGTTATAGTTATTAGCATGTCTGCTGGACAAGATCGCTCAGATTCGGGACGGCTTGGCCTCCGACTGGTCAGACGGTGGGGAGGCGGCGGGTCTTGTCATCTGGGAGGAGTTCGATCCTGTCACCCCAGAGAAAGTGGATAGGATCATGGGGAAACTGAATGCAACCACGTGTATACTGGAACTGTGCCCCTCCTGGCTGGTTTATTCGGCTCGAGAGGTGTCATGTGATTGGATCCAGGCAGTGATAACTGCTTCATTGGGTGAAGGAAGCTTTCCTTCCGCCTTGAAGGAGGCGGTGATTAGGCCCCTCCTCAAGAAAACTGCCTTGGACCCAGCTGTTCTGAATAACTTCCATCCGGTCTCCAACCTTGGCTTTCTTGTGAAGGTTGTTGAGAGCATGGTGGCACATCAGTTCCCAATGGCCCTGGATGAAGTGGAATAACTTGATCCGTACCAATCGGGTTTCAGGCCCAGCTACAGCACGGAGACAGCATTGGTCGTGCCGGTGGATGATCTCTGGAGGGCCCGGGACAGAGGTCATTCCTCTGTTCTGGTCCTATTAGATCTTTCGGCGGCTTTGGATACCATCGACCATGGTATCTTGCTGCGACGTCTCAAGGCATTAGGAGTGGGAGGCACTGTTTTGCAGTGGTTCTCCTCCTACCTCTCGGGTCGTACGCAAGCAGTGTTGGCAGGGGAGCAGAGTTTGGCCATGAGGCCCCTTACTTGTGGGGTGCCCCAGGGGTCGGTCCTCTCGCCTCTTCTGTTCAACATTTATATGAAGCCACTAGGTGAGATCATCCGTGGTTTCGGGGTGAGGTATCATCAGTACGCTGATGATACCCAGCTTTTTATATCCACCCCAAACCAGCCCAGTGATGCCCTCGACGTGATGTCCCAGTGCCTGGAAGCAGCACGGGTCTGGATGGGGAGGAACAGGCTTCGGCTCAACCCTGCCAAGACCGAGTGGCTGTGGGTACCGGCATCCCGGTCCGATCTAGAGGTCCCATCTTTGTCTATAGGTGTTACCCCTGGTAGACAGGGCACGCAACTTGGGTGTCCTCCTGGACTCATGGTTGAGTTTAGAAGATCATATAACAGCCGTGACCAGGGGGGCGTTTGCCCAGGTCCGCCTGGTGCGCCCTTATTTGGACTGGGATGCCCTACGCACAGTTATTCATGCGCTAGTCACCTCCCATATTGACTACTGCAACACTCTCTACCTAGGGCTGCCCTTGAGGACCATCCAGAGGCTTCAGCTGGTACAGAATGCAGCTGCACAGGTTGTGATGGGTGGTTCCCGATACGCCCATGTTACACCTCTCCTGCACAACTTGCATTGGTTGCCAGTTGCCCTCTGGGTGAGATTCAAGGTGCTGGTGATGACCTATAAAGCCCTACATGGCTTAGGTCCAGGATATTTGTCGGACCATCTGCAACCAGCAACAGCTCCCCATCACCCGGTGCATTCTCACAGGGAGGGCCTACTCAGGGTGCCATCGACCCCTAGAAGCAGAGCTTTCTCTGTGGGTGCTCCCACCCTCTGGAATCAACTTCCTCTGGGGCTCCGGTTGGCCCTTGACCTCCGCACCTTCCGGCCACGATTTAAAGACATGGTTATTCAGCCTGGACTGGGGGGGGGGGGGAGTTAACATGTATTTTAACACGCTTTTATTGGATATTTTATTGTTGTGAGCCACCCTAAGTCCTGCGGAGATAGGGTGGCATATAAATTAAATAAAATAAATAAATAATGTAAATGTTATTTATCATTGATCTCTCTCTGGTTGTACTTTATTTGCATTGTTATCCTGACATGGCACTGTCTTTTCAATAAAAGAAAAGAAAAGAAAAGAAAAGAAAAGAAAAAGAAAGAAAGAAATGTAATGCATATTTGGATTGTACTTTATGTAAAGGATCAAAAGCTAAAATGTATCCTGTAAGTAAGAAAAGTGCTAGAACTACAAACAGGATATTACAATTAGTTCATGCTGATCTAATTGGTCCTATGACACCCACTTTAGGAGGTGTGAGATACGCATTAGTCATAGTTGACTATTACAGTAGATATGGATCTTAACTAAACCTGTATCGGTAGAAAAATACAAGAAATGTTAAAGAGTTCAGATTATCAGCTGTACAGCTTTAAATGGGAGGAGTGTCAGAGTATGTTGACTTAATAGCTGTAAGCTGATGTAAGGTTGTAAGCAGAGGCAACTGAAAGCTGAAGCATTGGGAATGAGGCAGCAGAGTTACTGCCGCTTTAAGAAGCTGGGTAAGAAGCTGTCTATATAAGGGAAGCCATTAGAGGGCATCTCCCTTCTCCTCATGTTCTCTCTCCTGTATCTCATTGCTCTCCTTGTGTCAGTAGCTGTATGATAAGGTATTTAACCACGTATATGTCTGTAAATATATAGCTATATATAAACCACTGTTAATTATCTAAAGGCTGTGTGTTTTTGAGGCTTTTTTGAGGCCGTTTTTTCTGAAAAAAATGGGCCGAAAAAAGGCCTGGAAAAGGCCAAAAAAAGCCCCCAAAATGGGGTGTGCTGAGGCAAAAAAACAGCTGGCGGGTGGGCAGGGCTTCAGCAATATTCAGTCTATAAGATGCACAGACATTTTCACCCCCTTTTGGGAGACAAAAAAGTGCATCTTATAGTCCGAAAAATACGGTAATTCACAAGAGGTAAATAAAGAGGGGTTTTTTATGACAAGGAATCTGTTTCTTGCTTCTGCTAAGGCTGGGTCAGAACAGGCTCCAGGGCTGACACCCCCCTCGCCAGGCATGGCAAGGCTTCCTGCCCCCCTTTATCGATGCAATTTGGGGGCGGCAGGTGGGGAAGGGTGGGGTGGGGAAGGCTATTTCCGACTCCTGGACGCATTCCCTCTCTTCTCCCTGCTCCTCCTCTTTGCCCCGTGCGGGCCGCTCCATTGCCCATTTCTCCATTGCAGCACAGTGCCCAGGATCCACTTTGGTAGCGGGGGTGGGGTGGGTTAATAATTTGCCAAAAGGGGCGTTGGTCCTACCTGAGACGCTCCTTCTCGGGATGTTGGAAACAGCAGTCAGGAATGGGTTAACTCCCTCTGTCTTTAGCTGGATGGAGTCTGCAATATGCTAAAACCATGCCCCTTCCTGTTGCCTCCCAGCTTTTGACGAAGGTGTTGCTGTAGACTGACGTGTAAATCTGTAAATAAAACACAACAGCCCTCTCTGTCCCCCCCCCCAGGATTGGACACCAAACCAGGTGGGGATGACTGCTGTTTCCAACATCCCGAGAAGGAGCGTCTCAGGTAGGACCAACGCCCCTTCTCCATAACAGTTGGAAACAGCAGTCAGGAATGGGACATACCCAAGCTGGCTGTCCTATTGGGAGGGTGTCATCCGGTCCTGCTCTCCCCACCCGATGATAACTCTTTGAAGAACCCGCCTGCCAAAAGCCGCCTCCGCTGAGGCGTAAGAATTGATCTTATAGTGGCGGATAAATGGGGATGGGGACGCCCAAGTCGCAGCCCAGCAGACCTCCTCTAGAGATGCCTGCGTAGCCCAAGCGGCTGAAGTGGCCGCGGTCTGAGTAGAATGGGCCGTGATGTGTCTGTGGACCGGTAACGCATGTGACTCATAAGCCATAGCAATGCATGCTCTAATCTATCTCCCCAAGGTGGAAGATGAAACCTTGCACCCCAACATGACAGGTTGGAAAGAAATGAAAAGAGATTCTGTTTTCCTTATGGGAGTGGTTCTCCTCACATAGAGGCAGAGAGCCCTCAGCACACCTAAAGTATGCCACCTATGTTCTAAACGGTGAACATTTATGTGAAGCCGCTGGGTGAGATCATCCGTGGTTTTGGGGTGAAGTATCATCAGTATGCTGATGATACTCAGCTGTACATCTCCACCCCAGACCACCCCAACGATGCCCTCGAAGTGATGTCCCGGTGCCTGGAGGCCGTACGGATCTGGATGGGGAGGAACAGGCTCAGGCTCAACCCATCCAAGACCGAGTGGCTGTGGTTTCCAACATCCTGATATAGTCAGTTGACGCCATCTCTGACTATTGGGGGCGAGTCATTGTCCCCCACAGATAGGGCTCGCAACTTGGGCGTCCTCCTGGACTCGCAGCTGTCTTTAGAAGGGCATATGACGGCCGTGGCCGGGAGGAGTTTTTATCAGGTTCGCCTGATTCGCCAGTTGCATCCCTTTCTGGATCGGGATTCGTTACGCACGGTCACTCACGCCCTCGTCACCTCACGCCTGGACTACTGTAATGCTCTCTACATGGGGCTCCCCTTGAGGAACACCCGGAGGCTCCAACTGGTCCAGAATGCGGCTGCGCGGGTGGTGATGGGAGCGACGTGGCGCTCCCATGTGACTCCACTCCTGCGCGAGCTGCACTGGCTTCCAGTGGTCTTCCGGGTGCGCTTCAAGGTTCTGGTTACTATCTTCAAAGCGCTCCATGGCTTGGGACCAGGGTATCTTCGGGACCGCCTTCTGCCACCAATAGCCTCTCACCGACCAGTCCGTTCCCACAGAGAGGGGCTCCTCAGGGTGCCATCAGTCAAACAGTGTCAACTGGCGGCCCCCAGGGGGAGAGCCTTCTCTGTGGGGGCACCGGCCATCTGGAACGAGCTCCCCCCTGAGATAAGGAGGATACAGGACCTACATACCTTCCGCCAGGCTCTGAAAACGTTCCTATTTTATCAGGCTGGCCTGGCTTAAACCTCCCTTTATAAATGGGTTTTATATTGGGTTTTAAATGTTTTTAAAATTGGATTTTAATTATTTCAGCCTAATTGTATAATTTATTTAAAATTTTTAACTTTTGTATTATATTGTATTTTTAATTGGCTGTTCACCGCCCTGAGTCCCTTCGGGGAGTAGGGCAGTATATAAATCTGAATAAACTCAATAAACTCAAACTCAACTGGTTCATGACAAAAGTTGGGAAGCACCAGTTCCTGAGCCCTATGGAACCATGTATTAATCTTTGGAATGAAGGTGGGATCCAGGCGTAAAATCACTCTGTCAGAATGGAAAACACAGAGGACCTGCCTGATGGAAAGGGCCGCCATTTCTGATATACACCTGGCTGAAGTTATGGCCACCAGGAATTCCACCTTATAATATAACAGGTGAAGACTGGCCTCCCTCAGCGGCTCAAGTGGCTAGTTGAGGGAATTTAAGACGTTAGTCAAGTTCCATGTGAGGAATCGATGCAGTACCAGGGGCCTAAGGTTCGTGGCACCCCTGAGGAATTTTCTAAGCACAGGGTGTTGAGATAAGGAGTCCTTAGACCCACATGTCAAAACAGAAGACAGGGCAGCCACCTGTTGTCGCAGGGTGTTGGGGACCAAGCCCCTATCCAACCCGTCCTGTAGAAAGTCCAAAATGTTAGCAATAGAAGTCTCAGTAGAGACCAGACCTTTTCTTGTGCACCAGCAGCAAAAAGCCTGCCAGGTGGCATCATAAATAGAGTTAGTGGAGTCTCTCCGTGAAGCTTGGATCATTTTGATGACCTTGGAGGAAAAATTGTCCCCACTCAGCAGGCACCGCTCAAGCGCCAGGCAATCAACTGGAACCACTGAGGGTCTGGGTGGACCAGCGGCCCCTGGCTGAGGGACACCTTGCACCGAGGGATCCTCCAAGGTCGAGCCACTGATAGTGCCACCAGATCTGCAAACCAGGGCCATCTGGGCCAATGCGGTGCTAGAAGTATAAGCTTCGACTCCTCCTCCAGAAGTTTCCGGATGACCTTGGAAATCAATGGAAGAGGAGGGAAGGCATAGAGCAGACTGGACGGCCACGGACTGCAAAGGGCATCCACTGCCTCTGCCTTCGGTGTCAGAAATCTGGTGAAGAATCTCAGTACTTGATGGTTGTCCTGTGAGGCAAATAGGTTGACCGTCGGAAGACCGAACCAGTCCGACAATTCCTGAAAAAGGGGCAGGTGCAGGCGCCACTCCATGTGGTCGACTGGTGTTCGGCTGAGCCAGTCCGCCTGCACATTCGCCACCCCTGAGATATGAGGTGCTCGAATGGAGTGTAGATAGGCCTCTGCCCAAAGACCCAGTCATTTGGCCTCTCTCATAAGCGGTCTGGACTAGGTTCCTCCTAGGCGATTTACATGTGCCTTGGCGGTCACATTGTCTGTCAAAATCAGAATGCCCTTGTCTACCACAATGTCTTTGAGCTTCCTTAGGGCTAGATGTATGGCCCGGAGCTCCAACCAATTTATGTTGTGTCTCAGATCTGTCTGAGACCACTGTCCCTGGACCATGTGAGGTCCGAGCGGAGTTCCCCAGCCCAGAAGGCTGGTGTCGGTAGTTTGAATCAGTCGACGAGGTTCCCTTTTCACCAGAAGCCGAAGTGAAAACACTTTAAATGGTTTTAAAAATCAGCATTTGACTTGGAACCATGAGGGGTTATAATATAGGACATGTACCCAAATACACACTGAAGTTTAGCACTACAGTACTGTATTCAGATTGTTACACACCTATACTGCTGTGTTGAAAAAGCAGTATCTGCATTATTAGAGAGATAACTGGTACAGTACAAACAATACTTGAAACCAAAATCTGTTTGATAAATCATCCTCAAAATTATACAAGGAACGTTTTAAATTTAGTTCATAGTTTTATGCAAAAATGGAAATAACTATTGGCTTACAAAAGAACACTTCACTTATTGTAGAAAGGACATGGGTTCTTCAGAATGGTGGATCTATCAGCAGTAATGAGCTTGAAGGACTAATAATACTCAAAGATGAAGTAAACAGTTATTCCCCTACCACTTACAATCTCTTCTCTGTTGATAACTCATGTCAATTTCTTATTATAGCAACTAATGGACTTCGGGAAGTTTTGGATAAAAGTAAGTTTGTACTATTAACTTTGTTTTCTGCTTATTTAGCAAAATATCAACATTCCCAATTGATAAAAAATTGTATACACAAAGCTTCAAAGTTATCTTTGGAAGATCAATTCTATTCATGGTATATGAATCATGATTGTTTCCTTAATCAGATTTAGGTAATGAAGAGGAAACTGAATCAAGTTTTCAGTTGAGGTTCCCAATTAACAATGGAAAAGAGAAAGTAGCAATCCAGTCATGTTGTTGTACTATTTCTACAGAAGGGTAACTATCAGGAAATTCTTTAGAAACATCATTTAGTGTTGCTACATCTTCAAAAGAAAACACTCCAGTAGGCACCAAAGTAGTTCAAAAAGAAAATAACAAAAATGCAGAGGAACTTGGTATCTAGTCATGATTTTTTTACAGATATCTGAAAATTCAGAAACAGATTCTAGGATATTTTATAATCTTGCAGCAAAGTATATTACTAAACACCTACCGTAGTAAAAGCTGCTCATAAAGCAAGTTCTAGAAATGTTTCTGTTCTGCTAGCTCTCTTAAATGGATGTGATAATATACCCAATTTTATTTAGCACGGATGTGCTTATGGGGAAAAACTGAGTAAGAAACTCTGACATAATATACAAAAATAAACACTTGTTTAAAAAGAATGCTTACTATCAATTCCTTTTTATACCACTTTATTCAAACCTGAGCACCTCAATATAAAACTAAACATTGATGAATTGACATTTTCTTTGCTAAGCCCAAATTACTGAAAATTTACATCTGCACATGTAAGTTTTTGCTAGCAGTTCAACATTTAAATAGATTAAATGATCTTTTCTGATACTTTGTAGTTTTCATATAATGAAAATAAAGAATTAGTGCAATATACTCAACAGATCAAAATAAAATGGACTTGGGAAAACAGTGTTGCAGAATTCATTACAGACAGATAGTAGTACTTATGTTACAGGTACAGTAGCATCATTTATTACTATACTATCCATGAAGGAAGAACTTAATCCCCCTTGCAATCTCAGGAAAATGAAATGTTAGCTCTTTGAAGTAACTGTACACATTATATACTTTTAAGCACCTCTTAAACAGTACAGAGTATTAAACAGATGTAGACTACAGTGCAGTACCCTATTTACAGTACATTAACATCCCAATTTAAAATCAAGTTGAATGTACGTAATTGTTAGTGCCCTGACCAATTTTATCCTTAGGGAAAAGGTAATTGTGTTAATGGTCAACACTGATAAAAATCAAAATCAGCTACCTAGTTTTTGTAACATGTCGCAAGAGGAAAGGAAAGATGTTTTGCTGCATCAGAAGTTCAATTCATTTGGTTATGACAATTTAAAAGCAGGAAAAAATCAGTGAAGCTTGACTTTAATTTTAAACTGTTTTGACAAATTTATATAGTGTAACAACTAAAAACTAATTGTTCTGCAAGCATGGGATCAATAAAATTGCTAATGTACATATTTCACTTAAATTATGAAACTGTGGAATGTATATTTAAATGGTAATTACCCACACATTTTGCATGAATACTGAGAATAAGCTTACAGGAAATTCAGAAGGTATGTTAGTCTCTTTTTTTGCCATACCACAAATGGAGAAGCCAAATTCTATTCATTACACTTTAACAGTAACCAATATCCAACACTTGAGGAACTAACTGGTTAGTGGCAGATTCATGGAGTAGGTTCAGTCTTTATTCCTAATAACATGTGATCCAGTTATAAACCTCTCAACTGAAGCAGGTTTATCCAACTTCCTTCCCCAATCCATCCCATTGTTGAAACGTAACAGCCAGTGATACATGCATGTCATTAAAAATTAGGACAAAATCATTCTGTATTAGAAACAACTATTTCATAAGTTTCCTTGTTTTTGGAAGCTGTATTGGGCCAGGTTAAACAGTCCAAATTATTCCATTGTTATTAACAAGTTAGAGGAAGCGGAATTATATTCAAGACAGTTTAAAGCAGCTGAAAGTTTAGTTGCTACAACACTGACTCTTAGTTGGTTGTGTTGGTTCAGTAAGATCTACTCCTCCTCTTCCTCTACTAGAGTTAGCTCCTACAATCTGTGGTTCATTCTTCGGCAACTTTTTAGCTATAAAAAAATAGTAAAAATAGCATTTTTTTAAAAAAAAAGCATTTCCTGTGTATATTCATAGCTAACAGAACTGTACACCATATTCAGCATAGTTGAATATAAGTACATAATTGCATTTTTTCTGGCTAACCTTCCACATAATTGATGAGGTTCACCTGGTCCTCACATAGTGCTTATGGAGTATGCCTTGTTTTAACTTGGCTCTACCAAGTTAAAACAGCTACCTCCAATAACTATGCTATATATTTCACACCATATTTATTTTTATAGGAAGCACACATGAATTTCTTCTTCAAAATTTTCTTTAAAATCCTTGTAGTCTGTGTTTACAACAATAAACTTTACTTATAATAGGTATAGAACAGTGCTTAAAACCACTGAAAGAGATCTGAGATGATCTGGAATCTAAATATCATTCAGACAACATCAAGGTGGCAGTGATCCTGAAAGATTATGGAGCTACTTCAAAATGGCTTGCCTGTGTATAGCTTAAATTTGCCTATTATGGTTCACTGTGACTTGTTGAAAAAACTATGTTGAAAAAAAATCATGGCTTAGCACAATGTGTTCAATGAGTCAATATTTCTGTATAAACTGCTGAGATCCCTGAAAACATAAATACTGCAAAATTGGAAAATAAATTAATACAGTTTCATGGTAACAAAATAATAAAGCATGCTTGGTTTAAATCCCATTCAAATTAATTTCATTGCTTCATAAATTCTTAACTTTCAGGGTTACTTTTAGTTCTAATTTTCTAACTCTAAATAATATAGGATTGTGCTGTTTTTGAAGTATAGACAGCAAAACATAAAAGACAGCTCAGTACTGAAGACTACTGAGGGCAAGTTTTAAAGTAAACACTTTGCTGGAATGCTTTCCAACAGAGCCTTCAATCAACTGAACAAAATACAGTAAACATTACCAGAATGAGTTGAACTTGTCACATTCAGTAAAAACTGAGCTAACATGTATTCTCAGATATTGGAATTAAATATAACTTTGGATTTGGGCTTAGTTTCGAGCCAGTTCAAGTACAACTAATGAATAAGTTACACCAAATTAAGGCTTTACTTTAGGCCTCATTCTACATACAGCTAAGCTTGAATTCCATTACACATGTATAACAGCCTTCAGATCTAACTTTTTTAATACATTAATCATGTGCTCTATCTAACAAATCTAAATTTTCCTCAACTTATCATGATTTATGGGGCCATAAACTACCACTCATATAGCATTATGAGAAAATACTGTACTTTTTACCTAGAAATGGTTCCTGGAGGAGTTGCGGGTTTTGAAAAGGTTTAACAGATGCTGAGAGCATTGCTGGAAGAAAACAAAGGATGACACCAACCAGACACAACTTAAGAGCCGCTATCAAGGCCTATATCATGGTGGTAAGAGCGGCGAAACAGCATTATTCTCCACTTTTATTGTGTCTGTAGAGTGTTGCCCAGCGGCCCTGTTCCAGTTCACACAATCCTTCCTGGGATGGGAGGGCTCGTGCGATCATCTTCAGGGCCATGCGGAGGAATTTATTCAACATCTGACGGACAAAGTCACTCATATTTATTCTCAGTTTGAACCCATGCATAAAGCAGATCCATGTGAGATGCCCGGGGAGAGGTCTGTTTCCATCTAGAAACAGTTTGACCCTGTTGGTCCTGATGAAGTGAACAGGGTCCTCGATGCTGTCAGTGCCACCACCTGCCAGTTAGATCCTTTTGCCTCCTAGATGGTGAAAGCCTCCAGGACAGTGACTAGCAAGTGGGTTCAAGCAGTGAGTAATACATCACTTCAGGAAGGGATGTTTATAGGGCCTTTTAAGGAGGCCCTGGTTTGCCCCCTCCTCAAAAATCTATCAGTTGATCCCACCTACCTGGACAACTTCTGTGCAGTTTCCAATCTTCCCTTTTTAGGGAAGATTGTGGAAAAGGTGGTGGTCTGGCAGCTTCAGAGGGTCCTGGATGAAATGGATTATCTGGACCCCTTTCAGTCAGGATTCAGGCCCAGTTATGGGACAGAAACAGCATTGGTCACACTTGTTGATGACCTCTAGCAAGAGTGGGATGCAAGTAGTGCAACCATCCTCACTCTCGACCTCTCAGCGGCCTTCGATACCATTAGCCATGGTATCCTTTTGGGCTGGTTACAGAGGCTGGGGCTGGGCAGCAATGTCTTGTGCTGGTTTGGCTCCTTTCTCCAAGGCCAGTCCCAATCGGTGTTAATACAGAATGAGAGATCTATCCCACGGCCACTGTTCTGTGACATGCTGCAGTTGTCAGTACTCTCTGCACTCCTCTTTACCATCTACATGAAGCCTCTGGGTGAGATCATCCATCACCATGGGTTGAGGTATCATCAGTATGCTGATGATACTCAGCTCTATATCTCCACTCTTGGTGACCCAAGTGATGCTGTGGCTGCTCTCTCGCACTGCCTGGAGGCTGTGGGGGCCTGAATGGGGGACAACAGATTTCGGCTGAACCCTGGCAAGACCAAGTGGCTTTGGGTGCATGAAGTTCCAAGACTAGCATCTTTATTTTTTTTTCTTTAATAATTTTTATTATTATTTTTCTTTAAAAACAAAACAGAAACAAACACAAAACATAATTTTCCATTTTACAACAGTTTCACATCGGTCTTCTTTTAAAATTCACGTTTTTCCCCTCCCCACCTTTACATATATTTATATTTGTGGTTCCCTTGTTCCTTATTTATGTATATATTTCTTTATCCGTTATACATATTATTGTATCTATATATTTACTTTACATATATTATCTGTTTAGTGGCATATTAGTAATCCTTCTTACTTACTGTTCCTGATCCCAGCTGCCGTTATAATATGTAAAATTAAATATTGTATTTCTTTGGTATAGTTTCTGGAGAGTATTAACAATAAAAATAGTTCCGGTTTCCAGTCTATATGGTGTTCAGTTATCTCTTCAAGCTACTTTTTGATTTTAGTCCAATATTTTTTTGCAGATGCACACATCCACCATAAATGATAATATGTTCCATAAGATTTCTTACATTTCCAGCAAATCGGTGATGTATTTGGAAACATCTTGGCGAGTCTCGCCGGCAGGTGATGCCATCTATAAAACATCTTGTACTGATTTTCCTTGTACACCGCTGACATGGTCAATTTCACATTTGTTTCCCACAATTTATCCCATTTCTCCAGTTCTATACTGTACCCAAGATTTTTTGCCCAGATTATCGTCTCTTTGACCACCTCATCTTCCATTTTATATCTCAATAAATATTTGTATACAGGTGAAACTCGAAAAATTAGAATATAATGCAAAAGTTCATTTATTTCAGTAATGCAACTTAAAACGTGAAACTAATATATGAGATAGACTCATTATATGCAAAACGAGATAGTTCAAGCCTTGATTTGTCATACTTTTGATGATTATGGCTTACAGCTCATGAAAACCCCAAATTCACAATCTCAGAAAATTAGAATATTACATGAAATCAATAAAACAAGGATTGTACATAGAACAATATCGGACCTCGGAAAAGTATAAGCATGCATATGTACTCAGTACTTGATTTGGGCCCCTTTTGCATCAATTACTGCCTCAATGCAGTGTGGCATGGATGCTATCAGCCTGTGGCACTGCTGAGGTGTTATGGAAGACCAGGATGCTTCAATAGCGGCCTTCAGCTCTTCTGAACTGTTCGGTCTCCTGTCTCTCATCTTTCTCTTGGCAATGCCCCATAGATTCTCTATGGGGTTCAGGTCAGGCGAGTTTGCTGGCCAATCAAGCACAGTAATCCCATGGTCATTGTACCAGGTTTTGGTACTTTTGGCAGTGTGGGCAGGTGCCAGGTCCTGCTGGAAAATGAAGTCAGCATCCCCATAAAGCTCGTCTGTGGAAGGAAGTATGAAGTGCTCCAAAATCTCCTGGTAGATGGCTGCGTTGACCCTGGACTTAATGAAGCAGAGTAGACCAACACCAGCAGATGACATGGCTCCCCAAATCAACACAGACTGTGGAAACTTCACACTGGACTTCAAGCATCTTGCAGTGTGTGCCTCTCCAGTCTTCCTCCAGACTCTGGGTCCTTGGTTTCCAAATGAGATGCAAAAGTTGCTCTCATCAGAAAAGAGGACTTTGGACCACTGAGCAACAGACCAGTTCTTTTTTTCTTTAGCACAGGTAAGACACTTCTGACGGTGTTGTTCAGGAGCGGCTTGACAAGAGGAATATAACATTTGAAGCCCATGTCCAGGATCTCTGTGTGTGGTGGCTCTTGATGCACTGACTCCAGCCTCAGTCCACTCCTTGTCAAAGTCCCCAACACTTTTGAATGGTCTTTTCCTGACAAACCTCTCCAGGTTGCGGTCATCCCTGCTGCTTGTGCACCTTTTTCTTCCACACTTTTCCCTTCCACATAACTTTCTATTAATGTGCTTTGATACAGCACTTTGGGAACATCCAACTTCTTTTGCAATTACCTTTTGAGGCTTTCCCTCCTTATGGAGGGTGTCAATGACGGTTTTCTGCACTACTGTCAGGTCAGCAGTCTTTCCCATGATTGTGATTCCTACTGAACCAGACTGAGAGACCATTTAAAGGCTCCGGAACCCTTTGCAGGTGTTATGGCTTAATTAGCTGATTAGAGTGGGACCCTTTGAGCCTAGAATATTGAACCTTTTCACAATATTCTAATTTTCTGAGATTGTGAATTTGGGGTTTTCATGAGCTGTAAGCCATAATCATCAAAATTATGACAAATCAAGGCTTGAACTATCTCGCTTTGCATGTAATGAGTCTATCTCATATATTAGTTTCACCTTTTAAGTTGTATTACTGAAATAAATGAACTTTTGCACGATATTCTAATTTTTCGAGTTTCACCTATATTTTGCTAATTAGTTTTTTCTTCCATGCCCTGTAAAATTCTATCTAATTCCTGCTCCTCATTTTGAAATTCGTATAGTTTTATATCCTTTCTATATTTGGACTGAATTTGCGTGTATGTCCATCTGTCTATATCTATACCCAGGTCTTCTAATTCTTGTTTGGTTTTCAAATTTCCCTGTTCCTTTATCAAATCTTTATAACTTATTACTTTATGTCTGTTAAATTTGGATATTTCAGTGCTTCCATTTTGGACAACCAATTTAGAATTTTTGTATAGTGATTTTTTTATTATTTTTTGCCAGGTCTGTAATAAGGCACTCCTAATTATGTGTCTTTGGAAAGAACTGTGTGATTTTATGTTTTTCATCCGATAGAAATGCATGCCATCCCAATTGTAGATCGTGGCCTTCTATGGCCAAGACCCTATTTTTTAGTTCAATCCAATCTTTAAACCAAATTAATGCTGCTGCCTGATAAGGTATCTCCCACTCTGGTAATGCAAAGCCTTCTTTGTTTTTGGTGTCCTGCAATAGTTTTAATTTGATCCTAGGTTTTTTCCCTTGCCAAATATATTATGTGGTTAATTTATTTAGGTCTTCAAAAATGTTTTCCCTGGCTTTATTGGTATAACTTGGAATAAGTATAATATTCTCGGTAATATGTTCATTTTGATAGATGCAATCCTCCCAATAAGTGACAATTGTAAATTTTTCCAGTTTTCTAAATCTTTTTTTATTTGTTGTAATCGTTTGTCATAATTATCTTCCTTAATTGATGAACATTTGGCCATTAGCCAAATTCCTAGATATTTTCTTAGTTACTTGCATAGTTGTTTTTTCTTCCAATTCGCTCTCTTGCTTTTTTGTGAGATTTTTTGTTATTATTTTTGTTAATTTTAAGCCCTGCTGCCTTGCCAAATTCTTCTACTTTATGAATTAATTTAGGTCCAGATTCTAATGGTTCTTCTAATATGAATACTAAGTCATCTGTAAATGCTTGGACTTTGTACTCTTCTTTTTTGATTTTTAAGCCTTTTATATCTTGATGCTCTCTAATTTTTATCAGAAGTGTCTCTAGGGTTAGGATGAATGGAAGAGGAGAAAGTGGGCATCCTTGTCTTACTCCTTTTGTTATGTCAATTTTTTTTTGTAATGTCATCATTCAATATTACTTTGGCTGTTTGATTAGTATAGATTTTTTCTACCATCTTTTCAAATTCCCCCCCAAATTTCATAATTTTTAGTTGCATAACAATAAATTTCCAATTTAAATTGTCAAATGCTTTTTGAGCATCTAGGAAAACCAGTGCAGCTTGTTTTTCAGGATGTGCTTCATAATACTCTAGTGTTTTCATTGTAATCCTCATATTGTTTTTTATCTGTCGTCCTGTTAAGAAGCCATTTTGGTCTGAGTGGATGCGTTTGTTCAAGATTCTTTTAATTCTTTCTGATATTGTTGATGTGAATATGTTATAGTCCGTATTTAATAGTGAAATGGGTCTATAGTTTTTGATTTGTTGATGATTTGTGTCCTCTTTTGGAATAAGGGTAATAAATGCTTATGTCTATGTTATTGGTAATTTGGCCTCATCAAGAGCTTCATTAAATATTTCTAATATTATCCATTCTAATGTTTCTTGTGTATTTTTGTATAACTCGACAGGGATTCCGTCTGGGCCTGGTGATTTGTTATTTTTTTGTTTTTTCAATGCAACCTCTAATTCTGTTGTGATTATTGGCCCATTTAGCATCTCTCTTTGCTCTTCTGTGATTTTATTCATATTCACTGTCTCTATATATTGTTTGATTTTATCCTCTGCTATATCATCCTGAGAATATAGCTTTGTAAAGAATTTTTGTATTATTTTTTCTTCCCTTCTGTACTGTATCACCCCTCTTTCATCTTGTAATTGATGTATTATTCTTTTTCCTTTTTGTGTGTGTGCGTTTATGTGCTAACCAACATCGTTCACGTGCTCAAAAAAAATTTGTTTTGCCAACTTAATTTTCTGTGCCATTTCTTCTTGTGCAGTCGGATTAAATTTGTGTTTTATAAAGTCTCTTTTTTCTTTTATCTTACTATTTTGGGGCTTTTTTGGTAGTTCAAATTCTGCTTTTTTAAGTTCTTCCTGTAGTTTCTCTTGTTGAAATTTTCTTTTATTTTTTCTAGCCGTATACGCTATTGTTAATCCACGTATATAAGCTTTTGTGGTATCCCACAACTTTTGTAACGATGTGTCTTTTTTATTTACCATAAAAAATACTGTCAATTCTCTTTCTAGCATTTGTCTATATTCTTTATCTTTTAATAAATTTTGGTTCATTGTCCACTGTGACTGTGGCAGTCACAGCTAGAAGAGCCTTTACACAACTTTGTTTTGTGTGCCCGTTGTGGCCTTTCCTGGATCAGGAATCCCTGCGCTCAGTCACTCAAACCCTAGTCATCTCACATTTGGACTATTGCAATGCACTCTACATGGGGCTACCCTTGAAGTGCATTCAGAAGCTACAGCTGGCACAGAGTGCAGTGGCACAGGTAGTTCTTAGGTCCCCTAGAGTGGCCCATGTTACACCACTGCTTTGCAAGCTGCACTGGTTGCCAGTGTTGTTGCGGGTGCAATTCAAGGTGTTGGTTATCACATTTAAAGCCCTGCATGGCATGGATCCAGCCTACTTGAGGAACTGTCTCACTCCAATGGGACTAGACTGGCCCACCCCACCCGCACTGCCAAAGGGGGCATACTGAGGATCTCGTCAGCCAAGGAATTTTGGCTGGCAGGCTCCCAGAGAAGAGCCTTTTCTGCCATGGCTCCTGCCCTCTAGAACATCATACTCCCTGAGGTGAGATTGGCTCCCACCCTCCTGACAATCCATAAGAGCTTTAAGATCTGGCTCTGCCAGATGAGTCGGAGACCCAATGGGGGAGTTTCATATTGGAGGTGGTTGACTAATTAAAACTTAATCCCACCTCCCCATCCACTGAGTGTCCAGCTCCCTCCTTTCCCATCTGGTGTTAATGATTTTATTTGTTAATGATATTATCTGCTGTGTTTCTATGATTGCTTATTTTAATGTTTTTCAATGTTTTAATGTCTTTATGCTGTAAGCCACTCAGAGTCATTGGATACGAGATGGGCGGCAAATAAATTTCATGAACAAACAAAAGTGCTTCATTAAAGATAAATTAATTTACATGTACAAAGTGAATTTTATGTTGTGACCCCGACTCCCGAGCCTGTCCTAACAGAGGAAGAGGACTCAGAAGGTGATGGGGAGGAACTGATAAGGACTCCCTCTCCAGGACCCTCCTCTCTGGCAATGCCTCAGGTTCCATCCGAAGGCCTGGGATATGCCAGGAGGAAAGCATATCGGAACAACAACAGATAGGGAGCGAGGATGATGAATCCTGGCTTGATCCCAGACAGCGGCGGAGGGAGAAGCGTGCGCAGCAACGAAAGAAGCGTGGGAGGGCCAGAGATTGAGCTGAGTCACTGAGCCACACCCCACAAGGAAAAAAAGTGGGTGTGATTGCTCTTCAGGCTTTGTGACGGTCAAAGTTGAAAACCTGAGAGTCACATCGCGTTACCTGAAATCTGGCTTGTGCGTATTTGGATTGGACCTTGGCTAATTCTTGCTTCGTGGATTATTTTTTGCTACAGAACCGGACTGAGGATAAACTCTCTCTTTCTTGCTGACTGTGAGTGAAAACTGACTTGACAGGCATTTCGCAGTTTACTGCCAAAACTCTTAACTGCAAGGGTTTCTAGTCTGATTGCTTAATAAAATCTTGGCAGGCGTGCCTGGTTGTGTGTTTGCCTGTGTGGGGAAGGGGGACAGAACACTTTATCTTTGTGAATGTTTTTATTTCAACATTCAACATTCTATCAATACTTTTTAAAGACTAGCAATTTGTAAATAGCTGCAATTTGTATAAAACTACCCTATATTTTATGATTAAGAATGACAAATTATTACTATAAAGCAGAAATCAGAGCTCAGACTGTCTATTTTCCACTCTAGTTTGATGATTTTGATGACTGCTCTGTCTTAAATGTGTCACACAAATGTTTTAAAACTGTTCCTCTTAAGTCAGGGGTGTTAAACTCAAGGCCCATAGGCTGAAAGCGGGCCGCAGGGTGCTTAAATCTGGCCCACGGGGCTGCCTGGAAATATCAAAGGACCAGCCCGTAGTGCCTCTGCTAGCCAAAACAGGATGCCGGGGGGGGGGGGGCATTTTTTATTATGTGGCCTCAAGTATGTGCCTGATCTGGATAGAAAACAAGCAACATCCTATGTTAATACTACAGTTTGATGCCAGATTTTACATACTGCAGGTCCAAATAATTTACGATCAACAATCTATAACTGACAGCCATTTCTATTTACTATCCTGGAAATTCACCCCTGCTGTTAGAGCTTGTATTATGTTATTTATGCTACTGTATTTTTATTATTAGTTGAATAATAAAAATACAGTAGTATAAATAGCTTTTCTGCCTAGAAAAGCTATTTACTATTAAACAATAGGGTATAAATTTAGAAATAAAAAGTTTAGTGGAGTATGAAGTATACAGTCAGGTCCAGAAATATTGGGAAATCTACACAATTCTAACATCTTTGGCTCTATATACCACCACAATGGAGTTGGAATGAAACAAACACAATGTGCTTTAACGTGATTTTCTTGACTTCAGAATCGTTATACATGATTTTGGGGGGGGGGGGGGTGTTGTTATTGAGAAGCTGTTAATTTATTGAGCCCTTATATAACCATAACAAAGCTCATCAATCTGATTCAACAGGCTGTGGCACGAAGGCGTTGGGGATTTTAAAAGCTCTCTGTATTAGTTTTTAGTTCGTTTTTTAAGGGGTGGGAGGGAGAATGCAATATGTACGACCGGGCTGGGTTTGGGGGGTAACCCACAGGTTTTGGGGGCTGGGGGGGCTAGTTCCTATATTGGGGAGGGCATCTCCATCGGCACTGTGGGTGGGAGGGGCAGGTATGGCGGAAGCAGGGGGCCATATCGTGTTAGGGGAGGACGCACTCGCTACTTGCGAGCGATTGCGTGCTCCGGCCCTTCAATGCTTGTCTCACTCCCCGGGTTGTTCATATCCTCAGACCCTGGGCCTTCGGTTGATGTTGTGCAATGCCAGGTTCATGGTAAATAAAGCCCCCCTCATTTGTGATCTGGCTCAGGAGGGGGGTGCGGACCTGGTAGGCATTATGGAGACCTGGTTGGGCCAGGAAGGGTGGGGGTCCCCCTTGTTGAGATATGCCCTCCGGGTTTCTATGCATTCCATCAGCCAAGGCCCCAGGGGAGGGGAGGGGGGGTGGCGGTTCTGGTAAAGGAAAGTCTTGTTCCAAAGGAGGCCACTGTACCTCAGATAGCCGGATGTGAGTACCTCCTTGTGAAGTGGGGACATGGGAGGCAGTTCGGCTTGCTGATTGCATACCTGGCACCCTGCCACGTGTCGGCTGCCCTGCCCGAGCTACTCAACGTGATTGCCGAGGTGGTGGTGGAGACCCCCAGACTTATGGTCATGGGGGACTTCAACCTGCCGTCTGTCGGCGAAGCGTCTGAGGTGGCTCGGGAGTTCATGGCTTCCATGATGGCCATGGACCTGACCCAATTAATTCATGGACCCACTCACACGGGAGGACACACTCTGGACTTGATTTTTGTCTCTGGGCAGTGGATGAATGATCTCGAGATAGGGGAGATAGTGATTGAGCCCTTGTCATGGTCAGATCATTCCCTTCTTAGGCTTGACTTTCTAACCGCCACACCCCGCTGCAGGGAGGCGGAACAGACTAGATGGTTCCGCCCCAAGCGCCTGATGGGTCCTGATAGGTTCCAGATGGAGCTTGGGCCACTTCCTGAGGCTCTGACTCATGGCTTGGCTGAGGAGCTGGTGGCCGCCTGGGACAGGGTGGCCGTTGACACTTTGGACAGAGTCGTGCCTTTGCGGCCTCTGACCCATCGCCGAATCTACCTGGCTCCTTGGTTCTCCGAGGAGGGAGATGAAGCGCTGGAAAACATGCCTAGAAAGCAGTTGGAGATCTAGTCTCTCTGAATCCGACCGAACACTGGTTAGGTCTTATATTAAGACTTACCTAGTGGCAATAAAAGCAGCAAAATGGAACAATTTTTCCGCTCTTATCGCATCAGCAGATAACCGCCCGGCCACCCTGTTTAGGGTGACCCGCTCCCTCCTCCACCTGGGAGCACGGGAGGATCCCTTGCAGGGTCGTGCTGAGGATTCTGTCCAGTATCTGCACGATAAAATCACTCAGATTCGGGAAGCTAAGAATCATGAGCAGTTCCTTTCCTTCTCCATACCCTTCTCTTCCCATCACTCTGGTACAAGTTGATCTTGGTCACATCTGTCCATAGGATCCTGTTCCAGAACTGTGAAGGCTTTGTTAGATGTTGTTTGGCAAACTCTAATCTGGTCTTCCTGTTTTTGAGGCTCACCAATGGTTTACATCTTGTGGTGAACCCTCTGTATTCACTCTGGTGAAGTCTTCTCTTGATTGTTGACTTTGACACACATACACCTACCTCCTGGAGAGTGTTCTTGATCTGGCCAACTGTTGTGAAGGGTGTTTTCTTCACCAGGGAAAGAATTCTTCGGTCATCCACCACAGTTGTTTTCCGTGGTCTCCCGGGTCTTTTGGTGTTGCTGAGCTCACCGGTGCATTCCTTCTTTTTGAGAATGTTCCAGACAGTTGTTTTGGCCACGCCTAATGTTCTTGCTATCTCTCTGATGGTTTGTCTTGTTTCTTCAGCCTAATGATGAATGATATTAGTGAAATATGAAATTGAATTCAGGATAAGTATGACACTCTATTAGGATCTCATCTTGAGAGTTGACAGCAACAGATTCAAATTGCAACATAGACCCACTTGAAAATGACATCTCTGGGCTTCTCTTCTATCTGCACATCTGAAATTGGGTCATGAGGTCAATATCCACGCACTGGCCCTGCATCGGATAGCTGAGAAGCCAATTCGTCCATTACACTTTGGTCCCCTTCAACAAGCCTGCGAGGCCACATATGTGCAAACCCTGCCTGTAAGTCCTGCCCATTCCATCCTTGTCACCCTGCCAAGCACTCTGTGACTGCCTACCCTTGATGTACCTCAAATTAAAGCTGACAGTCTGCAGTTAAAAGCACATTGTGTTTGTTTTCATTCCAACTCCATTGTGGAGGTGTATAGAGCCAAAGATGTTAGAATTGTGTCAATGTCCCAATATTTCTGGACCTGACTGTAAGTAATAAATGTTTGCCAATAACATCTGGTTGAAGAGATAGGAAAATGGTTATAGTGAACTGTGGAAAGAAAGAAGGGGAAAATGCATCTTGAGCCTGTGTCAAACAGCCACCATGGCCACACCCACCCCGGGCATGCCCACCCCCAGCCACACACACACCCCAGCCCTCCAAGGTCAAATACAACCCTGATGCGGCCCTCAATGAAATCGAGTTTGACACTCCCGCTCTAAGTAATAGTTTACTTACCAATTGCCATGAATATTTCATTTACATTCATTGATGTTTTAGCTGATGTCTCCATGAATAATAAACTGTTGTCATCTGCATAAGACTGTGCTTCCTGTAAATTTAAAATGCCCATTTATTTTTCTTGGAGTAATTCTCTGTTATATAAAATGTAAGTATTGTCTGCAGCTAGAACTGTGTTTAAAGATCAAATTTTAACCTGACTAGTTTAATGAGATCAATGCTGTCAGCAAAAGAATATATTTTTAAAGGTTTGCAGTAACACCTACACAAATGAGCAAAAATACATAGACCAAGAAAGCACTACTTTAACTGGGTTTAGTAGAAATGAAATATGGGGCTGCTGAATTATTTCTTCTCAGGACCTATAAATGCTCACTATTCCAAAGCTAAAATTTGAAAGTGGGTGATCAAAGGATAAAGAAAAATAGTTTCTAATTAAGGGATTATACTTATTAGAAGACACAACTGCCAACAAGGGTAATAGTTAGAAGTTACAAATATGGTTACAGCGCTGCCTATATAGAGTTTATATAGATTCTATATAAACTTTAATGTTTCATTTCAAATTCAGTGTGGTGGTATACAGTGGCCAAATGTCAAAAAATGTATTATTGTCCCATATACAGTGGGGCAAACAAGTTATTTAGTCAGCCACCAATTGTGCAAGTTCTCCCACTTAAAAAGATGAGAGAGGCCTGTAATTGACATCATAGGTAGTCCTCAACTATGAGAGCCAAAATGAGAAAACAAATGCAACCAATGCCGTTTCCGTGCTGTATCCCAGCCTGAAGCCCGACTGGTATGGATCTAGATAGACAGCTTCATCCTGGTACCGGGGGAGTTGCTGCGCCACCACACTCTCAACAACCTTCGCCACAAAGCGAAGGTTGGAGACTGGACAATAGTTCGCTAATACAGCTGGGTCCAGAGAAGGTTTCTTGAGGAGGGGCCTCACCACTGCCTCTTTCAAGGTAGGGGGAAGGAAACCCTCACTCAAAGAAGCATTAATAATCATGTGGAGCCAGCCTCATGTAGCCGCCCAGGAGGCCAGCACCAACCAGGAGGGACACGGGTCCAATAAACATGTGGCAGAACTCAACCTACCCAGAATCCTGTCCACGTCCTCGGGAGTCACAGAGTCAAACTCCTCCCAGATAACACTCTCAAGACCCACCTCCATCACCCCATCTGAGTCCACCCAATCGGAGTCCAAGCCTTCCCGAATCTGAGCGATTTTGTCATGTAGGAATTGCACAAAATCCTTAGCCCTATCCTGCAAGGGGTCTTCCCGCACTCCCATATGTAGAAGGGAGCGGGTCACCCTAAACGGGGCGGCTGGGCGGTTCTCTGCAGACACAATAAGAGCGGAAAAATAGTTAGATTTTGCCGCTTTTATCGCCACTAGGTAGGTCTTAATATGAGCCCTCACCAGTGTTCGGTCGGATTCAGAACGGCTGTCTCTCCAATCACGCTCCAGGCGTCTTTTCCGGCGCTTCATCTCCCTCAGCTCCTCCGAAAACCAGGGAGCCAACTGGGATCGGCACTGGGTCAGAGGCCGCAAAGGCACGACACGGTCCAAAGCTCCAGCGGCCACCCTAGCCCAGGTGGCCATCAGTTCTTCTGTCGAGTCGTGAGCCAGAGCCTCAGGGAATGGCCCAAGCTCCATCAGGAACCTATCAGGCGCCTGGGATGGAACCACCTGGTCAGTTCCGTCTCCCTGCGGCGGAGGGAAGCGGCCTGAAAGTCTAATTGAAGGAGTGAATGATCTGACCATGACAAGGGTTTGATAACTAAATCCCCTAATTCTAGATCATTCAATCACTGACCAGAGACAAAAATCAAGTCCAAAGCGTGACCCCCCCGTGTGAGTAGGGCCTTGAACTAATTGGGTCAGGTCCATGGCCGCCATGGAAGCCATGAACTCCCGAGCTGTCTCCGACGTTTCACCAGCAGATGGCAGGTTAAAATCCTTCATGACCATAAGTCTGGGGGTATCAACCGCCACCCCGGCTATTACGTCGAGCAGCTCAAGCAGGGCTGCCACTACGTGGCAGGGAGCGAGGTACGCAATCAGCAAGCCCATCTGCACCCCATGACCCCACTTCACAAGGAGGGACTCACATCCGGCTATCTGAGGAGCAGTGGTCTCTCGGACAAAGACAATGACTATACACTGTGTGCACAATTATTAGGCAAGTGAGCATTTTGACCATAACATCATTTTTATGCATATTTTCCACCTCCAAGCTGTATAAACCTGAATGCTTCGTGGATATAAGCATATGAGGTGATGTGTATTTGTGTAATGAGGGAGGGTGTGGCCTAAAGAGATCAACACCCTATAACAAGGTGTGCATAATTATTAGGCAGCTTCTTTTCCTCAGACAAAATGGGCCAAAAAGAGATTTAACTGACTCTGAAAAGTCAAAAATTGTAAAAAGTCTTTCAGAGGGATGCAGCACTCTTGAAATTGCTAAGATATTGGGCGTTATCACAGAACCATCAAACGTTTTGTTGCAAATAGTCAACAGGGTCGCAAGAAACGAGTTGGGAAAAAAGACAATTAACTGCCAAAGATTTGAGAAGCATCAAACATGAATCTACCAGGAACACATTATCCTCCAGTGCTGTCATATTTCCAGAACTGCAACCTACCTGGAGTGCCCAGAAGTACAAGGTGTCCAGTGCTCAGAGACATGGCCAAGGTATGGAAGGCTGAAACCCAACCACCACTGAACAAGACACATAAATTGAAACGGCAAGACTGGGCCAAGAAATATCTGAAGACAGATTTTTCAAAGGTTTTATGGACTGATGAGAGTGACTCTTGACGAATTAGCTGAATGAGCCCGTGCTGGATCAGTAACAGGCACAGAGCTCCACTTCAACTCAGACGCCAGCAAGATGGAGGTGGGGTACTGGTATAGGCTGGTATTATGAAAGATGAGCTAGTTGAACCTTTTTGGGTTGAAGATGGACTTAAAATCAACCCCCAAACCTACTGCCCGTTTTAGAAGACACTTTGTTCAAGCAGTGGTACAGGAAAAAGTCTGCATCTTTCAAGAAAATGGGCGTTGGTACTTACCTGATACGCCCTTCTGGTTCACTAGAGAACGCCGGTCACAGAAGAGGTGGTCGCTTGGCCGGAAGTCACATGACCGAGTCTACCATATAAAAGAAAGCCCTGCCTCCTTAGACCCCAGTTGAGACGAAGGCGTAGGTAGACTGTTGTGTCTGGAAAATAAGAAGAAAAGTAAATCAACCCCAGGGACCCTCCCACAAACAGAGAACCAGCCCAGGGGAGCTGGCCAAAGGGAGGGGGTGACCGGCATTCTCTAGTGAACCAGAAGGGGCGTATCAGGTAAGTACCAATGCCCATTCTTGGTCACGGAGAGAACGCCGGTCACAGAAGGGATATACCAAAGCCCTGGTACCTATAGGGAGGGAGAAGGCCGGCTCCTTCCGGTGTCCTGGGTGCAGACCCTCTGAAGGACTCTCCTCCCAAATTGAGGCGTCAGCCAATGCATAGGCGTCCAGGCGGTAGTGCCTGACAAAAGGCGATGGCGAAGTCCAGTAGCAGCACGACAAACCTCTTCAAGAGAAGCTTGAGTAGCCCAGGCAGCCGAAGTAGCAGCGCTTCTGGTAGAGTGAGCTGTGATGCCACGAGGAACAGGAAGGGAGTGGACCTCATAGGCCAGGGAGATAGAAGCCCTGAGCCAGCGACCCAGAGTTGTGGAAGAGACCCTCAACCCCATTGACTGAGGTTGGAAGGAAACAAACAACGCCTCTGTTCGACGGAACGAAGAAGTCCTGGACACATAGACCTTGAGAGCTCGACGGACGTCAAGCGTGTGCCAGACCTTCTCCTGTGGATGACGAGGATGAGAGCAGAAATCGGGAAGAATTATTTCCTGAGCTTGATGAAAGGCAGAGTTGATCTTCGGAATGAAAGCTGGATCCAAACGGAGAACTACCCGATCAGAATGAATGATGCATAGGTCCTGGCGCACCGATAGGGCAGCCAGCTCTGAGATCCTCCGGGCTGAAGTGATTGCGACAAGAAAGGCCACTTTAAAGGACAGAAACCTCAAAGAGACTTCATGGATTGGCTCGAAGGGAGGCTTAGTGAGAGCCAATAGGACCTTGTTGAGATCCCAAGTTGGAACCGGTGAATGGTAGGAGGTCGTAAGTGGTAGCACCTCTGAGGAAAGACCGGATGAGAGGGTGAGGAGAGAGAGTCTCTGTAGAGCCGCAAGTCAGGATGGAAGAGATGGCCGCAAGCTGTCTCCTGAGGGTGTTGGGTGAAAGCCCGATTTGAGACCGTCCTGGAGAAAACCTAGGGTATGGAGAATGAAGCAGAAGTGGGAGGGACCCCTTTGCGCCTACACCAAGCCGAGAAGGCCATCCAAGTAGCGTTGTAATGCAGTTAGTAGAATCCCGACGAGAAGCTTGGATGGTGGAAATTATCTCGGAAGGGACGCTGGCCTTGGAGAGGAGGAACTGCTCAACCTCCAGGCGGTTAGCCGGAGCACTGAGGATCTGGATGTTCTAGATGGCCCTGCCGGAGAGAGATCTCGTCGAGCGCAGCTGCTAGTGGGGGGCCACTGATAGGGCCACCAGATCCGCGAACCAAGGGCTGTTGGGGCCAGAAAGGAGCCAGAAGAACCAATTCCGCCTCCTCTAGGAGCAGCTTCCTGATGACCCTGGCGATGAGAGGAAGAGGCGGGAAGCATAAAGAAGAAGACCACGAGGCCACGGGCTGATCAAGGCATCCACGGCTTCCGCCCCCTGGGTAGGGAACCTCGAGAAGAACCTCGGAAGCTGAAGGTTGGATGCCGAAGCGAAGAGATCCACTGCTGGGAGACCGAACCAGAGCTGCAATCTCTTGAAACAGCCGAGGGTGGAGACTCCACTCTGTCTGGTCTACTGTGGCACGGCTGAGGGCATCTGCATGAACATTGGAGGAGCCCGCTATGTGTGTTGCTTGAATGGAATTGAGATGTATCTCCACCCACCTGAGAAGACGGGAAGCCTCCTGCATGAGGGCCTTGGAACGAGTCCCCCCTTGCCTGTTGATGTGGGCTTTGGCAGCCACGTTGTCCGTGAGCACAAGGACATCCAGTCCCCTGAGATGGGAGGCGAACTTGCGAAGGGCCAGGAAGATAGCTCTGAGCTCCAGAATGTTGATATGGAGACCTCCCTCTTGAGAGACCACTGACCTTGAGTCAGGAGAGGCCCCAGATGAGCTCCCCAGCCGAACAGACTTGCGTCCGTGGTGATGCTTATTCGCTGAGCTGGCTTGAAGAGGCAACCTTTGACAATGCCGGGGAGACCCACCAGATTAGGGAGCGTAGGACTGCTGGAGGCAGGGAAACTCGAACTGTCGAGGTGCTTCTGCGTGACCGTTGAAATGGGAGCAGGAACCATGAAGATCCCGGCTGAGGAGGCGAGACCAGGGGGTGATTCCAAGGTTGAAACCATCTTGCCCAATAAGCGGGAAAGATCCAGGAGTGAAGAAGAACGGAAACCTTAATTTCCCCCGCCAATTGGGAAATACTATCCTGACGTTCCTGTGAGAGGGTAACTAGGAGCTCACAGGAGTCAATCACCGCCCCCAGGTGCTGAATACGAGGAGAAGGGACCAACCTGCTCTTGGCACGATTAACCAGAAAACCATGGGATTCCAGCACCCTTAAGGGTAACCTGAACATCTGACACACCCTGAGCTAAAGAACTTGCTAGGATAAGAATGTCGTCTAAATAAAACAAAATTCTAACACGCAGGGTCCTCAAATGACCCGATAGAGCCACCATGATCTTAGTAAAAACTCTAGGGGCCAAGGAAAGGCCAAAAGGAAGGGCTCTATACTGATGGTGCCTACCCTGTGACAAAACCTAAGGAACCTGCGGAGCTCGGGATAGATGGGCACATGCAGGTAGGCCTCTGTCAGGTCAACTGAGGCCAAAAAGTCACCTTGACGGATGGAGAGCAAAATGGTCTGAAGGGATTCCATTTCGAACTTACGATAAACTAAGTACCTATTCAAGGATTTAAGATCCAGTATGGCCCTCCAGCCACCTGAAGATTTAGGAACCAAAAATAAGCGGGAGTAAAAACCCCGGCGCCATTCAGGCTCAGGAACACTCTGAATGGCCCTAATATCTAGGAGGTGTTGAATAGCTTCCTCCATCAGAACCCTCTTGGTCCTGATCCGAGAAACCGGGCAGTTAACAAACAGAACCGGAGGTGGAGAGGAAAACTCTAAGGTCAACCAAAACGAACTGTACGCCTGATCCAAGGATCAGCAATTGAAGAATCCCAGCGGTCAGCAAAGAAGCTTAACCCGACCCCCTATTAAGGAGTCTGGGACTAGAGAGGGGGACCTGTGGAAGGGCCTGCCCCTGCCACCCCGGTGGAGGTCTACGGGAAGAAAAACGGGCTCCCTGTCCTGACCTGGAAGTCCTGCTGGTGACCACCTCTGGGCTGAAAGGATCATTGGGATCTGTGCTGGAATGAGCTCTCTGCACAAAAGGAATGGGCACGAAAGGAGCCCTGTTGCCTGAAGTCTGATCTCCGAGTTAACGAAGGCAGGATCTTGCGGTGGTCTCGCGTCTCAATGAGAAAGGGATCTAGGGAAGGGCCAAACAGCTTGTCACCTGAGAAGGGGGAAGAGGCGAGGCGCCACTTAAGGAGACGAAAGGGCCACCACTGGAGGAGTCTGCAGAGGAACTTGTAAAATATTAGTAAAATCAGAAGCCATATTATAGAATTTCTTGTCCAGGCCATTGGGAGCTGGACCTGAACAAGGAACAGACCATTGTCTGCGGACCACATCAGAGAAAAGCTTGGGAGCTGGAACTGTCTCAGTTCGAATTGCAGGCTCCTGAAGAGCAAGGATGAAGCAGCAGGCAGATGCAATGAAGAGACAGAAACTGAGGAATCCTGAGGAACTGATGGAGAACCACAGAGGCCAGTAATCAACTGGGCTTTATACAAAAGAGACCTGAACAATTGTGGCCTAAAGAGGCCAATAAAGGAGGGTTGGTCAGGTTCAAGACCCTCGTCCTCAGAGAGATCCTGATCCATGGGTATCTCACCTTCAGAAAGAGATTCCTCACTTGGATTAGCCAAGGATTCCTGTCTAGAGGTAGAAGCCATCGTAGTAGCAGGAGCATGAGTTCTGGCAGTGCAGCTTTGCTGCTCACGTAGCTGGAAACCTCAGAAGCAGCATTTTGTTGCAGGCCTTGTGCAATGCCTTGTCTAATGGAAGAAGAAATGAGATCTGCCAAGGCAGGGTTATCACAAGAGGAGCATCAGAGCGTTGGTCAGAAGCAACAGGAGGTTCTTGCCTAGTAGAAGCCTGAGGAGACTGAGGCCTAGCAGATGGAAATACAGAAGAAGCATCACAAACCACAGTTTCCCATGGATGGAAGGATCTGGAGAAAACTCCTGCTCACCTTGCATGTTGGTAGCAGGCCCAGCCAAGGCAGAAACAAGGGGAGAGGCAACTTGTGCAGCACTCCTACTAGGAGAGGGATCTTTGTGGGCCTCAGAGGCAGCCCTTTGAAAAGCTTTTTCCATTGCCTTATGCCTTCTAGATTCATCTTTGGATGAAGCAGTAGATTTAGGGCTTTTGGAACGAGAAGGCCTATCAGCAACCCTTGCAGATTTAGGGGGCACAGAATCTCTGGAAGATCCCTCAAGGGAATCTTCAGGAAGGCCTCTCTTGCCTCTATTAAGGGGTCTGCTGCTCCGGTCCGCCATTTTGAATTTACAAAGAGAGGAAAACTCCTGGGGCAATACTTAAAGGCACAGACAACAATTTCCTCAAACTGAGTAGAATATAGCAATAGGTGATTCAGATAACTCACTGTGCTGGATCCTTGCAGAATCACTCCAGAAATTCAGGATGGTGAGGAGGGAGCAGAGAAATAGCCGCTAGCCTAATGGCTTTAATACGCGGCAGTTGGAAATGGTGCGAACTCACCCAGCGCCTTAACAAGCGATCCCAGGTGGAAACAGGCAAACAGGCTTGGAAACGAGCCCAAATGAGCAGGAAAGGCTCTCCGCTGCCTAAAAACGCCTCAGAAAAGCTGGGAATCATTGCCAGTAAGCGCGACTGTGTTTCCACACGTGCGCGCAGCCACGGAGCCGCCGGAGGCGGCAGCCCAGCGATTCAGCGCTTCTCAGCTGATTGCTAGACTCAAAAATACAAAAAGGAGCACTTTGCCAGTAAAATTTAAAGAGATAGTAGCAGAAATTAAGAACTAGCAGACACGACTGTTTAGTGACCGACCGAGTTGAAAACTGGGGTCTAAGGAGGCAGGGCTTTCTTTTATATGGTAGACTCGGTCATGTGACTTCCGGCCAAGCGACCACCCTTCTGTGACCGGCGTTCTCTCCTGACCGAGAACCATGATTTTTATGCAGGACAATGCTCCATCGCATGCATTGAAGGCCTTAAAGATGACAGAATAATGGCATGGCCCCCTTCCTCAACTGACCTAAACCCTATTGAGAACTTATGGGCCCTTCTTAAATGGGAGATTTACAGTGAAGGAAACAGTACACCTCTCTAAACAGTCTCGGGAGGCTATGGTTGCTGCTGCACAAAAGTTGATCATCAACAGATAAAAGTGACACGACTCCATGAATGGAAGGCTTATGACTGTTATTGAACAGAAGGGTGGCTATATTGGTCACGATTTTTTTTTGAAATGTCAGAAATGTTTATTTGTACATTTTGAGTTGTTTATTATTTTCACTTTAACAGATGCAAATAAATGAGAGGGGCAAATTTTCATTTTTTATTAGTTGAATAATTATTCTGCACATTAATAGTTGCATAATTAATAATTATGCACACATAGATATTCTCCTAAGAAAGCAAAACCTCACTTTTACTTTCTCAAATATTCAGGTTTGAGGTTAATTAACATTTTGCATTGACCGAGAGCACTGTAGTTGTTCAATAATAAACTTAATCCTCCAAACTATAACATGCCTAATAATAGTGCACACAATATAGTGTTTCACATTTGTATATATCAGGGGTCCTCAAACTACGCCCCCCCCCCCCCCCCCCCCCCCCCCCCCGGGCCCGCCGAAGCAATTTATCCAGCCCACATGTTCTGACCTAGGCTCCCTTAACAAGCAGGAGGCAGGAATTACTGGCAAAACCTCTTTTATTTACACGACTGTGAATTACATTCATTCACAGTCAGCAACGTTTGTCCAAACAGTTTTTCAAAGGAATATTTCTCAACACACCTTATCTCATTTGGCAAGCTGCCACGTTAATTGTTTCTAACCACAGTACAAGGCAAAACTTGGAACAGAGTTTCTCAGAGTCATGGAATGAACAAATTGTTTTCTGCAAAAGCCCACTCCCTGTTTGCTCATCTTTTATTTCCTATGGGAGGGGCCAATTATCTCCAAGGTGTGGCCTTACTCCTGAGTCCACCCTGCTTTAATTGTTCTCATCTTCTGGTAGCTCTGCACATGCACACACTGGGAACGGGCTCCAGCTGTTCCTCTGCCTCGCTGCTATCTATCTCCCTCTCTGCCTCCAATGCAGAGCCCTCGTCCGAGCTTTCCCCAGCCCCCAGGACTGGCCCAAGTTCCTCCCCAACCTCCTCACTTGTCCAGCTCTGCTGGCCGCCGGCGGGCCACAACACCACACTCCTCTAAATGCCCCCCACCCTCTCCAGGCAAGTGACGTCAGTGCAGGCAAAACCGCAGGGCAGCTATGACAAGGCGTCTGGAGGGAGGGGCTGAAAGTCCTAAACAGGTGGTCAAGCTAAGTGCCTGAAGGACCCCATCCCGTCACCGGGAGTCCGGCCACCTCAGCGGGCGGTGGGCGAGGCCTCAGCCGGGCTCCTTGGCAAACAATGGGCTTCGCAGGGGGTCAATCTAGCGCTTGGGGCTGGCTCTGCCCTAAGGAGCTCGGGGGCGTCGTTGGGGCTCTTGCAAAGAGGGGCTCAGGCCCGGTTCCCGCGCAGTGCCATGGTCCACAAGCTGCTGCTGGCGCTCTGTGGCTAACCAGGCGGCCTTCTTTGTGGGCAGGTGGGTGCAGTGGTGGCCCTTTGATCATGCTGCCAACTTAATTCCTCGCCCGTCTCACTTTTGCCCACAGACTGACCAACAACCCCTGCATGCAGCTCCATGGGGAGGGGGGAATCCCCCCATTTCCCTCCAATTCATCTTCCTGTGCGAGCTCTCAGGAGCATCAACTCCTTGTCTCTATGGTAACCCTCCTCGTTCCTTGGAAACCTCACCTCTTAAAGAAGCCATGTCCAGAAGGCTGAAACAGCCACGAGACCAACAGGTAGACAAGCACCCTTGAAAACAGCCTTTCAAACTATAGTCCAGCCCCCCAACAGTCTGAGGGACTGTGAATTGGCCCCCTGTTTAAAAAGTTTGAGGACCCCTGCTATATATTATTTTAGCAAAGCTACAATTTCAGATAAAATATTAGAACTAAAACTTACCTGAAAATCTACAGCCCTTTTGTTAGCTAGATCAGCCTTATTTCCTGCTAAAGCTATTACAATGTTGGGACTTGCTTGCCTCTGGAGTTCTTTTACCCAGCTTTTTGCTCTTGCAAAGGATTCCTGTCAAGTATTTAAAAAGAAAACTCATGTCTTTTTCCATTTTACAAGATCTCAATAAAAGGATATGGCTGGATATCCAGTGCCAAAAACTACATTTTAACTTAATCATGTTTTCCTTTTTGTTGCACAAACTCCTAATTTCACAAACTCCTATAAATGCAAACTGCTACAAAACTCTTAACCATCAATGGAGATTTGTTTAGGATTACAAATTAATCTATAAAATAGCCAAGTCAATTGCCTGATACAGGCAAAGGAAAATGTTTTGCAAATAGCCACTATCTATGTGGCTTATTATGGTCTACCACTCCTACATTTCTTTTTCCTTTGACAAATTTTACTATTTTACTGCATTTTATCTTGCATATAGATCCTCTTATCTTATTCTCTGCACATGTGATGAAATAGATTACAGTCCCTAACAGTTTATTCTACCATACTGTAAATGTAGATTCATTACAGGATTCTTCTAATATCTTAAGGCAAAGAACTAGATAAAATATAGGTGTTCTCTCATTGCCTTAACATAAAACAGATACATTATTTTATATTATTATGGTTCATCACACAGTCAGCCAGATGTTCAGACTAGATTTGGCATTTTTTGCCAACTAGCAAGTCCTTCCCAAGGACCTGGGATAGGCAGATGTTGATGTTTGATGGAGTTAGTGGTATAATTGCAGGATGTAAGCTGTTCCAAATAAAACTGCCTTTTGCAATTGACTAATGGTGATTTTGTTAATGCCAATGGTAATCAAGTGGTGCTCAAGTTGTTTTGGGATTGCACCCAAGGTGTCTATTACTATTGGTACTAGCTTTGCTTTCTTTTGCCACAGCCTTTCTATTTCTATTTGCAGGCCTTTGTATTTTGTTACCGTCTCCAGTTCTTTCTGTTCTAGTCTGCTGTCTCCAGGTACTGCTATGTCCACTATCCCAAAGGTGCTTTTTTTCAAGAGGCAAGTGGACTTTGTTTTTCTTTGAAGATTATTCACTTCTCGTCCAAGAAGCTTCTTCAGCTCTGACTGGATGGTGGGGAATGGAAGGATTTATACTCCTTGCACACAGCTGTTCATTTGCATTCTTTTAGCAAGTTGTTAAGGCCACCTGGAGGTTTATCTGTGTCCTCAAGGTCACCTGAGTGGCACAAATGAGTGTGGAGCCTTCTTGGAACTGTTGAAAGGACTGTGATGTAGACTGGAGATAGATGTCATATCCCTCCTCCTCTGTTGAGGGAGGGCTGTTCAATTTTGACATAGATAGCCTCTTTGACCCCTCTATCAAACCAGCGGTCCTCTCTGTCCAAAATGTGGACTTCGCTGTCTTCAAAAGAGTGGCCTTTGTCTTTTAAATGTAGATGGACTGCTGAATCTAGTCCTGATGGGTTTGTTTTCCTATGTTGTGCCATGCGTTTATGAAGTGGTTGTTTTGTTTCCCCAATGTACAGATCTGCACATGGCTCACTGCATATACCACGTTGCTCAGTTTGTGTCTGGGTGACCATTGACCATTAACTATGTTTTCCATTGTGCTATTCATCTTTGCACAAAGCTTCTGACGCTTCTACTGACTCCTGTTATGTCTAAGCACTTGATTATCCAATCATGTAGCAGGAAATTGAATGCCTTCTTGTAATCAATCCATGTTACATTCAAGTTGGTCTTCCTTCTCTCACAGTTTTCCAGAAACATCTGTGTCAGTTAGGAGTTGATCTTTTGTTCCTCTGCTTTTGGGGCAGTTTCCTTTTTGCTCAGGTGGAACAAGCTTGTTTTCAACTAGATGCTGTGGAACTGCATCAGCTACCACAGCAGTTAGCAATTTGAAAGTTGTTGGTAAGCAGGTAATTGGCCTGTAGGTGCCTGGTACTGCTTGCTTGCTTGCTTGCTTGCTTTTTCTTTCTTTCTTCTTTCTTTCTTTCTTTCTTTCTTTCTTTCTTTCTTTCTTTCTTTCCTTCTTTCCTTCTTTCCTTCTTTCCTTCTTTCCTTCCTTCCTTCCTTCCTTCCTTCCTTCCTTCCTTCTTTCTTTCTTTCTTTCTTTCTTTCTTTCTTTCTTTCTTTCTTTCTTTCTTTCTTTCTTTCTTTCTTTCTTTCTTTCTTTCTTTCTTTCTTTCTTTCTTTCTTTCTTTCTTTCTTTCTTTCTTTCTTTCTTTCTTTCTTTTCTATACCACCCTTCTCCCGAAGGACAGCCAGAAAAAAAACACAAAAACATACAAACATCATAATTTAGAAATTTAAAATTATTAAATAATTTCAGTCCAGTTTGATTAAAAACCCAAAAATTAAAATTCCAAATTAAAATTCATTTACATAGTCAGCCCCGCCTGTCAGAACAGCAGGGTCTTGAGGGCACAGCAAAAAACACGGAGGTCTGAGATCTTACGTATCTCCGGGGGCAGTTCATTCCAAAGGGCAGGAGCTCTCAAAGAGAAGGCTCTCCCCCTGCGTGTCGGCAGCCGACATTGTTTGGCCGATGGCACCCTGAGGAGTCCCTCTCTGTGGGAGCAAACTCGCCGGTGGGAGGCTACCGGTGGCAGAAGGCAGTCTCGTAGCTACCCAGGTCCTAAGCCATGGAGCGCTTAGAAGATGGTGACCAGCACCTTGAATCGCACCCGGAAGACCACTGTAAGCCAGTGCAGCTCGCACAGGAGAGGTGTAACATGGGCACAACGGGTTGCACCCATAATCACCCACGTGGCTGCATTCTGGACCAGTTGGAATCTCCGAGTGCTCTTCAAGGGGAGCCCCATGTAGAGAGCATTACAGTAGTCCAGGCGGGAGGTGACAAGGGCGTGAGTGACCATGAGCAGGGCATCTCAGTCCAGAAAGGGATGCAACTGGCGAATCAGGAGAACCTGATCTCACCCAGCAGCTTCACATAAATGTTGAACAGAAGGGGTGAGAGGACAAGGCACCTCGAGGTCGACCTCTGTCCCCCTGCCAACACAAACTGCGAGCGATCAGAGAGGAAGGAGGAGAACCACCGCAGCACGGTGCCTCCTATTCCTAACCCCCTCAACCGCTGCAGCATGATACCATGGTCTATGGTATCAAAAGCCGTTGAGAGATCTAATAGGACCAGGACAGAGGAGCAACCCGTCCCGAGCCCTCCAGAGATCATCCACCAATGCGACCAATGCCGTCTCCATGCTGTATCCCAGCCTGAAGCCCGACTGGTATGGATACCGGGGGAGCTGTCGCGCCACCACACTCTCAACAACCTTCGCCACAAAGCGAAGATTGGAGACAGGACAATAATTCGCTAATACAGCCGGGTCCAGGGAAGGCTTCTTGAGGAGGGGCCTCACCATCACGTCTTTCAATGCGATGGGAAAGGCACCCTCACTCAAGGAAGCATTTATAATACCCTGGAGCCAGTCTCGTGTAACCTCCCGGGAGGCCAGTACCAACCAGGAGGGACACAGGTCCAATAAACATGTGGCAGCGCTAAGCCTACCCAGAATCCTGTCCATGTCCTCGGGAGCCACAGGGTCAATCTCTTCCCAGATAATACTCGCAAGACCTACCCCCGTCTCCACCCCTGGACTTACCCAGTCGGAGTCCAAGCCTTTCCGAATCTGAGCGACTTTATCATGCAGGAATTGCACGAAATCCTCAGCCCGGCCCTGCAAGGGATCTTCCCATGCTCCCCCCCCCCCAAAGAAAGGAGTGGGTCACCCTAAACAGAGCAGCTGGGCGGTTCTCTGCAGATGCGATAAGAGCAGAAAAATAGTTAGATTTTGCCGCTTTTATCGCCACTAGGTAGGTCTTGATATAAGACCTCACCAGTGTTCGGTCAGATTCGGATTGGCTAGTCCTCCAGTCGCTCTCCAGGTGTCTTTTCCAACACTTCATCTCTCTCAGCTCCTCGGAGAACCAGGGAGCCAATTGAGATCGGCATCGGGTCAGAAGCCGCAAAGGCACAATGCGGTCCAAAGCTCCGGCAGCTGCCCTGTCCCAGGCGGCCACCAGGTCTTCAGTCGAGTCATGTGCCAGGGTCTCAGGAAATGGCCCAAGCTCCGTCAAGAACCTTTCCGGGTCCATCAGGCGCCTGGGACGGAACCATCTGGTTGGTTCCGTCTCCCTGTGGCAGGGGGAAGCGGCTCAAAAGTCTAAGTGAAAGAGAGAATGATCTGTCCATGACAAGGGCTTGATAACTAAATCCCCTATTCCTAGATCATTCAGCCACTGACCAGAGATGAAAATCAAGTCTAGAGTGTGTCCCCCTATGTGAGTGGGGCCTTGAACTAACTGGGTCAGGTCCATGGCCATCATGGAAGCCATGAACTCCCGAGCTGCCTCTGACGCTTCACCAGCGGATGGCAATTTAAAAATCCCCCATGACAACAAGTCTGGGGGTATCCACCGCCACCCTGGCAATAACGTCGAGCAGCTCAGGCAGGGCCACCATTACGTGGCAAGGAGCCAGGTACAGTCAGCAGGCCCACCTGCACCCCACGACCCCACTTCACAAAAAAGGACTCACATCTGGCTATCTGAGGAACAGTGGCCTCCCTTAGACAAAGACTTTCTCTAATAATCGCTGCCACCCCCCCCCCCCGCCCCTCCCCTGAGTCCTCGGCTGATGGAATGCATGGAAACCTGGTGGGCACATTTCAATGAGGGGAACCCCCCCTCCTGGCCCAACCAGGTTTCCGTAATCCCTGCCAGGTCCACACACCCCTCCAAAATAAGATCATAAATGAGGGGGGCTTTATTTACCATGCTGGATCTTTCATTATCAGGTAGGTTTTCCCAGATGTTAGCCACTCTTCCATTTCACCTCCTTGCAGTATGTTGTTAAAATTGCTTGGCAGCAAGTGGGTATAGACCAGTGAGATGTTTCAACCAAAAACCATGTAGTTCTATTTCATTTGGTGCTGACCAATTCTTGAGCTTCCTTGCTTTTTTTCTCCACCATTTCTATTATTACAAGTCCTTTCATTTCATCATCATCTTTATTCTTATCCACCTCCTTTAACCAAGCTGCATCCTTGTTGTATTTCTTTGGGTTATCCTGTATCTGTGCCAGAATTGTACTGTTTCTTCCTTGTCAGCTGCTGAGTGATTCAATGCAGTCTCTCCCATTGATGTATTGGTAGAAATGTTTCTGACTGGATTGAAATTGGAGATTCTGCCTATAATTTGTCATTTGAGCTTCATATCTGCTGATCTTCTTGGCTATAGCTATTATTTGCTGCTTTATTACTTCCAGTGTTTCCTTGATCTTCCTTTCTTCTAAGTGGTATTTCTTGATTAGGTGTTCTTTGGTCTTCTTGTTCTTTAGCTTCTTTTCTTTCGTCTGTTCTGGCTTGCTTGCATCTGATCTCAGCTTGCTGATCTTATTTTCCATCCTGATCTTCCATTTTGGTGTTGCACCATTTGGCTTTTTCTCTTCTTTGTTGATTTTGCATCCCAGGTATTCAATTATAACTGTAGCTGTGCTGTACATTAGTTGGTTTGTTTCTTGCAGTGAGCTGGTGCTTATATTTGATATTATAGTAGTGGCATCTTTTAATGCTTGTGCTAGCTGTTTCTTTGGAACAAGCGTCAATGCAGACAACCTTATTCTGTTGTTTTTATATTATATATTATGTAATATTATATATGAAATACTTATATTATAAACATAAAAAACAAATAAACAACGAAACACAGCAAGAACCCACAAAAGAGGCAGAAATATCTGTATAAAAATATGAAATTGTCTTAATGAATTTTGAAGGAAACAATTCCAAAATGTGTTTTTTGTGCTATAGCCTCATAACAGAGAGCAATGTTTTCACTCAGTGAAGAGCTTGGGCTGTTCAAAAGCACAATAGGACAATTTGATGTTCTATGGTATAAAACAGACCTTTGTAATATTTTACAAAGTGACAAGAGAATTTGGGAACACACAATGAAAACTGCTTTAAAACCTGAAAAACAACAGCAAGTTTAGGGGCAATGTAGAGCACATGATGATTTCCTGCAATCTAGTCTATATTCAAAACCCCTAATAGATAGGAAAGTGGCAGGGAGAAGAAGGAAAAATGCTCCATCATCCTAAATTGTTTGAAGAGAAACTATGTCATTGAACAACTGCCATTAAATGTTAAAAGTAGAGCAAAAATACTGCAAAGAAGAAAAATACTCATTTATATTGTGTAAATGAATACTATATCAACATTTTCTATTGAGAACTGAGAGTCCAACTCTCACATTAACTTTACCTACCTCATTGGTAATATCATATACAACTATAGCTGCCTGTGCTCCTCTGTAATACATTGGTGCCAAACTGTGGTACCGTTCTTGACCAGCTGTATCCCAAATTTCAAATTTTACTGTTGTATCATCAAGACATACCGTTTGCGTTAAAAAAGCAGCTATAAAAAAGAGAAAGGAACAGAAATTGGGATTCTCTGTATGTTCCATTGGTTTACAACATTCTTTCCTGCCACATGCCATTAAAAATTCTACAATAGTAACAATGCTTTATTTTAATGATTAAAGACAGAGGGCTGTATTTTAGAGTTGGCTACTAATATTACTGTATATACTGTAAGGTCAAATCTAAATTCAACTCATAACTTTTGAAATGTATAGTTAAAATGTATAGGTATTTAAATATAGAAAGACAATTTCTCATATACCAAAGTAGAATTTTGTTTAATCTATTTTCCCTAACCTTGTGCTGACGACATTTATCTAAATCCAAATGATAAGGGGTACAGCTGATTAATGATAATTCCTACATATTTCAAAATTACCAGACTGGGGAAGATTCATTTAATAACTTGTCCATGTGATCACCAGACACTGTAATTGACATAAAAGAAGACTTTACTTTTATTTGGAAGGAAAACTGATCTTTGTTCTGTATCTGTGATGGTGAACCTATGACACACGTGCCACAGATGGCATGCGGAGCCATATCGGTGGGCACGCGAGCATTGCCCTAGCTCAGCTACAGTGCACATGTGCTCGCCGGCCAGCTGATTTTCGGGCCTTCCGGCCTCTGGAGGGCCTCTGCGGGGTGGTGAGGAAGGCCCATTTTTTGCTCTCCCTAGGCTCCAGGGGCTTTCTAGGAACCTGGAGAGAGTGAAAACGGCCTTCCCCACCACCTCCGGAGGGCAGAAACAGCCCGGGGCACATTGAATTATGGGTGTGGGCACACACGCACGCGAGCCCCACACACTCCCTCTGCTTTTGGCACACAACAGCAAAAGGTTAGCCATCACTGTTCTATATCATTTCCTTACTTCCTATGAGACACATTGCTGTGCCCCAAGTTTCTAAACCTAAATGATCAATTCCAACTGCATTTGTCTAGTTATTTAGTTATTACTATGAATTATCTCTTTCTTAAAGACGATTTCAGTCCAGAGGGGATAAAAATTATATCTGGGTGTATGGTATTGTGGGAAGAACAAATAGAACCAATCATATCGATCAATCAGAATAGAGCTGGGACTTTGGAGTTCTTCTAGTCCAACCCTCTGCTTAAGAAGGAGACCCTATACCATTTCAGATAAGTGGCTGTCCAGTCACTTTTTAAAGACCTCCAGTGATGAAGCACCTACAACTTCTGAAGGCAAACTATTCCACTGGTTAATTGTTCTGTTAGAATGTTTCTCCTTAATTCCAGGTTGCTTCTCTCCTTGATTAGTTTCCACCCATTGTTTCTTGTCTTGCCGTCTGGTGCTTTGGAAAATAAGTTGAACCCCTCATCTTTGTGGCAGCCTCTCAAATACTGGAATACTGGTATCATGTCACACCTAGTCCTTCTTTTCTCTAGACTAGTCATACCCAGTTCCTGCAACCGTTCTTCATATGTCAGTCTCCAGGCCCTTAATCATCTTAGTCGCTCTTCTCTGCACTTTTCCCCCCAAGTCTTTTTTCTAATGTGGTGGCCAAAACTGGTTGCAGCATTCCAGGTGTGGTCTTACTAAGGTTTTATAAAGCAGTATTAATACTTCACGTGATTTTGATTCTATGCCTCTGTTTATGCAACCAAGGATTGTATTAGCTTTTTTGGCTGCTGCCGCACACTGCTAGCTCATATTTAAGTGATTGTCCACTAGAGCACCAAGGTCCCTCTCAGTTACTATTTTTGAGCCAGGTTTTCCCTAATCTGTACTTGTACCTTTTGGGGGGGGGGGTGTTTGCCTAAGTATAAAACCTTCCTTTTCTCCACATTAAATTTCATTTTGTTGGATAGGGCCCATTGTTCAAGTTTGTCAAGATCCTTTTGGATCCTGATCTTGTCTTCTTGGGTGTTGGCTGTTCCTGCCAGTTTAGTGTCATCTGCAAATTTGATGAGTTCCCCTTCTATTCCCTCATCTAAGTCATTTATGAAGATATTGAACAGTACTGGGCCTAAGATGGAACCTTGTGGTACCCCATTGCTTAGTCCCCTCCATGTAGATGTAGTAACATTAAGGACTACTTGTTGAGTACGGTTTGTCAGCCAGTTACAAATCCATCTGGTGGTGATGACGTCTATTCCATATATTTCTAGTTTACCAAGAAGTAGACTGTGGTCTACTTTGTCAAATGGCTTACTGAAATCTAAGTATACTATGTCCATGGCATTTTGCTGGTCTACTTAGTCACTTTGTCAAAGAATGAAATAAGATTGGTTTGGCATGATCTGTTTTTAACAAACCCATGCTGGCTTCTAGTTATAATTTTATTTGTTTCTAGGTGTTCACAGATCTACCTTTTGATTATCTTTTCCAGGATCTTCCCAGGTATTGATGTCACGCTGATTGGTCTGTAGTTTCCTGGGTCTGGTTTTTTTCCTTTTTTGAAGATGGGAACCACATCAGCTCTTTTCCAATCCTCTGGTAGTTCCCCAGTGCTCCAGGATTTTTGAAAGATATGGTACAATGGTTCTGAGATAACATCTGCCAGCTCCTGCAATCTTGTCAGGTCCCAGTGATTTATAGTCGTCAAGATCAGACAGATGTTCTCTTACCATTCTCTTGCTTATTTTAATTTTTATTTCTAGTCTGTCTTTTACAGTTATGTTTTTGGTAGGTTGGGCTATAGTTTCTTTTTGTGTGAAGATTGATGCAAAGAATGAGTTGAGCAGCTCTGCTTTCTCTCTGCCGTCTGTTACTTCTTTGCCATCTTCTCTCTTTAGTGGAGCAACTGTTTCCTTGACTTTTTTCTCATTATTTATATGTTGAAAGAAACTTTTTTCTTTCAACTCCACCAAAACAAGGTGGGGGTAATAGAATGCTGTAGCTGTGCAGTATGTTGCAAAGAAAGGAGTAACTGTTGTGGCCCGCCAGCGGCCTGCGCGGATCATGGCTCATCCTGACAATGAGGAGGCTGGTGCGGTGTCGCGCCAGCAGCCTGCGTAGCCGGCGCTTGCGTCAGACAGCGAGGAGACCGAAGAGGATGTGATGCCAGAGGCAGAGACTCAGCCAGGGCCTTCAGAACCTCCAGAGGCTCCTTCCAGTGGAGAGAGCGAAGTGGAGGAGCCTCTCCTCAATGCTCGTGTATGCAGGGCTGCCAAAAGGCAGGAGTGGCTACTCAGGAGGAGGAGATCTACTCGAGAGTAGAGTTTGAGGATAATTGGCCACTCCCTTAGCCTATTTAAGTCACACGCAGCTAGTGCTTTTTTTTTTTTAATTTGATTTATATGCCGCCCTTCTCCGGAGACTCAGGGCGACTTACAATGCGTTAAGCAATAGCCTTCATACTTTTGTATATTTATACAAAGTCAGCTTATTGTCCCCACAACTGGGTCCTCAATTTACCCACCTTAGAAAGGATGGAAGGCTGAGTCGACCTTGAGCCTGGTGAGTTTCGAACTGGTGTAATTGCAGGCAGCTGGATGTTAATTGCTGCCTTTAGTAGGAGGCATTAGCCTCCTACGCCACTCAGGCTCCCTTTCTTTCTTGCTAGAAACAATATCTCATTACTACAGAGCATCTTGGAAAAAGAGCGACTTCACTTATCTGGTTTTTTGGGCTGGTTGCCAACCTTTGTCGGACTTTGTTCTTAATAACTTTGATAAGGACCCTTTGCACGGGAAGCCTGCATTCTTGAAAGGGGTTTGTTTGGAATTAAACAGTGTTTGCAAAGCTTGGTGTGTGTCACATTCTCTGGGAATCTGAAGCTGGGGCAGAACAGTAACAGTATAAAACACATGAGAACAAGCATTAACACTGAGGTGTATTATAACTGATAAAGCCTGTCAGGCAGATTTCAAATTAGGGGTTCTTGGTTCTCTCTGAGCTTGGTTATTTTCTTGAAACAGTTTCACTATCCAAACGAGGCAATATCATCAGTGCCAGTGTTGTCTAGTTTGGGTAATGAAACATCTGCAAGAAAACAACCAAGCTCAGAGAGCACCAAGGACCCCTCATTTCAACCGAGCTGCAAATAGAGGTGAAACTTGAAAAATTAGAATATCGTGCAAAAGTTCATTTATTTCAGTAATGCAACTTAAAAGGTGAAACTAATATATGAGATAGACTCATTACATGCAAAGCAAGATAGTTCAAGCCTTGATCTGTCATAATTTTGATGATTATGGCTTACAGCTCATGAAAACCCCAAATTCACAATCTCAGAAAATTAGAATATTACATAAAATCAATAAAACAAGGATTGTACATAGAACAATATCGAATCTCTGAAAAGTATAAGCATGCATATGTACTCAGTACTTGGCTTGGGCCCCTTTTGCAACAATTACTGCCTCAATGCGGCGTGGCATGGATGCTATCAGCCAGTGGCACTGCTGAGGTGTTATGGAAGACCAGGATGCTTCAATAGCGGCCTTCAGCTCTTCTGCATTGTTCAGTCTCATGTCTCTCATCTTTCCCTTGGAAATGCCCCATAGATTCTCTATGGGGTTCAGGTCAGGCGAGTTTGCTGGCCGATCAAGCACAGTAATCCCATGGTCATTGAACCAGGTTTTGGTACTTTTGGCAGTGTGGGCAGGTGCCAAGTCCTGCTGGAAAATGAAGTCAGCATCCCCATAAAGCTCGTCTGCGGAAGGAAGCATGAAGTGCTCCAAAATCTCCTGGTAGACGGCTGCGTTGACCCTGGACTTAATGAAGCACAGTGGACCAACACCAGCAGATGACATGGCTCCACAAATCAACACAGACTGTGGAAACTTCACACTGGACTTCAAGCATCTTGCAGTGTGTGCCTCTCCATTCTTCCTCCAGACTCTGGGTCCTTGGTTTCCAAATGAGATGCAAAAGTTGCTCTCATCAGAAAAGAGGACTTTGGACCACTGAGCAACAGACCAGTTCTTTTTGTCTTTAGCCCAGGTAAGACGCTTCTGACGTTGTTTGTTGTTCAGGAGCGGCTTGACAAGAGGAATATGACATTTGAAGCCCATGTCCAGGATCCATCTGTGTGTGGTGGCTCTTGATGCACTGACTCCAGCCTCAGTCCACTCCTTGTGAAAGTCCTCAACACTTTTGAATGGCCTTTTCCTGACAATCCTCTCCAGGCTGCAGTCATCCCTGCTGCTTGTGCATCTTTTTCTTCCACACTTTTCCCTTCCACATAACTTTCTATTAATGTGCTTTGATACAGCACTTTGGGAACATCCAACTTCTTTTGCAATTACCTTTTGAGGCTTTCATGTCAATGATGGTTTTCTGCACAACTGTCAGATCAGCAATCTTTCCCATGATTGTGATTCCTACTGAACCAGACTGAGAGACCATTTAAAGGCTCAGGAACCCTTTGCAGGTGTTATGACTTAATTAGCTGATTAGAGTGAGACACTTTGAGCCTAGAATATTGAACCTTTTCACAATATTCTAATTTTCTGAGACTGTGAATTTGGAGTTTTCATGAGCTGTAAGCCATAATCATCAAAATTATGACAAATCAAGGCTTGAACTATCTCGCTTTGCATGTCTATCTCATATATTAGTTTCACCTTTTAAGTTACATTACTGAAATAAATGAACTTTTGCACGATATTCTAATTTTTCGAGTTTCACCTGTATTCTTTTCTATTAGACTTCAAATTCCTGAAAAAGTACAAATTAGAGCCAATGGTTTATAAATTTGGAGTACAAATAACAGGATGTATGGAGAATTTTAACTGTGTTCTAGTTTACATGCAACATTATTTCCTCTGTGACATGTTTTCTACAACATAGTCGCTGGGAGTCAAGCAGCATATAAAATATTAATTTTCCCATAGTTCATTGACTAAACTGCAATTATGAATTATGATTTACAAACCACAATGTCTATGTTCACTGTTTTCTATTACAAGAAATCTGAAGCAAGCGACATGATGTAGCAGATTGTGTGAACCCAAGCACTGTATTATGTATTTCTTTCAGCTTACTTTATTTTATTTATTTATTTATTTTATTACATTTTTATACCGCCCTTCTCCCGAAGGACTCAGGGTGGTGTACAGCCGCCATAAAACACAGGTAATACAAAATTTAAAAACACTTTAAAAAGTATTAAACAATTTGGCCCCAAATTAAAACTCAATGATTAAAACACCCATTACAAATCCTTATTAAGCCAGGCCAGCTTGTTGGAATAGCAGAGTCTTAAGGGCACGGCGGAAGGTACGCAGGTCAGGAATCATGCGTATCCCTGGGGGCAGTCCATTCCAGAGGGCAGGTGCCCCCACAGAGAAGGCTCTCCCCCTGGGGGTCGCCAGTCGACATTGTTTGACTGACGGCACGCTGAGGAGTCCCTCTCTGTGGGAGCATGTTGGTCGGTGGGAGGCCATCGGTGGCAGAAGGCGGTCTCGTAAATATCCGGGTCCTAAACCATGGAGCACTTTGAAGACGGTGACCAACACCTTGAATTGCACCCGGAAGACCACCGGGAGCCAGTGCAGCTCGCACAGGAGAGGTGTTACATGGGGGCACCGTGTCGCTCCCATAATCACCCGCGCGGCCGTATTCTAGACCAGTTGGAGCCTTCGAGTGCTCTTCAAGGGGAGCCCCATGTAGAGAGAGTTACAGTAGTCCAGACAGTAAGTGATGAGGGCATGAGTGACCATGCTCAGGGCATCCCGGTCCAGAAAGGGACACAACTGGTGAGTCAGGTGAACCTGATAAAAAGCCCCCCTGGCCACAGCCGTCATATGCTCTTCTAAAGACAGCCGTGCATCCAGGAGGACACCCAGATTGTGAGCCCTCTCCATGGAGGCCAGAGTCTCACCCTCAATAGTCAGCGATGGAATCAGCTGGCTATACCGGGACGCTGGGAGCCATAGCCACTCGGTCTTGGATGGGTTGAGTCTGAGCCTGTTTCTCCCCATCCAGATCCGCACGGCCTCCAGGCACTGGGACATCACGTCAAGGGCATCATTGGGGTGGTCCGGGGTGGAGATGTACAGCTGAGTGTCATCAGTGTACTGGTGACACTTCATCCTAAACCCATGAATGATGACTTCCCCCAGCGGCTTCACATAAATGTTGAACAAAATGGGCGAGAGGACCAACCCTTGCGGCACCCCACAAGCAAGGCACCTCGAGGTCGACCTCTGTCCCCCTGCCAACACAGACTGCGTCCGACCAGAGAGGAAGGAGGAGAACCACTGCAACACGGTGCCCCCCATTCCTAACCCCTCCAGGCGGCGCAGCATGATACCCTGGTCGATGGTATCAAAAGCTGCTGAGAGGTCTAAGAGGACTAGGACAGAGGAACATCCCCTGTCCCAAGCCCTCCAGAGATCATCAACCAATGCGACCAATGCCGTTTCCGTGCTGTATCCCAGCCTGAAGCCCGACTGGTACGGATCTAGATAGACAGCTTCCTCCAGGTACTGAGGGAGTTGTCGTGCTACCACACTCTCTACAACTTTCATCACAAAGCGAAGGTTGGAGACTGGACAATAATTTGCTAATACAGCCGGGTCCAGGGAAGGCTTCTTGAGGAGGGGCCTCACCACCGCCTCTTGTCTGTATGACCAATGATGGCAGCAAAGAGATATAGACATCTCTTTACTGCCATGTATTTGTTGTCCAGTTCTTTACAGTTCACATTTGGTAGCCCTGATTTTATTGGTTACCATATACAAAGATTACTGGCTAATAACTCACAGGGCAACCTTCATGGTAGGCATTTGGCAATGTCCTAGAGTACAGATTATATGTTTTCATCCCACTATTGAATATATAGCCAGTGTATTGGCTCTCAGCTAGACCAGATCTTAAGGCTCAAGGGACCTATTTCCTTGTTTTTAGGTTGTCCTATACCCATTTACTATTAGAATTGATTTAATTTTTTTAAAAAACAGTTCACGAAGGAGGACTAAATGTTCAATGTTGCCACCTAGTGCCTGATAACCAACCCAAAATTGGGAAGTAACTTCTTCCTCTACGTAATCATAATCTGTGTATTAAATATTAGTGTTTTGATCATACAATACTGTTATTCAAAAAGAAACAGCAATTTTTTCATTAAATATGTCAAAACATTGGAATGTTATCAATTACTAAGAATGTACAAAACAGTCCATGAACAAATTGTCCCTGAATAGAACACCGAAACCTAAACATGTGCCTGATCCATGAAGTGTTTGGGATGGAGGGGAGAATTCTGGAAAAACCCAAGTGAATCAATAACAGCTCTCTCGCTCTATGTAAAAGGAATTTCTGTGTAAGGGTTATTGATCAGCAGTGTTGATACTCACTGTTTTACAACTACAATAGAGGAAGTAACATAGGGTTTTCTCTACATTCTTCATAAGCGCTCATCCACCACCATGGCCAAAGAAGACTTTAGGTTCCTACCAACAACTGTATTAGACAGTCAGACAGAAACTTTTATTTTGGTCATTGACCAATAAAAGTACATACAATAAAACAACCAACCAACATAAAAATTTCTCCTAACGACAAGACCTATTGGCAATTATTTGTGGACAAAGCTTACACATAATGTAGTGAAGTTTTGCTATTTTGGGAAAATAAATTTATCTTGATTGACAGATAATGCAAATAAAAATTATTTGAGTTCCCTGGACATTTAAAGAAAAGAGGGGTAATCAACTGGTGGTGAACGTCCCTGTAAAACTAACAATACAGACATAAGCATATCAGAGGAGCAGCATTGAGTTTTATATGGTTTTTTCCTGTATTTTCCTTCCAGGACAGCTGTGGGGAGAGCATTAACCAGAGCTAAAGATAAGGGTCTCCTGAATTTGGGGACTGTGATATGATATAAATATGATGGACTACACAGTGACTCACAACCATGTAATCATGAATTAACATTAATATATTGCTTAAGAGTCCCTTGGGAGTTGGGCGGCATAGAAATATGATTAAATTAAATTAAATTAAGGTTATTGCAAAGATGACACAGAGACTCATTTCCTAGTTAGAATCACACGTATCAAGCTGCTAATATAACACAGCTAGCATGCTTTAGGCACTTAAATTATGCTTCAACTTGTGGCCATAGGCAACATCTTTTCTCGGATAATATCAATAGTACACCTAGATACCATTCCAGGACCTCTACTAGCAGCTATGACAGAGTGGTAACAGTAATGCTCTGAACAGTCAACATGTTAATTTTCCTCATAAACATCACTGGTTTCATGATGCATGCCTCTGCAGGGGGAACCCACTCCCCAGGTCAGGCACAGGAAAACACTTACTGACTGTAATGGCAACCATGTGAGTGAGGGATACTGCAAAGGTCACAGTAACATCAGTCACTGAACAAATGGTTGGTAAGTGTAATGGTATGTGGGAATGACCTTGGGAGACCGGGTATACTGCCTAAGAAATGATCAGATAAAAGGGAGTACAGCCCACAGCTGCACAATGGATGGAAGCAAGAGGCTTAGTAGGCAATGCAAGATTATGTTAATATAGCTTTACAACAAAGTAGAATTAGCTTATCTGTCTATCTTTCCTGTCTGGTATACCTGGTAAGGCTGACATCAATCTGGCAAGTCTGATAGTGTAATTCTCCTGCCATCACCTTTACAGCTTGATAACTTAGGGAGGGTCCCTCCTGAGCCTCTTGCTCTGCCAATTATGCAGCTGTGAGCTATGGTCCCACTTATCTGACTGTTCCCTGGGCAGCATCTCTTCTCCCAGTCTCTCAGGGTCATATCCACATACCATTACAGTAAGTGACAATTACTTGCAACTTAACTGTAAGATACAGCAGGTTATAAAAATATATACACTTAACTGTATCTTATATGAAGAACTTTCACTAAAAACTGTCACCTGGATTTTTAAACCAGATACTTAAAAAATCAATGAAAAAAAGAATTCAAAATCATTTTAAAATTACACAAGTAACATAGTAAGTCTGTGATAGTGACACAATCAAGCCATAATTATTTACCTTGACATGCATTACTGATTCATAAGCATAAACAGTTAAACTTGAAATTGTAACATTTCTCACCTCCAATTGTACTCTCTTGGAACTCATGAAACTGGCCTTTTACAAAGCGAAGCACCAGACTTGATTTGCCAACTGCAGATTCACCAAGAAGAACTAATTTGAACTGACATATTTTATTCCCAGCATTGGGCCCATTGGGTCTACTTGCTCCTCGGTTGGCCATATCCAAACTAGAAAGGAGTCCCTTGTTTCCGATTCTTAGAAAGAAGATTCCAGGATGCAAACCTCAACGTGCCTCCACCTCAAGGCACCCTGTAATATAAAATAGCATTCACATTTTAGAAAAGATATTGAGCACAGTGTTACTAAAAAGGACGTTGTCTTACCTGAACGTCCATTTTCTGAGCACTGCGTCTCCACTCCATGGATGGGATCAATCCTCATTTCTGACAGCAACTGAGAGAAACTAAAGGGTTAAACCCCCCCCCCTCTGTGCTCTAGCCACTCCCTCCTTACCCAGCTTCCCCAGTCTTGAACGAAGGCACAGCACATAGCGAGAACCAAACAACTTTATTAGAACAACACACACACAAAAAAAAACACCCAACAGCAAAACACCAATAGCCAGCCCCCCAACACAGGGAGGGAATGGAGTGTATCCGCAGCACTCAGAAAATGGACGTTCAGGTAAGACAACGTCCTTTTTCCAGAGCGCTGCATCTCCACTCCATGGATGGGACATACCCAAGCCTACACTCCATGGGCGGGCAACTGGCTGCCCCCAGCCTCACCAGAGACCACACTCTGTAACACCCGTCTCCCAAAGGAGGCTTCAGCAGACTCATAAGCATCAATCCTATAATGTCTGATAAAAAGAGACAAGGAAGTCCAAGTGGCAGCTCGACAAATGTCCGACACCAAAGCCTGCGTCGCCCAGGCAGCTGAGGTAGCCGCGCTCCTCATCGAATGGGGCAGGATTCTAGCAGGAGTTGGACGAGCCTGGCGCTCGTACGCCGTAGATATACAAGCCTTAATCCAACGACCCACCGTGGTTGATGACACTTTCCTGCCCATAGACGCTGGATGGAATGAAACAAAGAGCGCGTCCGTCTTGCGAAACGACGCCGTCCGCCGAATATACCTCCGCAGGGCCCTGCGGACATCCAAGGTATGCCACTGAGCCTCCCGCTGATGTTGGGGTGAAGGGCAAAAATCCGGCAGCACAACCTCTTGCGAACGGTGAAACCAGGTGTTCACCTTAGGCGTGAACGCTGGATCTAGTCTGAGCACCACAGTACTGGAATGAAAGATACAAAGGTCCTTCCTGACCGAAAGCGCCGCCAACTCCGATATCCACCTAGCTGACATGATGGCAAGAAGAAACGCAACTTTAAACGACAGAAACTTCAACGAGATGGAACCAAGTGGTTCAAACGGCGGAGCTGTCAGGGCCTGAAGCACCAGAGACAGGTCCCAAGTGGGATACCTATGCACCACCGGCGGTCTCAGATTCGTGGCGCCATGAAGGAAATCCTTCACCCACGGATGTTGGCAGAGCGACCTGTAGGGAGGACACGAAAGGACAGTGGACAGAGCGGCAGCCTGTCGACGTAACGTAGCCGAAGCCAAACCCCTCTTCAGGCCAGCTTGTAGGAAGTCAAGGACGTCCTGGATAATGGCAGACGTCGGGTCCACATGCTGGGAGGCACACCACCCACAGAAGGCCTTCCAGGTAGCCTCGTAAATCCTAGTCGTAGATGGTCGACGAGCAGCCTGCATGGTTCCAATCACGTCATCCGAGAGTCTACCCTTCTTCAAAATCACCCTTTCAAATTCCACACGGCCAAGTGGAGCCACTGGGGTTCTGGATGACTGACGGCTCCTTGACGAAGAGCAACGCGGTGCGGTGGAATCACCCACGGATCTGTTACTGAAAGACCCACTAGGTCCGCAAACCAGGGCCTGCGGGGCCAATATGGGGCCACCAGCAAGAGCTCCACGTTCTCCTCTAGCAACTTCCTGATCACCCGGGGAAGAAGTTTGACCGGGGGAAAGGCGTATAATTTCCCCGGGGGCCATCTGCATCTCAACGCGTCCGTGTCTTCCGCCCGAGGCGATGGGTACCGGGATATGAACCGCGGAAGCTGAGCTTTGGCTGGACTCGCGAACAGGTCTAACACGGGGGCCCCGAACCGCAGCGACAGTTCCTGGAACAGTCTTGGATGCAACTGCCACTCCGCCGGATCGATCTGCTCCCTGGAGAGCCAGTCGGCTTGGACGTTGGCTGTCCCCGATATGTGGTCTGCCCGAATGGAGAGCACGTGGCGTTCTGCCCAACGAAACAGTCTTTCTGACTCGAACATGAGGGCCCGGGACTTGGTGCCCCCCTCCCGGTTCACGTGAGCCTTGGCCGACGTGTTGTCCGTGAGGATCAGGAGATGGTGGCCCTGAACCCTGGAGGCGAAATGGCGCAGAGCAAGACGGATCGCCCGAAGCTCGAGCAGATTGATGTTGAGACCTGCCTCCGCTCTCGTCCAACGCCCTTGAGCCACTTGGCTTTCCAGGTGAGCACCCCAGCCGAGCAAACTGGCGTCCGTAGTCACCGTCAGTCGATCCTGGATCAGGAAATAACAGCCCTTCAGTATTGCAGGCGACATCCACCATCTTAGGGACAGCCTCACCTGAGGCGGAACGGGCAAGGTCCTGGACGAATTGGACACCCCCCGCAGCTGGAAAGGTAGCAGGAACCACTGGAGCGGGCGAGAGTGTCTGCGTGCCCACGGAACTACGTTGAAGCACGAGACGAGCTTCCCCAGCAGCTTGGACAACAGCAACAGGGACACCGACCTCCGGCCCAGCACGTGGTTCACGAGAGTTTGGATGTTCTTCACCCTCTCGGGGGACAGGAACACCTGGCCCCGGACGGAGTCGATCACAGTCCCCAAATGCAGAATGGACGTGGACGGCATGAACATACTCTTCTCCAGGTTCACCGTGAATCCATGCGCCCTGAAAGTTGATAGCACCCGGCTCATGTCGCGAAAAGCCTGGTCCCTGGAGGAGGAGAGGACCAGGATGTCGTCTAGGTAGCATAACAGACGCACTGGAACCGGGCTGAGGGTCGCTGCCACAGCTGCCACCAACTTGGTGAAGACCTTGGGAGCGGAAGATAGTCCAAAGGGCATAGCACAGTACTGAAAGTGCCTGCCCGCAAATTCGAACCTCAGGAATCTTCAGTGGTGGGGGTGCACAGGAACATGCAGATAGGCTTCTCGTAGATCGACCGACTGCATGAAGTCTCCCCGCCGGATCGCCGCCAGGATGGACTGCAGCGAGTGCATTTTGAACTGTCGGTATCTGACCGACCGGTTCAAGTGTTTCAAATTGAGTATGCCCCTGACTCCCCCCGAATTCTTGGGGACCAGGAATAGGGTCGAGTAAAACCCCGCCCCCAGCTGATCTCTTGGCACCGGCTCTATTGCCCTGATGTCCAGCAAATGCGCCACCTCCTCCGACATCAGACGACGGGACTCGGCCGAACGAGGCACAGGACAGCTGCGAAACCGGCTTGGAGGGGGTTCTACAAATTCTATTAGTAGTCCGTCTGCTACAGTGCGGCGCACCCACAGGTCTGGCGTTGAGGCAGCCCACTGAAGATGGAAAGACTGCAGGCGACCACCAACGGGACCGGCCGGCGGTGAGTCATTTCCCATGCCGATAGGGCCTGGCACCAGGACCTCGAAAGGGGCGTCTCGAAGAAGACTGTTGTCTGCCACGATCCCTGAAGCCTTGTCTGTCTGGAAACCTGTCGGTGGGGCGAAACTGCTGGCGGTAAGACGAAGCCCCGCTGGTGCCAGGATACGACCGAAAGGACTGTCTCTGCATGTAAGGAGTAAATCGCCTTTCATGCCTACGGAACGATGAAGGGAGGACCTTCCGCTTGTCTTTGTCCTCGACCAAGACCGGGTCCAAAGCTGCACCAAACAGATTGGGGGACTTATAAGATGCAGCAGCCAGTTTCCATTTCGTCTTGGCGTCTGCCTTCCAGGGACGCAGCCAAAAAAGACGCCTGGAGGTAATGGTGGAGGCCAGACCCCGCGACACAAATTTAACAGAGTTTAGGGAGGCATCTGCTGAATACTCAGTGGCCGCAATAATCTTATTAACGTCCTGGTGCAGACGGGTCTCCTCTGGAGGAAGCCTCTCCTGTAATTGTTTAAGCCAAATCAAAGACGCCCGATTGAAAAAGGACGTAGCCGTTGCGGTCCGAATGGCCCACGCCACCGCCTGGTGAGACTTGCGAAAGGCCAACTCGGCGCGCCTGTCCTCCGCCTTGAGACCATCCAATGGATCAGCCGAAATCATCGATTGAGAGGTGAGACTCGCAACAGGTGCATCAACGGTCGGTAAGTCCAGCAAAGAGTCTAGCTCGGGTGCAGAACAGCTTTTTGTCCAGATTGGTGGGCACCGTGGATGAACCGGGTTGACCCCAAGGGGCCTGCAGAACGTCCATAAACAATTGAGGACAAGGAACAAAATCTTTTTCCGGCTTGGTTTGCTTGAATAATGCGTCATGGGGACCACTCTCCGACTGGGAAGGAGGTGGCTGGGCCCCCACTGAACCCAGATTAGTAGTCAGACGAACTTTATGGAGAAGTGACCGGAACAAGGACAGCCGAAAAAGACCAGTAAAGGCTGGAGCGTCAGGGAGCAGCCCCTCATTCTCGGAAAATTCGGGATCTTCCGGAAGCTCCTCCCCTTGGTCAGACTCAACTGACGAATCAGAGTCTCTTTGACGAGGGGAAGGGGCCCTACGTCGAGAGGAAGTGGATGGGGCGCCGTGAGAAGGGACAGCTGGCCTCCCGTGCGTTGCCTGCTGAGCTCCTGCGGCCATAATGGTAGCTAAAGCTGACGAAAGCATAGCCTGGAAATCCAGAGGCGGGCCCCCAGACGGAGACTCCGAGGGTCTAAGACCAGCTGCAGTGGGCGTGAATGTCGCTGAAGGAGCCTGCTTGCGGGGTTGAGCGGACACAGCTGCACCCGCCCCTGACACATCTGGAAGGGACTGCGACATTCTCTTTGACAAAGACAGTGGGGCCGTATTGAATGACCTTCTGTCTGGCGGTTGAGACCCAGAAAGTGCTGAAGAGACGTCAGCAGCCTTCCTGGCCTTCTCATATTGGCGTTCAAAGGCCTTGTGGCGCCTCAGGGCATCCTTATCCGCAGCAGAGGAGCTTCTGGATTTGTGGGAGGTGCGGCTGGTAGAATCAGACCGCGTGTCCCTCTTGTGTTTCTTGGCCCTAGGGGACCTGGGAGGGCTGGCCTCCTGCTCCAGGTCAGATGACAAAGATGAGTCAGCCATATGACCCCCTGCCAGGGCGTACTTCAGAAGGAACCAAAGCAACTGGCTTGACTAGGCCTGGCTCCTCAAAATTGACAATGTATTGCTTTGTAATGCCTTATAATGTATATTAATGATCTTTTTTTTAAAATATAATAAAGGAATGAATCCTTGAGTTTATTTTGTTTGGCAGTGTTTTTGTTTCGTTTTGTTTTGTTTTGTTTTTTTGAAATTGTATTAATTTATTGAAATATGTATTTTTATTTTTATTTTTATTTTTTTAATTTTTTAATTTTTTATTTTTTTTTCCTTTTATATATATATATATATAGAGAGAGAGAGAGAGAGAGAGAGAGAGCTATATCAGGGAAATCAATGGAGGGTAATTGCGAAAGAGTGCCCCTACAGCAAGGTTAATGCCACAAAGCACAGATGGTCCTTGAACAGCAGAAGCTGAAAGGCAACTGGGCTTGTAAGGGCTTGAGACTCGCCAGGATCCCCAGGCAAGTCCTGCTCTGTAGGAGGAGTTACTATACTCCCCCCCCTCTCTTCAACAGCAAGGCTGGACACACCCAGCCTTTGCTGAAATCCAAAACGGCGGGCGCTACTCGCTGCTTTCCAAAATGGCGCCCGCCACGTGTGCCGACGCCCGTGCAGGGCGAGCGAGCACCAACAATAAAGGGCTGTGAGCCTGGCGGCCACACCAACACCCCAGCGGTCAAATTAGCGGGCGAGCTGAAGGCAACACAGCCAGCAAGCCTAACACCGCTACTTACACGGCGCCGCCCGCAGAGCCCTGTCGGGACGGTCGCCGGTTGCCTGAATAGATAGAAGCTGGGCCTGCGCAGCAAGGCAGAGCCCGGGCGCCGCATGGTCGAGCAATCCGATCGCTGCTAAAACGGGCGAGGTGCAGCGGTAGCGAACTGCTCGCGCGCTGACACCCTCCCCCCTGCAGCAACTGGGAGCCGGATCTGCCCCGCAGGGACAGAATCCGGCGGCTGGAGGCTCTGCAGAGGCCTGAGCTCAGCCCGACCCACCAGGGGCGCGGAGCTGGCTATCCAGCTATCAGGCAAGAAACAGGCAGAAAGAGAAAAAAAGGAAAAACAGATGCAAAAAACTATTTACATTAACTAAGGACCTACACCGAAGGAAACACAACCAGAGGGAGAGCTAATCAAAAATAAACAAAGAGCCTAGCGCACAAACTAACCTGAGAGCACAGAGCGACCAAAAATTCCACCTCAGTCTGTCAGCAACTGAGAGAAAGACTGGGGAAGCTGGGTAAGGAGGGAGTGGCTAGAGCACAGAGTGGGGGGGGTTAACCCTTTAGTTTCTCTCAGTTGCTGTCAGAAATGAGGATTGATCCCATCCATGGAGTGGAGACGCAGCGCTCTGGAAAAGTTATAGTTATCTTTATAAAGTGTCTTGGTTTTCAAAACAGTATACATATATTTGACAGTGTTGGAAGTAAAATTTGGTCCAGTTCCAAGCCGGGAGAAAGACATAGGTGCCAATGAATTTGGAGGCAGGCTGCAGGAAAGGTGGTCTCCATTTATTTAGGAATCAGAAGCTAAGTGACGCAGCATTGGTTCTGGGACAGCTGACAGCCTGGCATGGGGAGTTGAGTGGTTTTTATACTCTTTTGGACCTTTGAGATTGAGATGTTTGATGGTCTTATTTGATTAGATTAGATTAGATTCTGTATTCTAATTGTCCCTATTTGGTTTCCTGGATGGTGGTCAGGGTCAAGGCTAGCCTTGGGAAATGTAAATTCTGTGTGGCTTTTGTGTTTTCTGACTTAATCCTTAATTCCTGTCCATTCAGCCTGTCTCAGCCTTCTAACCTGGGTTACTTGGGGCCATTCTGGCTGGGAGGCAGGAATTGCTTCAGCTTTTATGAATGTTTTTTCTTTGCCTTCTCTGGGGGCATGGAAATAAAGAGGGGGGTTGTCTTATGATTCTTCCTACAACAGCAAATAAACCAGCAATGAGTTATAGCAAATGAAATGTATGTATAAAACAGGGACAGGAAAATGTAACTGGACATTGGAATGTACTTCCAAGAATATCTCCAAAGAATTTACATTAGAAACCTAGAAGTACTATACTACTATGGGAACCACCACCACCCCGAATGAAATATTCTGGGGAATATTAAAAGAGGTAGAATATTATATTTCCCCAAAGGAGAAATGGAGAAACATGTTCTTAGATAAGAAAGCAGCCCCCAGTCTTTCTTAATAGCCTACAGCAGATACCCATTAAGTAATTCTGGGCCAAGCCTATTCACAAAACATCTTCACCTCCAGGTTGATGGGATTAAGGACAGGACATGACCCTATTTATTGAGAAAAGTGGAAACAATACCGGTCAATTAAGAAAGGCAGGCTAGAGGCAATAGATAACAGGATAAAATCAATTACACATGCCTGACAGGATTAGGACAGGAAGCTGATAATTAAGACCCATCAGGAGCCTTTGTGAAACAAGTAAAACCAATCAAATAATAAAAGCACACAAAGCAAACCTCAAAATTACAAAATACTGTAAACTGTATAAAAAATTCCTTGCACTCAAGCTAATTTGTCAGCTGTCCCAGAACTGCACGGTGTGGTTCTGCTCATCAATAAACTTTCTTTCAACCTTCATTTTATTTCCAGTGCCTTTCTCCCAGCTTGGAACTGAACCAGATGGATTTTTCTTCAAACAATTTGGCACCACACAATGGGACTTCAAGCTAACCTGACCAACGGACCTGGCCCGGGTAAGCCTCCTCCTTGCAGGCAACAGACCCCTTGTGTCTGTGGGTGCCCCCCCCCCCAAGACCTTGGCCATTTGGAGCAAGGGTAGTAAAGGGAGTTTTGAGCTCAATGGCTGCTTGGAAAGATGACTACCTCTAAATTGTAACCTTTAAACACCAGGAGAGTGAGGGAAATGTGTGTATGCCTGTGTGTGTGTGAGCGAGAGGACCCTTCTCCCAATCACAGCTGGATCATGCTACCTCTGTGCCTTTCCTAACCGCAGAAAGCTGTGTTCTACCAACAAAGCCTGGAAAGTATGGGGGTTGGCCAGAGCGCAGGACCTTTTGTAGGGAGAAGGGAAGCTGTGTGAAAATGGAATGGAAAAGTGAGTGAGAGAGTTGAACCTGGGCAGCCAGCTGGGAAGTCACTGAAAGAAGTCCATTCAGTAGGAGGTGCCCATACTATTGCTAGGAAGAGCAGAGGTCCTCCCAGACCCCTTTTTGTTCTGAAAACCAGAGCCGGGTGTTCTCTAGGAGGGGCCAGTACTCTGAGAAGGGAACCAGAGTCCCCCCAGACCCTTCGCTTATTTTTGGTCTGAAAATCTCAGGCGGGACAGAAGCTCATAAAGAGACTAAGTCGCCCGGCTGGGGCAGATTGGATCTCTACATCAGAATTAGAGAGGCATGGGAAGCTCTAGCTTGAGGGTCAAACCAGGCTCCCCACTAGGAGACTTGCTCAATGCTTGGGATGAGAGGTGATGGCCCGTTTTGGCTGGTATGAGGAAGATACGAGCCTCAGATAGCTCAACCGCCTGTTATTAACATCCAGCTGCCTGCAATTACACCAGTTCGAGGCTCAGGGTTCAGGGTTGACTCAGCCTTCCATCCTTTCTAAGGTAGGTAAATTGAGGACCCAGTTTGTGGGGGCAATAAGCTGACTTTGTATAAATATACAAAAGTATGAAGGCTATTGCTTAACGCCTTGTAAACTGCCCTGAGTCTCCGGAGAAGGGCAGCATATAAATCTAATTTTTTTTTTAAAAAAAGGAAATTATGCCAGGAATGGGCTTTGCTCAGGGACAAAAGCTGGAAAACCAATCTGGCTAAATAAAGGTACTTAAAAGGAAAATATATACCAGTAGTAACATTTGATTTTTTTTCTCTCTTCTATGCAACCACTTAATATGGTTAAGATTTTTGTGATTCCTGATTTAAAACATGCGCCACAATGAAGAAGCGACCAGAGAAACCCCCAGGACTGCTCCAACAAGTAGCTGACCTGTCCCGTCCATGGGAAGAAATCACCATGGATTTTATAGTAGAGCTTCCAGAGAGTGGGGGAAATACGGTCATTTGAACACTGATCGACCTCTTCTCCAAGCAAGCCCATTTTATAGCCTGCTCCAGTCTCCCATCAGCCCACAAGCTAGCCAAACTATTTGCAAAGCACATTTACAGGCTGCATGGGGTTCCTAGGAGAATCATTTCAGACCAGGGGGTCCAATTCACAGCCAAATTCTAGAGGGAGTTTATCAGGTCTATTGGGTCCTCCCAGGAGCTTAGCTCAGCATTTCATCCGAGTACTAATAGGGCGGCAGAACAAGATAATGTGATGGTAGATGCTAGGTCAATTACCAACAAACTAACTGGGCAGAGTGAACGTTGGGCTTACCTTGAACGTTCCATCTATGTGCACTGCGGGAGAGTCCAAGTGTGGGTTCATATCAGTCAGTTATGATGTCACTGAGTTGGAATTTCTTTGGCCACACCTTCCTCCTTCCGGCTAAGCCTCAGTTTTTTCAACGAAACCAGAACCAGGAAAGACGCCATCCGATGGAAGAACTGACCACTCCTGGACCAGCACAAGCCAGGGTGGGATTTGGACTCTCCCGCAGTGCACATAGATGGAGCGTTCAAGGTAAGCCCAACATTCAATCTTCTGTGCACTGCTTGGAGAGTCCAAGCGTGGGATATAACCAAGCTAAATTGACGTGGGGAGGGAAGCAGATCGGTCCAGGGTCCCCTCGGCCAGCAGGACTCTCTGTAAGACATGGCTCCCAAAAGCCGCCTCTGCTGATGCGAACTGGTCCAGTTTGTAGTGCCTCACGAACGGTGAAGGAGTAGTCCAAGTCGCGACTCTGCAGATGTCCAAAATGGATGGTTGCGTAGCCCAAGCAGCCGAGGTGGCCGCACTACGAGTAGAGTGAGCCGTGATGCAACGCAGCACTGGACAAGCTTGATGTTCATATGCTAAGGCAATGCATGCCTTGAGCCAACGTCCAACGGTAGATGGTGAAACTTTCTTCCCCATTGACGTGGGCTGAAATGACACAAACAGGGCCTCCGACCATCGAAAGGAGGCCATCCGCTTGACATAACGCCGCAAGGCCCTGCGCATATCCAGCGTATGCCAGTGCTTCTCTGTGTGATTCCTAGGATTAGGGCAAAAGTCCAGTAGAGTAAGTTCCTGCACCCTACAGAACCAGGAATTAACTTTTGGCACAAATGTAGGGTCCAAGCGTAGAATGACATGGTCCAGGTGAAAAATGCACAAATCCTGGCGGACCGAAAGCACTGCCAGTTCAGAAATTCTGCGTGCAGAAGTAATTGCCAACAGGAATGCAACTTTAAATGTGAAGAGTCTGAATGTGGCAGTCCAAAAAGGCTCAAAAGGAAGCGAGGTTAGCGCCTGCAAGACTAGTGATAGGTCCCAAGTCGGGTAGCGGTGAACAACAGGTGGCAACAAGTTGGCAGCACCTTTCAAAAAGCTGTGGACCTTAGGATGATGCGAAAGTGGAACAGGCCCCTCACCTGGTAAAACAGTTGCCAAGGCTGCAACTGACGACGCAGCGTATTAGTGGACAATTTCTTTTTCAGAACTTGCTGCAAAAAGGCGAGGACCTGTGGAACCATCTTGGCTGTCAGTACAAAGTTCTTCTTAGCGCACCATCGACAAAACGCCGCCCAGGTGGCTTGATAGATGCGAACTGTTGACTGTTTCCTAGAAGCCAAAATGGTGGAAATTACCTCAGAGGGGTAGTGCTCCTTCCGGAGAGCTTCCTGCTCAATCGCCAGGCGGCTAACTTGAGCCATTGAGGATCTGGATGCTGAAGGGCGCCCTGACTGAAGGAGACCCGGTGCGGTGGTAATATCCAGGGTCGCTGTGTTGACAGTGACATGGGGTCTGCGAACCATGGGCGCCTATACGGCACCACTAGTAACACCTCCGCCTGCTCCTCCAGAATCTTCCCTATCACTCTCTGGAGTAGGGGAATCGGGGGAAATGCATACAGCAACCCGGTCGGCCACGGGCAGCGAAGGGCATTGACCCCTTCGGCCGCCAGAGTCCAAAATCTGGTGAAAAACCGCAGTTGAGCATTCTGTGGGGTAGCAAACAAGTCCAGTATTGGGGGCCCGAAATGAACTCTGATGAGGTGAAACAAGTCTGTGTGAAGGCGCCATTCGGACTGGTCTATCGTTGTCCGGCTCAACCAATCCGCTGTGGAGTTGGACATCCTGGCGATGTGTTCTGCTTTCAAGGACCGAAGATGCCGTTTCTTCCGGTGGCGCCGCCGGCATCGCAGCAGCTCTTTCGAGAGCCGCGTTCCCCCAGGAAACGTAAAACCACCGGAGCAGCGAAAATCAGCTGCTCCAGCGGCTTAGAACTTTCCCCTCGGGCAAAGAGGGGATAGTGAGCCAATTAGGCGTGGGTTGAGCCCCCCGAATCTCCCCAGGATTAATCCCCTGGGGTGGGGAGGGAGAGAGCTCCCCAAATGCCTAATAAAAGCTCCAGACCTGGGCAGCTTCTGTCTTCGACAGAACAAGGTGCCGCGACCACCCATGCGAGCCTAATGAGACCAACGGATTGCAAGACACAGGCAAAGCAAAGCAGAGGACCTGGCATTAACAGCAAGTATAACAACTTTAACTCCAAAACTTTCACTTCCTTCAAGAAGTTAGAGAAAGCTTTCAAAGATGGCGCTGGCTGGTTTTAGACTGTGAAATTGAAACATAAGAAGAAAGTGATCGTTAACGCTCGTTAGCACTTGTTAAGGTTGTTAACAGTTTAAGACTTTGCTGAATGGAGAGAGGCTTGAAGCTTAAAAAGGCAGGACTATTTGCTGATCAGTTGTAAAAGCTATAGAGGATTTTAAATAAGAATTTTGCTGGCTCTGCTGGGGAGAAGCTGGGGGAAAGTGAAACCTGGAAATGGCGGCTAAACAAGCAAAGCCAGGGGTGGTGAAAAGTGCTGGATCATCCCCAGCTCAGACGTCAAGAATTCAATCATTGGTTCCCGCCCCCAGCTCCTACAGAATCACAAGCCTTAACTTTGGAAGCTCTGGAGGGAGCATTGAAGAAATTGTCTGACAATTTGGAAGAAAATGGACGTTGGCTTACCTGAACATCCCTTTTCAGGGCGCTGCGTACACTATCCAGGAATGGGTTAATCCTCAGCCTTTGGCAAACAACTGAAAGATTTAAACACTTTTCCCCTTCCCTGCTGTTTATCCACACCCCCTAGTCCCGTGATGCCCCAATCTGAACGAAGGCATAGCAATAACAACAGCTGATAGGGGAAACAACCATAACTTTATTAACAAACCATAACAACAAGACAGGAAGACGAAACAGAACCAGGCAGTCAGCCTAATCGAAACAAGGGAGGGTCTGGATAGTGTACGCAGCGCCCTGAAAAAGTACGTTCAGGTAAGCCAATGTCCATTTTCCAGAGAGCTGCTCCCACTATCCAGGAATGGGATGTACCCAAGCTTAAACTCCACGGGTGGGAGGCTGACTGCTTTCAGTGTCCTCATCAGCCAGAACTCGTTGGAGGACTCTGCAACCAAACGACGCCTCCGCTGAAGCATAGGCGTCTATCTTATAGTGTCGGATGAATGGTGACAGCGATGACCACGTTGCTGCTCTGCAAATGTCCACAACTGAAGCTTGCGTGGCCCACGCTGCTGACGTGGCTGTGCTCCTAGTGGAATGTGGTAGAATCCTGCCCAGCCTCGGTTTAGAGTCCGTCTCATATGCCAGGGCTATGCAGGCCTTGATCCATCTGCTAACTATGGATGCCGAGATCTTCTGGCCCATGGACGACGGGTTGAAGGAGACAAGGAGAGCCTCCGTGCAGTGAAACGAGGCGGTCCTGCAGATGTACAGGCGTAGGGCGTGTCGAACATCCAGCGTGTGCCAGCGTTTCTATCGTCACGAGGCGCCGGGCAGAAATCTGGCAGAATGAGTTCCTGGGCTCGATGAAACCAAGAGTTCACCTTGGGTATGAATGCCGGGTCTAGCCGCAGGATTACTGTGGAATCTCAGAAAATGCACAAGTCCTTGCGGGTGGAGAGTGCTGCTAACTCTGAGACCCTCCTTGCTGATGTGATGGCTAGGAGAAAAACGACTTTGAAAGAGAGGAACTTGAGGCCAACTGACCCCAACGGTTCAAAGGGGGGTCCGGTCAGGACTCTCAGAACCAAGGGAAGGTCCCAGGATGGGTAACGGTGTACTGTTGGGGACGTAGATTCGTAGCTCCGTGTAGAAACTCTTTGACACACGGATGGTGCGATAGCGATTGGTATGGTGAGCCCTTGATAACTGTTGACAGGGCCGCCGTCTGCCGTTTCAGAGTGGCCAGAGCCAGTCCTTTATCTAGTCCTGCTTGTAGAAACGACAGCACATCCTGAATTGATGCTGTTGTAGGGTCCACATGATGTTGGGCACCCCAGAGGCAGAACGCCCGCCAAGATGCCTCGTAGATACGAGCTGTCGAGGGCCGCCTCGCTGCTTGAATTGTGTTGACTACACTGTCCGGCAGGTTGTCCTTTCTTAAGATCACCCGCTCAAGTGCCAGATGGCTAATTGGAGCCACTGGGGATCTGGGTGGAACACCTCCCCCTGGCATAGGACCACCTGGTGTGGTGGAATCACCCACGGCTGGTTCACTGATAGAGCCACGAGATCGGCGTACCACAACCTTCTGGGCCAATTTGGGGCCACCAGTATCAGATTGGCCCTCTCCAGCAGTAGCTTCCTGACTACGCGTGGGAGGAGTGGAATCGGAGGGAATGCGTACAGTAGACCCCTTGGCCATTTGCACCGAAGAGCGTCGTGCGCCTCCGCCCGAGGAGCTGGGTACCGGGATATGAAGCGGGGAAGCTGCGCGTTGGTCGGGGAAGCAAAAAGGTCCACCTCCGGCATCCCGAACCTGGCCGAAATCTCCTGGAACAGGTTGGGGTGGATGTGCCATTCTGCCTGATCTATAGTCTCTCGGCTGAGCCAGTCCGCTCTGACGTTGGTTGATCCCAAGATGTGATCTGCTTTGATTGAAAGGAGGTTCCTCTTGACCCAGTCGAATAGGGCTTCGGATTCCTTCATCAGAGCCCGGGACCTTGTGCCCCCTTCCCTGTTGACGTGCGCTTTGGCTGAGATATTGTCTGTCAGAACGAGCACGTGTCGCCCCTGGGCCGCTTCTTGGAGGTGTTGAAGGGCCAATCTGATTGCGCGAAGCTCGAGTAGATTGATGCTGCATAACTGTGCCTGTTTGGACCACTGACCTTGCGCCACAAGATTGTGGAGTTGCGCTCCCCACCCCCAAAGACACGCGTCCGTGGTGAGGACCAGTCTGTTTTGTTCTAGAAACTCTGAGCCCTTGAGGAGGGAGGGAGATGTCCACCACCTGAGGGAGCTCCGGACTCGCGGGGTGAGTCGGACCTGTCTCTTCGAGTTTGCCGTCCCCGCCCACTGGAAGGGAAGCAGAAACCACTGCAGCTCTCTTGAGTGTCTGCGTGCCCAAGGAACGATACCGTAGCAGACCATCTTCTCAAAAAGGCATGCCAGTTGAATCTGTGGAACCTTCCTTGTTGTTAGCAGCTGTTGGGCCAGGCTCTGGATACTCTGAATTCTTTCCGATGACAAGGACACCTGGCCCCTGGCCGAGTCTATTACCGCCCCGAGATGGAGCATTCGGGTAGTGGCCTGTAGGTGACTTTTCTCGAAATTGATGGTAAAGCCGTGGTCTTGGAATGCTCTGAGGACCCTCTCCATGTCCTTTGGTGGGTTGATCTTGTGACAACGATAGGATCAGGATGTCATCTAGGTTAGAAAGGATCCTCACCAGGATGGCCCAAAGCCTTGCTGCCACTACCGCCACCAACTTGGTGAAGGTGCGGGGCGCTGATGACAGGCCGAAGGGCATGGCCCGGTACTGGAAATGCCTGCCCGCATACTCGAGTCTTAGAAACTGCTGATGACTTGGGTGAACGGGAACGTGAAGATATGCCTCTCGCAGGTCTACTGACTGAAGGAGATCCCCTTGACGAACCCCCACCAGTATCGAGCGAAGGGAGTGCATCTTGAACCTGCAGTAGCGCACCGACAGGTTCAGCTGTTTTAGATTCAGGATGCCCCTCCAGCCCCCCGAACTTTTGGGCACCAGAAAAAGGCTCGAGTAGTACCCCAGGCCCTGATGAGCCAGTGGGACTGGTTCTATTGCCTTGACTTCCAACAGGTGGTTGATCTCTTGTAACATCAAGGATTGCAGTTCTTTGGACTGAGGAATAGGGCAACACACAAAACGATGGGACGGTGGACCCGAGAAGTCTATAGATAGTCCCGAAGAAATTGTGCATATTACCCAAGTGTCCGACGTTGAATGGGCCCATTGTTGGTGGAAAAGGAGGAGCCTTCCCCCTATAGGCCCACGGGCCTGGAGTCACTTCCCCCTCTTGTTTGTTTTAAATCCAGGCCCCTGTTGGGTCACTTGGATTGCTGGTTTTGTCCTCGGTCCCGGAACTGCTGCCTGTCATGAAATCTCTCACCTCCATGGTATTGAGGGCGGTGGGAAGAGGGCCCCCTGGGCCCTGCGCCGTGACAAAAAGGCGGCTGGAGAGGATACGGTGAATACCTGCGTTCTTTTTGGCGGTATGCTGAAGGAAGCACTTTTTGTCTTTGTCTTCCACTAAGTTTAGTTAGTTTAGTTTAGTTTAGTTTATTAGATTTATATACCGCCCTTCTCCTGACGGACTCAGGGCGGTGAACAGCCAAACATTAAAACATTAAAATACAAGCACTATAAAAGTTAAAAATAATCTAAAAATGTAATCAAATCAAATTTTGGCTTCCCCAAATTTAAAATCCCTCCTAAAATTCACCCATTAAAATCTACGTTAAGCCAGCCCGGCTTCCTGGAATAGAAAAGTCTTTAATGCCTTGCGGAAAGTGCGGAGGTCTGGGATTAATCGAATCCCCGGGGATAACTCGTTCCAGAGGGCGGGAGCCCCCACAGAGAAGGCTCTCCCCCTGGGGGTCGCCAGTCGACATTGCCTGACCGACGGCACCCTGAGGAGGCCCTCTCTATGAGAGCGTATTGGCCAGTGGGAGGTTATCGGTGGCAGAAGGTGGTCTCGTAAGTACCCGGGCCCTAAGCCATGGAGCGCTTTAAAGATGAGAACCAAGACCTTGAAGCGCACCCGGAAGACCACTGGGAGCCAGTGCAGCTCGCGCAGGAGAGGTGTCACATGGGAGCGCCAAGTCGCCCCCATAATCACCCGCGCGGCCGCATTCTGGACCAGTTGGAGCCTCCGGGTGGTCCTCAAGGGGAGCCCCATGTAGAGAGCATTACAGTAGTCCAGGCGAGAAGTGACCAGGGCATGAGTGACTGTGCATAAGGAGTCCCGATCCAGAAAGGGATGCAACTTGCGTATCAGGCGAACCTGATAAAAAGCCCCCCTGGCCACGGCCGTCATATGCTCTTCTAAAGACAGCCGTGGATCCAGGAGGACGCCCAAGTTACGAACCCTCTCTGTGGGGGGCAAAGACTTGCCTCCAATAGCCAGCGAAGGCACCAACTGGCTATATCGGGACACCGGCATCCACAGCCACTCCGTCTTGGAAGGATTGAGTCAGAGCCTGTTCCTCCACATCCAGACCCATACGGCCTCCAGACACTGGGACATCACTTCGAGGGCATCATTGGGGTGATCCGGGGTGGAGATGTACAGCTGCGTATCATTAGCGTACAGATGACACTGCACCCCAAAACCACGGATGATCTCACCCAGCGGCTTCACATAAATGTTGAACAGGAGCGGCGAGAGGACCGACCCTTGCGGCACCCTGCAAGGCGCCTCGAGGTCGACCTCTGCCCCCCTGCCAACACGGACTGCAACTGGTCAGAGAGATAGGAGGAGAACCACCGCAACACGGTGCCCCCCACCCCCAATCCCTCCAGCCGGTGCAGCAAGATACCATGGTCGATGGTATCAAAAGCCGCTGAGAGGTCTAATAGGACCAGAACAGAGGAGCAACCCCTGTCCCGAGCCCTCCAGAGATCATCAACCAACGCGACCAATGCCGTCTCCGTGCTGTACCCAGGCCTGAAGCCGGACTGGAACGGATCTAGATAGACAGTGTCAACCAGGTACTGTGGGAGCTGTCACGCAACCACACTCTCTACAACCTTCGCCAAGAAGGGAAGGTTGGAGACCGGACGATAATTTCCCAAAACAGCCGAGTGCAGAGAAGGCTTCTTGAGGAGGGGTCTCACCACCACCTCTTTCAAGGCGGGAGGCAAGAAACCCTCGCTCAAAGAAGCATTTATAATCCTCTGGAGCCAGCCTCGTGTAACCTCCCGGGTAGCCAGCACGAGCCAGGAGGGACACGGGTCCAATAAACATGTGGTTGCGTTCAATCTCCCCAGGATCCTGTCCACGTCCTCGGGAGTCACAGGGTCAAATTCATCCCATACAACAGTCTCAAGACCTGCCCCAGACACCTCACCGGAACCTACCCAGTCAGAGTCCAAGCCTTCCCGAATCTCAGCGATTTTATCGTGCAGATACTGTAGAAAATCCTCAGCCCGTCCCTGCAAGGGGTCATCACGCGCTCCCAGATGGAGGAGGGAACGGGTCACCCTAAACAGGGCAGCTGGGTGGTTATCTGCCGATGCAATAAGAGCGGAAAAGTAATTACACTTTGCCGCTTTTATCGCCACTAAGTAGGTCTTAATATGAGACCTAACTAGTGTTCGGTCGGATTTGGAGCGACTGGCCCTCCAACCACTCTCTAGGCGTCTTTTCCGGCACTTCATCTCCCTCAGCTCCTCGGAAAACCAAGGAGCTGGGCAGATCCGGTGCCGGGTCAGAGGCCGCAAAGGCACTACTCGGTCCAAAGCCCCGGCGGCCGTCCTATCCCAGGAGGCCACCAGGTCTTCAGTCGAGTCGTGAGCCAGAGACTCAGGAAATGGCCCAAGCTCCATCTGGAACCTATCAGGATCCATCAGGCGCCTGGGGCGGAACCATCTGATCGGTTCCGCCTCCCTGCGGTGGGGTGTAGCGGTCAGAAAGTCCAGCCTCAGGAGAGAATGGTCTGACCATGACAGGGGTTCAATAGCTATATCCCCTATAACCACTCCATTCTACCACTGCCCAGAGACAAAAACCAAGTCCAGAGTGTGTCCTCCTATGTGAGTAGGGCCATGAATTACTTGAGTCAGGTCCACGGCTGTCATGGAAACCATGAACTCCAGAGCCATCTCAGACGTCTCGTCGATGGACGGCAGGTTGAAATCCCCCATCACCAAAAGGTTGGGGGTATCAACCGCCACCCCAGCTATAACACCGAGAAGCTCAGGCAGGGCTGCTGTCATGCGGCAGGGAGCCAGGTACGCAATCAGCAAGCCCACCTGCTTCCCATGACCCCACTTCACAAAGAGAGACTCACTTCCGGCTATCTGAGGCACAGTGGTCTCCCTAGGATCAAGACCTTCCTTTATAATGACCGCCACCCCCCCACCCCTCCCCTCCGCCCTCGGCTGATGAAATGCACGGAAGCCCGGTGGGCACAACTCTACCAGAGGGACCCCCCCCTCCTGGCCCAACCAGGTCTCTGTAATACCCGCCAGGTCCGCTCCTCCCTCCTGAATTAACTCACAGAGGAGGAGGGCCTTATTAACCACGGACCTGGCGTTGCACAGCATCAGCCTAAGACAGGATCCAAGGCCACCCCAAACAGATCTGGGGCTTTGTATGGGGCTGCAGCTAGTCTCCATTTGGCTTTCAGGTCCGCCTTCCAGGGACGAAGCCAGAAGAGCCTCCTAGCCGTGACGGCGGACGCTAGGGCCCTTGATGTGAATTTGGCTGAGTTTAAAGACGCATCCGCTGAGTATTCAGTGGCTGCTATAATCTTATGGATGTCCTGGTGCAGCCTGGTGTCTTCAGGGGGCAGCCTTTCCTGCATTTGACGGAGCCAGATGAGGGCCGCTCTGTTGAAAAAAGACGTGGCGGTTGCTGTTCTTATCGCCCAGCCAGCTGCCTGGTGCGTCTTGCGAAAGGCCCCCTCCATTCTCTTGTCTTCTGCCTTGAGACCATCCAAGGCATCAGCGGAGACCAGTGAAGAGGAGGATAACGATGCCACTGGTTGGTCTATGGATGGGAGCGTCAGCAAGTCCTCCAGCTCCGGGGCTGAGCAGTGAAATTTTTTGTCTAGACTGCTGGGCGTTGATGTCGAAGCTGGCTGTCCCCAGGGGTTCTGGATGACCTCCGTGAACAATTGTGGACACGGAATACAGTCTTTTTCTGGCTTGGACGACTTGAACAGTGCGTCATGGGGCCCCACAGAGGAGGTATGAGGTGGGGGGCCCACATCCCCTGGTACTCCCAGATTGGTAGTGAGCCAGGCCTTATGTAGCAACGACTTAAATAAGGCTGGACGGAAAAGTCCCATGAACGCCAGGGTGTCTGGTGCTAGCCCCTCATCCTCCGAAAATTCCATGTCTTCAGGCGCCTCCTCCGCTTGGTCTGACTCTTCCAAAGAAGATGAATGATCCCTCGAAGGATGTTGTGAGAAACGGGGGTTATGAGGCGGCCCCTGCGCCTGCGGATGAAACTGCTGTTGAGAGGCCTGTTGCCAGCCTGCAGCCAGGAATGAGGATAGAGCCGAAGAAAACATTGCTTGGAAATCCAGGGGGTTTGGCATCTGTGCCCCCCCTTGGGCACGCATGGCTGCAGCTGTTGGGGTGAAGGATTCCTCAGTCCGGATGTGCTGCTGGGTCGGGGCCCGAGCCCCCGACCCCTGTGAACCCCCTCCAGGGTGTTCCTCTGGTCCCATAAATGTCTGACCCGCTTTGCCCTGGAATGGGGTGGACAGGGACCTGTCCAAATCCGCTAGGCTTGATATGCCCGGTTCTGAAATCCTTGGTGATGCTGGAACCGCCATATCTGACCTAGTGTTTGCTGCTTTCTGGGCCTTAGAGCACTGGCGCTCTAGCGCATTGTGGCGACTCTGCACGTCTCTGTCTGCTGCAGTAGATGGCCTGACAGTTCTGGAGTTGTGGCTGTGCTTCTCTGACTTTTTGCCCGACTTCTTCTTCCCCGACTTAGCCGCATTGCGTGCGGGGCTCAGGTCCAACTCCATATCCGAGGACAATGGAGAGTCAGCCATGACTGAATAGAGATCAGCCCACCTAAGGCTGGGCCACTTGTTGAATTTCAGGAAATAAGAGGCTTCGAGAAGTGTTGCTGATGGACCCGGAGCGAGTGGGCGCACTAAGGTGTCTCAATCAGCTCACAACTGGCAACTACCACGTGGTGTGGTCAAGTGGCACTGGCCAGGAAGCTGCGGACTTATGCTGGAGGCCCAAAGGTCCTACCAGTTGCCGCGCTCTAATCACCTCTTTGCGGGCCTGCCTTTGCCTGCTGAAGCTGCGGGCTTGCACTGGCGGCCTGGGGGTCCGACCAGATGCCGCGCTTCTCCTTCCCCCAAACGCAGCTCTTTCTGTAGTGTAGGGAAGATCACTGGGCAAAAAGAGGCTCAGGTGGCCCCAACGGGGCTTTTCTGTAGCGTAGGGGCAGCGGGGAGCTAATGAGCGCTCCCTTTATGACCTCCGCTGATTTGCTGTAGCGTAGTGGAAAAGCATGCCACACTGTAAATTTGCCTTTAAATTGGCCCTGGGAAGCAGCGGGGAGGCTTTCCGGCTGTTTAAAATGGCCGCCACTACGTGACTCTGGCGATGCCCCCCCCCCCGGCTTCCCCCGACGGCTCCGCTCCAATTCTCAGCGAAAACAAGCAAAAAACGGCAAAAAGCAATGAAAGGCTTTCCCAGAGGAGCGGCGGCAGCCTCAAGCCGCTCACTCAAAAAGGACGTTGTCTTACCTGAACGTCCATTTTCTGAGCGCTGCGGATACACTCCATGCATGGGATCCTTCCTCTTGTCTGGCAGCAACTGAGAGAAACTAAAGGGTTAATTAGTCCCTAGGCTGTGCTCTGGCCACGCCTCCTACCCAAGCAACCCCAGTCTTGAACAAAGATGTAGCAGGTAAAACAACCAAACTTTATTAACTACACAGATAAAAACCATCAGTAACACGACCAACAGGTCTCTAACCACAACAGGGGAGGGAAATGGAGTGTATCCGCAGCGCTCAGAAAATGGACGTTCAGGTAAGACAACGTCCTTTTTCCAGAGCGCTGCGTCTCCACTCCATGCATGGGATATACCCAAGCTCAAGTCCACTGGGCGGGCAACCATTAGCTCTCCGCAGAATCAGCAACAACCCTCTGCAACACGCGCCTCCCAAAAGAAGCCTCCGCAGAGGCAAAGGAGTCAATTCTATAATGTCTTATGAACGGCGACAAGGACGTCCACGTAGCCGCCCGGCAAATGTCCAAGACGGAGGCCTGAGTCGCCCAAGCCGCTGACGTGGCTGCACTCCTGGTGGAATGAGGCAGAATACGAGCAGCAGGAGTCCGAGCCTGATGTTCATAGGCCAAAGAAATGCAGGCCTTAATCCACCTGCCCACCGTAGATGAAGACACCTTCTGACCCATGGACGCAGGATGAAAAGACACCAGCAGAGCCTCAGTCTTACGGAACGATTCCGTCCTGCGAATATAACGGCGCAGGGCCCTGCGCACATCCAGGGTATGCCAAAGGACCTCACTTTGATGCTGAGGGGAAGGGCAAAAGTCAGGCAATACAATCTCCTGTGCACAATGGAACCAGGAATTAACCTTAGGAGTAAAGGCTGGGTCCAGTCTAAGTACCACCATGTTGGCGTGGAAAATGCAAAGGTCCTTCCTAACAGAAAGGGCCGCTAGTTCAGAAATCCTTCTGGCGGAAGTGATGGCCAGTAAAAACGCCACCTTAAACAATAGGAACTTTAAAGAAATAGACCCCAGAGGTTCGAACGGAGGGCCGGTCAGAGCCCGTAAAACGAGGCCCAAGTCCCATGAGGGGTATCTATGAACAACAGGGGGCCTCAAGTTTGTAGCCCCATGCAAAAACTCTCGAACCCAAGGGTGGTGAGAAATAGACTGGAAAGGTGGCAAGGAAATGACAGTCGAAAGCGCGGCAACCTGTCGCCTCAAGGTAGTCGGAGCGAGGCCCTTGGCCAGACCTGCCTGAAGGAAATCCAATATGTCTTGCACAACCGCTGAGGTTGGATCGACATGGTGCGAGGCACACCACTTGCAGAACGCCTTCCAGGTAGCCTCATAAATACGCTTCGTGGAGGGTCGACGAGCCGCTTGCATCGTATCCACATCGTCCGCTAAACGGCCTTTCTTCAGGAGCACCCGTTCAAAGGCCAAACGGCTAACTGAAGGAATTGGGGCTCTGGGTGGCAAATCGCCCCCTGGCGCAGCACTACGCGATGTGGGGGAATCACCCAAGGTTCCGCCGTCGAGAACTCTAAGAGGTCGGCGAACCAAGGTCTCCTGGGCCAGTGAGGAGCAACCAGGAGCAGGAAGGCCTTCTCCGCCACCATCTTCCATATCACCAACAGGATGAGGTTGATGGGAGGAAAAGCGTAGTCTTCCGGGAGGCCACGGGCACCTCAGCGCGTCTATGTTTTCCGCTTGAGGAGACGGGTATCGGGAGAAGAACAGGGGCAACTGGGTGTTGACTGGCGAGGCGAACAGATCTACTACCGGGGCGCCGAAGCGTAGTGACAGTTCTCGGAATAACCTCGGGTGAAGTTGCCATTCCGCCGGGTCGATCCGCTCCCTGCTCAGCCAATCCGCTTGGATGTTGGCCGAGCCCGATATGTGGTCCGCTCTCACTGACCAAAGATGACGCTCCGCCCACTGGAACAACTTCTCCGACTCCAGCATCAGAGCACGAGACTTCGTGCCCCCCTCCCGATTCACATGGGCATTGGCGGACGTGTTGTCGGTAAGGATTAGCAGGTGGCAGCCGATAAAGCCTCTCCGCAAAGTGAAGCAGCGCCAACCGTATCGCCCTCAGCTCGAGCAGGTTGATGTTGAGGCTCTGTTCGGCCGGAGACCATAGGCCTTGAGCCACCTGATTCTCCAAGTGGGCGCCCCACCCGTGTAGACTGGCGTCAGTGGTCAGGACCACCCTCTTTTGGACGAAGAACTGACAGCCTTTCCGAAGAGCTGGGGACCTCCACCATCTCAGCGACAACCGAACTTGAGGAGGGACCGGGATTGACCTGGAGGAGGTCGCTGTCCCCTTCCACTGAAAGGGCAGAAGGAGCCACTGCAGGGGGCGGGAATGCCTGCGGGCCCACGGAACTACCTTGAAACAGGAAACTAGCTTCCCGAGCAACTGGGAAAGAGTCAACAGCTGAACTGAACGATGAGCTAGAACTTTGTCTAGTAGGGCCTCCAAGCTCTTTATGCGCTCGGGCGACAGGAAAACCTGACCCGAAGCCGAGTCTATCACGGAGCCGAGATGCAGAATCTTGGTGGAAGGAACGAGAGAGCTCTTGTCCAGGTTCACTGTGAAGCCGTGTGCTCGGAATGTTGACAGCACTAGAGCAATGTCCCGTGTCGCCAGAGCCTCGGTGGACGAGAGAACCAAGATGTCGTCCAAGTAACAGAGAAGTCGCACCGGAACTGGGGTGAGGGTTGCTGCAACAGCAGCCACCAGTTTGGTGAAGGTTCTGGGTGCCGAGGAAAGTCCAAATGGCATGGCACAATATTGATAGTGCATGCCCGCATACTCGAACCGGACAAATCGACGGTGGGATGGATGAACTGGCACATGTAAGCCTCGCGCAGATCCACTGACTGCATGAGGTCCCCGCAGCGAACCGCTGATAGGATGGACTGGAGCGAGTGCATACGGAACCGACGGTATTTGACCAACAGGTTCAGCTCTTTCAGATTGAGAATTCCCCGGACCCCCCCCCCCGAGTTCTTGGGAACCAGGAAGAGCGTTGAATAAAATCCGGTCCCCTGATGGTCTCGGGGAACTGGCTCTATCGCCCTGATGTCCAACAAGTGCGAAATCTCCTCCGACATTAAACGACGGGACTCGGCCAAACGAGGAACCGGGCAACGAACAAAACGGCTTGGAGGATGATTGATGAACTCTATCCGCAGACCTTCTCTTAGGGTGCGACGCACCCACTCATCCGACGTCGAGGCCTCCCATTGATGACAGAAGTGCTGGAGACGACCTCCGACGGGACCGGGGGGCGGTGAGTCATTTGCCCCGCCTGTAGGGCCTGCTGCTGTAGCCTCGAAAGGGGCGCTTCGCCGAGGTCTGCTGTCTGCCACGGTCGCTAGAGGCGTGTCTGTCAGCATAGCGATCCGATGAATGTGGCTGTGGTCGGAATGAAGAGGGGCCGCCCGCCCCAGCGTAAGGCCGAAAGGACTGCCTTTGAGAGTATGGAGTAAAGCGCCTCTCCTGTCGCCTGGACGTTGAAGGGAGGACCTTCCACTTGTCTTTGTCCTCCACAAGTAGAGGCACCAGAGCAGCCCCAAACAGGTTAGGGGCCTTGAAGGGCGCCCCCGCAAGTCTCCATTTAGACTTGACCTCCGCCTTCCACGGTCTCAGCCAGAAGAGGCGCCTGGCGGTAATCGAAGACGCCATGGCCCGAGAAGCGAACTTGAGAGAGTTCAACGATGCATCTGCCGAATACTCGGTGGCCGCGATGATCTTGTTCACGTCCTGATGCAGGCGGGTCTCTTCAGGAGGAATCCTCTCCTGCAACTGCTGAAGCCAAATCAGCGAAGCCCGGTTAAAGAATGACGTGGCCGTCGCCGTTTTGATGGTCCAGGCCCCCACCTGGTGGGTCTTGCGGAATGCGAGCTCGGTGCGCGTGTCCTCCGCTCTGAGACCATCCAGAGGGTCTCCCGACACCACAGACTGAGACGTAAGGCTTGCCACAGGTGCATCAACAACTGGCAACTCCAACAGAGCTTCCAATGCTGGGTCAGGACAGTAGAGTTTTTTGTCCAGGTTGTTGGGGGCAGTAGAGGACCCCGGCTGGCCCCAAGGGGCCTGGAGCACGTCCACGAAGAGCTGGGGGCAGGGAACAAAGTCCTTTTCCTTTTTGGCCTGTGTGAATAAGGCGTCATGTGGGCCGGCCACCACAGGTGCAGCTGACGGTTATGCCCCCACCGAGCCCAAATTCATAGTCAGGCGCGCTTTATGGAGGAGCGACTTGAACAAAGCCGGTCGGAAGAGGCCCGTGAAGGCAGGAGTGTCAGGCTGCAATCCCTCATCCTCCGAAAACTCGAGATCTTCGGGATAGTCCTCTGGCTGGTCAGAGTCGAGTGAGGAGTCCGACTCGTGCTGGCGAGGCGAGCGTGACCGACGGACTGTCGGGGTCGCCGAAGCGGACAATGCCGGATTGGAAGAGACACCTTGGGCGGCCTGATGCGCACCCGCTGCCATAATGGAGGCTAGAGCTGCAGAAAGCATGGCTTGTAGGTCCATCTGAGGACCTCCGGCCGGGCGCTTCTCAGGGCGGAGACCAGCGGCTGTTGGAGTAAATGTCGCCGAAGGAGCAGCTCTGCGAGGTGGAGAAGACTGGAGCAGGCCTGCCGCCGATACATCAGGGAGAGATTGCGACACCCCTTTTGATAAGGCCAAGGGAAGTGGGCCGCGAGTGCGAGAGCTAGCCAGCTCCTCACAAGAGGCCAAGGAATCCGCAGCCTTTCTTGCCTTCTTGTACTGGCGCTCAAAGGCCTTATGGCGCCTAAGAGCGTCCTTGTCGCTTGCGGCAGAGGACCTGGAGCGATGGGACGTGCGACCGGAAGAGGCAGGTCGCTTGTCCTCTTTTTTTTCTGGAAGCTTTGAGAGACCTGGGAGGGCTAGCCTCCTGTTCCAGGTCCGATGATAAGGACGAGTCAGCCATTGCCAGGAGGAGATCAGGAGTATGTAACAGTATATATGTAACATATATAGGTAAGTATATGATTATGGTTTGTTTTTTTTTTAAATTTTTAATTTTTTTAATTTTTTATTTTTAATAATTTTTTTTTTAATTTGAGGTAATAAAGGTATAGATAAATATGTCTATAATATTCCACTTCTTCCTCTTTTTTTATTTCTATTTTTTTTTAAATTTTCTAGTAAACTTCAACTATATACAGGATATTGGATGTATATACACTTCCCCCCCCCCTCCTGCAGCAGGCCTGCAGCGAGGGAGTGACTTGGCTCCCGGGGAAACCAATAGGCCGCCCAGCAAGTAGCAGGGTGAAACTGGCCTTCTCCTCCTTAATTAGCAAACTCCGACCAACAACCCCTCCCAAGGTAAGGCAGGGAAGGAGAGAGCAATCCGCCAGCGGCCTGCAGGAGGCGCCCAAAATGGCGGGCGCAATCCAAACGCTTCAAAGGCGGCCCTGTATGGTCGGCGAACCCACCCCAACAACCTCGTGGGGCTAAGGCCAAAAGTGCCCAACGATCACTAGCCCAGCAACAGGATTCGATGATCAGGGTCCCAGGGCCTGGCTAGCGAACGGGCTAGCACCCCCCTGTTTACTCACTGCCGGCAATTGCAGATTCCACGTGGCCGCGCAGCTCGCAAAAGCCTCGTTTCCGAGGTCAGATCGGCCGGCACACAATCTCCCGCCGCCGCCGCCTCCTCGCTAGCGGAGAGCAATCAAGTAAACAGGAACAGGTGGAGGGGATAAGCAGCGAACCGCTCAGCGCCCGCACCACCGGCAGCAAGGTCAGCCGGCACCGCCCCGCAGGGTCGGAAGCCGGCTGCTGGGCGCTTCCACTAGCGCTACAGCTCGGAACGGCCAGGGACGCCCCAGGCTCGTTACCGGCACTCCAGCTGACAGACAGGCAGGGAATTAATTTTGTGAGCTCTCCACACAAAAAAGTAAATACAAATTACTCAAAAATCAAATAACAAACACCTACACGCACTAACTACAGAGCACAGTGAAAAAACACCTCAGTCTGCCAACAACTGAGAGAAAGACTGGGGTTGCTTGGGTAGGAGGCGTGGCCAGAGCACAGCCTAGGGACTAATTAACCCTTTAGTTTCTCTCAGTTGCTGCCAGACAAGAGGAAGGATCCCATGCATGGAGTGGAGACGCAGCGCTCTGGAAAACACAGCGTGGGCGGCTCCGCGGGGAGCCTGAAGCCCAGCTGATGAGCGCTCCGCCACGCAGCGCTCAATGCAACTTAAAGAAAAGCACCGAAGTCAAAAAATTAATCAAAAATAAACCAAAAGCCTAGAAGCCCCTAGAGAGGGGAGTGGAAAGGGGGAAATTTAAAGCAGAAATAAGTAAACTGGAAAGGAAGCAAGGGGAAATACCTGTGTGCTCAGGAGCTCCCAGAAAGACCTCAGCATTTGCCAACAACTGAGAGAAGACTGGGGCATCACGGGACTAGGGGGTGTGGCTAAACAGCAGGGAAGGGGAAAAGTCTTTAAATCTTTCTCTCAGTTGTTTGCCAAAGGCTGAGGATTAACCCATTCCTGGATAGTGGGAGCAGCACTCTGGAAAAAATTACAATTCGTTTAGAAGAAAAATTAAAAGAGGTGCAGGAAGATTTGCAGGGCATTAAAGAGACAATCCATACTAACAATAATGAAATAAGAGAAGATATAGTGGAAGCCTTTAAAAGAGTGTGGGGTTTGGCTACCACATTGGAGGAAAGGGTGGATGAAATTGATCAGCATAATTTGGAGGTGGATGTTAAGCTGAAGGAATCTCAGATAAAAATGGAGAAAGTGAAAGCTGAACTTGTAATGGAACAATATAGATCAATGGAATGGGCAGTGCGGGTGAGAGGACTGAAAGAGAATAATCAAGAAAATCTTAGAGAGATCTTTGTTGAACCCCTCGCACATCTTACTGGAGAAGCAAAGGCTGAGTGTGCCTGGCAATTGGATAAAATATTTCATGTGAACTCATGGATTGCAAAACAAAGACATCTGCCTAGAGACATTGTGATTTATTTTGGAACAAGGAGGATGAGGAATCAAGTTTTACAGGCATCCTACCAAAAGAAACTCCAAGTGGAGGGACAGGAAGTCACAGTAATGAAGGAGATCCCCCCGAAAATGTTGAGATCTAGGAAGGACTATGCTTTCTTAGTGGAGGAACTTAGAAAATGTCAATTACAATACAGATGGGAGGCACCAGCTGGACTAGTGGTAAATTACCTGGGTGAGAGATATCGTCTTAATTCAGTGTGGAAAGCAAGAGATTTTTATACTACTGTGCTGCAGGCTGGAAAGCCTCCATCTCCACAGGCAACAAGAAAGAAAGATACTGAAGAGGCTAAAAAGGGGGAAGAAGAAACAAAGCTGGATCAAGCTCAAGGGGGTGCACTGACTAATCAACAACAGTTATTGCAAATTACGGAGGATGTTCAATTATTGGATTTATTTGAAAAAGTGGAAGAACCCAAAGACCAAAGACAGACACGGGCGGCAACTAAACGTAAAGAAGAATTGACGAAACAACAGATTTTAACCCAAGAAATGGTACTTATTAATACAGAAGCTGTGGGAGGAGCTAGACCTAAGAAATTCCATCAGGATTTCGAAAAGGTTCTCCAGAAGCTTTCAGGAGCCAAAGATGGCAATTAAATTCTTGACCTGGAATGTTAATGGACCTGGAATGTTAATGTCACCACAAAAGAGGAGGAAGATATTTCACTATTTGAAACAATTCAAAAATGATGTAATTTGCTTGCAAGAGACTCATATAAGGACAAATGATCAAAAATATTTGATAAATGCTAGATTGGGGATACATTTTGTAGCAGCTGCACCGGAGAAGAAAAATGGAATAGTTATATATATTAGAAAGGACTTAACAGATAATTTAATTGAAGCGGATATACAAGGAAGATATATAGCAATTGAGTTATTAATAGAAGGGAAGAAAGTGCTTTTAATGGGACTTTATGCACCAAACCAACAACAAGAGAAATTCTACAAATTTTTGCATACAAGGCTAGTACAAATGGATTATACATCATGTATATTGATGGGTGATTGGAATGGGGTAATTGATACCAAAAAAGACAAGAAAAGAACAGTGCCAAATGTACATACACGGGCTGAACTACCCCAATCTTTTTTTGATATGGTGGATGATATGGAGTTAAGAGACATATGGCATGAAAGAAATTCTGACGAGCAAGATTTTACTTTTTTCTCTGATAGACACCAATCTTTTTCAAGAATTGATTTTATTTTAATTACTAACGATTTTCTTTCCAGGGTTAAGAAGACCAAGATTTGCCCAAGGATTCTGTCAGATCATAATCCGGTATGGATGGAGCTAGAGGTTGGAGAAAAATCCAGGAGGTCTTGGAGGCTGAACGAAAACTTGATCTGTCCCCCCCTTCAGAGACCCACAAAAACACAGCCAGTCGAGGGTTAAGAAGCACTTGGCACACTCCACAGTTCTTATCTCAAACTTGGCAGCGATATGCACACCGTCTGCCAAGGACTTTATTAGTTCACACAAAAAGAAAATCACCTACGTAGCTTTGCCAAAATCCGTTCTTTTAGCTCCCAAGACTACGAGATTGCTTCGTTGTTCGTCACAAAAATCATGACCCACCCTCCTGTCTTATATAGGCTCTGGGTGTGGTCCAGTGACTCATTGATCCTGTGACTCCAGTCCAGTGACTCAGGTCTATTCCCTCATACGTCGCCGCAGCTGCAGTAAGCGTTTATCTCGCCTTCTTTGGCGTGCGTCCAGGAATGACGTCTCTCCCTCACTCTCATCTGAGACACCTGTTTCCCCACTACTTGGCTCTCTTTCAGCTGGCACCTGAGACAGTGCCAGAGGGGGGGGGGGGCTGGGAGATCTGGCTGGCTCCTCTTCCTCCTGCTCAGAGCTTCCTTCCTCCAATGGGATAGGCTCAGAGGACGGGGCCACAACACTTGTTTAGATATGAGGCAAATGTAAATGAATGTAAAAAATTAATGAAGGAGTTTTTTGAACTAAATATGAACAAGGGTACATCTATGGAAATGGTTTGGGATGCAAGTAAAGCGTACATGAGGGGAGTGTTAATGAATTTAAATAATGTATATAGGCAAAAACAGGGGAGAAAATGGAGGGAATTGGAGGAGGAAATAAAAAATAACAGGCACTAGTAAAGAAACCAGATGACAAGAATTTAAAAGAGGCGATTACAATACTGAGAGGGCAGTTCAATATGTTGATGTCAGACCCTAAGCATAATACTTTTTGCAACGCAAATAAACCAGGTAGATGGTTAGCGTATATATTAAGGAAGAAACAAAAATCACGTACAGTAGATAAAATACAATATAAAGGTAAACAGGTATATCAACAGACTATGATTAAAAAAGCCTTTTTAGATTTTTACACAAAGCTCTATGCTGGTGATAATATACAGGGCACTGATATAGATAGATTTTTGCAGAAGGAGAATGTCTCTGTAATCAATGAGGAACAAAGAGCAAGACTGAACTCAATGATGACTACAGAGGAAATTCTCCTTGCAATTAACCAATTGAAAAGTGGAAAGGTTCCGGGAACAGACGGTTTGACTTCGGCATATTATAAAAATCTCCAACTTGAAATGGTGGAACCGCTTAAAGAATTGTTTGTCAGAATACAAATGGGGGGCGAGGTTCCACCATCTTGGAGAACAGCCTTCATATCTTTGATTCCGAAGGAAGATCATGATCATACTCAGCCAAAGAATTATAGGCCTATATCTTTACTTAACACAGATTATAAGATTTTTGCAAAAAATTTAGCAAATAGGTTAATGTCAGTTTTGCAAGGTGTGATTAATTATGACCAAACTGGGTTTATACAAGGTAGACAAATGAAAAGCAATGTAAGACAAATAGTTAACATATTGGAATATTTGGGAAGGAACAACCAGGTCCCTGCAGTGCTCATGTTTTTGGATGCAGAGAAAGCATTTGATTGTTTGAACTGGAAATTTTTAGAGAAGGTAATACAAAAGATGCAACTAGGGGAGTACTTTATAAAATCAATTCAAGCGATATATCAGAAACAAACAGCACAAATAATAGTGAATGGAAATTTGATTGAAACATTTAAAATTGAAAAAGGTACAAGACAGGGATGTCCCCTGTCTCCATTGTTGTTTATTCTAACTTTGGAAGTATTGTTGAACAAAATACGGGGGGCAGATAGTTTACAGGGTATTAAGTTTAGACAACAAGATTATAGAGTTCGAGCATTTGCAGACGATGTGGTTGTAACCTTAACTCAACCAGTTAAATCAGCTATGACTTTAATGGATATAGTCAAACAGTATGGTCAAGTTTCAGGATTTAAAATAAATGTAGGGAAAACTAAGAAGTTAACCAAGAATATGACTATAAAGGACAGACAAGAGTTGGAGAGAATAACGGGTTGTGAGATAGTGAAGAAGGTTAAATACTTAGTTTATATTGCAACGTCAAATGGGAAGTTATATAAATATAATTATGAAGTGCTATGGCATAAAATACAGATAGACTTAGAAAAATGGAAAAAATTACAATTGTCATTGTTGGGTACGATTGCGGCAGTCAAAATGAGTGTTTTGCCTAAGTTTTTATTTTTGTTTCAAATGATACCAATATTAAAAAAAAGATGCAAATTTGGAAGATTGGCAGAAAGGTATTAATAAGTTTATATGGGCTGGCAAGAAACCAAGAGTTAAGAATAATGCAAGATACTCGTGAAAGAGGAGGCTTGAAAATGCCAAATTGGAAATTGTATTATGAAGCAGCTGTTTTAGCGGTTATCAGTGATTGGATTAACCTAACAGAAGAAAGGATTTTGAATATTGAAGGTTATGACTTGATATATGGCTGGCATGCTTACTTGATTTATGATAAAAAGGTGGATAGGACTTTTAAAAGCCATATATTAAGGAATGCTTTATTGCGTGTCTGGAAAAAATATCAATATAAACTAAATGATAAGATACCTTTGTGGACAGTTCCCAGACATGCAATTGAGAATATAAGTATAGAGCAAAGACAAGATATAGTTACCTATAAACAATTATTGATTACAGACAAGAGTGTATATCAGTTAAAGTCCTTGAATACATTAAGAGAGGAAAGGTTAATTCAAACCTGGTTTCAATATGTACAGCTGCGGAATAGGTGGAAAGAAGACCAAAAAATTGGAATTGCACATAGTGAAGAGAATTTGATACAACAGATTAGAGACCAGAGGCCAATGCATATAAAAAGATTATATAGTGTATTGATAGAAATTGATTCAGAGACAGAGTTGGTTAAAGATTGCATGATAAAATGGGCAAAAAATTTTGAAGAACCAGTAATGATGGAAACTTGGGAAATGATTTGGGTGAGAAATGTAAAATTTACACAAGCACAAAATTTACGAGAAAATTTTTATAAGATGTTTTACAGATGGCATATGGATCCAAAAAAATTGGCTTGTATGTATCCTACCTTGCAACCTAAGTGTTGGAGATGTGACTGTGTTGAGGCTACTTATTTTCATATCTGGTGGACGTGTAAAAAAGTTAAAGCATTTTGGATAAAAATATGGTGGATTGTACAGAATGTTTTGAAAAAGCGGATAGAATTTATTCCACAGCTGTTTTTGTTAGGTATTATACAAAACTGTATGGTAATAGAAACTAAGTTGATGTTGAATTTAATAACTGAAGTGAGACTTCTGGTGGCGCAGTATTGGAAGAAGGAAGAACTACCATCTATTGAAGAATGGACATTAAAAGTAATGAACTTACCAGAAATGGCAAAGATTTCGGCATATTTAAAAGACCATTCAAATGAGAAATTTAGGTTAGAATGGAAAAGATGGATAGAATATATTCAAGGCAAATATAAAACTAGAAAATTACAATTAGTTTTTTGAATGGGGAATTGGTTATAGAGTGTTATAAAGTATATTAGGTTAGATTAGTTAAGGGGAGTTAAAAGTTTAAGAGGGTGATGAGAAACTATAATTACTAGCTTAAATTAGTTTATGATTGTTTAATGTGATACTCTGTATTTTGCTTTGGGAAGGGAGGGTTGGGGTGGGGTGGGGTTAGGGAGGGATTGGGGGGAAGGGGTGGGGGGAAGGGGAAATATATGTAAAAATGTTTGTTAAAAAATTTCAAAAAAAAAAGGACCGAAGGTGCCGCTCCGCCCAGGGATACAGCTTCCTCGCTTCGTGCATGAGTTCTTTCAAACTAGTGCCTCCCTAACGGTTGACATGTGCCTTGGCTGTGACATTGTCTGTTAACAGCAGAACATGTTGATCCGACAGCTTGGCTTGAAAACGTCAAAGCGCCAGGTATGCTGCCCTCAGCTCCAGCCAGTTGGTATTGTTGCGGAGATCCTGAGACCAATGTCCTTGAGTCACAGAGGACCCCAGATGCGCCCCCCCAGCCGAAAAGGCTGGCGTCCGATGTCAGTACCAGTCTGTACCAGGATCCCGAAACAGACATCCTTTCTCCAAGGCCTTCGACAGCCACCAATCCAAGGAGCGAAGCACCTGTGGAGGAACCCTGATCTTGCCCAGTGAGTTCCTGAGCCTTTACTTCTGACTGGGGAGGAGGAACCACTGTAAGGCCCTGGTTTGTAACCGAGCCCAGGGAACTATGGCTAGGCAAGATATCATCTTCCCCAACAGTTGGGAAAGAAGAAAGGACACGGAATCTGATGCCTGAACCTGCCTTATCAGCTGTTTTATACTGTCCCTGAGGTCCTGTGACAGAAACACCTGGGATAATTGAGTGTCTATTACCGCCCCCAAATGTACCAGTCTGGTAGACCGAGTCAGATGGCTTTTCTCCCAGTTTACTGAGAAGCTGTGATCCTGCAGGGTCTGGATGGTGAGATGTAGGTCCCGCTGTGCCTGACTGGGGGACAATGACTGGATCAGCACATCGTCCAGGTAGCACTGTAGGCGGACAGGATGGGCTCACAAACGAGCTGCCACCATGTCTAGTAATTTGGTGAAGGTGCATGGTGCTGACGATAGGCCAAAGGGAAGGGCCCGGTATTGCCAGTGACGGCCCGCAAAGGCAAACCTGAGAAACCTTCTGTGGGATATCCTTATGGGTACATGGAGGTAGGCCTCTTTGAGTTCTATCGATGTCAAAAAATCCCCTTGTCTGAGGCCTCCCAGGATCGAATGCAGTGAGTGCATTTTGAACCTCTTGTACCTTATATGAATATTGAGGTGTTTCAGATTCAAAATTGCCCTTTGACACCCCCCCCCCAAACTCTTGGGTACCAGAAAGAGTATGGAGTAAAACCCCAAACCCCTTTGACCAGTTGGTACTGGTTCTATGGCTGAGATATCCAGCAAATGCTGAATTTCGGTCTCCATCATGGCCCTCTTGGTGGCCTCCCTGGACACTGAATGAAACGATGAGGGGGTCTGGAACAAAATTCTAAGGTTAGTCCGAGAGTCACAGTTTGCAAGACCCACGCGTCCGTGGTGGAATCCCTCCACTGGTCGGCAAACATCTCTAACCTGCCGCCAATAGGGATGTGGGCCTAAGAGTCACTTGGAATGGCGGTAGGGGCGTCCCCCTGAACCCCTGTAGGGGCGCCTGGACTGTGGTTGCCGAGATCTGTCTCAGAACCCTGACCTGTCCTGAGATCTGTCTCCTCCATGGAAATATGGTCTCCGAGACTGGGAGGCAGGGAATCCCGCCTCCATATTCCGAAAGGGCTGCCTACGGTAATAAGGATTTGGTCTCCTATCATATCTCTTATTCAGCTGGGGTAGCACCTTCCTCTTGTCTTTTCCTTCCACCAGGATAGGATCTAACACAACTCCAAACAGCTGTTGTCCCTTAAAGGGTGCAGCTGCCAGACGTCCTTTAGACCTGGCATCTGCCTGCCATTGACGCAGCCGTAACGTCTAGATGCCACATTAGAAGCTAAAGCCCTAGAGGCAAATTTTGCAGCAGTAATAGAGGCATCTGCTGTGTATTCTGTTGCAGCAATCAGCTTACTAAGATCTTGCTGTAGGCGGAGATCCTTTGGGGAAACCCTGGCCTGAAGCTGCTTGAACCATAGGAGCGATGTTCTGGCCATAAAGGAAGCCGCTGTAGCAGATCTAATCACCCAAGCAGCAGCCTGATGAGTCTTACACACGGCCAAATCCGCCTTCCTATCCTCTGACTTCAACCTTTCTGCGTTATCAGAGGGAAGAATAGAAGCAGAGGCCAAATTAGTCAAGGGAGAATCCACTGTAGGAATTTGGAGAAGTTCCTCAAGTTCCTTCTCCACTGAATACATCTTTTTATCCATGCCACTGGGAGGAGGAACAGATATAGGATGTTCCCACTGCCTTTTAATTGTATCCACAAAAAATTGTGGAGATGGACTAACCTCCTGAGTAGTGACCTGTTCCGAAAACAGGCTAGCACAAAGATCCTGAGAATCTTTAGGAGCTGAAGCAGATTTTTCCACTTGGCCCATATTAGCAGTCATTTTAGCCTTAAGCAATAAGGTTCTGAAAAGATGAGGTCGGAATAAACCAGAATAAACTGGCTTATCCTGAACAATGCCCTCATCCCCTGACATCTCAAATTCACCTAATTCCTCCTCACCTTCCAGTGAATCCTCACTGCGAAGGGACTGAGTATCATGATAGGATTCCTCCCTGTAATCCTTATGTCTAGCTGGCTGAGACACAGGGTCTGCCCTGGAAGGCCCTGGATGGGAAGGAGCCAAAATACCTCTCTGGGATAGTGCCTCATCAATACCCTGAGTATCTTTGGGGAGTTCAGTGCTTATCTGCTTGTTTCTTATAGGACTGAGGCGCTTTGGCTAACGCCTCATTAATGTTCTCCCAGGTCTCTTTCAACATTTCCATCCAATCGGTCAGGCTGACTGAGGAAGGGGGCTCTCTTGGGTACTCTGGCATGGAGACGAAATCCATAACACTCACTATCTTAAATGGGGTTAGTCCTGTGCTACTGTGGACAGCATTGTTGTATGCGACCTCCACAAAAGATAGGTCTGCCCTGTTAGACTGTTGGTAGTCAACCTAGCACCTCAGGTACTGCTCTATCATGGCATTCAGTCCCTCCGCCCCCCCATTGGTCCTCGGGTGAAATGCTGAGCTGAGGCCTTGGGATGATCCTATGGATCGTAGGAATTCCCTCCAGAATTTCGCTGTAAACTGGACACCCCGATTGGAGATGATTCTTCTGGGTACTCCATGCAGGCGGTAGATGTGTTTCAGGAACAGTTTGGCCAATTGGCGGGCTGACGGTAGTCCGCTGCAGGGTATGAAATGTGCCTGTTTGGAGAATAAGTCTATTACAGTCCAGATCACTTTGTTTCCGCCGCTCCTCGGCAGTTCTACTATGAAGTCCATTGCAATCTCCTCCCATGGTCTTGACAGTTCAGCTACTGGCTGCAGCAACCCGGGAGGTCTTCCTGGTCGGGTTTTCATCGTGGCACAGATGGTACAACTTTTTACATAGCTGTCTACGTCTTTTCTCATGTGGGGCCACCAAAACTGTCTTCGTGCTAAATGCAGAGTCTTTAGGAAACCGAATTGTCCCGCTGGTTTAACGTTGTGACTCCTCTTGAGGACCAGGATGCGTAGGGTCTCTGGGACATAGTGTTTCATCCCTTTCCATGCTAGGTCATCCCTTTTTGTCAAGAGATGTTGATTGTCTCGGAACCAGGGGTCCGCCAATGTTTCTGCTTTGAGCCTTGTCGTCAAGTCACTTGCTGGTTGGCCCTGCTGGTCGCGACGCTGCCGTCTGGTGTTTACCTGACCCACTCCTTGGGCAGAGGGGATGATGGCATTCACCACCTGCTCCCATTCACTGTTGTATTGGGGCATTCGGGAGAGGGCATCGGCCAGAAAGTTCTTCCCCCCTGGGATGTGCTTCAGCTCGAAGTTGAAACGATTGAAGTATTGGGCCCACCAGACTTGCCTGGGCGATAACTTCCATGGGGTCTTGAGGGCCTCCAGGTTTTTATGGGCAGTCCAAACCTCGAACGGTGTCTGGCCTCCTTCTAGCAGATGTCGCCAGGTCAACAGCACCCGCCTCACTGCGAACGCTTCCTTTTCCCACGCCACCCATCGTCTCTCTGTGTCGGTGAGTTTGCGGGATGTGTAGGCACAAGGTTGTAGGTCCCCTTGGCTGTTCTTTTGGAGTAGGACAGCCCCCACTGCCACATCGCTGGCATCTGCTTGGATAACAAAGGGTTTTCGGGGTCAGGATGCTTCAAGACCGGTTCTTTTGCAAACATTTCTTTCAGTGAGATGGACCTGTGGAGACTAAAGACTCTTTGAAACCCCAGAAGACAACTGGAAAGACCGGGGGGGGGGATCATTGTAAGGTTTTCTTTCTTGTCTCATTTACATTGTAATCAGTTAAATGGATTTATGGAGGGATGACATTTGGGAGTGGTTGGCACAGCAAGTCTTGAACATCTTAGCCTTCTGTCTGGAGGGAGGGAGAATTGTCAAGAATATTTGTACTAGGAGTAGCTGCACACCCACACCATTCAAAACACAGAGGCTATCCCCTTCACCTACCTCCACATACCTCCCTCCCTACCTCCCTAGGCTGGTTCTTGCCCTGTGGCACTAAGGCTCAAGCAGTCATACCTCTCTACCAATTCTATGGGGGAGGGGGCACTCACTGAAGAGGTAGCAGAAAAGAGATTTCCAAACACCAAGCCCTGATTGTGACTCACAAATGATGATGCTGCCGAGTTGCCCAGTAAAGCAGGATATGTTGCAGTGGTGGTCTCATTAGTAGGAGTCCCAGGGCTCTTAGTGCGTAATTTCAAAAATATTAATAGCCTGGCTTGCAGACTGGCTAACCTCAATTTGGCCTCACAAACCCTGGATGTACTAAACTAAGAGCTAAGGCAGGTTCAGGAAGCAACCCTTGGAAATGGGCAGACTTTGATTATTTACCAAGGCACAATCATGGTTGCGAGGAACTTTGGGACATGTGCTTGCTTCAAACCTGACTGAAAGCTCACAGAAAGAAAAGCAAGGTTTTACACTAAGGTAGGAAAAACCAAAGGTACAAGTACAGATTAGGCAAAACCTGCCTAAAAAACTAACTGTGAGAGGGACCTTGGAGTGCTAGTGGACAATCACTTAAATATGAGCTAACAGTGTGCAGCAGCAACCAAAAAAGCTGATACAATCCTTGGTTGCATAAACAGAGACACAGAATCAAATTCACGTGAAGTATTAATACTGCTTTATAAAACCTTAGTAAGACCACACCTGGAATGCTGCATCCAGTTTTGGTCAAATTACAAAAAAGATGTCAAGACTTTGGAAAAAGTGCAGAGAAGAGCAACTATGATGATTAAGGGCCAGGAGACAGAAACATATGAAGAATGGTTGCAGGAATTGAGTATGACTAGTCTAGAGAAAAGAAGGACTGGGGGGACATGATACCAGTATTCCAGTGTTTGAGAGGCTGCCACAAAGATGAGGGGTTCAACTTATTTTCCAAAGCACCAGCGGTCTGGACAAGAAACAATGGATGGAAACTAATCGAGGAGAGAAGCAACCTAGATGTAAAAAATTTCCTAACAGTGAGAACAATTAACCAGTGGAATAGTTTGCCTTCAGAAGTTGTAGGTGCTTCATCACTGGAGGGTTTTAAGAAACTGGATAGCCATTTGTCCAGAATGGTTATAGGGTCTCCTGCTTGTTATTCACTGGAAAGTATTCCCATGAGCACTATTTAACTTTTTTTACTTAGAAATAAATCACACTGTGCCTAAAAGCACCTATTTGTTCGAACCAGTTATTTCAAACTGAAATTCTAACATCTAATATTTTATTAAGATACAATTGTAGTCTTGAATGAGATTACTGTTTTAAAATGTCTGGAATATATTATCTAGGTCGTAAAAATGAATGATAAGCATGTAACATTATTTTACTCCAAAATAAATGTTCTAGATAATTTTCCAAATATTAACTTATTACCTTAATAGAATGGTCCCTCTGATTTATAAACTTTATTCCATTCATACAAAGTAATGAAATAGCAAAATAATGTGTTCAAGCAAAGACAACAATTGATACACACACACACAATGAATATTCACATTTTCAGGTTTAAATACAAATTATTTCAAAAATAATGGAAAAGTCTTGTAGCATTCAGAAGATACTTTTTCTCCAAAAAAAATCACTTAAGTTGTATTGAATAGTACTACAGTTTATAATTAGGTTCCTGAAATTTTCTTTATACAACTAAAAAAACTCATTAGGTAGTTGTAATAGGAATGTAAATGATTTAATATAGAATTCAATGTATTTTAATTGCTTCAATCAAAATAGCAATTTGCCTTTTTTAAACAGAACTACAATATCACCTGAAACGCAGGATAATCTGAAACCAGTATTCTTGCGTATATATTGAAGTTTTCATCTTCTAATCTACTACAGAAGTTACTAGCAATACACTAATAATTAGAGACTAGCAATGAAATAATCAGTTTTTTTAAAAAAAAAACCTTCGATTTTCAATCGTTTGAATATCACATCAGTTCCACAGGCCAATTAGATGAAAAAGCCACATCAACGCAAATGCCGAGTCGGCGAGCAACATTTTTGCCCTACCTGTATATAATTTCATGCCACCTTTAGTACATCTTTGCTGCAAACGTAGGAAGCCTAAACTCATTGCCTTTTCCTTTAGGGAATTTTGCATAGCTACAACCCTTCTAACCTCCCTCATCAACGAAAGAGAATTACATTATGGGAACTCCTAGAGGTCCGTAACTTTCCTTTACTTCCGTGTTTCATCCCGTCTTCGAAAAGATGCCCTCCTCTGTATTCAAAAATCCCTTCTGCCCCACGACATCGCCTTTCTCCATTTGTTCAGCAGCCCTGCCCCAGGAATAAGAGGAAGTGGGAGAATTGGGGACGCCATTTTGAGGGTGAAACGGAAAACGACTCAGGTCTGCCTTTGCCGCATCTCCTTCCACGTCCACGACGATTCGCGGGATCGTGGACCCAGCTCAAAAAAAAAAAAAGTGGGCGCATGCAGTGCAGGAACCTACTCTTTCTGTTCGCGGCCCGGTCTGTTCCCCTCCCCCAAAGCTGTGGCTTTGCTGTATCTTTACCTGTCTGTGACAGAAAGCCGGAGCCTCTTCGCCACTTCCGTTCCCCGCGAGCAAATCCTTGAGAAAAGAAAGGATGCCGCCTAACACCTGGTATTGTGATTTATGGCACAGGGGACAAGGAAGCGGGGTTCTTCCGTATCCCACGATGGGGTGAACGCGGTCTCCCACTTCCGTCTGTCCCTCCTCTTTCTACTCCCGAACCAAAACAAATACGCAACTTCCTTTAGCCGTGCCACTTCCTCTTGCCATGTCATCGCACCCGTCCTCATGCGACTTCCGCTTTACACACTCTCTTACTAGTCGGGCAGTTGTTACAGGTTGAGACTTTAGCGAAGGGCGTGTTTTGTGAAGCAGCCGACTCGCGCTGTTAATTCTGGGGAGGTGGAGGGATCGCAAAGAATTGCTTGTGGTTATGTCTTCTGTTAGAGTCAGGTGTGACCAACAGAGCTGGCGCAAAATTTCCACAAGGAGCCTTCATTCCATAACTCACCACTGACATTTCAGAGCTAGTCTTTTATTTAGTATTTGATTTGATTTATATAGCCTCCCATTTCAACTGTGTGAGATTATTGTATTTTTTTTATTGTTATGAGCGACTCAGAGTTGTTGACAGGTGGACAGCATACATGTTTAACAAATAATAACTCTGGGCAATTTACAACAATTTAGACATACAAAGTACAATCAAACCAATAAAATATGGATGAAACCAATGCAAATGAAATTAACAAAATCCACAGCTAGGATCTAAAAACAGTACATGCTCACCAGAACCACTGTATGGATTCCACTTTGCATCTAGATCCCCATGTCTGGTGTCACAATCATGGCTTTGTGGAAGGCCAATTAGGGCCATGACAAGCACCTGAGAAATGAGATTCAGGCAGTTTAAATGAGTACAAAGATTTATTGCAAGCTCTCTATTCTCTACAAGAATCTGAACTACTAACTGTCAAAGGAAATAAGTGGGAGTTAAGGAATTCAAGGTGGTCTGGACTTACATCTCTTGTGGGTGTGCAGGGACTTATGACTGATAATGCATTTGACCCCCTCCCTTCTCACCTCCTACATCACCCATTCTTCTATCTTGGCCCCCTCTCCTCTTCCATGGGTTCTTCTATGCTGCTTTCCCCTTCCAGCACTGTGTCTTCAAAGTCTGAATTCTCATGGGAACTTGGCAAGGGCTGGAAGGGAGGAAGTCTCAAAGGAATCCTCCCACTCCTCCGCAGGAGCTGGTGAGCCAGGTGTCGAGCCCAGCAGCACGCTCAACAACGCTGACACACAATGAAAGGAAGACAGGGACAAACTTCCATATACGAACGTGTGGTGGTAGTACTGGGTGTTAGGCGGCCGTGTGTGGGGTGGGGGTGGCGGATACGGCGGTGCTAGGACTGTTTCATGTGGATGCTGGTTTCCCTGCTGGCTGAGAAAATGATGCTGACGCTGCAGAGAGACGGATGCCGGTTTCGAGCTGAACTACTAAGCACCGGAACTGCTTAACTCGTGGGCATGTTAATAAACGTGGGCGGGTTAATTAGCGTAAGGTGGAGTTATTTAAACATCCCAAGCCGAAGGAGTGTAGCGCCAAATTCAACTCGTTTTGAGATCACAGCGTGTACCCAGAGCAAGCACACAATAAACCAGCATTACCCCAAAGAGCTGAATGTGGTGGTTTCTGTGTTTTGCTGCATCTTGCCCGGGACGCCTGAGAAGAATTTGGCACTTCCTTCTTCTGGTTGTCCATCTTGCCGTTGGTGAACAGCACTACAGGATGGCGGAGGGCATGGATACAGCTACTGTGGCGCCCGCTGAGGAGGAAGGACTACCGGAGGAGAAGCCGATGGAAAGCCCAGCAGAGTCCCAGCAGCCGGTAGTGCGGCCAAAGGAACGAGTTCGTAGCCGCAGCCAGGGCGGTTCCTCAGTCGGCGTCTGGGGAATGGTGGCATAGTCCTGCATTGGCTGGCCCCGGAGGGGGGGGCGAAGGACCCATCGTCTCCTCCATACAGTGAACGATTCCAAAGGTGGAGGGAGAGGCGTTGGGTGGAGGATGAAGATGGGGAATGGAGCTATTCGACGGGCCTGGGCCAGACTACTTTGGACGTTCTTCGGGAGCGATTTGGTGAAGCCAGCTTCAGAGATGCGCAGTCATGGCAGCCGTGGATGACAGGAACGGAGCCTAGCACCTGGCATGGGGCGTCGGGGTCTGGGACAGAAACATGGTTTCATTTGGCCAGCCCCAAACTGCGGTTGGGGCCCCCAGCAGGAAAACCCCCGGACAACCAACCTACAGTCCACTCTAAACCCACCCCCTGGGGTGTCTGTGGGGGAGGGAATAGGGATGGGTTCTGGGGCCCTCCGTCACCCTCCGGTCCAGGGTGTGGGCCCTGGGTCCCTGGGCGGTACAGGCCACTCGGTGGGTTCTCAGGGGACTTATGGGCTGTCAGCTACAGCCCTCGGGTTCCCTGGACATGGACCGGTAGGGCCATCTGGAGTGTGGGGTCCTCAACTGGTGTGGGGGCCACCCCCTTTGCAGGCCACATTCGATGGCAATCCGGATAGGGTAGCTCTCTTTTTGAGCCAGGTTCTGAGTTATATCGATCTGTATGGCCGTTTATATCCATCACAATGGTCTATGGTGGTGGCCATTACAACAACATTAACGGGGGAGGCCACAGACTGGGTGGCGGACCTCCATAGCGACCATGCCCAGGAACTAACCGATGTCAGTTTGTTTCTGGAGGGTCTCAGAGCCCGGTTTGAGGATGACACTAGGACACAGATAGCCGAGGGAGAGCTGGTGGCCCTGAAACAACGGGGCCGTCCGGACAAAGAGTACGTCAAGGAAGAGTATTTCAGGAAGTTGTCAGGGAGAGTGCGCGCTTGGCCCGAACACATGGTTGTCCATCAGTTCCACCTCGGCTTAGACCGCGAGTTGAGGCAGGCATGCGTATAGGGGCCTGCCACCACGCCTTTCAGAATGGTGTAAATCTGTGATAGACATGGACGAGGGCTTGCACAAATTCCGTGTTAAGGGGATTGTGGGTCCACCCCAGTCCTGGGGGATGCCGGAATGGCCTTCTACCCTCAGGAATGTGGAAAGAAGGGAGCCTGACTCCAGGTTAATGGACTCCACTCGCTGGCCGCTAAAGTGTTTTCGGTGTAACCAGGTGGGACACAGAACCCTGGAGTGTCCACTACCTCCAGCCCAGCCACCTGGCCCTACAACGCCAACTTCAAGTGGGAAGCGTCAGGCACGAACAACTCCTGAGAAGACCAGAGGGGTTTTACAGGTCAACAACGGAACCCCAAAGAAGGAGCTGGGCCCTGCTCCACCTCCTGGTGTCATTCCTGTGGTGGTAGAGGACAGTGACGAGGAAGAGGAGAACAGCGATCTGATGGTAAGTGGTCCTATATGTCCCTTCCTCATCCCAGTGACCCTGAAAACTCACCATGGTTCAGCAGTGATACAACAGGAAGCACTTATCGACTCTGGGTGTACACGTTGTTTGATGAGGCAGGCGCTAGCCACACGTTTAGGCCTTTGGTTAATCCTGTTGAAGACCCTCATAGCGTTTGAACAGATGGATGGGTCTACCTTAGGGGGGGCTCCAACCACTCATATGACAGAATTCGTTAAAATGGAAATAGGGGCTCACTGGGAGCACTTACGTTTCATGGTGGTGGACACAATGATTGAACCTGTTATTTTGGGCTAGGCCTGGTTGGATAAATGGAAACCCACCATCTAGTGGGAGGAGGGTTTCCGGAAACTTAGTTTGGAGCTAGGAGCAGAACCAAGTACCATGGAAGTACCGCAAATGAAGGGGGGGGGGTGTCTTTAGGGCTTGAGGATGTGTGTCTTCCTGGAGTGCCTGATGTATGTTCAGATTTGGCAGTGGTGTTCGACGAGGGGGAGTGCAATACTTTGCCACCACACCGGGTGACGGATTGTGCTATCAAACTGATCCCTGGTGTTAAATTGCCAAAGCCGCGTATCTACGCGATGACCCCGAGGGAGGTGGAGGAATTGCGCAGGTACATCGACAAAAACTTGGCCAGAGGTTTTATACAGCCTAGTCGTTTGCATATGGCCACCCCAGTCCTCTTCCGGGAGAAGAAAAATGGTGGTCTTCGTCTATGTGTCGATTACCGTGGGTTGAATGCAGTTAGTGTAGGGCATTTGTATCCTCTCTCCTTAACGAAAGATCTTTTGGCTGCCTTAGCCACAGGCACTTATTTCACTAAGTTGGACTTACGGGAAGCATACTACTGGGTTCATATCAGACAGGGGGATGAGTGGAAAACCACTTTCAATTGCCCGTTGGGCAGTTATAAATTCTGTGTTATGCCCTTCAGACTACAAGGCACCCCTGCGGTTTTTATGCAGTTGATTAACGAGGTTCTCCATGATTACTTGTATCAAGGTGTCTTAGTGTACCTTGATGATATCCTAATTTACACCAAAACCATGGAAGAACACATAAGCCTCATCCGCCAGGTACTAGAATGGCTGCTAAAAGCTCAGTTATATGTTAAGGTATCTAAGTGTGAGTTCCACCGCACGGAATTAGATTATCTTGGTTATAGAATTTCCAAAGACGGATTGGAAATGGGTCCCAAAAAGGTGACTACTGTATTAGAATGGCAAGCTCCAGGGACTAGGCGGCAATTGCAAAGCTTCCTCGGCTTTGCCAACTTTTACCGGCAGTTTATTCCAACCTTTGCTCATATTCCCTTGCCCCTAACTAACTTATTACGGACGAAAGGAGCTGGGGTCCCACGACCTGGACAATGCCTGGAATGGACAACAGACTGCCAAAGAGCCTTTGAGACTCTAAAACGTTGCTTTGCTGAGGCCCCGATACTCCAACACCCTGACCAAACAAAACCATTTGTGGTACAAGTGGATGCGAGTGACATGGCAGTGGGGGCTGTATTATTGCAAGCTGATGCCCATGGCCAGTTACACCCATGTGTGTACACTTCTAAAAAGTTCACTCCCACGGAATGAGGGTGGGCTATCTGGGAAAAAGAGGCCTTCGCAGTTCGTTGGGCCCTCCTTAGTTGGCGTCATTTACTGGAGGGAGCAAAGGTACCATTTGAAGTATGGACCGACCACCGAAACCTAACAGCTTTGCAGACTCCCAGGAAGCTCTCACCCAAACAGGTGCGCTGGGCCCAGTACTTCCAGCGGTTTCCGTTTATATTGAAGTATGTGCCAGGGGGTAAGAATTTTCTAGCAGATGCCTTATCCCATATGCCACAATTCCATAGCAAACGAGATGAGGTTGTGCAGGCTATGGTGCCGGAGGGGGACACAGGTAGGAAAGTGGCAGCAATAACGACAGACAGACAAACGGATTGGAAGGAGTTGTTACGACAGGGATTAGACCATGATGACTGGTTACAGTGTAATAAACAGTTACTTACGCATAGAGATGGGCTAGCCTGGAAAGGGGACAAGTTGTACGTCCTGAAGGATGTCCGTAACGCAGTGTTGCACCAATGTCATGGCAGTAAAGCTGCCGGTCATTTTGGGTTTCTCAAAACACTCCATTTGACACGGCAACAGTTTTGGTGGCCACATATGTGAAGTGACATAGAGGCATATATACAGAGCTGTTCCATATGTGCAAAGACCAAACCACGAACTGGAAAACCCCTTGGTCTATTACAATCAGTGGCCACCCCTAGTCAACCATGGGAGGAGATTGCGATGGACTTCGTAGTCGACCTACCAGAAAGCAACGGAAACATAGTCATCTGGACTGTTATAGACTTGTTTTCCAAACAGGCCCATTTCATCCCTTGTAGTGGGTTACCATAAGCCCGGAGATTGGCCAAACTCTTTATCCGACATATATACAGATTACATGGGGTACCTCATCACATTATTTCAGATAGAGGGGTACAATTTACAGCACGCTTTTGGAGAAATTTTCTAAGTGTGATTGGGTCAACTCAAGGACTCAGTTCGGCGTTTCACCCCAGTACCAATGGGGCAGCTGAACGGACAAACACCATGGTGGAACGCTACCTCTGCTGTTACATCTCATATCAACAAAACGATTGGTCCTCATTGTTACCTTTTGCAGAGGTTGCGTATAATAAAACAGTTCATAGCAGTACGGGGTTCACCCCTTTTCGAGTAACAATGGGACGAGACTTTATGGCGATACCAGAATTGGAGCAACAATCCGACACAACAACCCTACCTCACGAGTGGGCTGATAAGATCCGAACACTGTGGCCTCAAGTAAGAGATGTGTTAGATAAAGCAGCCATGGAGTATAAAAGCCAGGCAGATAGAAAGAGGGCACCACTCTGGCCTTTGCAAGTAGGAGACATGGTGTATCTCTCCACAAAATATATCAAGTTACAGGTGCCTAATCAAAAATTAGGACCAAATCTGGGCCTCTTCCCTGTAATAAAGGTGATAAACCCTGTCACAGTCGCTCTGAAACCACCCCCTTTACTGGGAAAAATTTAGCCTGTTTTTCACAGTAGTCTTCTCAAACCTGTAACTGTGACCTGGGACAATCCCGAACGTCCTGGTCCGGTAACGGAGGGACATTATGAAATCGATGAAATCCTGGATTCCAAACTAAGTAGGGGGAAGCTTCGGTATCTTGTCCAATGGAGGGGCTATCCATACGGGGAAGCGTCCTGAGTGCTCGCCAGTGACATTCAACGCCAAACGTCTGCTTAGGCGATTTCATAGGAAATACCCCCAAAAACCACATACTGGTGTTAACGTCTCTGATTTTTATGTTACAGAAAGACCCGTGGTGAAAGGGGAGCCACCTGTCGAGCCCAGCAGCACACTTGACAATGCTGATGCACAATGAAAGGAAGACGGGGACAAACTTACATATACGAACGGGTGGTGGTAGCACTGGGTGTCAGGTGGCCGTGTGCGGGGTGGAGGTGGCAGATACGGCGGTGCTAGGACTGTTTCATGTGGATGCTGGTTTCGCTGCTGGCTGAGAAAATGACACTGACGCTGCAGAGAGACGGATTCCGATTTCGGGCTGAACTACTAAGCACCGGAACTGCTTAACTCGTGGGCGTGTTAATAAACGTGGGCGGATTAATTAGCGTAAGGTGGAGTTATTTAAACATCCCAAGCCGAAGGAGCATAGCGCCAAATTTGACTCGTTTTGAGATCACAGCGTGTACCCGGAGCCAGAGCGCAATAAACCAGCATTACCCCAAAGAGCTGAATGTGGTGGTTTCAGTGTTTTGCTGCGTCTTGCCTGGGACGCCTGAGACCAGGTGGTAGTTGCTGTAACACACATAGTTAGAGGTTCCCTCCCCTTCCCTTCCCAGGAATTGAAGTCCAGATGTGGAAGGCCCATTGTAGGCAAGAGTCCCTCCTCCTCCTGGAGAAATGCAGAGGGACTGGTTAACTTGTTCCTCAACAGGATCTTCAGGCAAAATTGGGCAGGGAGCTGGTAGCTTGGTTGGCCTTGGTTTGTTAGCGAAGCACTGGTGAAACTGACAAACTAAATCGGGGGCATGAACATAATATGTGTTTTCCCAGGAGTGCTCTGCAACCTTTCTAATGAATCAAGTACTAGATGCCTTTGCCTTCTTTCCTAGAGTCTAACATTTCTCCCACCTCGAATTCTGGTTCTCCCTTTATTATGACTGGTGGTGGAATGTATCGCTGGGATCTTATTGTGCTTGTGGGGTGGGCATCTTTGGAAAGTAATGCTTGATTAAATAGTAGATACACCTTCATTGAAGGGGGTAATTGGAGGTAGAAGGCTACAGGATTGATTTGCCAGAGAACTTTGAATAGGCCCAGAAATTTAGCATCTAGCTTCTTGGAAGGTCTTGAAGTGGCTAAGAACCTAGTAGAGAGCTAAACTTTGTCTCCTACTTCTATGGTTGGCCTGTCCTGGTGATGGGCATCTGTTGCCTTCTTGTAAGCCTGTTTCGCTTGGTTAAGGTGCTGTTTCAAAAGATCTAGGGCTGCAAATTGCTCTTATAAAAAGTCAACTGCCCCTGGAACAGTAGAGTCCAGTGCATGGTGGTTTGGCAATACCTTAGGGTGTGTGCCATACATGGCTTGAAACGGTGTCATTGAAGTCAATGAGTGCAGCAAAATTCTGCAAGTGGCAGTAACATTGGCCAGTTGTCTTGGCTGTAGGTGCAGTACCACCTCAACTACTGCTGGAAGAGCTGGTTAGTCTTCTTAGCCTCTCCATTCATGGCAGGGTGATGAGTTGAGGAGAGGGTGACCTTGATGTTTAGTAGCTGGAAAAGTTCTTTCCAAAATCTAAATTGGAATTGCGTGCCTATCTGACATGAGTGCTGAGACCAAGCCATGGTAGTGAAAGACATGGTCTAGAAAAAGTTGGCTGTGTCTTTGGCATTGGACAATTCCTTGCACTGTATGAAATGGACCATCTTGGTGAAAAGATCTTCACAACTAGTATGGTAGTGAAGCCTTGGACAGAGGGTAAATCAGTAATGAAATCTAGAGAGACCGTATGCCAGGTGGTGCAGGTAGTGTAGGTAGTGGCTGCAAAAGAACTGCAGGCTTCTGTTGGAGAGGTTTGGCCCTCCTCCACGTTTGGCAAGAGGCCACATATTTCATGATGTCTGCAGCCATTTTAGGCCACCAAAAATCTCTTAATATTCTGTGCAGGGTTATGAACACCCCCCCCCATTCCCAGCCCCCCCCCCCCATGGCAAAGCTGCAGTACTTCTTTCCTGTATTGGGGGGGGGGGAACTAATATTCTGCCTCTGTTTTTCAGGGCATCTTCCTCCACAAGAAGCAATCTAGTCGTTGCTGCGTCTTTATCCTTGTGAATAAGTCCTGGTGCAGTTAGGCAGCTCCCAACCTCTCAGTGGTTGGTGGTAATTGGTGAAGCTGGAAATTGGAAGGTTGTAGCAATAGCAATAGCACTTAGACTTATATATTGCTTCACAGTGCTTTACAGCCCTTTCTAAGCGGTTTAAAGAGTCAGCATATTGCCCTCAACAATCTGGGTCCTGATTTTACCAAGCTTGGAAGGATGGAAGACTGAGTCAACCTTGAGCTGGTGAGAATCGAACTGCCAAACTACTGGCAGTCAGCAGTTAGCAGAATTAGTAATGTTTTCTAACAACTGTGCCACCAAGCGGGATTGTTGTTGGTGCTGGAGTCTGTTGAACAAGGGAATATTCTGGTTTGTGAGAAAGCACATCTGGCATTATGTTCTTGGAGCCTAGGACATATTTAATGTAGAAATCAAAACGTGAGAAGAATTGGCACCATTTGACTTGTCTGGGCGAAAGTGACTTGGTTTGTTGCAGGGTGTATAGGTTTTTGTGGTCAGACCTCTATAGCAGTAGTCACCAACCGAAGTAGGCCCAAAAGGCAGCTGAGCCTCCCCCCCCCCCGCCCCCCGTGGTTCACAGGATTTAAAATTATGAATTTGGTTGTCCCTGAGGTCCAAAAGGTTGGGGACCCCTGCTCTATAGGAAAGCGTGCACCTTCAGGGACCACCAAGTTCATAATTTTAAATCCTGTGGACCACTGTGGGAGGGGGGGGAGGCTCAGGCACCTTTCAGGCCTACCTCTCTGCTTCTGTGAGGCCTCCAGGTGGGAGGCCTGAGAGAAAGTGCCTGGTCCAGGCACACAGCCTGGAAACCTCTTTTGTGTTCCTTCTCTCAAGAAGCTTGGTCAATCTGAGTGAAGGAAAGTGAAGACAGGCAGACTGATGGTGGCTTGCTGACGTTGGTAGGAAAGGTGAAGCCTGCTCACCAGTGCAGGTGGAGGAGCTGCTCCAGGATGACCAAAGTGTTAGGAATAAATGCCATCCCTGCCTCCCTCACCCTACCTGGCATGGCACCTCAGGGGTTAAACCACACACCTCAATCCTCCTCCCACTCCCATGAACCCCTCTTACCTGTAGCCACGCCCCTTGAGTACTTAAGCTTGACCCCGCGTGCTCCTCCAGTTGTTGTTCCTGCACCTGTAAAGGTAAACATATATCAATAAAGGATGATCTAATACAACCACCCGAGTGTCTTTGTAATTATTGGGTCATCCATCGCTCCTCACTTCACAAAATGGTAGCAGAGGATGGTTCCCTGACCCAAGGAACAGAAGACAAGCAAGGGAGCGGCCATCCAGAAGAAAAAAGGAAGAAACCGCTCACCAGGTCCGAAAAAAGGAGAATGGAGGACGAGCGACGGGCAGCCAAAAATAACCCCCCAGCGGGACCGCCCAAGAAAGAAGAAGAAGCGACTGACCCCGAGACCGACTCATCGGACGATGAGAGGGGGGCCGAAAAAACAAAAGGGACTGAGAACCGCAATCCCGGCATCAGCAAGCTCAGGCGCAATCTGCTGAGCTTGCTCGGATCACCCGCCGACGACGAAGAGCTCATGGCCAGCCTCAACAAGCTCATCAGCGGCAGCAGAGAACAAACGATGAAGCGGGAAGACGATCGCCTGGTAAGAGACCCCCCAACCGAACCCACCGGCCAAAACAAAGAGGAAGATGCCGCGCTCACTTTTGAATGGCGGCCATCTTGGACCACGTGCCCCCAAAAAATGGCCGACCACCGGCCAATCAAAAATGACTATTCAAAATGGCCGGCGGTAAAACCAAAAAAGCCCCTAAAAAATGAAAAACGGGGCGACACCATGGAAAGGGGCAAAGAACTGGAAACTGGGGAACCCCCAACCGAGCGGCAGGTGGAGGAAGCCATGAGAATCCTCACCGCCGCCTTCGGGCCTAAAACAAAAATGGCCGAAACGACCCCCGAGGTGTCAAAGGAGACCAGGGGCAGAGGAAGGGGGCTCCTAAACTACCGACCAGGGGGCGCGGACACCGCCGGAAGACCGCCGGCGCCGCTGCACCCCCCAGCCTACCTGCACCGCCCGCCGCTAAGACCACAGACGCCAGACCGGGACCGCCAATCGCCGCCGCCGCCGCCACTACCGCCGCGAACTTACCGGATGAAAACAGACCGCCATCCAGAGGAAGAGGAGACCCCAACTGACCTTCGCTGGACCTCGGAACCCTGGCTGGACCACCACACGACCAGAGGAGGCCTTCCAGCCGGAGCAGCCGCAGCGAGCTCTTCCCTCGACGAGTCCATGGCCAGAATGACTCTCGCGCATGCGCAGAGCCACCTGTGGACAGAAAAAAAAATGCAGGGAGGGATTTTTGAATTACCAAACAGCATACCCATGCCTTTCTGTGAGTTCCCAAGCCTGCAGCACCATGGACAGACTCCCAATGTAAGTAACAAGGACAATGGTGCTGGGAACTTACCCAATGACTTCCCTAAGCTTAAACTAGATGGGACAAATTTGCTGGAATGGTACCAGCACCTTCAAGTGGTATTTTTAAGGGAAAATGTTTTGGTTTTTATGACTAACCCCCCAAATAGACCCTGGACTCTCGAGCAAGACTGCTTGCATCACAAAGCCTTCTGTATACTAATCTCTAGCATTTCCCCATCTATGTACCTGGGTATAGGGCAACACATGATAGTATCAGAAATAACCTAAAAAATGTTTAAACTGTTTTACAATGAGAGTGTGGCTGCCACCAGTAGAATTTCAAAGGACTTCTACTCAGCCAGAATGAAGGCAGGGGTCTCCATGAGGGAACACTTGATGGGATTAAGCGCCACCAGAGCAGAGCTACAGCTGAGGGGGGAGGTTGTCTCGGAACAAACAATGAAAAGTGTTGTCATCAACTCCTTAGACCCCTCATGGGAAACCTTTATCTCCCGCTTAGACATCACTAGCCTGGGCTACCTATCCATTGAGGGCCTGTTCAACAAACTCATATCCGAGGACAACATGAGAAAGGACAGGCACCCACCACACAGGGAACACAAGCACACCAGAAAGGTGGCCTTCCAAGACAGGCCATCAGAACCCCTAGAGTGCTTCATATGCGGATCCAGGGGGCACTATAAGCGAGACTGCCCCCGGAACCACAGGGAGAGGGACAGGCATGAACACAGACAGACAAGACAGACAATCACCAGAAGGCAGGCATAGGCGCAGAGACTCACCCACCCCCAGGGACCGAAGAGGAAGCAGGGATAGTTCCAGGGACAGTAGGAATGGATCCTCTTATGGGGTAGGTGGGTGCACCCAAACTCACGCTCCAGTCAAACAGGGTACACTGTGGCTCATCGACTCTGGGGCGACAAACCACACCACATGCAACAGAAAACTACTGTCATCATTCAAGGAAGAGAATTTCCAAATCAGGGTGGCTAACCAGAGTGAAGTACAGGTGACAGGGAAGGGTGAAGTGACACTGCCAGGGATAGGGAAGATAGAGGGGGTACTGCTGGTCCCCGGGATACCCCACAACATACTGGCAGCACTGAAACTCAGTAAGGAGCTAGGGATAGAAGTGTCTCTCAAGGATGGAGATATGGCCATGAACAGAGGGGGTGAGACAATAGGAAAAATAACTATCAAGAGGGGGTTACCCTATCTGCACGCAACATGCACAAACACACCCAGTATCAACACCAACACAGACACAGACAGCCACAAGGGACACGACGCACCCAGAAACAGCCCACAATGCCCAAAAAAGGTAGACACAGGCAAACCCATACACGAGGATTGCGCACACCTACTGCACCACAGACTAGGCCATGCAAGTTTTCCTGTACTGCAAAAAATGTTGGAATGTAGCGAAGGTATCACAATAAAGAACTGTAAAGCCTACCTGGACTGCTTGGTGTGTAAATGCTCCAAGCTCAAAACCGCACCCAGACCTAAGAAAGCAACCCGCTCAACCAAACACCCTTTTGACCTAGTGCACATGGACCTGGTAGGCCCCCTGAGACCGTCCATAAAACACAGGAAGAGGTTCTTCCTTACCATAGTTGATGACAACAGCCGATACGGCTTCGTCTACACCCTAAGGCATAAGAGTGAAACATTTCAAAGGTTTAAGGACTTCTACAAAAGGGTAGAGGTGCAGAATGACACCAGAATAAAACAGATAATGACAGACAGGGGCTCAGAGTTCCTGTCTGGAGAGTTCTCCAGATGGCTGAGGTCAAAGGGCATCATACACTACACTTCCTCCCCCTTCTCAGCATTCCAGAACAGGGTTGTAGAACGCAGAAATTCCACCCTGCAAACAATGGTCAGATGCGCCCTAGAAGACTCCCAACTCAGCCAACATTTCTGGGCAGAAGCACTGGCATACTCTAACTACACACTAAATAGGGTATGGTCCAGCGTGCTAGGCAAAACCCCATACGAAGTAATGTACGGGAAAAAGCCCCAGATAGCCCACCTGCACATCTTTGGGGTCACCGCCGATGTGCACATCCCAAAGCAACTACGTCGAAAGGGAGACAAGGTGTCTAGGCGGCTAAGATCTATGGTCTATGAACCGGGGACTAAGGGGTTCAAGTTCATTGACAGTAACAACCGCTTCATAGTGTCTCGGACAGCCAATTTCCACGAGCAGGCGAACTGGTCCAGGATACACCTGAACGAGATCCACCCACACCTGGAGGCAACCACAGACGACCAAGTGTTACCCGAACCCGACACACACACCAAACCACCAGGAAGCAGGAGCAGGCCAAAGCACAAGGAAATCAAGGTAGGTGAGTGGAAAGAAAACCACCCCAAACTCAATGTAGATTCACTCACCCAGAAAGAAGCCAAATACCTACATGATATCGAATCAACACCCGCAAGACCAGTCAGGGCCACCAGGAATCAGATGCCCAAGAGACTGGATGACTACGTACTGCACACGCACTCCAGCCCTGTCACCCCAAACTCCTACGAGGAGGTGACCAAGCTACCCACTGAGGAAAGACTAAGGTGGGAGACTGCCATGAAGAAAGAAATGGATAGCCTCAGGGAGCTAAACGTCTTTACCCCAGCCAAGGCCCCAGAAGGTAAGAGTACCATTGGGACAAAGTGGGTGTTCAAAGTCAAGACTCTAGAGGACGGTGGGGCCCTATATAAAGCCTGCCTTGTTGCCCAGGGGTTCGCACAGAGATACCCCGAGGACTACACGGACACTTACTCCCCCACCGTGAGGGCAGAAAGCGTCAAAAGCGCCCTGGTCATTGCCACAATCCTAGGCTTGGAGGTGCAACAATTCGATGTGCAGACTGCCTACCTGCACGCCAAGCTGGACAAGGAGATATATATCAGGGCCCCACCCAGCAAGGACACCCAGAGAGGAGAGACCTGGCTGCTAAACAAGAGCCTCTACGGGCTAAAGCAGTCAGGAAAGCGCTGGTACGAGTGCCTGCTCAACGTGCTTGAATCACTAGGGTTCAAGGCCACATCCGCCGATAACTGCTTCTTCATAAGAAAGACCAGCGAACTGCCCGAATTCATACTCGTCTACGTAGACGACATTCTTTACATGGGTAAACAGAGAAGTGAATGCGAAGCCTTCGCCAGCAAATTAGGGAAACGCTTCTCATTAAAATCCCTAGGAAACATAAGCAAATACCTAGGGGTACAGATAAGCAAGACAGACAAAGGGTTCCGGCTGACTCAAAAGGAAAAGATCACTGAACTACTCCACAAATGCAACATGGCGGAGGCAAAACCATGTGACACACCCATGCACGCTGACTTCCCAAAGAACATGTACAGTGAGTCTCCAGAATTCAAAGACAACATGCTGTACAGGTCCACCCTCGACTCATTACTGTACATTTCAAACTGGACCCGGCCTGACATCGCCCTACCCATCAACCTACTCTCCAGACATGTGAGTAAACCCATGACCTACCACTGGGAGGCAGTCAAGAGGGTGCTCCGCTACCTCAAATATAGTTCCGAAGCCTGCTTGCTATTGGAGCCCAAAGTCTCCAAACAACCATCCCTCACCTGCTACGCGGACGCTGACTGGGCCGGGGACACAAAGAGCAGGAAGAGCACATTGGGCTACATATTCTTCCTAAACAACAGCCCAGTACACTGGTACACCGGAAAACAGGTGCTGGTCGCTACATCCACAACTGAAGCAGAATACATATGCCTCTCAAAGGCTGCCAACAATTTAGTCTGGTTCGATGACCTCCTCTCCAATGTCTGGGCCAAACCTCAATACCCCATCACCATCTTTGAGGACAACAAAGCAGCCATCGAGATATCTAGGGCGGACGCAGTAGGCCAGAGGTCCAGACATATTGACATAAAACATAAACACGTGAGGGAAGTCTCCAAGGTGGGCTTTATAAACACTACACATTGTGAGACCACACCCCCAGGCTCTTCGTCATGGCCCTACTCACACAGGAGGACACACTCTGGACCTGGTTTTTGTCTCTGGTCAGTGGTTGAATGGCCGAGATGTTGGGGATATAGTCATTGAACCCCTGTCATGGTCGGACCATTCTCTCCTGAGGCTAGACTTTCTGACTGCCGAACCCCGCCGCAGGGAGGCGGAACCGATTAGGTGGTTCCGCCCCAGGTGCCTGATGGATCCTGATAGGTTCCAGAGGGAGCTTGGGCCAGTGCCCGAAACTCTGGCTCACGATTCGGCCGAGGACCTGGTGGCCGCCTGGGATAGGGCAGCCGCCGGTGCCCTGGACCGAGTCGAGCCTTTGCAGCCTCTGACCCAGCGCCGAATCTGCCCGGCTCCTTGGTTTTCTGAGGAGTTGAGGGAGATGAAGCGCCGGAAAAGACGCCTAGAGAGTGGTTGGAGGGCGAGTCGATCTGAATCCGACCGAACACTAGCTAGGTCCCATGTTAGGACCTATTTGGTGGCGATAAAAGCGGCAAAGCATAATTACTTTTCCGCTCTTATTGCATCGGCAGATAATCGCCCAGCTGCCTTGTTTAGAGTGACCCGCTCCCTCCTACATCAGGGAGCGTGGGAGGACCTCTTGCAAGGGCAGGCTGAGGATTTTGCACAGTATCTGCACGATAAAGTCGCTCAGATTTGGGAAGGCTTGGACTCTGACTGGGTAGATTCCAGCGAGGTGACTGAGGCTGGTCTTGAGAATGTAATCTGGGATGAGTTCGATCCTGTGACTTCTGAGGATGTGGACAGGACTTTGAGGAGACTAAACGCAACCACATGTTTATTGGACCCGTGTCCTTCCTGGCTGGTACTGGCCACTCGGGAAGTTACACGAGGCTGGCTCCAGAGGATTATAAATGCTTCTTTGAGCGAGAGTTTCTTGCCTGCCGCCTTGAAGGAGGCGGTGGTGAGGCCCCTCCTCAAGAAGCCTTCTCTGGACCCGGCTGTTTTGGCAAATTTTCGTCCTGTCTCCAACATTTGTTTTACTGCGAAGGTTGTTGAGAGTGTGGTTGTGCGACAGCTCCCACAGTACCTGGATGAAACAGTCTATCTAGATCCATGCCAGTCCGGCTTCAGACCTGGGTACAGCACGGAGACAGCATTGGTCGCATTGGTGGATGATCTCTGGAGGGGTCGGGACAGGGGTTGCTCCTCTGTCCTGGTCCTGTTAGATCTCTTGGCGGCTTTTGATACCATCGACCATGGTATCATGCTGCGTCGGTTGGGGGGTTTGGGGGTGGGAGGCACCGTGCTGCGGTGGTTCTCCTCCTATCTCTCTGACTGGTCGCAGTCTGTGTTGGCAGGGGGGCAGAGGTCGACCTCGAGGCGCCTCGTTTGCGGGGTGCCGCAAGGGTCAGTCCTCTTGCCGCTCCTGTTCAACATTTATGTGAAGCCGCTGGGTGAGATCATCCGTGGTTTTGGGGTGAGTTGCCAACTGTACACTGATGATACTCAGCTGTACATCTCCACCCCTGACCACCCCAATGATGCCCTCGAAGTAATGTCCCAGTGCCTTGAAGCCATGCGGGTCTGGATGGGGAGGAACAGGCTTTGTCTCAACCCTTCCAAGACCGAGTGGCTGTGGATGCCGGCGTCCCGGTATAGCCAGCTGGTGCCATCACTGGCTATTGGGGGTGAGTCATTGGCCCCCACAGAGGGGGTTCGCAACTTGGGTGTCCTCCTGGATTCACGGCTGTCCTTGGAAGGGTATATGGTGGCCGTGGCCGGAGGGCCTTTTATCAGGTTCGCCTGATGCGCCAGTTGCGCCCCTTTCTGGATCGGGACTCCATGTGCACGGTCACTCATGCACTCGTCACATCTCGCCTGGACTACTGTAACTCTCTCTACATGGGGCTCCCCTTGGGGTACACCCGGAGGCTCCAACTGGTCCAGAATGCGGCCGCGGGGGTGATTATGGGAGCGACAGGGCGCTCCGACGTGACACCTCTCCTGCGCGAGCTGCACTGGCTTCCGGTGGTCTTCCGGGTGCGCTTCAAGGTGTTAGTTTTTACCTTTAAAGCGCTCCATGGTGTATGGCTGGGTTATTTGCAGGACCGCCTGCTGCTACCGATAACCTCCCACCGGCCAGTACGCTCACACAGAGAGGGCCTCCTCAGGGTGCCATCAGCCAAGCAATGTCGGCTGGCGGCCCCCAGGGGGAGAGCCTTCTCTGTGGGGGCACCCGCCCTGTGGAACGAGCTACCTCCTGAAATTCGTTTGATCCCGGACCTCCGCGCTTTCCGAAAGGCCCTTAAGACTTATTTATTCCAACAAGCCGGCCTTGCTTGATTGATTTTAATGGGGTTTTTAAATTTTGGTATTATTAATTTTTGGGGTTTTAAATTGGGTATTTTAACTGGTTTTGAGACTTATATTGGAACGCCGACGATTTAATCTAATTTTAAATTTTTTAATATTTGTATTATATCTGTTTTAATCTGGCTGTTCACCGCCCTGAGTCCCCCTCCTGGGGAGAAGGGCGGTATATAAATTGAAATATAAATAAATAAATAAATAAAAGCGCTGCTTGCATTTGCACGGCATCAGCATTCTGCCTTTGCCACGGTATATTTGCGCCAGCTGGTAGCGCCAAGGCAGCTTGGGGCTTGGAGGATAAACCGCAGGAAGCACTACAGCTTTTTTCCATTTTATCATTTCTTCCCTACATTACAGTACACTGTTCATAACTGTCCTATTTTAAATTTAATCAGCATCAACCTAGACTCTTAACCGGTGCACCATTATTATTTTTTGCACAACACCCATATTTTATTGGTTTCATTGTTCTTTGTATGTCTAAATTGTTGTAAATTGCCCAGAGTTATTATTTGTTAAACATGTATGCTGGACATCTGTCAACGACTCTGAGTTGCTCATAACAATTAAAAAAAATACAATAATCTCACACAGTTGAAATGGGAGGCTATATAAATCAAATCAAATAATGAGTTGCCTGATCATCAGAGGCTTTTTTTCTTTTAAAAGCCTCTGAGGATCCCAGCTGAGCCGCACGATCATCAGAGGCTTTTTTTTTTACTTTTAAAAGCATTTTTTCGGCCAAAGAGGTTGTAGAAAAAATGCTTTTAAAAGTAAAAAAAAGCCTCTGATGATTGTGCGGCTCAGCTGGGTATGCGGGGGGGCGGGGGGCGGGGGGCAGGGATTTTTGTTACCGGTTCTCTGAACCACCCGCCTCCATCGCTACCGGATCAGGTGATCTGGTCCGAACCAGGAGCATTTCACCCCTGTTTTAAATGCATAGGCATATTCGTGCCTGGGATTTATTCACCAATCCAATACAAGCCTGGTGTTTCTAAAACTTTGTTTTAAAATCACACAGGCAAAAAAAAGCAAGTTGGAAGCAAATGGAGGACTTGGGAAAGTAATAGTTGGGGGAAAAAATCAATGAGAAAAACAGAGATGTCCGGAAAGGGACAGCCGATGTAAATAATAATAATTTTTAAAAATCACAACCAAAGGGGATTTGGGCAGCTAACGCTTGAAAAGTGATCTTTGGAAAGCACCAGCTGGGTACAAAAACAGGAGGGGGTCTTTTTTTTTCCCCAGAAAGAGCTTCAGGGAAAGAAGGGGAAAGAGCCAGGCGGGAGACAAGCCTTTGTGCAGAAAAGTCAGGCAAAGATACCCTACTACCAGGTTTCCTCCTCCTCCTCCTGGAACCACTGCTGCTTTTCTTCCTTTTCTTCCTGGCCGTAGCCACCCAGCCTCTGAAGATTTCCACCTCATCCAAAAGGCTGGCAGGGGGCAGAAGGGTGAAAGGAGTGGTGAGGGCTTTGTGGGGTCTCCCAGTGGGGGATGGCTTGAAGTAGATGAAGGGCTTGGTTTGGCATACAAGAGCTGGCACTGGGCTCGACCTGCTAGCTGGAGGGGAACTGCTACAGGGGACTGATGAAGCGGCGCTTGGGACTTGGAGCGCTTGGGGCTCAGAGCGGTAAATGGCATCCAGGAAGCACTACAGCAGAGAGTGCTGGCGGCGGCGTGAGTGGTGGTCAGTGATAACTGCGATGGTGCTGACGATGGCGCTGATGACTCCGTAGCCAGCGGGGCAACAGTTGGCCGATGGGACAACGGGGAGTTAGGCGGCAGCAGCCAACGATGATCACTACGGCGGCGGGAGGTCTTCTATCGACAACTTAAGACCCTGGTACCTCTTAAACTGTTGCAGGGCCTTTGGGGCAACTCCTGAAGGGCTAGTCCCTCCCCCATTTGGATCAGGTGGAGGCTATGACTGGGTATGTAGTGACTGCTGGAAGATCTGGGGGTGATGTGGAGGGTCGGGAGGTAGACGGAGGGTTGTTTCCCTTGTTGTCTCGTATGACCCTCCCTCTCCCCCCCCCTTCAGCCTGTGTACAGGCCTTACAAAGGTCACTCTTACCCTGCTGGTACCTGTCTGCTGGAAGCAGCCCCTGGCCGTATCCACCTTTAATCCTTCCCTGGTGTGTCCGCCATCATGAGTCTATGTGGACTGACTCTTTCCTGAGCCCTTGGACTGGCTTTATTTACCATCTTTGCTTGCTTGCCATATGGAGAAGTGCAGCTCAGGGGGTGTACTGAGGGAGCTGGTTCGGCATTGCACTCTCATCACTGGTGGGATGTTCCATCTGCTCCATGGCCAGGTATGGCCAGCCACCGTGAGAGGGTGGTTTTGGATGTCTGCCCCCAGTTGATCGAAACACTATGACTCCTGCCCACTGTCATGAGAGGACAGTGGAGACTCTTTTTTCCAGTTACACCTAAGATCTGCTTCTTCCCTCTCCTGGACGTTTGGACTATCATGGTGGACTCTCAGGCCATATCTTACCATCATCCCAGAGCTTCGGGGTTTTGGTTTTTTTTGTGGATGTACACTACAGCCGACCTTCTGGCACTGCGAGACTCCCCCCTCTCGCAGGCCTGGCCCTCCACACTATCGAGGGCCTATCTTGATGACGGGTTTTGGAACCCCGAGAGATGGCATGTTGTGAAGAGGGGGTTGAGGGGGTTTTTAACTACTTTTTTAACAAAAATTTTAAGGGGTGCTGGGGGTGTGGAGGGTTGTCTTAAGATTGGACCTGGGGGGGTCCATATAGCTACAGGGCAGCAAAACAGGTCTGATGGTCATGGCGGAGGTCATGGCGGAGGAGGCGGGAATGGGAGTCTAGTTGGGGTGCTAGGGGTTGAGGGCGAGGGTTGTTTGATCAGTATTATGAGTGGGAGGGGCAGATATGGTGGTAGCAGGGGACCAAATCATGTCACGGGAGTGCGCACTCACTATTTACGAGTGATTGTGCACTCCGGTCCCCAATGCGACTCCCGTGCTCTGGGTTGTACAGAGCCTCAGGGCCTGGGCCTCCGGCTGATGCTGTGCAATGCCAGGTCTGTGATTAATAAGGTCCCCCTCATTTATTATCTTGTTCAGGAGGGGGGTGCAGACCTGGCAGGGATCACGGAGACCTGGTTGGGCCAGGAGGGGGGTTTCCCCTCATGGAAATGTGCCCACAAGGTTTCCGTGTATTCCATCAGCCAAGGGCTCAGGGGAGGGGTGGTGGGGTGGCGGCTATCATTAGGGAAAGTCTTTGTCTGAGGGAGGCCACTGTTCCTCAGATAGCTGGATGTGAGTCCCTCCTTGTGAAGTGGGGTCATGGGGTGCAGATGGGTTTGCTGACCGCGTACCTGGCTCCCTGCCACGTAGAGGCAACCCTGCCTGAGCTGCTTGACATAATAGCCAGGGTGGCAGTGGATACCCCCAGACTTATGGTCATGGGGGATTTTAACCTGCCATCCGCCAGTGAAACGTCGGGGACAGCTCGGGAGTTCATGGCTTCCATGGTGGCCATGGACCTGACCCAGTTAATTCAAGACCCTACTCACATGGGGGGTCACACTCTGGACTTGATTTTTGTCTCTGGTCAGTGGTTGAATGATCTGGAATTAGGGGATCTAGTTATCAAACACTTGTCACGATCAGATCATTCACTCCTTCAATTATTATTTTTTTTTGTTATTTTTTTTGGATTTATATACCGCCCTTCTCCTTGCGGACTCAGGTCGGTGTACAGCCAATTAAGAACAACATATAAACATACACAAGTTAAAATTTCTTAAAATAATAATATAAATGGCCATAAAATTTAAAAATTAACATATTTAAAATACAACTCTAAAAATACTAAAATGTTATAGGGATCAGGCTAGGCCGGCGAGCTGAAAGAGATGGGTTTTTAAAGCCCGCCGAAAGGTTGGGAGGTCAGAGATTATTCTTAACTCTGGAGGCAGATCATTCCAAAGGGTGGGTGCTGCCACAGAGAAGGCTCTCCCCCTGGGGGTCGCCAGCCGGCATTGTCTGGCTGACGGCACCCTGAGGAGGCCCACTCTGTGGGAGCGAACCGGCCGGTGGGAGGCAATTGGCGGCAGAAGGCGGTCCCGTAAATACCCTGGCCCTAAGCCATGGAGCGCTTTAAAGGTGATTACCAACACCTTGAAACGCACCTGAAAGTCCACCGGCAGCCAATGCAGCTCACGCAGGAGAGGTGTCACGTGGGAGCGTCCCGTCGCTCCCATAATCCCCCGCGCGGCCGCATTCTGCACCAGTTGGAGCCTCCGGGTGCACCCCAAGGGGAGCCCCATGTAGAGAGCATTACAGTAGTCCAGACGGGAAGTGACAAGAGCATGAGTGACCATGCGTAGGGAGTCCCGATCTAGAAAGGGTCGCAGCTGGCGAATCAGGCGGACCTGATAAAAAGCCCCCCTGGCCACGGCCGTCATATGATCCTCTAAAGACAGCCGTGAGTCCAGGAGGACGCCCAAGTTGCGAACCCTTTCCGTGGGGGCCAATGACTCGCCCCCAATAACCAGCGATGGAGTCAGCTGGCTATATCGGGACGCCGGCAGCCACAGCCACTCGGTCTTGGAGGGGTTGAGTCGAAGCCTGTTTCTCCCCATCCAGACCCGCACAGCTTCAAGGCACTGGGACATCACTTCCACGGCATCGTTGGGGTGGTCTGGGGTGGAAATGTACAGCTGAGTATCATCAGCGTACTGATGGAACTCCACCCCAAAACCACGGATGATCTCACCCAGCGGCTTTACATAAATGTTGAACAGGAGGGGCGAGAGGACCGACCCTTGCGGCACCCCACATACCAGGCGCCTCGGGGTCGACCGCTGCCCCCCTGTCAACACAGATTGCGACCGGTTGGAGAGGTAGGAGGAGAACCACCGTAAGACGGTGCCCCCCACCCCCAGTCCCTCCAACCGGCGCAATATGATACCATGGTCGATGGTATCAAAAGCCGCTGAGAGGTCTAACAGCACTAGGATAGAGGAGTACCCCCTACCCCGGGCCCTCCAGAGATCATCCACCAATGCGACCAATGCCGTTTCGGTGCTGTACCCAGACCTGAAGCCGGACTGGAGCGGGTCTAAATAGACGGCTTCATCCAGGTATCGGGGGAGCTGCCACGCCACCACACTCTCAACAACCTTCGCCAGGAAGGGAAGGTTGGAGACAGGACGGTAATTTGCTAAAACCGCTGGGTCCAGGGAGGGCTTCTTGAGGAGGGGCCTCACCACCACCTCTTTCAAGGCAGGCGGAAGGACACCCTCACTCAAAGAAGCGTTTATAATCTCCTGGAGCCAGCCTCGTGTAACCTCCCGGGAGGCCAGCACCAACCAGGAGGGACACGGGTCCAGTAAACATGTGGTTGCGTTCAGTCTTCCCAGAATCCTGTCCACGTCCTCGGGAGCCACAGGATCGAACTCAGCCCAGATAACACTCTCAAGACCTGGCTCAGTCACCCCACCTGAACCCACCCAGTCGGCGGCCAGATCGTCCCGAATCTGAGTTATTTTATCATCCAGATATTGAACAAAATCCTCAGCACGTCCCTGTAAGGGATCCTCCCGCGCTCCCGAATGGAGGAGGGAGCGGGTCATCCTAAACAGGGCGGCTGGGCGATTATCTGATGACGCGATAAGAGCGGCAAAGTAATTAGACTTGGCCATTTTTATCGCCACTAAGTAAGTCTTAATATGAGCTCTTACTAGTGTCAAGTCAGATTCGGAGCGGCTGGCCCTCCAACCACTCTCTAGGTGTCTTTTCCGGCGCTTCATCTCCCTCAGCTCCTCGGTGAACCAAGGAGCTAAGTTGGTTCGGCACCGGGTCAGAGGCCGCAAAGGCACGACACGGTCCAAGGCCCCACCGGCCGCTCTATTCCAGGCAGCCACCAGGTCCTCGGCCGAGTCATGTGTCAGTGTCTCAGGGAATGGCCCAAGCTCCGTCTGGAACCTATCAGGATCCATCAGGCGCCTGGGGCGGAACCATCTGGTCGGTTCCGCCTCCCTGCGGTGGGGTACAGCGGTCAGAAAGTCGAGCCGAAGGAGCGAGTGGTCAGTCCATGACAAGGGTTCTAAGCCTATATCCCCAATATCAAGACCACTCAACCACTGTCCAGAGACAAAAACTAGGTCCAGGGTGTGTCCACCAATGTGAGTTGGGCCCTGAATTACCTGGGTCAGGTCCATGGCCGTCATGGAAGCCATGAACTCCCGAGCTATCTCAGATGTTTCGCCGATAGATGGCAGATTGAAATCCCCCATGACCATAAGCCTGGGGGTGCCAATCACCACATCGGCTACAACATTGAGGAGCTCGGGCAGGGTCGTTGCCACGCGGCAGGGAGCCAGGTACGTGACTAACAAACCCATCTGCCCACCAGGACCCCACCTCACGAAGATGGACTCACACCCGGCTATCTGAGGAACAGTGGCCTCCCTCGGATCCAGACCTTCCTTAATAATGACCGCCACTCCCCCACCCCTGCCCTGAGCTCTCGGCCGGTGAAATGCAAGGAAACCTGGCGGGCACATCTCCACGAGGGGAACCCCGCCCTCGCGGCCCAACCAGGTCTCAGTAATACCGGCCAGGTCCGCACCCCCCTCTTGAAGAAGGTCACAGATGAGGGGGGCCTTATTTACAACGGACCTGGCATTGCATAACAGCAACCGGAGCCTCGGGTCCTGAGACTCCGAACAACCTGGGGAACGGGAATAGCTCCGGGGACCGGGGCACGCAACCGCTCGAAGACAGCGAGTGCGTGCCCCCTTCACATGATACGGTCCCCCGCTCACGCCATATCTGCCCCTCCCACACAATGTTTCTATAGCCCAACCCTCGACAGGGGGCTCTCTAGGAGCCCTCTTACCTCCAGAGTCTACACCCTCCTTAACACCCAATACCGAGCCTGTCCTTTTCCCATTTGGGTTCCCCCCCAAACCCTCTCCCACCCCCACCCCAGAGCCCCTTAAAATTCTTAAAAACCGATTTAAAAACCCTCTCAACCCCTTTTTTGCCACATGCCACCTCTCGGGGTCCCAGGACCCGTCATTAAGGTAGGCCCTCGATAGTGTGGAGGGCCAGGCCTGCGAGAGGGGGGAATCTCGCAGGGCAAGAAGCGTGGACCTTAAATACATCCGGAACAATATATAAGAAACATAGAGGACGATAAAAACATGGCTTCCGCAGAGATAAAACAATGTCCAGGAGCGGACCAGTCTATCCGGAGGGTCCTCGCTACCCTCCCACAGTAGCAATGGAGTTGTTAAGTTCTGCCCAGTCCTGCTGGGGGGTGTCAAACCACCCTCTCACTGTGGTTCGTTGCAAAGGTCCAGTAAGTTGAAACAAGGCAGGGCCACTCTCTCACAGAGGTCCGGCCATACTGTCCTAAAAATGCAACACCCCCTCGAGGTAGATAATGTAAAGAACCGGCTCCAAAGTCCTCCGATGACTGCCATGGTCTCCAATCCGGCCAATCAGCCAAACGGTCATAGTAAGATAGTAAAAGATAATAAAATAGTCAAGCAGCAAGATAGTCAAAAGAGCAAGATAGTCAATGTGTCTGGGAGGTGGTCAGTAGGTCTAATCTAGAAGAGAGCTCCGGGGGCATACGGACAATATACAGGCGTAGTAGGGGTTAATAAATACAGGGCCAAAATGAGATCCCCCCCCCTGCTGACAAGTTCGCTGGCCTCTGCCAATGGCTCCGGCAATCCACTCTCTCCTCCTCCAGGCACTCTGCCACCACCTCCTCCTCCAGGGTGCCTGGGCGCCAGCGGGCCTGGCTGCTGGCTGCCCTCTCGCCCCAGCCAGGCACCATCTCGTCCCGACGCCGCTCGCCACCATTTCACTTGTTCCTCTCCTTCTTCTCATGTCGCCCTCTTCTCGAGGCACCTCCCATTTCTTCCAGCCCAACGGCAATTCCAAGAGACACGCTGGGGCTAAAAAAACCCCCCAGCGCGCCGACCGTATATTCTGCTGGCTGGGCGGGGGGTTGCTGATGGACTGCCGCCCCCACAACGCCCCTAAAGCCGCCAGCTCGCCATTTCTGCCGTCGTAGCTCACCGCTCTTTGCTAATCTAACAAATTAGATTTTCGAGCCGCTTCCCTCCGCCGCAGGGAGATGGAACCGACCAGGTGGTTCTGTCCCAGGTGCCTGATGGATCCTGATAGGTTCCTGATGGAGCTTGGGCCATTCCCTGAGGTTCTGGCTCACAACTTGACTAAAGAACTGGTGGCCGCCTGGGAAAGGACGGCCGCTGGAGCTTTGGACCATGTCGTGCCTTTGTGGCCTCTGACCCGGTGCCGATCCCAATTAGCTCCCTGGTTTTCAGAGGAGCTGAGGGAGATGAAGTGCCAGAAAAGACGCCTGGAGAGTGATTGGAGGGACAGCCATTCCGAATCCGACCGAAAACTGGTGAGGTTTCATATTAAGACCTACCTAGTAGCGATAAAAGCGGCAAAATCAAACTATTTTTCTGCTCTTATTGTGTCTGCTCAGCCGCCCTGTTTAGGGTGACCCGCTCCCTCCTTCATATGGGAGCGCGGGAAGACCCCTTGCAGGATAGGGCTGAGGATTTTGTGCAATTCCTGCATGACAAAATCTCTCAGATTCAGGAAGGCTTGGACTCTGATTGGGTGGGTCCAGAGGGGGTGACGGAGGTGGGTCTTGAGAGTGTTATCTGGGAGGAGTTCGATGCTGTGACTCCCAAGGACATGGACAGGATTCTGGGTAGGTTCAGCTCTGCCACATGTTTATTGGACCTGTGTCCCTCCTGGTTGGTGCTGGCCTCCTGGGCGGTTACACGAGGCTGGCTCCAGAAGATTATAAACACTTCTTAGAGTGAGGGTTTCCTTCCCTCTGCCCTGAAAGAGGCAGTGGTGAGGCCCCTCCTCAAGAAGCCCTCTCTGGACTTCCTGTGATGTCACAGCAGCTGGAGGAGGCAAGGGACTCTTCTCCCGAGCCAATTCTTTGTTTGCTGTACCCAGCGGCTTCATTGAAGCTTCTTTGAAGCCACCACTGAGTGTGAAGCTTGGTGGAAAAGAGGGGAGTTTGCCAGCTCCATGCAGAAAGTGCAGGCTGCATGAAGAGACTGAAGTCCCTCCCCGATGTCGGAGCAGTGAGAGGATGCCTGTTATGGTGCCCCGAGGCTGTGACTATACTGCTTGAGGAAGTTTATTCATCCAAGCCAAACCAAAAAACTGATTCGGTAATTTGAGACTGTGATTCGATTAGAAGCCACAAGGTAGTGGAGTTTAAAATTTTTCCTACCCCCAGAGCCTAAACTGAGTGAGATGGCAGTGAGTTGGTTGGCAGTTTGAGAAGATTGTCAAGTTTGGATTATAAGTGACTATTGTGATCTGATTCCATCCTGTTTTTACGACTGGCCAATTTTGAATTTTGATTTACTGCTTGGGAATGTGATCCTCCACAGTCCTTGAATGAAAGAGTGAGGCATTTCCTTTGATTTTTCTGTCTTTGACTGGGCAGGAACATTTTCTGTTGTGAAGAACACCATTAGCATGAGCTTTCACTTTTGAATTGGCTTCGATTGTAAGAATATCTGGAGAACTCGGTGTCTGCTGCCATCTAGTGACCAAAATTCCTAATTGCGCCTAGATTCATTACAGTTGGACCGTTTTTCCTTTTCCTTTCCCATTTCCCTTTAGATAGCTAGTAGGAATTAGTGAGTAAATGTACCCCTAGCGTGGTTTGGACATAATGAAGCAAGAGTGAATTTTGATAACAGGTGGTGAAACCATTTGGTGTTGTGTGATTGCCTGGAAAGACTTTTTAGGAATATACAAAATGGCTACCACAACTACTACCTTGAAGAAGAAGGCAATCATGACCTCTTCAGCCTCATCTCAAGCCACCACCTCTGTGACGCTACGAAGATCGATTGAAGACATGGCTACTCCGGGCAAAGCATCAATGCAAGATATTCTCCAGTCTATACAGGAGACATTGATTAAAAATCAAGATTCAACGTCAAAGACCCTGGAAGAGCTGAAGAGGAATGTTGAAACGTTAACTACTGAGACAAGGCTGTTTCATGCAAAGTTTGAGGAGGTCCAAAATACTTTGATTAATCACGAGGAACAGATTCAAGCTTCAGAGATAAAGTCCGAGAAAGTGACCTGTAGGATGAAGCGGCTCGAACTCCGACATGCCTTGGCTAATAAAAAAATCAAAGAAGAGATAATCTTCCTTGAAATGGATCATTCTGGCTATTTCTTACGGTTTCAGAACATCCTTGAAGAGAAAGGTGGATGTACTAATGGGAGAGATCGTTGCAGGAATTACTGGAAGAGATTTTGCAGAAGTTTCAAGAGATATTGATGATGTGTTCCGAGTATATACTAATTATGCTCGGTGCAACAAGCTCCCCAAAGAGATCTATGTTCAATTTACCAGAACAGCACTAAGGGATGAAGTGTTTCGGAAAACGAGAGACCAAACCTTCACCTACAAAGATAACCGACTAACTGTATTGCCCCAGCTCCCAAGATGAGTACGAGACATTCGGAGGAAATATGATTTTTTGACAACATGGCTGAGGAAACAGGGGATACTTTATCGCTGGCTTCTACCAGAAGGCCTGACGTTTACCTGGCAAGACCAGAGGTTATGACTGGAAACCATACAGGAAGCGCAGGACTTCACGGAGACCTATATTAATCTTAGTGACCAAGAGAGTGAAGATGGTAACCTAAGTAAGAGCCAAGAAGAGGTAACCCAGGAAACAACAGCCACAGAGCATATTGGACATGACAAAGATTCAGCCCAATCTGGAGAAGAAAGAGGAACAAATTTCCAAACCAAGACCAGATCCCAGAAACTCAAGAATGCAGGTAAGTAGAGGTATGGATGAGGTGCTCCACCTGTTCTCTGTTAACATCAATGGCCTAAACTCTCCCACTAAGAGGAAAAAGTTCTGGGCTAAACATCAAAAAGATAATTACGATATTATATGTTTACAGGAGGTCCATATAAGGAAAAACCATTCTAAGATTTTAATTTATCCTAAACTGGGGAAGTTGTATGTATCCCTGGCCGACCAGAAGAAAAGGGGAGTTGTGGTTTACGACCAGAGAGGCCTGGTGAAACGTCAAGTATATGCAGATACAGAGGGTAGGACACTGATGTTAGAGATTAGTATTGGCCAAAAAAAAGTATTGTTACTAAATATATATGCTCCTAATGTTAATCAAATGAGTTTTTTTAAAGATTTGCATTAGAAAATTAATGAATTAAATTACAAGCATGTATGCATAGTAGGTGACTTTAACGCGATTGCTGATACTTCAATTGATTATGATCCAGGAAGGGGTTCTCCTAAATACAAAAAAGGACATAGGAAGGTACTCCCCAAAACATGGGATAACCTAAGAACAGAATTAGGGTTAAGAGACGTCTGGTGAAACTTCTATCCTATGCAAAAGCACTTTACATATTTCTCCCCCAGGCATAGATCGTGGTCCAGGATAGACATGGTCTGGTCAACAACAGACTTGAAAGAAGACATAAATTTGGTTGAAATAGGGACAAATATATGGGCAGACCACCATCCCTTGGTAATAAAACAGAAGGGATCCACTAGAAGAGCGAGATGGTCTATGAGGGCTGAGATCATGAAAGATGAGGGATTTATAAATGTGATTAAAAAAGAATTAGATCATTTTTTTGCCGAAAACAAGAGAGAAGATACCTCCCTTCAAAATATTTGAGACACTGCGAAAGCAGTAGTTAGGGGATTGGTAATAAAATATACAGCTACTGTTAGATCGGCGCAGGAATGAAGATGAGACCAGCGGAGTTCATGCAACAAGTTTTATTCAACAAGAACAGAACTGGTGCTGCGCTGCCGGAGCTCTCCTTATATTCGCTCCGGCAGCCGCACCGCCCCCTGACAGGGATTCAAAACTCCCGCCGGAGGATTTCTCAACCAATCCCCGGCGGATGTCCTTATAAGGACACAACACTCCTCCCCCCTAGTTCTTAAGCTGTCCATCAGTAATAAAGTCACGTAAGTAGGCAGGTCGTCTGCGTGCTCTACTAGACCTGCGCAGTCCATTTGTCGGCTGGCAGCCCTCCTGGTCGGAGGGCGCTCCTGCGGCTCCCAGTGCCATCCCTGGAGCCGGGCTGGATCTGGCCGTCGAGGACGCGGGCGGTGCTCCCGTACCTCCGGCCGGGTCGCTGACCTTCGCCTGCGGGCGATGCTGGTCTTCTTCACCGCTGCTCCGATCGTCGGATCTCCGTCGCGGGTCCCCGCGCTCGACCGGTCCGGAACTCCTGAGCCACGGTAAGTCCCTGGGTCTTCCTTCGGTTCCCACCGGGTCGGGGTTGGTCGGGTCCGGTCGTGGGTGCAGGTCCGGCGGCGGTGACTGGGTTGGTCCCCTGGGGTCCCTGGTTGAGTCCGGTCCACTCCCGGGGCTGTTGGTGGGTTGGTTTGGCGTTGGTTCGACCTCGCCGGGGCGATGCAGGCCTCCTCCGCAGGGGTGGTGTAGGTCCTCTCTGCTAGGCTGGCGCTGCTGGGCTGGTCGAGGTGTCTCACCCTCGCCGGGGTGGTGCGGGCCTCCCTCGCAGGGGTGGCGCAGGCCCTCTCTGCCGGGTTGGTGCTGCTGGGTTGGTTGAGGACTCTCACGGCCTTCTCTGCAGGGGTGGCGTAGGCCCTCTCTGCGAGTTGGGTGTAGCTGTGGCGGTCGCCGACTCTCGCCGTCTGTGTGTTGGTGCGGCTGGTCGTCTCGGTCCTGTTGGTGCAGGCCTCCTCTGCTGGGGTGGCGGAGGCCCTCCTCGCAGGGTTGGTCTTCGTCGTGGTCGGGTTGTTGTTGGGGAGGCCTCTGTGGTGATGCATGGAGGTCTCCCTCGCCGGTGAGTTGGCGGCCGCCCTTGCGGGGTTGCTGTTGGTGTCCCCCGCTCGGTTGGCCCCGGTCTACCGGCCTTTTCTGTGACTGACTCTCGCCTTCGGACTGGTGCCATCCGACCTCGCCGGGGTGTTGTTGGGTGCCGTGGACGTCTGGGCTTCGGTCCCCACGGCTGCCGTCGTCAGTGGCTGGGTCTCGGGTGTCGGGGTGTTGATTCCGGTCTACCCCGGGGTGCTTCAGGGTTCCCCTCCGACATTGTCCCCGGTCTACTGGCGCTGTCTCATCTCTGGCTTGGGCAGGGATCGGCGGGCCCACTCTCCTGGGGTGTTGTAGGCCTCCCTCGCAGGGGTGTGGCAGGCCTACCTCGTCGGGCTGGTTTCCGTCCGATCCCCTGCACCTTTTGCGGAGCTGGTCGATGTGACGTCTCATGACCTGTCCATCTTCCAGCTCTACCCGATAGGATTTCGGGCCGGTTGCGCTGTGGATTCTGCCTTTCAGCCATTTCAGTGAGCCATGAAAGTTTAGCGCGTAGACGGGATCTTCCATGGCAAAACAGCGGAGTTGGCGGCTGGCGGTTGCGGGCACCTCCGAGTCGTATTGGGGGTGCAGTCTGTCGAGGGGTGAGCGAAGTCTTCTGCCCATCAGCAGCTCTGATGGGCATTTCCTGGTGGTTGCGTGTGGTGTTATGTGTTGGGTGAGGAGGAAGGTGTCGATGCGCTCCTGCCAGTCACCCGGTGCCATCTTGAGCGCCTCCTTGGTGAGCCTCACCATCCTCTCAGCTTGGCCATTTCCAGCCGGTCTGTACGGCGCGGAGAGGGCATGGCGGATGCCCAGTCCTGCCAGGAATGCCTCCATGGGCACGGACGTAAGTTGGGGACCATTGTCGGAAACCAACACGTCTGGGAGCCCATGCGTAGCAAAGAGGCGGCGGAGAGCGCGAATGGTGGCTTCCGATGTGGTCGATGCCATGGGAACCACCTCGAGCCATTTGGAGAAGGCATCGACCATGATGAGGAGTTGGCGCCCCAGCATCGGACCCGCGAAGTCGATGTGGATCCGAGACCAGGGGCTGCTGGGCGTCTCCCACGGGGTGGGCTCTGCTTGGGGTGGCGCTGGTCGGACTTCCTGGCACGGGCCACATCTGGAGACCCATTGCTCAATGTCCTTGTCCAGTGATGGCCACCAGACATAGCTCCGTGCCAGGGCCTTCATGTGGACGATGCCAGGGTGCCCGTTGTGCAACGTCTCGAGCGTCTTCCGTTGCAGCGCGGCGGGGATCAGCACCCTGTCTCCCCATAGCAGACAGCCCTTCATCGTGGACAGCTCCTTCTGCTTGCGGCTGAAGGGGCTGTATTCTTCTCCGTTAATCTGCGCCGGCCACCCTCTCAGGATCCAGGACTGCACTTGGTGGAGTGTGGGGTCCTTCTTGGTGTGCGTGGCCACGTCTGCAGATGTTACTGGGCAGCTGCTGTCGTGGTCGATGTGCAGGAGCTCGAGGGTGGGGGCAGGGTCTTCCACGGCATCTGCGGACGGGCATCTGCTGAGGGCGTCGGCATTCGCGATGGCCTTTCCAGGTTGGTGGGTGAGCGTGTAGGAATAGCCGGCGAGGAAGATGGCCCAGCGTGTCATTCGTGGCGACATGAATGTGGGGTTTGCTTGTCGCCCGCGAGGAGGCCCAGGAGCGGCTTGTGGTCCGTCACTATGGTGAAGCTTCTTCTGTAGAGGTATTCATGGAAGCGCTTCATCCCTGCGACAATTGCCAACGCCTCTTTGTCCAGCTGGCTGTAGTTGCGTTCAGCGCTGGACATAGTCTTTGAGAAAAAGGTGATGGGGGCTTCTGTGCTGTTGGGCAGGTCGTGGCTGAGGACCGCCCCGACCCCGTATGGCGACGCGTCACAGGTTAGCCGGATGGGTAGCGTCTCGCTGTACTGGATGAGGACGCTGCTGGACGTCAATAGTCCCTTGATGGCCCGGAAAGCCGTTTCCTCTTTGTTGCCCCACTTCCAGGAAACCGCTTTCCCCAGCAAGCGATGTAGCGGCTCAGCAACTGTGGCTTTCTGTTGGAGGAATATTGCATAGAAGTTAAGCAATCCAAGGAAAGCCTGAAGCTCCGCTTTGTTTTTGGGGCTGGGAGCTTCATGGATAGCTTTAACTTTTGATTTGGTGGGGTGTATGCCATTGCTATTGATGAGATAGCCCAGGAACTCGACCTCCTGGACCCCGATGATGCATTTATCCCGTCTGACTCTCAAGCCCTTCTCCCTGAACCGCTGCAGGACGAGCCTCAGCCATTCAAGGAGTTGTGCTTTTGAGTCTCCAGAGATCAACACATCATCAAAGTAAGGCACTACCCCTGGAACGCCTTGGAGAAGGCGTTCCATCATTGATTGGAAAATTCCTGGGGCGGCACTGACTCCGAATTGGAGACGGTTGCACTTAAAGGCCCCCCTATGTGTGACAATAGTCTGAGCCTCTGCCATTTTAGAGTCCACTGGCAGTTGCTGGTAAGCCTGGGCCAGGTCCAGTTTTGCAAAAATTGTGCCCTTGCCGAGTGAGTGCAGGAGGTGCTGCACCACTGGCACAGGGTATGCGCTCTGCTGCAACACCTTGTTTATGGTAACCTTATAATCAGCGCAGATGCGCACAGATCCATCCTGCTTCATTGGGGTCACAATGGGAGTCTCCCATGAAGCATGATCGATGGGTTCCAGAACACCTTGGGCGATCAGCTTATCCAGCTGCTCGTCTACTTTAGGCCTCAAGGCGAAAGGAACCCGGCGGGGCTTGAGCCGAATGGGTGTTACCCCCTGGTCCAGATTAAAAGAAATGGGCTTCCCTATGTACTTCCCCAGTTTACCATCGAAGACTTCGCTGAACTCTTCGATGAGTGAGTCGAGTTCATCTGCCCTAATCTGGTGGATGCCTCCTATGGAAAGCCCCAGCGGCTGAAACCACTCCACGCCGAGGAGGTTCGGGCGGCTGTTCTCCACAACGGTGACTGGCAGCTGACCCTGGAACTTCTTGAAGGCGATGTGGATGTTGGTCCTGCCCAGGACGCCGATGGGATTTCCGCCGAAATCCACCAGTCTGGACTGCAGGGGCTTGAGCTGGCTCTTGGTGATTGCCGGCTTGAGTCTCTTCAGCTGCTGCCAATCGATGATGGTGTAGACGGAACCGGAGTCTACCTCCATCATGCAGGGTGAGCCCTCGGCCAACAGCGTCACGTGGAACTTGGTGGCGCTGTTGTTGCTGGTGTGGGCTATGGTGGTCTGATTTACCGTGCCGTGCCGGGAATCATCATAGCTGTCGCTTCTGGGCTGGTGCGAGGACCGTTTGGATGTCGTCTGGTTGTCGCAGCGGTTTTCGCGATTCCGGGGTCTGGGCAGTTTGGGGGCTGGATCGGTGGCTCGGCAGACCTCGGCGATGTGTCCCCTCTTCAGACATCGGCGGCAGGTCGCATCCCGCCATCTGCAGGATGTCCTGGGGTGTGATCTGTCCCCCCCTTCAGAGACCCACAAAAACACAGCCAGTCGAGGGTTAAGAATCACTTGGCACACTCCACAGTTCTTATCTCAAACTTGGCAGCGATATGCACACCGTCTGCCAAGGCCTTTATTAATTTACACAAACAGAAAATCACCTACGTAGCTTTGCCGTTCATTTAGCTTCCAAGACTATGAGGTTGCTATGTTGTTTTGTTTGTTCGTCACAAAAATCCTGACCCACCGTCCTGTGTTATATAGGCTGTAGGTGTGGTCCAGTGACTCATTGATCCTGTGACTCCAATCCAGTGACTCAGGTCTATTTCCTCATACGTCGCCGCAGCTGCAGTAATCTTTTCTCTCGCCTTCTTTGGCGTTCGTCCAGGAATGACGTCTCTCCCTCACTCTCATCTGAGACACCTGTTTCCCCACTACTTGGCTCTCTTTCAGCTGGCACCTGAGACGGTGCCAGAGGGGGGGGGCTGGGAGATCTGGCTGGCTCCTCTTCCTCCTGCTCAGAGCTTCCTTCCTCCAATGGAATAGGCTCAGCGGACGGGGCCACAACAGGGTGGTCGCCCCTGCAGCTGCCGCAGCGTTCTCCTCGTCGGCCATTTTGAAGATTTTCCCGCCTGGATGGCTGAGAAACCTTGTGGATGGCCATTTCCCCATCTGAGTTGGATGGCGTGGCGGAATCTTTGGAAGATTCGGGGATCGACTGGTGGATCTTGTGGATCCCCTTCGCCTTTAGCATTTCTGCGGCCGCGTGCTCTGAGGTTTCGGCGGCGGTGGCCTCTTCGAGTACGTCCTTGAGCAGGATGCATTTTCTGCTCAAGAATTTCTTCTGGAGGCCCGCGTCCCGCATGCCGAAGACGATGCGGTCCCTCAGCGCATTATCCACATTATCAAACTCGCAGTTGGCTGCGATTTGGCGGAGTGCGGCAACAAATTCTTTGATGGATTCACCTTCACGTTGGTTCCTCTGATGGAAGGTGAATCGGTTGGCGATGGGGGTGCCCGTGGGAGCGTAATGTTCCTGCAGGGCAGCTTGCAGATCCGTCCAGGACATTTCTTCGATGTCTCGAGGCGCGACGAGGTTCACTGCCAGCTCCAGGACATCAGATCCACAGTGGGCGAGGAAGAGAGCCCTCTTCCTCTCATCGTCGAGGTTGCTGTAGCCGTTTCCGCGGAGAAATTGGCGGAAACGAATCATGTATGAGCTCCATTTCTCCCGTCCGGGGTTGAATGGAGCGATGGATGCGAAGAGCGCTTGCGGCATTGCCATCGTGCGGATTGGCGGCGAGTCTCTTCGGCTTGGAGATGGCGATCGTGCCACGCGGTCGGTTCCTTCTTAGTCCTTCGTCGCCAGTGTTAGATCGGCGCAGGAATGAAGATGAGACCAGCGGAGTTCATGCAACAAGTTTTATTCAACAAGTACAGAACTGGCGCTGCGCTGCCGGAGTTCTCCTTATATTCGCTCCGGCAGCCGCACCGCCCCCTGACAGGGATTCAAAACTCCTGCCGGAGGATTTCTCAACCAATCCCCGGCGGATGTCCTTATAAGGACACAACAGCTACCAAATGGAGAAAGGAGAAGGCCAAACGGATTGAGTTAGTGGCTGAACTGGAGAAAGCTGAAGGAGAGCTGCATTCAGATCCACATAATAATTTGACTAAAGAGAAAATTGATTTGATTAGGCATGAGTTATCTATCCTAGATCAAAATGATTTGGCAAATAAAATTCGGAAATGTAGACAAAAGCAATTTGAGAATGCTAACAAGCCGGGCTGGTGGTTGTCATACAGATTAAGAAAAGAGGCAGAATCTAGGAAGATTGAATTCTTACAGGACTCTATGGGAAATTTGGTAGGTACTGCAGAGCAAAAAGCAAAGGTGGCCCAAGAATTTTATACCTCTTTATATAGCCAAGAAATTCATCAGGAAGATAAAGTCAAGAGTTATCTCCAGAACCTACAATTGGAGATAATTCTGGATTACTGCAAAGAAATTTTAAATGCAGAAATTACAGTTGGGGAAATAGCAGTAGCTATCAAGAAACAAGCCAATGGCAAGACTCTGGGACCAGATGGGATCCCTAGTGAATTTTATAAAGGAGTCTTTGACTCACTTAGTTGGTACATCAAAGATCTATTTAATGAGGTTTTATTACACTCTAGGATACCCCGGTCCTGGACGGAAGCCTACATTTCCCTAATCCCAAAACCTGATACAGATAAAACTCTGATCCAGAACTATAGGCCAATCTCGCTCCTGAATGTGGATTACAAGATTTTTGCAACAATACTAGTTGAGAGACTCTGGGTGTTCCTGTCACGATTTATCCATCAATATCAGAATGGTTTCCTACCGCATAGGCACCTAAGAGATAACTTAAGGGTAGTATTGAACGCCTTAGAATACTATGAGACACACTGTCAGGGTAAATGCCTAACTGTGCCTATACCACGAGCGCCCAGCCACGCAAGGGTTAATGCAACATGCACACCCCCATCTGACCCCTGGCCACACCTTACCTTCTGGCCACTCCTCCCTGGTATATCAACACCCACCACGTGCTTGTCCAGCAGTTCCAGATGTTCACCTAGAAGAGAGGAGACCAAGGTCAGTGACCTACAATACCTAGGGCCTAGGAAGCCTCCAGGCCTGCAATAAAATACTGATCAAAAGAAACAGCTTGTCTCGCGAGTAATTGGGCAAAATCCATCGCACTAACAAATGGTAGCAGAGGATGGTTTGCCCATAACGCACAGGTGATGCCCCAACCAAGCAACCAACCCAAGGAAACAGACAGAGTACAGACAAGGGCACTCACCAAGAGGATGGCTGAGCTTCAAGCATCCAAGGGTCCCACAGCAGAGGAAACTACAGCAGACATCGAGCTGTACTCCAGTGAAGACTCCTACTCTGGTGAGGAGAGGTCACCAGGGAAAGATACCAACCTAGAAGAAAAGATAGTACAAAGAATAAACAGATTCAAGCTATCCATCCTGAAGCTGATGGAAACGAACAACAATGAGAAAAACCTCATCACGGATCTGCAAAGCCTCTTCGAGCAGCAAGGAGCAGCGATCGAGGCCCCAGGGACGACAGACGAAGAGATGGCACGAGAAAGAGGTAGGCCAGCCCAGCTAGATGACCATGAGGTGGCCGAACCCTCTTTCGCACCCTTTCCCCAGCGGCCATCTTGGAATGGCCACCAGCCAATGGGGAACCAGGATTCAAACTCTCTGGCGCGAAAAGGCCCCGACCCAGAAAAAGGCCGGGGACAACCAGAGAGCAGCCCAAAAAGAAAAATAAATCCAGAAGAGAGACCACCTACTGATCTCGAGATCCAAGATGCAATCAAAACGCTAACCGCGGCATTCGGCTCCGCTTTCGAGCCTCCTGCGGCAGCCAGAAAACAAAAAAAAAAACCTGCGACCAAGAGGGCACCAGAGCCAGCATTGACAAGCCGGCTGACCCTCAGCCACCCGAGGAAGCCACCCACACCGAACACGAACGCCGAGACTGGTTCGCCTGCAAAAGTTACAAACCGCAGGATTCGAACCCAGGACCCGCCGCACCAATGACGTGAGGGCGAGGGGCGAGGAGAAGAAGCGACTACTCACCTCCTCCACGACCTCCGCCTGGCTTCTCCACCCGACCAAGGACCCACGACCACGAGCAAAGGACCGGACCCGCTGCCATCGCCGCCACAGCCGCTGCGCTGCCGGACACGAGGAGTCCTCGACTTAAGACCACCGTGCCGCCGATCGTCGACCGTCCTCCACCTACGACCGCTTCACCTCCTCACCTTTTTCCTTTCTTTGCCGGGGATCCAGCCGTCCAGCAGTGGTGTCCGCCGCCCAGAGGGAGCTCCGGACTCTCCAGGGGTGAGTCCAGCCCTCCACCGGTAGGCCTAGACCTAGGCCCAGGAGCAGCAGCAGCAGGATCCTTCCTCCATGGCTTCCAGCGCGAAATGGCCTTCGCGCATGCTCAGTCGCAGCCTGCAGCAAGAGATAGAGGAAACATAGAGATAGGTCAGTACAGACTCGCAACAGACGTTCCAAAGCCATATTGCGAGTTCAGTCATGACTTGGACCATGGACAGCTACCCACTGTAAGTAACCACAGTGGCAATGTGGGGACTGCTTATACAAATATGCCAAAGCTACAGTTAGATGGGGGTAATATTATAGATTGGAGCCAACATCTACAGATTGCTTTTATGAGGGAAAATGCTTTGTTTTTAATTCAGAGACCACCTCAAAAACCTTGGTCTCTGGAGATTGACAACATACACCACAAGGCATTCTGCATCATAATAGCCACCATTCCCCCCACAATGTACCCTAGCATTAATGATAACCTCACTGTATCTGAAATTATGCAACTGTTATTGCATGCAGAACTCATGCAAAGGGGGGAAATTATCACCGAAGAAAGCATGATGAGCGTTATAATAAATTCACTAGACAGCAGCTGGGACCACTTCGTGCTACAACTAGATAGTCTTTACCTACCTCACCTTACGCTAGGCACACTAACCAACAAGCTCATAGCTGAAGACAACCTGAGAAGGGACAGACACGCTGTCAGAAGGGAACATAGACCAACCAGAAAAGTAGAGTTCCAAGACAGAGTAGGAAACGCCCCAGAGTGCTATTCCTGCGGGTCCAAGAACCACATAAAAAGGGATTGCCCCAGGAACAGCAGGGATAGGAGGCACATTGAACACAGAGGGGGACGATCACCCGAGCACAGGCACTCAAGGGAAAGAGGGAGAGGGTGGTCCCCCAACCCCAGAAAGCAACATGGGCGAAGGGACAGCTCTAGGGACAGCAGCCCGGGCCCCACATACGGATTTAGACATGGCCACTCAAACTCCACACACGAGATGGACAAAAACACATGGCTCCTAGACTCAGGGGCCTCACATCACACATCACACAACATACAACTCAACACTCGTAGAACCACTCAGCAAAACCAACTTCGAACTCAAGGTGGCCAATCAAGACAGGGTTCAAGCACGGGGAAAGGGGGACACCCACATACCCCACATAGGGAAAATAGAGGGGGTATTATACGTACCAGAAATACCCCTTAACGTACTAGCCGTCAACAGACTAACTCTAGACACAGACATAGAGGTAACATTCAAGGACGGGAAAGCTCACATAATCAAGCAAGGGAAAGAAATAGGGAGCGTGCACAACCAAGGGGGGCTGTCATACTTTACACCAAACGCAGAGGAGGAAGGAAACGTGTACGCAAACACCGACCCAGGGGAAGAAGGGGGCTCAAGAGATGAGGGGGAGCAACAGGAAATAAAACAACGCAAGCAAGGTGTAAACAGCTCTGTGTCCATGGGAAAACCCTTGCACGATAATTGCGCCCACCTCCTTCACAGGAGGCTGGGACAGATCAGTTTCCCTATTGTTAAGAAAATGTCTGATTGTACTGAAGGACTCAAAGTAAAGAAATGTGATAATTATTTGGAGTGTTCCATATGTATGCGGTCAAAGATCAAGCTCAAGGCCATACCCAGAAGGTCCGAACGGACCACAGAATACCCATTTCAATTGGTGCACATGGACTTAGTAGGGCCTTTTAAACCATCTATAAAACATAGAAAGAGATTCTTCCTCACTATTGTAGATGATTTCACAAGGTACGGGTATGTCTATTCCCTCAGACGCAAAAACGAAACATTCCAGAGATTTAAAGAGTTTCATAGGAAGATAGAACTACAACACAACATGAAAATAAGACAAATAATGACAGACAGAGGTTCAGAGTTTATGGCCAGGGAATTCACCAGGTGGTTGAGGGAGCAGGGCATCACGCACTACAAATCTTTGCCGTTCTCGCCATTCCAGAACGGGGTGACGGAGAGAAAAAATGGGGTGCTACAGACAATGATGAGATGCGCACTAGAGGATGCAGGGATGGGGCAACATTTTTGGTCAGAAGCACTGCACTACTCCAACTACACTCTAAATAGACTGTGGTCAAGCTCCATCAACATGACCCCATACGAAATGCTCTATAAAAGAAAACCCAACGTATCCCACTTACACATATTTGGCGCACCAGCTGATGTACACATACCCAGACAGCTGAGGAGAAAGGGGGAGAAAATATCAAAAAGACTGAGGTTCGTGGGCTACGAACCGGGCACAAAGGGCTACAGATTCATTGATAACAACAACAGATTTGTAGCGTCTCGATCTGCCAACTTCCACAAACACTCAAACTGGTCAAGGGTCCACTCCAATGAAACATTCACCCACAGGAACACACCCAAAAACAACCAAGAGGGGGAAAAGATAGAGACACCCAGAGCCGGCCTTGACAAAATAAACACAAAAGGGTGGAAAGAGGGGCACCCATCTTTAAAACTAGACTGCCTCTCGAACAAAGAGGCAGACCACATGCAAGAGACCGAACCACCACCCAGTAGGCCAATCAGAGAGAACAGAAACAAACTACCCAAGAGGCTAGAGGATTACGTCCTAACCATCCACGATAATCTCACCACACCCAACTTGTACGAGGACACCCTTAAGCTCCCCAAAGAAGAAAAGGAAAAATGGATATCCGCCATGGACAAAGAAATGGAGAGTCTAAAAGAACTAAAGGTATACACACCCGCTCAGGCCCCTGAGGACAAAAACCAATTGGGACCAAATGGGTGTTCAGGGTCAAGACATTAGAAAACAACAAGAACCTATACAAGGCGAGGCTGGTCGCCCAAGGCTTCGCTCAGAGGTACCCCGAAGACTACACGGACACGTATTCGCCCACCGTCAGGGCTGAAAGTGTCAAATGCGCACTGGTGGTGGCCACCATCCTGGGGCTTGATGTCTTCCAGTTCGATGTACAGACTGCCTACTTACACGCAGAACTGGACAAGGAGATCTATGTCAAGGCCCCACCAGGATATGACCAAGGTGAGAGCAAAACCTGGCTGCTCAACAAAAGCCTGTATGGACTCAAGCAATCAGGCAAAAGGTGGTATGACTGCCTAGCCAAAGCCCTGAAATCCATGGGCTTTGAGGCCACCTCAGCAGACAAGTGCCTATTTACTAAGAGAGAAGGTAACCTATTCGAAGGGGTGCTCGTCTACGTGGATGACATCCTATACCTTGGCAAGCACAAGAGCAGATGTGATAGATTTGCCACTGAACTGGGCAAACACTTCTCATTAAAGTCACTTGGCAGAATTGACAAATACCTAGGGGTGCACGTAACAAAAACCAACAAGGGATTTAGACTCTCCCAAAAGGACAAAATCACTGAACTGCTGTCCAAATGCAACATGACAGAGGCAAAGCCCAGCGAGACACCAATGCAGCCAGAGTTCCTGAAAAGCATGTACGAGGAATCAGAACCCTTCACCGACAATAGATTGTACAGATCTACCATCGGGTCGCTGCTATACATCGCCAACTGGACCAGACCCGACATTGCCCTAGCCGTCAACCTCCTATCCAGACACGTAAGCAACCCCAAGGTGTCCCATTGGAATGCCATCAAAAGACTGCTCAGGTACCTGAAATTCAGCATGGATGCACAACTCTGTTTGGAACCAGAAATAACAGATAAGCCAAAACTATCATGCTACGCTGATGCAGACTGGGCAGGCGACATTAAGAGCAGAAAAAGCACCTCTGGCTACGTGATGCTACTCAACAACTCCCCCATCCACTGGTACACTGGAAAGCAAAGACTCGTTGCTACCTCAACCACCAAAGCCAAATTCGTCTGCCTATCCAAGGCCGCGAACAATTTAGTATGGTTCGATGACCTACTCAACGCTATTTGGACTGAGCCCTTGTACCCCATAATCATACACGAGGACAACAAGGCCGCAATAGAAATTTCAAAGGCTGATGCCATTGGGCAAAGGTCTAGACACATAGATATCAAACGCAAACATGTCAGACAGTTTTCAGAGATAGGGTTCATTGAGGCAGTGCACTGCGACACTGAGGAACAGACCGCAGACATATTTACAAAACCCTTACCCGCCAAGCAACACACTTACCTAATGTCAAAAATATGTGTTTGTATATGATCTGTATGTGCAAATGTATGATTATGTATATCTATGTAAACGAAGCATACTTGTACCCAGTTAGACATTTAAAGGGGGTTTGTCAGGGTAAATGCCTAACTGTGCCTATACCACGAGCGCCCAGCCACGCAAGGGTTAATGCAACATGCACACCCCCATCTGACCCCTGGCCACACCTTACCTTCTGGCCACTCCTCCCTGGTATATCAACACCCACCACGTGCTTGTCCAGCAGTTCCAGATGTTCACCTAGAAGAGAGGAGACCAAGGTCAGTGACCTACAATATCTTGGGCCTAGGAAGCCTCCAGGCCTGCAATAAAATACTGATCGAAAGAAACAGCTTGTCTCGCGAGTAATTGGGCAAAATCCATCGCACTAACACACACTGATAAACCAATGGTAATGATTTTTCTGGATGCCCAAAAGGCTTTTGACAGAGTTAATTGGAATTTTATACTACAACAATTGGAAGTGATGGGCTTTGGGTCCCAATTTACAAGGGCAGTTCAAGCCATCTATTCTAAACAATCAGCAAGGTTACTGTTTAATGGATCACTATCCGATGAGATACAGATTTATAAAGGTACCAGACAAGGATGCCCTCTTTCACCGCTGCTTTTCATTTTAACACTTGAACCACTTCTTAAGACGATCAGGCAGGATTCTGAAATTAAGGGCTTAAAAGTTAAAGGGGAAGAATACAAACTCCAAGCATTCACCGACGATTTGGTTTTCATATTAGAAGATCCTCTTATTATGGGACCAAAATTACTTACTAAATTAGATGAATACGGGGAGGTAGTGGGATTAAAAATTAATAAAGATAAAACCAAAATGTTAACAAAACATTTGTCAGGTGCCCAAAAGGAAAAGATCCAAAGTATTCTGGGGATTAATTGTGTCAAAAAACTTAAATACTTAGGTATTTGGCTTACAAATAGATGTTCTTTTATCAAGGAGCTCAATTACTCCAATTTATTAATAGATACAGCGAATGAAGTGGAGAGATGGCGGCATATTCAGATCTCATTTTTAGGTAGAATTGCCGCGATAAAAGCCCATGTTTTACTGAAATGGATCTTTTTATTCCAAACAGCCCCTGCAAGATTGGAAAAAAACTTTTTTAGGAAATTAGATCAAATTCTAAGTAAACTTATTTGGCAGAGTAAAAAACCCTGTATAAAAAGAAAAATGCTGCAAGAGCACAAAACAAGGGGTGGCTTGGGGCTCCCTATGTGGGAGCTTTATTACCAAGCTTCATCCCTGGTTTGGATAAAAGATTGGGTGATCCTCAAGAAAGCGTATTTTGGCAATTGAAGGATTTGATTTGCAGCGGGGATGGCATTCCTTCTTGTGGTCCCAGAAAGACAAACAATCCAAACATTTCACTAATCATTATATTAGAGGAATTTTATTAAGAGTTTGGGAAACAGTGAAGAAGCAAGTTTACACACAGATTCCTAAGTGGGTGTCTCCATTAGAGGCAGTGACCCTTCCAACTGTGCACAATATAAAGAGGAACTGGGTTTATGGTGACTTGTTGGATGAAGTCGGGAGACTTAGACCTAGAGCCAATCTCCAAACTAGAGGATTAGACATAGACTGGTGGTCCTATGTGAAAATTCAAACTAGATTCGCTAGGGATAAACAGGAATATGGTATTTCCCTTCATTTACAAACGTTTGACAAGGTGACCAAAGGAAATTTATTTCCAACGTTTATAATCTGTCTAATTTCATGGCGGAGGAGATTGTAAAGGACACGATGATAGCCTGGGGGAGAAATATTGGAACAACAATTCAGTTTGATGCATGGCAAAATGTATGGAACAAAACTATGAAACTGACCCTTTCTTCTCCATTTAAAGAAAACTTTTACAAAATGATATATCGTTGGTACCTCCCCCCGCCAGAATCGCTAATATGTCCGCAGGATCCTCTGACAAATGTTGGAAATGTGGGTCGGCCAAGGGTACTTTTTTCCACCAGTGGTGGATCTGTCCGTCAGCTAAATGCTATTGGGGGAAAATAGAGCAATGGTTGTTGGAAATAACAGGTGTGAGCTTTCCTCTTCACCCAGACCTCTACTTACTCGGAATAAGACCAGACAACATCGATAAGAAAGATTGGTATATACCTGTATTTGTCCATGTCTCAACAGTGGCGAGAATGGCGTTTGCTCAACTGTGGAAAGATGCAGACACGCCCCCTGACCATCTGATAATAAACAAGATTCTTCGATGTGCTGAAATGGGCAGGCTAACGTATATCATAAAAGATAAGAAAGATTCAGTATATAATAGAAGTTGGGACAGATGTTTAGTTTGGCTCAAAAGAAGATTAAATTTAGGAGAAGGGCGATAAGATCGTCTAATTAGATTAACTAGATATTTACTAGGCTTTATAATTCTTTATAATTTTGATAAAATCAGACCAATTGTTTTGTATTTAATAGAAAGAACCTGATTGCATTGAAATGTTTGGCTAGGATGATATTAGTTAACATTAATTGGAGAGTGAGCTTAACTCTCAGTTAGTCTTGTTTGTTCTTCGGTTTTAGTCCTGTGTTTAAGTGTTTTTATGTTTTGCTTCTTATATTGCTTTTCAATTATTACTGTGTATTAATTTTATTGTAAATATTTAATAAAGCTTATTTATAACAAAGAAAAAAAGAAGCCCTCTCTGGACCCGGCTGTATTAGCGAACTATTGTCCAGTCTCCAACCTTCGCTTTGTGGTGAAGGTTGTTGAGAGTGTGGTGGTGCAGCAACTCCCCTGGTACCTGGATGAAGCTGTCTATCTAGATCCATACCAGTCGGGCTTCAGTCTGGGATACAGCACGGAAACGGCATTGGTCGCATCGGTTGATGATCTTTGGAGGGCTCGGGACAGGGGGTGCTCCTCTGTCCTAGTCCTATTGGACCTCTCAGCGGCTTTTGATACCATCAACCATGGTATCATGCTGCGCCGACAGGAGGGGTTAGGAGTGGGGGGCACTGTGTTGCGGTGGTTCTCCTCCTTCCTCTCCGGTCGAACGCAGTCTGTGTTGGCAGGGGGACAGAGGTCGACCTCGAGGTGCCTTATTTGTGGGGTGCTGCAAGGGTCGGTCCTCTTTTGTTCAACATTTATGTGAAGCCTCTGGGGGAGATCATCCGTGGTTTTGGGGTGAAGTGTCATCTGTATGCTGACGATACTCAGCTGTACATCTCCACCCCAGACCACTCCAATGATGCCCTTGACATGATGTCTCGTTGTCTGGGGGCCATGCGGATCTGGATGGGGAGAAACAGGCTCAGACTCAACCCCTCCAAGACTGAGTGGCTATGGTTCCCGGCGTCCCGGTATAGACAGCTGGTTCCATCACTGGCTATTGGAGGTGAAACTTTAGCCCCCTCAGAGAGGGCTCGCAATCTGGGTGTCCTCCTGGCTGTCTTTAGAAGACCATATGACGGCTGTGGCCAGGGGAGCCTTTTATCAGGTTTGCCTGATTTACCAGTTGTGTCCCTTTCTGGACCGGGATGCCCTGCGCACGGTCACTGACGCCCTCATCCTGTCCCGTCTGGTCTACTGTAACAGTCTCTACATGTGGCTCCCCTTGAAGGGCACCCAGAGACTTCAACTGGTCCAGAATGCGGCCGCGCGGGTGATTATGGGTGCAACTCGACACACCCATGTGACACCTCTCCTGCGCGAGCTGCACTGGCTCCCAGTAGTCTTCTGGGTGCAGTTCAAAGTGCTGGTCACCATCTTTAAAGCGCTCCATAGTTTAGGGCCCGGATACCTACTGGATCGCCTTCTGCCACCGATAGCCTCCCACCGACCAACACGCTCCCACAGAGAGGGGCTCCTCAGGGTGCCATCGCTAAAACAATGTAGACTGGCGACCCCCAGGGGGACAGCCTTCTGTGTGGGGGCACCGGCCCTCTGGAATGAACTGCCCCCTAGGATATGTATGATTTCCGATCTCCGTACCTTTCGCCGGGCCCTTAAGATCCTGCTACTTCAACAGGCTGGCCTGGCTAAATAAGAATCTGGATGGGGTACTTTAAATTTGTGGGTTTTTAACTGACAGGGCCAAATTTATTTAATTTGTTTTAAATTGGTTTTTTAAATTTTGTATCGTATATTGTTTTATCATGGCTGTGCACTGCCCTGAGTCCTTCGGGAGAAGGGCGGTATAAAAATCTAATAAATGAAATGAAATGAGAAGCAGCCAGAGTCAACCCCAGCTTTGCTGTCCATTGTGGACGCTAGATCAGCCCCCTGCAATCTCTTGTTTCTCGAGGAGCCTGGCCGAAGTTTTCCACACTGCTTCAGCGAGCACTCTTCGAGAGACAAGAGTTTGCAGGGGGCCGATCTAGCGTCCACAATGGACAGCAAAGCTGGGGTTGACTCCAGCTGCTTCTCTCTGCTAACAGGCGGCCAAGCTCACTGCCTGAAGGACCCCATCCTGTCCCTGGGAGTCAAAGCGCTGAAGCACGAGTGGTGTGGGAAACTTCAGCTGGGCTCCTTGAGAGAAATGCAAAGATTTCTCTGCAAACCACCAAAATTTTCTCGCGGACCACCAGTGGTCCATGGACCACCCGTTAGTGACCACTGTTCTAGAAAGTGTCTCCAGTGCTGGAATGCTGATTTAATGGCAAGGAGTTCTTTATTAAAGATGTCATAATTGTGTTCTGAGGCAATCAGGGCTCTGGAAAAGAAGGAACATGGAAGAAGGCTTTCTTTTATCTGTAAAAGCTGTAAAAGAACAGCTCCAATGGCAACATCTGAGGCATCGGTCTGGACAATAAATTTCTTTGATGTGTCTGGGTGCTGTAGGAGGGGCTTGCAAGCAAAAATCTCCTTTAACTATTTGAATGCTTATTGGTGTGTAGAAGTCCAAGTGCATTTACTGTAACTCCATTCTTCATCACTTGGGTCAGTGGTTTGGCTTTATGAGCAAAGCCTGGTATAAATTTCCTGTAGAAGTTAGCAAAACCCAAGAAGTGTTGGACGTCTTTGGCTGTGCAAGGGGCTTGCCAGTCTAGTACAATTTGGACCTTCTAGGCATCCATCTGGATGCCTTTTGTTGAAATATGGTAGCCGAAGAAGACTAGTTGTTGTAAATCAAAGGCACATTTTTCTGGCTTGGCAAAGAGGTGGTTATGTTTTGCTGTACTGAGGACTGTGCACACATGGTCTGTGTGGTGAGCCTCATTCTCGGAGTAGATTAAAATAACAAATAGGAACACAAATTTATCAATTAAATCAGCAAAGACTTGATTCATGAATCTGGAAAATACAGCCAAGGCATTGCACAATCCAAAAGGCAGCACTGTGTGTTCAAATTTGCCATGTCTGGTATCAAAGGCAGTTATGTATTCATGGCCTTGCTTGATTCGAATGAAGTTGTAAGCATTGCAAAGTTCGAGTCTTGTAAAAATGCTTGCTTTCTGCAGCCTATCTAATAGGTCTGGAATTAACGGCAATGGATAATGGTATCTTACTGCGACTGTATTTAAAGCCTTGTAATCATGGACCACTCTCAGTGGGGGGGCGGGGTTCTCACCATTATTAGACCCATTGTGGTCTTGCTTTTTGGGTACAAAGAAGGTGGGAGCTGAGGCAGGAGACTGGGAGGGTCTTATGAATCCCTTTTGCAAATTAGAGTCCAAATATTGTTTTAACGTTTCTAATTTTGTAGTAGACCTTTGGTAGTGTCTCTTGGTGGGAATTTTGGTGTTAGGGACCAGGTTTATGGCACAATCACAGTCTCTGTGTTGAGAGAGGGCCGAGGCTTCCTCCTCTCCAAAATCACCAGCAAAGTCTGTGTTTGGCAGATTGGGACTCTCCCTGTGAACCTTTGTGGAGGGGGGGGGGCTGGTGGGGGCTTTGGCAGGCAGGTGGCAGTGAGAAAAGCATTCAGGATTTTCACAGGCAATAAACCATTTTTTCCACTTCATAGTGGGGTTGTGGTGTTGTAACCAAGTGGTTCCCAACACTATTGGAATATCAATGTGATCAGCTATGAAGAGGGTTAACTCTTCAGAATGCTGATTCTGCTGATTATTAACTTTGAAGGCACTGTGGCAAGAGTAATGGGGCCTGATTTTAAAATTTGGCCATCAATAGTTATTTATTTATTTATTTATTCATTTATTTATTTACTTATTTGGATTTATATACCGCCCTTCTCCCAAAAGGGACTCAGGGTGGTGGACAGCCAGAATTAAAATACATATAATACAAAAGTTAAGAAAACTAAAAATGAATTAAATCGATGGCTTCCCAATTTAAAACCCCAAGTCTATAAAAATTGAAAAAAATCCCAATATTAAAAACCCCAAATCTATTCCCATTAAAAACCATTTAGGTTAGGCCGGCTTGTTGGAATAAATAAGTCTTCAGGGCCCTACAGAAAGTACGGAGGTCCGAGTTCAGTTGTATTCCAGGAGGTAGCTCATTCCACAGGGCGGGTGCCCCCACAGAGAAGGCTCTCCCCCTGGGGGCCGCCAGCCGACATTGCTTGACCGCCAGCACCCTGAGGAGGCCCTCTCTGTGTGAGCATATTGGCCGGTGGGAGGTTATCGGTAGCAGCAGGCGGTCCCGCAAATACCCTGGCCCTATGCCATGGAGTGCTTTAAAGGTGAGAACCAACACCTTGAAGCGCATCCGGAAGACCACCGGGAGCCAGTGCAGCTCGCGCAGGAGAGGTGTTACGTCGGAGCACCATGTTGCTCCCATAATCACCCACGCGGCTGCATTCTGGACCAGCTGGAGCCTCCGGGTGCATCTCAAGGGGAGCCCCATGTAGAGAGTGTTACAGTAGTCCAGGCGAGACGTGACGAGGGCATGGGTGACTGTGCATAAGGAGTCCCAATCCAGAAAGGGGCGCAACTGGAGTATCAGGCGAACCTGATAGAAGGCCCCCCTGGCCACGGCCATCATATGCTCTTCCAAAGACAGCCGTGTGTCCAGGAGGATGCCCAAGTTGCGAGCCCCCTCTGTGGGGGTCAGAGACTCACCCCCAATAGCCAGCGATGGCACCAGCTGGCTATATCAGGACATCAGCATCCACAGCCACTCGGTCTTGGAAGGGTTGAGTCGAAGCCTGTTTCTCCCCATCCAGACCCGCACGGCCTCCAGACACTGGGACATCACTTCGAGGGTATCATTGGGGTGGTCAGGCGTGGAGATGTACAGCTGAGTATCAGCAGCGTACAGTTGGCAACGCACCCCAAAACCACGGATGATCTCACCCAGCGGCTTCACATAAATGTTGAATAGGAGCGGCAAGAGGACCGACCCTTGCGGCACCCCACAAACGAGGCACCTCAAGGTCGACCTCTGCCCCCCTGCCAACACAGACTGCGACCAGTCAGAGAGATAGGAGTACCACCGCAACACGGTGCCTCCCACCCCCAAGCCCTCCAACCGACGCAGCATGATACCATGGTCGATGGTATCAAAAGCCACTGAGAGATCTAATAGGACCAGGACAGAGGAGCAACCCCTGTCCCGAGCCCTCCAGAGATCATCCACCAATGCGACCAATGCCGTCTCCGTGCTGTACCCAGGTCTGAAGCCAGACTGGCACGGATCTAAATAGACGGTTTCATCCAGGTACTGTGGGAGCTGCCGTGCAACCACACTCTCAACAACCTTCACAATAAAGCGAAGGTTGGAGACCGGACGGCAATTTCCCAAAACAGCTGGGTCCAGAGAAGGCTTCTTGAGGAGGGGCCTCACCACCGCCTCTTTCAAGGTGGCAGGCAAGAAACCCTCGCTCAGAGAAGCATTTATAATCCTCTGGAGCCAGCCTTGTGTAACTTCCCGAGTGGCCAGTACCAGCCAGGAAGGACACGGGTCCAATAAACATGTGGCTGTGTTTAACCTCCCCAGAATCCTGTCCACGTCCTCAGAAGTCACAGGATCGAACTCCTCCCAGATAACATTCTCAAGACCAGCCTCAGTCACCTCGCCGGAATCTACCCAGTCAGAGTCCAAGCCTTCCTGAATCTGAGCAATTTTACTGTGCAGATACTGTGCAAAATCCTCAGCCTGCCCTTGCAAGAGGTCCTCCTGCGCTCCCTGATGTAAGAGGGAGCGGGTCACTCTAAACAAGGCGGCTGGGCGACTATCTGCCGATGCAATAAGAGCGGAAAAGTAATTACACTTTGCTGCTTTTATCGCCATCAAATAGGTCCTAACTTATGACCTAATTAGTGTTTGGTTGGATTCAGAACGACTAGCCCTCCAACCACTCTCTAGACATCGTTTCTGGCACTTCATCTCCCTCAACTCCTCAGAGAACCAAGGAGTTGGGCAGGTTCGGCGCCGGGTCAGAGGCTGCAAAGGCTCGTCTCGGTCCAGAGCACTGGCGGCCATCCTATCCCAGGCACCTATCAGGTCTTCAGCCAGAGTTTCAGGAACTGGCCCAAGCTCCCTCTGGAACCTATCAGGATCCATCAGGCGCCTGGGGCGGAACAACCTGGTCGGTTCCACCTCCCTGCGGTGGGGTGCGGCGGTCAGAAACTCTGAAAAGCACAAATACACATTCAATTATTTATTATTTATTGAGTATTATTTCTTTCTTAGAACAAAGCAGCAAGCCTTGGCAAGGAGTAGGCCCCAAGTGAATCAGCCACATGGAGTAAGTCTGCAGACCTCTCCAGGCTAGGGACTAAAACCTCACAGGTGCACTGGTCCCCAAGGAATAGCCAGAAGCACCAAAATGGGCAGATACTGAAAATAGCCCAGGCCAGGCTCCACAAACGCCCCTCCCAGCCAAACGGTGGCTGGTTAGGCTGAAACATGGAATCAGCCAGAAACGGCACGGGGACTCAGCAGCGGTAGCGCCCTCAAAATGGTGGCCGCGCCCCGCCCAAAACACTCGACCCGCACCTGCCACGAGGAGCAAGGCCCCAGGCTACAAGGAACAGATCGGACGGCTGGTGATCACTGCAGCCGCCGCCTAGCCCTCTGAGATCACTTTCTTTGGCTTCTGGTGAAACCTCAGTTATCTGGCTGCTTACTCACGGCCCCGCCCGCAGATCTCTGATGGGACGGCAGCCGGTACACAAATCAACCCAGGACAAAGCCGGCTGCTGAGAGCCAAACGCCAAGCATTTACTTGCCTCGCCACCACCTCTCACGCCGGGAATCCTCCGATCTGAAAAGAAGCGAGGTAGGGGTTACGACGGCGAACCGCCCAGCCCCTCCTCCACCGGCAACAGTTATTTCCAGCGGAATCTGACCCGCAGGGACAGATACCAGCAGCTGTAAGCGCTGGGAGCGCTGAGCACGACCCGACCTGACCTGGCCAGCAGGCACGCAATCAGCAATACAGCAGAGGCAGGCAGACAGTAAAGAAAACAAAGAAATAACTAAACTTTACCGAAGTGAACTGAAGGAAAAAAACAAATGTGAACTAATCAAAAATAACCAAAGGCCTAATGCACTACTCTAGAGCACAGAGGGAAAAACCCACCTCAGTCTGTCAGCAACTGAGAGAAAGACTGAGGAATCAAAGGGTAAAGGGGGTGTGGCTAGAGCACAGAGAGAGGTAGGAAATTGATTTAAAAGTTCTCTCAGTTGCTGTCAGAAAAGAGGATTGGTCCCAGCTATGGAGTGTAGACGCAGCACACTAGAAAAGCACAAATAAACATTCAATTTTCAAATACGAAATTTTCCGTAGGAGGTAGACCAGTCTGTATCTCACAATTGTCAGAAGGACTCAATGAAGCCAGAAAATGTTACTTTTGACACAGTGCTCAGATTTGCAAAAGAAACACATATTCATGTTCTGCACACTCTGAAAACCACAAAAACATATTCAATTTTCAAATACAAACTTTCCATCTGGAGATAGACCAATCTGTATCTCACAATTGGCAGTAGTACTCATATAAGCCAGAAAATGTAACTTTTGACACAGTGCTCAGATTTGCAAAATCAACACATACTCATGTTCCTCACGGTCTGAAAAGCACAAATACACATTCAATTTTCAAATACTAAATTTTCCTTAGGAGGCAGACCAGTCTGTATCTCACAATTGGCAGTAGGACTCAATGAAGCCAGAAAACACAACTTTTGACAGAGTGCTCAGATTTCCAAAAGAAACACATACTCATGTTTCTCACGGTCTAAAAAGAAGAAAAATACATTCAATTTTCTAAGACGAACTTTCCATGAGGAGATAGACCAATCTGTACCTCACAATTGGCAGTAGGAGTCAGTTAAGCCAGAAAATGTAACCTTTGACACAGTGCTCAGATTTCCAAAAGAAAAACATATTCATGTTCCTTACGGTATGAAAAGCACAAATAAACTTTCAGTTTTAAAATACAAACTTTCCTTGTGGAGATAGACCAATCTGTATCTCACAATTGACAGAAGGACTCAATGAAGACAGAAAACATAACTTTTGGCACACTGCTCTAATTTGCAAAAGAAACACGTAATCATGTTCCTCACAGTCTGAAAAGCACAAAAACACATGCAATTTTCAAAGACGAACTTTCCTTGAGGAGATAGACCAATCTGTATCTCACAATTTGAGGTAGGACTGAATTAAGACAGAAAACATAATTTTTGACACAGTGCTCAGATTTGCAAAAGAAACAGATATTCATGTTCTTCACAGTCTGAAAAGCACAAATACACATTCGATTTTCAAAGATGAACTTTCCTTGAGCAGATAGACCAGTCTGTATGTCACAATTGGCAGTAGGACCCAATGAAATCAGAAAATGTACCTTTTGACACAGTGATCAGATTTGCAAAAGAACCACATATTCATGTTCCTCATGGTCTGAAAACAAAAAATACACATTCAATTTTCAAATACGAAAATTTCCTTAGGAGGTAGACCAATCTGTATGTCACAATTGGCAGTAGGACTCAATGAAGCCTGAAAATGTAACTTTTGATACAGTGCTCAGATTTCCAAAAGAAACAAATATTCATGATCATCACAGTCTGAAAAGCACAAATACACATTCGATTTTCAAAGATGAACTTTCCTTGAGCAGATAGACCAGTCTGTATGTCACAATTGGCAGTAGGACCCAAAGAAGACAGAAAACATAACTTTTGGCACACTGCTCTAATTTGCAAAAGAAACACGTATTCATGTTCCTCACAGTCTGAAAAGCACAAAAACACATTCAACTTTCAAATATGAACTTTCCCTGAGAGATAGACCAGTCTGTATCTCACAATTGGCCTTAGGACTCAATGAAGCCAGAAAATGTAACTGTTGACACAGTGCTCAGATTTCCAAAAGAAACACATATTCATGTTCCTCATGGTCTGAAAAGCACAAATGCACATTCAATTTTCAAATACGAAATTTTCCTTAGGAGGTAGACCAGTCTGTATCTCACAATTGGCAGTAGGACTCAAATAAACCAGAAAACAAAACTTTTGACAGAGTGCTCAGATTACCAAAAGAAACACATATTCATGTTCCTCTCAGTGTCAAAAGCACATTTCAATTTTCAAATACAAACTTTCCCTGAGAGATAGACCAGTCTGTATTCAGAATTGGCAGTAGGACTCAATGAAGCCAGAAAATGTAACTTTTGATACAGTGCTCAGATTTGCAAAAGAAACACATATTCATGTTCCTTACGATCTGAAAAGCACAAATACACATCCAATTTTAAAATACGAACTTTCCTTGTGGAGATAGACCAGTCTGTATCTCACAATTGGCAGTAGGACTCAGATGACCAAAAAACATAACTTTTGACACAGTGCTCAGATTTGCAAAAGAAACAGATATTCATGTTCTTCACAGTCTGAAAAGCAAATATACACATTCAATTTTCAAAGACAAACTTTCCTTGAGGAGATAGACCAATCTGTATCTCACAATTGGCAGTAGCACTCAATGAAGCCAGAAAATGTAACGTTTGACACCGTGTTCACATTTGCAAAAGAAACAAATATTCATGATCATCACAGTCTGAAAAGCACAAATACACATTCGATTTTCAAAGATGAACTTTCCTTGTGGAGATAGACCAGTCTGTATCTCACAATTGGCAGGAGGAGTCAGATAAGCCAGAAAATGTAACTTTTGACACAGTAATCAGATTTCCTAAAGAAACACCTATTCATGTTCCTTACGATCTGAAAAGCCCAAATAAACATCCAATTTTAAACTACGAACTTTCCTTGAGCAGATAGACCAATCTGTATCTCACAATTGGCAGTAGGACTCAGATAAGCTAGAAAATGTAACTTTTGACACAGTACTCAGATTTGCCAAAGAAACACATATTCATGTTCTTCACAGTCTGAAAATCACAAAGATACATTCAATTTTCAAAGACGAACTTTCCTTCTGGAGATAGCCCAATCTGTATCTCACAATTGGCAGTAGGACTCAATGAAGCCAGAAAACATAACTTTTGACACAGTGCTCAGATTTGCAAAAGAAACATGTACTCATGTTCCTCACGATCTGAAAAACAAATATAAACATTCAGTTTTCAAAGACGAACTTTCCTTGAGGAGATAGACCAATCTGTATCTCACAATTGGCAGTAGGACTCAGTGAAGTCAGAAAATGTACCATTTGACACCGTGCTCAGATTTGCAAAAGAAACACATATTCATCTTCCTCACGGACTGAAAAGCACAAAAACACATTCAATTTTCGAATACGAAATTTTCCCTAGGAGGTAGACCAATCTGTATCTCACAATTGGCAGTAGGACTCAATTAAGTCAGAAAACATAACTTTTGATACAGTGCTCAGATTTGCAAAAGAAACACGTATTCATGTTCCTCACGATCTGAAAAACAAATATACACATTCGATTTTCAAAGACGAACTTTCCTTGAGGAGATAGACCAATCTGTATGTCACAATTGGCAGTAGGACTCAATGAAGCCTGAAAATGTAACTTTTGATACAGTGCTCAGATTTCCAAAAGAAACAAATATTCATGATCATCACAGTCTGAAAAGCACAAATACACATTAGATTTTCAAAGATGAACTTTCCTTGAGCAGATAGACCAATCTGTATCTCACAATTGACAGTAGGAATCAATGAAGACACAAAATGTAACTTTTGACACCGTGTTCAGATTTCCAAAAGAAACACATATTCATGTTCCTCACGGTCTGAAAAGCACAAATACACATTCAATTTTCAAACCGAAATGTTCCTTCGGAGATAGACCAATCTGTACCTCACAATTGGCAGTAGGAGTCAGTTAAGCCAGAAAATGTAACTTTTGACACAGTGCTCAGATTTCCAAAAGAAAAACATATTCATGTTCCTTACGGTATGAAAAGCACAAATAAACTTTCAGTTTTCAAATACAAACTTTCCTTGTGGAGATAGACCAATCTGTATCTAACAATTGACAGTAGGACTCAATGAAGACAGAAAACATAACTTTTGACACAGTGCTCTGATTTGCAAAAGAAACAAATATTCATGTTCCTCACAGTCTTAAAAGCACAAAAACACGTTCAACTTTCAAATATGAACTTTCCCTGAGAGATAGACCAGTCTGTATCTCACAATTGGCAGTAGGACTCAATGAAGCCAGAAAATGTAACTGTTGACACAGTGCTCAGATTTCCAAAAGAAACACATATTCATGTTCCTCTCAGTGTGAAAAGCAGAAAAACACTTTCACTTTTCAAATACAAACTTTACTTGTGCAGATAGACCAATCTGTATCCCACAATTGACAGTAGGACTCAATTAAGAGAGAAAACATAACTCTTGACACAGTGCTCTGATGTGCAAAAGAAACAGATATTCAAGTTCCGCACAGTCTGAAAAGCACAAAAACACATACAATTTTCTAATACGAACTTTCCTTCTGGAGATAGACCAATCTGTATCTCACAATTGACAGTAGGACTGAATTAAGACAGAAAACATAATTTTTGAGACAGTGCTCAGATTTCCAAAAGAAAAACATATTCATGTTCCTCAAAGTCTGAAAAGCACAAAAACACATTCAACTTTCAAATATGAACTTTCCCTGAGAGATAGACCAGTCTGTATCTCACAATTGGCAGTAGGACTCAGATAAGCTAGAAAATGTAACTTTTGACACAGTGCTCAGATTTGCCAAAGAAACACATATTCATGTTCTTCACAGTCTGAAAATCACAAAGATACATTCAATTTTCAAAGACGAGCTTTTCTTGAGCAGATAGACCAGTCTGTATGTCACAATTGGCAGTAGGACTCAGTGAAGTCAGGAGGAGGAGTCAGTTAAGCCAGAAAATGTAACTTTTGACACAGTGCTCAGATTTCCAAAAGAAAAACATATTCATGTTCCTTACGGTATGAAAAGGACAAATAAACTTTCAGTTTTAAAATCCAAACTTTCCTTGTGGAGATAGACCAATCTTTATCTAACAATTGACAGTAGGACTCAATGAAGACAGAAAACATAACTTTTAACACAGTGCTCTGATTTGCAAAAGAAACACATATTCAACTTCCTCACAGTCTGAAAAGCACAAAAACACATTCCATTTTCTAAGACGACTTTCCTTCTGGAGATAGACCAATCTGTATGTCACAATTGACAGTAGGAGTCAGTTTAGACAGAAAACATAATTTTTGACAAAGTTCTCTGATTTGCAAAATCAACACATATTCATGTTCCTTACAGTCTGAAAAGCAGAAAAACAAATTCCACTTTCAAATATGAACTTTCCCTGACAGATAGACCAGTCTGTATCTCACATTTGGCAGTAGGACTCAATTAAGAGAGAAAACATAACTTTTGACACAGTGCTCTGATGTGCAAAAGAAACAGATACTCATGTTCCGCACAGTCTGAAAAGCACAAATACACATTCAATTTTCAAAGATGAACTTTCTTTGAGCAGATAGACCAGTCTGTATGTCACAATTGGCAGGAGGACTCAGATAAGCGAGAAAATGTAACTGTTGACACAGTGCTCAGTTTTCCTAAAGAAACACCTATTCAAGATCATCACACTCTGAAAAGCACAAATACACATTCGATTTTTATATATGAATTTTTCCTGAGGAGATAGACCAGTCTGTATCTCACTATTGGCAGGAGGACTCAGATAAGCCAGAAAATGTAACTTTTGACACAGTAATCAGATTTCCTAAAGAAACACCTATTCATCTTCCTTACGATCTGAAAAGCACAAATACACATCCAATTTTAAAATACGAACTTTCCTTGAGCAGATAGACCAATCTGTATCTCACAATTGGCAGTAGGACTCAGATAAGCTAGAAAATGTAACTTTTGACACAGTGCTCAGATTTGCCAAAGAAACACATATTCATGTTCTTCACAGTCTGAAAATCACAAATATACATTCAATTTTCAAAGACGAACTTTCCTTGAGCAGATAGACCAGTCTGTATGTCACAATTGGCAGTAGGACTCAGTGAAGTCAGAAAGTGTACCATTTGACACCGTGCTCAGATTTGCAAAAGAAACACATATTCATCTTCCTCACGGACTGAAAAGCAAAAAAACACATCCAATTTTAAAATACAAACTTTCCTTGAGCAGATAGACCAGTCTGTATCTCACAATTGGCAGTAGGACTCAGTGAAGTCAGAAAATGTACCATTTGACACCGTGCTCAGATTTGCAAAAGAAACACATATTCATCTTCCTCACGGACTGAAAAGCACAAAAACACATTCAATTTTCGAATACGAAATTTTCCTTAGGAGGTAGACCAGTCTGTATCTCACAATTGGCAGTAGGACTCAATTAAGTCAGAAAACATAACTTTTGATACAGTGCTCAGATTTGCAAAAGAAACACGTATTCATGTTCCTCACGATCTGAAAAACAAATATACACATTCAATTTTCAAAGACGAACTTTCCTTGAGGAGATAGACCAGTCTGTATGTCACAATTGGCAGTAAGACCCAATTAAACCAGAAAATGTAAATTTTGACACAGTGCTCACATTTGCCAAAAAAAACACATATTCATGTTCTCACAGTCTGAAAAGCACAAATACACATCCAATTTTCAAAGACGAAGTTTTCTTGAGCAGATAGTCCAATCTGTAATTCACAATTGGCAGTAGGACTCAGATAAGCCAGAAAATGTAACTTTTGACACAGTGCTCAGATTTGCCAAAGAAATACATATTCATGTTCTCCCAGTCTGAAAAGCACAAATACACATTCAAGTTTCAAATACGAAATTTTCCTTAGGAGGTAGACCAGTCTGTATCTCACAATTGGCAGTAGGACTCAGATAAGCTAGAAAATGTAACTTTTGACACAGTGCTCAGATTTGCCAAAGAAACACATATTCATGTTCTTCACAGTCTGAAAATCACAAATATACATTCAATTTTCAAAGACGAACTTTCCTTGAGCAGATAGACCAGTCTGTATGTCACAATTGGCAGTAGGACTCAGTGAAGTCAGAAAGTGTACCATTTGACACCGTGCTCAGATTTGCAAAAGAAACACATATTCATCTTCCTCACGGACTGAAAAGCAAAAAAACACATCCAATTTTAAAATACAAACTTTCCTTGAGCAGATAGACCAGTCTGTATCTCACAATTGGCAGTAGGACTCAGTGAAGTCAGAAAATGTACCATTTGACACCGTGCTCAGATTTGCAAAAGAAACACATATTCATCTTCCTCACGGACTGAAAAGCACAAAAACACATTCAATTTTCGAATACGAAATTTTCCTTAGGAGGTAGACCAGTCTGTATCTCACAATTGGCAGTAGGACTCAATTAAGTCAGAAAACATAACTTTTGATACAGTGCTCAGATTTGCAAAAGAAACACGTATTCATGTTCCTCACGATCTGAAAAACAAATATACACATTCAATTTTCAAAGACGAACTTTCCTTGAGGAGATAGACCAGTCTGTATGTCACAATTGGCAGTAAGACCCAATTAAACCAGAAAATGTAAATTTTGACACAGTGCTCACATTTGCCAAAAAAAACACATATTCATGTTCTCACAGTCTGAAAAGCACAAATACACATCCAATTTTCAAAGACGAAGTTTTCTTGAGCAGATAGTCCAATCTGTAATTCACAATTGGCAGTAGGACTCAGATAAGCCAGAAAATGTAACTTTTGACACAGTGCTCAGATTTGCCAAAGAAATACATATTCATGTTCTCCCAGTCTGAAAAGCACAAATACACATTCAAGTTTCAAATACGAAATTTTCCTTAGGAGGTAGACCAGTCTGTATCTCACAATTGGCAGTAGGACTCAATGAAGCCAGAAAATGTAACTTTTGACACAGTGCTCAGATTTGCCAAAGAAATACATATTCATGTTCTCCCAGTCTGAAAAGCACAAATACACATTCAAGTTTCAAATACGAAATTTTCCTTAGGAGGTAGACCAGTCTGTATCTCACAATTGGCAGTAGGACTCAATGAAGCCAGAAAATGTAACTTTTGACACAGTGCTCAGATTTCCAAAAGAAACACATATTCATGTTCATCTCAGTGTGAAAAGCACAAAAACACTTTCAGTTTTCAAATACAAACTTTCCTTGTGGAGATAGACCAATCTGTATCTCACAATTGACAGTAGGACTCAATTAAGAGAGAAAACATAACTTTTGACACAGTGCTCTGATGTGCAAAAGAAACAGATATTCATGTTCCGCACAGTCTGAAAAGCAGAAAAAAAAATTCCACTTTCAAATATCAACTTTCCTTCTGGAGATAGACCAATCTGTATCTCACAATTGACAGTAGGACTCAATTAAGAGAGAAAACATAACTTTTGACACAGTGCTCTGATGTGCAAAAGAAACAGATATTCATGTTCCGCACAGTCTGAAAAGCAGAAAAAAAAGTTCCACTTTCAAATATGAACTTTCCTTCTGGAGATAGACCAATCTGTATCTCACAATTGACAGTAGGAATCAATGAAGACAGAAAATGTAACTTTTGACACAGTGTTCAGATTTCCAAAAGAAACACATATTCATGTTCATCTCTGTGTGAAAAGCACAAAAACACTTTCAGTTTTCAAATACAAACTTTCCTTGTGGAGATAGACCAATCTGTATCTCACAATTGACAGTAGGACTCAATTAAGAGAGAAAACATAACTTTTGACACAGTGCTCTGATGTGCAAAAGAAACAGATATTCATGTTCCGCACAGTCTGAAAAGCACAAATACACATTCAATTTTCAAAGATGAACTTTCTTTGAGCAGATAGACCACTCTGTATGTCACAATTGGCAGTAGGACTCAATGAAGCCAGAAAATGTAACTTTTGACACAGCGCTCAGTTTTCCTAAAGAAACACCTATTCAAGATCATTAAAGTCTGAAAAGCACAAATACACATTCGATTTTTATATATGAATTTTTCCTGAGGAGATAGCCCAATCTGTATCTCACAATTGGCTTAGGACTCAATGAAGCCAGAAAACATATCAGTTGACACAGTGCTCAGATCTGCAAAAGAAACACATATTCATGTAACTCACGGACTGAAAAAAACAAATACACTTTCAATTTTCAAATTCAAAATTTTCCTTAGGTGGTAAACCAGTCTGTATCTCACAGTTGGCAGTAGGTCTCAATGATGCCAGAAAACATAACTTTTGACACAGTGCTCAGATTTCCAAAAGAAACACATATTCATCTTCCTCACGGACTGAAAAGCACAAAAACACATTCAATTTTCGAATACGAAATTTTCCTTAGGAGGTAGACCAGTCTGTATCTCACCATTGGCAGTAGGACTCAATTAAGTCAGAAAACATAACTTTTGATACAGTACCCAGATTTGCAAAAGAAACACGTATTCATGTTCCTCACGGTCTGAAAAGCACAAATACACATTCAATTTTGAAATACGAAATTTTCCTTAGGAGGTAGACCAGTCTGTATCTCACAATTGGCAGTAGGACTCAATTAAGTCAGAAAACATAACTTTTGATACAGTGCTCAGATTTGCAAAAGAAACACGTATTCATGTTCCTCACAATCTGAAAAACAAATATACACATTCAATTTTCAAAGACGAACTTTCCTTGAGGAGATAGACCAATCTGTATGTCACAATTGGCAGTAGGACTCAATGAAGCCAGAAAATGTAACTTTTGATACAGTGCTCAGATTTCCAAAAGAAACAAATATTCATGATCATCACAGTCTGAAAAGCACAAATAGACATTCGATTTTCAAAGATGAACTTTCCTTGAGCAGATAGACCAATCTGTATCTAACAATTGACAGTAGGACTCAATGAAGAGAGAAAACATAACTTTTGACACAGTGCTCTGATTTGCAAAAGAAACAAGTATTCATGTTCCTCACAGTCTGAAAAGCACAAAAACACATTCAAATATGAACTTTCCCTGAGAGATAGACCAGTCTGTATCTCACAATTGGCAGTAGGACTCAATGAAGCCAGAAAATGTAACTGTTGACACAGTGCTCAGATTTCAAAAAGAAACACATATTCATGTTCCTCACGGTCTGAAAAGCACAAATGCACATTCAATTTTCAAATACAAACTTTACTTGTGCAGATAGACCAATCTGTATCTAACAATTGACAGTAGGACTCAATGAAGCCAGAAAATGTAACTTTTGACACAGTGCTCAGATTTGCCAAAGAAATACATATTCATGTTCTCACAGTTGAAAATCACAAATACACATTCAATTTTCAAAGACGAACTTTCCTTGAGCAGATAGACCAGTCTGTATGTCACAATTGGCAGTAAGACCCAATTAAACCAGAAAATGTAAATTTTGACACAGTGCTGAGATTTGCCAAAAAAAACACATATTCATGTTCTCACAGTCTGAAAATCACAAATACACATTCAATTTTCAAAGACGAACTTTCCTTGAGCAGATAGACCAGTCTGTATCTCACAATTGGCAGGAGGACTCAGATAAGCGAGAAAATGTAACTGTTGACACAGTGCTCAGATTACCAAAAGAAACACATATTCATGTTCCTCTCAGTGTGAAAAGCACAAAAACACTTTCAGTTTTCAAATACAAACTTTCCTTGTGGAGATAGACCAATCTGTATCTCACAATTGACAGTAGGACTCAATTAAGAGAGAAAACATAACTTTTGACACAGTGCTCTGATGTGCAAAAGAAACAGATATTCATGTTCCGCACAGTCTGAAAAGCAGAAAAAAAAATTCCACTTTCAAATATGAACTTTCCTTCTGGAGATAGACCAATCTGTATCTCACAATTGACAGTAGGAATCAATGAAGACAGAAAATGTAACTTTTGACACAGTGTTCAGATTTCCAAAAGAAACACATATTCATGTTCATCTCTGTGTGAAAAGCACAAAAACACTTTCAGTTTTCAAATACAAACTTTCCTTGTGGAGATAGACCAATCTGTATCTCACAATTGACAGTAGGACTCAATTAAGAGAGAAAACATAACTTTTGACACAGTGCTCTGATGTGCAAAAGAAACAGATACTCATGTTCCGCACAGTCTGAAAAGCACAAATACACATTCAATTTTCAAAGATGAACTTTCTTTGAGCAGATAGACCAGTCTGTATGTCACAATTGGCAGTAGGACTCAATGAAGCCAGAAAATGTAACTTTTGACACAGTGCTCAGTTTTCCTAAAGAAACACCTATTCAAGATCATCACACTCTGAAAAGCACAAATACACATTCGATTTTTATATATGAATTTTTCCTGAGGAGATAGCCCAATCTGTATCTCACAATTGGCTTAGGACTCAATGAAGCCAGAAAACATATCAGTTGACACAGTGCTCAGATCTGAAAAAGAAACACATATTCATGTAACTCACGGACTGAAAAAAACAAATACACTTTCAATTTTCAAATTCAAAATTTTCCTTAGGTGGTAGACCAGTCTGTATCTCACAGTTGGCAGTAGGTCTCAATGATGCCAGAAAACATAACTTTTGACACAGTGCTCAGATTTCCAAAAGAAACACATATTCATGTTCCTCTCGATCTGAAAAGCACAAAAACACATTCCATTTTCAAAGATGAAGTTTCCTTGAGAAGATAGACCATTCAGTATTTCACAATTGGCAGTAGGACTCAGATAAGCCAGAAAATGTAACTTTTGACACAGTGCTCAAATTTGCCAAAGAAACACATATTCATATTCTTCACAGTCTGAAAAGCAAAAATACACATTCAATTTTCAAAGACGAACTTTCCTTGAGCAGATAGACCATTCAGTATTTCACAATTGGCAGTAGGACTCAATGAAGCCAGAAAATGTAACTTTTGACACAGTGCTCAGATTTGCAAAAGAAACAGATATTCATGTCCTTCACAGTCTCAAAAGCACAAATACACATTCAATATTCAAAGAAGAACTTTCCTTGGGCAGATAGACCAGTCTGTATGTCACAATTGGCAGTAGGACTCAGATGAGCCAAAAAAAATAACTTTTGACACAGTGGTCAGATTTGCAAAAGAAACAGATATTCATGTTCTTCACAGTCTGAAAAGCAAATATACACATTCCGTTTTTAAAGATGAACTTTCCCTGAAGAAATAGACCAATCTGTATCTCACAATTGGCATTAGGACTCAATGAAGCCAGAAAATGTACCATTGGACACCGTGTTCAGATTTGCAAAAGAAACAAATATTCATTTTCCGCAGAGTCTGAAAAGCACAAAAACACATTCAATTTTCAAATATGAACTTTCCTTGTGGAGATAGACCAGTCTGTATCTCACAAATGGCAGTAGGACTCAGATAAGACAAAAAACATAACTTTTGACACAGTGATCAGATTTGCAAAAGAAACACATATTCACGTTCTTCACAGTCTGAAAAGCAAATATACACATTTAATTTTCAAAGACGAAGTTTCCTTGAACAGATAGACCAGTCTGTATCTCACAATTGGCTTAGGACTCAATGAAGCCAGAAAACGTATCAGTTGATACAGTGCTCAGATTTCCAAAAGAAACACATACTCATGTTCCTCACAGTCTAAAAAGCACAAATACACATTCAATTTTCAAAGACGAACTTTCCTTGAGCAGATAGACCAGTCTGTATCTGACAATTGGCAGTAGGACTCAGATAAGCCAGAAAATGTAATTGTTGACACAGTGCTCAGATTTCCAAAAGAAACACATACTCATGTTCCTCACAGTCTGAAAAGCACAAATACATATTCAATTTTCCAAGATGAACTTTCCTTGAGCAGATAGACCAGTCTGTATGTCACAATTGGCAGTAGGACCCAATTAAACCAGAAAATGTAACTTTTGACACAGTGATCAGATTTGCAAAAGAAACACATATCCATGTTCCTCATAGTCTGAAAAAAACAAATACACATTCAATTTTCAAATACGAAATTTTCTTAGGAGGTAGACCAGTCTGTATCTCACAATTGGCAGTAGGACTCAGATGAGCCAAAAAACATAACTTTTGACACAGTGCTCAGATTTGCAAAAGAAACAGATATTCATGTTCTTCACAGTCTGAAAAGCAAATATACACATTCAATTTTTAAAGATGAACTTTCCTTGAAGAGATAGACCAATCTGTATCTCATAATTGGCAGTAGGACTCAATGAAGCCAGAAAATGTAACTTTTGATACAGTGCTCAGATTTCCAAAATAAACAAATATTCATGATCATCACAGTCTGAAAAGAAGAAATACATATTCAATTTTCAAAGACGAACTTTCCTTGAGCAGGTAGACCAGTCTGTATCTCACAATTGGCAGGAGGACTCAGATAAGCCAGAAAATGTAACTGTTGACACAGTGCTCAGATTTCCAAAAGAAACACATATTCATGTTCCTCACGGTCTGAAAAGCACAAATGCACATTCAATTTTCAAATACGAAATTTTCCTTAGGAGGTAGACCAGTCTGTATCTCACAATTGGCAGTAGGACTCAATTAAGCCAGAAAACAAAACTTTTGACAGAGTGCTCAGATTACCAAAAGAAACACATATTCATGTTCCTCTCAGTGTGAAAAGCACAAAAACACTTTCAGTTTTCAAATACAAACTTTCCTTGTGGAGATAGACCAATCTGTATCTCACAATTGACAGTAGGACTCAATTAAGAGAGAAAACATACCTTTTGACACAGTGCTCTGATGTGCAAAAGAAACAGATATTCATGTTCCGCACAGTCTAAAAAGCACAAAAACACATGCAATTTTCTAATACGAACTTTCCTTCTAGAGATAAACCAGTCTGTATCTCACAATTTGAGGTAGGACTGAATTAAGACAGAAAACATAATTTTTGACACAGTGCTCAGATTTGCAAAAGAAACACATATTCATGTTCCTCACAGTCTGAAAAGCACAAAAAAAATTCCACTTTCAAATATGAACTTTCCCTGAGAGATAGACCAGTCTGTATTCACAATTGGCAGTAGGACTCAATGAAGCCAGAAAATGTAACTTTTGACACAGTGCTCAGATTTGTAAAAGAATCACATATTCATGTTCCTCACGGTCTGAAAAGCACAAAACCACAATCAATTTTCAAATACGAACTTTCCTTCTGGAAATATCCCAATCTTTATCTCACAATTGGCAGTAGGACTCAATTAAGCCAGAAAACATAACTTTTGACACAGTGCTCAGATTTCCAAAAGAAACAAATGTTCATGATCATCAGAGTCTGAAAAGCACAAATACACATTCAATTTTCAAAGACGAACTTTCCTTGAGCAGATAGACCAGTCTGTATCTGACAATTGGCAGTAGGACTCAGATAAGCCAGAAAATGTAATTGTTGACACAGTGCTCAGATTTCCAAAAGAAACACATACTCATGTTCCTCACAGTCTGAAAAGCACAAATACACATCCAATTTTCAAAGACGAAGTTTTCTTGAGCAGATAGACCAATCTGTAATTCACAATTGGCAGTAGGACTCAGATAAGCCAGAAAATGTAACTTTTGACACAGTGCTCAGATTTCCAAAAGAAACACATACTCATGTTCCTCACAGTCTGAAAAGCACAAATACACATCCAATTTTCAAAGACGAAGTTTTCTTGAGCAGTGATCTGTCCCCCCCCTTCAGAGACCCACAAAAACACAGCCAGCCGAGGGTTAATAATCACTTGGCACACTCCGCAGTTCTTATCTCAACCTTGGCAGCGATATGCACACCGTCTGCCAAGGACTTTATTGGTTTACACAAACAAGCAAATCTCCTACGTAGCTTTGCCGTTCATCTAGCTTCCAAGACTACGAGGTTGCTCCGTTTGTTTAGCTTTGTTCGTCACGAACTTCGTAACCCACCGTACTGTCTTATATACATATGCTTCTGGGTGTGGTCCAGTGAGTCATTGATCCCATGACTCCAATCCAATGACTCAGCATTTCCTCATACGTCTCAGCTGCAGTACCCTTTTCTCTCGCCTTCTTTGGCGTGCGTCCAGGAATGACGTCTCTCCCTCACTCTCATCTGAGGCACCTGTTTCCCCACTACTTGGCTCTCTTTCAGCTGGCACCTGAGCCGGTGCCAGAGGGGGAGGGCTGGGAGATCTGGCTGGCTCCTCTTCCTCCTGCTCAGAGCTGCCTTCCTCCAAAGGGATAGGCTCAGAGGACGGGGCCACAACACTATCCCCCACCGCAGGGCCCTTCCCCCGGGTCTGACGGTCGGGATGGGGTCGGGACGGGAACTGTTCGTGGAAAGCCCGCACCAGGTCAGGGGCCTGAACGGCAGATGCGTCCACCCAGGTGAAATCCTCGGCCCCGTACCCTTTCCAAGCGATGAGGTATTGGAAGCGCCCCTTCAGCCAACGGGAGTCCCGAATACTGTCCACCTCATACGTCGAGGCGTCGTCCTCGTCGGCTGCGGCTGGGGGGGCAGGCGGCGGCGGGCGGCGGAGACGGCTAGTGGGAGTCTCAGGGACCAGGAGGGACCGATGAAAAACGGGGTGGAGCCGCATGGAGCGGGGTAGAGTCAACCGATAGGCCACCGGGTTGATGACCGCCTCGATGGGGAAGGGACCGATAAAGCGGTGGGCCAGTTTCCTCACCGGCTGGTCCGTGGGGAGGTGTTTCGTGGACAGCCAAACCCGATCTCCAACTTCCAGCGGTGGCGTCGCCCGGCGGCCGCGATCGGCGAACCGTTTATAGTCCTCTTTCGCCCGGATCAGCTGTCGCCGCACCAGTTGCTGCACCGCCTGCAGCTCCGAGAGGAAGTCCCGGGTCTCAGGAACAGGGGAGTCCATGATGGTCAATGGAAAAAACCGTGGATGGTACCCGACGTTGGCATGGAACGGTGTCATCTGGGTGGAGGTATGTTGGGAGTTGTTAAAAGCGAACTCCGCCAGGGGAAGGTACTCGGCCCAGTTGTCCTGCTGTTGGTTGACAAAACAGCGGAGGTACTGCTCCAGTATGCCAATGACCTTCTCCGTGCCCCCGTCAGTCTCCGGATGGTGTGACGACGACAGGCACACCTGCACCTCCAGCGCAGCCATCAGGCTTTTCCAGAAGCGGGCCGTGAACTGGGCCCCGCGATCCGAAACCACCCAGTCCGGCAGGCCGTGGAGGCGGAAGATGTGTTGCAGGAACAGGCGAGCCGTGGTACGAGCCGAGGGCAGGCCGCGGCACGGGATGAAATGTGCCATCTTCGTGAGCGCATCCACCACCACGAGGACGGTCGTGAATGTAGCGGACAGGGGCAGGTCAGTCAGGAAGTCCATGGAGATGGCTCCCCATGGTCTCTCCGGTGTTGGCAGCGGCTGGAGGAGTCCAGGAGGGGGGCCGGACGCGGCTTTGGCCTGTCGGCATGGCACACAGGATGTCACGTAGGCGTGCACATCGTGCCGTACCCGAGGCCACCAAAAAGTCCGTGTCACTAGGTTCAAGGTCTTAAAGAAGCCGAAGTGCCCCGCCGCGGGGTTGTCATGGCACTGGTTCATGACGAGGGCTCGGAGCGGACTTGTGGGCACGTACAGCCGACCCCGGTGCCTGAGCAAGCCCTCCTCCATGGTCCATGGGGACGCGGGGCCGACGTCCGCTCTCCGCTGCTGCGACCAGTCGTCCCGTCGCTGCGCTTCCAGCACCTGAGTCCGCAGGTCCACCGGTTCCTGGACCGCGGCCAAGGAGTCCGCTGGCAGCACCGTCCGGGGGGAAAGGGAGTCCTTGGGGCAAAAGTATTCCGGTTTACGGGATAGCGCGTCCGCCCTCTGGTTGAGGTGGCTCGGAATGTATGTGACGTGGAAGTTGAACCGGGCGAAAAACAACGACCACCGGATCTGCCGCTGGTTCAAATTCCTGGCCGTGGTGAGGTGCTCCAGGTTCCGATGGTCCGTCCGCACCTCCACCTGGTGTCGGGCCCCCTCGAGGTGATGTCGCCAAGCCTCGAACGCGGCCTTGATAGCCAGCAACTCCTTTTCCCAGATGGTGTAGTTGCGCTCGGAAGGAGTGAGTTTCCGGGAGTAGTAAGCGCAGGGAAAAAGAGTGCCGCCATCCACCGGAGCCTGTAGCAGCACCGCTCCAATCGCCACGTTGGACGCGTCTGTCTCAACCACGAACGGACGGTGTGGATCGGGGTGCTTCAGGACCGGCTCCGTGACAAAGGCCTGCTTGAGAACCTCGAAGGCCTGCTGCTGCGGGGGCCCCCACTGGAACGGAACCTTCTTCCGAAGGAGCTGGGTCAACGGCACGGTCAGGGTGGCAAAGCCCGGGATGAAGGTCCGGTAGTAGTTGGCGAATCCCAACAGACGCTGGACGTCCTTCACCCGACGCGGGGGTTCCCAACTGCGCAAGGCCGCCACCTTGTGTGGGTCCATCGCGATGCCCTCGGGGGTGATGATGTGCCCGAGGAACTCTATGGAAGTCTGGAAGAAGTAACATTTCTCCAACTTCGCATAGAGCTGGTGCTCCCGCAGGCGCTGCAGGACCTGGCAGACATGCTGGAGGTGACTCTCCGGGGTCCGGGAATAGATCAAAATATCATCCAGGTAGATCACCACGAACCGATCCAGCATGTCCCGGAACACGTCGTTCATCAAGTGCTGGAAGACCGCGGGGGCGTTGGTCAACCCGAACGGCATGACGGTATATTCAAAGTGTCCGTATCGGGTGCCAAATGCCGTCTTCCACTCGTCCCCCTCTCGCATCCGCACCAGGTTGTAGGCTCCCCGGAGGTCGAGCTTGGTGAAAATCGAAGCCTCCCGCAACCTCTCCATCAGCTCCGGAATCAGCGGCAGGGGATAGCGATTCCGTACCGTGATGGCATTCAAGCGCCGGTAGTCGCAACACAGGCGCAAGTCCCCCGTCTTCTTTTTCACGAAGAGGACTGGGGCCGAGAGCGGGGAGGTCGAAGGCCGGATGAACCCACGGGCCAGGTTCTTGTCCAGAAAGTCCCGTAAGGCGGCCAGCTCGGGCTCCGACATGGAGTACAGGCGTCCCGAGGGCAGGGGCGCGTTGGGCATCAAGTCCACCGCGCAGTCGTAGGGTCGGTGCGGGGGCAAGCGATCCGCCTCCTTCTCGCTGAACACGTCGGCGAAGGATGTCAGCTCCGGAGGCAAGGAGACGTTCGGGGCAGCGACGTCCTGGCCGGCACAGGTGTGGCGAAGGTGGTCGACACACTGCAGGCTGGGGAACGAGATGGCATTTCTCGACCACGCCACCTGAGGGTCGTGCGCCCGAAGCCAGGCCATCCCCAGGACCAAGGGGAAGTGCAGGTCCGCCGTCACATAAAACTGGATCGCCTCCTCATGGTTCCCAATGGCAAGGCGCAAGGGCTGAGTAGCAAAGTTGATGGGCCCCGCCACAAGTTCCCGCCCATCAATAGTTTCGACCCTCAACGGAGGGTCCACTGGAACCAAGGGAACCTTGTAATGGGCCACAAAGGCCTGGTCCATAAAGTTCGTGGTGGCCCCCGAGTCCACCAGCGCGTGCGCCTGGAGCCCCTCCGACCGGTTAGCCAACAACACCCGGGTGTTCAAAATCAGGTGCCGAGGGGGCTCACAGTCCACAGCCGCCGCCTCCGGCGGGGCATGGTCACCTGCCTGACCCAGAGTTTCCCCTAAGCCAGGCCTGACCCGTTTCCCGGCTGGTCACGCCGAGGCTCCGGAACAGACTTGAGCGATCCACTCCGCTTCCGGGGACACGAGGCGGCGAAATGTCCAGCCTCGCCGCAATAGAGGCACAACCCCCCTTGGCGTCTCCGCATCCGCTCCTGGGCCGTCAGTTGAGGTCTGGCTGCTCCGAGCTCCATGGGCTCCTCAGCCGTCGCCACCAAACGCGGTACGGTCCGGGGCGCTGTTGGTACGAAACGCGGGGGTGCCGGCACTGTGGGTGGTTCCGGAAGAGCCCTACGGGGCCGTCGCCGTTGTAGGCGGGCATCGATGCGCAGGCATTGGGTCACCAGCGCGTCCAGGGTCTGTGGCGCCTCCACCCGAACCAGCTCGTCCTGCATCTCATCGCAGAGGCCGTCCTGGAAGGCATCCATCAGCGCCGCCTCATTCCAGGCCGAATCCTGGCCTAGCAATCGGAACTCCGCAATATAGTCCTGCAGGGGGCGCTTGCCTTGGCGAAGGTCCTTGATGCGCCTCGCTGCCGTCTGCACCCGGAGGGGGTCCTCAAACATGGTACGCAGGTGTTGCAAAAAGCCCTGATAGTCCAGAAGCAAGGGGCTGTCTTGCAGCAACAGGGGCGTGGCCCATCGGGCGGCAGTGCCAGAGAGGGAGCTGATAATAAAAGCCACCCGAACCCGGTCATCCGGAAAATCCTCCGGCCGCATTGCCATGTACAGCTGGCACTGTCCCAAGAAGGCCGGGAACATTTCCTGCTGTCCAGAAAACTTATCTGGCATGTTCACTGGGCATCTTGGACGGGGAAGGGGAGCAGGTGGAGCTGCTACAGGAGCATTTCCCAAAGCAAGTTGTGCAGTTAGCTGTGCTACTTGCTGTTGCAGAAGTTGATTGGCCTCCAGCATCTGCTGTACCTGCTGCTGCAGCTGTTGGTCCATCGTGGGTTAACGATGGAGTTTTGGGTGACGAACAAGATGATCTGTCCCCCCCCTTCAGAGACCCACAAAAACACAGCCAGCCGAGGGTTAATAATCACTTGGCACACTCCGCAGTTCTTATCTCAACCTTGGCAGCGATATGCACACCGTCTGCCAAGGACTTTATTGGTTTACACAAACAAGCAAATCTCCTACGTAGCTTTGCCGTTCATCTAGCTTCCAAGACTACGAGGTTGCTCCGTTTGTTTAGCTTTGTTCGTCACGAACTTCGTAACCCACCGTACTGTCTTATATACATATGCTTCTGGGTGTGGTCCAGTGAGTCATTGATCCCATGACTCCAATCCAATGACTCAGCATTTCCTCATACGTCTCAGCTGCAGTACCCTTTTCTCTCGCCTTCTTTGGCGTGCGTCCAGGAATGACGTCTCTCCCTCACTCTCATCTGAGGCACCTGTTTCCCCACTACTTGGCTCTCTTTCAGCTGGCACCTGAGCCGGTGCCAGAGGGGGAGGGCTGGGAGATCTGGCTGGCTCCTCTTCCTCCTGCTCAGAGCTGCCTTCCTCCAAAGGGATAGGCTCAGAGGACGGGGCCACAACAAGCAGATAGACCAATCTGTAATTCACAATTGGCAGTAGGACTCAGATAAGCCAGAAAATGTAACTTTTGACACAGTGCTCAGATTTGCCAAAGAAATACATATTCATGTTCTCACAGTCTGAAAATCACAAATACACATTCAATTTTCAAAGACGAACTTTCCTGGAGCAGATAGACCAGTCTGTATCTCACAATTGGCAGGAGGACTCAGATAAGCCAGAAAATGTAACTGTTGACACAGTGCTCAGATTTCCAAAAGAAACACATATTCATGTTCCTCACGGTCTGAAAAGCACAAATGCACATTCAATTTTCAAAGACGAAATTTTCCTTAGGAGGTAGACCAGTCTGTATCTCACAATTGGCAGTAGGACTCAGATAAGCCACAAAATGTAACTGTTGACACAATGCTCAGATTTCCAAAAGAAACACATATTCATGTTCCTCACGGTCTGAAAAGCACAAATGCACATTCAATTTTCAAAGACGAAATTTTCCTTAGGAGGTAGACCAGTCTGTATCTCACAATTGGCAGTAGGACTCAGATAAGCCAGAAAATGTAACTGTTGACACAGTGCTATGATTTCCAAAAGAAACACATATTCATGTTCCTCACGGTCTGAAAAGCACAAATGCACATTCAATTTTCAAAGACGAAATTTTCCTTAGGAGGTAGACCAGTCTGTATCTCACAATTGGCAGTAGGACTCAGATAAGCCAGAAAATGTAACTGTTGACACAGTGCTCAGATTTCCAAAAGAAACACATATTCATGTTCCTCTCAGTGTGAAAAGCACAAAAACACTTTCACTTTTCAAATACAAACTTTCCTTGTGGAGATAGACCAACCTGTATCTCACAATTGAAAGTAGGACTCAATTAAGAGAGAAAACATAACTTTTGACACAGTGCTCTCATGTGCAAAAGAAACAGATATTCATGTTCCGCACAGTCTAAAAAGCACAAAAACACATGCAATTTTCTAATACGAACTTTCCTTCTGGAGATAAACCAGTCTGTATCTCACAATTTGAGGTAGGACTGAATTAAGACAGAAAACATAATTTTTGACACAGTGCTCAGATTTGCAAAAGAATCACATATTCATGTTCCTCACAGTCTGAAAAGCACAAAACCACAATCAATTTTCAAATACGAACTTTCCTTCTGGAAATATCCCAATCTTTATCTCACAATTGGCAGTAGGACTCAATTAAGCCAGAAAATGTTATTGTTGACACAGTGCTCAGATTTCCAAAAGAAACACATACTCATGTTCCTCACAGTCTGAAAAGCACAAATACACATCCAATTTTCAAAGACGAAGTTTTCTTGAGCAGATAGACCAATCTGTAATTCACAATTGGCAGTAGGACTCAGATAAGCCAGAAAATGTAACTTTTGACACAGTGCTCAGATTTGCCAAAGAAATACATATTCATGTTCTCACAGTCTGAAAATCACAAATACACATTCAATTTTCAAAGACGAACTTTCCTGGAGCAGATAGACCAGTCTGTATCTCACAATTGGCAGGAGGACTCAGATAAGCCAGAAAATGTAACTGTTGACACAGTGCTCAGATTTCCAAAAGAAACACATATTCATGTTCCTCACGGTCTGAAAAGCACAAATGCACATTCAATTTTCAAAGACGAAATTTTCCTTAGGAAGTAGACCAGTCTGTATCTCACAATTGGCAGTAGGACTCAGATAAGCCACAAAATGTAACTGTTGACACAGTGCTCAGATTTCCAAAAGAAACACATATTCATGTTCCTCACGGTCCGAAAAGCACAAATGCACATTCAATTTTCAAAGACGAAATTTTCCTTAGGAGGTAGACCAGTCTGTATCTCACAATTGACAGTAGGACTCAATTAAGAGAGAAAACATAACTTTTGACACAGTGCTCTGATGTGCAAAAGAAACAGATATTCATGTTCCGCACAGTCTAAAAAGCACAAAAACACATGCAATTTTCTAATACGAACTTTCCTTCTGGAGATAAACCAGTCTGTATCTCACAATTTGAGGTAGGACTGAATTAAGACAGAAAACATAATTTTTGACACAGTGCTCAGATTTGCAAAAGAAACACATATTCATGTTCCTCACAGTCTGAAAAGCACAAAAAAATTCCACTTTCAAATATGAACTTTCCATGAGAGATAGACCAGTCTGTATTCACAATTGGCAGTAGGACTCAATGAAGCCAGAAAATGTAACTTTTGACACAGTGCTCAGATTTGCAAAAGAATCACATATTCATGTTCCTCACAGTCTGAAAAGCACAAAACCACAATCAATTTTCAAATACGAACTTTCCTTCTGGAAATATCCCAATCTTTATCTCACAATTGGCAGTAGGACTCAATTAAGCCAGAAAATGTAATTGTTGACACAGTGCTCAGATTTCCAAAAGAAACACATACTCATGTTCCTCACAGTCTGAAAAGCACAAATACACATTCAATTTTCAAAGACGAACTTTCCTTGAGCAGATAGACCAATCTGTAATTCACAATTGGCAGTAGGACTCAGATAAGCCAGAAAATGTAACTTTTGACACAGTGCTCAGGTTTGCCAAAGAAATACATATTCATGTTCTCACAGTCTGAAAATCACAAATACACATTCAATTTTCAAAGACGAACTTTCCTGGAGCAGATAGACCAGTCTGTATCTCACAATTGGCAGGAGGACTCAGATAAGCCAGAAAATGTAACTGTTGACACAGTGCTCAGATTTCCAAAAGAAACACATATTCATGTTCCTCACGGTCTGAAAAGCACAAATGCACATTCAATTTTCAAAGACGAAATTTTCCTTAGGAAGTAGACCAGTCTGTATCTCACAATTGGCAGTAGGACTCAGATAAGCCACAAAATGTAACTGTTGACACAGTGCTCAGATTTCCAAAAGAAACACATATTCATGTTCCTCACGGTCCGAAAAGCACAAATGCACATTCAATTTTCAAAGACGAAATTTTCCTTAGGAGGTAGACCAGTCTGTATCTCACAATTGACAGTAGGACTCAATTAAGAGAGAAAACATAACTTTTGACACAGTGCTCTGATGTGCAAAAGAAACAGATATTCATGTTCCGCACAGTCTAAAAAGCACAAAAACACATGCAATTTTCTAATACGAACTTTCCTTCTGGAGATAAACCAGTCTGTATCTCACAATTTGAGGTAGGACTGAATTAAGACAGAAAACATAATTTTTGACACAGTGCTCAGATTTGCAAAAGAAACACATATTCATGTTCCTCACAGTCTGAAAAGCACAAAAAAATTCCACTTTCAAATATGAACTTTCCATGAGAGATAGACCAGTCTGTATTCACAATTGGCAGTAGGACTCAATGAAGCCAGAAAATGTAACTTTTGACACAGTGCTCAGATTTGCAAAAGAATCACATATTCATGTTCCTCACGGTCTGAAAAGCACAAAACCACAATCAATTTTCAAATACGAACTTTCCTTCTGGAAATATCCCAATCTTTATCTCACAATTGGCAGTAGGACTCAATTAAGCCAGAAAACATAACTTTTGACACAGTGCTCAGATTTCCAAAAGAAACAAATGTTCATGATCATCAGAGTCTGAAAAGCACAAATACACATTCAATTTTCAAAGACGAACTTTCCTTGAGCAGATAGACCAGTCTGTATCTGACAATTGGCAGTAGGACTCAGATAAGCCAGAAAATGTAATTGTTGACACAGTGCTCAGATTTCCAAAAGAAACACATATTCATGTTCCTCACAGTCTGAAAAGCACAAATACACATCCAATTTTCAAAGACGAAGTTTTCTTGAGCAGATAGACCAATCTGTAATTCACAATTGGCAGTAGGACTCAGATAAGCCAGAAAATGTAACTTTTGACACAGTGCTCAGATTTCCAAAAGAAACACATACTCATGTTCCTCACAGTCTGAAAAGCACAAATACACATCCAATTTTCAAAGACGAAGTTTTCTTGAGCAGATAGACCAATCTGTAATTCACAATTGGCAGTAGGACTCAGATAAGCCAGAAAATGTAACTTTTGACACAGTGCTCAGATTTGCCAAAGAAATACATATTCATGTTCTCAGAGTCTGAAAATCACAAATACACATTCAATTTTCAAAGACGAACTTTCCTGGAGCAGATAGACCAGTCTGTATCTCACAATTGGCAGGAGGACTCAGATAAGCCAGAAAATGTAACTGTTGACACAGTGCTCAGATTTCCAAAAGAAACACATATTCATGTTCCTCACGGTCTGAAAAGCACAAATGCACATTCAATTTTCAAAGACGAAATTTTCCTTAGGAGGTAGACCAGTCTGTATCTCACAATTGGCAGTAGGACTCAGATAAGCCAGAAAATGTAACTGTTGACACAGTGCTCAGATTTCCAAAAGAAACACATATTCATGTTCCTCACGGTCTGAAAAGCACAAATGCACATTCAATTTTCAAAGACGAAATTTTCCTTAGGAGGTAGACCAGTCTGTATCTCACAATTGGCAGTAGGACTCAGATAAGCCAGAAAATGTAACTGTTGACACAGTGCTATGATTTCCAAAAGAAACACATATTCATGTTCCTCACGGTCTGAAAATCACAAATACACATTCGATTTTCAAATACGAAATTTTCCTTAGGAGATAGACCAGTCTGTATCTCACAATTGCCAGTAGGACTCAATTAAGTCAGAAAACATAACTTTTGACACAGTGATCAGATTTGCAAAAGAAAAACGTATTCATGTTCCTCACGATTTGAAAAGCAGAAATACACATCCAATTTTAAAATACGGACTTTCCTTGTGGAGATAGACCAGTCTGTATCTCACAATTGGCAGTAGGATTCATTTTTTTTTTTTTTTTTTTAAACATTTTTTATTAAAAAACGTGCATAACACAAAAGAAAAACACAATAACGCTGAACAAACAAACAAACAACAAACTACCTTCACCTAGGTAGCTAAATTCCTAATTTTAGACATCCTTAGTCGTATTTCTGTAGTTTTCTTTCTATATACATAATAGGTTAAATCCATCTTTAATTTACTATTAGTACCTTTGATTTTACATTCACCATGTTACTTCTTGTATGATATCTTCCTAATATGTTCCTAACTATATGTGTATCTGTATGTATATTGTATAAATTCATTTTACTATATGCAGGGTCAATTATTCACTTTAGATAGCCATTGGTACCATTTTTGCCACACCTGGTAGTACATCGAATCTTCTTTATCTTGTATTTTTTTTGTCAATCTGTCCATTTCTGCGCATTCCATGATTTTAGTTATTATTTGACTGTCGGTTGGGGTTGTATCTGATTTCCAATGTTGTGCATATGAAATCCTTGCGGCTGTCAAGATGTGTGTAATTAAATATCTTATGTCCTTATCATAATGTTCTGTAAGTATTCCTAATAAAAAAGTCTGTGGTTTCAACGATATATGCTGGGATGTTATTTGTTCTAACTTTATCCTAATATTGTTCCAGAATTGTTTGGCCTTGGGACAGAGCCACCACATATGATAATAAGTTCCCTTTTTTTCCCTACATTTCCAACAGCCCGGTGATACATTAGGGTACATCTTGGCGATTCTCGCCGGCGGGAAATGCCATCTGTAAAACATTTTTAATGCATTTTCTTTATATGCTGTTGATAGGGTTACCTTCTTGTTATATTTCCAAATTTTCTCCCATTCATCTAACTGTAACGAGTAACCAAAATTTTTCGCCCACGCAATCATATTTTCTTTAACAATTTCTTCTTGTAATACCTGTGCTAGTAAATAGTTATAGAATTTGGTTATCGATTTTTCAATGGGGCCTGGCAGTAGGATTCAGATGAGCCAAAAAAAAGTAACTTTTGACACAGTGGTCAGATTTGCAAAAGAAACAGAGATTCATGTTCTTCACAGTCTGAAAAGCAAATATACACATTCAATTTTAAAAGCGAAATTTCCTTGAGGAGATAGACCAGTCTCTGTGTCACAATTGGCAGTAGGACTCAATGAAGCCAGAAAATGTAACTTTTGACACAGTGCTCAGATTTGCAAAAGAATCACATATTCATGTTCCTCACGGTCTGAAAAGCACAAAACCACAATCAATTTTCAAATACGAACTTTCCTTCTGGAAATATCCCAATCTTTATCTCACAATTGGCAGTAGGACTCAATTAAGCCAGAAAACATAACTGTTGACACAGTGCTCAGATTTCCAAAAGAAACACATATTCATGTTCCTCACGGTCTGAAAAGCACAAATGCACATTCAATTTTCAAAGACGAAATTTTCCTTAGGAGGTAGACCAGTCTGTATCTCACAATTGGCAGTAGGACTCAGATAAGCCAGAAAATGTAACTGTTGACACAGTGCTCAGATTTCCAAAAGAAACACATATTCATGTTCCTCACGGTCTGAAAAGCACAAATGCACATTCAATTTTCAAAGACGAAATTTTCCTTAGGAGGTAGACCAGTCTGTATCTCACAATTGGCAGTAGGACTCAGATAAGCCAGAAAATGTAACTGTTGACACAGTGCTCAGATTTCCAAAAGAAACACATATTCATGTTCCTCACAGTCTGAAAAGCACAAATACACATCCAATTTTCAAAGACGAAGTTTTCTTGAGCAGATAGACCAATCTGTAATTCACAATTGGCAGTAGGACTCAGATAAGCCAGAAAATGTAACTTTTGACACAGTGCTCAGATTTCCAAAAGAAACACATACTCATGTTCCTCACAGTCTGAAAAGCACAAATACACATCCAATTTTCAAAGACGAAGTTTTCTTGAGCAGATAGACCAATCTGTAATTCACAATTGGCAGTAGGACTCAGATAAGCCAGAAAATGTAACTTTTGACACAGTGCTCAGATTTGCCAAAGAAATACATATTCATGTTCTCAGAGTCTGAAAATCACAAATACACATTCAATTTTCAAAGACGAACTTTCCTGGAGCAGATAGACCAGTCTGTATCTCACAATTGGCAGGAGGACTCAGATAAGCCAGAAAATGTAACTGTTGACACAGTGCTCAGATTTCCAAAAGAAACACATATTCATGTTCCTCACGGTCTGAAAAGCACAAATGCACATTCAATTTTCAAAGACGAAATTTTCCTTAGGAGGTAGACCAGTCTGTATCTCACAATTGGCAGTAGGACTCAGATAAGCCAGAAAATGTAACTGTTGACACAGTGCTCAGATTTCCAAAAGAAACACATATTCATGTTCCTCACGGTCTGAAAAGCACAAATGCACATTCAATTTTCAAAGACGAAATTTTCCTTAGGAGGTAGACCAGTCTGTATCTCACAATTGGCAGTAGGACTCAGATAAGCCAGAAAATGTAACTGTTGACACAGTGCTATGATTTCCAAAAGAAACACATATTCATGTTCCTCACGGTCTGAAAATCACAAATACACATTCGATTTTCAAATACGAAATTTTCCTTAGGAGATAGACCAGTCTGTATCTCACAATTGCCAGTAGGACTCAATTAAGTCAGAAAACATAACTTTTGACACAGTGATCAGATTTGCAAAAGAAAAACGTATTCATGTTCCTCACGATTTGAAAAGCAGAAATACACATCCAATTTTAAAATACGGACTTTCCTTGTGGAGATAGACCAGTCTGTATCTCACAATTGGCAGTAGGATTCATTTTTTTTTTTTTTTTTTTTAAACATTTTTTATTAAAAAACGTGCATAACACAAAAGAAAAACACAATAACGCTGAACAAACAAACAAACAACAAACTACCTTCACCTAGGTAGCTAAATTCCTAATTTTAGACATCCTTAGTCGTATTTCTGTAGTTTTCTTTCTATATACATAATAGGTTAAATCCATCTTTAATTTACTATTAGTACCTTTGATTTTACATTCACCATGTTACTTCTTGTATGATATCTTCCTAATATGTTCCTAACTATATGTGTATCTGTATGTATATTGTATAAATTCATTTTACTATATGCAGGGTCAATTATTCACTTTAGATAGCCATTGGTACCATTTTTGCCACACCTGGTAGTACATCGAATCTTCTTTATCTTGTATTTTTTTTGTCAATCTGTCCATTTCTGCGCATTCCATGATTTTAGTTATTATTTGACTGTCGGTTGGGGTTGTATCTGATTTCCAATGTTGTGCATATGAAATCCTTGCGGCTGTCAAGATGTGTGTAATTAAATATCTTATGTCCTTATCATAATGTTCTGTAAGTATTCCTAATAAAAAAGTCTGTGGTTTCAACGATATATGCTGGGATGTTATTTGTTCTAACTTTATCCTAATATTGTTCCAGAATTGTTTGGCCTTGGGACAGAGCCACCACATATGATAATAAGTTCCCTTTTTTTCCCTACATTTCCAACAGCCCGGTGATACATTAGGGTACATCTTGGCGATTCTCGCCGGCGGGAAATGCCATCTGTAAAACATTTTTAATGCATTTTCTTTATATGCTGTTGATAGGGTTACCTTCTTGTTATATTTCCAAATTTTCTCCCATTCATCTAACTGTAACGAGTAACCAAAATTTTTCGCCCACGCAATCATATTTTCTTTAACAATTTCTTCTTGTAATACCTGTGCTAGTAAATAGTTATAGAATTTGGTTATCGATTTTTCAATGGGGCCTGGCAGTAGGATTCAGATGAGCCAAAAAAAAGTAACTTTTGACACAGTGGTCAGATTTGCAAAAGAAACAGAGATTCATGTTCTTCACAGTCTGAAAAGCAAATATACACATTCAATTTTAAAAGCGAAATTTCCTTGAGGAGATAGACCAGTCTCTGTGTCACAATTGGCAGTAGGACTCAATGAAGCCAGAAAATGTAACTTTTGACACAGTGCTCAGATTTGCAAAAGAATCACATATTCATGTTCCTCACGGTCTGAAAAGCACAAAACCACAATCAATTTTCAAATACGAACTTTCCTTCTGGAAATATCCCAATCTTTATCTCACAATTGGCAGTAGGACTCAATTAAGCCAGAAAACATAACTGTTGACACAGTGCTCAGATTTCCAAAAGAAACACATATTCATGTTCCTCACGGTCTGAAAAGCACAAATGCACATTCAATTTTCAAAGACGAAATTTTCCTTAGGAGGTAGACCAGTCTGTATCTCACAATTGGCAGTAGGACTCAGATAAGCCAGAAAATGTAACTGTTGACACAGTGCTCAGATTTCCAAAAGAAACACATATTCATGTTCCTCACGGTCTGAAAAGCACAAATGCACATTCAATTTTCAAAGACGAAATTTTCCTTAGGAGGTAGACCAGTCTGTATCTCACAATTGGCAGTAGGACTCAGATAAGCCAGAAAATGTAACTGTTGACACAGTGCTCAGATTTCCAAAAGAAACACATATTCATGTTCCTCACGGTCTGAAAAGCACAAATGCACATTCAATTTTCAAAGACGAAATTTTCCTTAGGAGGTAGACCAGTCTGTATCTCACAATTGGCAGTAGGACTCAGATAAGCCAGAAAATGTAACTGTTGACACAGTGCTATGATTTCCAAAAGAAACACATATTCATGTTCCTCACGGTCTGAAAATCACAAATACACATTCGATTTTCAAATACGAAATTTTCCTTAGGAGATAGACCAGTCTGTATCTCACAATTGCCAGTAGGACTCAATTAAGTCAGAAAACATAACTTTTGACACAGTGATCAGATTTGCAAAAGAAAAACGTATTCATGTTCCTCACGATTTGAAAAGCAGAAATACACATCCAATTTTAAAATACGGACTTTCCTTGTGGAGATAGACCAGTCTGTATCTCACAATTGGCAGTAGGATTCAGATGAGCCAAAAAAAAGTAACTTTTGACACAGTGGTCAGATTTGCAAAAGAAACAGAGATTCATGTTCTTCACAGTCTGAAAAGCAAATATACACATTCAATTTTAAAAGCGAAATTTCCTTGAGGAGATAGACCAGTCTCTGTGTCACAATTGGCAGTAGGACTCAATGAAGCCAGAAAATGTAACTTTTGACACAGTGCTCAGATTTGCAAAAGAATCACATATTCATGTTCCTCACGGTCTGAATAGCACAAAACCACAATCAATTTTCAAATACGAACTTTCCTTCTGGAAATATCCCAATCTTTATCTCACAATTGGCAGTAGGACTCAATTAAGCCAGAAAACATAACTGTTGACACAGTGCTCAGATTTCCAAAAGAAACACATATTCATGTTCCTCACGGTCTGAAAAGCACAAATGCACATTCAATTTTCAAAGACGAAATTTTCCTTAGGAGGTAGACCAGTCTGTATCTCACAATTGGCAGTAGGACTCAGATAAGCCAGAAAATGTAACTGTTGACACAGTGCTCAGATTTCCAAAAGAAACACATATTCATGTTCCTCACGGTCTGAAAAGCACAAATGCACATTCAATTTTCAAAGACGAAATTTTCCTTAGGAGGTAGACCAGTCTGTATCTCACAATTGGCAGTAGGACTCAGATAAGCCAGAAAATGTAACTGTTGACACAGTGCTCAGATTTCCAAAAGAAACACATATTCATGTTCCTCACGGTCTGAAAAGCACAAATACACATTCAATTTTCAAAGACGAACTTTCCTTGAGCAGATAGACCAGTCTGTATCTGACAATTGGCAGTAGGACTCAGATAAGCCAGAAAATGTAATTGTTGACACAGTGCTCAGATTTCCAAAAGAAACACATACTCATGTTCCTCACAGTCTGAAAAGCACAAATACATATTCAATTTTCCAAGATGAACTTTCCTTGAGCAGATAGACCAGTCTGTATGTCACAATTGGCAGTAGGACCCAATTAAACCAGAAAATGTAACTTTTGACACAGTGATCAGATTTGCAAAAGAAACACATATCCATGTTCCTCATAGTCTGAAAAAAACAAATACACATTCAATTTTCAAATACGAAATTTTCTTAGGAGGTAGACCAGTCTGTATCTCACAATTGGCAGTAGGACTCAGATGAGCCAAAAAACATAACTTTTGACACAGTGCTCAGATTTGCAAAAGAAACAGATATTCATGTTCTTCACAGTCTGAAAAGCAAATATACACATTCAATTTTCAAAGATGAACTTTCCTTGGGCAGATAGACAAGTCTGTATGTCACAATTGGCAGTAGGTCTCAATGAAGCCAAAAAATGTAACTTTTAACACAGTGCTCAAATTTTCAAAAGAAACGCATATTCATGTTCTATATAGTCTGAAAAGCACAAAAACACATTCAATTTTCAAATATGAGCTTTCCTTCTGGAGATAGACCAATCTGTATCTCAAAATTGGCAGTAGGACTCAATGAAGCCAGAAAATGTAACTTTTGACACAGTGCTCAGATTTGCAAAAAAAAACAGAAATACACATTCATTTTTCAAAGATGAACTTTCCTTGGCAGATAGACCAGTCTGTATGTCACAATTGGCAGTATGACTCAGATAAGCCAAAAAGCATAACTTTTGACACAGTGCTCTGCTTTGCAAAAGAACCACATATTCATGTTCCACACGATCTGAAAGCACAAATAGACATCCAATTTTCAAATACCAATTTTTCCTTAGGATGTAGACCAGTCTGTATCTCACAATTGGCAGTAGGACTCAATGATGCCAGAAAACATAATTTTTGACACAGTGATCAGATCTGCAAAAGAAACACGTATTCATGTTCCTCACAATCTGAAAAGATCAAATACACATCCAATTTTAAAATATGAACTTTCCTTGAGGAGATAGACCAGTCTGTATCTCACAATTGGCAGTAGGTCTCAATGAAGCCAAAAAACATAACTTTTGATACAGTGATCAGATTTGCAAAAGAAACACATATTCATGTTCCTCACGATCTGAAAAGCACAAATACACATCCAATTTTAAAATGCGAACTTTCCTTGTGGAGATAGACCAGTCTGTATCTCACAATTGGCAGTAGGACTCAGATGAGCCAAAACACATAACTTTTGACACAGTGCTCAGATTTCCAAAAGAAACAAATATTCATGTTCCTCTCGATCTGAAAAGCACAAAAACACATTCCATTTTCAAATATGAACTTTCCCTGATAGATAGACCAGTCTGTATCTCACAATTGGCAGTAGGTCTCAATGAAGCCAGAAAATGTAACTTTTGACACAGTGCTCAGATTTCCAAAAGAAACAAATATTCATGATCATCACAGTCTGAAAAGCACAAATACACGTTCGATTTTTATATATGAATTTTTCCTGAGGAGATAAACCAATCTGTATTTCACAATTGGCAGTAGGACTCAATTAAGCCAGAAAAGATAACTTTTGACACAGTGCTCAAATTTCCTAAAGAAACACATATTCATGTTCCTCAAAGTCTGAAAAGCTCAAATACACATTCAATTTTCAAAGACGAAGTTTCCTTGAGCAGATAGACCAATCTGTATCTCACAATTGGCTTAGGACTCAATGAAGCCAGAAAACATATCAGTTGACACAGTGCTCAGATTTGCAAAAGAAACACATATTCATGTTCCTCACAATCTGAAAAGCAAATATACACATTCAATTTTCAAAGATGAACTTTCCTTGAGGAGGTAGACCAGTCTGTATCTCACAATTGGCAGTAGGTCTCAATGAAGCCAGAAAATGTAACTTTTAACAAAGTGCTCAAATTTTCAAAAGAAACGCATATTCATGTTCTATATAGTCTGAAAAGCACAAAAACACATTCAATTTTCAAATATGAGCTTTCCTTCTGGAAATAGACCAATCTGTATCTCAAAATTGGCAGTAGGACTCAATGAAGCCAGAAAATGTAACTTTTAATACAGTGCTCAGATTTCCAAAAGAAACAAATATTCATGATCATCACAGTCTGAAAATCACAAATACACATTCCATTTTCAAATAGAAATTTTCCTTAGGAGGTAGACCAGTCTGTATCTCACAATTGGCATAAGGACTCAATGAAGCCAGAAAATGTACCATTGGACACCGTGTTCAGATTTGCAAAAGCAACAAATATTCATTTCCCGTACAGTCTGAAAAGCACAAGAACACATTCAATTTTCAAATATGAACTTTCCTTGTGGAGATAGACCAGTCTGTATCTCACAAATGGCAGTAGGACTCAGATAAGACAAAAAACATAACTTTTGACACAGTGCTCAGATTTGGAAATGAAACAGATATTCATGTTCTTCACAGTCTCAAAACCACAAATACACATTCATTTTTCAAAGATGAACTTTCCTTGAGCAGATAGACCAGTCTGTATCTCACAATTGGCAGTAGGTCCCAATTAAACCAGAAAATGTAACTTTTGACACAGTGATCAGAGTTGCAAAAGAAACACATATTCATGTTCCTCATAGTCTGAAAAAAACAAATACACATTCAATTTTAAAATACGAAATTTTCTATAGGAGGTAGACCAGTCTCTATCTCACAATTGGCAGTAGGACTCAATGATGCCAAAAAACATAACTTTTTACACCGTGCTCAGAGTTGCAAAAGAAACACATATTCATGTTCCTCACGGACTGAAAAGCAGAAAAACACATTCAATTTTCGAATACGAAATTTTCCTTAGGAGGTAGACAAGTCTGTATCTCACAAATGGCAGTAGGACTCAGATAAGACAAAAAACATAACTTTTGACACAGTGCTGAGATTTGCAAATGAAACAGATATTCATGTTCTTCACAGTCTGAAAAGCAATAATACACATTGAATTTTAAAAGATGAACTTTCCTTGAGCAGATAGACCAGTCTGTATGTCACAATTGGCAGTAGGACTCAATGAAGCCAGAAAATGTAACTTTCGACACAGTGCTCAGATTTGCAAATGAAACACATATTCATGTCCTTCACAGTCTCAAAAGCACAAATACACATTCAATTTTTAAAAGACGAACTTTCCTTGAGCAGATAGACCATTCAGTATTTCACAATTGGCAGTAGGACTCAATGAAGCCAGAAAATGTACCGTTTGACACAGTGATCAGATCTGCAAAAGAAACATGTATTCATGTTCCTCACAATCTGAAAGCACAAATAGACATCCAATTTTCAAATACCAATTTTTCCTTAGGATGTAGACCAGTCTGTATCTCACAATTGGCAGTAGGACTCAATGATGCCAGAAAATGTAACTTTTGACACAGTGCTCAGATTTGCAAAAGAACCACATATTCATGTTCTTCACAGTCTGAAAAGCACAAATACACATCCAATTTAAAAATACGAACTTTCCTTGTGGAGATAGACCAGTCTGTATCTCACAATTGGCAGTAGGACTCAGATGAGCCAAAAAAAAATAACTTTTGACACAGTGCTCAGATTTGCAAAAGAAACTGATATTCATGTTCTTCACAGTCTGAAAAGCAAATATACACATTCAATTTTCAAAGATGAACTTTCCTTGAGGAGGTAGACCAGTCTGTATCTCACAATTGGCATTAGGACTCAATGAAGCCAGAAAATGTACCATTGGACACCGTGTTCAGATTTGCAAAAGAAACAAATATTCATTTTCCGCACAGTCTGAAAAGCACAAGAACACATTCAATTTTCAAATATGAACTTTCCTTGTGGAGAAAGACCAGTCTGTATCTCCCAATTGGCAGTAGGACTAAATTAAGTCAGAAAACATAACTTTTGATACAGTGATCAGATTTGCAAAAGAAACACGTATTCATGTTCGTCATGATCTGAAAAGCACAAATACACATCCAATTTTAAAATACGAACTTTCCTTGTGGAGATAGACCAGTCTATATCTCACAATTGGCAGTAGGACTCAGATGAGCCAAAAAAGATAACTTTTGACACAGTGCTCAGATTTGCAAAAGAAACTGATATTCATGTTCTTCACAGTCTGAAAAGTAAATATACACATTCAATTTTCAAAGATGAACTTTCCTTGAGGAGGTAGACCAGTCTGTATCTCACAATTGGCAGTAGGTCTCAATGAAGCCAGAAAATGTAACTTTTAACACAGTGCTCAAATTTTCAAAAGAAACGCATATTCATGTTCTATATAGTCTGAAAAGCACAAAAACACATTCAATTTTTAAAATATGAGCTTTCCTTCTGGAGATAGACCAATCTGTATCTCAAAATTGGCAGTAGGACACAATGAAGCCAGAAAATGTAACTTTTAATACAGTGCTCAGGTTTCCAAAAGAAACAAATATTCATGATCATCACAGTCTGAAAATCACAAATACACATTCCATTTTCAAATAGAAATTTTCCTTAGGAGGTAGACCAGTCTGTATCTCACCATTGGTATTAGGACTCAATGAAGCCAGAAAATGTACCGTTTGACACCGTGTTCAGATTTGCAAAAGAAACACGTATTCATGTTCCTGACGGACTGAAAAGCACAAAAACACATTCAATTTTCAAATACGAAATTTTCCTTAGGAGGTAGACCAGTCTGTATCTCACAATTGGCAGTAGGTCTAAATGAAGCCAGAACAGATAACTTTTGACACAGTGCTCAGATTTCCTAAAGAAAGACATATTCATGTTCCTCACAGTCTTAAAAGCACAAATACACATTCAATCTTCAAAGACGAAGTTTCCTTGAGCAGATAGAGCATTCTGTATCTCACAATTGGCTTAGGACTCAATGAAGCCAGAAAACATATCAGTTGACACAGTGCTCAGATCTGCAAAAGAAACACATATTCATGTAACTCACGGACTGAAAAAAACAAATACACTTTCAATTTTCAAATTCAAAATTTTTATTAGGAGGTAGACCAGTCTGTATCTCACAATTGGCAGTAGGTCTCAATGAAGCCAGAAAATGTAACGTTTGACACAGTGCTCTGCTTTGCAAAAGAACCACATATTCATGTACCTCATGGTCTGAAAAGCACAAATACACACCCAATTTTCAAAGACGAAGTTTATTTGAGCAGATAGACCAATCTGTAATTCACAATTGGCAGTAGGACTCAGATAAGCCAGAAAATGTAACTTTTGACACAGTGCTCAGATTTGCCAAAGAAACACATATTCATGTTCTTCACAGTCTAAAAAGCAAAAATAAACATTCAATTTTCAAAGACGAACTTTCCTTGAGCAGATAGACCATTCAGTATTTCACAATTGGCAGTAGGACTCAATGAAGCCAGAAAATGTAACTTTTGACACAGTGCTCTGATTGGCAAAAGAAACACATATTCATGTACCTCACGGTCTGAAAAGCACAAATACACATTCAATTTTGAAATACGAAATTTTCTATAGGAGGTAGACCAGTCTGTATCTCACCATTGCCAGTAGGACCCAATTAAACCAGAAAATGTAACTTTTGACACAGTGATCAGATTTGCAAAAGAAACACATATCCATGTTCCTCATAGTCTGAAAAAAACAAATAAACATTCAATTTTCAAAGACGAACTTTCCTTGAGCAGATAGACCATTCAGAATTTCACAATTGGCAGTAGGACTCAATGATGCCAGAAAACATAACTTTTGACACAGTGCTCAGATTTGCAAAAGAAACAGATATTCATGTCCTTCACAGTCTCAAAAGCACAAATACACATTCAATTTTCAAAGATGAACTTTCTTTGGGCAGATAGACCAGTCTGTATGTCACAATTGGCAGTAGGACTCCGATAAGCCAAGTCATGATCTGAATAGCACAAATACACATCCAATTTTGAAATACGAACTTTCCTTGTGGAGATAGACCAGTCTGTATCTCACAATTGGCAGTAGGACTCAGATGAGCCAAAAAAAAATAACTTTTGACACAGTGCTCAGATTTGCAAAAGAAACTGATATTCATGTTCTTCACAGTCTGAAAAGCAAATATACACATTCAATTTTCAAAGATGAACTTTCCTTGAGGAGGTAGACCAGTCTGTATCTCACAATTGGCAGTAGGTCTCAATGAAGCCAGAAAATGTAACTTTTAACACAGTGCTCAAATTTTCAAAAGAAACGCATATTCATGTTCTATATAGTCTGAAAAGCACAAAAACACATTCAATTTTTAAAATATGAGCTTTCCTTCTGGAGATAGACCAATCTGTATCTCAAAATTGGCAGTAGGACTCAATGAAGCCAGAAAATGTAACTTTTAATACAGTGCTCAGGTTTCCAAAAGAAACAAATATTCATGATCATCACAGTCTGAAAATCACAAATACACATTCCATTTTCAAATAGAAATTTTCCTTAGGAGGTAGACCAATCTGTATCTCACCATTGGCATTAGGACTCAATGAAGCCAGAAAATGTACCATTGGACACCGTGTTCAGATTTGCAAAAGAAACAAATATTCATTTTCCGCACAGTCTGAAAAGCACAAGAACACATTCAATTTTCAAATATGAACTTTCCTTGTGGAGAAAGACCAGTCTGTATCTCCCAATTGGCAGTAGGACTAAATTAAGTCAGAAAACATAACTTTTGATACAGTGCTCAGATTTGCAAAAGAAACACGTATTCATGTTCGTCATGATCTGAAAAGCACAAATACACATCCAATTTTAAAATACGAACTTTCCTTGTGGAGATAGACCAGTCTGTATCTCACAATTGGCAGTAGGACTCAGATGAGCCAAAAAAAAAAACTTTTGACACAGTGCTCAGATTTGCAAAAGAAACTGATATTCATGTTCTTCACAGTCTGAAAAGCAAATATACACATTCAATTTTCAAAGATGAACTTTCCTTGAGGAGGTAGACCAGTCTGTATCTCACAATTGGCAGTAGGTCTCAATGAAGCCAGAAAATGTAACTTTTAACACAGTGCTCAAATTTTCAAAAGAAACGCATATTCATGTTCTATATAGTCTGAAAAGCACAAAAACACATTCAATTTTTAAAATATGAGCTTTCCTTCTGGAGATAGACCAATCTGTATCTCAAAATTGGCAGTAGGACTCAATGAAGCCAGAAAATGTAACTTTTAATACAGTGCTCAGGTTTCCAAAAGAAACAAATATTCATGATCATCACAGTCTGAAAATCACAAATACACATTCCATTTTCAAATAGAAATTTTCCTTAGGAGGTAGACCAATCTGTATCTCACCATTGGCATTAGGACTCAATGAAGCCAGAAAATGTACCATTGGACACCGTGTTCAGATTTGCAAAAGAAACAAATATTCATTTTCCGCACAGTCTGAAAAGCACAAGAACACATTCAATTTTCAAATATGAACTTTCCTTGTGGAGAAAGACCAGTCTGTATCTCCCAATTGGCAGTAGGACTAAATTAAGTCAGAAAACATAACTTTTGATACAGTGCTCAGATTTGCAAAAGAAACACGTATTCATGTTCGTCATGATCTGAAAAGCACAAATACACATCCAATTTTAAAATACGAACTTTCCTTGTGGAGATAGACCAGTCTGTATCTCACAATTGGCAGTAGGACTCAGATGAGCCAAAAAAAAAAACTTTTGACACAGTGCTCAGATTTGCAAAAGAAACTGATATTCATGTTCTTCACAGTCTGAAAAGCAAATATACACATTCAATTTTCAAAGATGAACTTTCCTTGAGGAGGTAGACCAGTCTGTATCTCACAATTGGCAGTAGGTCTCAATGAAGCCAGAAAATGTACCATTGGACACCGTGTTCAGATTTGCAAAAGAAACAAATATTCATTTTCCGCACAGTCTGAAAAGCACAAGAACACATTCAATTTTCAAATATGAACTTTCCTTGTGGAGAAAGACCAGTCTGTATCTCCCAATTGGCAATAGGACTAAATTAAGTCAGAAAACATAACTTTTGATACAGTGATCAGATTTGCAAAAGAAACACGTATTCATGTTCGTCATGATCTGAAAAGCACAAATACACATCCAATTTTAAAATACGAACTTTCCTTGTGGAGATAGACCAGTCTGTATCTCACAATTGGCAGTAGGACTCAGATGAGCCAAAAAAGATAACTTTTGACACAGTGCTCAGATTTGCAAAAGAAACTGATATTCATGTTCTTCACAGTCTGAAAAGTAAATATACACATTCAATTTTCAAAGATGAACTTTCCTTGAGGAGGTAGACCAGTCTGTATCTCACAATTGGCAGTAGGTCTCAATGAAGCCAGAAAATGTAACTTTTAACACAGTGCTCAAATTTTCAAAAGAAACGCATATTCATGTTCTATATAGTCTGAAAAGCACAAAAACACATTCAATTTTTAAAATATGAGCTTTCCTTCTGGAGATAGACCAATCTGTATCTCAAAATTGGCAGTAGGACTCAATGAAGCCAGAAAATGTAACTTTTAATACAGTGCTCAGGTTTCCAAAAGAAACAAATATTCATGATCATCACAGTCTGAAAATCACAAATACACATTCCATTTTCAAATAGAAATTTTCCTTAGGAGGTAGACCAGTCTGTATCTCACAATTGGCATTAGGCCTCAATGAAGCCAGAAAATGTACCATTGGACACCGTGTTCAGATTTGCAAAAGAAACAAATATTCATTTTCCGCACAGTCTGAAAAGCACAAGAACACATTCAATTTTCAAATATGAACTTTCCTTGTGGAGAAAGACCAGTCTGTATCTCCCAATTGGCAGTAGGACTAAATTAAGTCAGAAAACATAACTTTTGATACAGTGATCAGATTTGCAAAAGAAACACGTATTCATGTTCGTCATGATCTGAAAAGCACAAATACACATCCAATTTTAAAATACGAACTTTCCTTGTGGAGATAGACCAGTCTGTATCTCACAATTGGCAGTAGGACTCAGATGAGCCAAAAAAAAAAACTTTTGACACAGTGATCAGATTTGCAAAAGAAACACGTATTCATGTTCGTCATGATCTGAAAAGCACAAATACACATCCAATTTTAAAATACGAACTTTCCTTGTGGAGATAGACCAGTCTGTATCTCACAATTGGCAGTAGGACTCAATGAAGCCAGAAAATGTAACTTTTAATACAGTGCTCAGGTTTCCAAAAGAAACAAATATTCATGATCATCACAGTCTGAAAATCACAAATACACATTCCATTTTCAAATAGAAATTTTCCTTAGGAGGTAGACCAGTCTGTATCTCACCATTGGCATTAGGCCTCAATGAAGCCAGAAAATGTACCATTGGACACCGTGTTCAGATTTGCAAAAGAAACAAATATTCATTTTCCGCACAGTCTGAAAAGCACAAGAACACATTCAATTTTCAAATATGAACTTTCCTTGTGGAGAAAGACCAGTCTGTATCTCCCAATTGGCAGTAGGACTAAATTAAGTCAGAAAACATAACTTTTGATACAGTGCTCAGATTTGCAAAAGAAACACGTATTCATGTTCGTCATGATCTGAAAAGCACAAATACACATCCAATTTTAAAATACGAACTTTCCTTGTGGAGATAGACCAGTCTATATCTCACAATTGGCAGTAGGACTCAGATGAGCCAAAAAAGATAACTTTTGACACAGTGCTCAGGTTTGCAAAAGAAACTGATATTCATGTTCTTCACAGTCTGAAAAGTAAATATACACATTCAATTTTCAAAGATGAACTTTCCTTGAGGAGGTAGACCAGTCTGTATCTCACAATTGGCAGTAGGTCTCAATGAAGCCAGAAAATGTAACTTTTAACACAGTGCTCAAATTTTCAAAAGAAATGCATATTCATGTTCTATATAGTCTGAAAAGCACAAAAACACATTCAATTTTTAAAATATGAGCTTTCCTTCTGGAGATAGACCAATCTGTATCTCAAAATTGGCAGTAGGACTCAATGAAGCCAGAAAATGTAACTTTTAATACAGTGCTCAGGTTTCCAAAAGAAACAAATATTCATGATCATCACAGTCTGAAAATCACAAATACACATTCCATTTTCAAATAGAAATTTTCCTTAGGAGGTAGACCAGTCTGTATCTCACCATTGGCATTAGGCCTCAATGAAGCCAGAAAATGTACCATTGGACACCGTGTTCAGATTTGCAAAAGAAACAAATATTCATTTTCCGCACAGTCTGAAAAGCACAAGAACACATTCAATTTTCAAATATGAACTTTCCTTGTGGAGAAAGACCAGTCTGTATCTCCCAATTGGCAGTAGGACTAAATTAAGTCAGAAAACATAACTTTTGATACAGTGCTCAGATTTGCAAAAGAAACACGTATTCATGTTCGTCATGATCTGAAAAGCACAAATACACATCCAATTTTAAAATACGAACTTTCCTTGTGGAGATAGACCAGTCTGTATCTCACAATTGGCAGTAGGACTCAGATGAGCCAAAAAAAAAAACTTTTGACACAGTGCTCAGATTTGCAAAAGAAACTGATATTCATGTTCTTCACAGTCTGAAAAGCAAATATACACATTCAATTTTCAAAGATGAACTTTCCTTGAGGAGGTAGACCAGTCTGTATCTCACAATTGGCAGTAGGTCTCAATGAAGCCAGAAAATGTAACTTTTAACACAGTGCTCAAATTTTCAAAAGAAACGCATATTCATGTTCTATATAGTCTGAAAAGCACAAAAACACATTCAATTTTTAAAATATGAGCTTTCCTTCTGGAGATAGACCAATCTGTATCTCAAAATTGGCAGTAGGACTCAATGAAGCCAGAAAATGTAACTTTTAATACAGTGCTCAGGTTTCCAAAAGAAACAAATATTCATGATCATCACAGTCTGAAAATCACAAATACACATTCCATTTTCAAATAGAAATTTTCCTTAGGAGGTAGACCAATCTGTATCTCACCATTGGCATTAGGACTCAATGAAGCCAGAAAATGTACCATTGGACACCGTGTTCAGATTTGCAAAAGAAACAAATATTCATTTTCCGCACAGTCTGAAAAGCACAAGAACACATTCAATTTTCAAATATGAACTTTCCTTGTGGAGAAAGACCAGTCTGTATCTCCCAATTGGCAGTAGGACTAAATTAAGTCAGAAAACATAACTTTTGATACAGTGCTCAGATTTGCAAAAGAAACACGTATTCATGTTCGTCATGATCTGAAAAGCACAAATACACATCCAATTTTAAAATACGAACTTTCCTTGTGGAGATAGACCAGTCTGTATCTCACAATTGGCAGTAGGACTCAGATGAGCCAAAAAAAAAAACTTTTGACACAGTGCTCAGATTTGCAAAAGAAACTGATATTCATGTTCTTCACAGTCTGAAAAGCAAATATACACATTCAATTTTCAAAGATGAACTTTCCTTGAGGAGGTAGACCAGTCTGTATCTCACAATTGGCAGTAGGTCTCAATGAAGCCAGAAAATGTACCATTGGACACCGTGTTCAGATTTGCAAAAGAAACAAATATTCATTTTCCGCACAGTCTGAAAAGCACAAGAACACATTCAATTTTCAAATATGAACTTTCCTTGTGGAGAAAGACCAGTCTGTATCTCCCAATTGGCAATAGGACTAAATTAAGTCAGAAAACATAACTTTTGATACAGTGATCAGATTTGCAAAAGAAACACGTATTCATGTTCGTCATGATCTGAAAAGCACAAATACACATCCAATTTTAAAATACGAACTTTCCTTGTGGAGATAGACCAGTCTGTATCTCACAATTGGCAGTAGGACTCAGATGAGCCAAAAAAGATAACTTTTGACACAGTGCTCAGATTTGCAAAAGAAACTGATATTCATGTTCTTCACAGTCTGAAAAGTAAATATACACATTCAATTTTCAAAGATGAACTTTCCTTGAGGAGGTAGACCAGTCTGTATCTCACAATTGGCAGTAGGTCTCAATGAAGCCAGAAAATGTAACTTTTAACACAGTGCTCAAATTTTCAAAAGAAACGCATATTCATGTTCTATATAGTCTGAAAAGCACAAAAACACATTCAATTTTTAAAATATGAGCTTTCCTTCTGGAGATAGACCAATCTGTATCTCAAAATTGGCAGTAGGACTCAATGAAGCCAGAAAATGTAACTTTTAATACAGTGCTCAGGTTTCCAAAAGAAACAAATATTCATGATCATCACAGTCTGAAAATCACAAATACACATTCCATTTTCAAATAGAAATTTTCCTTAGGAGGTAGACCAGTCTGTATCTCACAATTGGCATTAGGCCTCAATGAAGCCAGAAAATGTACCATTGGACACCGTGTTCAGATTTGCAAAAGAAACAAATATTCATTTTCCGCACAGTCTGAAAAGCACAAGAACACATTCAATTTTCAAATATGAACTTTCCTTGTGGAGAAAGACCAGTCTGTATCTCCCAATTGGCAGTAGGACTAAATTAAGTCAGAAAACATAACTTTTGATACAGTGATCAGATTTGCAAAAGAAACACGTATTCATGTTCGTCATGATCTGAAAAGCACAAATACACATCCAATTTTAAAATACGAACTTTCCTTGTGGAGATAGACCAGTCTGTATCTCACAATTGGCAGTAGGACTCAGATGAGCCAAAAAAAAAAACTTTTGACACAGTGCTCAGATTTGCAAAAGAAACTGATATTCATGTTCTTCACAGTCTGAAAAGCAAATATACACATTCAATTTTCAAAGATGAACTTTCCTTGAGGAGGTAGACCAGTCTGTATCTCACAATTGGCAGTAGGACTCAATGAAGCCAGAAAATGTAACTTTTAATACAGTGCTCAGGTTTCCAAAAGAAACAAATATTCATGATCATCACAGTCTGAAAATCACAAATACACATTCCATTTTCAAATAGAAATTTTCCTTAGGAGGTAGACCAGTCTGTATCTCACCATTGGCATTAGGCCTCAATGAAGCCAGAAAATGTACCATTGGACACCGTGTTCAGATTTGCAAAAGAAACAAATATTCATTTTCCGCACAGTCTGAAAAGCACAAGAACACATTCAATTTTCAAATATGAACTTTCCTTGTGGAGAAAGACCAGTCTGTATCTCCCAATTGGCAGTAGGACTAAATTAAGTCAGAAAACATAACTTTTGATACAGTGCTCAGATTTGCAAAAGAAACACGTATTCATGTTCGTCATGATCTGAAAAGCACAAATACACATCCAATTTTAAAATACGAACTTTCCTTGTGGAGATAGACCAGTCTATATCTCACAATTGGCAGTAGGACTCAGATGAGCCAAAAAAGATAACTTTTGACACAGTGCTCAGGTTTGCAAAAGAAACTGATATTCATGTTCTTCACAGTCTGAAAAGTAAATATACACATTCAATTTTCAAAGATGAACTTTCCTTGAGGAGGTAGACCAGTCTGTATCTCACAATTGGCAGTAGGTCTCAATGAAGCCAGAAAATGTAACTTTTAACACAGTGCTCAAATTTTCAAAAGAAATGCATATTCATGTTCTATATAGTCTGAAAAGCACAAAAACACATTCAATTTTTAAAATATGAGCTTTCCTTCTGGAGATAGACCAATCTGTATCTCAAAATTGGCAGTAGGACTCAATGAAGCCAGAAAATGTAACTTTTAATACAGTGCTCAGGTTTCCAAAAGAAACAAATATTCATGATCATCACAGTCTGAAAATCACAAATACACATTCCATTTTCAAATAGAAATTTTCCTTAGGAGGTAGACCAGTCTGTATCTCACCATTGGCATTAGGCCTCAATGAAGCCAGAAAATGTACCATTGGACACCGTGTTCAGATTTGCAAAAGAAACAAATATTCATTTTCCGCACAGTCTGAAAAGCACAAGAACACATTCAATTTTCAAATATGAACTTTCCTTGTGGAGAAAGACCAGTCTGTATCTCCCAATTGGCAGTAGGACTAAATTAAGTCAGAAAACATAACTTTTGATACAGTGCTCAGATTTGCAAAAGAAACAAATATTCATGATCATCACAGTCTGAAAATCACAAATACACATTCCATTTTAAAATACGAACTTTCCTTGTGGAGATAGACCAGTCTGTATCTCACAATTGGCAGTAGGACTCAGATGAGCCAAAAAAAAAAAAACTTTTAACACAGTGCTCAAATTTTCAAAAGAAACGCATATTCATGTTCTATATAGTCTGAAAAGCACAAAAACGCATTCAATTTTTAAAATATGAGCTTTCCTTCTGGAGATAGACCTATCTGTATCTCAAAATTGGCAGTAGGACTCAATGAAGCCAGAAAATGTAACTTTTAATACAGTGCTCAGGTTTCCAAAAGAAACAAATATTCATGATCATCACAGTCTGAAAATCACAAATACACATTCCATTTTCAAATAGAAATTTTCCTTAGGAGGTAGACCAGTCTGTATCTCACAATTGGCATTAGGACTCAATGAAGCCAGAAAATGTACCATTGGACACTGTGTTCAGATTTGCAAAAGAAACAAATATTCATTTTCCGCACAGTCTGTATCTCACAATTGGCAGTAGGACTCAATGATGCCAGAAAACATAACTTTTGACACAGTGCTCTGCTTTGCAAAAGAACCACATATTCATGTAACTCACGGTCTGAAAAGCACAAATACACATTCAATTTTGAAATACGAAATTTTCCTTAGGAGGTAGACCAGTCTGTATCTCACCATTGGCAGTAGGACTCAATTAAGTCAGAATACATAACTTTTGACATAGTGATCAGATTTGCAAAAGAAACAGATATTCATGTTCTTCACAGTCTGAAAAGCAAATATAAACATTCAATTTTAAAAGATGAACTTTCCTTGAGCAGATAGACCAGTCTGTTTGTCACAATTGGCAGTAGGACCCAATTAAACCAGAAAATGTAACTTTTGACACAGTGATCGGATTTGCAAAAGAAACACACATCCATGTTCCTCATAGTCTGAAAAAAACAAATACACATTCAATTTTAAAATACGAAATTTTCTATAGGAGGTAGACCAGTCTGTATCTCACAATTGGCAGTAGGACTCAATTAAGCCAGAAACGATAACTTTTGACACAGTGCTCAGATTTCCTAAGGAAACACATATTCATGTTCCTCTGTCTGAAAAGCACAAATACACATTCAATTTTCAAAGACGAAGTTTCCTTGAGCAGATAGACCAATCTGTATCTCACAATTGGCTTAGGACTCAATGGAGCCAGAAAACATATCAGTTGACACAGTGCTCAGATCTGCAAAAGAAACACATATTCATGTAACTCACGGACTGAAAAAAACAAATACACTTTCAATTTTCAAATTCAAAATTTTCATTAGGAGGTAGACCAGTCTCTATCTCACAATTGGCAGTTGGTCTCAATGAAGCCAGAAAAGATAACTTTTGACACAGTGCTCAGATTTCCTAAAGAAACACATATTCATGTTCCTCACAGTCTGAAAAGCACAAATACACATTCAATTTTCAAAGATGAACTTTCCTTGAGCAGATAGACCAGTCTGTTTGTCACAATTGGCAGTAGGACCCAATTAAACCAGAAAATGTAACTTTTGACACAGTGCTCAGATTTCCTAAGGAAACACATATTCATGTTCCTCTGTCTGAAAAGCACAAATACACATTCAATTTTCAAAGACGAAGTTTCCTTGAGCAGATAGACCAATCTGTATCTCACAATTGGCTTAGGACTCAATGGAGCCAGAAAACATATCAGTTGACACAGTGCTCAGATCTGCAAAAGAAACACATATTCATGTAACTCACGGACTGAAAAAAACAAATACACTTTCAATTTTCAAATTCAAAATTTTCATTAGGAGGTAGACCAGTCTCTATCTCACAATTGGCAGTTGGTCTCAATGAAGCCAGAAAAGATAACTTTTGACACAGTGCTCAGATTTCCTAAAGAAACACATATTCATGTTCCTCACGGTCTGAAAAGCACAAATACACATTGAATTTTCAAAGATGAACTTTCCTTGAGCAGATAGACCAGTCTGTATGTCACAATAGGCAGTAGGACCCAATTAAAGCAGAAAATGTAACTTTTGACACAGTGATCAGATTTGCAAAAGAAACACATATTCATGTCGTTCACAGTCTCAAAAGAACAAATACACATTCAATTTTTAAAAGATGAACTTTCCTTGAGCAGATAGACCAGTCTGTATGTCACAATTGGCAGTAGGACTCAATGAAGCCAGAAAATGTACCGTTTGACACCGTGCTCCGATTTGCAAAAGAAACACATATTCATGTACCTCATGGTCTGAAAAGCACAAATACACACCCAATTTTCAAAGACGAAGTTTCCTTGAGCAGATAGACCAATCTGTAATTCACAATTGGCAGTAGGACTCAGATAAGCCAGAAAATGTAACTTTTGACACAGTGCTCAGATTTGCCAAAGAAACACATATTCATGTTCTTCACAGTCTAAAAAGCAAAAATAAACATTCAATTTTCAAAGACGAACTTTCCTTGAGCAGATAGACCATTCAGTATTTCACAATTGGCAGTAGGACTCAATGAAGCCAGAAAATGTAACTTTTGACACAGTGCTCTGATTGGCAAAAGAAACACATATTCATGTACCTCACGGTCTGAAAAGCACAAATACACATTCAATTTTGAAATACGAAATTTTCTATAGGAGGTAGACCAGTCTGTATCTCACCATTGCCAGTAGGACCCAATTAAACCAGAAAATGTAACTTTTGACACAGTGATCAGATTTGCAAAAGAAACACATATCCATGTTCCTCATAGTCTGAAAAAAACAAATACACATTCAATTTTAAAATACGAAATTTTCTATAGGAGGTAGACCAATCTGTATCTCACAATTGGCAGTAGGACTCAATGATGCCAGAAAACATAACTTTTGACACAGTGCTCTGCTTTGCAAAAGAACCACATATTCATGTACCTCACGGTCTGAAAAGCACAAATACACATTCAATTTTGAAATACGAAATTTTCCTTAGGAGGTAGACCAGTCTGTATCTCACCATTGGCAGTAGGACTCAATTAAGTCAGAAAACATAACTTTTGACATAGTGATCAGATTTGCAAAAGACACAGATATTCATGTTCTTCACAGTCTGAAAAGCAAATATACACATTCAATTTTAAAAGATGAACTTTCCTTGAGCAGATAGACCAGTCTGTTTGTCACAATTGGCAGTAGGACCCAATTAAACCAGAAAATGTAACTTTTGACACAGTGCTCAGATTTCCTAAGGAAACACATATTCATGTTCCTCTGTCTGAAAAGCACAAATACACATTCAATTTTCAAAGACGAAGTTTCCTTGAGCAGATAGACCAATCTGTATCTCACAATTGGCTTAGGACTCAATGGAGCCAGAAAACATATCAGTTGACACAGTGCTCAGATCTGCAAAAGAAACACATATTCATGTAACTCACGGACTGAAAAAAACAAATACACTTTCAATTTTCAAATTCAAAATTTTCATTAGGAGGTAGACCAGTCTCTATCTCACAATTGGCAGTTGGTCTCAATGAAGCCAGAAAAGATAACTTTTGACACAGTGCTCAGATTTCCTAAAGAAACACATATTCATGTTCCTCACGGTCTGAAAAGCACAAATACACATTGAATTTTCAAAGATGAACTTTCCTTGAGCAGATAGACCAGTCTGTATGTCACAATAGGCAGTAGGACCCAATTAAAGCAGAAAATGTAACTTTTGACACAGTGATCAGATTTGCAAAAGAAACACATATTCATGTCGTTCACAGTCTCAAAAGAACAAATACACATTCAATTTTTAAAAGATGAACTTTCCTTGAGCAGATAGACCAGTCTGTATGTCACAATTGGCAGTAGGACTCAATGAAGCCAGAAAATGTACCGTTTGACACCGTGCTCCGATTTGCAAAAGAAACACATATTCATGTACCTCATGGTCTGAAAAGCACAAATACACACCCAATTTTCAAAGACGAAGTTTCCTTGAGCAGATAGACCAATCTGTAATTCACAATTGGCAGTAGGACTCAGATAAGCCAGAAAATGTAACTTTTGACACAGTGCTCAGATTTGCCAAAGAAACACATATTCATGTTCTTCACAGTCTAAAAAGCAAAAATAAACATTCAATTTTCAAAGACGAACTTTCCTTGAGCAGATAGACCATTCAGTATTTCACAATTGGCAGTAGGACTCAATGAAGCCAGAAAATGTAACTTTTGACACAGTGCTCTGATTGGCAAAAGAAACACATATTCATGTACCTCACGGTCTGAAAAGCACAAATACACATTCAATTTTGAAATACGAAATTTTCTATAGGAGGTAGACCAGTCTGTATCTCACCATTGCCAGTAGGACCCAATTAAACCAGAAAATGTAACTTTTGACACAGTGATCAGATTTGCAAAAGAAACACATATCCATGTTCCTCATAGTCTGAAAAAAACAAATACACATTCAATTTTAAAATACGAAATTTTCTATAGGAGGTAGACCAATCTGTATCTCACAATTGGCAGTAGGACTCAATGATGCCAGAAAACATAACTTTTGACACAGTGCTCTGCTTTGCAAAAGAACCACATATTCATGTACCTCACGGTCTGAAAAGCACAAATACACATTCAATTTTGAAATACGAAATTTTCCTTAGGAGGTAGACCAGTCTGTATCTCACCATGGGCAGTAGGACTCAATTAAGTCAGAAAACATAACTTTTGACACAGTGATCAGATTTGCAAAAGAAACGCGTATTCATGTTCCTCACAGTCTGAAAAGCACAAATACACATCCAATCATAAAATATGAACTTTCCTTGTGGAGATAGACCGGTCTGTATCTCACAATTGGCAGTAGGACTCAGATAAGCCAGAAAATGTAACTTTTGACACAGTGCTCAGATTTGCCAAAGAAACACATATTCATGTTCTTCACAGTCTAAAAAGCAAAAATAAACATTCAATTTTCAAAGACGAACTTTCCTTGAGCAGATAGACCATTCAGTATTTCACAATTGGCAGTAGGACTCAATGAAGCCAGAAAATGTAACTTTTGACACAGTGCTCTGATTGGCAAAAGAAAAACATATTCATGTACCTCACGGTCTGAAAAGCACAAATACACATTCAATTTTGAAATACGAAATTTTCTATAGGAGGTAGACCAGTCTGTATCTCACCATTGCCAGTAGGACCCAATTAAACCAGAAACTGTAACTTTTGACACAGTGATCAGATTTGCAAAAGAAACACATATCCATGTTCCTCATAGTCTGAAAAAAACAAATACACATTCAATTTTAAAATACAAAATTTTCTATAGGAGGTAGACCAGTCTGTATCTCACAATTGGCAGTAGGACTCAATGATGCCAGAAAACATAACTTTTGACACAGTGCTCTGCTTTGCAAAAGAACCACATATTCATGTACCTCACGGTCTGAAAAGCACAAATACACATTCAATTTTGAAATACGAAATTTTCCTTAGGAGGTAGACCAGTCTGTATCTCACCATTGGCAGTAGGACTCAATTAAGTCAGAAAACGTAACTTTTGACATAGTGATCAGATTTGCAAAAGAAACAGATATTCATGTTCTTCACAGTCTGAAAAGCAAATATACACATTCAATTTTAAAAGATGAACTTTCCTTGAGCAGATAGACCAGTCTGTTTGTCACAATTGGCAGTAGGACCCAATTAAACCAGAAAATGTAACTTTTGACACAGTGATCGGATTTGCAAAAGAAACACACATCCATGTTCCTCATAGTCTGAAAAGCACAAATACACATTCAATTTTGAAATACGAAATTTTCCTTAGGAGGTAGACCAGTCTGTATCTCACCATTGGCAGTAGGACTCAATTAAGTCAGAAAACATAACTTTTGACACAGTGATCAGATTTGCAAAAGAAACACGTATTCATGTTCCTCACAGTCTGAAAAGCACAAATACACATCCAATCTTAAAATACGAACTTTCCTTGTGGAGATAGACCGGTCTGTATCTCACAATTGCAGTAGCACACAAAGAAGCTAGAGAATATATCTTTTGACACAGAGCTCTAATTTGCAAAAGAACCACATATTCATGTACCTCATGGTCTGAAAAGCACAAATACACACCCAATTTTCAAAGACGAAGTTTCCTTGAGCAGATAGACCAATCTGTAATTCACAATTGGCAGTAGGACTCAGATAAGCCAGAAAATGTAACTTTTGACACAGTGCTCAGATTTGCCAAAGAAACACATATTCATGTTCTTCACAGTCTAAAAAGCAAAAATAAACATTCAATTTTCAAAGACGAACTTTCCTTGAGCAGATAGACCATTCAGTATTTCACAATTGGCAGTAGGACTCAATGACTCAATTAAGTCAGAAAACATAACTTTTGACATAGTGATCAGATTTGCAAAAGAAACAGATATTCATGTTCTTCACAGTCTGAAAAGCAAATATACACATTCAATTTTAAAAGATGAACTTTCCTTGAGCAGATAGACCAGTCTGTTTGTCACAATTGGCAGTAGGACCCAATTAAACCAGAAAATGTAACTTTTGACACAGTGATCGGATTTGCAAAAGGAACACACATCCATGTTCCTCATAGTCTGAAAAAAACAAATACACATTCAATTTTAAAATACGAAATTTTCTATAGGAGGTAGACCATTCAGTATTTCACAATTGGCAGTAGGACTCAATGAAGTCAGAAAACATAACTTTTGATACAGTGCTCAGATTTGCAAAAGAAACAAATATTCATGATCATCACAGTCTGAAAATCACAAATACACATTCCATTTTAAAATACGAACTTTCCTTGTGGAGATAGACCAGTCTGTATCTCACAATTGGCAGTAGGACTCAGATGAGCCAAAAAAAAATAACTTTTGACACAGTGCTCAGATTTGCAAAAGAAACTGATATTCATGTTCTTCACAGTCTGAAAAGCAAATATACACATTCAATTTTCAAAGATGAACTTTCCTTGAGCAGGTAGACCAGTCTGTATCTCACAATTGGCAGTAGGACTCAATGATGCCAGAAAACATAACTTTTGACATAGTGATCAGATTTGCAAAAGAAACACATATTCATGTTCTTCACAGTCTGAAAAGCAAATATACACATTCAATTTTAAAAGATGAACTTTCCTTGAGCAGATAGACCAGTCTGTTTGTCACAATTGGCAGTAGGACCCAAGTAAACCAGAAAATGTAACTTTTGACACAGTGATCGGATTTGCAAAAGAAACAGATATTCATGTCCTTCACAGTCTCAAAAGCAAATATACACATTCAATTTTCAAAGATGAACTTTCCTTGGGCAGATAGACCAGTCTGTATCTCCCAATTGGCAGTAGGACTAAATTAAGTCAGAAAACATAACTTTTGATACAGTGCTCAGATTTGCAAAAGAAACAAATATTCATGATCATCACAGTCTGAAAATCACAAATACACATTCCATTTTAAAATACGAACTTTCCTTGTGGAGATAGACCAGTCTGTATCTCACAATTGGCAGTAGGACTCAGATGAGCCAAAAAAAAATAACTTTTGACACAGTGCTCAGATTTGCAAAAGAAACTGATATTCATGTTCTTCACAGTCTGAAAAGCAAATATACACATTCAATTTTCAAAGATGAACTTTCCTTGAGGAGGTAGACCAGTCTGTATCTCACAATTGGCAGTAGGTCTCAATGAAGCCAGAAAATGTAACTTTTAACACAGTGCTCAAATTTTCAAAAGAAACGCATATTCATGTTCTATATAGTCTGAAAAGCACAAAAACACATTCATTTTTTAAAATATGAGCTTTCCTTCTGGAGATAGACCAATCTGTATCTCAAAATTGGCAGTAGGACTCAATGAAGCCAGAAAATGTAACTTTTAATACAGTGCTCAGGTTTCTAAAAGAAACAAATATTCATGATCATCACAGTCTGAAAATCACAAATACACATTCCATTTTCAAATAGAAATTTTCCTTAGGAGGTAGACCAATCTGTATCTCACAATTGGCTTAGGACTCAATGGAGCCAGAAAACATATCAGTTGACACAGTGCTCAGATCTGCAAAAGAAACACATATTCATGTAACTCACGGACTTAAAATAACAAATACACTTTCAATTTTCAAATTCAAAATTTTCATAAGGAGGTAGACCAGTCTCTATCGCACAATTGGCAGTTGGTCTCAATGAAGCCAGAAAAGATAATTTTTGACACAGTGCTCAGATTTCCTAAAGAAACACATATTTATGTTCCTCACAGTCTGAAAAGCACAAATACACATTCAATTTTCAAAGATGAACTTTCCTTGAGCAGGTAGACCAGTCTGTATCTCACAATTGGCAGTAGGACTCAATGATGCCAGAAAACATAACTTTTGACACAGTGCTCTGCTTTGCAAAAGAAACACATATTCATGTTCTTCACAGTCTGAAAAGCAAATATACACATTCAATTTTAAAAGATGAACTTTCCTTGAGCAGATAGACCAGTCTGTTTGTCACAATTGGCAGTAGGACCCAAGTAAACCAGAAAATGTAACTTTTGACACAGTGATCGGATTTGCAAAAGAAACAGATATTCATGTCCTTCACAGTCTCAAAAGCAAATATACACATTCAATTTTCAAAGATGAACTTTCCTTGGGCAGATAGACCAGTCTGTATCTCCCAATTGGCAGTAGGACTAAATTAAGTCAGAAAACATAACTTTTGATACAGTGCTCAGATTTGCAAAAGAAACACGTATTCATGTTCGTCATGATCTGAAAAGCACAAATACACATCCAATTTTAAAATACGAACTTTCCTTGTGGAGATAGACCAGTCTGTATCTCACAATTGGCAGTAGGACTCAGATGAGCCAAAAAAAAATAACTTTTGACACAGTGCTCAGATTTGCAAAAGAAACAGATATTCATGTTCTTCACAGTCTAAAAAGCAAATATACACATTCAATTTTAAAAGATGAACTTTCCTTGAGCAGATAGACCAGTCTGTATGTCACAATTGGCAGTAGGACCCAATTAAACCAGAAAATGTAACTTTTGACACAGTGATCAGATTTGCAAAAGAAACACATTTCCATGTTCCTCATAGTCTGAAAAAAACAAATACATATTCAATTTTAAAATACGGAATTTTCTATAGGAGGTAGAGCAGTCTGTATCTCACAATTGGCAGTAGGACTCAATTAAGCCAGAAAAGATAACTTTTGACACAGTGCTCAGATTTCCTAAAGAAACACATATTCATGTTCCTTAGTCTGAAAAGCACAAATACACATTCAATTTTCAAAGACGAAGTTTCCTTGAGCAGATAGACCAATCTGTATCTAACAATCGGCTTAGGACTCAATGAAGCCAGAAAACATATCAGTCGACACAGTGCTCAGATCAGCAAAAGAAACACATATTCCTGTAACTCACGGACTGAAAAAAACAAATACACTTTCTATTTTGAAATTCAAAATTTTCATTAGGAGGTAGACCAGTCTCTATCTCACAATTGGCAGTAGGTCTCAATGAAGCCAGAAAAGATAACTTTTGACACAGTGCTCAGATTTCCTAAAGAAACACATATTCATGTTCCTCACAGTCTGAAAAGCACAAATACACATTCAATTTTCAAAGATGAACTTTCCTTGAGCAGATAGACCAGTCTGTTTGTCACAATTGCAGTAGGACCCAATTAAACCAGAAAATGTAACTTTTGACACAGTGATCGGATTTGCAAAAGGAACACACATCCATGTTCCTCATAGTCTGAAAAAAACAAATACACATTCAATTTTAAAATACGAAATTTTCTATAGGAGGTAGACCAGTCTGTACCTCACAATTGGCAGTAGGACTCAATGATGCCAGAAAACATAACTTTTGACACAGTGCTCTGCTTTGCAAAAGAACCACATATTCATGTACCTCACGGTCTGAAAAGCACAAATACACATTCAATTTTGAAATACGAAATTTTCCTTAGGAGGTAGACCAGTCTGTATCTCACCATTGGCAGTAGGACTCAATTAAGTCAGAAAACATAACTTTTGACACAGTGATCAGATTTGCAAAAGAAACAGATATTCATGTTCTTCACAGTCTGAAAAGCAAATATACACATTCAATTTTAAAAGATGAACTTTCCTTGAGCAGATAGACCAGTCTGTTTGTCACAATTGGCAGTAGGACCCAATTAAACCAGAAAATTTAACTTTTGACACAGTGATCGGATTTGCAAAAGAAACACACATCCATGTTCCTCATAGTCTGAAAAAAACAAATACACATTCAATTTTAAAATACGAAATTTTCTATAGGAGGTAGACCAGTCTGTATCTCACAATTGGCAGTAGGACTCAATTAAGCCAGAAAACATAACTTTTGACACAGTGCTCTGCTTTGCAAAAGAACCACATATTCATGTACCTCATGGTCTGAAAAGCACAAATACACATCCAATTTTCAAAGACGAAGTTTCCTTGAGCAGATAGACCAGTCTGAATGTCACAATTGGCAGTAAGACCCAATTAAAGCAGAAAATGTAACTTTTGACACAGTGATCAGATTTGCAAAAGAAACACATATTCATGTTCCTCATAGTCTGAAAAGCACAAATACACATTCAATTTTGAAATATGAAATTTTCCTTAGGAGGTAGACCAGTCTGTATCTCACCATTGGCAGTAGGACTCAATTAAGTCAGAAAACATAACTTTTGACACAGTGATCAGATTTGCAAAAGAAACACGTATTCATGTTCCTCACAGTCTGAAAAGCACAAATACACATCCAATCTTAAAATACGAACTTTCCTTGTGGAGATAGACCGGTCTGTATCTCACAATTGCAGTAGCACACAAAGAAGCTAGAGAATATATCTTTTGACACAGAGCTCTAATTTGCAAAAGAACCACATATTCATGTACCTCATGGTCTGAAAAGCACAAATAAACATTCAATTTTCAAAGACGAACTTTCCTTGAGCAGATAGACCATTCAGTATTTCACAATTGGCAGTAGGACTCAATGAAGCCAGAAAATGTAACTTTTGACACAGTGCTCTGATTGGCAAAAGAAAAACATATTCATGTACCTCACGGTCTGAAAAGCACAAATACACATTCAATTTTGAAATACGAAATTTTCTATAGGAGGTAGACCAGTCTGTATCTCACCATTGCCAGTAGGACCCAATTAAACCAGAAAATGTAACTTTTGACACAGTGATCAGATTTGCAAAAGAAACACATATCCATGTTCCTCATAGTCTGAAAAAAACAAATACACATTCAATTTTAAAATACGAAGTTTTCTATAGGAGGTAGACCAGTCTGTATCTCACAATTGGCAGTTGGACTCAATGATGCCAGAAAACATAACTTTTGACACAGTGCTCTGCTTTGCAAAAGAACCACATATTCATGTACCTCACGGTCTGAAAAGCACAAATACACATTCAATTTTGAAATACGAAATTTTCCTTAGGAGGTAGACCAGTCTGTATCTCACCATTGGCAGTAGGACTCAATTAAGTCAGAAAACATAACTTTTGACATAGTGATCAGATTTGCAAAAGAAACAGATATTCATGTTCTTCACAGTCTGAAAAGCAAATATACACATTCAATTTTAAAAGATGAACTTTCCTTGAGCAGATAGACCAGTCTGTTTGTCACAATTGGCAGTAGGACCCAATTAAACCAGAAAATGTAACTTTTGACACAGTGATCGGATTTGCAAAAGAAACACACATCCATGTTCCTCATAGTCTGAAAAAAACAAATACACATTCCAATCTGTAATTCACAATTGGCAGTAGGACTCAGATAAGCCTTGAAAACGTAACTTTTGACACAGTGCTCAGATTTGCCAAAGAAACACATATTCATGTTCTTCACAATCTGAAAAGCAAAAATACACATTCAATTTTCAAAGACGAACTTTCCTTGAGCAGATAGACCATTCAGTATTTCACAATTGGCAGTAGGACTCAATTAAGCCAGAAAAGATAACTTTTGACACAGTGCTCAGATTTCCTAAAGAAACACATATTCATGTTCCTTAGTCTGAAAAGCACAAATACACATTCAATTTTCAAAGACGAAGTTTCCTTGAGCAGATAGACCAATCTGTATCTAACAATCGGCTTAGGACTCAATGAAGCCAGAAAACATATCAGTTGACACAGTGCTCAGATCAGCAAAAGAAACACATATTCCTGTAACTCACGGACTGAAAAAAACAAATACACTTTCAATTTTGAAATTCAAAATTTTCATTAGGAGGTAGACCAGTCTCTATCTCACAATTGGCAGTAGGTCTCAATGAAGCCAGAAAAGATAACTTTTGACACAGTGCTCAGATTTCCTAAAGAAACACATATTCATGTTCCTTAGTCTGAAAAGCACAAATACACATTCAATTTTCAAAGACGAAGTTTCCTTGAGCAGATAGACCAATCTGTATCTAACAATCGGCTTAGGACTCAATGAAGCCAGAAAACATATCAGTTGACACAGTGCTCAGATCAGCAAAAGAAACACGTATTCCTGTAACTCACGGACTGAAAAAAACAAATACACTTTCAATTTTGAAATTCAAAATTTTCATTAGGAGGTAGACCAGTCTCTATCTCACAATTGGCAGTAGGTCTCAATGAAGCCAGAAAAGATAACTTTTGACACAGTGCTCAGATTTCCTAAAGAAACACATATTCATGTTCCTCACAGTCTGAAAAGCACAAATACACTTTCAATTTTCAAAGATGAACTTTCCTTGAGCAGATAGACCAGTCTGTATGTCACAATTGGCAGTAGGACCCAATTCAATTCGAAAATATAACTTTTGACACAATGCTCAGATCAGCAAAAGAAACACATATTCATATTCCTCATAGTCTGAAAAAAACCCAATACACATTCAATTTTAAAATACGAAATTTTCTATAGGAGGTAGACCAGTCTGTATCTCACAATTGGCAGTAGGACTCAATTAAGCCAGAAAACATAACTTTTGACACAGTGCTCTGCTTTGCAAAAGAACCACATATTCATGTACCTCATGGTCTGAAAAGCACAAATACACATCCAATTTTCAAAGACGAAGTTTCCTTGAGCAGATAGACCAATCTGTAATTCACAATTGGCAGTAGGACTCAGATAAGCCAGAAAATGTAACTTTTGACACAGTGCTCAGATTTGCAAAAGAAACAGATATTCATGTTCTTCACAGTCTGAAAAGCAAATATACACATTCAATTTTAAAAGATGAACTTTCCTTGAGCAGATAGACCAGTCTGTATGTCACAATTGGCAGTAGGACCCAATTAAACCAGAAAATGTAACTTTTGACACAGTGATCAGATTTGCAAAAGAAACACATATTCATGTACCTCACGGTCTGAAAAGCACAAATACACATTCAATTTGGAAATACGAAATTTTCCTTAGGAGGTAGACCAGTCTGTATCTCACCATGGGCAGTAGGACTCAATTAAGTCAGAAAACATAACTTTTGACACAGTGATCAGATTTGCAAAAGAAACACGTATTCATGTTCCTCACAGTCTGAAAAGCACAAATACACATCCAATCTTAAAATATGAACTTTGCTTGTGGAGATAGACCGGTCTGTATCTCACAATTGGCAGTAGGACTCAGATAAGCCAGAAAATGTAACTTTTGACACAGTGCTCAGATTTGCCAAAGAAACACATATTCATGTTCTTCACAGTCTAAAAAGCAAAAATAAACATTCAATTTTCAAAGACGAACTTTCCTTGAGCAGATAGACCATTCAGTATTTCACAATTGGCAGTAGGACTCAATGAAGCCAGAAAATGTAACTTTTGACACAGTGCTCTGATTGGCAAAAGAAAAACATATTCATGTACCTCACGGTCTGAAAAGCACAAACACACATTCAATTTTGAAATACGAAATTTTCTATAGGAGGTAGACCAGTCTGTATCTCACCATTGCCAGTAGGACCCAATTAAACCAGAAACTGTAACTTTTGACACAGTGATCAGATTTGCAAAAGAAACACATATCCATGTACCTCACGGTCTGAAAAGCACAAATACACATTCAATTTTGAAATACGAAATTTTCCTTAGGAGGTAGACCAGTCTGTATCTCACCATTGGCAGTAGGACTCAATTAAGTCAGAAAACGTAACTTTTGACATAGTGATCAGATTTGCAAAAGAAACAGATATTCATGTTCTTCACAGTCTGAAAAGCAAATATACACATTCAATTTTAAAAGATGAACTTTCCTTGAGCAGATAGACCAGTCTGTTTGTCACAATTGGCAGTAGGACCCAATTAAACCAGAAAATGTAACTTTTGACACAGTGATCGGATTTGCAAAAGAAACACACATCCATGTTCCTCATAGTCTGAAAAAAACAAATACACATTCAATTTGAAAATACGAAATTTTCTATAGGAGGTAGACCAGTCTGTATCTCACCATTGGCAGTAGGACTCAATTAAGTCAAAAACATAACTTTTGATACAGTGCTCAGATTTGCAAAAGAAACACGTATTCATGTTCCTCACGATCTGAAAAGCACAAATACACATCCAATTTTAAAATGCGAACTTTCCTTGTGGAGATAGACCAGTCTGTATCTCACAATTGGCAGTAGGACTCAGATGAGCCAAAACACATAACTTTTGACACAGTGCTCAGATTTCCAAAAGAAACAAATATTCATGTTCCTCTCGATCTGAAAAGCACAAAAACACATTCCATTTTCAAATATGAACTTTCCCTGATAGATAGACCAGTCTGTATCTCACAATTGGCAGTAGGACTCAATGAAGCCAGAAAATGTAACTTTTGACACAGTGCTCAGATTTCCAAAAGAAACAAATATTCATGATCATCACAGTCTGAAAAGCACAAATACACGTTCGATTTTTATATATGAATTTTTCCTGAGGAGATAAACCAATCTGTATTTCACAATTGGCAGTAGGACTCAATTAAGCCAGAAAAGATAACTTTTGACACAGTGCTCAAATTTCCTAAAGAAACACATATTCATGTTCCTCAAAGTCTGAAAAGCTCAAATACACATTCAATTTTCAAAGACGAAGTTTCCTTGAGCAGATAAACCAATCTGTATCTCACAATTGGCTTAGGACTCAATGAAGCCAGAAAACATATCAGTTGACACAGTGCTCAGATATGCAAAAGAAACACATATTCATGTTCCTCACAATCTGAAAAGCAAATATACACATTCAATTTTCAAAGATGAACTTTCCTTGAGGAGGTAGACCAGTCTGTATCTCACAATTGGCAGTAGGTCTCAATGAAGCCAGAAAATGTAACTTTTAACAAAGTGCTCAAATTTTCAAAAGAAACGCATATTCATGTTCTATATAGTCTGAAAAGCACAAAAACACATTCAATTTTCAAATATGAGCTTTCCTTCTGGAAATAGACCAATCTGTATCTCAAAATTGGCAGTAGGACTCAATGAAGCCAGAAAATGTAACTTTTAATACAGTGCTCAGATTTCCAAAAGAAACAAATATTCATGATCATCACAGTCTGAAAATCACAAATACACATTCCATTTTCAAATAGAAATTTTCCTTAGGAGGTAGACCAGTCTGTATCTCACAATTGGCATAAGGACTCAATGAAGCCAGAAAATGTACCATTGGACACCGTGTTCAGATTTGCAAAAGCAACAAATATTCATTTCCCGTACAGTCTGAAAAGCACAAGAACACATTCAATTTTCAAATATGAACTTTCCTTGTGGAGATAGACCAGTCTGTATCTCACAAATGGCAGTAGGACTCAGATAAGACAAAAAACATAACTTTTGACACAGTGCTCAGATTTGGAAATGAAACAGATATTCATGTTCTTCACAGTCTCAAAACCACAAATACACATTCATTTTTCAAAGATGAACTTTCCTTGAGCAGATAGACCAGTCTGTATCTCACAATTGGCAGTAGGACCCAATTAAACCAGAAAATGTAACTTTTGACACCGTGCTCAGAGTTGCAAAAGAAACACATATTCATGTTCCTCATAGTCTGAAAAAAAGAAAAACACATTCAATTTTAAAATACGAAATTTTCTATAGGAGGTAGACCAGTCTCTATCTCACAATTGGCAGTAGGACTCAGATAAGACAAAAAACATAACTTTTGACACAGTGCTGAGATTTGCAAATGAAACAGATATTCATGTTCTTCACAGTCTGAAAAGCAATAATACACATTGAATTTTAAAAGATGAACTTTCCTTGAGCAGATAGACCAGTCTGTATGTCACAATTGGCAGTAGGACTCAATGAAGCCAGAAAATGTAACTTTCGACACAGTGCTCAGATTTGCAAATGAAACACATATTCATGTCCTTCACAGTCTCAAAAGCACAAATACACATTCAATTTTTAAAAGACGAACTTTCCTTGAGCACATAGACCATTCAGTATTTCACAATTGGCAGTAGGACTCAATGAAGCCAGAAAATGTACCGTTTGACACAGTGATCAGATCTGCAAAAGAAACATGTATTCATGTTCCTCACAATCTGAAAAGCACAAATACACATTCAATTTTCAAAGACGAAGTTTCCTTGAGCAGATAGACTAGTCTGTATCTCACAATTGGCAGTAGGAGTCAGATAAGCCAAAACACATAACTTTTGACACAGTGCTCAGATTTCCAAAAGAAACAAATATTCATGTTCCTCTCGATCTGAAAAGCAGAAAAACACATTCCATTTTCAAATATGAACTTTCCCTGATAGATAGACCAGTCTGTATCTCACAATTGGCAGTAGGACTCAATGAAGCCAGAAAATGTAACTTTTGACACAGTGCTCAGATATCCAAAAGAAACAAATATTCATGATCATCACAGTCTGAAAAGCACAAATACACATTCGATTTTTATATATGAATTTTTCCTGAGGAGATAAACCAATCTGTATCTCACAATTGGCAGTAGGACTCAATTAAGCCAGAAAAGATAACTTTTGACACAGTGAAGCAAATATAGTGAAGCACAGTGAAGCACAGTGAAAAGCAAATATACACATTCAATTTTAAAAGCGAAATTTCCTTGAGGAGATAGACCAGTCTGTATGTCACAATTGGCAGTAGGACTCCGATAAGCCAAAAAACATAATTTTTGACACAGTGCTCTGATTTGCAAAAGAACCACATATTCATGTTCCATACGATATAAAAAGCACAAATAGACATCCAATTTTCAAATACGAAATTTTCCTTAGGAGATAGACCAGTCTGTATCTCACAATTGGCATTAGGACTCAATGAAGCCAGAAAATGTACCATTGGACACAGTGCTCAGATTTCCAAAAGAAACAAGTATTCATGATCATCACAGTCTGAAAAGCACAAATACACATTCAATTTTAAAAGATGAACTTTCCTCGAGCAGATAGACCAGTCTGTATTTCACAATTGGCAGTAGGAACCAATTAAACCACAAAATATAACTTTTGATACAGTGATCAGATTTGCAAAAGAAACACATATTCATGTTCCTCACGATCTGAAAAGCACAAAGACACATCCAATCTTAAAATACGAACTTTCCTTGTGGAGATAGACCAGTCTGTATCTCCCAATTGGCAGTAGGACTAAATTAAGTCAGAAAACATAACTTTTGATACAGTGATCAGATTTGCAAAAGAAACACGTATTCATGTTCGTCATGATCTGAAAAGCACAAATACACATCCAATTTTAAAATACGAACTTTCCTTGTGGAGATAGACCAGTCTGTATCTCACAATTGGCAGTAGGACTCAGATGAGCCAAAAAAAAAACTTTTGACACAGTGCTCAGATTTGCAAAAGAAACTGATATTCATGTTCTTCACAGTCTGAAAAGCAAATATACACATTCAATTTTCAAAGATGAACTTTCCTTGAGGAGGTAGACCAGTCTGTATCTCACAATTGGCAGTAGGTCTCAATGAAGCCAGAAAATGTAACTTTTAATACAGTGCTCAGGTTTCCAAAAGAAACAAATATTCATGATCATCACAGTCTGAAAATCACAAATACACATTCCATTTTCAAATAGAAATTTTCCTTAGGAGGTAGACCAGTCTGTATCTCACAATTGGCATTAGGACTCAATGAAGCCAGAAAATGTACCATTGGACACCGTGTTCAGATTTGCAAAAGAAACAAATATTCATTTTCCGCACAGTCTGAAAAGCACAAGAACACATTCAATTTTCAAATATGAACTTTCCTTGTGGAGAAAGACCAGTCTGTATCTCCCAATTGGCAGTAGGACTAAATTAAGTCAGAAAACATAACTTTTGATACAGTGATCAGATTTGCAAAAGAAACACGTATTCATGTTCGTCATGATCTGAAAAGCACAAATACACATCCAATTTTAAAATACGAACTTTCCTTGTGGAGATAGACCAGTCTATATCTCACAATTGGCAGTAGGACTCAGATGAGCCAAAAAAGATAACTTTTGACACAGTGCTCAGATTTGCAAAAGAAACTGATATTCATGTTCTTCACAGTCTGAAAAGCAAATATACACATTCAATTTTAAAATACGAACTTTCCTTGTGGAGATAGACCGGTCTGTATCTCACAATTGCAGTAGGACACAAAGAAGCTAGAGAATATATCTTTTGACACAGAGCTCTAATTTGCAAAAGAGCCACATATTCATGTACCTCATGGTCTGAAAAGCACAAATACACACCCAATTTTCAAAGACGAAGTTTCCTTGAGCAGATAGACCAATCTGTAATTCACAATTGGCAGTAGGACTCAGATAAGCCAGAAAATGTAACTTTTGACACAGTGCTCAGATTTGCCAAAGAAACACATATTCATGTTCTTCACAGTCTAAAAAGCAAAAATAAACATTCAATTTTCAAAGATGAACTTTCCTTGAGCAGATAGACCATTCAGTATTTCACAATTGGCAGTAGGACTCAATGAAGCCAGAAAATGTAACTTTTGACACAGTGCTCTGATTGGCAAAAGAAAAACATATTCATGTACCTCACGGTCTGAAAAGCACAAATACACATTCAATTTTGAAATACGAAATTTTCTATAGGAGGTAGACCAGTCTGTATCTCACCATTGCCAGTAGGACCCAATTAAACCAGAAACTGTAACTTTTGACACAGTGATCGGATTTGCAAAAGGAACACACATCCATGTTCCTCATAGTCTGAAAAAAACAAATACACATTCAATTTTAAAATACGAAATTTTCTATAGGAGGTAGACCAGTCTGTATCTCACCATTGCCAGTAGGACCCAATTAAACCAGAAAATGTAACTTTTGACACAGTGATCAGATTTGCAAAAGAAACACATATCCATGTTCCTCATAGTCTGAAAAAAACAAATACACATTCAATTTTAAAATACGAAGTTTTCTATAGGAGGTAGACCAGTCTGTATCTCACCATTGCCAGTAGGACCCAATTAAACCAGAAAATGTAACTTTTGACACAGTGATCAGATTTGCAAAAGAAACACATATCCATGTTCCTCATAGTCTGAAAAAAACAAATACACATTCAATTTTAAAATACGAAGTTTTCTATAGGAGGTAGACCAGTCTGTATCTCACAATTGGCAGTTGGACTCAATGATGCCAGAAAACATAACTTTTGACACAGTGCTCTGCTTTGCAAAAGAACCACATATTCATGTACCTCACGGTCTGAAAAGCACAAATACACATTCAATTTTGAAATACGAAATTTTCCTTAGGAGGTAGACCAGTCTGTATCTCACCATTGGCAGTAGGACTCAATTAAGTCAGAAAACATAACTTTTGACATAGTGATCAGATTTGCAAAAGAAACAGATATTCATGTTCTTCACAGTCTGAAAAGCAAATATACACATTCAATTTTAAAAGATGAACTTTCCTTGAGCAGATAGACCAGTCTGTTTGTCACAATTGGCAGTAGGACCCAATTAAACCAGAAAATGTAACTTTTGACACAGTGATCGGATTTGCAAAAGAAACACACATCCATGTTCCTCATAGTCTGAAAAAAACAAATACACATTCCAATCTGTAATTCACAATTGGCAGTAGGACTCAGATAAGCCAGAAAACGTAACTTTTGACACAGTGCTCAGATTTGCCAAAGAAACACATATTCATGTTCTTCACAATCTGAAAAGCAAAAATACACATTCAATTTTCAAAGACGAACTTTCCTTGAGCAGATAGACCATTCAGTATTTCACAATTGGCAGTAGGACTCAATTAAGCCAGAAAAGATAACTTTTGACACAGTGCTCAGATTTCCTAAAGAAACACATATTCATGTTCCTTAGTCTGAAAAGCACAAATACACATTCAATTTTCAAAGACGAAGTTTCCTTGAGCAGATAGACCAATCTGTATCTAACAATCGGCTTAGGACTCAATGAAGCCAGAAAACATATCAGTTGACACAGTGCTCAGATCAGCAAAAGAAACACATATTCCTGTAACTCACGGACTGAAAAAAACAAATACACTTTCAATTTTGAAATTCAAAATTTTCATTAGGAGGTAGACCAGTCTCTATCTCACAATTGGCAGTAGGTCTCAATGAAGCCAGAAAAGATAACTTTTGACACAGTGCTCAGATTTCCTAAAGAAACACATATTCATGTTCCTTAGTCTGAAAAGCACAAATACACATTCAATTTTCAAAGACGAAGTTTCCTTGAGCAGATAGACCAATCTGTATCTAACAATCGGCTTAGGACTCAATGAAGCCAGAAAACATATCAGTTGACACAGTGCTCAGATCAGCAAAAGAAACACATATTCCTGTAACTCACGGACTGAAAAAAACAAATACACTTTCAATTTTGAAATTCAAAATTTTCATTAGGAGGTAGACCAGTCTCTATCTCACAATTGGCAGTAGGTCTCAATGAAGCCAGAAAAGATAACTTTTGACACAGTGCTCAGATTTCCTAAAGAAACACATATTCATGTTCCTTAGTCTGAAAAGCACAAATACACATTCAATTTTCAAAGACGAAGTTTCCTTGAGCAGATAGACCAATCTGTATCTAACAATCGGCTTAGGACTCAATGAAGCCAGAAAACATATCAGTTGACACAGTGCTCAGATCAGCAAAAGAAACACATATTCCTGTAACTCACGGACTGAAAAAAACAAATACACTTTCAATTTTGAAATTCAAAATTTTCATTAGGAGGTAGACCAGTCTCTATCTCACAATTGGCAGTAGGTCTCAATGAAGCCAGAAAAGATAACTTTTGACACAGTGCTCAGATTTCCTAAAGAAACACATATTCATGTTCCTCACAGTCTGAAAAGCACAAATACACTTTCAATTTTCAAAGATGAACTTTCCTTGAGCAGATAGACCAGTCTGTATGTCACAATTGGCAGTAGGACCCAATTCAATTCGAAAATATAACTTTTGACACAGTGCTCAGATCAGCAAAAGAAACACATATTCATGTTCCTCATAGTCTGAAAAAAAACCAATACACATTCAATTTTAAAATACAAAATTTTCTATAGGAGGTAGACCAGTCTGTATCTCACAATTGGCAGTAGGACTCAATTAAGCCAGAAAACATAACTTTTGACACAGTGCTCTGCTTTGCAAAAGAATCACATATTCATGTACCTCATGGTCTGAAAAGCACAAATACACATCCAATTTTCAAAGACGAAGTTTCCTTGAGCAGATAGACCAATCTGTAATTCACAATTGGCAGTAGGACTCAGATAAGCCAGAAAATGTAACTTTTGACACAGTGCTCAGATTTGCAAAAGAAACAGATATTCATGTTCTTCACAGTCTGAAAAGCAAATATACACATTCAATTTTAAAAGATGAACTTTCCTTGAGCAGATAGACCAGTCTGAATGTCACAATTGGCAGTAGGACCCAATTAAAGCAGAAAATGTAACTTTTGACACAGTGATCAGATTTGCAAAAGAAACACATATTCATGTTCCTCATAGTCTGAAAAAAACAAATACACATTCAATTTTAAAATACGAAATTTTCTATAGGAGGTAGACCAGTCTGTATCTCACAATTGGCAGTAGGACTCAATGATGCCAGAAAACATAACTTTTGACACAGTGCTCTGCTTTGCAAAAGAACCACATATTCATGTACCTCACGGTCTGAAAAGCACAAATACACATTCAATTTTGAAATATGAAATTTTCCTTAGGAGGTAGACCAGTCTGTATCTCACAATTGGCAGTAGGACTCAATTAAGTCAGAAAACATAACTTTTGACACAGTGATCAGATTTGCAAAAGAAACACGTATTCATGTTCCTCACAGTCTGAAAAGCACAAATACACATCCAATCTTAAAATACGAACTTTCCTTGTGGAGATAGACCGGTCTGTATCTCACAATTGCAGTAGCACACAAAGAAGCTAGAGAATATATCTTTTGACACAGAGCTCTAATTTGCAAAAGAACCACATATTCATGTACCTCATGGTCTGAAAAGCACAAATACACACCCAATTTTCAAAGACGAAGTTTCCTTCAGCAGATAGACCAATCTGTAATTCACAATTGGCAGTAGGACTCAGATAAGCCAGAAAATGTAACTTTTGACACAGTGCTCAGATTTGCCAAAGAAACACATATTCATGTTCTTCACAGTCTAAAAAGCAAAAATAAACATTCAATTTTCAAAGACGAACTTTCCTTGAGCAGATAGACCATTCAGTATTTCACAATTGGCAGTAGGACTCAATGAAGCCAGAAAATGTAACTTTTGACACAGTGCTCTGATTGGCAAAAGAAAAACATATTCATGTACCTCACGTTCTGAAAAGCACAAATACACATTCAATTTTGAAATACGAAATTTTCTATAGGAGGTAGACCAGTCTGTATCTCACCATTGCCAGTAGGACCCAATTAAACCAGAAAATGTAACTTTTGACACAGTGATCGGATTTGCAAAAGAAACACACATCCATGTTCCTCATAGTCTGAAAAAAACAAATACACATTCAATTTTAAAATACGAAATTTTCTATAGGAGGTAGACCAGTCTGTATCTCACAATTGGCAGTAGGACTCAATGATGCCAGAAAACATAACTTTTGACACAGTGCTCTGCTTTGCAAAAGAACCACATATTCATGTACCTCACGGTCTGAAAAGCACAAATACACATTCAATTTTGAAATACGAAATTTTCCTTAGGAGGTAGACCAGTCTGTATCTCACCATTGGCAGTAGGACTCAATTAAGTCAGAAAACATAACTTTTGACACAGTGATCAGATTTGCAAAAGAAACACGTATTCATGTTCCTCACAGTCTGAAAAGCACAAATACACATCCAATCTTAAAATACGAACTTTCCTTGTGGAGATAGACCGGTCTGTATCTCACAATTGCAGTAGGACACAAAGAAGCTAGAGAATATATCTTTTGACACAGAGCTCTAATTTGCAAAAGAACCACATATTCATGTACCTCATGGTCTGAAAAGCACAAATACACACCCAATTTTCAAAGACGAAGTTTCCTTGAGCAGATAGACCAATCTGTAATTCACAATTGGCAGTAGGACTCAGATAAGCCAGAAAATGTAACTTTTGACACAGTGCTCAGATTTGCCAAAGAAACACATATTCATGTTCTTCACAGTCTAAAAAGCAAAAATAAACATTCAATTTTCAAAGATGAACTTTCCTTGAGCAGATAGACCATTCAGTATTTCACAATTGGCAGTAGGACTCAATGAAGCCAGAAAATGTAACTTTTGACACAGTGCTCTGATTGGCAAAAGAAAAACATATTCATGTACCTCACGGTCTGAAAAGCACAAATACACATTCAATTTTGAAATACGAAATTTTCTATAGGAGGTAGACCAGTCTGTATCTCACCATTGCCAGTAGGACCCAATTAAACCAGAAACTGTAACTTTTGACACAGTGATCAGATTTGCAAAAGAAACACATATCCATGTTCCTCATAGTCTGAAAAAAACAAATACACATTCAATTTTAAAATACGAAATTTTCTATAGGAGGTAGACCAGTCTGTATCTCACAATTGGCAGTAGGACTCAATGATGCCAGAAAACATAACTTTTGACACAGTGCTCTGCTTTGCAAAAGAACCACATATTCATGTACCTCACGGTCTGAAAAGCACAAATACACATTCAATTTTGAAATACGAAATTTTCCTTAGGAGGTAGACCAGTCTGTATCTCACCATTGGCAGTAGGACTCAATTAAGTCAGAAAACATAACTTTTGACATAGTGATCAGATTTGCAAAAGAAACAGATATTCATGTTCTTCACAGTCTGAAAAGCAAATATACACATTCAATTTTAAAAGATGAACTTTCCTTGAGCAGATAGACCAGTCTGTTTGTCACAATTGCAGTAGGACCCAATTAAACCAGAAAATGTAACTTTTGACACAGTGATCGGATTTGCAAAAGGAACACACATCCATGTTCCTCATAGTCTGAAAAAAACAAATACACATTCAATTTTAAAATACGAAATTTTCTATAGGAGGTAGACCAGTCTGTACCTCACAATTGGCAGTAGGACTCAATGATGCCAGAAAACATAACTTTTGACACAGTGCTCTGCTTTGCAAAAGAACCACATATTCATGTACCTCACGGTCTGAAAAGCACAAATACACATTCAATTTGGAAATACGAAATTTTCCTTAGGAGGTAGACCAGTCTGTATCTCACCATGGGCAGTAGGACTCAATTAAGTCAGAAAACATAACTTTTGACACAGTGATCAGATTTGCAAAAGAAACACGTATTCATGTTCCTCACAGTCTGAAAAGCACAAATACACATCCAATCTTAAAATATGAACTTTCCTTGTGGAGATAGACCGGTCTGTATCTCACAATTGGCAGTAGGACTCAGATAAGCCAGAAAATGTAACTTTTGACACAGTGCTCAGATTTGCCAAAGAAACACATATTCATGTTCTTCACAGTCTAAAAAGCAAAAATAAACATTCAATTTTCAAAGACGAACTTTCCTTGAGCAGATAGACCATTCAGTATTTCACAATTGGCAGTAGGACTCAATGAAGCCAGAAAATGTAACTTTTGACACAGTGCTCTGATTGGCAAAAGAAAAACATATTCATGTACCTCACGGTCTGAAAAGCACAAACACACATTCAATTTTGAAATACGAAATTTTCTATAGGAGGTAGACCAGTCTGTATCTCACCATTGGCAGTAGGACTCAATTAAGTCAGAAAACATAACTTTTGACACAGTGATCAGATTTGCAAAAGAAACAGATATTCATGTTCTTCACAGTCTGAAAAGCAAATATACACATTCAATTTTAAAAGATGAACTTTCCTTGAGCAGATAGACCAGTCTGTATCTCACAATTGGCAGTAGGACTCAATTAAGCCAGAAAACATAACTTTTGACACAGTGCTCTGCTTTGCAAAAGAACCACATATTCATGTACCTCATGGTCTGAAAAGCACAAATACACATCCAATTTTCAAAGACGAAGTTTCCTTGAGCAGATAGACCAGTCTGAATGTCACAATTGGCAGTAGGACCCAATTAAAGCAGAAAATGTAACTTTTGACACAGTGATCAGATTTGCAAAAGAAACATATATTCATGTTCCTCATAGTCTGAAAAAAACAAATACACATTCAATTTTGAAATACGAAATTTTCCTTAGGAGGTAGACCAGTCTGTATCTCACCATTGGCAGTAGGACTCAATTAAGTCAGAAAACATAACTTTTGACACAGTGATCAGATTTGCAAAAGAAACACGTATTCATGTTCCTCACAGTCTGAAAAGCACAAATACACATCCAATCTTAAAATACGAACTTTCCTTGTGGAGATAGACCGGTCTGTATCTCACAATTGCAGTAGGACACAAAGAAGCTAGAGAATATATCTTTTGACACAGAGCTCTAATTTGCAAAAGAACCACATATTCATGTACCTCATGGTCTGAAAAGCACAAATACACACCCAATTTTCAAAGACGAAGTTTCCTTGAGCAGATAGACCAATCTGTAATTCACAATTGGCAGTAGGACTCAGATAAGCCAGAAAATGTAACTTTTGACACAGTGCTCAGATTTGCCAAAGAAACACATATTCATGTTCTTCACAGTCTAAAAAGCAAAAATAAACATTCAATTTTCAAAGACGAACTTTCCTTGAGCAGATAGACCATTCAGTATTTCACAATTGGCAGTAGGACTCAATGAAGCCAGAAAATGTAACTTTTGACACAGTGCTCTGATTGGCAAAAGAAAAACATATTCATGTACCTCACGGTCTGAAAAGCACAAACACACATTCAATTTTGAAATACGAAATTTTCTATAGGAGGTAGACCAGTCTGTATCTCACCATTGGCAGTAGGACTCAATTAAGTCAGAAAACATAACTTTTGACACAGTGATCAGATTTGCAAAAGAAACAGATATTCATGTTCTTCACAGTCTGAAAAGCAAATATACACATTCAATTTTAAAAGATGAACTTTCCTTGAGCAGATAGACCAGTCTGTATCTCACAATTGGCAGTAGGACTCAATTAAGCCAGAAAACATAACTTTTGACACAGTGCTCTGCTTTGCAAAAGAACCACATATTCATGTACCTCATGGTCTGAAAAGCACAAATACACATCCAATTTTCAAAGACGAAGTTTCCTTGAGCAGATAGACCAGTCTGAATGTCACAATTGGCAGTAGGACCCAATTAAAGCAGAAAATGTAACTTTTGACACAGTGATCAGATTTGCAAAAGAAACACATATTCATGTTCCTCATAGTCTGAAAAAAACAAATACACATTCAATTTTGAAATACGAAATTTTCCTTAGGAGGTAGACCAGTCTGTATCTCACCATTGGCAGTAGGACTCAATTAAGTCAGAAAACATAACTTTTGACACAGTGATCAGATTTGCAAAAGAAACACGTATTCATGTTCCTCACAGTCTGAAAAGCACAAATACACATCCAATCTTAAAATACGAACTTTCCTTGTGGAGATAGACCGGTCTGTATCTCACAATTGCAGTAGGACACAAAGAAGCTAGAGAATATATCTTTTGACACAGAGCTCTAATTTGCAAAAGAACCACATATTCATGTACCTCATGGTCTGAAAAGCACAAATACACACCCAATTTTCAAAGACGAAGTTTCCTTGAGCAGATAGACCAATCTGTAATTCACAATTGGCAGTAGGACTCAGATAAGCCAGAAAATGTAACTTTTGACACAGTGCTCAGATTTGCCAAAGAAACACATATTCATGTTCTTCACAGTCTAAAAAGCAAAAATAAACATTCAATTTTCAAAGACGAACTTTCCTTGAGCAGATAGACCATTCAGTATTTCACAATTGGCAGTAGGACTCAATGAAGCCAGAAAATGTAACTTTTGACACAGTGCTCTGATTGGCAAAAGAAAAACATATTCATGTACCTCACGGTCTGAAAAGCACAAACACACATTCAATTTTGAAATACGAAATTTTCTATAGGAGGTAGACCAGTCTGTATCTCACCATTGGCAGTAGGACTCAATTAAGTCAGAAAACATAACTTTTGACACAGTGATCAGATTTGCAAAAGAAACAGATATTCATGTTCTTCACAGTCTGAAAAGCAAATATACACATTCAATTTTAAAAGATGAACTTTCCTTGAGCAGATAGACCAGTCTGTATCTCACAATTGGCAGTAGGACTCAATTAAGCCAGAAAACATAACTTTTGACACAGTGCTCTGCTTTGCAAAAGAACCACATATTCATGTACCTCATGGTCTGAAAAGCACAAATACACATCCAATTTTCAAAGACGAAGTTTCCTTGAGCAGATAGACCAGTCTGAATGTCACAATTGGCAGTAGGACCCAATTAAAGCAGAAAATGTAACTTTTGACACAGTGATCAGATTTGCAAAAGAAACACATATTCATGTTCCTCATAGTCTGAAAAAAACAAATACACATTCAATTTTGAAATACGAAATTTTCCTTAGGAGGTAGACCAGTCTGTATCTCACCATTGGCAGTAGGACTCAATTAAGTCAGAAAACATAACTTTTGACACAGTGATCAGATTTGCAAAAGAAACACGTATTCATGTTCCTCACAGTCTGAAAAGCACAAATACACATCCAATCTTAAAATACGAACTTTCCTTGTGGAGATAGACCGGTCTGTATCTCACAATTGCAGTAGGACACAAAGAAGCTAGAGAATATATCTTTTGACACAGAGCTCTAATTTGCAAAAGAACCACATATTCATGTACCTCATGGTCTGAAAAGCACAAATACACACCCAATTTTCAAAGACGAAGTTTCCTTGAGCAGATAGACCAATCTGTAATTCACAATTGGCAGTAGGACTCAGATAAGCCAGAAAATGTAACTTTTGACACAGTGCTCAGATTTGCCAAAGAAACACATATTCATGTTCTTCACAGTCTAAAAAGGAAAAATTAACATTCAATTTTCAAAGACGAACTTTCCTTGAGCAGATAGACCATTCAGTATTTCACAATTGGCAGTAGGACTCAATGAAGCCAGAAAATGTAACTTTTGACACAGTGCTCTGATTGGCAAAAGAAAAACATATTCATGTACCTCACGGTCTGAAAAGCACAAATACACATTCAATTTTGAAATACGAAATTTTCTATAGGAGGTAGACCAGTCTGTATCTCACCATTGCCAGTAGGACCCAATTAAACCAGAAAATGTAACTTTTGACACAGTGATCAGATTTGCAAAAGAAACACATATCCATGTTCCTCATAGTCTGAAAAAAACAAATACACATTCAATTTTAAAATACGAAGTTTTCTATAGGAGGTAGACCAGTCTGTATCTCACAATTGGCAGTTGGACTCAATGATGCCAGAAAACATAACTTTTGACATAGTGATCAGATTTGCAAAAGAAACAGATATTCATGTTCTTCACAGTCTGAAAAGCAAATATACACATTCAATTTTAAAAGATGAACTTTCCTTGAGCAGATAGACCAGTCTGTTTGTCACAATTGGCAGTAGGACCCAATTAAACCAGAAAATGTAACTTTTGACACAGTGATCGGATTTGCAAAAGAAACACACATCCATGTTCCTCATAGTCTGAAAAAAACAAATACACATTCCAATCTGTAATTCACAATTGGCAGTAGGACTCAGATAAGCCAGAAAACGTAACTTTTGACACAGTGCTCAGATTTGCCAAAGAAACACATATTCATGTTCTTCACAATCTGAAAAGCAAAAATACACATTCAATTTTCAAAGACGAACTTTCCTTGAGCAGATAGACCATTCAGTATTTCACAATTGGCAGTAGGACTCAATTAAGCCAGAAAAGATAACTTTTGACACAGTGCTCAGATTTCCTAAAGAAACACATATTCATGTTCCTTAGTCTGAAAAGCACAAATACACATTCAATTTTCAAAGACGAAGTTTCCTTGAGCAGATAGACCAATCTGTATCTAACAATCGGCTTAGGACTCAATGAAGCCAGAAAACATATCAGTTGACACAGTGCTCAGATCAGCAAAAGAAACACATATTCCTGTAACTCACGGACTGAAAAAAACAAATACACTTTCAATTTTGAAATTCAAAATTTTCATTAGGAGGTAGACCAGTCTCTATCTCACAATTGGCAGTAGGTCTCAATGAAGCCAGAAAAGATAACTTTTGACACAGTGCTCAGATTTCCTAAAGAAACACATATTCATGTTCCTTAGTCTGAAAAGCACAAATACACATTCAATTTTCAAAGACGAAGTTTCCTTGAGCAGATAGACCAATCTGTATCTAACAATCGGCTTAGGACTCAATGAAGCCAGAAAACATATCAGTTGACACAGTGCTCAGATCAGCAAAAGAAACACATATTCCTGTAACTCACGGACTGAAAAAAACAAATACACTTTCAATTTTGAAATTCAAAATTTTCATTAGGAGGTAGACCAGTCTCTATCTCACAATTGGCAGTAGGTCTCAATGAAGCCAGAAAAGATAACTTTTGACACAGTGCTCAGATTTCCTAAAGAAACACATATTCATGTTCCTTAGTCTGAAAAGCACAAATACACATTCAATTTTCAAAGACGAAGTTTCCTTGAGCAGATAGACCAATCTGTATCTAACAATCGGCTTAGGACTCAATGAAGCCAGAAAACATATCAGTTGACACAGTGCTCAGATCAGCAAAAGAAACACATATTCCTGTAACTCACGGACTGAAAAAAACAAATACACTTTCAATTTTGAAATTCAAAATTTTCATTAGGAGGTAGACCAGTCTCTATCTCACAATTGGCAGTAGGTCTCAATGAAGCCAGAAAAGATAACTTTTGACACAGTGCTCAGATTTCCTAAAGAAACACATATCCATGTTCCTCACAGTCTGAAAAGCACAAATACACTTTCAATTTTCAAAGATGAACTTTCCTTGAGCAGATAGACCAGTCTGTATGTCACAATTGGCAGTAGGACCCAATTCAATTCGAAAATATAACTTTTGACACAGTGCTCAGATCAGCAAAAGAAACACATATTCATGTTCCTCATAGTCTGAAAAAAAACCAATACACATTCAATTTTAAAATACGAAATTTTCTATAGGAGGTAGACCAGTCTGTATCTCACAATTGGCAGTAGGACTCAATTAAGCCAGAAAACATAACTTTTGACACAGTGCTCTGCTTTGCAAAAGAACCACATATTCATGTACCTCATGGTCTGAAAAGCACAAATACACATCCAATTTTCAAAGACGAAGTTTCCTTGAGCAGATAGACCAATCTGTAATTCACAATTGGCAGTAGGACTCAGATAAGCCAGAAAATGTAACTTTTGACACAGTGCTCAGATTTGCAAAAGAAACAGATATTCATGTTCTTCACAGTCTGAAAAGCAAATATACACATTCAATTTTAAAAGATGAACTTTCCTTGAGCAGATAGACCAGTCTGAATGTCACAATTGGCAGTAGGACCCAATTAAAGCAGAAAATGTAACTTTTGACACAGTGATCAGATTTGCAAAAGAAACACATATTCATGTTCCTCATAGTCTGAAAAAAACAAATACACATTCAATTTTAAAATACGAAATTTTCTATAGGAGGTAGACCAGTCTGTATCTCACAATTGGCAGTAGGACTCAATGATGCCAGAAAACATAACTTTTGACACAGTGCTCTGCTTTGCAAAAGAACCACATATTCATGTACCTCACGGTCTGAAAAGCACAAATACACATTCAATTTTGAAATACGAAATTTTCCTTAGGAGGTAGACCAGTCTGTATCTCACCATTGGCAGTAGGACTCAATTAAGTCAGAAAACATAACTTTTGACACAGTGATCAGATTTGCAAAAGAAACACGTATTCATGTTCCTCACAGTCTGAAAAGCACAAATACACATCCAATCTTAAAATACGAACTTTCCTTGTGGAGATAGACCGGTCTGTATCTCACAATTGCAGTAGCACACAAAGAAGCTAGAGAATATATCTTTTGACACAGAGCTCTAATTTGCAAAAGAACCACATATTCATGTACCTCATGGTCTGAAAAGCACAAATACACACCCAATTTTCAAAGACGAAGTTTCCTTGAGCAGATAGACCAATCTGTAATTCACAATTGGCAGTAGGACTCAGATAAGCCAGAAAATGTAACTTTTGACACAGTGCTCAGATTTGCCAAAGAAACACATATTCATGTTCTTCACAGTCTAAAAAGCAAAAATAAACATTCAATTTTCAAAGACGAACTTTCCTTGAGCAGATAGACCATTCAGTATTTCACAATTGGCAGTAGGACTCAATGAAGCCAGAAAACATAACTTTTGACACAGTGCTCTGATTGGCAAAAGAAAAACATATTCATGTACCTCACGGTCTGAAAAGCACAAATACACATTCAATTTTGAAATACGAAATTTTCTATAGGAGGTAGACCAGTCTGTATCTCACCATTGCCAGTAGGACCCAATTAAACCAGAAAATGTAACTTTTGACACAGTGATCAGATTTGCAAAAGAAACACATATCCATGTTCCTCATAGTCTGAAAAAAACAAATACACATTCAATTTTAAAATACGAAGTTTTCTATAGGAGGTAGACCAGTCTGTATCTCACAATTGGCAGTAGGACTCAATGATGCCAGAAAACATAACTTTTGACACAGTGATCAGATTTGCAAAAGAACCACATATTCATGTACCTCACGGTCTGAAAAGCACAAATACACATTCAATTTTGAAATACGAAATTTTCCTTAGGAGGTAGACCAGTCTGTATCTCACCATTGGCAGTAGGACTCAATTAAGTCAGAAAACATAACTTTTGACATAGTGATCAGATTTGCAAAAGAAACAGATATTCATGTTCTTCACAGTCTGAAAAGCAAATATACACACCCAATTTTCAAAGACGAAGTTTCCTTGAGCAGATAGACCAATCTGTAATTCACAATTGGCAGTAGGACTCAGATAAGCCAGAAAATGTAACTTTTGACACAGTGCTCAGATTTGCCAAAGAAACACATATTCATGTTCTTCACAGTCTAAAAAGCAAAAATAAACATTCAATTTTCAAAGACGAACTTTCCTTGAGCAGATAGACCATTCAGTATTTCACAATTGGCAGTAGGACTCAATGAAGCCAGAAAACATAACTTTTGACACAGTGCTCTGATTGGCAAAAGAAAAACATATTCATGTACCTCACGGTCTGAAAAGCACAAATACACATTCAATTTTGAAATACGAAATTTTCTATAGGAGGTAGACCAGTCTGTATCTCACCATTGCCAGTAGGACCCAATTAAACCAGAAAATGTAACTTTTGACACAGTGATCAGATTTGCAAAAGAAACACATATCCATGTTCCTCATAGTCTGAAAAAAACAAATACACATTCAATTTTAAAATACGAAGTTTTCTATAGGAGGTAGACCAGTCTGTATCTCACAATTGGCAGTAGGACTCAATGATGCCAGAAAACATAACTTTTGACACAGTGCTCTGCTTTGCAAAAGAACCACATATTCACGTACCTCACGGTCTGAAAAGCACAAATACACATTCAATTTTGAAATACGAAATTTTCCTTAGGAGGTAGACCAGTCTGTATCTCAGCATTGGCAGTAGGACTCAATTAAGTCAGAAAACATAACTTTTGACACAGTGATCAGATTTGCAAAAGAAACACGTATTCATGTTCCTCACAGTCTGAAAAGCACAAATACACATCCAATCTTAAAATACGAACTTTCCTTGTGGAGATAGACCGGTCTGTATCTCACAATTGCAGTAGCACACAAAGAAGCTAGAGAATATATCTTTTGACACAGAGCTCTAATTTGCAAAAGAACCACATATTCATGTACCTCATGGTCTGAAAAGCACAAATACACACCCAATTTTCAAAGACGAAGTTTCCTTGAGCAGATAGACCAATCTGTAATTCACAATTGGCAGTAGGACTCAGATAAGCCAGAAAATGTAACTTTTGACACAGTGCTCAGATTTGCCAAAGAAACACATATTCATGTTCTTCACAGTCTAAAAAGCAAAAATAAACATTCAATTTTCAAAGACGAACTTTCCTTGAGCAGATAGACCATTCAGTATTTCACAATTGGCAGTAGGACTCAATGAAGCCAGAAAACATAACTTTTGACACAGTGCTCTGATTGGCAAAAGAAAAACATATTCATGTACCTCACGGTCTGAAAAGCACAAATACACATTCAATTTTGAAATACGAAATTTTCTATAGGAGGTAGACCAGTCTGTATCTCACCATTGCCAGTAGGACCCAATTAAACCAGAAAATGTAACTTTTGACACAGTGATCAGATTTGCAAAAGAAACACATATCCATGTTCCTCATAGTCTGAAAAAAACAAATACACATTCAATTTTAAAATACGAAGTTTTCTATAGGAGGTAGACCAGTCTGTATCTCACAATTGGCAGTAGGACTCAATGATGCCAGAAAACATAACTTTTGACACAGTGATCAGATTTGCAAAAGAACCACATATTCATGTACCTCACGGTCTGAAAAGCACAAATACACATTCAATTTTGAAATACGAAATTTTCCTTAGGAGGTAGACCAGTCTGTATCTCACCATTGGCAGTAGGACTCAATTAAGTCAGAAAACATAACTTTTGACATAGTGATCAGATTTGCAAAAGAAACAGATATTCATGTTCTTCACAGTCTGAAAAGCAAATATACACACCCAATTTTCAAAGACGAAGTTTCCTTGAGCAGATAGACCAATCTGTAATTCACAATTGGCAGTAGGACTCAGATAAGCCAGAAAATGTAACTTTTGACACAGTGCTCAGATTTGCCAAAGAAACACATATTCATGTTCTTCACAGTCTAAAAAGCAAAAATAAACATTCAATTTTCAAAGACGAACTTTCCTTGAGCAGATAGACCATTCAGTATTTCACAATTGGCAGTAGGACTCAATGAAGCCAGAAAACATAACTTTTGACACAGTGCTCTGATTGGCAAAAGAAAAACATATTCATGTACCTCACGGTCTGAAAAGCACAAATACACATTCAATTTTGAAATACGAAATTTTCTATAGGAGGTAGACCAGTCTGTATCTCACCATTGCCAGTAGGACCCAATTAAACCAGAAAATGTAACTTTTGACACAGTGATCAGATTTGCAAAAGAAACACATATCCATGTTCCTCATAGTCTGAAAAAAACAAATACACATTCAATTTTAAAATACGAAGTTTTCTATAGGAGGTAGACCAGTCTGTATCTCACAATTGGCAGTAGGACTCAATGATGCCAGAAAACATAACTTTTGACACAGTGCTCTGCTTTGCAAAAGAACCACATATTCATGTACCTCACGGTCTGAAAAGCACAAATACACATTCAATTTTGAAATACGAAATTTTCCTTAGGAGGTAGACCAGTCTGTATCTCAGCATTGGCAGTAGGACTCAATTAAGTCAGAAAACATAACTTTTGACACAGTGATCAGATTTGCAAAAGAAACACGTATTCATGTTCCTCACAGTCTGAAAAGCACAAATACACATCCAATCTTAAAATACGAACTTTCCTTGTGGAGATAGACCGGTCTGTATCTCACAATTGCAGTAGCACACAAAGAAGCTAGAGAATATATCTTTTGACACAGAGCTCTAATTTGCAAAAGAACCACATATTCATGTACCTCATGGTCTGAAAAGCACAAATACACACCCAATTTTCAAAGACGAAGTTTCCTTGAGCAGATAGACCAATCTGTAATTCACAATTGGCAGTAGGACTCAGATAAGCCAGAAAATGTAACTTTTGACACAGTGCTCAGATTTGCCAAAGAAACACATATTCATGTTCTTCACAGTCTAAAAAGCAAAAATAAACATTCAATTTTCAAAGACGAACTTTCCTTGAGCAGATAGACCATTCAGTATTTCACAATTGGCAGTAGGACTCAATGAAGCCAGAAAACATAACTTTTGACACAGTGCTCTGATTGGCAAAAGAAAAACATATTCATGTACCTCACGGTCTGAAAAGCACAAATACACATTCAATTTTGAAATACGAAATTTTCTATAGGAGGTAGACCAGTCTGTATCTCACCATTGCCAGTAGGACCCAATTAAACCAGAAAATGTAACTTTTGACACAGTGATCAGATTTGCAAAAGAAACACATATCCATGTTCCTCATAGTCTGAAAAAAACAAATACACATTCAATTTTAAAATACGAAGTTTTCTATAGGAGGTAGACCAGTCTGTATCTCACAATTGGCAGTAGGACTCAATGATGCCAGAAAACATAACTTTTGACACAGTGCTCTGCTTTGCAAAAGAACCACATATTCATGTACCTCACGGTCTGAAAAGCACAAATACACATTCAATTTTGAAATACGAAATTTTCCTTAGGAGGTAGACCAGTCTGTATCTCACCATTGGCAGTAGGACTCAATTAAGTCAGAAAACATAACTTTTGACATAGTGATCAGATTTGCAAAAGAAACAGATATTCATGTTCTTCACAGTCTGAAAAGCAAATATACACACCCAATTTTCAAAGACGAAGTTTCCTTGAGCAGATAGACCAATCTGTAATTCACAATTGGCAGTAGGACTCAGATAAGCCAGAAAATGTAACTTTTGACACAGTGCTCAGATTTGCCAAAGAAACACATATTCATGTTCTTCACAGTCTAAAAAGCAAAAATAAACATTCAATTTTCAAAGACGAACTTTCCTTGAGCAGATAGACCATTCAGTATTTCACAATTGGCAGTAGGACTCAATGAAGCCAGAAAACATAACTTTTGACACAGTGCTCTGATTGGCAAAAGAAAAACATATTCATGTACCTCACGGTCTGAAAAGCACAAATACACATTCAATTTTGAAATACGAAATTTTCTATAGGAGGTAGACCAGTCTGTATCTCACCATTGCCAGTAGGACCCAATTAAACCAGAAAATGTAACTTTTGACACAGTGATCAGATTTGCAAAAGAAACACATATCCATGTTCCTCATAGTCTGAAAAAAACAAATACACATTCAATTTTAAAATACGAAGTTTTCTATAGGAGGTAGACCAGTCTGTATCTCACAATTGGCAGTAGGACTCAATGATGCCAGAAAACATAACTTTTGACACAGTGCTCTGCTTTGCAAAAGAACCACATATTCATGTACCTCACGGTCTGAAAAGCACAAATACACATTCAATTTTGAAATACGAAATTTTCCTTAGGAGGTAGACCAGTCTGTATCTCACCATTGGCAGTAGGACTCAATTAAGTCAGAAAACATAACTTTTGACATAGTGATCAGATTTGCAAAAGAAACAGATATTCATGTTCTTCACAGTCTGAAAAGCAAATATACACATTCAATTTTAAAAGATGAACTTTCCTTGAGCAGATAGACCAGTCTGTTTGTCACAATTGGCAGTAGGACCCAATTAAACCAGAAAATGTAACTTTTGACACAGTGATTGGATTTGCAAAAGAAACACACATCCATGTTCCTCATAGTCTGAAAAAAACAAATACACATTCAATTTTAAAATACGAAATTTTCTATAGGAGGTAGACCAGTCTGTATCTCACAATTGGCAGTAGGACTCAATGATGCCAGAAAACATAACTTTTGACACAGTGCTCTGCTTTGCAAAAGAAACACATATTCATGTTCTTCACAGTCTGAAAAGCACAAATACACATTCAATTTTCAAAGACGAAGTTTCCTTGAGCAGATAGACCAATCTGTATCTCACAATTGGCTTAGGACTCAATGGAGCCAGAAAACATATCAGTTGACACAGTGCTCAGATCTGCAAAAGAAACACATATTCATGTAACTCACGGACTGAAAAAAACAAATACACTTTCAATTTTCAAATTCAAAATTTTCATTAGGAGGTAGACCAGTCTCTATCGCACAATTGGCAGTTGGTCTCAATGAAGCCAGAAAAGATAACTTTTGACACAGTGCTCAGATTTCCTAAAGAAACACATATTCATGTTCCTCACAGTCTGAAAAGCACAAAGACACATTCAATTTTCAAAGATGAACTTTCCTTGAGCAGGTAGACCAGTCTGTATCTCACAATTGGCAGTAGGACTCAATGATGCCAGAAAACATAACTTTTGACACAGTGCTCTGCTTTGCAAAAGAAACACATATTCATGTTCTTCACAGTCTGAAAAGCAAATATACACATTCAATTTTAAAAGATGAACTTTCCTTGAGCAGATAGACCAGTCTGTTTGTCACAATTGGCAGTAGGACCCAAGTAAACCAGAAAATGTAACTTTTGACACAGTGATCGGATTTGCAAAAGAAACACGTATTCATGTTCGTCATGATCTGAAAAGAACAAATACACATCCAATTTTAAAATACGAACTTTCCTTGTGGAGATAGACCAGTCTGTATCTCACAATTGGCAGTAGGACTCAGATGAGCCAAAAAAAAAATAACTTTTGACACAGTGCTCAGATTTGCAAAAGAAACTGATATTCATGTTCTTCACAGTCTGAAAAGCAAATATACACATCCAATTTTCAAAGACGAAGTTTCCTTGAGTGAATAGACCAGTCTGTATGTCACAATTGGCAGTAGGTCTCAATGAAGCCAGAAAATGTAACTTTTAACACAGTGCTCAAATTTTCAAAAGAAACGCATATTCATGTTCTATATAGTCTGAAAAGCACAAAAACACATTCAATTTTTAAAATATGAGCTTTCCTTCTGGAGATAGACCAATCTGTATCTCAAAATTGGCAGTAGGACTCAATGATGCCAGAAAACATAACTTTTGACACAGTGCTCTGCTTTGCAAAAGAACCACATATTCATGTACCTCACGGTCTGAAAAGCACAAATACACATTCAATTTTGAAATACGAAATTTTCCTTAGGAGGTAGACCAGTCTGTATCTCACCATTGGCAGTAGGACTCAATTAAGTCAGAAAACATAACTTTTGACACAGTGATCAGATTTGCAAAAGAAACACGTATTCATGTTCCTCACAGTCTGAAAAGCACAAATACACATCCAATCTTAAAATACGAACTTTCCTTGTGGAGATAGACCGGTCTGTATCTCACAATTGCAGTAGCACACAAAGAAGCTAGAGAATATATCTTTTGACACAGAGCTCTAATTTGCAAAAGAACCACATATTCATGTACCTCATGGTCTGAAAAGCACAAATACACACCCAATTTTCAAAGACGAAGTTTCCTTGAGCAGATAGACCAATCTGTAATTCACAATTGGCAGTAGGACTCAGATAAGCCAGAAAATGTAACTTTTGACACAGTGCTCAGATTTGCCAAAGAAACACATATTCATGTTCTTCACAGTCTAAAAAGCAAAAATAAACATTCAATTTTCAAAGACGAACTTTCCTTGAGCAGATAGACCATTCAGTATTTCACAATTGGCAGTAGGACTCAATGAAGCCAGAAAACATAACTTTTGACACAGTGCTCTGATTGGCAAAAGAAAAACATATTCATGTACCTCACGGTCTGAAAAGCACAAATACACATTCAATTTTGAAATACGAAATTTTCTATAGGAGGTAGACCAGTCTGTATCTCACCATTGCCAGTAGGACCCAATTAAACCAGAAAATGTAACTTTTGACACAGTGATCAGATTTGCAAAAGAAACACATATCCATGTTCCTCATAGTCTGAAAAAAACAAATACACATTCAATTTTAAAATACGAAGTTTTCTATAGGAGGTAGACCAGTCTGTATCTCACAATTGGCAGTAGGACTCAATGATGCCAGAAAACATAACTTTTGACACAGTGCTCTGCTTTGCAAAAGAACCACATATTCATGTACCTCACGGTCTGAAAAGCACAAATACACATTCAATTTTGAAATACGAAATTTTCCTTAGGAGGTAGACCAGTCTGTATCTCACCATTGGCAGTAGGACTCAATTAAGTCAGAAAACATAACTTTTGACATAGTGATCAGATTTGCAAAAGAAACAGATATTCATGTTCTTCACAGTCTGAAAAGCAAATATACACATTCAATTTTAAAAGATGAACTTTCCTTGAGCAGATAGACCAGTCTGTTTGTCACAATTGGCAGTAGGACCCAATTAAACCAGAAAATGTAACTTTTGACACAGTGATTGGATTTGCAAAAGAAACACACATCCATGTTCCTCATAGTCTGAAAAAAACAAATACATATTCAATTTTAAAATACGGAATTTTCTATAGGAGGTAGACCAGTCTGTATCTCACAATTGGCAGTAGGACTCAATTAAGCCAGAAAAGATAACTTTTGACACAGTGCTCAGATTTCCTAAAGAAACACATATTCATGTTCCTCTGTCTGAAAAGCACAAATACACATTCAATTTTCAAAGACGAAGTTTCCTTGAGCAGATAGACCAATCTGTATCTCACAATTGGCTTAGGACTCAATGGAGCCAGAAAACATATCAGTTGACACAGTGCTCAGATCTGCAAAAGAAACACATATTCATGTAACTCACGGACTGAAAAAAACAAATACACTTTCAATTTTCAAATTCAAAATTTTCATTAGGAGGTAGACCAGTCTCTATCGCACAATTGGCAGTTGGTCTCAATGAAGCCAGAAAAGATAACTTTTGACACAGTGCTCAGATTTCCTAAAGAAACACATATTCATGTTCCTCACAGTCTGAAAAGCACAAATACACATTCAATTTTCAAAGATGAACTTTCCTTGAGCAGGTAGACCAGTCTGTATCTCACAATTGGCAGTAGGACTCAATGATGCCAGAAAACATAACTTTTGACACAGTGCTCTGCTTTGCAAAAGAAACACATATTCATGTTCTTCACAGTCTGAAAAGCAAATATACACATTCAATTTTCAAAGACGAAGTTTCCTTGAGCAGATAGACCAATCTGTATCTCACAATTGGCTTAGGACTCAATGGAGCCAGAAAACATATCAGTTGACACAGTGCTCAGATCTGCAAAAGAAACACATATTCATGTAACTCACGGACTGAAAAAAACAAATACACTTTCAATTTTCAAATTCAAAATTTTCATTAGGAGGTAGACCAGTCTCTATCGCACAATTGGCAGTTGGTCTCAATGAAGCCAGAAAAGATAACTTTTGACACAGTGCTCAGATTTCCTAAAGAAACACATATTCATGTTCCTCACAGTCTGAAAAGCACAAATACACATTCAATTTTCAAAGATGAACTTTCCTTGAGCAGGTAGACCAGTCTGTATCTCACAATTGGCAATAGGACTCAATGATGCCAGAAAACATAACTTTTGACACAGTGCTCTGCTTTGCAAAAGAAACACATATTCATGTTCTTCACAGTCTGAAAAGCAAATATACACATTCAATTTTAAAAGATGAACTTTCCTTGAGCAGATAGACCAGTCTGTTTGTCACAATTGGCAGTAGGACCCAAGTAAACCAGAAAATGTAACTTTTGACACAGTGATCGGATTTGCAAAAGAAACAGATATTCATGTCCTTCACAGTCTCAAAAGCAAATATACACATTCAATTTTCAAAGATGAACTTTCCTTGGGCAGATAGACCAGTCTGTATCTCCCAATTGGCAGTAGGACTAAATTAAGTCAGAAAACATAACTTTTGATACAGTGCTCAGATTTGCAAAAGAAACACGTATTCATGTTCGTCATGATCTGAAAAGAACAAATACACATCCAATTTTAAAATACGAACTTTCCTTGTGGAGATAGACCAGTCTGTATCTCACAATTGGCAGTAGGACTCAGATGAGCCAAAAAAAAAATAACTTTTGACACAGTGCTCAGATTTGCAAAAGAAACTGATATTCATGTTCTTCACAGTCTGAAAAGCAAATATACACATCCAATTTTCAAAGACGAAGTTTCCTTGAGTGAATAGACCAGTCTGTATGTCACAATTGGCAGTAGGTCTCAATGAAGCCAGAAAATGTAACTTTTAACACAGTGCTCAAATTTTCAAAAGAAACGCATATTCATGTTCTATATAGTCTGAAAAGCACAAAAACACATTCAATTTTTAAAATATGAGCTTTCCTTCTGGAGATAGACCAATCTGTATCTCAAAATTGGCAGTAGGACTCAATGAAGCCAGAAAATGTAACTTTTAATACAGTGCTCAGGTTTCCAAAAGAAACAAATATTCATGATCATCACAGTCTGAAAATCACAAATACACATTCCATTTTCAAATAGAAATTTTCCTTAGGAGGTAGACCAGTCTGTATCTCACCATTGGCATTAGGACTCAATGAAGCCAGAAAATCTACCATTGGACACCGTGTTCAGATTTGCAAAAGAAACAAATATTCATTTTCCGCACAGTCTGAAAAGCACAAGAACACATTCAATTTTCAAATATGAACTTTCCTTGTGGAGATAGACCAGTCTGTATCTCACAAATGGCAGTAGGACTCAGATAAGACAAAATACATAACTTTTGACACAGTGCTCAGATTTCCAAAAGAAACAAGTATTCATGATCATCACAGTCTGAGAAGCACAAATACACATTCAATTTTCAAAGATGAACTTTCCTTGAGCAGATAGACCATTCAGTATTTCACAATTGGCAGTAGGACTCAATGAAGCCAGAAAAATTAACTTTTGACACAGTGCTCAGATTTGCAAAAGAAACAGATATTCATGTCCTTTACAGTCTCAAAAGCACAAATACACATTCAATTTTCAAAGATGAACTTTCTTTGGGCAGATAGACCAGTCTGTATGTCACAATTGGCAGTAGGACTCCGATAAGCCAAAAAACATAACTTTTGACACAGTGCTCAGATTTGCAAAAGAAACAGATATTCATGTCCTTTACAGTCTCAAAAGCACAAATACACATTCAATTTTAAAAGATGAACTTTCCTTGAGCAGATAGACCAGTCTGTATGTCACAATTGGCAGTAGGACCCAATTAAACCAGAAAATGTAACTTTTGACACAGTGATCAGATTTGCAAAAGAAACACATTTCCATGTTCCTCATAGTCTGAAAAAAACAAATACATATTCAATTTTAAAATACGGAATTTTCTATAGGAGGTAGACCAGTCTGTATCTCACAATTGGCAGTAGGACTCAATTAAGCCAGAAAAGATAACTTTTGACACAGTGCTCAGATTTCCTAAAGAAACACATATTCATGTTCCTTAGTCTGAAAAGCACAAATACACATTCAATTTTCAAAGACGAAGTTTCCTTGAGCAGATAGACCAATCTGTATCTAACAATCGGCTTAGGACTCAATGAAGCCAGAAAACATATCAGTTGACACAGTGCTCAGATCAGCAAAAGAAACACATATTCCTGTAACTCACGGACTGAAAAAAACAAATACACTTTCAATTTTGAAATTCAAAATTTTCATTAGGAGGTAGACCAGTCTCTATCTCACAATTGGCAGTAGGTCTCAATGAAGCCAGAAAAGATAACTTTTGACACAGTGCTCAGATTTCCTAAAGAAACACATATTCATGTTCCTTAGTCTGAAAAGCACAAATACACATTCAATTTTCAAAGACGAAGTTTCCTTGAGCAGATAGACCAATCTGTATCTAACAATCGGCTTAGGACTCAATGAAGCCAGAAAACATATCAGTTGACACAGTGCTCAGATCAGCAAAAGAAACACATATTCCTGTAACTCACGGACTGAAAAAAACAAATACACTTTCAATTTTGAAATTCAAAATTTTCATTAGGAGGTAGACCAGTCTCTATCTCACAATTGGCAGTAGGTCTCAATGAAGCCAGAAAAGATAACTTTTGACACAGTGCTCAGATTTCCTAAAGAAACACATATTCATGTTCCTCACAGTCTGAAAAGCACAAATACACTTTCAATTTTCAAAGATGAACTTTCCTTGAGCAGATAGACCAGTCTGTATGTCACAATTGGCAGTAGGACCCAATTCAATTCGAAAATATAACTTTTGACACAGTGCTCAGATCAGCAAAAGAAACACATATTCATGTTCCTCATAGTCTGAAAAAAACCCAATACACATTCAATTTTAAAATACGAAATTTTCTATAGGAGGTAGACCAGTCTGTATCTCACAATTGGCAGTAGGACTCAATTAAGCCAGAAAACATAACTTTTGACACAGTGCTCTGCTTTGCAAAAGAACCACATATTCATGTACCTCATGGTCTGAAAAGCACAAATACACATCCAATTTTCAAAGACGAAGTTTCCTTGAGCAGATAGACCAATCTGTAATTCACAATTGGCAGTAGGACTCAGATAAGCCAGAAAATGTAACTTTTGACACAGTGCTCAGATTTGCAAAAGAAACAGATATTCATGTTCTTCACAGTCTGAAAAGCAAATATACACATTCAATTTTAAAAGATGAACTTTCCTTGAGCAGATAGACCAGTCTGAATGTCACAATTGGCAGTAGGACCCAATTAAAGCAGAAAATGTAACTTTTGACACAGTGATCAGATTTGCAAAAGAAACACATATTCATGTTCCTCATAGTCTGAAAAAAACAAATACACATTCAATTTTAAAATACGAAATTTTCTATAGGAGGTAGACCAGTCTGTATCTCACAATTGGCAGTAGGACTCAATGATGCCAGAAAACATAACTTTTGACACAGTGCTCTGCTTTGCAAAAGAACCACATATTCATGTACCTCACGGTCTGAAAAGCACAAATACACATTCAATTTTGAAATACGAAATTTTCCTTAGGAGGTAGACCAGTCTGTATCTCACCATGGGCAGTAGGACTCAATTAAGTCAGAAAACATAACTTTTGACACAGTGATCAGATTTGCAAAAGAAACACGTATTCATGTTCCTCACAGTCTGAAAAGCACAAATACACATCCAATCTTAAAATACGAACTTTCCTTGTGGAGATAGACCGGTCTGTATCTCACAATTGCAGTAGCACACAAAGAAGCTAGAGAATATATCTTTTGACACAGAGCTCTAATTTGCAAAAGAGCCACATATTCATGTACCTCATGGTCTGAAAAGCACAAATACACACCCAATTTTCAAAGACGAAGTTTCCTTGAGCAGATAGACCAATCTGTAATTCACAATTGGCAGTAGGACTCAGATAAGCCAGAAAATGTAACTTTTGACACAGTGCTCAGATTTGCCAAAGAAACACATATTCATGTTCTTCACAGTCTAAAAAGCAAAAATAAACATTCAATTTTCAAAGATGAACTTTCCTTGAGCAGATAGACCATTCAGTATTTCACAATTGGCAGTAGGACTCAATGAAGCCAGAAAATGTAACTTTTGACACAGTGCTCTGATTGGCAAAAGAAAAACATATTCATGTACCTCACGGTCTGAAAAGCACAAATACACATTCAATTTTGAAATACGAAATTTTCTATAGGAGGTAGACCAGTCTGTATCTCACCATTGCCAGTAGGACCCAATTAAACCAGAAACTGTAACTTTTGACACAGTGATCGGATTTGCAAAAGAACCACATATTCATGTACCTCACGGTCTGAAAAGCACAAATACACATTCAATTTTGAAATACGAAATTTTCCTTAGGAGGTAGACCAGTCTGTATCTCACCATTGGCAGTAGGACTCAATTAAGTCAGAAAACATAACTTTTGACACAGTGATCAGATTTGCAAAAGAAACAGATATTCATGTTCTTCACAGTCTGAAAAGCAAATATACACATTCAATTTTAAAAGATGAACTTTCCTTGAGCAGATAGACCAGTCTGTTTGTCACAATTGGCAGTAGGACCCAATTAAACCAGAAAATTTAACTTTTGACACAGTGATCGGATTTGCAAAAGAAACACACATCCATGTTCCTCATAGTCTGAAAAAAACAAATACACATTCAATTTTAAAATACGAAATTTTCTATAGGAGGTAGACCAGTCTGTATCTCACAATTGGCAGTAGGACTCAATTAAGCCAGAAAACATAACTTTTGACACAGTGCTCTGCTTTGCAAAAGAACCACATATTCATGTACCTCATGGTCTGAAAAGCACAAATAAACATCCAATTTTCAAAGACGAAGTTTCCTTGAGCAGATAGACCAGTCTGAATGTCACAATTGGCAGTAGGACCCAATTAAAGCAGAAAATGTAACTTTTGACACAGTGATCAGATTTGCAAAAGAAACACATATTCATGTTCCTCATAGTCTGAAAAAAACAAATACACATTCAATTTTGAAATACGAAATTTTCCTTAGGAGGTAGACCAGTCTGTATCTCACCATTGGCAGTAGGACTCAATTAAGTCAGAAAACATAACTTTTGACACAGTGATCAGATTTGCAAAAGAAACACGTATTCATGTTCCTCACAGTCTGAAAAGCACAAATACACATCCAATCTTAAAATACGAACTTTCCTTGTGGAGATAGACCGGTCTGTATCTCACAATTGCAGTAGGACACAAAGAAGCTAGAGAATATATCTTTTGACACAGAGCTCTAATTTGCAAAAGAACCACATATTCATGTACCTCATGGTCTGAAAAGCACAAATACACACCCAATTTTCAAAGACGAAGTTTCCTTGAGCAGATAGACCAATCTGTAATTCACAATTGGCAGTAGGACTCAGATAAGCCAGAAAATGTAACTTTTGACACAGTGCTCAGATTTGCCAAAGAAACACATATTCAAGTTCTTCACAGTCTAAAAAGCAAAAATAAACATTCAATTTTCAAAGACGAACTTTCCTTGAGCAGATAGACCATTCAGTATTTCACAATTGGCAGTAGGACTCAATGAAGCCAGAAAATGTAACTTTTGACACAGTGCTCTGATTGGCAAAAGAAAAACATATTCATGTACCTCACGGTCTGAAAAGCACAAATACACATTCAATTTTGAAATACGAAATTTTCTATAGGAGGTAGACCAGTCTGTATCTCACCATTGCCAATAGGACCGAATTAAACCAGAAAATGTAACTTTTGACACAGTGATCAGATTTGCAAAAGAAACACATATCCATGTTCCTCATAGTCTGAAAAAAACAAATACACATTCAATTTTAAAATACGAAGTTTTCTATAGGAGGTAGACCAGTCTGTATCTCACCATTGCCAGTAGGACCCAATTAAACCAGAAAATGTAACTTTTGACACAGTGATCAGATTTGCAAAAGAAACACATATCCATGTTCCTCATAGTCTGAAAAAAACAAATACACATTCAATTTTAAAATACGAAGTTTTCTATAGGAGGTAGACCAGTCTGTATCTCACAATTGGCAGTTGGACTCAATGATGCCAGAAAACATAACTTTTGACACAGTGCTCTGCTTTGCAAAAGAACCACATATTCATGTACCTCACGGTCTGAAAAGCACAAATACACATTCAATTTTGAAATACGAAATTTTCCTTAGGAGGTAGACCAGTCTGTATCTCACCATTGGCAGTAGGACTCAATTAAGTCAGAAAACATAACTTTTGACATAGTGATCAGATTTGCAAAAGAAACAGATTTTCATGTTCTTCACAGTCTGAAAAGCAAATATACACATTCAATTTTAAAAGATGAACTTTCCTTGAGCAGATAGACCAGTCTGTTTGTCACAATTGGCAGTAGGACCCAATTAAACCAGAAAATGTAACTTTTGACACAGTGATCGGATTTGCAAAAGAAACACACATCCATGTTCCTCATAGTCTGAAAAAAACAAATACATATTCAATTTTAAAATACGGAATTTTCTATAGGAGGTAGACCAGTCTGTATCTCACAATTGGCAGTAGGACTCAATTAAGCCAGAAAAGATAACTTTTGACACAGTGCTCAGATTTCCTAAAGAAACACATATTCATGTTCCTCTGTCTGAAAAGCACAAATACACATTCAATTTTCAAAGACGAAGTTTCCTTGAGCAGATAGACCAATCTGTATCTCACAATTGGCTTAGGACTCAATGGAGCCAGAAAACATATCAGTTGACACAGTGCTCAGATCTGCAAAAGAAACACATATTCATGTAACTCACGGACTGAAAAAAACAAATACACTTTCAATTTTCAAATTCAAAATTTTCATTAGGAGGTAGACCAGTCTCTATCGCACAATTGGCAGTTGGTCTCAATGAAGCCAGAAAAGATAACTTTTGACACAGTGCTCAGATTTCCTAAAGAAACACATATTCATGTTCCTCACAGTCTGAAAAGCACAAATACACATTCAATTTTCAAAGATGAACTTTCCTTGAGCAGGTAGACCAGTCTGTATCTCACAATTGGCAGTAGGACTCAATGATGCCAGAAAACATAACTTTTGACACAGTGCTCTGCTTTGCAAAAGAAACACATATTCATGTTCTTCACAGTCTGAAAAGCAAATATACACATTCAATTTTCAAAGACGAAGTTTCCTTGAGCAGATAGACCAATCTGTATCTCACAATTGGCTTAGGACTCAATGGAGCCAGAAAACATATCAGTTGACACAGTGCTCAGATCTGCAAAAGAAACACATATTCATGTAACTCACGGACTGAAAAAAACAAATACACTTTCAATTTTCAAATTCAAAATTTTCATTAGGAGGTAGACCAGTCTCTATCGCACAATTGGCAGTTGGTCTCAATGAAGCCAGAAAAGATAACTTTTGACACAGTGCTCAGATTTCCTAAAGAAACACATATTCATGTTCCTCACAGTCTGAAAAGCACAAATACACATTCAATTTTCAAAGATGAACTTTCCTTGAGCAGGTAGACCAGTCTGTATCTCACAATTGGCAATAGGACTCAATGATGCCAGAAAACATAACTTTTGACACAGTGCTCTGCTTTGCAAAAGAAACACATATTCATGTTCTTCACAGTCTGAAAAGCAAATATACACATTCAATTTTAAAAGATGAACTTTCCTTGAGCAGATAGACCAGTCTGTTTGTCACAATTGGCAGTAGGACCCAAGTAAACCAGAAAATGTAACTTTTGACACAGTGATCGGATTTGCAAAAGAAACAGATATTCATGTCCTTCACAGTCTCAAAAGCAAATATACACATTCAATTTTCAAAGATGAACTTTCCTTGGGCAGATAGACCAGTCTGTATCTCCCAATTGGCAGTAGGACTAAATTAAGTCAGAAAACATAACTTTTGATACAGTGCTCAGATTTGCAAAAGAAACACGTATTCATGTTCGTCATGATCTGAAAAGAACAAATACACATCCAATTTTAAAATACGAACTTTCCTTGTGGAGATAGACCAGTCTGTATCTCACAATTGGCAGTAGGACTCAGATGAGCCAAAAAAAAAATAACTTTTGACACAGTGCTCAGATTTGCAAAAGAAACTGATATTCATGTTCTTCACAGTCTGAAAAGCAAATATACACATCCAATTTTCAAAGACGAAGTTTCCTTGAGTGAATAGACCAGTCTGTATGTCACAATTGGCAGTAGGTCTCAATGAAGCCAGAAAATGTAACTTTTAACACAGTGCTCAAATTTTCAAAAGAAACGCATATTCATGTTCTATATAGTCTGAAAAGCACAAAAACACATTCAATTTTTAAAATATGAGCTTTCCTTCTGGAGATAGACCAATCTGTATCTCAAAATTGGCAGTAGGACTCAATGAAGCCAGAAAATGTAACTTTTAATACAGTGCTCAGGTTTCCAAAAGAAACAAATATTCATGATCATCACAGTCTGAAAATCACAAATACACATTCCATTTTCAAATAGAAATTTTCCTTAGGAGGTAGACCAGTCTGTATCTCACCATTGGCATTAGGACTCAATGAAGCCAGAAAATCTACCATTGGACACCGTGTTCAGATTTGCAAAAGAAACAAATATTCATTTTCCGCACAGTCTGAAAAGCACAAGAACACATTCAATTTTCAAATATGAACTTTCCTTGTGGAGATAGACCAGTCTGTATCTCACAAATGGCAGTAGGACTCAGATAAGACAAAATACATAACTTTTGACACAGTGCTCAGATTTCCAAAAGAAACAAGTATTCATGATCATCACAGTCTGAGAAGCACAAATACACATTCAATTTTCAAAGATGAACTTTCCTTGAGCAGATAGACCATTCAGTATTTCACAATTGGCAGTAGGACTCAATGAAGCCAGAAAAATTAACTTTTGACACAGTGCTCAGATTTGCAAAAGAAACAGATATTCATGTCCTTTACAGTCTCAAAAGCACAAATACACATTCAATTTTCAAAGATGAACTTTCTTTGGGCAGATAGACCAGTCTGTATGTCACAATTGGCAGTAGGACTCCGATAAGCCAAAAAACATAACTTTTGACACAGTGCTCAGATTTGCAAAAGAAACAGATATTCATGTCCTTTACAGTCTCAAAAGCACAAATACACATTCAATTTTAAAAGATGAACTTTCCTTGAGCAGATAGACCAGTCTGTATGTCACAATTGGCAGTAGGACCCAATTAAACCAGAAAATGTAACTTTTGACACAGTGATCAGATTTGCAAAAGAAACACATTTCCATGTTCCTCATAGTCTGAAAAAAACAAATACATATTCAATTTTAAAATACGGAATTTTCTATAGGAGGTAGACCAGTCTGTATCTCACAATTGGCAGTAGGACTCAATTAAGCCAGAAAAGATAACTTTTGACACAGTGCTCAGATTTCCTAAAGAAACACATATTCATGTTCCTTAGTCTGAAAAGCACAAATACACATTCAATTTTCAAAGACGAAGTTTCCTTGAGCAGATAGACCAATCTGTATCTAACAATCGGCTTAGGACTCAATGAAGCCAGAAAACATATCAGTTGACACAGTGCTCAGATCAGCAAAAGAAACACATATTCCTGTAACTCACGGACTGAAAAAAACAAATACACTTTCAATTTTGAAATTCAAAATTTTCATTAGGAGGTAGACCAGTCTCTATCTCACAATTGGCAGTAGGTCTCAATGAAGCCAGAAAAGATAACTTTTGACACAGTGCTCAGATTTCCTAAAGAAACACATATTCATGTTCCTTAGTCTGAAAAGCACAAATACACATTCAATTTTCAAAGACGAAGTTTCCTTGAGCAGATAGACCAATCTGTATCTAACAATCGGCTTAGGACTCAATGAAGCCAGAAAACATATCAGTTGACACAGTGCTCAGATCAGCAAAAGAAACACATATTCCTGTAACTCACGGACTGAAAAAAACAAATACACTTTCAATTTTGAAATTCAAAATTTTCATTAGGAGGTAGACCAGTCTCTATCTCACAATTGGCAGTAGGTCTCAATGAAGCCAGAAAAGATAACTTTTGACACAGTGCTCAGATTTCCTAAAGAAACACATATTCATGTTCCTCACAGTCTGAAAAGCACAAATACACTTTCAATTTTCAAAGATGAACTTTCCTTGAGCAGATAGACCAGTCTGTATGTCACAATTGGCAGTAGGACCCAATTCAATTCGAAAATATAACTTTTGACACAGTGCTCAGATCAGCAAAAGAAACACATATTCATGTTCCTCATAGTCTGAAAAAAACCCAATACACATTCAATTTTAAAATACGAAATTTTCTATAGGAGGTAGACCAGTCTGTATCTCACAATTGGCAGTAGGACTCAATTAAGCCAGAAAACATAACTTTTGACACAGTGCTCTGCTTTGCAAAAGAACCACATATTCATGTACCTCATGGTCTGAAAAGCACAAATACACATCCAATTTTCAAAGACGAAGTTTCCTTGAGCAGATAGACCAATCTGTAATTCACAATTGGCAGTAGGACTCAGATAAGCCAGAAAATGTAACTTTTGACACAGTGCTCAGATTTGCAAAAGAAACAGATATTCATGTTCTTCACAGTCTGAAAAGCAAATATACACATTCAATTTTAAAAGATGAACTTTCCTTGAGCAGATAGACCAGTCTGAATGTCACAATTGGCAGTAGGACCCAATTAAAGCAGAAAATGTAACTTTTGACACAGTGATCAGATTTGCAAAAGAAACACATATTCATGTTCCTCATAGTCTGAAAAAAACAAATACACATTCAATTTTAAAATACGAAATTTTCTATAGGAGGTAGACCAGTCTGTATCTCACAATTGGCAGTAGGACTCAATGATGCCAGAAAACATAACTTTTGACACAGTGCTCTGCTTTGCAAAAGAACCACATATTCATGTACCTCACGGTCTGAAAAGCACAAATACACATTCAATTTTGAAATACGAAATTTTCCTTAGGAGGTAGACCAGTCTGTATCTCACCATGGGCAGTAGGACTCAATTAAGTCAGAAAACATAACTTTTGACACAGTGATCAGATTTGCAAAAGAAACACGTATTCATGTTCCTCACAGTCTGAAAAGCACAAATACACATCCAATCTTAAAATACGAACTTTCCTTGTGGAGATAGACCGGTCTGTATCTCACAATTGCAGTAGCACACAAAGAAGCTAGAGAATATATCTTTTGACACAGAGCTCTAATTTGCAAAAGAGCCACATATTCATGTACCTCATGGTCTGAAAAGCACAAATACACACCCAATTTTCAAAGACGAAGTTTCCTTGAGCAGATAGACCAATCTGTAATTCACAATTGGCAGTAGGACTCAGATAAGCCAGAAAATGTAACTTTTGACACAGTGCTCAGATTTGCCAAAGAAACACATATTCATGTTCTTCACAGTCTAAAAAGCAAAAATAAACATTCAATTTTCAAAGATGAACTTTCCTTGAGCAGATAGACCATTCAGTATTTCACAATTGGCAGTAGGACTCAATGAAGCCAGAAAATGTAACTTTTGACACAGTGCTCTGATTGGCAAAAGAAAAACATATTCATGTACCTCACGGTCTGAAAAGCACAAATACACATTCAATTTTGAAATACGAAATTTTCTATAGGAGGTAGACCAGTCTGTATCTCACCATTGCCAGTAGGACCCAATTAAACCAGAAACTGTAACTTTTGACACAGTGATCGGATTTGCAAAAGAACCACATATTCATGTACCTCACGGTCTGAAAAGCACAAATACACATTCAATTTTGAAATACGAAATTTTCCTTAGGAGGTAGACCAGTCTGTATCTCACCATTGGCAGTAGGACTCAATTAAGTCAGAAAACATAACTTTTGACACAGTGATCAGATTTGCAAAAGAAACAGATATTCATGTTCTTCACAGTCTGAAAAGCAAATATACACATTCAATTTTAAAAGATGAACTTTCCTTGAGCAGATAGACCAGTCTGTTTGTCACAATTGGCAGTAGGACCCAATTAAACCAGAAAATTTAACTTTTGACACAGTGATCGGATTTGCAAAAGAAACACACATCCATGTTCCTCATAGTCTGAAAAAAACAAATACACATTCAATTTTAAAATACGAAATTTTCTATAGGAGGTAGACCAGTCTGTATCTCACAATTGGCAGTAGGACTCAATTAAGCCAGAAAACATAACTTTTGACACAGTGCTCTGCTTTGCAAAAGAACCACATATTCATGTACCTCATGGTCTGAAAAGCACAAATAAACATCCAATTTTCAAAGACGAAGTTTCCTTGAGCAGATAGACCAGTCTGAATGTCACAATTGGCAGTAGGACCCAATTAAAGCAGAAAATGTAACTTTTGACACAGTGATCAGATTTGCAAAAGAAACACATATTCATGTTCCTCATAGTCTGAAAAAAACAAATACACATTCAATTTTGAAATACGAAATTTTCCTTAGGAGGTAGACCAGTCTGTATCTCACCATTGGCAGTAGGACTCAATTAAGTCAGAAAACATAACTTTTGACACAGTGATCAGATTTGCAAAAGAAACACGTATTCATGTTCCTCACAGTCTGAAAAGCACAAATACACATCCAATCTTAAAATACGAACTTTCCTTGTGGAGATAGACCGGTCTGTATCTCACAATTGCAGTAGGACACAAAGAAGCTAGAGAATATATCTTTTGACACAGAGCTCTAATTTGCAAAAGAACCACATATTCATGTACCTCATGGTCTGAAAAGCACAAATACACACCCAATTTTCAAAGACGAAGTTTCCTTGAGCAGATAGACCAATCTGTAATTCACAATTGGCAGTAGGACTCAGATAAGCCAGAAAATGTAACTTTTGACACAGTGCTCAGATTTGCCAAAGAAACACATATTCAAGTTCTTCACAGTCTAAAAAGCAAAAATAAACATTCAATTTTCAAAGACGAACTTTCCTTGAGCAGATAGACCATTCAGTATTTCACAATTGGCAGTAGGACTCAATGAAGCCAGAAAATGTAACTTTTGACACAGTGCTCTGATTGGCAAAAGAAAAACATATTCATGTACCTCACGGTCTGAAAAGCACAAATACACATTCAATTTTGAAATACGAAATTTTCTATAGGAGGTAGACCAGTCTGTATCTCACCATTGCCAATAGGACCGAATTAAACCAGAAAATGTAACTTTTGACACAGTGATCAGATTTGCAAAAGAAACACATATCCATGTTCCTCATAGTCTGAAAAAAACAAATACACATTCAATTTTAAAATACGAAGTTTTCTATAGGAGGTAGACCAGTCTGTATCTCACCATTGCCAGTAGGACCCAATTAAACCAGAAAATGTAACTTTTGACACAGTGATCAGATTTGCAAAAGAAACACATATCCATGTTCCTCATAGTCTGAAAAAAACAAATACACATTCAATTTTAAAATACGAAGTTTTCTATAGGAGGTAGACCAGTCTGTATCTCACAATTGGCAGTTGGACTCAATGATGCCAGAAAACATAACTTTTGACACAGTGCTCTGCTTTGCAAAAGAACCACATATTCATGTACCTCACGGTCTGAAAAGCACAAATACACATTCAATTTTGAAATACGAAATTTTCCTTAGGAGGTAGACCAGTCTGTATCTCACCATTGGCAGTAGGACTCAATTAAGTCAGAAAACATAACTTTTGACATAGTGATCAGATTTGCAAAAGAAACAGATTTTCATGTTCTTCACAGTCTGAAAAGCAAATATACACATTCAATTTTAAAAGATGAACTTTCCTTGAGCAGATAGACCAGTCTGTTTGTCACAATTGGCAGTAGGACCCAATTAAACCAGAAAATGTAACTTTTGACACAGTGATCGGATTTGCAAAAGAAACACACATCCATGTTCCTCATAGTCTGAAAAAAACAAATACACATTCCAATCTGTAATTCACAATTGGCAGTAGGACTCAGATAAGCCAGAAAACGTAACTTTTGACACAGTGCTCAGATTTGCCAAAGAAACACATATTCATGTTCTTCACAATCTGAAAAGCAAAAATACACATTCAATTTTCAAAGACGAACTTTCCTTGAGCAGATAGACCATTCAGTATTTCACAATTGGCAGTAGGACTCAATTAAGCCAGAAAAGATAACTTTTGACACAGTGCTCAGATTTCCTAAAGAAACACATATTCATGTTCCTTAGTCTGAAAAGCACAAATACACATTCAATTTTCAAAGACGAAGTTTCCTTGAGCAGATAGACCAATCTGTATCTAACAATCGGCTTAGGACTCAATGAAGCCAGAAAACATATCAGTTGACACAGTGCTCAGATCAGCAAAAGAAACACATATTCCTGTAACTCACGGACTGAAAAAAACAAATACACTTTCAATTTTGAAATTCAAAATTTTCATTAGGAGGTAGACCAGTCTCTATCTCACAATTGGCAGTAGGTCTCAATGAAGCCAGAAAAGATAACTTTTGACACAGTGCTCAGATTTCCTAAAGAAACACATATTCATGTTCCTTAGTCTGAAAAGCACAAATACACATTCAATTTTCAAAGACGAAGTTTCCTTGAGCAGATAGACCAATCTGTATCTAACAATCGGCTTAGGACTCAATGAAGCCAGAAAACATATCAGTTGACACAGTGCTCAGATCAGCAAAAGAAACACATATTCCTGTAACTCACGGACTGAAAAAAACAAATACACTTTCAATTTTGAAATTCAAAATTTTCATTAGGAGGTAGACCAGTCTCTATCTCACAATTGGCAGTAGGTCTCAATGAAGCCAGAAAAGATAACTTTTGACACAGTGCTCAGATTTCCTAAAGAAACACATATTCATGTTCCTCACAGTCTGAAAAGCACAAATACACTTTCAATTTTCAAAGATGAACTTTCCTTGAGCAGATAGACCAGTCTGTATGTCACAATTGGCAGTAGGACCCAATTCAATTCGAAAATATAACTTTTGACACAGTGCTCAGATCAGCAAAAGAAACACATATTCATGTTCCTCATAGTCTGAAAAAAAACCAATACACATTCAATTTTAAAATACGAAATTTTCTATAGGAGGTAGACCAGTCTGTATCTCACAATTGGCAGTAGGACTCAATTAAGCCAGAAAACATAACTTTTGACACAGTGCTCTGCTTTGCAAAAGAATCACATATTCATGTACCTCATGGTCTGAAAAGCACAAATACACATCCAATTTTCAAAGACGAAGTTTCCTTGAGCAGATAGACCAATCTGTAATTCACAATTGGCAGTAGGACTCAGATAAGCCAGAAAATGTAACTTTTGACACAGTGCTCAGATTTGCAAAAGAAACAGATATTCATGTTCTTCACAGTCTGAAAAGCAAATATACACATTCAATTTTAAAAGATGAACTTTCCTTGAGCAGATAGACCAGTCTGAATGTCACAATTGGCAGTAGGACCCAATTAAAGCAGAAAATGTAACTTTTGACACAGTGATCAGATTTGCAAAAGAAACACATATTCATGTTCCTCATAGTCTGAAAAAAACAAATACACATTCAATTTTAAAATACGAAATTTTCTATAGGAGGTAGACCAGTCTGTATCTCACAATTGGCAGTAGGACTCAATGATGCCAGAAAACATAACTTTTGACACAGTGCTCTGCTTTGCAAAAGAACCACATATTCATGTACCTCACGGTCTGAAAAGCACAAATACACATTCAATTTTGAAATATGAAATTTTCCTTAGGAGGTAGACCAGTCTGTATCTCACAATTGGCAGTAGGACTCAATTAAGTCAGAAAACATAACTTTTGACACAGTGATCAGATTTGCAAAAGAAACACGTATTCATGTTCCTCACAGTCTGAAAAGCACAAATACACATCCAATCTTAAAATACGAACTTTCCTTGTGGAGATAGACCGGTCTGTATCTCACAATTGCAGTAGCACACAAAGAAGCTAGAGAATATATCTTTTGACACAGAGCTCTAATTTGCAAAAGAACCACATATTCATGTACCTCATGGTCTGAAAAGCACAAATACACACCCAATTTTCAAAGACGAAGTTTCCTTCAGCAGATAGACCAATCTGTAATTCACAATTGGCAGTAGGACTCAGATAAGCCAGAAAATGTAACTTTTGACACAGTGCTCAGATTTGCCAAAGAAACACATATTCATGTTCTTCACAGTCTAAAAAGCAAAAATAAACATTCAATTTTCAAAGACGAACTTTCCTTGAGCAGATAGACCATTCAGTATTTCACAATTGGCAGTAGGACTCAATGAAGCCAGAAAACGTAACTTTTGACACAGTGCTCTGATTGGCAAAAGAAAAACATATTCATGTACCTCACGTTCTGAAAAGCACAAATACACATTCAATTTTGAAATACGAAATTTTCTATAGGAGGTAGACCAGTCTGTATCTCACCATTGCCAGTAGGACCCAATTAAACCAGAAAATGTAACTTTTGACACAGTGATCGGATTTGCAAAAGAAACACACATCCATGTTCCTCATAGTCTGAAAAAAACAAATACACATTCAATTTTAAAATACGAAATTTTCTATAGGAGGTAGACCAGTCTGTATCTCACAATTGGCAGTAGGACTCAATGATGCCAGAAAACATAACTTTTGACACAGTGCTCTGCTTTGCAAAAGAACCACATATTCATGTACCTCACGGTCTGAAAAGCACAAATACACATTCAATTTTGAAATACGAAATTTTCCTTAGGAGGTAGACCAGTCTGTATCTCACCATTGGCAGTAGGACTCAATTAAGTCAGAAAACATAACTTTTGACACAGTGATCAGATTTGCAAAAGAAACACGTATTCATGTTCCTCACAGTCTGAAAAGCACAAATACACATCCAATCTTAAAATACGAACTTTCCTTGTGGAGATAGACCGGTCTGTATCTCACAATTGCAGTAGCACACAAAGAAGCTAGAGAATATATCTTTTGACACAGAGCTCTAATTTGCAAAAGAACCACATATTCATGTACCTCATGGTCTGAAAAGCACAAATACACACCCAATTTTCAAAGACGAAGTTTCCTTGAGCAGATAGACCAATCTGTAATTCACAATTGGCAGTAGGACTCAGATAAGCCAGAAAATGTAACTTTTGACACAGTGCTCAGATTTGCCAAAGAAACACATATTCATGTTCTTCACAGTCTAAAAAGCAAAAATAAACATTCAATTTTCAAAGACGAACTTTCCTTGAGCAGATAGACCATTCAGTATTTCACAATTGGCAGTAGGACTCAATGAAGCCAGGAAATGTAACTTTTGACACAGTGCTCTGATTGGCAAAAGAAAAACATATTCATGTACCTCACGGTCTGAAAAGCACAAACACACATTCAATTTTGAAATACGAAATTTTCTATAGGAGGTAGACCAGTCTGTATCTCACCATTGGCAGTAGGACTCAATTAAGTCAGAAAACATAACTTTTGACACAGTGATCAGATTTGCAAAAGAAACAGATATTCATGTTCTTCACAGTCTGAAAAGCAAATATACACATTCAATTTTAAAAGATGAACTTTCCTTGAGCAGATAGACCAGTCTGTATCTCACAATTGGCAGTAGGACTCAATTAAGCCAGAAAACATAACTTTTGACACAGTGCTCTGCTTTGCAAAAGAACCACATATTCATGTACCTCATGGTCTGAAAAGCACAAATACACATCCAATTTTCAAAGACGAAGTTTCCTTGAGCAGATAGACCAGTCTGAATGTCACAATTGGCAGTAGGACCCAATTAAAGCAGAAAATGTAACTTTTGACACAGTGATCAGATTTGCAAAAGAAACACATATTCATGTTCCTCATAGTCTGAAAAAAACAAATACACATTCAATTTTGAAATACGAAATTTTCCTTAGGAGGTAGACCAGTCTGTATCTCACCATTGGCAGTAGGACTCAATTAAGTCAGAAAACATAACTTTTGACACAGTGATCAGATTTGCAAAAGAAACACGTATTCATGTTCCTCACAGTCTGAAAAGCACAAATACACATCCAATCTTAAAATACGAACTTTCCTTGTGGAGATAGACCGGTCTGTATCTCACAATTGCAGTAGGACACAAAGAAGCTAGAGAATATATCTTTTGACACAGAGCTCTAATTTGCAAAAGAACCACATATTCATGTACCTCATGGTCTGAAAAGCACAAATACACACCCAATTTTCAAAGACGAAGTTTCCTTGAGCAGATAGACCAATCTGTAATTCACAATTGGCAGTAGGACTCAGATAAGCCAGAAAATGTAACTTTTGACACAGTGCTCAGATTTGCCAAAGAAACACATATTCAAGTTCTTCACAGTCTAAAAAGCAAAAATAAACATTCAATTTTCAAAGACGAACTTTCCTTGAGCAGATAGACCATTCAGTATTTCACAATTGGCAGTAGGACTCAATGAAGCCAGAAAACGTAACTTTTGACACAGTGCTCTGATTGGCAAAAGAAAAACATATTCATGTACCTCACGGTCTGAAAAGCACAAATACACATTCAATTTTGAAATACGAAATTTTCTATAGGAGGTAGACCAGTCTGTATCTCACCATTGCCAATAGGACCGAATTAAACCAGAAAATGTAACTTTTGACACAGTGATCAGATTTGCAAAAGAAACACATATCCATGTTCCTCATAGTCTGAAAAAAACAAATACACATTCAATTTTAAAATACGAAGTTTTCTATAGGAGGTAGACCAGTCTGTATCTCACCATTGCCAGTAGGACCCAATTAAACCAGAAAATGTAACTTTTGACACAGTGATCAGATTTGCAAAAGAAACACATATCCATGTTCCTCATAGTCTGAAAAAAACAAATACACATTCAATTTTAAAATACGAAATTTTCTATAGGAGGTAGACCAGTCTGTATCTCACCATTGCCAGTAGGACCCAATTAAACCAGAAAATGTAACTTTTGACACAGTGATCAGATTTGCAAAAGAAACACATATCCATGTTCCTCATAGTCTGAAAAAAACAAATACACATTCAATTTTAAAATACGAAGTTTTCTATAGGAGGTAGACCAGTCTGTATCTCACAATTGGCAGTTGGACTCAATGATGCCAGAAAACATAACTTTTGACATAGTGATCAGATTTGCAAAAGAAACAGATATTCATGTTCTTCACAGTCTGAAAAGCAAATATACACATTCAATTTTAAAAGATGAACTTTCCTTGAGCAGATAGACCAGTCTGTTTGTCACAATTGGCAGTAGGACCCAATTAAACCAGAAAATGTAACTTTTGACACAGTGATCGGATTTGCAAAAGAAACACACATCCATGTTCCTCATAGTCTGAAAAAAACAAATACACATTCCAATCTGTAATTCACAATTGGCAGTAGGACTCAGATAAGCCAGAAAACGTAACTTTTGACACAGTGCTCAGATTTGCCAAAGAAACACATATTCATGTTCTTCACAATCTGAAAAGCAAAAATACACATTCAATTTTCAAAGACGAACTTTCCTTGAGCAGATAGACCATTCAGTATTTCACAATTGGCAGTAGGACTCAATTAAGCCAGAAAAGATAACTTTTGACACAGTGCTCAGATTTCCTAAAGAAACACATATTCATGTTCCTTAGTCTGAAAAGCACAAATACACATTCAATTTTCAAAGACGAAGTTTCCTTGAGCAGATAGACCAATCTGTATCTAACAATCGGCTTAGGACTCAATGAAGCCAGAAAACATATCAGTTGACACACTGCTCAGATCAGCAAAAGAAACACATATTCCTGTAACTCACGGACTGAAAAAAACAAATACACTTTCAATTTTGAAATTCAAAATTTTCATTAGGAGGTAGACCAGTCTCTATCTCACAATTGGCAGTAGGTCTCAATGAAGCCAGAAAAGATAACTTTTGACACAGTGCTCAGATTTCCTAAAGAAACACATATTCATGTTCCTTAGTCTGAAAAGCACAAATACACATTCAATTTTCAAAGACGAAGTTTCCTTGAGCAGATAGACCAATCTGTATCTAACAATCGGCTTAGGACTCAATGAAGCCAGAAAACATATCAGTTGACACAGTGCTCAGATCAGCAAAAGAAACACATATTCCTGTAACTCACGGACTGAAAAAAACAAATACACTTTCAATTTTGAAATTCAAAATTTTCATTAGGAGGTAGACCAGTCTCTATCTCACAATTGGCAGTAGGTCTCAATGAAGCCAGAAAAGATAACTTTTGACACAGTGCTCAGATTTCCTAAAGAAACACATATTCATGTTCCTTAGTCTGAAAAGCACAAATACACATTCAATTTTCAAAGACGAAGTTTCCTTGAGCAGATAGACCAATCTGTATCTAACAATCGGCTTAGGACTCAATGATGCCAGAAAACATAACTTTTGACACAGTGCTCTGCTTTGCAAAAGAAACACATATTCATGTTCTTCACAGTCTGAAAAGCAAATATACACATTCAATTTTAAAAGATGAACTTTCCTTGAGCAGATAGACCAGTCTGTTTGTCACAATTGGCAGTAGGACCCAAGTAAACCAGAAAATGTAACTTTTGACACAGTGATCGGATTTGCAAAAGAAACAGATATTCATGTCCTTCACAGTCTCAAAAGCAAATATACACATTCAATTTTCAAAGATGAACTTTCCTTGGGCAGATAGACCAGTCTGTATCTCCCAATTGGCAGTAGGACTAAATTAAGTCAGAAAACATAACTTTTGATACAGTGCTCAGATTTGCAAAAGAAACACGTATTCATGTTCGTCATGATCTGAAAAGAACAAATACACATCCAATTTTAAAATACGAACTTTCCTTGTGGAGATAGACCAGTCTGTATCTCACAATTGGCAGTAGGACTCAGATGAGCCAAAAAAAAAATAACTTTTGACACAGTGCTCAGATTTGCAAAAGAAACTGATATTCATGTTCTTCACAGTCTGAAAAGCAAATATACACATCCAATTTTCAAAGACGAAGTTTCCTTGAGTGAATAGACCAGTCTGTATGTCACAATTGGCAGTAGGTCTCAATGAAGCCAGAAAATGTAACTTTTAACACAGTGCTCAAATTTTCAAAAGAAACGCATATTCATGTTCTATATAGTCTGAAAAGCACAAAAACACATTCAATTTTTAAAATATGAGCTTTCCTTCTGGAGATAGACCAATCTGTATCTCAAAATTGGCAGTAGGACTCAATGAAGCCAGAAAATGTAACTTTTAATACAGTGCTCAGGTTTCCAAAAGAAACAAATATTCATGATCATCACAGTCTGAAAATCACAAATACACATTCCATTTTCAAATAGAAATTTTCCTTAGGAGGTAGACCAGTCTGTATCTCACCATTGGCATTAGGACTCAATGAAGCCAGAAAATCTACCATTGGACACCGTGTTCAGATTTGCAAAAGAAACAAATATTCATTTTCCGCACAGTCTGAAAAGCACAAGAACACATTCAATATTCAAATATGAACTTTCCTTGTGGAGATAGACCAGTCTGTATCTCACAAATGGCAGTAGGACTCAGATAAGACAAAATACATAACTTTTGACACAGTGCTCAGATTTCCAAAAGAAACAAGTATTCATGATCATCACAGTCTGAGAAGCAAATATACACATTCAATTTTCAAAGACGAAGTTTCCTTGAGCAGATAGACCAATCTGTATCTCACAATTGGCTTAGGACTCAATGGAGCCAGAAAACATATCAGTTGACACAGTGCTCAGATCTGCAAAAGAAACACATATTCATGTAACTCACGGACTGAAAAAAACAAATACACTTTCAATTTTCAAATTCAAAATTTTCATTAGGAGGTAGACCAGTCTCTATCGCACAATTGGCAGTTGGTCTCAATGAAGCCAGAAAAGATAACTTTTGAAACAGTGCTCAGATTTCCTAAAGAAACACATATTCATGTTCCTCACAGTCTGAAAAGCACAAATACACATTCAATTTTCAAAGATGAACTTTCCTTGAGCAGGTAGACCAGTCTGTATCTCACAATTGGCAGTAGGACTCAATGATGCCAGAAAACATAACTTTTGACACAGTGCTCTGCTTTGCAAAAGAAACACATATTCATGTTCTTCACAGTCTGAAAAGCAAATATACACATTCAATTTTAAAAGATGAACTTTCCTTGAGCAGATAGACCAGTCTGTTTGTCACAATTGGCAGTAGGACCCAAGTAAACCAGAAAATGTAACTTTTGACACAGTGATCGGATTTGCAAAAGAAACACGTATTCATGTTCGTCATGATCTGAAAAGAACAAATACACATCCAATTTTAAAATACGAACTTTCCTTGTGGAGATAGACCAGTCTGTATCTCACAATTGGCAGTAGGACTCAGATGAGCCAAAAAAAAAAATAACTTTTGACACAGTGCTCAGATTTGCAAAAGAAACTGATATTCATGTTCTTCACAGTCTGAAAAGCAAATATACACATCCAATTTTCAAAGACGAAGTTTCCTTGAGTGAATAGACCAGTCTGTATGTCACAATTGGCAGTAGGTCTCAATGAAGCCAGAAAATGTAACTTTTAACACAGTGCTCAAATTTTCAAAAGAAACGCATATTCATGTTCTATATAGTCTGAAAAGCACAAAAACACATTCAATTTTTAAAATATGAGCTTTCCTTCTGGAGATAGACCAATCTGTATCTCAAAATTGGCAGTAGGACTCAATGAAGCCAGAAAATGTAACTTTTAATACAGTGCTCAGGTTTCCAAAAGAAACAAATATTCATGATCATCACAGTCTGAAAAGCACAAATACACATTCAATTTTGAAATACGAAATTTTCCTTAGGAGGTAGACCAGTCTGTATCTCACCATTGGCAGTAGGACTCAATTAAGTCAGAAAACATAACTTTTGACACAGTGATCAGATTTGCAAAAGAAAGACGTATTCATGTTCCTCACAGTCTGAAAAGCACAAATACACATCCAATCTTAAAATACGAACTTTCCTTGTGGAGATAGACCGGTCTGTATCTCACAATTGCAGTAGCACACAAAGAAGCTAGAGAATATATCTTTTGACACAGAGCTCTAATTTGCAAAAGAACCACATATTCATGTACCTCATGGTCTGAAAAGCACAAATACACACCCAATTTTCAAAGACGAAGTTTCCTTGAGCAGATAGACCAATCTGTAATTCACAATTGGCAGTAGGACTCAGATAAGCCAGAAAATGTAACTTTTGACACAGTGCTCAGATTTGCCAAAGAAACACATATTCATGTTCTTCACAGTCTAAAAAGCAAAAATAAACATTCAATTTTCAAAGACGAACTTTCCTTGAGCAGATAGACCATTCAGTATTTCACAATTGGCAGTAGGACTCAATGAAGCCAGAAAACGTAACTTTTGACACAGTGCTCTGATTGGCAAAAGAAAAACATATTCATGTACCTCACGGTCTGAAAAGCACAAATACACATTCAATTTTGAAATACGAAATTTTCTATAGGAGGTAGACCAGTCTGTATCTCACCATTGCCAGTAGGACCCAATTAAACCAGAAAATGTAACTTTTGACACAGTGATCGGATTTGCAAAAGAAACACATATCCATGTTCCTCATAGTCTGAAAAAAACAAATACACATTCAATTTTAAAATACGAAGTTTTCTATAGGAGGTAGACCAGTCTGTATCTCACAATTGGCAGTAGGACTCAATGATGCCAGAAAACATAACTTTTGACACAGTGCTCTGCTTTGCAAAAGAACCACATATTCATGTACCTCACGGTCTGAAAAGCACAAATACACATTCAATTTTGAAATACGAAATTTTCCTTAGGAGGTAGACCAGTCTGTATCTCACCATTGGCAGTAGGACTCAATTAAGTCAGAAAACATAACTTTTGACATAGTGATCAGATTTGCAAAAGAAACAGATATTCATGTTCTTCACAGTCTGAAAAGCAAATATACACATTCAATTTTAAAAGATGAACTTTCCTTGAGCAGATAGACCAGTCTGTTTGTCACAATTGGCAGTAGGACCCAATTAAACCAGAAAATGTAACTTTTGACACAGTGATTGGATTTGCAAAAGAAACACACATCCATGTTCTTCATAGTCTGAAAAAAACAAATACATATTCAATTTTAAAATACGGAATTTTCTATAGGAGGTAGATCAGTCTGTATCTCACAATTGGCAGTAGGACTCAATTAAGCCAGAAAAGATAACTTTTGACACAGTGCTCAGATTTCCTAAAGAAACACATATTCATGTTCCTCTGTCTGAAAAGCACAAATACACATTCAATTTTCAAAGACGAAGTTTCCTTGAGCAGATAGACCAATCTGTATCTCACAATTGGCTTAGGACTCAATGGAGCCAGAAAACATATCAGTTGACACAGTGCTCAGATCTGCAAAAGAAACACATATTCATGTAACTCACGGACTGAAAAAAACAAATACACTTTCAATTTTCAAATTCAAAATTTTCATTAGGAGGTAGACCAGTCTCTATCGCACAATTGGCAGTTGGTCTCAATGAAGCCAGAAAAGATAACTTTTGACACAGTGCTCAGATTTCCTAAAGAAACACATATTCATGTTCCTCACAGTCTGAAAAGCACAAATACACATTCAATTTTCAAAGATGAACTTTCCTTGAGCAGGTAGACCAGTCTGTATCTCACAATTGGCAGTAGGACTCAATGATGCCAGAAAACATAACTTTTGACACAGTGCTCTGCTTTGCAAAAGAAACACATATTCATGTTCTTCACAGTCTGAAAAGCAAATATACACATTCAATTTTCAAAGACGAAGTTTCCTTGAGCAGATAGACCAATCTGTATCTCACAATTGGCTTAGGACTCAATGGAGCCAGAAAACATATCAGTTGACACAGTGCTCAGATCTGCAAAAGAAACACATATTCATGTAACTCACGGACTGAAAAAAACAAATACACTTTCAATTTTCAAATTCAAAATTTTCATTAGGAGGTAGACCAGTCTCTATCGCACAATTGGCAGTTGGTCTCAATGAAGCCAGAAAAGATAACTTTTGACACAGTGCTCAGATTTCCTAAAGAAACACATATTCATGTTCCTCACAGTCTGAAAAGCACAAATACACATTCAATTTTCAAAGATGAACTTTCCTTGAGCAGGTAGACCAGTCTGTATCTCACAATTGGCAATAGGACTCAATGATGCCAGAAAACATAACTTTTGACACAGTGCTCTGCTTTGCAAAAGAAACACATATTCATGTTCTTCACAGTCTGAAAAGCAAATATACACATTCAATTTTAAAAGATGAACTTTCCTTGAGCAGATAGACCAGTCTGTTTGTCACAATTGGCAGTAGGACCCAAGTAAACCAGAAAATGTAACTTTTGACACAGTGATCGGATTTGCAAAAGAAACAGATATTCATGTCCTTCACAGTCTGAAAATCACAAATACACATTCCATTTTCAAATAGAAATTTTCCTTAGGAGGTAGACCAGTCTGTATCTCACCATTGGCATTAGGACTCAATGAAGCCAGAAAATCTACCATTGGACACCGTGTTCAGATTTGCAAAAGAAACAAATATTCATTTTCCGCACAGTCTGAAAAGCACAAGAACACATTCAATTTTCAAATATGAACTTTCCTTGTGGAGATAGACCAGTCTGTATCTCACAAATGGCAGTAGGACTCAGATAAGACAAAATACATAACTTTTGACACAGTGCTCAGATTTCCAAAAGAAACAAGTATTCATGATCATCACAGTCTGAGAAGCACAAATACACATTCAATTTTCAAAGATGAACTTTCCTTGAGCAGATAGACCATTCAGTATTTCACAATTGGCAGTAGGACTCAATGAAGCCAGAAAAATTAACTTTTGACACAGTGCTCAGATTTGCAAAAGAAACAGATATTCATGTCCTTTACAGTCTCAAAAGCACAAATACACATTCAATTTTCAAAGATGAACTTTCTTTGGGCAGATAGACCAGTCTGTATGTCACAATTGGCAGTAGGACTCCGATAAGCCAAAAAACATAACTTTTGACACAGTGCTCAGATTTGCAAAAGAAACAGATATTCATGTCCTTTACAGTCTCAAAAGCACAAATACACATTCAATTTTAAAAGATGAACTTTCCTTGAGCAGATAGACCAGTCTGTATGTCACAATTGGCAGTAGGACCCAATTAAACCAGAAAATGTAACTTTTGACACAGTGATCAGATTTGCAAAAGAAACACATTTCCATGTTCCTCATAGTCTGAAAAAAACAAATACATATTCAATTTTAAAATACGGAATTTTCTATAGGAGGTAGACCAGTCTGTATCTCACAATTGGCAGTAGGACTCAATTAAGCCAGAAAAGATAACTTTTGACACAGTGCTCAGATTTCCTAAAGAAACACATATTCATGTTCCTTAGTCTGAAAAGCACAAATACACATTCAATTTTCAAAGACGAAGTTTCCTTGAGCAGATAGACCAATCTGTATCTAACAATCGGCTTAGGACTCAATGAAGCCAGAAAACATATCAGTTGACACAGTGCTCAGATCAGCAAAAGAAACACATATTCCTGTAACTCACGGACTGAAAAAAACAAATACACTTTCAATTTTGAAATTCAAAATTTTCATTAGGAGGTAGACCAGTCTCTATCTCACAATTGGCAGTAGGTCTCAATGAAGCCAGAAAAGATAACTTTTGACACAGTGCTCAGATTTCCTAAAGAAACACATATTCATGTTCCTTAGTCTGAAAAGCACAAATACACATTCAATTTTCAAAGACGAAGTTTCCTTGAGCAGATAGACCAATCTGTATCTAACAATCGGCTTAGGACTCAATGAAGCCAGAAAACATATCAGTTGACACAGTGCTCAGATCAGCAAAAGAAACACATATTCCTGTAACTCACGGACTGAAAAAAACAAATACACTTTCAATTTTGAAATTCAAAATTTTCATTAGGAGGTAGACCAGTCTCTATCTCACAATTGGCAGTAGGTCTCAATGAAGCCAGAAAAGATAACTTTTGACACAGTGCTCAGATTTCCTAAAGAAACACATATTCATGTTCCTTAGTCTGAAAAGCACAAATACACATTCAATTTTCAAAGACGAAGTTTCCTTGAGCAGATAGACCAATCTGTATCTAACAATCGGCTTAGGACTCAATGAAGCCAGAAAACATATCAGTTGACACAGTGCTCAGATCAGCAAAAGAAACACATATTCCTGTAACTCACGGACTGAAAAAAACAAATACACTTTCAATTTTGAAATTCAAAATTTTCATTAGGAGGTAGACCAGTCTCTATCTCACAATTGGCAGTAGGTCTCAATGAAGCCAGAAAAGATAACTTTTGACACAGTGCTCAGATTTCCTAAAGAAACACATATTCATGTTCCTTAGTCTGAAAAGCACAAATACACATTCAATTTTCAAAGACGAAGTTTCCTTGAGCAGATAGACCAATCTGTATCTAACAATCGGCTTAGGACTCAATGAAGCCAGAAAACATATCAGTTGACACAGTGCTCAGATCAGCAAAAGAAACACATATTCCTGTAACTCACGGACTGAAAAAAACAAATACACTTTCAATTTTGAAATTCAAAATTTTCATTAGGAGGTAGACCAGTCTCTATCTCACAATTGGCAGTAGGTCTCAATGAAGCCAGAAAAGATAACTTTTGACACAGTGCTCAGATTTCCTAAAGAAACACATATTCATGTTCCTCACAGTCTGAAAAGCACAAATACACTTTCAATTTTCAAAGATGAACTTTCCTTGAGCAGATAGACCAGTCTGTATGTCACAATTGGCAGTAGGACCCAATTCAATTCGAAAATATAACTTTTGACACAGTGCTCAGATCAGCAAAAGAAACACATATTCATGTTCCTCATAGTCTGAAAAAAAACCAATACACATTCAATTTTAAAATACGAAATTTTCTATAGGAGGTAGACCAGTCTGTATCTCACAATTGGCAGTAGGACTCAATTAAGCCAGAAAACATAACTTTTGACACAGTGCTCTGCTTTGCAAAAGAACCACATATTCATGTACCTCATGGTCTGAAAAGCACAAATACACATCCAATTTTCAAAGACGAAGTTTCCTTGAGCAGATAGACCAATCTGTAATTCACAATTGGCAGTAGGACTCAGATAAGCCAGAAAATGTAACTTTTGACACAGTGCTCAGATTTGCAAAAGAAACAGATATTCATGTTCTTCACAGTCTGAAAAGCAAATATACACATTCAATTTTAAAAGATGAACTTTCCTTGAGCAGATAGACCAGTCTGAATGTCACAATTGGCAGTAGGACCCAATTAAAGCAGAAAATGTAACTTTTGACACAGTGATCAGATTTGCAAAAGAAACACATATTCATGTTCCTCATAGTCTGAAAAAAACAAATACACATTCAATTTTAAAATACGAAATTTTCTATAGGAGGTAGACCAGTCTGTATCTCACAATTGGCAGTAGGACTCAATGATGCCAGAAAACATAACTTTTGACACAGTGCTCTGCTTTGCAAAAGAACCACATATTCATGTACCTCACGGTCTGAAAAGCACAAATACACATTCAATTTTGAAATACGAAATTTTCCTTAGGAGGTAGACCAGTCTGTATCTCACCATGGGCAGTAGGACTCAATTAAGTCAGAAAACATAACTTTTGACACAGTGATCAGATTTGCAAAAGAAACACGTATTCATGTTCCTCACAGTCTGAAAAGCACAAATACACATCCAATCTTAAAATACGAACTTTCCTTGTGGAGATAGACCGGTCTGTATCTCACAATTGCAGTAGCACACAAAGAAGCTAGAGAATATATCTTTTGACACAGAGCTCTAATTTGCAAAAGAACCACATATTCATGTACCTCATGGTCTGAAAAGCACAAATACACACCCAATTTTCAAAGACGAAGTTTCCTTGAGCAGATAGACCAATCTGTAATTCACAATTGGCAGTAGGACTCAGATAAGCCAGAAAATGTAACTTTTGACACAGTGCTCAGATTTGCCAAAGAAACACATATTCATGTTCTTCACAGTCTAAAAAGCAAAAATAAACATTCAATTTTCAAAGACGAACTTTCCTTGAGCAGATAGACCATTCAGTATTTCACAATTGGCAGTAGGACTCAATGAAGCCAGAAAATGTAACTTTTGACACAGTGCTCTGATTGGCAAAAGAAAAACATATTCATGTACCTCACGGTCTGAAAAGCACAAATACACATTCAATTTTGAAATACGAAATTTTCTATAGGAGGTAGACCAGTCTGTATCTCACCATTGCCAGTAGGACCCAATTAAACCAGAAAATGTAACTTTTGACACAGTGATCAGATTTGCAAAAGAAACACATATCCATGTTCCTCATAGTCTGAAAAAAACAAATACACATTCAATTTTAAAATACGAAGTTTTCTATAGGAGGTAGACCAGTCTGTATCTCACAATTGGCAGTAGGACTCAATGATGCCAGAAAACATAACTTTTGACACAGTGCTCTGCTTTGCAAAAGAACCACATATTCATGTACCTCACGGTCTGAAAAGCACAAATACACATTCAATTTTGAAATACGAAATTTTCCTTAGGAGGTAGACCAGTCTGTATCTCACCATTGGCAGTAGGACTCAATTAAGTCAGAAAACATAACTTTTGACATAGTGATCAGATTTGCAAAAGAAACAGATATTCATGTTCTTCACAGTCTGAAAAGCAAATATACACATTCAATTTTAAAAGATGAACTTTCCTTGAGCAGATAGACCAGTCTGTTTGTCACAATTGGCAGTAGGACCCAATTAAACCAGAAAATGTAACTTTTGACACAGTGATCGGATTTGCAAAAGAAACACACATCCATGTTCCTCATAGTCTGAAAAAAACAAATACACATTCAATTTTAAAATACGAAATTTTCTATAGGAGGTAGACCAGTCTGTATCTCACAATTGGCAGTAGGACTCAATTAAGCCAGAAACGATAACTTTTGACACAGTGCTCAGATTTCCTAAAGAAACACATATTCATGTTCCTCTGTCTGAAAAGCACAAATACACATTCAATTTTCAAAGACGAAGTTTCCTTGAGCAGATAGACCAATCTGTATCTCACAATTGGCTTAGGACTCAATGGAGCCAGAAAACATATCAGTTGACACAGTGCTCAGATCGGCAAAAGAAACACATATTCATGTAACTCACGGACTGAAAAAAACAAATACACTTTCAATTTTCAAATTCAAAATTTTCATTAGGAGGTAGACCAGTCTCTATCGCACAATTGGCAGTTGGTCTCAATGAAGCCAGAAAAGATAACTTTTGATACAGTGCTCAGATTTGCAAAAGAAACACGTATTCATGTTCGTCATGATCTGAAAAGAACAAATACACATCCAATTTTAAAATACGAACTTTCCTTGTGGAGATAGACCAGTCTGTATCTCACAATTGGCAGTAGGACTCAGATGAGCCAAAAAAAAAATAACTTTTGACACAGTGCACAGATTTGCAAAAGAAACTGATATTCATGTTCTTCACAGTCTGAAAAGCAAATATACACATCCAATTTTCAAAGACGAAGTTTCCTTGAGTGAATAGACCAGTCTGTATGTCACAATTGGCAGTAGGTCTCAATGAAGCCAGAAAATGTAACTTTTAACACAGTGCTCAAATTTTCAAAAGAAACGCATATTCATGTTCTATATAGTCTGAAAAGCACAAAAACACATTCAATTTTTAAAATATGAGCTTTCCTTCTGGAGATAGACCAATCTGTATCTCAAAATTGGCAGTAGGACTCAATGAAGCCAGAAAATGTAACTTTTAATACAGTGCTCAGGTTTCCAAAAGAAACAAATATTCATGATCATCACAGTCTGAAAATCACAAATACACATTCCATTTTCAAATAGAAATTTTCCTTAGGAGGTAGACCAGTCTGTATCTCACCATTGGCATTAGGACTCAATGAAGCCAGAAAATCTACCATTGGACACCGTGTTCAGATTTGCAAAAGAAACAAATATTCATTTTCCGCACAGTCTGAAAAGCACAAGAACACATTCAATTTTCAAATATGAACTTTCCTTGTGGAGATAGACCAGTCTGTATCTCACAAATGGCAGTAGGACTCAGATAAGACAAAATACATAACTTTTGACACAGTGCTCAGATTTCCAAAAGAAACAAGTATTCATGATCATCACAGTCTGAGAAGCACAAATACACATTCAATTTTCAAAGACGAACTTTCCTTGAGCAGATCGACCATTCAGTATTTCACAATTGGCAGTAGGACTCAATGAAGCCAGAAAAATTAACTTTTGACACAGTGCTCAGATTTGCAAAAGAAACAGATATTCATGTCCTTTACAGTCTCAAAAGCACAAATACACATTCAATTTTCAAAGATGAACTTTCTTTGGGCAGATAGACCAGTCTGTATGTCACAATTGGCAGTAGGATTCCGATAAGCCAAAAAACATAACTTTTGACACAGTGCTCAGATTTGCAAAAGAAACAGATATTCATGTCCTTTACAGTCTCAAAAGCACAAATACACATTCAATTTTAAAAGATGAACTTTCTTTGGGCAGATAGACCAGTCTGTATGTCACAATTGGCAGTAGGACTCCGATAAGCCAAAAAACATAACTTTTGACACAGTGCTCTGATTTCCAAAAGAACCACATATTCATGTTCCTCACAGTCTGAAAAGCACAAATACAGATTCAATTTTCAAAGATGAACTTTCCTTGAGCAGATAGACCAGTCTGTATGTCACAATTGGCAGTAGGAAATAATTAAACCAGAAAATGTAACTTTTGACACAGTGATCAGATTTGCAAAAGAAACACATATTCATGTACCTCACGGTCTGAAAAGCACAAATACACATTCAATTTTGAAAAAAATAATTTTCTATAGGAGGTAGACCAGTCTGTATCTCACCATTGGCAGTAGGACTCAATTAAGTCAGAAAAGATAACTTTTGACACAGTGATCAGATTTGCAAAAGAAACACGTATTCATGTTCCTCACGGTCTGAAAAGCACAAATACACATCCAATCTTAAAATACGAACTTTCCTTGAGCAGATAGACCATTCAGTATCTCACAATTGCAGTAGGACTCAAAGAAGCTAGAGAATATATCTTTTGACAGAGAGCTCTAATTTGCAAAAGAACCACATATTCATGTACCTCATGGTCTGAAAAGCACAAATACACATCCAACTTTCAAAGACGAAGTTTCCTTGAGCAGATAGACCAATCTGTAATTCACAATTGGCAGTAGGACTCAGATAAGCCAGAAAACGTAACTTTTGACACAGTGCTCAGATTTGCCAAAGAAAGACATATTCATGTTCTTCACAATCTGAAAAGCAAAAATACACATTCAATTTTCAAAGACGAACTTTCCTTGAGCAGATAGACCATTCAGTATTTCACAATTGGCAGTAGGACTCAATGAACCAGAAAATGTAACTTTTGACACAGTGCTCAGATTTCCTAAAGAAACAGATATTCATGTTCTTCACAGTCTAAAAAGCAAATATACACATTCAATTTTAAAAGATGAACTTTCCTTGAGCAGATAGACCAGTCTGTATGTCACAATTGGCAGTAGGACCCAATTAAACCAGAAAATGTAACTTTTGACACAGTGATCAGATTTGCAAAAGAAACACATTTCCATGTTCCTCATAGTCTGAAAAAAACAAATACATATTCAATTTTAAAATACGGAATTTTCTATAGGAGGTAGACCAGTCTGTATCTCACAATTGGCAGTAGGACTCAATTAAGCCAGAAAAGATAACTTTTGACACAGTGCTCAGATTTCCTAAAGAAACACATATTCATGTTGCTTAGTCTGAAAAGCACAAATACACATTCAATTTTCAAAGACGAAGTTTCCTTGAGCAGATAGACCAATCTGTATCTAACAATCGGCTTAGGACTCAATGAAGCCAGAAAACATATCAGTTGACACAGTGCTCAGATCAGCAAAAGAAACACATATTCCTGTAACTCACGGACTGAAAAAAACAAATACACTTTCAATTTTGAAATTCAAAATTTTCATTAGGAGGTAGACCAGTCTCTATCTCACAATTGGCAGTAGGTCTCAATGAAGCCAGAAAAGATAACTTTTGACACAGTGCTCAGATTTCCTAAAGAAACACATATTCATGTTCCTCACAGTCTGAAAAGCACAAATACACATTCAATTTTCAAAGATGAACTTTCCTTGAGCAGATAGACCAGTCTGAATGTCACAATTGGCAGTAGGACCCAATTCAATTAGAAAATATAACTTTTGACACAGTGATCAGATTTGCAAAAGAAACACATATTCATGTTCCTCATAGTCTGAAAAAAAACCAATACACATTCAATTTTAAAATACGAAATTTTCTATAGGAGGTAGACCAGTCTGTATCTCACAATTGGCAGTAGGACTCAATTAAGTCAGAAAACATAACTTTTGACACGGTGCTCTGCTTTGCAAAAGAACCACATATTCATGTACCTCATGGTCTGAAAAGCACAAATACACATCCAATTTTCAAAGACGAAGTTTCCTTGAGCAGATAGACCAATCTGTAATTCACAATTGGCAGTAGGACTCAGATAAGCCAGAAAATGTAACTTTTGACACAGTGTTCAGATTTGCCAAAGAAACACATATTCATGTCCTTCACAGTCTGAAAAGCAAAAATACACATTCAATTTTCAAAGACGAACTTTCCTTCAGCAGATAGACCAGTCTGTATGTCACAATTGGCAGTAGGACTCCGATAAGCCAAACTACATAACTTTTGACACAGTGCTCTGATTTGCAAAAGAACCACATATTCATGTACCTTATGGTCTAAAAAGCACAAATACACATCCAATTTTCAAAGACGATGTTTCCTTGAGCAGATAGACCAATCTGTAATTCACAATTGGCAGTAGGACTCAGATAAGCCAGAAAATGTAACTTTTGACACAGTGCTCAGATTTGCAAAAGAAACAGATATTCATGTTCTTCACAGTCTGAAAAGCAAATATACACATTCAATTTTAAAAGATGAACTTTCCTTGAGCAGATAGACCAGTCTGTATGTCACAATTGGCAGTAGGACCCAATTAAACCAGAAAATGTAACTTTTGACACAGTGATCAGATTTGCAAAAGAAACACATATTCATGTTCCTCATAGTCTGAAAAAAACAAATACACATTCAATTTTAAAATACGAAATTTTCTATAGGAGGTAGACCAGTCTGTATCTCACAATTGGCAGTAGGACTCAATGATGCCAGAAAACATAACTTTTGACACAGTGCTCTGCTTTGCAAAAGAACCAGATATTCATGTACCTCACGGTCTGAAAAGCACAAATACACATTCAATTTGGAAATACGAAATTTTCCTTAGGAGGTAGACCAGTCTGTATCTCACCATGGGCAGTAGGACTCAATTAAGTCAGAAAACATAACTTTTGACACAGTGATCAGATTTGCAAAAGAAACACGTATTCATGTTCCTCACAGTCTGAAAAGCACAAATACACATCCAATCTTAAAATATGAACTTTCCTTGTGGAGATAGACCGGTCTGTATCTCACAATTGGCAGTAGGACTCAGATAAGCCAGAAAATGTAACTTTTGACACAGTGCTCAGATTTGCCAAAGAAACACATATTCATGTTCTTCACAGTCTAAAAAGCAAAAATAAACATTCAATTTTCAAAGACGAACTTTCCTTGAGCAGATAGACCATTCAGTATTTCACAATTGGCAGTAGGACTCAATGAAGCCAGAAAATGTAACTTTTGACACAGTGCTCTGATTGGCAAAAGAAAAACATATTCATGTACCTCACGGTCTGAAAAGCACAAATACACATTCAATTTTGAAATACGAAATTTTCTATAGGAGGTAGACCAGTCTGTATCTCACCATTGCCAGTAGGACCCAATTAAACCAGAAACTGTAACTTTTGACACAGTGATCAGATTTGCAAAAGAAACACATATCCATGTTCCTCATAGTCTGAAAAAAAACAAATACACATTCAATTTTAAAATACGAAATTTTCTATAGGAGGTAGACCAGTCTGTATCTCACAATTGGCAGTAGGACTCAATGATGCCAGAAAACATAACTTTTGACACAGTGCTCTGCTTTGCAAAAGAACCACATATTCATGTACCTCACGGTCTGAAAAGCACAAATACACATTCAATTTTGAAATACGAAATTTTCCTTAGGAGGTAGACCAGTCTGTATCTCACCATTGGCAGTAGGACTCAATTAAGTCAGAAAACGTAACTTTTGACATAGTGATCAGATTTGCAAAAGAAACAGATATTCATGTTCTTCACAGTCTGAAAAGCAAATATACACATTCAATTTTAAAAGATGAACTTTCCTTGAGCAGATAGACCAGTCTGTTTGTCACAATTGGCAGTAGGACCCAATTAAACCAGAAAATGTAACTTTTGACACAGTGATCGGATTTGCAAAAGAAACACACATCCATGTTCCTCATAGTCTGAAAAAAACAAATACACATTCAATTTTAAAATACGAAATTTTCTATAGGAGGTAGACCAGTCTGTATCTCACAATTGGCAGTAGGACTCAATGATGCCAGAAAACATAACTTTTGACACAGTGCTCTGCTTTGCAAAAGAACCACATATTCATGTACCTCACGGTCTGAAAAGCACAAATACACATTCAATTTTGAAATACGAAATTTTCCTTAGGAGGTAGACCAGTCTGTATCTCACCATTGGCAGTAGGACTCAATTAAGTCAGAAAACATAACTTTTGACACAGTGATCAGATTTGCAAAAGAAACACGTATTCATGTTCCTCACAGTCTGAAAAGCACAAATACACATCCAATCTTAAAATACGAACTTTCCTTGTGGAGATAGACCGGTCTGTATCTCACAATTGCAGTAGGACACAAAGAAGCTAGAGAATATATCTTTTGACACAGAGCTCTAATTTGCAAAAGAACCACATATTCATGTACCTCATGGTCTGAAAAGCACAAATACACACCCAATTTTCAAAGACGAAGTTTCCTTGAGCAGATAGACCAATCTGTAATTCACAATTGGCAGTAGGACTCAGATAAGCCAGAAAATGTAACTTTTGACACAGTGCTCAGATTTGCCAAAGAAACACATATTCATGTTCTTCACAGTCTAAAAAGCAAAAATAAACATTCAATTTTCAAAGATGAACTTTCCTTGAGCAGATAGACCATTCAGTATTTCACAATTGGCAGTAGGACTCAATGAAGCCAGAAAATGTAACTTTTGACACAGTGCTCTGATTGGCAAAAGAAAAACATATTCATGTACCTCACGGTCTGAAAAGCACAAATACACATTCAATTTTGAAATACGAAATTTTCTATAGGAGGTAGACCAGTCTGTATCTCACCATTGCCAGTAGGACCCAATTAAACCAGAAACTGTAACTTTTGACACAGTGATCAGATTTGCAAAAGAAACACATATCCATGTTCCTCATAGTCTGAAAAAAACAAATACACATTCAATTTTAAAATACGAAATTTTCTATAGGAGGTAGACCAGTCTGTATCTCACAATTGGCAGTAGGACTCAATGATGCCAGAAAACATAACTTTTGACACAGTGCTCTACTTTGCAAAAGAACCACATATTCATGTACCTCACGGTCTGAAAAGCACAAATACACATTCAATTTTGAAATACGAAATTTTCCTTAGGAGGTAGACCAGTCTGTATCTCACCATTGGCAGTAGGACTCAATTAAGTCAGAAAACATAACTTTTGACATAGTGATCAGATTTGCAAAAGAAACAGATATTCATGTTCTTCACAGTCTGAAAAGCAAATATACACATTCAATTTTAAAAGATGAACTTTCCTTGAGCAGATAGACCAGTCTGTTTGTCACAATTGGCAGTAGGACCCAATTAAACCAGAAAATTTAACTTTTGACACAGTGATCGGATTTGCAAAAGAAACACACATCCATGTTCCTCACAGTCTGAAAAGCACAAATACACATCCAATCTTAAAATATGAACTTTCCTTGTGGAGATAGACCGGTCTGTATCTCACAATTGGCAGTAGGACTCAGATAAGCCAGAAAATGTAACTTTTGACACAGTGCTCAGATTTGCCAAAGAAACACATATTCATGTTCTTCACAGTCTAAAAAGCAAAAATAAACATTCAATTTTCAAAGACGAACTTTCCTTGAGCAGATAGACCATTCAGTATTTCACAATTGGCAGTAGGACTCAATGAAGCCAGAAAATGTAACTTTTGACACAGTGCTCTGATTGGCAAAAGAAAAACATATTCATGTACCTCACGGTCTGAAAAGCACAAATACACATTCAATTTTGAAATACGAAATTTTCTATAGGAGGTAGACCAGTCTGTATCTCACCATTGCCAGTAGGACCCAATTAAACCAGAAACTGTAACTTTTGACACAGTGATCAGATTTGCAAAAGAAACACATATCCATGTTCCTCATAGTCTGAAAAAAACAAATACACATTCAATTTTAAAATACGAAATTTTCTATAGGAGGTAGACCAGTCTGTATCTCACAATTGGCAGTAGGACTCAATGATGCCAGAAAACATAACTTTTGACACAGTGCTCTGCTTTGCAAAAGAACCACATATTCATGTACCTCACGGTCTGAAAAGCACAAATACACATTCAATTTTGAAATACGAAATTTTCCTTAGGAGGTAGACCAGTCTGTATCTCACCATGGGCAGTAGGACTCAATTAAGTCAGAAAACGTAACTTTTGACATAGTGATCAGATTTGCAAAAGAAACAGATATTCATGTTCTTCACAGTCTGAAAAGCAAATATACACATTCAATTTTAAAAGATGAACTTTCCTTGAGCAGATAGACCAGTCTGTTTGTCACAATTGGCAGTAGGACCCAATTAAACCAGAAAATGTAACTTTTGACACAGTGATCGGATTTGCAAAAGAAACACACATCCATGTTCCTCATAGTCTGAAAAAAACAAATACACATTCAATTTTAAAATACGAAATTTTCTATAGGAGGTAGACCAGTCTGTATCTCACAATTGGCAGTAGGACTCAATGATGCCAGAAAACATAACTTTTGACACAGTGCTCTGCTTTGCAAAAGAACCACATATTCATGTACCTCACGGTCTGAAAAGCACAAATACACATTCAATTTTGAAATACGAAATTTTCCTTAGGAGGTAGACCAGTCTGTATCTCACCATTGGCAGTAGGACTCAATTAAGTCAGAAAACATAACTTTTGACACAGTGATCAGATTTGCAAAAGAAACACGTATTCATGTTCCTCACAGTCTGAAAAAACACAAATACACATCCAATCTTAAAATACGAACTTTCCTTGTGGAGATAGACCGGTCTGTATCTCACAATTGCAGTAGGACACAAAGAAGCTAGAGAATATATCTTTTGACACAGAGCTCTAATTTGCAAAAGAACCACATATTCATGTACCTCATGGTCTGAAAAGCACAAATACACACCCAATTTTCAAAGACGAAGTTTCCTTGAGCAGATAGACCAATCTGTAATTCACAATTGGCAGTAGGACTCAGATAAGCCAGAAAATGTAACTTTTGACACAGTGCTCAGATTTGCCAAAGAAACACATATTCATGTTCTTCACAGTCTAAAAAGCAAAAATAAACATTCAATTTTCAAAGATGAACTTTCCTTGAGCAGATAGACCATTCAGTATTTCACAATTGGCAGTAGGACTCAATGAAGCCAGAAAATGTAACTTTTGACACAGTGCTCTGATTGGCAAAAGAAAAACATATTCATGTACCTCACGGTCTGAAAAGCACAAATACACATTCAATTTTGAAATACGAAATTTTCTATAGGAGGTAGACCAGTCTGTATCTCACCATTGCCAGTAGGACCCAATTAAACCAGAAACTGTAACTTTTGACACAGTGATCAGATTTGCAAAAGAAACACATATCCATGTTCCTCATAGTCTGAAAAAAACAAATACACATTCAATTTTAAAATACGAAATTTTCTATAGGAGGTAGACCAGTCTGTATCTCACAATTGGCAGTAGGACTCAATGATGCCAGAAAACATAACTTTTGACACAGTGCTCTGCTTTGCAAAAGAACCACATATTCATGTACCTCACGGTCTGAAAAGCACAAATACACATTCAATTTTGAAATACGAAATTTTCCTTAGGAGGTAGACCAGTCTGTATCTCACCATTGGCAGTAGGACTCAATTAAGTCAGAAAACATAACTTTTGACATAGTGATCAGATTTGCAAAAGAAACAGATATTCATGTTCTTCACAGTCTGAAAAGCAAATATACACATTCAATTTTAAAAGATGAACTTTCCTTGAGCAGATAGACCAGTCTGTTTGTCACAATTGCAGTAGGACCCAATTAAACCGGAAAATGTAACTTTTGACACAGTGATCGGATTTGCAAAAGGAACACACATCCATGTTCCTCATAGTCTGAAAAAAACAAATACACATTCAATTTTAAAATACGAAATTTTCTATAGGAGGTAGACCAGTCTGTACCTCACAATTGGCAGTAGGACTCAATGATGCCAGAAAACATAACTTTTGACACAGTGCTCTGCTTTGCAAAAGAACCACATATTCATGTACCTCACGGTCTGAAAAGCACAAATACACATTCAATTTTGAAATACGAAATTTTCCTTAGGAGGTAGACCAGTCTGTATCTCACCATTGGCAGTAGGACTCAATTAAGTCAGAAAACATAACTTTTGACACAGTGATCAGATTTGCAAAAGAAACAGATATTCATGTTCTTCACAGTCTGAAAAGCAAATATACACATTCAATTTTAAAAGATGAACTTTCCTTGAGCAGATAGACCAGTCTGTTTGTCACAATTGGCAGTAGGACCCAATTAAAACAGAAAATTTAACTTTTGACACAGTGATCGGATTTGCAAAAGAAACACACATCCATGTTCCTCATAGTCTGAAAAAAACAAATACACATTCAATTTTAAAATACGAAATTTTCTATAGGAGGTAGACCAGTCTGTATCTCACAATTGGCAGTAGGACTCAATTAAGCCAGAAAACATAACTTTTGACACAGTGCTCTGCTTTGCAAAAGAACCACATATTCATGTACCTCATGGTCTGAAAAGCACAAATACACATCCAATTTTCAAAGACGAAGTTTCCTTGAGCAGATAGACCAGTCTGAATGTCACAATTGGCAGTAGGACCCAATTAAAGCAGAAAATGTAACTTTTGACACAGTGATCAGATTTGCAAAAGAAACACATATTCATGTTCCTCATAGTCTGAAAAAAACAAATACACATTCAATTTTGAAATACGAAATTTTCCTTAGGAGGTAGACCAGTCTGTATCTCACCATTGGCAGTAGGACTCAATTAAGTCAGAAAACATAACTTTTGACACAGTGATCAGATTTGCAAAAGAAACACGTATTCATGTTCCTCACAGTCTGAAAAGCACAAATACACATCCAATCTTAAAATACGAACTTTCCTTGTGGAGATAGACCGGTCTGTATCTCACAATTGCAGTAGGACACAAAGAAGCTAGAGAATATATCTTTTGACACAGAGCTCTAATTTGCAAAAGAACCACATATTCATGTACCTCACGGTCTGAAAAGCACAAATACAAACCCAATTTTCAAAGACGAAGTTTCCTTGAGCAGATAGACCAATCTGTAATTCACAATTGGCAGTAGGACTCAGATAAGCCAGAAAATGTAACTTTTGACACAGTGCTCAGATTTGCCAAAGAAACACATATTCATGTTCTTCACAGTCTAAAAAGCAAAAATAAACATTCAATTTTCAAAGACGAACTTTCCTTGAGCAGATAGACCATTCAGTATTTCACAATTGGCAGTAGGACTCAATGAAGCCAGAAAATGTAACTTTTGACACAGTGCTCTGATTGGCAAAAGAAAAACATATTCATGTACCTCACGGTCTGAAAAGCACAAATACACATTCAATTTTGAAATACGAAATTTTCTATAGGAGGTAGACCAGTCTGTATCTCACCATTGCCAGTAGGACCCAATTAAACCAGAAAATGTAACTTTTGACACAGTGATCAGATTTGCAAAAGAAACACATATCCATGTTCCTCATAGTCTGGAAAAAACAAATACACATTCAATTTTAAAATACGAAGTTTTCTATAGGAGGTAGACCAGTCTGTATCTCACAATTGGCAGTAGGACTCAATTAAGCCAGAAAACATAACTTTTGACACAGTGCTCTGCTTTGCAAAAGAACCACATATTCATGTTCCTTAGTCTGAAAAGCACAAATACACATTCAATTTTCAAAGACGAAGTTTCCTTGAGCAGATAGACCAATCTGTATCTAACAATCGGCTTAGGACTCAATGAAGCCAGAAAACATATCAGTTGACACAGTGCTCAGATCAGCAAAAGAAACACATATTCCTGTAACTCACGGACTGAAAAAAACAAATACACTTTCAATTTTGAAATTCAAAATTTTCATTAGGAGGTAGACCAGTCTCTATCTCACAATTGACAGTAGGTCTCAATGAAGCCAGAAAAGATAACTTTTGACACAGTGCTCAGATTTCCTAAAGAAACACATATTCATGTTCCTCACAGTCTGAAAAGCACAAATACACTTTCAATTTTCAAAGATGAACTTTCCTTGAGCACATAGACCAGTCTGTATGTCACAATTGGCAGTAGGACCCAATTCAATTCGAAAATATAACTTTTGACACAGTGCTCAGATCAGCAAAAGAAACACATATTCATGTTCCTCATAGTCTGAAAAAAACCCAATACACATTCAATTTTAAAATACGAAATTTTCTATAGGAGGTAGACCAGTCTGTATCTCACCATTGCCAGTAGGACCCAATTAAACCAGAAAATGTAACTTTTGACACAGTGATCAGATTTGCAAAAGAAACACATATCCATGTTCCTCATAGTCTGAAAAAAACAAATACACATTCAATTTTAAAATACGAAGTTTTCTATAGGAGGTAGACCAGTCTGTATCTCACAATTGGCAGTTGGACTCAATGATGCCAGAAAACATAACTTTTGACACAGTGCTCTGCTTTGCAAAAGAACCACATATTCATGTACCTCACGGTCTGAAAAGCACAAATACACATTCAATTTTGAAATACGAAATTTTCCTTAGGAGGTAGACCAGTCTGTATCTCACCATTGGCAGTAGGACTCAATTAAGTCAGAAAACATAACTTTTGACATAGTGATCAGATTTGCAAAAGAAACAGATATTCATGTTCTTCACAGTCTGAAAAGCAAATATACACATTCAATTTTAAAAGATGAACTTTCCTTGAGCAGATAGACCAGTCTGTTTGTCACAATTGGCAGTAGGACCCAATTAAACCAGAAAATGTAACTTTTGACACAGTGATCGGATTTGCAAAAGAAACACACATCCATGTTCCTCATAGTCTGAAAAAAACAAATACACATTCCAATCTGTAATTCACAATTGGCAGTAGGACTCAGATAAGCCAGAAAACGTAACTTTTGACACAGTGCTCAGATTTGCCAAAGAAACACATATTCATGTTCTTCACAATCTGAAAAGCAAAAATACACATTCAATTTTCAAAGACGAACTTTCCTTGAGCAGATAGACCATTCAGTATTTCACAATTGGCAGTAGGACTCAATTAAGCCAGAAAAGATAACTTTTGACACAGTGCTCAGATTTCCTAAAGAAACACATATTCATGTTCCTTAGTCTGAAAAGCACAAATACACATTCAATTTTCAAAGACGAAGTTTCCTTGAGCAGATAGACCAATCTGTATCTAACAATCGGCTTAGGACTCAATGAAGCCAGAAAACATATCAGTTGACACAGTGCTCAGATCAGCAAAAGAAACACATATTCCTGTAACTCACGGACTGAAAAAAACAAATACACTTTCAATTTTGAAATTCAAAATTTTCATTAGGAGGTAGACCAGTCTCTATCTCACAATTGGCAGTAGGTCTCAATGAAGCCAGAAAAGATAACTTTTGACACAGTGCTCAGATTTCCTAAAGAAACACATATTCATGTTCCTTAGTCTGAAAAGCACAAATACACATTCAATTTTCAAAGACGAAGTTTCCTTGAGCAGATAGACCAATCTGTATCTAACAATCGGCTTAGGACTCAATGAAGCCAGAAAACATATCAGTTGACACAGTGCTCAGATCAGCAAAAGAAACACATATTCCTGTAACTCACGGACTGAAAAAAACAAATACACTTTCAATTTTGAAATTCAAAATTTTCATTAGGAGGTAGACCAGTCTCTATCTCACAATTGGCAGTAGGTCTCAATGAAGCCAGAAAAGATAACTTTTGACACAGTGCTCAGATTTCCTAAAGAAACACATATTCATGTTCCTTAGTCTGAAAAGCACAAATACACATTCAATTTTCAAAGACGAAGTTTCCTTGAGCAGATAGACCAATCTGTATCTAACAATCGGCTTAGGACTCAATGAAGCCAGAAAACATATCAGTTGACACAGTGCTCAGATCAGCAAAAGAAACACATATTCCTGTAACTCACGGACTGAAAAAAACAAATACACTTTCAATTTTGAAATTCAAAATTTTCATTAGGAGGTAGACCAGTCTCTATCTCACAATTGACAGTAGGTCTCAATGAAGCCAGAAAAGATAACTTTTGACACAGTGCTCAGATTTCCTAAAGAAACACATATTCATGTTCCTCACAGTCTGAAAAGCACAAATACACTTTCAATTTTCAAAGATGAACTTTCCTTGAGCACATAGACCAGTCTGTATGTCACAATTGGCAGTAGGACCCAATTCAATTCGAAAATATAACTTTTGACACAGTGCTCAGATCAGCAAAAGAAACACATATTCATGTTCCTCATAGTCTGAAAAAAACCCAATACACATTCAATTTTAAAATACGAAATTTTCTATAGGAGGTAGACCAGTCTGTATCTCACCATTGCCAGTAGGACCCAATTAAACCAGAAAATGTAACTTTTGACACAGTGATCAGATTTGCAAAAGAAACACATATCCATGTTCCTCATAGTCTGAAAAAAACAAATACACATTCAATTTTAAAATACGAAGTTTTCTATAGGAGGTAGACCAGTCTGTATCTCACAATTGGCAGTTGGACTCAATGATGCCAGAAAACATAACTTTTGACACAGTGCTCTGCTTTGCAAAAGAACCACATATTCATGTACCTCACGGTCTGAAAAGCACAAATACACATTCAATTTTGAAATACGAAATTTTCCTTAGGAGGTAGACCAGTCTGTATCTCACCATTGGCAGTAGGACTCAATTAAGTCAGAAAACATAACTTTTGACATAGTGATCAGATTTGCAAAAGAAACAGATATTCATGTTCTTCACAGTCTGAAAAGCAAATATACACATTCAATTTTAAAAGATGAACTTTCCTTGAGCAGATAGACCAGTCTGTTTGTCACAATTGGCAGTAGGACCCAATTAAACCAGAAAATGTAACTTTTGACACAGTGATCGGATTTGCAAAAGAAACACACATCCATGTTCCTCATAGTCTGAAAAAAACAAATACACATTCCAATCTGTAATTCACAATTGGCAGTAGGACTCAGATAAGCCAGAAAACGTAACTTTTGACACAGTGCTCAGATTTGCCAAAGAAACACATATTCATGTTCTTCACAATCTGAAAAGCAAAAATACACATTCAATTTTCAAAGACGAACTTTCCTTGAGCAGATAGACCATTCAGTATTTCACAATTGGCAGTAGGACTCAATTAAGCCAGAAAAGATAACTTTTGACACAGTGCTCAGATTTCCTAAAGAAACACATATTCATGTTCCTTAGTCTGAAAAGCACAAATACACATTCAATTTTCAAAGACGAAGTTTCCTTGAGCAGATAGACCAATCTGTATCTAACAATCGGCTTAGGACTCAATGAAGCCAGAAAACATATCAGTTGACACAGTGCTCAGATCAGCAAAAGAAACACATATTCCTGTAACTCACGGACTGAAAAAAACAAATACACTTTCAATTTTGAAATTCAAAATTTTCATTAGGAGGTAGACCAGTCTCTATCTCACAATTGGCAGTAGGTCTCAATGAAGCCAGAAAAGATAACTTTTGACACAGTGCTCAGATTTCCTAAAGAAACACATATTCATGTTCCTTAGTCTGAAAAGCACAAATACACATTCAATTTTCAAAGACGAAGTTTCCTTGAGCAGATAGACCAATCTGTATCTAACAATCGGCTTAGGACTCAATGAAGCCAGAAAACATATCAGTTGACACAGTGCTCAGATCAGCAAAAGAAACACATATTCCTGTAACTCACGGACTGAAAAAAACAAATACACTTTCAATTTTGAAATTCAAAATTTTCATTAGGAGGTAGACCAGTCTCTATCTCACAATTGGCAGTAGGTCTCAATGAAGCCAGAAAAGATAACTTTTGACACAGTGCTCAGATTTCCTAAAGAAACACATATTCATGTTCCTTAGTCTGAAAAGCACAAATACACATTCAATTTTCAAAGACGAAGTTTCCTTGAGCAGATAGACCAATCTGTATCTAACAATCGGCTTAGGACTCAATGAAGCCAGAAAACATATCAGTTGACACAGTGCTCAGATCAGCAAAAGAAACACATATTCCTGTAACTCACGGACTGAAAAAAACAAAAACACTTTCAATTTTGAAATTCAAAATTTTCATTAGGAGGTAGACCAGTCTCTATCTCACAATTGACAGTAGGTCTCAATGAAGCCAGAAAAGATAACTTTTGACACAGTGCTCAGATTTCCTAAAGAAACACATATTCATGTTCCTCACAGTCTGAAAAGCACAAATACACTTTCAATTTTCAAAGATGAACTTTCCTTGAGCACATAGACCAGTCTGTATGTCACAATTGGCAGTAGGACCCAATTCAATTCGAAAATATAACTTTTGACACAGTGCTCAGATCAGCAAAAGAAACACATATTCATGTTCCTCATAGTCTGAAAAAAACAAATACACATTCAATTTTAAAATACGAAATTTTCTATAGGAGGTAGACCAGTCTGTATCTCACAATTGGCAGTAGGACTCAATGATGCCAGAAAACATAACTTTTGACACAGTGCTCTGCTTTGCAAAAGAACCACATATTCATGTACCTCACGGTCTGAAAAGCACAAATACACATTCAATTTTGAAATACGAAATTTTCCTTAGGAGGTAGACCAGTCTGTATCTCACCATTGGCAGTAGGACTCAATTAAGTCAGAAAACATAACTTTTGACACAGTGATCAGATTTGCAAAAGAAACACGTATTCATGTTCCTCACAGTCTGAAAAGCACAAATACACATCCAATCTTAAAATACGAACTTTCCTTGTGGAGATAGACCGGTCTGTATCTCACAATTGCAGTAGCACACAAAGAAGCTAGAGAATATATCTTTTGACACAGAGCTCTAATTTGCAAAAGAACCACATATTCATGTACCTCATGGTCTGAAAAGCACAAATACACACCCAATTTTCAAAGACGAAGTTTCCTTGAGCAGATAGACCAATCTGTAATTCACAATTGGCAGTAGGACTCAGATAAGCCAGAAAATGTAACTTTTGACACAGTGCTCAGATTTGCCAAAGAAACACATATTCATGTACCTCATGGTCTGAAAAGCACAAATACACATCCAATTTTCAAAGACGAAGTTTCCTTGAGCAGATAGACCATTCAGTATTTCACAATTGGCAGTAGGACTCAGATAAGCCAGAAAATGTAACTTTTGACACAGTGCTCAGATTTGCAAAAGAAACAGATATTCATGTTCTTCACAGTCTGAAAAGCAAATATACACATTCAATTTTAAAAGATGAACTTTCCTTGAGCAGATAGACCAGTCTGAATGTCACAATTGGCAGTAGGACCCAATTAAAGCAGAAAATGTAACTTTTGACACAGTGATCAGATTTGCAAAAGAAACACATATTCATGTTCCTCATAGTCTGAAAAAAACAAATACACATTCAATTTTAAAATACGAAATTTTCTATAGGAGGTAGACCAGTCTGTATCTCACAATTGGCAGTAGGACTCAATGATGCCAGAAAACATAACTTTTGACACAGTGCTCTGCTTTGCAAAAGAACCACATATTCATGTACCTCACGGTCTGAAAAGCACAAATACACATTCAATTTTGAAATACGAAATTTTCCTTAGGAGGTAGACCAGTCTGTATCTCACCATTGGCAGTAGGACTCAATTAAGTCAGAAAACATAACTTTTGACACAGTGATCAGATTTGCAAAAGAAACACGTATTCATGTTCCTCACAGTCTGAAAAGCACAAATACACATCCAATCTTAAAATACGAACTTTCCTTGTGGAGATAGACCGGTCTGTATCTCACAATTGCAGTAGCACACAAAGAAGCTAGAGAATATATCTTTTGACACAGAGCTCTAATTTGCAAAAGAACCACATATTCATGTACCTCATGGTCTGAAAAGCACAAATACACACCCAATTTTCAAAGACGAAGTTTCCTTGAGCAGATAGACCAATCTGTAATTCACAATTGGCAGTAGGACTCAGATAAGCCAGAAAATGTAACTTTTGACACAGTGCTCAGATTTGCCAAAGAAACACATATTCATGTTCTTCACAGTCTAAAAAGCAAAAATAAACATTCAATTTTCAAAGACGAACTTTCCTTGAGCAGATAGACCATTCAGTATTTCACAATTGGCAGTAGGACTCAATGAAGCCAGAAAATGTAACTTTTGACACAGTGCTCTGATTGGCAAAAGAAAAACATATTCATGTACCTCACGGTCTGAAAAGCACAAATACACATTCAATTTTGAAATACGAAATTTTCCTTAGGAGGTAGACCAGTCTGTATCTCACCATTGGCAGTAGGACTCAATTAAGTCAGAAAACATAACTTTTGACATAGTGATCAGATTTGCAAAAGAAACAGATATTCATGTTCTTCACAGTCTGAAAAGCAAATATACACATTCAATTTTAAAAGATGAACTTTCCTTGAGCAGATAGACCAGTCTGTTTGTCACAATTGGCAGTAGGACCCAATTAAACCAGAAAATGTAACTTTTGACACAGTGATCGGATTTGCAAAAGAAACACACATCCATGTTCCTCATAGTCTGAAAAAAACAAATACACATTCCAATCTGTAATTCACAATTGGCAGTAGGACTCAGATAAGCCAGAAAACGTAACTTTTGACACAGTGCTCAGATTTGCCAAAGAAACACATATTCATGTTCTTCACAATCTGAAAAGCAAAAATACACATTCAATTTTCAAAGACGAACTTTCCTTGAGCAGATAGACCATTCAGTATTTCACAATTGGCAGTAGGACTCAATTAAGCCAGAAAAGATAACTTTTGACACAGTGCTCAGATTTCCTAAAGAAACACATATTCATGTTCCTTAGTCTGAAAAGCACAAATACACATTCAATTTTCAAAGACGAAGTTTCCTTGAGCAGATAGACCAATCTGTATCTAACAATCGGCTTAGGACTCAATGAAGCCAGAAAACATATCAGTTGACACAGTGCTCAGATCAGCAAAAGAAACACATATTCCTGTAACTCACGGACTGAAAAAAACAAATACACTTTCAATTTTGAAATTCAAAATTTTCATTAGGAGGTAGACCAGTCTCTATCTCACAATTGGCAGTAGGTCTCAATGAAGCCAGAAAAGATAACTTTTGACACAGTGCTCAGATTTCCTAAAGAAACACATATTCATGTTCCTTAGTCTGAAAAGCACAAATACACATTCAATTTTCAAAGACGAAGTTTCCTTGAGCAGATAGACCAATCTGTATCTAACAATCGGCTTAGGACTCAATGAAGCCAGAAAACATATCAGTTGACACAGTGCTCAGATCAGCAAAAGAAACACATATTCCTGTAACTCACGGACTGAAAAAAACAAATACACTTTCAATTTTGAAATTCAAAATTTTCATTAGGAGGTAGACCAGTCTCTATCTCACAATTGGCAGTAGGTCTCAATGAAGCCAGAAAAGATAACTTTTGACACAGTGCTCAGATTTCCTAAAGAAACACATATTCATGTTCCTTAGTCTGAAAAGCACAAATACACATTCAATTTTCAAAGACGAAGTTTCCTTGAGCAGATAGACCAATCTGTATCTAACAATCGGCTTAGGACTCAATGAAGCCAGAAAACATATCAGTTGACACAGTGCTCAGATCAGCAAAAGAAACACATATTCCTGTAACTCACGGACTGAAAAAAACAAATACACTTTCAATTTTGAAATTCAAAATTTTCATTAGGAGGTAGACCAGTCTCTATCTCACAATTGGCAGTAGGTCTCAATGAAGCCAGAAAAGATAACTTTTGACACAGTGCTCAGATTTCCTAAAGAAACACATATTCATGTTCCTTAGTCTGAAAAGCACAAATACACATTCAATTTTCAAAGACGAAGTTTCCTTGAGCAGATAGACCAATCTGTATCTAACAATCGGCTTAGGACTCAATGAAGCCAGAAAACATATCAGTTGACACAGTGCTCAGATCAGCAAAAGAAACACATATTCCTGTAACTCACGGACTGAAAAAAACAAATACACTTTCAATTTTGAAATTCAAAATTTTCATTAGGAGGTAGACCAGTCTCTATCTCACAATTGGCAGTAGGTCTCAATGAAGCCAGAAAAGATAACTTTTGACACAGTGCTCAGATTTCCTAAAGAAACACATATTCATGTTCCTTAGTCTGAAAAGCACAAATACACATTCAATTTTCAAAGACGAAGTTTCCTTGAGCAGATAGACCAATCTGTATCTAACAATCGGCTTAGGACTCAATGAAGCCAGAAAACATATCAGTTGACACAGTGCTCAGATCAGCAAAAGAAACACATATTCCTGTAACTCACGGACTGAAAAAAACAAAAACACTTTCAATTTTGAAATTCAAAATTTTCATTAGGAGGTAGACCAGTCTCTATCTCACAATTGACAGTAGGTCTCAATGAAGCCAGAAAAGATAACTTTTGACACAGTGCTCAGATTTCCTAAAGAAACACATATTCATGTTCCTCACAGTCTGAAAAGCACAAATACACTTTCAATTTTCAAAGATGAACTTTCCTTGAGCACATAGACCAGTCTGTATGTCACAATTGGCAGTAGGACCCAATTCAATTCGAAAATATAACTTTTGACACAGTGCTCAGATCAGCAAAAGAAACACATATTCATGTTCCTCATAGTCTGAAAAAAACAAATACACATTCAATTTTAAAATACGAAATTTTCTATAGGAGGTAGACCAGTCTGTATCTCACAATTGGCAGTAGGACTCAATGATGCCAGAAAACATAACTTTTGACACAGTGCTCTGCTTTGCAAAAGAACCACATATTCATGTACCTCACGGTCTGAAAAGCACAAATACACATTCAATTTTGAAATACGAAATTTTCCTTAGGAGGTAGACCAGTCTGTATCTCACCATTGGCAGTAGGACTCAATTAAGTCAGAAAACATAACTTTTGACACAGTGATCAGATTTGCAAAAGAAACACGTATTCATGTTCCTCACAGTCTGAAAAGCACAAATACACATCCAATCTTAAAATACGAACTTTCCTTGTGGAGATAGACCGGTCTGTATCTCACAATTGCAGTAGCACACAAAGAAGCTAGAGAATATATCTTTTGACACAGAGCTCTAATTTGCAAAAGAACCACATATTCATGTACCTCATGGTCTGAAAAGCACAAATACACACCCAATTTTCAAAGACGAAGTTTCCTTGAGCAGATAGACCAATCTGTAATTCACAATTGGCAGTAGGACTCAGATAAGCCAGAAAATGTAACTTTTGACACAGTGCTCAGATTTGCCAAAGAAACACATATTCATGTACCTCATGGTCTGAAAAGCACAAATACACATCCAATTTTCAAAGACGAAGTTTCCTTGAGCAGATAGACCATTCAGTATTTCACAATTGGCAGTAGGACTCAGATAAGCCAGAAAATGTAACTTTTGACACAGTGCTCAGATTTGCAAAAGAAACAGATATTCATGTTCCTCATAGTCTGAAAAAAACAAATACACATTCAATTTTAAAATACGAAATTTTCTATAGGAGGTAGACCAGTCTGTATCTCACAATTGGCAGTAGGACTCAATGATGCCAGAAAACATAACTTTTGACACAGTGCTCTGCTTTGCAAAAGAACCACATATTCATGTACCTCACGGTCTGAAAAGCACAAATACACATTCAATTTTGAAATACGAAATTTTCCTTAGGAGGTAGACCAGTCTGTATCTCACCATTGGCAGTAGGACTCAATTAAGTCAGAAAACATAACTTTTGACACAGTGATCAGATTTGCAAAAGAAACACGTATTCATGTTCCTCACAGTCTGAAAAGCACAAATACACATCCAATCTTAAAATACGAACTTTCCTTGTGGAGATAGACCGGTCTGTATCTCACAATTGCAGTAGCACACAAAGAAGCTAGAGAATATATCTTTTGACACAGAGCTCTAATTTGCAAAAGAACCACATATTCATGTACCTCATGGTCTGAAAAGCACAAATACACACCCAATTTTCAAAGACGAAGTTTCCTTGAGCAGATAGACCAATCTGTAATTCACAATTGGCAGTAGGACTCAGATAAGCCAGAAAATGTAACTTTTGACACAGTGCTCAGATTTGCCAAAGAAACACATATTCATGTTCTTCACAGTCTAAAAAGCAAAAATAAACATTCAATTTTCAAAGACGAACTTTCCTTGAGCAGATAGACCATTCAGTATTTCACAATTGGCAGTAGGACTCAATGAAGCCAGAAAATGTAACTTTTGACACAGTGCTCTGATTGGCAAAAGAAAAACATATTCATGTACCTCACGGTCTGAAAAGCACAAATACACATTCAATTTTGAAATACGAAATTTTCCTTAGGAGGTAGACCAGTCTGTATCTCACCATTGGCAGTAGGACTCAATTAAGTCAGAAAACATAACTTTTGACATAGTGATCAGATTTGCAAAAGAAACAGATATTCATGTTCTTCACAGTCTGAAAAGCAAATATACACATTCAATTTTAAAAGATGAACTTTCCTTGAGCAGATAGACCAGTCTGTTTGTCACAATTGGCAGTAGGACCCAATTAAACCAGAAAATGTAACTTTTGACACAGTGATCGGATTTGCAAAAGAAACACACATCCATGTTCCTCATAGTCTGAAAAAAACAAATACACATTCCAATCTGTAATTCACAATTGGCAGTAGGACTCAGATAAGCCAGAAAACGTAACTTTTGACACAGTGCTCAGATTTGCCAAAGAAACACATATTCATGTTCTTCACAATCTGAAAAGCAAAAATACACATTCAATTTTCAAAGACGAACTTTCCTTGAGCAGATAGACCATTCAGTATTTCACAATTGGCAGTAGGACTCAATTAAGCCAGAAAAGATAACTTTTGACACAGTGCTCAGATTTCCTAAAGAAACACATATTCATGTTCCTTAGTCTGAAAAGCACAAATACACATTCAATTTTCAAAGACGAAGTTTCCTTGAGCAGATAGACCAATCTGTATCTAACAATCGGCTTAGGACTCAATGAAGCCAGAAAACATATCAGTTGACACAGTGCTCAGATCAGCAAAAGAAACACATATTCCTGTAACTCACGGACTGAAAAAAACAAATACACTTTCAATTTTGAAATTCAAAATTTTCATTAGGAGGTAGACCAGTCTCTATCTCACAATTGGCAGTAGGTCTCAATGAAGCCAGAAAAGATAACTTTTGACACAGTGCTCAGATTTCCTAAAGAAACACATATTCATGTTCCTTAGTCTGAAAAGCACAAATACACATTCAATTTTCAAAGACGAAGTTTCCTTGAGCAGATAGACCAATCTGTATCTAACAATCGGCTTAGGACTCAATGAAGCCAGAAAACATATCAGTTGACACAGTGCTCAGATCAGCAAAAGAAACACATATTCCTGTAACTCACGGACTGAAAAAAACAAATACACTTTCAATTTTGAAATTCAAAATTTTCATTAGGAGGTAGACCAGTCTCTATCTCACAATTGGCAGTAGGTCTCAATGAAGCCAGAAAAGATAACTTTTGACACAGTGCTCAGATTTCCTAAAGAAACACATATTCATGTTCGTTAGTCTGAAAAGCACAAATACACATTCAATTTTCAAAGACGAAGTTTCCTTGAGCAGATAGACCAATCTGTATCTAACAATCGGCTTAGGACTCAATGAAGCCAGAAAACATATCAGTTGACACAGTGCTCAGATCAGCAAAAGAAACACATATTCCTGTAACTCACGGACTGAAAAAAACAAATACACTTTCAATTTTGAAATTCAAAATTTTCATTAGGAGGTAGACCAGTCTCTATCTCACAATTGGCAGTAGGTCTCAATGAAGCCAGAAAAGATAACTTTTGACACAGTGCTCAGATTTCCTAAAGAAACACATATTCATGTTCCTTAGTCTGAAAAGCACAAATACACATTCAATTTTCAAAGACGAAGTTTCCTTGAGCAGATAGACCAATCTGTATCTAACAATCGGCTTAGGACTCAATGAAGCCAGAAAACATATCAGTTGACACAGTGCTCAGATCAGCAAAAGAAACACATATTCCTGTAACTCACGGACTGAAAAAAACAAATACACTTTCAATTTTGAAATTCAAAATTTTCATTAGGAGGTAGACCAGTCTCTATCTCACAATTGACAGTAGGTCTCAATGAAGCCAGAAAAGATAACTTTTGACACAGTGCTCAGATTTCCTAAAGAAACACATATTCATGTTCCTCACAGTCTGAAAAGCACAAATACACTTTCAATTTTCAAAGATGAACTTTCCTTGAGCACATAGACCAGTCTGTATGTCACAATTGGCAGTAGGACCCAATTCAATTCGAAAATATAACTTTTGACACAGTGCTCAGATCAGCAAAAGAAACACATATTCATGTTCCTCATAGTCTGAAAAAAAACCAATACACATTCAATTTTAAAATACGAAATTTTCTATAGGAGGTAGACCAGTCTGTATCTCACAATTGGCAGTAGGACTCAATTAAGCCAGAAAACATAACTTTTGACACAGTGCTCTGCTTTGCAAAAGAACCACATATTCATGTACCTCATGGTCTGAAAAGCACAAATACACATCCAATTTTCAAAGACGAAGTTTCCTTGAGCAGATAGACCAATCTGTAATTCACAATTGGCAGTAGGACTCAGATAAGCCAGAAAATGTAACTTTTGACACAGTGCTCAGATTTGCAAAAGAAACAGATATTCATGTTCTTCACAGTCTGAAAAGCAAATATACACATTCAATTTTAAAAGATGAACTTTCATTGAGCAGATAGACCAGTCTGAATGTCACAATTGGCAGTAGGACCCAATTAAAGCAGAAAATGTAACTTTTGACACAGTGATCAGATTTGCAAAAGAAACACATATTCATGTTCCTCATAGTCTGAAAAAAACAAATACACATTCAATTTTAAAATACGAAATTTTCTATAGGAGGTAGACCAGTCTGTATCTCACAATTGGCAGTAGGACTCAATGATGCCAGAAAACATAACTTTTGACACAGTGCTCTGCTTTGCAAAAGAACCACATATTCATGTACCTCATGGTCTGAAAAGCACAAATACACACCCAATTTTCAAAGACGAAGTTTCCTTGAGCAGATAGACCAATCTGTAATTCACAATTGGCAGTAGGACTCAGATAAGCCAGAAAATGTAACTTTTGACACAGTGCTCAGATTTGCCAAAGAAACACATATTCATGTTCTTCACAGTCTAAAAAGCAAAAATAAACATTCAATTTTCAAAGACGAACTTTCCTTGAGCAGATAGACCATTCAGTATTTCACAATTGGCAGTAGGACTCAATGAAGCCAGAAAATGTAACTTTTGACACAGTGCTCTGATTGGCAAAAGAAAAACATATTCATGTACCTCACGGTCTGAAAAGCACAAATACACATTCAATTTTGAAATACGAAATTTTCTATAGGAGGTAGACCAGTCTGTATCTCACCATTGCCAGTAGGACCCAATTAAACCAGAAAATGTAACTTTTGACACAGTGATCAGATTTGCAAAAGAAACACATATCCATGTTCCTCATAGTCTGAAAAAAACAAATACACATTCAATTTTAAAATACGAAGTTTTCTATAGGAGGTAGACCAGTCTGTATCTCACAATTGGCAGTAGGACTCAATGATGCCAGAAAACATAACTTTTGACACAGTGCTCTGCTTTGCAAAAGAACCACATATTCATGTACCTCACGGTCTGAAAAGCACAAATACACATTCAATTTTGAAATACGAAATTTTCCTTAGGAGGTAGACCAGTCTGTATCTCACCATGGGCAGTAGGACTCAATTAAGTCAGAAAACATAACTTTTGACACAGTGATCAGATTTGCAAAAGAAACACGTATTCATGTTCCTCACAGTCTGAAAAGCACAAATACACATCCAATCTTAAAATACGAACTTTCCTTGTGGAGATAGACCGGTCTGTATCTCACAATTGCAGTAGGACCCAATTAAACCAGAAAATGTAACTTTTGACATAGTGATCAGATTTGCAAAAGAAACAGATATTCATGTTCTTCACAGTCTGAAAAGCAAATATACACATTCAATTTTAAAAGATGAACTTTCCTTGAGCAGATAGACCAGTCTGTTTGTCACAATTGCAGTAGGACCCAATTAAACCAGAAAATGTAACTTTTGACACAGTGATCGGATTTGCAAAAGGAACACACATCCATGTTCCTCATAGTCTGAAAAAAACAAATACACATTCAATTTTAAAATACGAAATTTTCTATAGGAGGTAGACCAGTCTGTACCTCACAATTGGCAGTAGGACTCAATGATGCCAGAAAACATAACTTTTGACACAGTGCTCTGCTTTGCAAAAGAACCACATATTCATGTACCTCACGGTCTGAAAAGCACAAATACACATTCAATTTTGAAATACGAAATTTTCCTTAGGAGGTAGACCAGTCTGTATCTCACCATTGGCAGTAGGACTCAATTAAGTCAGAAAACATAACTTTTGACACAGTGATCAGATTTGCAAAAGAAACAGATATTCATGTTCTTCACAGTCTGAAAAGCAAATATACACATTCAATTTTAAAAGATGAACTTTCCTTGAGCAGATAGACCAGTCTGTTTGTCACAATTGGCAGTAGGACCCAATTAAAACAGAAAATTTAACTTTTGACACAGTGATCGGATTTGCAAAAGAAACACACATCCATGTTCCTCATAGTCTGAAAAAAACAAATACACATTCAATTTTAAAATACGAAATTTTCTATAGGAGGTAGACCAGTCTGTATCTCACAATTGGCAGTAGGACTCAATTAAGCCAGAAAACATAACTTTTGACACAGTGCTCTGCTTTGCAAAAGAACCACATATTCATGTACCTCATGGTCTGAAAAGCACAAATACACATCCAATTTTCAAAGACGAAGTTTCCTTGAGCAGATAGACCAGTCTGAATGTCACAATTGGCAGTAGGACCCAATTAAAGCAGAAAATGTAACTTTTGATACAGTGATCAGATTTGCAAAAGAAACACATATTCATGTTCCTCATAGTCTGAAAAAAACAAATACACATTCAATTTTGAAATACGAAATTTTCCTTAGGAGGTAGACCAGTCTGTATCTCACCATTGGCAGTAGGACTCAATTAAGTCAGAAAACATAACTTTTGACACAGTGATCAGATTTGCAAAAGAAACACGTATTCATGTTCCTCACAGTCTGAAAAGCACAAATACACATCCAATCTTAAAATACGAACTTTCCTTGTGGAGATAGACCGGTCTGTATCTCACAATTGCAGTAGGACACAAAGAAGCTAGAGAATATATCTTTTGACACAGAGCTCTAATTTGCAAAAGAACCACATATTCATGTACCTCATGGTCTGAAAAGCACAAATACAAACCCAATTTTCAAAGACGAAGTTTCCTTGAGCAGATAGACCAATCTGTAATTCACAATTGGCAGTAGGACTCAGATAAGCCAGAAAATGTAACTTTTGACACAGTGCTCAGATTTGCCAAAGAAACACATATTCATGTTCTTCACAGTCTAAAAAGCAAAAATAAACATTCAATTTTCAAAGACGAACTTTCCTTGAGCAGATAGACCATTCAGTATTTCACAATTGGCAGTAGGACTCAATGAAGCCAGAAAATGTAACTTTTGACACAGTGCTCTGATTGGCAAAAGAAAAACATATTCATGTACCTCACGGTCTGAAAAGCACAAATACACATTCAATTTTGAAATACGAAATTTTCTATAGGAGGTAGACCAGTCTGTATCTCACCATTGCCAGTAGGACCCAATTAAACCAGAAAATGTAACTTTTGACACAGTGATCAGATTTGCAAAAGAAACACATATCCATGTTCCTCATAGTCTGAAAAAAACAAATACACATTCAATTTTAAAATACGAAGTTTTCTATAGGAGGTAGACCAGTCTGTATCTCACAATTGGCAGTTGGACTCAATGATGCCAGAAAACATAACTTTTGACACAGTGCTCTGCTTTGCAAAAGAACCACATATTCATGTACCTCACGGTCTGAAAAGCACAAATACACATTCAATTTTGAAATACGAAATTTTCCTTAGGAGGTAGACCAGTCTGTATCTCACCATTGGCAGTAGGACTCAATTAAGTCAGAAAACATAACTTTTGACATAGTGATCAGATTTGCAAAAGAAACAGATATTCACGTTCTTCACAGTCTGAAAAGCAAATATACACATTCAATTTTAAAAGATGAACTTTCCTTGAGCAGATAGACCAGTCTGTTTGTCACAATTGGCAGTAGGACCCAATTAAACCAGAAAATGTAACTTTTGACACAGTGATCGGATTTGCAAAAGAAACACACATCCATGTTCCTCATAGTCTGAAAAAAACAAATACACATTCCAATCTGTAATTCACAATTGGCAGTAGGACTCAGATAAGCCAGAAAACGTAACTTTTGACACAGTGCTCAGATTTGCCAAAGAAACACATATTCATGTTCTTCACAATCTGAAAAGCAAAAATACACATTCAATTTTCAAAGACGAACTTTCCTTGAGCAGATAGACCATTCAGTATTTCACAATTGGCAGTAGGACTCAATTAAGCCAGAAAAGATAACTTTTGACACAGTGCTCAGATTTCCTAAAGAAACACATATTCATGTTCCTTAGTCTGAAAAGCACAAATACACATTCAATTTTCAAAGACGAAGTTTCCTTGAGCAGATAGACCAATCTGTATCTAACAATCGGCTTAGGACTCAATGAAGCCAGAAAACATATCAGTTGACACAGTGCTCAGATCAGCAAAAGAAACACATATTCCTGTAACTCACGGACTGAAAAAAACAAATACACTTTCAATTTTGAAATTCAAAATTTTCATTAGGAGGTAGACCAGTCTCTATCTCACAATTGGCAGTAGGTCTCAATGAAGCCAGAAAAGATAACTTTTGACACAGTGCTCAGATTTCCTAAAGAAACACATATTCATGTTCCTTAGTCTGAAAAGCACAAATACACATTCAATTTTCAAAGACGAAGTTTCCTTGAGCAGATAGACCAATCTGTATCTAACAATCGGCTTAGGACTCAATGAAGCCAGAAAACATATCAGTTGACACAGTGCTCAGATCAGCAAAAGAAACACATATTCCTGTAACTCACGGACTGAAAAAAACAAATACACTTTCAATTTTGAAATTCAAAATTTTCATTAGGAGGTAGACCAGTCTCTATCTCACAATTGACAGTAGGTCTCAATGAAGCCAGAAAAGATAACTTTTGACACAGTGCTCAGATTTCCTAAAGAAACACATATTCATGTTCCTCACAGTCTGAAAAGCACAAATACACTTTCAATTTTCAAAGATGAACTTTCCTTGAGCACATAGACCAGTCTGTATGTCACAATTGGCAGTAGGACCCAATTCAATTCGAAAATATAACTTTTGACACAGTGCTCAGATCAGCAAAAGAAACACATATTCATGTTCCTCATAGTCTGAAAAAAAACCAATACACATTCAATTTTAAAATACGAAATTTTCTATAGGAGGTAGACCAGTCTGTATCTCACCATTGCCAGTAGGACCCAATTAAACCAGAAAATGTAACTTTTGACACAGTGATCAGATTTGCAAAAGAAACACATATCCATGTTCCTCATAGTCTGAAAAAAACAAATACACATTCAATTTTAAAATACGAAGTTTTCTATAGGAGGTAGACCAGTCTGTATCTCACAATTGGCAGTTGGACTCAATGATGCCAGAAAACATAACTTTTGACACAGTGCTCTGCTTTGCAAAAGAACCACATATTCATGTACCTCACGGTCTGAAAAGCACAAATACACATTCAATTTTGAAATACGAAATTTTCCTTAGGAGGTAGACCAGTCTGTATCTCACCATTGGCAGTAGGACTCAATTAAGTCAGAAAACATAACTTTTGACATAGTGATCAGATTTGCAAAAGAAACAGATATTCATGTTCTTCACAGTCTGAAAAGCAAATATACACATTCAATTTTAAAAGATGAACTTTCCTTGAGCAGATAGACCAGTCTGTTTGTCACAATTGGCAGTAGGACCCAATTAAACCAGAAAATGTAACTTTTGACACAGTGATCGGATTTGCAAAAGAAACACACATCCATGTTCCTCATAGTCTGAAAAAAACAAATACACATTCCAATCTGTAATTCACAATTGGCAGTAGGACTCAGATAAGCCAGAAAACGTAACTTTTGACACAGTGCTCAGATTTGCCAAAGAAACACATATTCATGTTCTTCACAATCTGAAAAGCAAAAATACACATTCAATTTTCAAAGACGAACTTTCCTTGAGCAGATAGACCATTCAGTATTTCACAATTGGCAGTAGGACTCAATTAAGCCAGAAAAGATAACTTTTGACACAGTGCTCAGATTTCCTAAAGAAACACATATTCATGTTCCTTAGTCTGAAAAGCACAAATACACATTCAATTTTCAAAGACGAAGTTTCCTTGAGCAGATAGACCAATCTGTATCTAACAATCGGCTTAGGACTCAATGAAGCCAGAAAACATATCAGTTGACACAGTGCTCAGATCAGCAAAAGAAACACATATTCCTGTAACTCACGGACTGAAAAAAACAAATACACTTTCAATTTTGAAATTCAAAATTTTCATTAGGAGGTAGACCAGTCTCTATCTCACAATTGGCAGTAGGTCTCAATGAAGCCAGAAAAGATAACTTTTGACACAGTGCTCAGATTTCCTAAAGAAACACATATTCATGTTCCTTAGTCTGAAAAGCACAAATACACATTCAATTTTCAAAGACGAAGTTTCCTTGAGCAGATAGACCAATCTGTATCTAACAATCGGCTTAGGACTCAATGAAGCCAGAAAACATATCAGTTGACACAGTGCTCAGATCAGCAAAAGAAACACATATTCCTGTAACTCACGGACTGAAAAAAACAAATACACTTTCAATTTTGAAATTCAAAATTTTCATTAGGAGGTAGACCAGTCTCTATCTCACAATTGGCAGTAGGTCTCAATGAAGCCAGAAAAGATAACTTTTGACACAGTGCTCAGATTTCCTAAAGAAACACATATTCATGTTCCTTAGTCTGAAAAGCACAAATACACATTCAATTTTCAAAGACGAAGTTTCCTTGAGCAGATAGACCAATCTGTATCTAACAATCGGCTTAGGACTCAATGAAGCCAGAAAACATATCAGTTGACACAGTGCTCAGATCAGCAAAAGAAACACATATTCCTGTAACTCACGGACTGAAAAAAACAAATACACTTTCAATTTTGAAATTCAAAATTTTCATTAGGAGGTAGACCAGTCTCTATCTCACAATTGACAGTAGGTCTCAATGAAGCCAGAAAAGATAACTTTTGACACAGTGCTCAGATTTCCTAAAGAAACACATATTCATGTTCCTCACAGTCTGAAAAGCACAAATACACTTTCAATTTTCAAAGATGAACTTTCCTTGAGCACATAGACCAGTCTGTATGTCACAATTGGCAGTAGGACCCAATTCAATTCGAAAATATAACTTTTGACACAGTGCTCAGATCAGCAAAAGAAACACATATTCATGTTCCTCATAGTCTGAAAAAAAACCAATACACATTCAATTTTAAAATACGAAATTTTCTATAGGAGGTAGACCAGTCTGTATCTCACAATTGGCAGTAGGACTCAATTAAGCCAGAAAACATAACTTTTGACACAGTGCTCTGCTTTGCAAAAGAACCACATATTCATGTACCTCATGGTCTGAAAAGCACAAATACACATCCAATTTTCAAAGACGAAGTTTCCTTGAGCAGATAGACCAATCTGTAATTCACAATTGGCAGTAGGACTCAGATAAGCCAGAAAATGTAACTTTTGACACAGTGCTCAGATTTGCAAAAGAAACAGATATTCATGTTCTTCACAGTCTGAAAAGCAAATATACACATTCAATTTTAAAAGATGAACTTTCATTGAGCAGATAGACCAGTCTGAATGTCACAATTGGCAGTAGGACCCAATTAAAGCAGAAAATGTAACTTTTGACACAGTGATCAGATTTGCAAAAGAAACACATATTCATGTTCCTCATAGTCTGAAAAAAACAAATACACATTCAATTTTAAAATACGAAATTTTCTATAGGAGGTAGACCAGTCTGTATCTCACAATTGGCAGTAGGACTCAATGATGCCAGAAAACATAACTTTTGACACAGTGCTCTGCTTTGCAAAAGAACCACATATTCATGTACCTCACGGTCTGAAAAGCACAAATACACATTCAATTTTGAAATACGAAATTTTCCTTAGGAGGTAGACCAGTCTGTATCTCACCATTGGCAGTAGGACTCAATTAAGTCAGAAAACATAACTTTTGACACAGTGATCAGATTTGCAAAAGAAACACGTATTCATGTTCCTCACAGTCTGAAAAGCACAAATACACATCCAATCTTAAAATACGAACTTTCCTTGTGGAGATAGACCGGTCTGTATCTCACAATTGCAGTAGCACACAAAGAAGCTAGAGAATATATCTTTTGACACAGAGCTCTAATTTGCAAAAGAACCACATATTCATGAACCTCATGGTCTGAAAAGCACAAATACACACCCAATTTTCAAAGACGAAGTTTCCTTGAGCAGATAGACCAATCTGTAATTCACAATTGGCAGTAGGACTCAGATAAGCCAGAAAATGTAACTTTTGACACAGTGCTCAGATTTGCCAAAGAAACACATATTCATGTTCTTCACAGTCTAAAAAGCAAAAATAAACATTCAATTTTCAAAGACGAACTTTCCTTGAGCAGATAGACCATTCAGTATTTCACAATTGGCAGTAGGACTCAATGAAGCCAGAAAATGTAACTTTTGACACAGTGCTCTGATTGGCAGAAGAAAAACATATTCATGTACCTCACGGTCTGAAAAGCACAAATACACATTCAATTTTGAAATACGAAATTTTCTATAGGAGGTAGACCAGTCTGTATCTCACCATTGCCAGTAGGACCCAATTAAACCAGAAAATGTAACTTTTGACACAGTGATCAGATTTGCAAAAGAAACACATATCCATGTTCCTCATAGTCTGAAAAAAACAAATACACATTCAATTTTAAAATACGAAGTTTTCTATAGGAGGTAGACCAGTCTGTATCTCACAATTGGCAGTTGGACTCAATGATGCCAGAAAACATAACTTTTGACACAGTGCTCTGCTTTGCAAAAGAACCACATATTCATGTACCTCACGGTCTGAAAAGCACAAATACACATTCAATTTTGAAATACGAAATTTTCCTTAGGAGGTAGACCAGTCTGTATCTCACCATTGGCAGTAGGACTCAATTAAGTCAGAAAACATAACTTTTGACATAGTGATCAGATTTGCAAAAGAAACAGATATTCACGTTCTTCACAGTCTGAAAAGCAAATATACACATTCAATTTTAAAAGATGAACTTTCCTTGAGCAGATAGACCAGTCTGTTTGTCACAATTGGCAGTAGGACCCAATTAAACCAGAAAATGTAACTTTTGACACAGTGATCGGATTTGCAAAAGAAACACACATCCATGTTCCTCATAGTCTGAAAAAAACAAATACACATTCCAATCTGTAATTCACAATTGGCAGTAGGACTCAGATAAGCCAGAAAACGTAACTTTTGACACAGTGCTCAGATTTGCCAAAGAAACACATATTCATGTTCTTCACAATCTGAAAAGCAAAAATACACATTCAATTTTCAAAGACGAACTTTCCTTGAGCAGATAGACCATTCAGTATTTCACAATTGGCAGTAGGACTCAATTAAGCCAGAAAAGATAACTTTTGACACAGTGCTCAGATTTCCTAAAGAAACACATATTCATGTTCCTTAGTCTGAAAAGCACAAATACACATTCAATTTTCAAAGACGAAGTTTCCTTGAGCAGATAGACCAATCTGTATCTAACAATCGGCTTAGGACTCAATGAAGCCAGAAAACATATCAGTTGACACAGTGCTCAGATCAGCAAAAGAAACACATATTCCTGTAACTCACGGACTGAAAAAAACAAATACACTTTCAATTTTGAAATTCAAAATTTTCATTAGGAGGTAGACCAGTCTCTATCTCACAATTGACAGTAGGTCTCAATGAAGCCAGAAAAGATAACTTTTGACACAGTGCTCAGATTTCCTAAAGAAACACATATTCATGTTCCTCACAGTCTGAAAAGCACAAATACACTTTCAATTTTCAAAGATGAACTTTCCTTGAGCACATAGACCAGTCTGTATGTCACAATTGGCAGTAGGACCCAATTCAATTCGAAAATATAACTTTTGACACAGTGCTCAGATCAGCAAAAGAAACACATATTCATGTTCCTCATAGTCTGAAAAAAACCCAATACACATTCAATTTTAAAATACGAAATTTTCTATAGGAGGTAGACCAGTCTGTATCTCACCATTGCCAGTAGGACCCAATTAAACCAGAAAATGTAACTTTTGACACAGTGATCAGATTTGCAAAAGAAACACATATCCATGTTCCTCATAGTCTGAAAAAAACAAATACACATTCAATTTTAAAATACGAAGTTTTCTATAGGAGGTAGACCAGTCTGTATCTCACAATTGGCAGTTGGACTCAATGATGCCAGAAAACATAACTTTTGACACAGTGCTCTGCTTTGCAAAAGAACCACATATTCATGTACCTCACGGTCTGAAAAGCACAAATACACATTCAATTTTGAAATACGAAATTTTCCTTAGGAGGTAGACCAGTCTGTATCTCACCATTGGCAGTAGGACTCAATTAAGTCAGAAAACATAACTTTTGACATAGTGATCAGATTTGCAAAAGAAACAGATATTCATGTTCTTCACAGTCTGAAAAGCAAATATACACATTCAATTTTAAAAGATGAACTTTCCTTGAGCAGATAGACCAGTCTGTTTGTCACAATTGGCAGTAGGACCCAATTAAACCAGAAAATGTAACTTTTGACACAGTGATCGGATTTGCAAAAGAAACACACATCCATGTTCCTCATAGTCTGAAAAAAACAAATACACATTCCAATCTGTAATTCACAATTGGCAGTAGGACTCAGATAAGCCAGAAAACGTAACTTTTGACACAGTGCTCAGATTTGCCAAAGAAACACATATTCATGTTCTTCACAATCTGAAAAGCAAAAATACACATTCAATTTTCAAAGACGAACTTTCCTTGAGCAGATAGACCATTCAGTATTTCACAATTGGCAGTAGGACTCAATTAAGCCAGAAAAGATAACTTTTGACACAGTGCTCAGATTTCCTAAAGAAACACATATTCATGTTCCTTAGTCTGAAAAGCACAAATACACATTCAATTTTCAAAGACGAAGTTTCCTTGAGCAGATAGACCAATCTGTATCTAACAATCGGCTTAGGACTCAATGAAGCCAGAAAACATATCAGTTGACACAGTGCTCAGATCAGCAAAAGAAACACATATTCCTGTAACTCACGGACTGAAAAAAACAAATACACTTTCAATTTTGAAATTCAAAATTTTCATTAGGAGGTAGACCAGTCTCTATCTCACAATTGGCAGTAGGTCTCAATGAAGCCAGAAAAGATAACTTTTGACACAGTGCTCAGATTTCCTAAAGAAACACATATTCATGTTCCTTAGTCTGAAAAGCACAAATACACATTCAATTTTCAAAGACGAAGTTTCCTTGAGCAGATAGACCAATCTGTATCTAACAATCGGCTTAGGACTCAATGAAGCCAGAAAACATATCAGTTGACACAGTGCTCAGATCAGCAAAAGAAACACATATTCCTGTAACTCACGGACTGAAAAAAACAAATACACTTTCAATTTTGAAATTCAAAATTTTCATTAGGAGGTAGACCAGTCTCTATCTCACAATTGGCAGTAGGTCTCAATGAAGCCAGAAAAGATAACTTTTGACACAGTGCTCAGATTTCCTAAAGAAACACATATTCATGTTCCTTAGTCTGAAAAGCACAAATACACATTCAATTTTCAAAGACGAAGTTTCCTTGAGCAGATAGACCAATCTGTATCTAACAATCGGCTTAGGACTCAATGAAGCCAGAAAACATATCAGTTGACACAGTGCTCAGATCAGCAAAAGAAACACATATTCCTGTAACTCACGGACTGAAAAAAACAAATACACTTTCAATTTTGAAATTCAAAATTTTCATTAGGAGGTAGACCAGTCTCTATCTCACAATTGACAGTAGGTCTCAATGAAGCCAGAAAAGATAACTTTTGACACAGTGCTCAGATTTCCTAAAGAAACACATATTCATGTTCCTCACAGTCTGAAAAGCACAAATACACTTTCAATTTTCAAAGATGAACTTTCCTTGAGCACATAGACCAGTCTGTATGTCACAATTGGCAGTAGGACCCAATTCAATTCGAAAATATAACTTTTGACACAGTGCTCAGATCAGCAAAAGAAACACATATTCATGTTCCTCATAGTCTGAAAAAAAACCAATACACATTCAATTTTAAAATACGAAATTTTCTATAGGAGGTAGACCAGTCTGTATCTCACAATTGGCAGTAGGACTCAATTAAGCCAGAAAACATAACTTTTGACACAGTGCTCTGCTTTGCAAAAGAACCACATATTCATGTACCTCATGGTCTGAAAAGCACAAATACACATCCAATTTTCAAAGACGAAGTTTCCTTGAGCAGATAGACCAATCTGTAATTCACAATTGGCAGTAGGACTCAGATAAGCCAGAAAATGTAACTTTTGACACAGTGCTCAGATTTGCAAAAGAAACAGATATTCATGTTCTTCACAGTCTGAAAAGCAAATATACACATTCAATTTTAAAAGATGAACTTTCATTGAGCAGATAGACCAGTCTGAATGTCACAATTGGCAGTAGGACCCAATTAAAGCAGAAAATGTAACTTTTGACACAGTGATCAGATTTGCAAAAGAAACACATATTCATGTTCCTCATAGTCTGAAAAAAACAAATACACATTCAATTTTAAAATACGAAATTTTCTATAGGAGGTAGACCAGTCTGTATCTCACAATTGGCAGTAGGACTCAATGATGCCAGAAAACATAACTTTTGACACAGTGCTCTGCTTTGCAAAAGAACCACATATTCATGTACCTCACGGTCTGAAAAGCACAAATACACATTCAATTTTGAAATACGAAATTTTCCTTAGGAGGTAGACCAGTCTGTATCTCACCATTGGCAGTAGGACTCAATTAAGTCAGAAAACATAACTTTTGACACAGTGATCAGATTTGCAAAAGAAACACGTATTCATGTTCCTCACAGTCTGAAAAGCACAAATACACATCCAATCTTAAAATACGAACTTTCCTTGTGGAGATAGACCGGTCTGTATCTCACAATTGCAGTAGCACACAAAGAAGCTAGAGAATATATCTTTTGACACAGAGCTCTAATTTGCAAAAGAACCACATATTCATGAACCTCATGGTCTGAAAAGCACAAATACACACCCAATTTTCAAAGACGAAGTTTCCTTGAGCAGATAGACCAATCTGTAATTCACAATTGGCAGTAGGACTCAGATAAGCCAGAAAATGTAACTTTTGACACAGTGCTCAGATTTGCCAAAGAAACACATATTCATGTTCTTCACAGTCTAAAAAGCAAAAATAAACATTCAATTTTCAAAGACGAACTTTCCTTGAGCAGATAGACCATTCAGTATTTCACAATTGGCAGTAGGACTCAATGAAGCCAGAAAATGTAACTTTTGACACAGTGCTCTGATTGGCAGAAGAAAAACATATTCATGTACCTCACGGTCTGAAAAGCACAAATACACATTCAATTTTGAAATACGAAATTTTCTATAGGAGGTAGACCAGTCTGTATCTCACCATTGCCAGTAGGACCCAATTAAACCAGAAAATGTAACTTTTGACACAGTGATCAGATTTGCAAAAGAAACACATATCCATGTTCCTCATAGTCTGAAAAAAACAAATACACATTCAATTTTAAAATACGAAGTTTTCTATAGGAGGTAGACCAGTCTGTATCTCACAATTGGCAGTTGGACTCAATGATGCCAGAAAACATAACTTTTGACACAGTGCTCTGCTTTGCAAAAGAACCACATATTCATGTACCTCACGGTCTGAAAAGCACAAATACACATTCAATTTTGAAATACGAAATTTTCCTTAGGAGGTAGACCAGTCTGTATCTCACCATTGGCAGTAGGACTCAATTAAGTCAGAAAACATAACTTTTGACATAGTGATCAGATTTGCAAAAGAAACAGATATTCACGTTCTTCACAGTCTGAAAAGCAAATATACACATTCAATTTTAAAAGATGAACTTTCCTTGAGCAGATAGACCAGTCTGTTTGTCACAATTGGCAGTAGGACCCAATTAAACCAGAAAATGTAACTTTTGACACAGTGATCGGATTTGCAAAAGAAACACACATCCATGTTCCTCATAGTCTGAAAAAAACAAATACACATTCCAATCTGTAATTCACAATTGGCAGTAGGACTCAGATAAGCCAGAAAACGTAACTTTTGACACAGTGCTCAGATTTGCCAAAGAAACACATATTCATGTTCTTCACAATCTGAAAAGCAAAAATACACATTCAATTTTCAAAGACGAACTTTCCTTGAGCAGATAGACCATTCAGTATTTCACAATTGGCAGTAGGACTCAATTAAGCCAGAAAAGATAACTTTTGACACAGTGCTCAGATTTCCTAAAGAAACACATATTCATGTTCCTTAGTCTGAAAAGCACAAATACACATTCAATTTTCAAAGACGAAGTTTCCTTGAGCAGATAGACCAATCTGTATCTAACAATCGGCTTAGGACTCAATGAAGCCAGAAAACATATCAGTTGACACAGTGCTCAGATCAGCAAAAGAAACACATATTCCTGTAACTCACGGACTGAAAAAAACAAATACACTTTCAATTTTGAAATTCAAAATTTTCATTAGGAGGTAGACCAGTCTCTATCTCACAATTGGCAGTAGGTCTCAATGAAGCCAGAAAAGATAACTTTTGACACAGTGCTCAGATTTCCTAAAGAAACACATATTCATGTTCCTTAGTCTGAAAAGCACAAATACACATTCAATTTTCAAAGACGAAGTTTCCTTGAGCAGATAGACCAATCTGTATCTAACAATCGGCTTAGGACTCAATGAAGCCAGAAAACATATCAGTTGACACAGTGCTCAGATCAGCAAAAGAAACACATATTCCTGTAACTCACGGACTGAAAAAAACAAATACACTTTCAATTTTGAAATTCAAAATTTTCATTAGGAGGTAGACCAGTCTCTATCTCACAATTGGCAGTAGGTCTCAATGAAGCCAGAAAAGATAACTTTTGACACAGTGCTCAGATTTCCTAAAGAAACACATATTCATGTTCCTTAGTCTGAAAAGCACAAATACACATTCAATTTTCAAAGACGAAGTTTCCTTGAGCAGATAGACCAATCTGTATCTAACAATCGGCTTAGGACTCAATGAAGCCAGAAAACATATCAGTTGACACAGTGCTCAGATCAGCAAAAGAAACACATATTCCTGTAACTCACGGACTGAAAAAAACAAATACACTTTCAATTTTGAAATTCAAAATTTTCATTAGGAGGTAGACCAGTCTCTATCTCACAATTGACAGTAGGTCTCAATGAAGCCAGAAAAGATAACTTTTGACACAGTGCTCAGATTTCCTAAAGAAACACATATTCATGTTCCTCACAGTCTGAAAAGCACAAATACACTTTCAATTTTCAAAGATGAACTTTCCTTGAGCACATAGACCAGTCTGTATGTCACAATTGGCAGTAGGACCCAATTCAATTCGAAAATATAACTTTTGACACAGTGCTCAGATCAGCAAAAGAAACACATATTCATGTTCCTCATAGTCTGAAAAAAAACCAATACACATTCAATTTTAAAATACGAAATTTTCTATAGGAGGTAGACCAGTCTGTATCTCACCATTGCCAGTAGGACCCAATTAAACCAGAAAATGTAACTTTTGACACAGTGATCAGATTTGCAAAAGAAACACATATCCATGTTCCTCATAGTCTGAAAAAAACAAATACACATTCAATTTTAAAATACGAAGTTTTCTATAGGAGGTAGACCAGTCTGTATCTCACAATTGGCAGTTGGACTCAATGATGCCAGAAAACATAACTTTTGACACAGTGCTCTGCTTTGCAAAAGAACCACATATTCATGTACCTCACGGTCTGAAAAGCACAAATACACATTCAATTTTGAAATACGAAATTTTCCTTAGGAGGTAGACCAGTCTGTATCTCACCATTGGCAGTAGGACTCAATTAAGTCAGAAAACATAACTTTTGACATAGTGATCAGATTTGCAAAAGAAACAGATATTCATGTTCTTCACAGTCTGAAAAGCAAATATACACATTCAATTTTAAAAGATGAACTTTCCTTGAGCAGATAGACCAGTCTGTTTGTCACAATTGGCAGTAGGACCCAATTAAACCAGAAAATGTAACTTTTGACACAGTGATCGGATTTGCAAAAGAAACACACATCCATGTTCCTCATAGTCTGAAAAAAACAAATACACATTCCAATCTGTAATTCACAATTGGCAGTAGGACTCAGATAAGCCAGAAAACGTAACTTTTGACACAGTGCTCAGATTTGCCAAAGAAACACATATTCATGTTCTTCACAATCTGAAAAGCAAAAATACACATTCAATTTTCAAAGACGAACTTTCCTTGAGCAGATAGACCATTCAGTATTTCACAATTGGCAGTAGGACTCAATTAAGCCAGAAAAGATAACTTTTGACACAGTGCTCAGATTTCCTAAAGAAACACATATTCATGTTCCTTAGTCTGAAAAGCACAAATACACATTCAATTTTCAAAGACGAAGTTTCCTTGAGCAGATAGACCAATCTGTATCTAACAATCGGCTTAGGACTCAATGAAGCCAGAAAACATATCAGTTGACACAGTGCTCAGATCAGCAAAAGAAACACATATTCCTGTAACTCACGGACTGAAAAAAACAAATACACTTTCAATTTTGAAATTCAAAATTTTCATTAGGAGGTAGACCAGTCTCTATCTCACAATTGGCAGTAGGTCTCAATGAAGCCAGAAAAGATAACTTTTGACACAGTGCTCAGATTTCCTAAAGAAACACATATTCATGTTCCTTAGTCTGAAAAGCACAAATACACATTCAATTTTCAAAGACGAAGTTTCCTTGAGCAGATAGACCAATCTGTATCTAACAATCGGCTTAGGACTCAATGAAGCCAGAAAACATATCAGTTGACACAGTGCTCAGATCAGCAAAAGAAACACATATTCCTGTAACTCACGGACTGAAAAAAACAAATACACTTTCAATTTTGAAATTCAAAATTTTCATTAGGAGGTAGACCAGTCTCTATCTCACAATTGGCAGTAGGTCTCAATGAAGCCAGAAAAGATAACTTTTGACACAGTGCTCAGATTTCCTAAAGAAACACATATTCATGTTCCTTAGTCTGAAAAGCACAAATACACATTCAATTTTCAAAGACGAAGTTTCCTTGAGCAGATAGACCAATCTGTATCTAACAATCGGCTTAGGACTCAATGAAGCCAGAAAACATATCAGTTGACACAGTGCTCAGATCAGCAAAAGAAACACATATTCCTGTAACTCACGGACTGAAAAAAACAAATACACTTTCAATTTTGAAATTCAAAATTTTCATTAGGAGGTAGACCAGTCTCTATCTCACAATTGACAGTAGGTCTCAATGAAGCCAGAAAAGATAACTTTTGACACAGTGCTCAGATTTCCTAAAGAAACACATATTCATGTTCCTCACAGTCTGAAAAGCACAAATACACTTTCAATTTTCAAAGATGAACTTTCCTTGAGCACATAGACCAGTCTGTATGTCACAATTGGCAGTAGGACCCAATTCAATTCGAAAATATAACTTTTGACACAGTGCTCAGATCAGCAAAAGAAACACATATTCATGTTCCTCATAGTCTGAAAAAAAACCAATACACATTCAATTTTAAAATACGAAATTTTCTATAGGAGGTAGACCAGTCTGTATCTCACAATTGGCAGTAGGACTCAATTAAGCCAGAAAACATAACTTTTGACACAGTGCTCTGCTTTGCAAAAGAACCACATATTCATGTACCTCATGGTCTGAAAAGCACAAATACACATCCAATTTTCAAAGACGAAGTTTCCTTGAGCAGATAGACCAATCTGTAATTCACAATTGGCAGTAGGACTCAGATAAGCCAGAAAATGTAACTTTTGACACAGTGCTCAGATTTGCAAAAGAAACAGATATTCATGTTCTTCACAGTCTGAAAAGCAAATATACACATTCAATTTTAAAAGATGAACTTTCATTGAGCAGATAGACCAGTCTGAATGTCACAATTGGCAGTAGGACCCAATTAAAGCAGAAAATGTAACTTTTGACACAGTGATCAGATTTGCAAAAGAAACACATATTCATGTTCCTCATAGTCTGAAAAAAACAAATACACATTCAATTTTAAAATACGAAATTTTCTATAGGAGGTAGACCAGTCTGTATCTCACAATTGGCAGTTGGACTCAATGATGCCAGAAAACATAACTTTTGACACAGTGCTCTGCTTTGCAAAAGAACCACATATTCATGTACCTCACGGTCTGAAAAGCACAAATACACATTCAATTTTGAAATACGAAATTTTCCTTAGGAGGTAGACCAGTCTGTATCTCACCATTGGCAGTAGGACTCAATTAAGTCAGAAAACATAACTTTTGACATAGTGATCAGATTTGCAAAAGAAACAGATATTCATGTTCTTCACAGTCTGAAAAGCAAATATACACATTCAATTTTAAAAGATGAACTTTCCTTGAGCAGATAGACCAGTCTGTTTGTCACAATTGGCAGTAGGACCCAATTAAACCAGAAAATGTAACTTTTGACACAGTGATCGGATTTGCAAAAGAAACACACATCCATGTTCCTCATAGTCTGAAAAAAACAAATACACATTCCAATCTGTAATTCACAATTGGCAGTAGGACTCAGATAAGCCAGAAAACGTAACTTTTGACACAGTGCTCAGATTTGCCAAAGAAACACATATTCATGTTCTTCACAATCTGAAAAGCAAAAATACACATTCAATTTTCAAAGACGAACTTTCCTTGAGCAGATAGACCATTCAGTATTTCACAATTGGCAGTAGGACTCAATTAAGCCAGAAAAGATAACTTTTGACACAGTGCTCAGATTTCCTAAAGAAACACATATTCATGTTCCTTAGTCTGAAAAGCACAAATACACATTCAATTTTCAAAGACGAAGTTTCCTTGAGCAGATAGACCAATCTGTATCTAACAATCGGCTTAGGACTCAATGAAGCCAGAAAACATATCAGTTGACACAGTGCTCAGATCAGCAAAAGAAACACATATTCCTGTAACTCACGGACTGAAAAAAACAAATACACTTTCAATTTTGAAATTCAAAATTTTCATTAGGAGGTAGACCAGTCTCTATCTCACAATTGGCAGTAGGTCTCAATGAAGCCAGAAAAGATAACTTTTGACACAGTGCTCAGATTTCCTAAAGAAACACATATTCATGTTCCTTAGTCTGAAAAGCACAAATACACATTCAATTTTCAAAGACGAAGTTTCCTTGAGCAGATAGACCAATCTGTATCTAACAATCGGCTTAGGACTCAATGAAGCCAGAAAACATATCAGTTGACACAGTGCTCAGATCAGCAAAAGAAACACATATTCCTGTAACTCACGGACTGAAAAAAACAAATACACTTTCAATTTTGAAATTCAAAATTTTCATTAGGAGGTAGACCAGTCTCTATCTCACAATTGGCAGTAGGTCTCAATGAAGCCAGAAAAGATAACTTTTGACACAGTGCTCAGATTTCCTAAAGAAACACATATTCATGTTCCTTAGTCTGAAAAGCACAAATACACATTCAATTTTCAAAGACGAAGTTTCCTTGAGCAGATAGACCAATCTGTATCTAACAATCGGCTTAGGACTCAATGAAGCCAGAAAACATATCAGTTGACACAGTGCTCAGATCAGCAAAAGAAACACATATTCCTGTAACTCACGGACTGAAAAAAACAAATACACTTTCAATTTTGAAATTCAAAATTTTCATTAGGAGGTAGACCAGTCTCTATCTCACAATTGACAGTAGGTCTCAATGAAGCCAGAAAAGATAACTTTTGACACAGTGCTCAGATTTCCTAAAGAAACACATATTCATGTTCCTCACAGTCTGAAAAGCACAAATACACTTTCAATTTTCAAAGATGAACTTTCCTTGAGCACATAGACCAGTCTGTATGTCACAATTGGCAGTAGGACCCAATTCAATTCGAAAATATAACTTTTGACACAGTGCTCAGATCAGCAAAAGAAACACATATTCATGTTCCTCATAGTCTGAAAAAAAACCAATACACATTCAATTTTAAAATACGAAATTTTCTATAGGAGGTAGACCAGTCTGTATCTCACAATTGGCAGTAGGACTCAATTAAGCCAGAAAACATAACTTTTGACACAGTGCTCTGCTTTGCAAAAGAACCACATATTCATGTACCTCATGGTCTGAAAAGCACAAATACACATCCAATTTTCAAAGACGAAGTTTCCTTGAGCAGATAGACCAATCTGTAATTCACAATTGGCAGTAGGACTCAGATAAGCCAGAAAATGTAACTTTTGACACAGTGCTCAGATTTGCAAAAGAAACAGATATTCATGTTCTTCACAGTCTGAAAAGCAAATATACACATTCAATTTTAAAAGATGAACTTTCATTGAGCAGATAGACCAGTCTGAATGTCACAATTGGCAGTAGGACCCAATTAAAGCAGAAAATGTAACTTTTGACACAGTGATCAGATTTGCAAAAGAAACACATATTCATGTTCCTCATAGTCTGAAAAAAACAAATACACATTCAATTTTAAAATACGAAATTTTCTATAGGAGGTAGACCAGTCTGTATCTCACAATTGGCAGTAGGACTCAATGATGCCAGAAAACATAACTTTTGACACAGTGCTCTGCTTTGCAAAAGAACCACATATTCATGTACCTCACGGTCTGAAAAGCACAAATACACATTCAATTTTGAAATACGAAATTTTCCTTAGGAGGTAGACCAGTCTGTATCTCACCATTGGCAGTAGGACTCAATTAAGTCAGAAAACATAACTTTTGACACAGTGATCAGATTTGCAAAAGAAACACGTATTCATGTTCCTCACAGTCTGAAAAGCACAAATACACATCCAATCTTAAAATACGAACTTTCCTTGTGGAGATAGACCGGTCTGTATCTCACAATTGCAGTAGCACACAAAGAAGCTAGAGAATATATCTTTTGACACAGAGCTCTAATTTGCAAAAGAACCACATATTCATGAACCTCATGGTCTGAAAAGCACAAATACACACCCAATTTTCAAAGACGAAGTTTCCTTGAGCAGATAGACCAATCTGTAATTCACAATTGGCAGTAGGACTCAGATAAGCCAGAAAATGTAACTTTTGACACAGTGCTCAGATTTGCCAAAGAAACACATATTCATGTTCTTCACAGTCTAAAAAGCAAAAATAAACATTCAATTTTCAAAGACGAACTTTCCTTGAGCAGATAGACCATTCAGTATTTCACAATTGGCAGTAGGACTCAATGAAGCCAGAAAATGTAACTTTTGACACAGTGCTCTGATTGGCAGAAGAAAAACATATTCATGTACCTCACGGTCTGAAAAGCACAAATACACATTCAATTTTGAAATACGAAATTTTCTATAGGAGGTAGACCAGTCTGTATCTCACCATTGCCAGTAGGACCCAATTAAACCAGAAAATGTAACTTTTGACACAGTGATCAGATTTGCAAAAGAAACACATATCCATGTTCCTCATAGTCTGAAAAAAACAAATACACATTCAATTTTAAAATACGAAGTTTTCTATAGGAGGTAGACCAGTCTGTATCTCACAATTGGCAGTAGGACTCAATGATGCCAGAAAACATAACTTTTGACACAGTGCTCTGCTTTGCAAAAGAACCACATATTCATGTACCTCACGGTCTGAAAAGCACAAATACACATTCAATTTTGAAATACGAAATTTTCCTTAGGAGGTAGACCAGTCTGTATCTCACCATGGGCAGTAGGACTCAATTAAGTCAGAAAACATAACTTTTGACATAGTGATCAGATTTGCAAAAGAAACAGATATTCATGTTCTTCACAGTCTGAAAAGCAAATATACACATTCAATTTTAAAAGATGAACTTTCCTTGAGCAGATAGACCAGTCTGTTTGTCACAATTGGCAGTAGGACCCAATTAAACCAGAAAATGTAACTTTTGACACAGTGATCAGATTTGCAAAAGAAACACACATCCATGTTCCTCATAGTCTGAAAAAAACAAATACACATTCAATTTTAAAATACGAAATTTTCTATAGGAGGTAGACCAGTCTGTATCTCACAATTGGCAGTAGGACTCAATTAAGCCAGAAACGATAACTTTTGACACAGTGCTCAGATTTCCTAAAGAAACACATATTCATGTTCCTCTGTCTGAAAAGCACAAATACACATTCAATTTTCAAAGACGAAGTTTCCTTGAGCAGATAGACCAATCTGTATCTCACAATTGGCTTAGGACTCAATGGAGCCAGAAAACATATCAGTTGACACAGTGCTCAGATCTGCAAAAGAAACACATATTCATGTAACTCACGGACTGAAAAAAACAAATACACTTTCAATTTTCAAATTCAAAATTTTCATTAGGAGGTAGACCAGTCTCTATCGCACAATTGGCAGTTGGTCTCAATGAAGCCAGAAAAGATAACTTTTGACACAGTGCTCAGATTTCCTAAAGAAACACATATTCATGTTCCTCACAGTCTGAAAAGCACAAATACACATTCAATTTTCAAAGATGAACTTTCCTTGAGCAGGTAGACCAGTCTGTATCTCACAATTGGCAGTAGGACTCAATGATGCCAGAAAACATAACTTTTGACACAGTGCTCTGCTTTGCAAAAGAAACACATATTCATGTTCTTCACAGTCTGAAAAGCAAATATACACATTCAATTTTCAAAGACGAAGTTTCCTTGAGCAGATAGACCAATCTGTATCTCACAATTGGCTTAGGACTCAATGGAGCCAGAAAACATATCAGTTGACACAGTGCTCAGATCTGCAAAAGAAACACATATTCATGTAACTCACGGACTGAAAAAAACAAATACACTTTCAATTTTCAAATTCAAAATTTTCATTAGGAGGTAGACCAGTCTCTATCGCACAATTGGCAGTTGGTCTCAATGAAGCCAGAAAAGATAACTTTTGACACAGTGCTCAGATTTCCTAAAGAAACACATATTCATGTTCCTCACAGTCTGAAAAGCACAAATACACATTCAATTTTCAAAGATGAACTTTCCTTGAGCAGGTAGACCAGTCTGTATCTCACAATTGGCAGTAGGACTCAATGATGCCAGAAAACATAACTTTTGACACCGTGCTCTGCTTTGCAAAAGAAACACATATTCATGTTCTTCACAGTCTGAAAAGCAAATATACACATTCAATTTTAAAAGATGAACTTTCCTTGAGCAGATAGACCAGTCTGTTTGTCACAATTGGCAGTAGGACCCAAGTAAACCAGAAAATGTAACTTTTGACACAGTGATCGGATTTGCAAAAGAAACAGATATTCATGTCCTTCACAGTCTCAAAAGCAAATATACACATTCAATTTTCAAAGATGAACTTTCCTTGGGCAGATAGACCAGTCTGTATCTCCCAATTGGCAGTAGGACTAAATTAAGTCAGAAAACATAACTTTTGATACAGTGCTCAGATTTGCAAAAGAAACACGTATTCATGTTCGTCATGATCTGAAAAGAACAAATACACATCCAATTTTAAAATACGAACTTTCCTTGTGGAGATAGACCAGTCTGTATCTCACAATTGGCAGTAGGACTCAGATGAGCCAAAAAAAAAATAACTTTTGACACAGTGCTCAGATTTGCAAAAGAAACTGATATTCATGTTCTTCACAGTCTGAAAAGCAAATATACACATCCAATTTTCAAAGACGAAGTTTCCTTTAGTGAATAGACCAGTCTGTATGTCACAATTGGCAGTAGGTCTCAATGAAGCCAGAAAATGTAACTTTTAACACAGTGCTCAAATTTTGAAAAGAAATGCATATTCATGTTCTATATAGTCTGAAAAGCACAAAAACACATTCAATTTTTAAAATATGAGCTTTCCTTCTGGAGATAGACCAATCTGTATCTCAAAATTGGCAGTAGGACTCAATGAAGCCAGAAAATGTAACTTTTAATACAGTGCTCAGGTTTCCAAAAGAAACAAATATTCATGATCATCACAGTCTGAAAATCACAAATACACATTCCATTTTCAAATAGAAATTTTTGTTAGGAGGTAGACCAGTCTGTATCTCACAATTGGCATTAGGACTCAATGAAGCCAGAAAATGTACCATTGGACACCGTGTTCAGATTTGCAAAAGAAACAAATATTCATTTTCCGCACAGTCTTAAAAGCACAAGAACACATTCAATTTTCAAATATGAACTTTCCTTGTGGAGAAAGACAAGTCTGTATGTCACAATTGGCAGTAGAACTCAGATAAGCCAAAAAATATAACTTTTGACACAGTGCTCTGATTTGCAAAAGAACCACATATTCATGTTCCACACGATCTAAAAGCACAAATAGACATCCAATTTTCAAATACCAATTTTTCCTTAGGAGGTAGACCATTCTGTATCTCACAATTGGCAGTAGGACTCAATTAAGCCAGAAAAGATAACTTTTGACAAAGTGCTCAGATTTGCCAAAGAAAGACATATTCATGATCATCACAGTCTGAAAATTACAAATACACATTCAATTTCCAAAGACGAACTTTCCTTGAGCAGATAGACCAGTCTGTATGTCACAATTGGCAGTAGGACTCAATGAAGCCAGAAAATGTACCGTTTGACACCGTGCTCCGATTTGCAAAAGAAACACATATTCATGTACCTCATGGTCTGAAAAGCACAAATACACATCCAATTTTCAAAGACGAAGTTTCCTTGAGTGAATAGACCAGTCTGTATGTCACAATTGGCAGTAGGTCTCAATGAAGCCAGAAAATGTAACTTTTAACACAGTGCTCAAATTTTCAAAAGAAACGCATATTCATGTTCTATATAGTCTGAAAAGCACAAAAACACATTCAATTTTTAAAATATGAGCTTTCCTTCTGGAGATAGACCAATCTGTATCTCAAAATTGGCAGTAGGACTCAATGAAGCCAGAAAATGTAACTTTTAATACAGTGCTCAGGTTTCCAAAAGAAACAAATATTCATGATCATCACAGTCTGAAAATCACAAATACACATTCCATTTTCAAATAGAAATTTTTGTTAGGAGGTAGACCAGTCTGTATCTCACAATTGGCATTAGGACTCAATGAAGCCAGAAAATGTACCATTGGACACCGTGTTCAGATTTGCAAAAGAAACAAATATTCATTTTCCGCACAGTCTGAAAAGCACAAGAACACATTCAATTTTCAAATATGAACTTTCCTTGTGGAGAAAGACCAGTCTGTATCTCACAAATGGCAGTAGGACTCAGATAAGACAAAAAACATAACTTTTGACACAGTGCTCAGATTTGCAAATGAAACAGATATTCATGTTCTTCACAGTCTGAAAAGCAAAAATACACATTGAATTTTAAAAGATGAACTTTCCTTGAGCAGATAGACCGGTCTGTATGTCACAATTGGCAGTAGGACCCAATTAAAGCAGAAAATGTAACTTTTGACACAGTGATCAGATTTGCAAAAGAAACACATATTCATGTCCTTCACAGTCACAAAAGCACAAATACACATTCAATTTTCAAAGATGAACTTTCCTTGGGCAGATAGTCAAGTCTGTATGTCACAATTGGCAGTAGGACTCAGATAAGCCAAAAAATATAACTTTTGACACAGTGCTCTGATTTGCAAAAGAAAGACATATTCATGATCATCACAGTCTGAAAATTACAAATACACATTCAATTTTGAAATACGAAATTTTCTATAGGAGGTAGACCAGTCTGTATCTCACCATTGGCAGTAGGACTCAATTAAGTCAGAAAATGTAACTTTTGACACAGTGCTCTGATTTCCAAAAGAACCACATATTCATGTTCCTCACAGTCTGAAAAGCACAAATACAGATTCAATTTTCAAAGATGAACTTTCCTTGAGCAGATAGACCAGTCTGTATGTCACAATTGGCAGTAGGACTCAGATAAGCCAAAAAACATAACTTTTGACACAGTGCTCTGATTTCCAAAAGAACCACATATTCATGTTCCTCACAGTCTGAAAAGCACAAATACAGATTCAATTTTCAAAGATGAACTTTCCTTGAGCAGATAGACCAGTCTGTATGTCACAATTGGCAGTAGGAAACAATTAAACCAGAAAATGTAACTTTTGACACAGTGATCAGATTTGCAAAAGAAACACATATTCATGTACCTCACGGTCTGAAAAGCACAAATACACATTCAATTTTGAAATACGAAATTTTCTATAGGAGGTAGACCAGTCTGTATCTCACCATTGGCAGTAGGACTCAATTAAGTCAGAAAAGATAACTTTTGACACAGTGATCAGATTTGCAAAAGAAACACGTATTCATGTTCCTCACGGTCTGAAAAGCACAAATACACATCCAATCTTAAAATACGAACTTTCCTTGAGCAGATAGACCATTCAGTATCTCACAATTGCAGTAGGACTCAAAGAAGCTAGAGAATATATCTTTTGACAGAGAGCTCTAATTTGCAAAAGAACCACATATTCATGTACCTCATGGTCTGAAAAGCACAAATACACATCCAACTTTCAAAGACGAAGTTTCCTTGAGCAGATAGACCAATCTGTAATTCACAATTGGCAGTAGGACTCAGATAAGCCAGAAAACGTAACTTTTGACACAGTGCTCAGATTTGCCAAAGAAACACATATTCATGTTCTTCACAATCTGAAAAGCAAAAATACACATTCAATTTTCAAAGACGAACTTTCCTTGAGCAGATAGACCATTCAGTATTTCACAATTGGCAGTAGGACTCAATGAAGCCAGAAAATGTAACTTTTGACACAGTGCTCAGATTTGCAAAAGAAACAGATATTCATGTTCTTCACAGTCTGAAAAGCAAATATACACATTCAATTTTAAAAGATGAACTTTCCTTGAGCAGATAGACCAGTCTGTATGTCACAATTGGCAGTAGGACCCAATTAAACCAGAAAATGTAACTTTTGACACAGTGATCAGATTTGCAAAAGAAACACATATCCATGTTCCTCATAGTCTGAAAAAAACAAATACATATTCAATTTTAAAATACGGAATTTTCTATAGGAGGTAGACCAGTCTGTATCTCACAATTGGCAGTAGGACTCAATTAAGCCAGAAAAGATAACTTTTGACACAGTGCTCAGATTTCCTAAAGAAACACATATTCATGTTCCTTAGTCTGAAAAGCACAAATACACATTCAATTTTCAAAGACGAAGTTTCCTTGAGCAGATAGACCAATCTGTATCTAACAATCGGCTTAGGACTCAATGAAGCCAGAAAACATATCAGTTGACACAGTGCTCAGATCAGCAAAAGAAACACATATTCCTGTAACTCACGGACTGAAAAAAACAAATACACTTTCAATTTTGAAATTCAAAATTTTCATTAGGAGGTAGACCAGTCTCTATCTCACAATTGGCAGTAGGTCTCAATGAAGCCAGAAAAGATAACTTTTGACACAGTGCTCAGATTTGCAAAAGAAACAGATATTCATGTCCTTCACAGTCTGAAAAGCACAAATACACATTCAATTTTCAAAGATGAACTTTCTTTGGGCAGATAGGCCAGTCTGTATGTCACAATTGGCAGTAGGAAACAATTAAACCAGAAAATGTAACTTTTGACACAGTGATCAGATTTGCAAAAGAAACACATATTCATGTACCTCACGGTCTGAAAAGCACAAATACACATTCAATTTTGAAATACGAAATTTTCTATAGGAGGTAGACCAGTCTGTATCTCACCATTGGCAGTAGGACTCAATTAAGTCAGAAAAGATAACTTTTGACACAGTGATCAGATTTGCAAAAGAAACACGTATTCATGTTCCTCACGGTCTGAAAAGCACAAATACACATCCAATCTTAAAATACGAACTTTCCTTGAGCAGATAGACCATTCAGTATCTCACAATTGCAGTAGGACTCAAAGAAGCTAGAGAATATATCTTTTGACAGAGAGCTCTAATTTGCAAAAGAACCACATATTCATGTACCTCATGGTCTGAAAAGCACAAATACACATCCAACTTTCAAAGACGAAGTTTCCTTGAGCAGATAGACCAATCTGTAATTCACAATTGGCAGTAGGACTCAGATAAGCCAGAAAACGTAACTTTTGACACAGTGCTCAGATTTGCCAAAGAAACACATATTCATGTTCTTCACAATCTGAAAAGCAAAAATACACATTCAATTTTCAAAGACGAACTTTCCTTGAGCAGATAGACCATTCAGTATTTCACAATTGGCAGTAGGACTCAATGAAGCCAGAAAATGTAACTTTTGACACAGTGCTCAGATTTGCAAAAGAAACAGATATTCATGTTCTTCACAGTCTGAAAAGCAAATATACACATTCAATTTTAAAAGATGAACTTTCCTTGAGCAGATAGACCAGTCTGTATGTCACAATTGGCAGTAGGACCCAATTAAACCAGAAAATGTAACTTTTGACACAGTGATCAGATTTGCAAAAGAAACACATATCCATGTTCCTCATAGTCTGAAAAAAACAAATACATATTCAATTTTAAAATACGGAATTTTCTATAGGAGGTAGACCAGTCTGTATCTCACAATTGGCAGTAGGACTCAATTAAGCCAGAAAAGATAACTTTTGACACAGTGCTCAGATTTCCTAAAGAAACACATATTCATGTTCCTTAGTCTGAAAAGCACAAATACACATTCAATTTTCAAAGACGAAGTTTCCTTGAGCAGATAGACCAATCTGTATCTAACAATCGGCTTAGGACTCAATGAAGCCACAAAACATATCAGTTGACACAGTGCTCAGATCAGCAAAAGAAACACATATTCCTGTAACTCACGGACTGAAAAAAACAAATACACTTTCAATTTTGAAATTCAAAATTTTCATTAGGAGGTAGACCAGTCTCTATCTCACAATTGGCAGTAGGTCTCAATGAAGCCAGAAAAGATAACTTTTGACACAGTGCTCAGATTTCCTAAAGAAACACATATTCATGTTCCTCACAGTCTGAAAAGCACAAATACACATTCAATTTTCAAAGATGAACTTTCCTTGAGCAGATAGACCAGTCTGAATGTCACAATTGGCAGTAGGACCCAATTCAATTAGAAAATATAACTTTTGACACAGTTTATTTATTATTTATTTATTTATTAATCAAATTTCTATACCGCCCTTCTCCTTCCGGACTCAGGGCGGTGAACAGCCAATTTAAAACCAATAACAATACAGTGAGTTAAAACGTACTAAAAGTCCATATAAATTTAGGCTGAGATATATCAATAAAACACTAAAACTCTAAAAATTAAATAATTTAAAATAATTTAAAATTTAAATATTTAAAAATAGGAGGGATAAGGCAAGTCCGGCAAATTGGAAGAAATAAGTCTTCAACGCCCGACGATAGGTCCGGAGGTCAGTGATAGTTCTTAGATCTGGAGGGAGATCGTTCCAGAGGGTGGGGGCTACCACAGAGAAGGCTCTCCCCCTGGGGGTCGCCAGCCGGCATTGTCTGGCTGACGGCACCCTGAGGAGGCCCTCTCTGTGGGAGCGAACCGGCCGGTGGGAGGCAATAGGTGGCAGAAGGCGGTCCCGTAAGTACCCTGGTCCTAAGCCATGGAGCGCTTTAAAGGTGATTACCAACACCTTGAAACGCACCCGGAAATCAACCGGCAACCAATGCAGCTCACGCAGGAGAGGTGTCACATGGGAGCGCCCTGTCGCTCCCATAATCCCCCGCGCGGCCGCATTCTGTACCAGTTGAAGCCTCCGGATGCATCCCAAGGGGAGCCCCATGTAGAGAGCATTACAGTAGTCCAAGCGAGACGTGACGAGCGCCTGAGTGACTGTGCGCAGGGAGTCCCGATCTAGAAAGGGGCGCAACTGGTGTATCAGGCGGACCTGATAGAAAGCCCCCCTGGCCACAGCTGTCGTATGATCCTCTAATGACAGCCGTGGATCCAGGAGGACGCCCAAGTTGCGCACCCTTTCCGTGGGGGCCAATGATTCGCCCCCAATAACCAACGATGGAGTCAGTTGGCTATATCGGGACGCCGGCAGCCACAGCCACTCAGTCTTGGAGGGGTTGAGTCGAAGCCTGTTTCTCCCCATCCAGACCCGCACAGCTTCAAGGCACTGGGACATCACTTCCACGGCATCGTTGGGGTGGTCTGGGGTGGAAATGTACAGCTGAGTGTCATCAGCGTACTGATGGAATTCCACCCCAAAACCACGGATGATCTCACCCAGCGGCTTTACATAAATGTTGAACAGAAGGGGCGAGAGGACCGACCCTTGTGGCACCCCGCACACTAGGCGCCTCGGGGTTGACCGCTGCCCCCCTGTCAACACCGATTGCGACCGGTCGGAGAGGTAGGAGGAGAACCACCGCTGAACGGTGCCCCCCACCCCCAATCCCTCCAACCGGCGCAACATGATACCATGGTCGATGGTATCAAAAGCCGCTGAGAGGTCTAACAGCACCAGGATAGAGGAGTACCCCCTACCCCGGGCCCTCCAGAGATCATCCACCAACGCGACCAATGCCGTTTCGGTGCTGTAACCAGACCTGAAGCCGGACTGGAGCGGGTCTAAATAGACAGCTTCATCCAGGTACCGGGGGAGCTGCCGCGCCACCACACTCTCAACAACCTTCGCTAAAAAGGGAAGGTTGGAGACAGGACGATAATTTACCAAAGCAGCCGGGTCTAGGGAGGGCTTCTTGAGGAGGGGCCTCACCACCGCCTCCTTCAAGGCAGGCGGAAGGACACCCTCACTCAAAGAAGCATTTATAATCTCCTGGAGCCAGCCTCGTGTAACCTCCCGGGAGGCCAGCACCAACCAGGAGGGACACGGGTCCAATAAACATGTGGTAGCGTTCAGTCTCCCCAGGATCCTGTCCACGTCCTCAGGAGCCACAGGATCGAACTCAGCCCAGATAACACTCTCAAGACTGGGCTCAGTCACCTCGCCCGAACTAACCCAGTCAGAGGCCAGCTCATCCCGAATCTGAGTTATTTTATCATCCAGATATTGAACAAAATCCTCAGCACGACCCTGCAAGGGATCCTCCCGCGCTCCCAGATGGAGGAGGGAGCGGGTCACCCTAAACAGGGTGGCTGGGCGATTATCTGATGATGCAATAAGAGCGGTGAAATAATTAGATTTCGCCGCTTTTATTGCCACTAAGTAAGTCTTAATATGAGCTCTTACTAGTGTTAAGTCGGATTCAGAGCGACTAGCCCTCCAACCACTCTCTAGGCGTCTTTTCCGGCGCTTCATCTCCCTCAGCACCTCGGTGAACCAAGGAGATAAGTGAGTTCGGCGCCGGGTCAGAGGCCGCAAAGGCGCGACCTAGTCCAAGGCCCCACCGGCTGCCCTATCCCAGGCAGCCACCAGGTCCTCAGCCGAGTCGCGTGTCAGTGTCTCAGGAAATGGCCCAAGCTCCGTCTGGAACCTATCAGGATCCATCAGGCGCCTGGGGCGGAACCACCTAGTTGCTTCCGCCTCCCTGCGATGGGGTGTAACGGTCAGAAAGTCGAGACGAAGGAGCGAGTGGTCAGTCCATGACAAGGGTTCAACACATATATCCCCAATATCAAGACCACTCAGCCACTGACCAGAGACAAAAACCAAGTCCAGGGTGTGTCCACCAATGTGAGTCGGGCCCTGAATTACCTGGGTCAGGTCCATGGCCGTCATGGAAGCCATGAACTCCCGAGCCACCTCAGATGTCTCGCCGATAGATGGCAGGTTGAAATCCCCCATAACTATTAGCTTGGGGGTATCAACCGCCACCTCGGCTATAACATTGAGAAGCTCGGGCAGGGTCGTTGCCACGTGGCAGGGAGCCAGGTACGTGACTAACAGACCCATCTGCCCACCGGGACCCCATCTCACAAAGGCGGACTCACACCCGGCTATCTGAGGTACAGTGGCCTCCCTCGGACCCAGACCTTCCTTAATAATGACCGCTACTCCCCCACCCCTGCCCTGGGCTCTCGGCTGGTGGAATGCAAGGAAACCCGGTGGACACATCTCCACGAGGGGAACTCCCCCCTCGTGGCCCAACCAGGTCTCGGTAATACCGGCCAGGTCCGCACCCCCCTCTTCAAGAAGATCACATATGAGGGGGGCCTTGTTTACCACGGACCTCGCATTGCACAACAACAGCCGGAGCCCCGGGTCCTGAGACTCTAAACAACCCGGGGAACAGGAATAGCTCCGGGGACCGGGGCGCGCAATCGCTCGAAGACAGCGAGTGCGCGCCCCCCGCACATGATATGGTCCCCTGCTCTCGCCATATCTGCCCCTCCCACATAACGTAGTTATCACCCCACCCTCAACCGAGGGCTCATTAAGAGCCCTCTTGCCTCCAGAAACTAAACCCCCCGTGGCATCAAAGACTGTCGGGCCTGTCCCTTTCCCCCCCGGGTTTCCCCCCAAACCCTCTCCCTCCCCCACCCCAGAACCCCCTAAAACACCCCTTAAAAAATTACTTAAAAAACCCCTCAATCCCCTCTTCGCGACATGCCACCTCTCGGGGTCCCAAAACCCCTCATTAAGGTAGGCCCTCGATAGTGTGGAGGGCCAAACCCGCAAGAGGGGGGAATCTCGCAGGGCAAGAAGCGTCGATGATCAGATTTGCAAAAGATCAGATTTGCAAAAGAAACACATATTCATGTTCCTCATAGTCTGAAAAAAAACCAATACACATTCAATTTTAAAATACGAAATTTTCTATAGGAGGTAGACCAGTCTGTATCTCACAATTGGCAGTAGGACTCAATTAAGCCAGAAAACATAACTTTTGACACAGTGCTCTGCTTTGCAAAAGAACCACATATTCATGTACCTCATGGTCTGAAAAGCACAAATACACATCCAATTTTCAAAGACGAAGTTTCCTTGAGCAGATAGACCAATCTGTAATTCACAATTGGCAGTAGGACTCAGATAAGCCAGAAAATGTAACTTTTGACACAGTGTTCAGATTTGCCAAAGAAACACATATTCATGTCCTTCACAGTCTGAAAAGCAAAAATACACATTCAATTTTCAAAGACGAACTTTCCTTCAGCAGATAGACCAGTCTGTATGTCACAATTGGCAGTAGGACTCCGATAAGCCAAACAACATAACTTTTGACACAGTGCTCTCATTTGCAAAAGAACCACATATTCATGTACCTCATGGTCTAAAAAGCACAAATACACATCCAATTTTCAAAGACGATGTTTCCTTGAGCAGATAGACCAATCTGTAATTCACAATTGGCAGTAGGACTCAGATAAGCCAGAAAATGTAACTTTTGACACATTGCTCAGATTTGCAAAAGAAACAGATATTCATGTTCTTCACAGTCTGAAAAGCAAATATACACATTCAATTTTCAAAGACGAACTTTCCTTGAGCAGATAGACCAGTCTGTATCTCACCATTGGCTTAGGACTCAATTAAGACAGAAAACATATCAGTTGACACAGTGCTCAGATATCCAAACGAAACACATGTTCATGTTCCTCATGGTCTGAAAAAAACAAATACACATTCAATTTTCAAATTCGAAATTTTCCTTAGGAGGTAGACCAGTCTGTATCTCACAATTGGCAGTAGGTCTCAATGAAGCCAGAAAATGTAACTTTTGACACAGTGCTCAAATTTTCAAAAGAAACGCATATTCATGTTCTATATAGTCTGAAAAGCACAAATACACATTCAATTTTCAAAGACGAAGTTTCCTTGAGCAGATAGACCAATCTGTATCTCACAATTGGCAGTAGGACTCAGATGAGCCAAAAACCGTAACTTTTGACACAGTGCTCAGATTTGCAAAAGAAACAGATATTCATGTTCTTCACAGTCTGAAAAGCAAATATACACATTCAATTTTCAAAGATGAACTTTACTTGAGCAGATAGACCAGTCTGTATCTCACAATTGGCAGTAGGACCCACTGAAACCAGAAAATGTACCTTTTGACACAGTGATCAGATTTGCAAAAGAAACACATATTCATGTTCCTCATGGTCTGAAAACAAAAAATACACATTCAATTTTCAAATACGAAATTTTCCTTAGGAGGTAGACAAGTCTGTATCTCACAATTGGCAGTAGGTCTCAATGAAGCCAGAAAATGTAACTTTTGACACAGTGCTCAAATTTTCAAAAGAAACGCATATTCATGTTCTATATAGTCTGAAAAGCACAAATATAAATTCAATTTTCAAATATGAACTTTCCTTCTGGAAATAGACCAGTCTGTATCTGACAATTGGCAGTAGGACTCAATTAAGAGAGAAAATGTACCGTTTGACACCGTGCTCAGATTTGCAAAAGAAACACATATTCATGTTCCTCACGATCTTAAAAGGACAAAAACACATTCCATTTCCAAAGACGAAGTTTCCCTGAGAGATAGACCAGTCTGTTTCTCACAATTGGCAGTTGGACTCAATGAAGCCAGAAAATGTACCGTTTGACACCGTGCTCCGATTTCCAAAAGAAACACATATTCATGTTCCTCACGGACTGAAAAGCACAAAAACACATTCAATTTTCAAATACGAAATTTTCCTTACGAGGTAGACCAGTCTGTATCTCACAATTGGCAGTAGGACTCAATGAAGCCAGAAAATGTAACTTTTCACACAGTGTTCAGATTTGCGAAAGAACCACATATTCATGTACCTCACGGTCTGAAAAGCACAAATACAAATCCAATTTTAAAATGCGAACTTTCCTTGTGGAGATAGATCAATCTGTATCTCATAATTGGCAGTAGGACTCAGATAAGCCAGAAAATGTACCGTTTGACATCGTGCTCAGATTTGCAAAAGAAACACATTGTCAGCCTCCAGTGCTGACATGGTAAAGAGGGGGTTAAATTCCTGTGGGATTAGTAAGAGAGACTGCCGTAGAATGATTTAGATAATGACCAATAGGATAAGGAAGCAAGCCAGGAAAGGGATGGATTATGGAGCAGAGGTCATTTCCTGACTACATATGAGTCCGTGAAGATGTTGTTCTAACAAATAAATGTTTTTTTTTCTTTATTATCAAAATGTGAGAGGCATCTTATTTCATCAGACAACTCTAGCTGGACAGACAGTCAGGAAAATGTTTTTTAAAACAAAAAGAAATGCTCTCTTCAAAAACTTTTCTTCTAAAAATATTTATGCATTCCTAAGCTACTCCATGCTGACGTTGGCAGACCTTCAGATGTCTCCGTAGGTAAACAAACCTTATCAGTGGCCATGGAAGAAACAATCTCCACCGGAGGTTTGCCTCAGAAAAGGAAAAAATTATGATGCCTTTTGCTGGACTCCCATCAAGTGGCAGGTAAGGGGGGAAGGTTCTATGGCTCTCCAAACGGCAGCATAGCCCCCCACACACACACACTCACAAGGGAAAAAAAAAAGATGAGAGAAGAAAGCTCCAAAATGCACTCAGGGCTTCCCTCCCTGCTCAGCAAGCGACCCAGCCCAGCCACGGCATCACTCCCCTGCACCCAAATGGGAGATGATGAAGAAGCCCGAGGGCACCGTGGGCAGGCTCACAGACCCCCGCAATGGGAGGAGTGGCCACCGAGGGCGGAACCACCCCGATTCAGAGGGAAATTCGATGGGGATCCGGACCTGCTAGCTCAATTTCTCGATGCAGCTGAGATTTACATCGAGCGCTACGCACACCTTTACCCTTTCCCCAGGGCCCTGGTCAGTGCCATCGCAGAAGGTCTGGAGGGAGAAGCAAGGAGCTGGTCAGCGGCCCAGTACAAATACAGGGCCCCCCAACTGCAAGATGCAGATGGTTTCTTACAACTGCTACGAGCCCGCTTCGAAGAAACGGGATGATCCCTATGTAGAAGATGAGCTCAGGCACCTAATGCAGAGGGGGAAGCCTATCCAAGAACATATCCGTGAGTTCAGGAAACTTGTTGGGACTTTACCTCCTTTGCCTGAATGACTGCTAGTATACTTCTTTAGAACAAGCTTAGATAAGCAAATCGCCCAAGTGACCGCTTATCGAGATATTCCGAACCAACTGTCCGACTGGTTCCAGAGAGCGACGCAAGTCGAGAGAGGGCTACGTGCCAACAACATGCTAAAACAACCACAGGCAAAGGAGAAAACCCAGCTGGACCAGGAACCGTCTACCAGACCAGAAACTACAGCATCACGGGCCACCCAGAGGCCATCCACCCCACGGAGTCCACTGAGGTGCTACAGATGTGGGGGAGTTGGGCATTTGGCAGCAGCGTGTGGAACCCCGGGGCCAAAAACAGAGCCCCCGGCCAAGGCACGACCGGAACGAGGACCCAGGCACACCACCAAAGCACCATTAAGACTTTCCTCAACTGCAGAAGTTTTTGCCCATCTGACTGAAAATAGGGGGCACTCAGACAATGCGAATCGACCCCCCGAACTGTATGATGGCGATGACGATGGTGAAAACGACCCAATGGTGAGCGCACCCATCCACCCTTTTCTTTTCCCCATACGCCTAACAGCCCCAAAAACAGGTACCCAAGGGACTTTCCAAGCCCTAGTAGATTCGGGTTGCACGAGGTGCCTGATTAACCTACCTACAGTCCTAAAACTGGGGATCCGGGCTAAAAGGCTCAGCCACCCAATCTGTTTTCAGCAAGTTGATGGATCCCTACTGGGGGGGGGGGGCAGATGCAACACATTTGACCGAGCCAGTGAAGCTGGAGCTAGCGGATCACTGGGAAATGATTCGGTTCATAATAGCCCGCAAGATGACCAACCCAGTCATACTGGGACTCTCCTGGCTGGACAAGTGGGGCCCCACCATCTGGTGGTAAGAAGGGACCTGCAGACTGAGGATAGCAAGGGGACCCAACCCCCTGCCACCACAACCAGAGAAAACGGCCCCTCCTCCCACCCAGGGGGTCCAACCCCTCCCTCTAGAGGGACAAAAGACGCCTCCAACCCGCCCTGTAAAGGGACAACAGAGCAACTGGCGGCCACCTCCAGCACCTCCCATGGCCCGGACCAGATCCCAAAGGAGTACCAAGAATTGGCAGAAGTATTTAGCGAGACCGAGTGTGACGTACTACCACCCCACCGTGATGCCGATTGCGCTATCGAAATCATCCCTGGTTCGAAACTACCAAAACCTAAATTGTACGCCATGACACCCCGTGAAATGCAAGAACTGCGAAAGTACATAGACAAGAACCTACAAAGGGATTTTATCGAACCAGCCAAACCACGGGTAGTGGCACCAGTTTTCTTCAGGGAGAAGAAAGATGGCTCCATGCGTCTGGTGGTCGATTTTCACGGGATAAACTGTGTCAGTGTGCACAACTTATACCCCCTCCCCCTCATGAAAGACATGCTAGCTCACTTGGCCAAAGGGAAGGTTTTCACCAAACTAGACCTTCGTGAAGCCTACTACCGCATACGCATCAAGGAAGGAAACGAGTGGAAGACAGCATTCAACTGCCCCCTAGGAAGTTTTCAATTTAAAGTGATGCCTTTCAGACTACAGGGAGCACCGGCGGTGTTCATGCAACTGATAAATGAAGTTCTACATGATCACCTTTATAAGGGGGTCCTCGTCTACCTGGACGACATTCTCATTTACACGGAAACCATAGACGAACACATACCCCTCGTCCGCCAGGTGCTCGAAAAACTGCTGAAAGCTAACCTCTATGTCAAACTGTCGAAATGCGAGTTCCACCAGTCACGGCTAGACTACTTAGGCTACCGAGTGTCCAATGAGGGGATAGAAATGGACCCAGCCAAAGTACAATCGGTCCTTGACTGGCGACCCCCACGCACCCGCAGACAACTGCAAAGCTTCTTGGGGTTCGCGAACTTCTACAGACAATTTATCCCCTCTTTTGCAAAAATTGCCAAAACTCTAACCGACCTCCTAAAAACAGGGAGTCCAGCAACAAAACCTCGCCCAGGACAGCCTCTACAGTGGAGCCCGGCCTGCGTACAAGCCTTCGAAACACTAAAAGAAATGTTTGCAAAAGAACCAGTCTTGAAACATCCTGACCCCAACCAGTCTTTCGTCATCCAAACAGATGCCAGCGACGTGGCAGTGGGAGCAGTTCTACTCCAAAAGAACAGCCAAGGGAACCTTCAGCCCTGTGCTTACACTTCCTGCAAATTCACCGACACAGAGAGACGCTGGGCAGCATGGGAAAAGGAAGCGTTCGCAGTGAGGTGGGTCCTGTTGGCCTGGCAACATCTGCTAGAAGGAAACCAGACACCGTTTGAGGTTTGGACTGACCATAAAAACCTGGAGGCCCTTAGGACCCCGCGGAAATTATCACCCAGACAAGTCCGATGGGCCCAATACTTCAATCGGTTCAACTTCGAGCTGAAAGACATCCCAGGGGGGAAGAATTTTCTGGCCGATGCCCTCTCCCGAATGCCCCAGTACAACAGTGAACTGGAGCAGGTGGTGAATGCCATCATCCCCTCGCCTCAAGGAGTGGGTCAAGTAACTACCAGACGGCAGCATCGCGACCAGCAGGGCCAACCAGTGGGTGACCTGACGACACGGCTCAAAACAGAGACATTGGCGGACCCCTGGTTCCTAGACAATCAGCATCTTTTGACAAGGAGGGATGACGTAGCATGGAAAGGGACGAAACTTTACGTCCCAGAAACTCTACGCACCCTAGTCCTCAAAAGGAGCCACGACGTTAGACCAGCAGGCCATTTTGGCTTTCTAAAGACTCTGCACTTAGTACGAAGACAATTTTGGTGGCCTCACATGAGGAAAGACGTGGACAGCTATGTGAAGAGCTGCACCATCTGTGCCACGATGAAAAACCGACCAGGAAAACCTCCTGAGTTACTGAAGCCAGTAGCTGAACCAACAAGACCATGGGAGGAGATTGCAATGGACTTTATAGTAGAGCTGCCAAGGAGTGGCGGAAACACAGTGATCTGGACCGTAATAGACTTATTCCCCAAAGAGGCACATTTCATACCCTGTAGCGGGCTACCCTCAGCCCGCCAATTGGCCAAGCTGTTTGTGAAACACATCTACCGCTTGCATGGAGTACCCAGAAGAATCATCTCCGACCGAGGTGTCCAGTTCAGAGCGAAATTTTGGAGGGAATTCCTACGATCCATAGGATCATCCCAAGGTCTCAGCTCAGCATTTCACCCGAGCACCAATGGCGGGGCGGAGAGACTGAATGCCATGATAGAGCAGTACTTGAGGTGCTACGTAGACTACCAACAGTTGAACTGGGCGGACCTCCTATGTTTTGCGGAGGTGGTGTACAACAATGCTGTCCACAGTAGTACAGGACTAACCCCATTCAAGGTAGTGAGCGGTATGGATTTTGTCCCCATGCCAGAGTATCCCAGGGAACCCCCTTCTTCAGTCAGCTTGAATGATTGGATGGCGATGCTGAGAGAATCCTCGGAGAACGTCAAGAAGGCATTAGACAAGGCGGCACAGGCTTATAAGAAGCAAGCAGATAAGCACCAAGCCCCTCAATGACTGTTCCGAGTAGGAGAGAAGGTCTACCTCTCCACCAAGTACTTGAGACTCAAACTCTTGACTAGGAAATTGGGCCCGAAATTTATAGGACCATTTCCTATAGTAAAAATAATCAACCCGGTCACGGTACAATTGCAGTTGCCCCGGTTACTAGGAAAGATACACCCCGTTTTTCACAGTAGTCTTCTGAAGCCTGTGGTGGGGTCAACTTTAAGGCCGGTGCCACGTGATCCCCCAGGGCCCTTGATCATTGGGGGCCAAACTCATTATGAAGTACAGCGAATTCTCGATTCGAGGTGGCACAGAGGCCGCCTCCAATACTTAATTAAGTGGAAGGGTTACCCCTTGTCAGAAGCATCATGGGTGAAGAGCACGAACATTCAAGCTGACCGCCTTATAGCTAAATTCCATGCAGATCACCCGGACAGGCCGGGAGGGGTTGGGACACAGTCCCAGACGGGGTAATGGTATTAGACCTGTTGTTTTATCTTGTGCAATTTTTTTCTGAGAGAATGAAGGGAGAGGGGCCGGATGTCAGCCTCTCAAGTTGCATTTCATTCAGGGCTGACATAGCAAAGGGGGGGGGGTGGTTAAATTCCTGTGGGATTAGTAAGAGAGACTGAAGTAGAATGATTTAGAGGATGACCAATAGAATAAGGGAGCAAGCCAGGAAAGGGAGGGAATTTGGAGCAGAGGTCATTTCCTGGCTACATATGAGTTCGTGAGGACGTTGTTCTAACAAATAAAAGTTTTTTTTCTCTTTATTATCAAAATGTGAGAGGCACTTTATTTCTTTTTAGACAACTCCGCTCGGACATTGGGTTTTTGTCTTTTCCAAATTACATTTCAAAATCCTCTTTGCCCCCATGCTCCTTAGCCGCTATTACACATTAGGGGTCTTATAGTTGTAAGATGTTTCTCTTGTTGTTATTCAAGCCTGAGTTGGCTGTCACTCATCCGGCTTCAAAAAAAAATCCGTTCTGTTTCTTTCTTCTCTCCACTACTTAGCCCGGTTGTCCCAGCTTCGTGGCAGCCGCCATGGCTGCCACCCCCCGCCGCCAACTCACAGAGAGTTCCCTCTGACCTCTGAGGAACTTGCTTGTTCCTCTTGGTCGTCCAAGGCACCTCTCTTTCTTCCCCGTCCCTGCAGGACAGTTCCAGTCCGAAGACCCATCAGCAGTGGTTCGGCAGCTGGGGTTTTCGCAGCTCTCATCAGAGCCCACTATTTCCCCAACTGTCTTGCCGCGACACCAAACTGGAAGTCCCAGAGTTTCCCAAGATTCTTGAGATGTTTTCCCCTTTAGGATTTTCATCCATGGAATTTTTCTTAGGCTGTCTCTGAGTTTTTTAAAATCCGCTCTTTTAAAGTTTAAAACACTGGCTGGATTATGTTCTATTGCTTGTGTTTGCATTGTATTGAATTCCAATATAACATCATTCTCTCCCAAAGTTCCGGCAGTTTCAACTCTTATCATTTCTTCTCTATTAGTAAGAATTATGGTAGGTCCAGTATAGCTTTTCCTCTAGTTCCCTCCTCTACCTTTTGGATGACAAAGTTGTCAGCTAAGTTGGTTAGGAATGTTTGATCTCCTACTTGCTGCAGAGTTTGTCTCCCAGTTGATATCAGGGTAGTTAAAGGATCCCATTACTACTGTGGTATATTTCCTACATATATTTGTTAGTTGTTTAGCAAAACGTTCATCTTTTTCTTCTGCTTGGTTGGGTGGCCTGTTATAGAAATGTCATTCTTTTTTCCTTTTATATTGACCCATATGGATTCTAGGAGGTTTTCATCCTTGGTTTTCTGTATTTCTGTAGAGATTTAGTGATACTTTATATATAATGCAACTCCACCTCCTTTTTTGTCATGTCTGTTTCTTTTGAATAATTTGTATTCTTCCACCAGTACATTCCAGTCATGAGTTTCATCCCATCATGTTTCAGTAATGGCAACTAGATCATATCTGCTTTCATATACTAGTACTTCAAGTTCACCCTGTTTGTTACCTAAACTTTGAGCGTTCGTGTATAGGCATCTGAGTCCTTTATGGGTCTTGGATATGTTTCTTATATCTCCTACTTTGTATCTGGGTTTTCCATCCTTTCCATCACTCTCTACTTCATTGTGTTTTTCCTTCTTCTTTCTCTTTACTCCCTACCTCCTTATATGATTGGTTATCTAGTGGTTTTTGCTTGGAATTAGGTTCTAATTTAAAGGTTTATCAGGTTTATATTAGGTTTAAACCTAAGATATCAGGTTTAATTTAAAGCCCTTCTGATAAGATGAGCCAGTTGTTTTCCAAATATATTCTTTCCAGTTCTTGTCTTTCAAAGATCCTGAAGCACCAGGGAACTACCAGAGGACTGGAAAAGAGCTGATGTGGTTCCCATTTTCAAAAAAAAAAGGGGGGGGGACAGATGCAGGGAACTACAGACCAATCAGCCTGACATCAATACCTGGGAAGATACTGGAAAAGATAATCAATCAACAGATCTGCGAACACTTAGAAGCAAGCAAGGTTATAACCATAAGCCAACATGGGTTTGTCAAAAACAGATCATACCAAACCAATCTTATTTCATTCTTTGACAAAGTGACTAAATTAGACCAGCAAAATGCTATGAACATAGTATACTTGGATTGCAGTAAGGCATTTAACAAAGTAAACCACAACCTACTTCTTGGTAAGTTAGAAAAATGTGGGATAGACAGCATCACCACCAGATGGATTTGTAACTAGCTGACAAACTGTACACAACATGTAGTCCTTAATGGAACTGCATATACAGTACATGGAGGGAAGTATGCAGCAGGGTACCCCAAGGTTCTGTGTTAGGCCCAGTACTCTACAACATCTTCATAAATGATTTAGATGAAGGGATAGAAGGGGAACTCATCAAATTTGTAGACAACACAAAATGAGCCTGGTTTAGCTCTGCAGACTAAAGCACCGTAATTAACATCCAGCTGTCTGCAATTACACCAGTTCGAATCTCCCCAGGCTCAGGGTTGACTCAGCCTTCCATCCTTTCTAAGGTAGGTAAATTGAGGACCCAGTTTGTGGGGCAATAAGCTGACTTTGTATAAATATACAAAAGTATGAAGGCTATTGCTTAACGCATTGTAAGCCACCCTGAGTCTTCGGAGAAGGGCGGCATATAAATCAAATTTTTAAAAAAACAAAAACACCAAGCTGGCAGGAATAGCCAACACTCCAGAAGATAGGCTTAAGATCCAGAAGAATCTTGACAGACTTGAACACTGGGCCCTATCTAACAAAATGAATTCAGCGGTGAGAAAAGTAAAGTTTTACACTTAGGCAGGACAAACCAAATGCACAGGTATAGAATAGGTGGAACCTGGCTCAATAGGAGTAACTGAGAGAGAGATTTAGGAGTCCTTCTAGACAACTGCTTAAATATGAGCCAGCAGTGTGTTGCAGTTGCCAAAAAAGCCAATGCAGTTCTAGGCTACATTAACAGAGGGATAGAATCAAGACCACATGAAATGTTAATACCACTTTATGATTCCTTGGTAAAACCACAACTGGAGCGCTGCATCCAGTTTTGGTTGCCACAATATAAAAAAGATTTTGATACTCTAGAAAGAGTGCAGAGAAGAGCAACAAAGATGATTAGGGGACTGGAGGCTAAAACATAAACAAAGGTTGCTGGAATTGGGTATGTCTAGTCTAGTTAAAATAAGGACTAGGGGTGACATGATAGCAGTGTTCCAATATTTGAGGGGTTGCCACAAAGAAGAGAGGGTCAACCTATTCTCCAAAGCACCTGAAGGCAACACAAGAAGCAATGGATGGAAACTAATCAAGGAGTCAATCAACCTAGAACTAAGAAATTTCCTGACAGAACATTTAACCAGTGGAACGGCTTGCCTTCAGAAGTTGTGGGTTCTCCATCACTGGAGGTTTTGAAGAAGAGATTGGACAGCCATTTGTCTGAAATGGTGTAGTGTTTCCTGCTTGGGTGATGGGTTGGACTGGAGGACCTCCAGGGTTCCTTCCAACTCTGTTATTCTGTTCTGTTATTCTGTTATTCTTTCTGTGATCACGTGTATCCATCCCATCAAGCCCAAAGGAAGTCCAGAAATGTATATGTTCTCCTGCCATGGGCATGGGGTTGGACTAGAAGCCTTCCAAGGTACCTTCCAAACCTATTTTATGTTCTATGTTCTATTCCTCAAAGTTCAACAGCATCTGCAGTTCCCTACCCTGCATTGGAGGCTAACATAAACTCTGATGGTGATTCTGAACTTCCTGTTGACTCCAATACTGCCTTTTTTCTTGAGAACAAATGTCTTTGGTCTACTGTAGGTTCATGCAGATCTTCCATGGGAGGGAGTAGGGTTTTATGCATAATACAACACTTCTTCCTTGAAAAGGATTTTCCAAGGTCCAATTCAGATAGGAACTTGATCTTTATTCCACACTGACTTTAGGCAGCATTACTCTCAAAGCTTCTTCTCCCCCTATATCCAATTCCCAATCTCTAGATACTGTTAGAATTTTGAGGATCAGCGTGTATTTTTAACAGCTGTGTAATAGCATCAATTTCAAAAGGGCATACACTTTGGAAAATATGCACACAGCTAATAATTATTGGATTTATAGTTCAATTCCTCTAGAGCAGACATGTCAAACTCAAGGCCTGTGGTTAGATTTTGCCCGTGGGGCCACCCTGGAAATGGTGAGGGACTGGCCCCTCCTGCCTCGGCCCAGCCTGGTGTTCCCTCTGGGCGTGCATACAGGTGGTGTTGTGGCCTGTCGGCCACCAGCCCCTCCAGCTGCTGAATCAGATGAGGCGGAGTGGGAGTTGGGGCCAGCATCAAGGCAATCAGAGACCTCCGAGGGGGAAGAGGGAATGGAGCTGTCAGAGATAGAGACAGAGGTGGAGCCTGGTCTGTCCATCAGCCCCCAGATGGAGAGGCAACAGCCCCCATGTCCTGAGGTAGCTGATGAGGAATAGCTGGGTCTGGTGCCTGATGCACGGATAAGCAGAAGGCAGAGAAGAGTAGAGCAGTGGGAAGCTATGGTGTGGTCCTCGGGAAGGAAGAGCCACCGCTGCTAGCTAAGCTCCACCCTATCTCTGGGGATAAAAGGCAGGGGGTGGAGATGAATAGGTATGTCAGACAACTATTCAACTCCCTGTCGGTCAGCCACTGATATTCTGAACTTCTGAATACTGTTGGGAACTTGATCGGAATTCTTTCTTGGAATCTGTGGTGCTGAGAGTCAGGTGCACCTTCTGAGTGTGTGTTTGTGTGTCTCTGCTGCTGGATAAGAGCGAGTGCACCTTCCAGGACTTTATGAGTGTGGGTAAACAAAGAGACTCCTGATGTGTTGGGGCCATTTCAGGGGGAAAGGGAATGAGCTTCGCTTTCCGCAGGCACTTAGAGACTTTGTTAACTTGCTGTGAAAGAGAGAGAGACAGAGACTCTTGGCTGGGGCTGCTGGCACTCCTAATAAAGGGAATGTTTAGTTAAAAACAGCATGCTTGTCATGTTTGGGAGATGGGTAAGAACAGGCGGTGCCCAGCAGCAGCTGCAGCTTGTTCACCTTGTCCTGCCTCATCCCACCTGGCCTCACCCAGTCCCACCCTGCCTCACCTTGCCACACAAGGCCTCTCCTCACCACACGTGGCCTCTCCTTGCCCAGCCTCGCTTGGTCTCACCTCACTTTGTCTTGTGACGGCAATGGCAGCAGAAGCCTCAAGGAGGAGGTAAGCATGCCTGAGCGCCCCCTCAGGGAAGCAGGGCTGGGCTGGGCTGGGCTGGGTTGCGGTGGCCCAGGAGCTCAAGGGCCAGGCTGGCAGGGCATTGGTGCTTGTGTGCGGCTGGGAAGGCTGCCTGGGGAGGTGGCAGGCAAAGACTGCTTGTGCACAGCTGTTTCTGGTGCCTGGGGGTGGGGGGAGGTGGTTGGCAGAGCATCGGTGCTTGTGTGCAGCTGGGGAGGGTGCCTGGGGAGGCAGCAGGCAAAGGCTACTTGTGCACGGCTGTTTCTGATGCCTGGGGGCCCCCGACAGGGCATTGGTGCTTGCGCGCGGCTGGGAAGGCTGCCTGGAGAGGTGGCAGGCAAAGGTTGCTTGTGTGTGGCTGTTGCTTTGTATATAGTTTTTTTATTAGTTTATAATATGACATACAAAGAGAATACAAAAGTAAATATTAGGGAAATTAGGGAAGGAAAAGGGAAGTGGATAGTGGGGGAAAGCAAGGGGAAAAGGAAAAAAAGGCATTGACTTCCGACTCCTTTGATGCACTAAAAAAGGCATTAATATCTACCCTCAACTTTTTACTTTTACATAATAATATAAACTAGCTATTTCTATAACAACAAATATATCTAATTGGTAAAACCCAAAATCAAAGTTTCATTTTTTCCCACCTCAAGCACAAAGCCCAGAAGCAGTTTCCAGGTAGAAATAAAGGTATTTGTATTTTTCTTTAATCAAAACAGTCAATTTAGCCATCTCTGCTAACTCCATCAGTTTTTGCAGCCATTCATCCATTGTGAGAATCGAGGTGACCTTCCATTTCTGTGCATAAAGTAGTCTTGCTGCCGTCAACACAGTGAAATCCAATTATTTTACTACCTGTTCTGTGGGCTTGGCTTAGTGGGCATGGTGTGGTGTTGCTTGGTGGGCGTGGCAGGGGAAGGATACTGCAAAATCCCCATTCCCACCCCACTCCTGGGGGAGGGATATTGTAAAATCTCCATTCCCACCCCACTCTGGGGCCAGCAGGAGGTGGTATTTGCCGGTTCTCTGAACTACACAATTTCCGCTACCGGTTCTCCAGAACCTGTCAGAACCTGCTGGATTTCACCCCTGCGTCAATATATATAACATCAGAATTCCATTTTTCCCCCCAAGTCTTTTCTAAGTCTTTTCCCGTTAAATCCAAAATAAAAGCTTCTGGTTTAATCTTTATCTTCACTTTAAGTATTTTCTGTATTAAGATATGAATCCTACTCCAATATTTCTTTGCTTTATCACACGTCCACCATAAATGATAAAAAGTTTCTTCTTTACATTTACATTTCCAACATTCATTTGAAGTACCTTTGTACATTCTTGACAACTTATCTGGAGTTAAATACCGATGATACATCATCTTATAAACTTTTTCCTTTAAATTATAGTTTAATGTGAATTTTAAACCTTTATTCCACATATTCTCCCACTGTTCAAGCATTACATTATATCCAAAATTCCTTGCCCACTGAATCATACAATGTTTTACTTGTTCATTTTCCAGATTTAAATTCAATAATAAGGTAGAACATAAAATGAAATTGGATATAAGAGTGAAATAATACGGTGTCAGCCTGCATGATCTCTGAAGGGCTCTTTTGACTTGAGAAAGTTGCAGAGTTCAAGAAGTCAAACCGCAAGCAAAGAGACAGTTGCTGGCTTCAAAAAGTCAAATTGCAAGTATTAGCTAACTTCCTGGTACTATGTTAAAATGCAGAACTAACCCACATGGAGTTTCCTGCCTAATGCGATAGGGGAGGGGGGCTAGCTAAAGAGGCTGATCTAAGATACTTCCTGTTTTTGTTGCTATATAGATACGTATCTTAATGAAGGACTTTTGTTCAGAATGTAAAACAGAATGCATGTCTGAACCTTTTGGCCAAAATAAATAAAAGCTTTTTCTGATCTCGAAATTCAATTTATTTGTTATTTTTCTACAATAATAACACTTTATAGACTTTAACAATAATATGTCCATCGCTACCACACAGTAGAGTTTCCAATTCATTTTTAACAAAGTTAAACCATGATTCTTTTTATCTAATTTAAATCTTTCTTGCAGTTGTAGATATGTAAACCAATGACCTTCTGATTCTAGCTCCTCCTTAGATTTAAGGGTAGGGTCACCCAAATTAAATATATTATTTTGCCATAAATCCACCAGTTCGACCGCATCACCATTTCTTTTCTTTAAAAAAGCTTCCCCTGCGGAAACCAAAAAAGAGGCACCTTCATGGAAAATTGTGTTTTATATTTATTCCAAACTCTCAAAATAGCACATCTGACAAAATGGTTGTTGAAGTCAACATTTACTTTAACTTTATCATACCATACAGTAGGTAGCCATGCCAACCAAATCTTAATTCATGGCCTTCTAAGTCCAGTAGCCTCTTATTCTGAAGGTTCATCCATTCTTTTAACCAGACCAAATAACAGGATGCAGGCATCAAAATACAATTTCAAATCTGGTAGACCCAGACTGTTATGGAATGAAAGACTGAACAACATTCCTGGGTCAGCCAGAGACAGTTTATTGCGCAGGTTCAGAGCCAGATTTGTACCTGAAATTCTGAACCCCTGAAAGCTCTGTTACAACTGTTTATATATGTTTCCAAGACAAAGGGTTTGGTGAGCTCATGCATTTTCCATATATGGTTAACATACACTTGTTATATGATGGTGAGCTCATGCATTTTCCATATATCGTTAACATACACTTTTTATATGATAATTGACATTTCCTAATTACTAAACCATTATTTTCTAGTTTATAAGATTATCTTTAGCTAGACAACCTTCCTTAGTTCTGTAATTACTGATATGGGAGATTTTATTGCTGTCCTTAGGTAATAATTAACTCTTTGTAACATACATGTCTTTGTGTCTTTGACAGTGATGCCCCTCAGATGTTTTTCCATATGGCTGTCCTTCCGTGACAGCTAGGCCTCATCAGAAGATATATTATCAATAATGGGATTTAGCTGATTTTTAATATAATCTCCAAACAAGCACATTTCTCCCTTATAATAATGTGAATAGAGAGTGTCCTTTAACTGACCCTTTCTCCCTTATAATAATGTGAATAGAGAGTGTCCTTTAACTGACCCTGTATGATTCCTACTTTATTCACATTATTCCCCCCTTTGGAAGTTTTTCCATGCAGAAACTTCCACCACTCTCTAAATGTCAACTCTTTAGTAAATATCATTCCATTCCTTTGGATAAACAAAGCTAACATATAATATCTAACAAAATATGACTGATCTATGCAAGAGATAGGTATTTCTTGATCTTCACTCTCTTAATCCTTGGAGGTACTCCCTCCATTCTTTTCCAGACTCCATTTCTACATATGTGTCTGTTTCAGAGTCTTTATTTTCAAGAAAGCGCTCTGTCAAAACTAACTCCTTCTCAGTCTGTATCTCTTTCACTGCTCTGATAGATAGCTGTTTCAGCACAGGAATTGCACAAGGAATAAAAGCTAGGCCTTCCACAGCACATATCAACAAAAATAACATTTGTTTAATCCACCCGGATCCAGGCACCCAAGAAAACCACATGTCCGTTGTTTTTAACCTCTGACCTATCTTGGATGCCCTATCCTGCAATTCCTTGGCAACTTCTCTGACCACACCTGATTTATTCATATAGAAACAACAGTCTTCTCCCAGAAATACACACACACCTCCTCTCTCTGTGGTTAAGGAGGTCTAAGGCACGTCGATTTTGTAGGACCACTGCTGCCAATGAATCTATCAGGGTTCCAGCAATATGGTTCAGGCTTTCTTGGAGCTCCTCTCATAATTGCCGAAACTGTATTACTGAGTGTGTCATTCCACCTACACCTGTTCCAACTGCAGTTCCTATCCCCATGATTACTAATAGTGGGACTAGGGTTGGTACCCATTTTTGAACATGTCCCATGAGAGGAACAGGGATGGTATGTTCTCCACTGACAACACCTATTTTAGGAAAAAGGTGTACTAGTGTGCATGTTCCGGTCCAATTTGTTGGCAAACATAAATACACATCCTTCCCGCATAAGAAGAATACTCCTTTTTCCCCTACACACACGCCTATGTTCATGGAGAAAGCATGGGTCCGATGGTTCTTTTCATTAGTCCAGACCCCCAAAGTCCCCACCACAAACATTCCAGCCAGCGGCTGTAATGGGACTTCTAGTGAAGGGTCCTTTTGCTTATCTCTGAAGATTGGACTTTCAAAAAGATACCGGGAGGTAGTATTCCCAGGGGGAAAGAAGACACATAAACCTGTGCTGGACCTAATGGAGAGCCAGACAGGGAAGTGAGGGGGCTGGAATAGACTGGGGCACCTTTCCTTGGTTACATTCCAGGACTCCTTCCATCCTCCCCATCTTGTGATGATGGCAGTTGGTGGTAGTGAGAAAGTGACCTTATGGTGAAATGAGTGGTATGCAGAAGGAAAAAGATCTTTGGTTAGTTTTACATCCCTAAGGTTCATTTTAGGACCAAGGTACACTTCTGATGGACATTGTTCTTTTGTCAGGGATCCTACAGGCCTACCAGGTTTCTGATGTCTCTTTACACACAGAGAGGGTGACCCTATAATTTCCACACCTGTGGCTATTGAGCCGACAATTGGGAGGTGGCTTTTTCCCAGCCGTTGGAATGCCTTATAAAAATCTCCTTGTAACAGAGATACCGGTGCTTTGTTTCTACTATCTTTTTCAAGGACTATTGTAGCCTTTGTCCTAGCCCAGAGCTGTGGCTTGACAGGAACGGCATGATAAGATGAAGGGCTGGCAGATAAACACAACCAGCATTTTTGACCTAGGGTAGGGTCATACTGATTAACAAGGTTTTAACCCAATTCCAGTATCCTTGATATGTAGTCTCCTCTTCTCAATTGTTGCAGGGGCCCGTTCTCCTTTTCTATTCCTCCCTTTACTGGTATTGTCAAACTCTTAACCTCAGGTCTAGGGGTTGGTTTAGGACTAAGGTACCCATCCCACCTTCTAATGCCACATTGTTGGCGGGAATGGACCTGACCCAAAGTGTCCCCACTCAGTGTCCTGATGCTGCTCGGTCCCCTGGGATTCTCGACATCCTTTTGCAGGGACAAGGAGGATGTCACATATAAATGCCTTACCTGCTCATACCATACACTCTGGCACAGCAGTACAAGGGTTAAACCACACACACCTCATCACTGCCCCTTCCCCTGGCCACTCCTTACCTGAGACTCTGCCCCTAGGGTATTTAAGGTTGTCCCACGCTGCTCCACATGTTCTTGCTACTGATACCTGTAATGAAGAAACATCTGTAAATAAAGAGTAACTTGCTTGAATCCCAACGAGTCTATGCCTGTTATTGAGTCCGATCTCGAACATCTGTAACAATATGGTAGCAGAGGATGGTTCGATGATCCAATAACGAGAAGATATGCCAGGAAAACAACTGCCTGCCGAAGAAAAGAAGAAACTGCATACCAGTTCCAACACAAAAAGGATGGCGGCGCAACTTTCCCCACGTGGCAACTCACCAGCAGGGACGCCAGAAAGGCCCGGAGACAAGGCAGACCCCGAATCCACAACAACAGACGAAGGAAAGGGGATCGAAAGCCAGAACAACCGGGAAACCGGCAATCGAGAGAGCAACAAACTCCGGCAAGAAATACTGAACCTACTGGGATCGCCAACAGATGATGAGGACCTCGCCACGAGTATCCAGAGACTGATCCAGGGCCGCGAAGCAGCGAAGGGAAATCGTGACCCAGCCCCAGGACAAAGGGACTGCTGTCTGGTAAGAGAAAAACCCCCAGTTGAGTTCCACACTGACACTGAGGAACTCGATGCCACGCTGAATTTTGAATGGTGGCCATCTTTGATTACCCAACCCACCAAGATGGCTGACCACCAGTCAATCAAAAGTGAAGGTTCAAAATGGCAGGCACGAAAAGAATGCACCCCCCAAACCAGCAAAGAGGATGAAAGCTATGAGGAAGAAGGGTCCGAATCAGACCCTGGTACACCCCCAACCGAACAGCAAATAGAAAAGGCCATAAAGACCCTTACTGCTGCTTTCGGGTCGGACATAAAAATCTCCAAAAATGCAACCAAAGCACCTAGGGGGGCAAGAAGCAAAGAGGGGAGACCCCCGACCACCCACTCAAGGGGCGCAGACACCACTGCCAACCCACTGGCATCGCAGCACCCCTCGAGAGCGCGACATCAGCCACTGCAGAAACCATACGCACCGGAGCTCGAGGACTGGAGCGGATACTTACCAACGTCGCGGGCACACACGAGCAGGCAGGAACTTCACCCTGACGAGAGAACGACCACCCGACCTTCTTCGGATCACCACTAGACCCATGGAGCTGAGACTGAGGCCTGCACAACCGAGAGAGGCCTCTTCGCAGGATCCTCCACCGACGACTTCAGAGCTGGAATGGACTTCGTGCATGCGCAGAATCACCTAAGGAGAGAAGAAGAAAAAAAAATGCAGAGAGGGCTTTTTAAACTTCCAACGAGCATACCCATGCCGTACTGCGGCTATCTACACATCCAGAACCATGGACAGCCACCTGCTGTAAGTAACATGACCAATAATACAGGGAATTTACCTAATGATTTTTCAAAATTGAAAATGGACGGGTCTAACCTACTGGAATGGTACCAACAACTCCAGGTTATCTTTTTGAGGAAAAATGTATTATTTTTTATTACTAACCCCCCAGAAAAGCCTTGGAATTTTGAACAGGACTGCCTACACCATAAGGCATTTTACCTACTAATCTCTAGTATCTCACCACCTATATACCCCAGCATCGAGCATTATCTAACCGTGTCAGAGTTAACACAAAAAATGTTTGGGTTCTTCTACAGTGAAAGCGTGGCAACCACAACCAGAATATCCAAAGATTTCTATTCTGCCAGAATCAGACCTGGGGTTTCCATGGGGGAACACTTATTAGAATTGAATGCCACCAGGGCAGAATTACACTTAAGGGGGGAGGTTGTATCAGACCAAACAATGAAGAGTGTGATAATTAACTCCTTAGATTCTACTTGGGACACCTTCATCACACACTTAGATACACTCAGCCTAAGTCACATATCCATCGATAGCCTATCCAACAAATTAATAGCGGAAGACAATCTAAGGAAGGGCCGCCACTTAACATGCAGGGAGCACAGACCTACAAAGAGAGTAGCCTTCCAAGACAGACCACGGGACCCAACTGAATGTTACAATTGCGGGTCCAGGAGTCACTATAAAAGGGATTGCCCTCGAAACTTCAGAGAGAGAGATAGACATGAGCACTGGAACAGACACACTGAGAGACACTCACCAGATGATAGATCCAGGCGCAGGGACTCCCCAAACCCAAGGGACAGGAGGGGGAACAGGGACAGCTCCAGGGACAGCCGAACTGGTTCACTATATGGGATAGGAGAATGCACACAAGCATCCAAACTAGACAAGGAAGACACCATGTGGCTCATTGATTCAGGAGCCACTAACCATACCACTCACAACAAGCAGCTACTCTCTTCTTTCACAGAAGAGAACTTCTTAGTCAAGGTAGCCAACCAAAATGATGTCCAAGTAACAGGGAAAGGAAACATAACCCTCCCAGGAATAGGAAAGATAGAGGGGGTACTGCTCGTCCTGGGAATACCCCACAACATCCTAGCCACATTAAAACTCAGCAAAGAATCCGGGGTAGAGGTCTTATTCAAAAGGGGAGAAGTCTTTATAAATAAAAACAAAAAAGACATAGGGAAAGTTGTAGTTATACAACTGTAGACATACCCAGTTAAACGCCAGCATAGAGACAGAAACCGACAAAGCTGACTCTCAGATAGAAGGAAATGAGGCCGACAACGCAGGTAGGAAAGAACGGAAACAGAGCCATTAGTATACAAGAACCTAACATACACAACGGGGAAACTCACCATAGGCAAGCCCATCCACGATGATTGTGCTCACCTATTACACCGTAAACTAGGACATGCCAGCTTTCCCATTATCCAAAAAATGACAAGCTGTACTGAAGGCATTAAAGTAAAAAATTGCAAAAACTACCTCGATTGTTCGGTGTGTAAATGCTCAAAGCTCAAAGTCAAACCCAGGCCCAAGAAGGCAACACGCACCACCAGTCACATCTTCAACTTAGTACACATGGACCTAGTGGGGCCCCTAAGGCCGTCAATAAAATACATTAAAAGGTTCTTTCTCACCATAGTAGACGACTACAGTCGATACGGCTTCGTTTACACATTAAAACACAAGAACGGGCTTCCGGTTGGCGTTTCCGTCGTCGCAAGACGGTCTTTCTAAGACTGCCAGCTCCGCCGCCCGTTAGAGCCGCCTCAACAGCTGAGAGGCGGCTCGGAAAACTCGGTCTCCATAACAGAAGTGTGAGTAGAGCCGGCGAGACAAGATTGAACCCCCTGCGAAGCCCCCAGGTTGTCTTTTTTGTCCCTGGGGAGGAAGCAGGGTGAGGCTCCCTATCCAGCTCGCCGAGGCTCCGGACTGCGGGGACAACTCTGTGTAAACAGAGCCAGACGGTGAGATTAACACCAGCGAAAAACAGCAGAAGCTCTTAATTTAAGCAGGGTGAAACTGGGACTTTAAAAAAAAAAGTGCAAGTATTTGTGCTAGCCCTGTCAATAATTGTTAGAAGGAAGAAGGAGTGAAAGTTGTGAAAGTGATTTAAAATGGCGTCTGGCTTCAGTGGAAGAAAAAAAGTTTAAAGTGAGAGTAACAGCGCCTGTGTGTTCTAAAGCATTTAAAGCACTTAAAGTAACAGCGTATGCTACAAGAAAAGAGGAAAGTTGCTTCAGAGTGTTTTCTATCTATTTTCTCTCCCTTATAAAGCTGGGGAAAAAAGGTGGTGGTGGAAAAGGAGGGAAGACCTCTTTTTTAGAAAGACTAAGACTGTGCAGAGGTATGGCTTCAAAACAAACTAAGCCAGCTCCTAAAGCAGCGGGGGGGGGGGGGGTTCCCCCACTCATCAAACAAAAGAAAAGCCAGAGACTCAGACCCAGAGCCATGAACAGGAAGCTGGATTTAAAGATTTGAAAGATTTTATAGCTATGGCTCTAGGGAATCAAGCTGAAGCTATGAAAAAATCTCAACAGGAAATTAAGGAGGTGGTTAAAGAAAAATATGATAAGATGAAGCAAGATATAATCACAGTAGTTTCTGGTCTTTCAGATGCGGTGGTTGAGACTGAAAAAAAAGTGGATGAACTTAGCTCAGAATTTGAATCCAAAATGAGGGCAACATTGTCAGCCTCTCAAGTTGCATTTCATTCAGGGCTGACAAACACTTCTACTACAATGTCCTTAAACCTGGTGCAACATCTCCATGTTCATCCTCGGTGCTAGCTATAGAGGAGGGTGATAAAGACAAGGAATTTGAATGAGAGACTGAGGAACAGCGGAAGCAGACGGAGTTGGAGGCAATAGAAACTCAACGAGCAATAGAGGAAAGTCAAGGAGCAACAGGTGGCTCTTCAGATGAACTACTACCAGAAAAGGGCCACCTAGAAACACAAGAGAGGTGGCATTGGACCTTGAACTGCTGATGCAGGAACCTAAAGATCAACATATAACTCGAGCAGCCCATAAGCAAATCTTAGATAAGCAACAGCAGCAGAGGTCTATCCCACTGCAAGAGAAGAAGGGTGCCAATGGTAAACCACAGAAATCTGAAGCCATGGGAGGAGCTAGACCGAAGACTACCGCTCTGGAACAGAAACTTCGGCAAATGCTTGATACGCTTCGTGAGACTACAAATGACAATTAAATTTCTATCTTGGAATGAGAATGGTTTGAACTCTCCACACAAAAGAAGGAAAATATTTCACTACTTGAGACAATTTAATAATGATGTGATTTGTTTGCAAGAAACTCATATTAGAACGCAGGATCAAAAATATTTGATGAGTTCTAAATTAGGTGTACAATTTATATCCTCAAATTTAGGAAAAAAGAATGATGTTGTGATGTATATAAACAAAAGATTACCAGCCAAAATTATAGAAACAGATGATTGCAGAAGATACATAGCAATTGAATTATATATACCGAACGACCCACTCTTGGTGATTGGAATCTATGCTCCTAACCAACAACAGGAAAATTCATTATGATCAAGCTGGATTTATAGAAGGCAGATACATGAAGGATAATGTGAGGCAACTCATAGATTTATTGGAACATCTTGAGAAAAGTAAACAGATCCCTGCAGTGCTGGTGTTTTTGGACGCGGAGAAGTTGTGTCAATTGGAACTTTTTATTAAAGACTTTAATAAAAATGAACTTTGGAGACCAGTTTGTCCAGGAACTTTCAGCAATTTATCAAGAGCAAACAGCACAAATTATTATTAATGGAAGTTTAAAAACAAATTTTAATATACAAAAAGGAACAAGACAAGGTTGTCCGTTATCCCCATTGTTATTTATTTTAACTTTAGAAGTTTTGATGAACTCATTACGAGACTCAAGTACTCTGAATGGAATAGTTATAAGGCAAAAAGATTACAGAACGAGGGCATTTGCAGACAATCTGGTTGTTACCCTAACACGGCCATTGGAATCAATAATCCAGATGAAAGATATTATAGAAGAATATGGTTTGGTATCAGGATTTAGATTGAATCAGAAAAAAACCAAGATGGTAGTTAAAAATATGTCAGAAGGTCAAAAGAAGGATCTTGAAAGGATGGCAGGCTTTGAAATAGTGGCAAAGGTGAAATATCTAGGAGTGCAGGTTGCAGCTTCAAATATAAAACTTTTTCAAAATAATTATGAAGTCTTGTGGCGAAAGGTCCAAAAAGATATGGAAATTTGGAAAAAGCTGCAACTATCTTTACTTGGGAGAATAGCAGCAGTTAAGATGAATGTTCTACCTAGATTTTTATTTTTGTTTCAAATGATTCCGGTGCTCAAAAGTGATAAAAATTTGATTGAATGGCAAAAAGGATTGAACAAATTTATCTGGAATGAGAAAAAGCCAAGAGTTAAACTGAAAATTATGCAAGATGTTCGTGAAAGAGGTGGCCTTAAAGTTCCAAACCTACGACTATATTATGAAGCAGCAGCGTTGACACAAGCGAGTGATTGGTTTGGAATGACAAAGACTGAAATATTGAATATAGAAGGCCATGACTTGGAATTTGGTTGGCATGCATACTTATTTTATGAAAATAAAGTTGACAACGTATTTAGAAGTCACATACTTAGAAATTCTTTGATGAGAGTTTGGAAGAAGCACCACCTTAAATTGGATTACAAAATACCTTTGTGGTTGGATATTGGTCATATTATATGGAATATAAAGTCACTCGGGGGGATTTTATATAAAGAGATACTTTTTGATGATGGGGGCAGATGGAATTTAAAGTCAATTAATACTCTGTTGGAAGAAGGGATTAATTTAACTTGGCTACAATATAGTCAACTTCAAGATGGAGGGAAGATCAAAAAACTGGTTTAATGACGTATGAAGAGGAATTGGTGAGACAGATAAAAGAGAAAGGCCCAATGCATATTAAGAGGGTTTATAACATACTGCTGGAAAGAGACTCTGAAAACGAATTGGTTAAAGACTGTATGATAAAATGGGCACAAAATTTTGCAGAACCAGTTATGATGGAAACATGGGAAAAGATATGGGTCCAGAATGTTAAATTTACACAGTCACAGAATTTGAGGGAAAATTTTTATAAAATGTTTTATAGGTGGCATTTAGATCCTAAGAAATTGTCATGCATGTATCCTAATGTTCAGCCAAGATGTTGGAGATGCGATTGTTTAGATGCTACATATTATCATATATGGTGGACTTGCAGAAAAGTGAAAGCTTTTTGGATTAAACTTTGGTGGGTCATGCAAAACGTTTTGAGGAAGAAACTCCAATTTTCTCCACAATTGTTTCTATTAGGCATAGTTAAGGACTTTTCATTGAATGAAACAAAATTGATATTATATATGATTACAGCAGCTAGGTTATTGATTGGACAATACTGGAAAAAAGATATCCTACCTACTATTGAAGAATGGACTCTGAAGGTGGCTAGTTTTGCAGAAATGGCAAAGATATCAGCATATTTAAAAGATAAGACCCAAGAAGCTTTCGTCTGGGAATGGAAGAAATGGATAGACTATGTGCAGAATAAATATCAAACAAAGTATCAGATAGCTTTTAGCTGAATGTATGAATTGTTATATAGAGACAGAACGTTATATAGAAAATGTTATGTTGTGTTGAAAGTTACAGTATATAGGGTATAAAGCAACTGGGGGGAATTATGATTTGGATTAGACAGAAGTTGTTATTTAGATGTAGAATGTTATGTAGAATATGCTACGTAGAAAGTTATAGTATATACAGGGAATAGAGTAATTGGGGGGAACTATGATTTGGATTTTATTTTGTAATATTTGGGATAGATTATGTGTAGATATTATAAATGAAGGATGGAACAGATAGTTATTACTTGGATGTTATCTAGACATTTTTAGTAATGACAGGGGGTAGAGTAGATGAGGGAATTGTATGATATGATATGATTAGGATTTCACCTTTTTATTAATATTTGGGGAGTTAATATGAATACTAATTTTTAAGGTTATAAGGGAAGCCAAGGGAGGGGAGGGATAGGTTAGGGGGGGTAGCGGGGTAGGGGGGGAAAAGGGGGGGGGAAACTTGTATTTGTAAAACTTTTTCAATAAAAAAAACCACAAGAACAAAGTATACCAGAAATTCAAGCAATTCTACAAAAGAGTAGAAGTCCAACACAACACAAAAATAAAACAAATAATGACCGATAGAGGGTCAGAATTTCTATTGAGGGATTTTTCACACTGGCTCAGATCAAAGGGAATACTACACTTTACTTCCTCTCTGTTCTCAGCCTTCCAAAATGGCATTGTAGAATGAAGGAACTCCACCCTACAAACCATGGTAAGGTGCGCACTAGAGGATGCTGGGATTGGCCAACATTTCTTGTCCGAGTCCCTAGTATACTCCAATTACATACTCAACAGGTTATGGTCCAGCGTAATTGATAAGACCCCTTACGAACTAATGTAAGATAGGAAGCCCCAAATAGCACACTTACATGTATTCAGGGTCACCGCAGACGTACACATACCCAAGCGACTACGCCGCAAGGGAGACAAGGTATCCAAGAGGCTAAGGTTTATGGGTTACGAGCCAGGGACCAAAGGATTTAGATTTATAGACAGCAATAATAGGTTTGTCATATCTAGGACAGCAACCTTCCACAAACAGGCAAACTGGTCCAAAATACATCTCAATGAAATATACCACAGGCAGGAAACAAATCACGACACACAAAACCAAGACAAGCCAAACACACAAGGTAGTACACAAAAGGAGGGGACAAACCTAAACACCAGGAAGTCAAGATCAGTGAATGGAAGGGGGATCATCCCAAATTAAAAGTAGACTCACTCACCCAAAAAGATGCAAGGTACTTACATGACACCAAATCCACACCCAAAAGGCCAATCAGGGCTAGCAGGAACCAGATGCCCCAAAGACTCGAGGATTATGTAATGCACATACACTCTAACCCAATCACACCGAACTCCTACGATGAGGTGGTCAAACTCCCCCAGGAAGAAAGATCTAAATGGGAATCGGCCATGGAGAAAGAAATGGGTAGCCTCAAAGAACTGGATGTGTTCACACCTGCAAAGGTCCCAGAGGATAAGACTCCTATAGGGACCAGATGGATATTCAAGATCAAAACACTAGAGAGCGGCAAGACATTGTACAAAGCACGATTGGTAGCCCAAGGGTTTGCACAAAGATACCCTGAGGACTACACCGAAACTTACTCCCCAACAGTGAGAGCCGAAAGTGTTAAAAGTGCCCTAGTAGTTGCATCCATCCTAGGTCTGGAAGTGTATCAGTTCAATGTACAAACTGCATACTTACATACTAAGTTAGACAAGGAGATTTACGTTAAAGCACCCCCCAGCAAAGACACACACAAAGGTGACACGTGGCTGCTCAACAAGAGCCTATACGGATTGAAGCAGTCTGGGAAACGATGGTATGAGTGCCTAGTCAAGGTACTCGAATCAATAGGGTTCAATGCAACGCCCGCAGACAATTGCTTCTTCACAAGGAAAAACAATAACTCCTTAGAATACGTGCTTGTCTACGTGGATGACATCCTGTACATTGGCAAACATAAAAAGGAATGTGACACTTTTGTAAGTAAGTTGGGCGAACATTTCTCCCTAAAATCTCTAGGGAAAATAAACAAATATCTGGGTGTACAAATCGATAAAACCTCCAAGGGATTTCGCTTATCACAAAAGGAGAAAATTACAGACCTTCTACACAAATGCAACATGGCTGATGCCAAACAAAGTGAAACCCCCATGCAAGCAGACTTCTTGAAAAACATGTATAGTGAGGCATCCGAGTTCAATAGAGCCTGAGTAGCGTAGGGGGCTAATGCCTCCTACTAAAAGGCAGCAATTAAGATCCAGCTGCCTACAATTACTGCGAGTTCAATCCTAGCCAGGCTCAAGGTCGACTCAGCCTTCCATCCTTTCTAAGGTGGGTAAATTGAGGACCCAGTTTGTGGGGGCAATAAGCTGACTTTGTATAAATATACAGAAGTATGAAGGCTATTGCTTAACGCACTGTAAGCCGCCCTGAGTCTCCAGAGAAGGGCGGCATATAAATCAATTTTTTTTTAAAAAAGACAATACACTACAGATCCACCGTAGGATCTCTCCTATACATCACCAACTGGACCAGGCCAGACATTGCTCTACCGGTGAACTTGTTGTCCAGACACGTAGGCAATCCCACTGTTTACCATTGGGAGGCTATCAAAAGGGTACTCAGATACCTGAAGTACAGCTCAGACTCCTGCTTGTGCTTAGAGCCCAATACACTCAGAGAACCTACCCTCGCCTGCTATGCAGATGCCAACTGGGCCGGGGATGTAAAAAGCAGGAAAAGTACATCAGGATACATATTCTTCCTCAATAACAGCCCTGTACACTGGTACACAGGCAAACAAAATTTGGTAGCTACGTCAACCACAGAAGCTGAGTATATATGCCTATCCAAGGCAGCCAATAATCTAACGTGGTTCGACGACCTACTCACCAGCATTTGGACCAAACCTGTGTACCCAATAACCATTTACGAAGACAACAAGGCCGCTATTGAGATATCCATGGCAGATGCGGTAAGACAGAGGTCCAGATATATAGACATAAAACATAAACATGTCAGGCAGCTCTCCAAAATAGGATTCATCAGAACCGCACACTGTGACACTGAAGAACAAACTGCCGACATCCTAACCAAGCCACTGCAGCACAAGCAGCACGCTTATCTCACATCCAAGCTATGCATTCAGTCCAAAGACACTCGACAACAGCAAACTGCACACTCGCAGGCCAGGCATTTAGAGGGGGTTAGGGTTTTGTCACATATAAATGCCTTACCTGCTCATACCATACACTCTGGCACAGCAGTACAAGGGTTAACCCACACACACCTCACCACTGCCCCTTCCCCTGGTCACTCCTTACCTGAGACTCCGCCCCTAGGGTATTTAAGGTTGTCCCACGCTGCTCCACATGTTCTTGCTACTGATACCTGTAATGAAGAAACATCTGTAAATAAAGAGTAACTTGTTTGAATCCCAACAAGTCTATGCCTGTTATTGGGTCCGATCTTGAACATCTGTAACGGGATTTCTTGGACACTGACGCAACATTGGGAACTACTTTTCAAGATAGTATCACTCACTAGACCTTTAGCTAATAGTACCTAAAGCCATAAATAAATCATAATGACCTAATTCCTACACTCACAAGGCCTTAAGAGCACAAGACCCGTAGTTTACAAATTCACCACGTCAGGAAGAGGGTTAGGGGTATGCGTAACTTGGGAGAGGCCAATATCAATCGTAGTCCTAGGTTTCCCACAGAACCGGTCCCTATGTAGGGAATACAGTATCCACAGTCCTAGAACTAGGATAACAGCGGCCCAAAGTCCCCACCGCCCTGAGTCCGTCAGGAGAAGGGCGGTATACAAATTTAATAAACTAAACTAAACTCCCAAATTTCCTCAAACATTAATATCTCTAGTTTGGCACTGGCTTTTCTCACAATTAATGAGGTTAGATTGAGCACCAACCCTTCTGGATTGGGGTTGATACCAAAAGAGTAGGCATCCAACACAACAAATTACAGTTAAGACGATGAAATTCACTATGCCTAAAATAACTAAGCTTATGCTAACATTCCTTAATACTTGGCCATATTTCTAATAAATCTTACAAATGGAATATTGTCTTCCTCTGTTCCAAGCTTCAGCCGTGCGCTGGGAACCAGCTTCCGGGGAGGTTCAGCAAGGCTGACGATCACCACCGTGCATTGAGAGTCCGTTGCCGGTAGGACTCAGCAGGGTATATTCTTCTTGAACTTCAGCACCAATGGCTTGTCAGTTTTTGTTACCTGGTATGTGACCGGATCACTCTGGTCTGCGGGCTTCAGTCTCGTCCAATGGACCCAAGATCTTCCTTCTAAGGTCTTAACTTGTTTGTAGTTGTGACCTGCAGTCGTAATAGGGGGAGGTCTACATTCTTGCATATATTGCCTCAGTTGATTGACATGATTGTTGTGCTGTTGTAGCTGTAAAAGTAATTTCCTTGCTTCCACACACCCCTTTTGAACTAGGTCTGGCCAGCCTTGAAAGTGGTGCTTAAACCAAGCAGGGGGCCTACCATACAGGAGGTCAAAAGAAGACAGCTGGTATTTAGTTTGTGGGGCTGTTCTAGAAATGTACAAGGCCAAATGCATACTTGGAATCTGCCTATTTTCCCTTCCAAGATGCATAGAGCTTGATTTAGTGCATACAATTCACAGGTTTGAGCAGACCAATTTCGAGGCAAACCCCCTGCTTCCAGGATCTCTTTAGTGTGTCCATTTACAATAGCATATCCATTTTTCCGTACTCCCTCCTCCACCCTAGAGGAACCATAAAAATTGCTTCTCCTTTCTCCAGGGGGTGTTCCTCCAAATCAGGTCTTATTTTCATTTGTAAATCAATTACTTCAGCACAATAATGTTCTAATCCATACTGATCCATTGATCTGGTGTTGGCTAAGAACTGTGCTGGATTCAAATTGTGATCTGTAGTTAAAATCAAGTCTGTCTGCTGCATTAAAATTGCTTCATATTTTAGAATTTTGGAATCAGTTAACCACCACGCCGCTTTTTGCTGATGGATGGTTCTGACTTGATGTGGGGTGCTCACAATAAGGGCGTCCCCAAAGGTCAATTTCCTACTTTCTTGGACTAATATTGCAGTAGTCACAATTGCTTGAATACATACTAGCCATCCCCTTATTACTGGGTCTATTATTTTTGACAGGAATGCCACAGGTTTCTTTTGTCCTGTCCAGTCCTGAGCCAACACCCCTTGTGCAATTCCATTTTCTGTGTTTACAAAGAGATAGAATGGCTTTTCCAAATTTGGTAAACTTAATACAGGAGCCTTGGTTAAAGCTTGTTTCAAATTTTCAAAGCTTCCTTTTTTTGTGCCCCTCCCATTTCAAACTCCAAGGTTCAGATTCAATTAATTTGGCATACAGGGGTTTGGTAAGATCAGCATACCCATCAATCCAGAGTCTGCAATGTCCAACCAAACCTAAGAATTTCCTTAATTCTTGCTTGTTTTTAGGTAGAGGTTGAGATGCCACCCCTTCTATTCTATCAGGAGTGATTTTCCTACTCCCTTCACTAATTAAGTGTATTCTAATGCTTTGTCCACTTAATCTGATCTCTGTCAATTAAAAACACCACTTCCTCTTCCTTAGGTCCCACTACTAAATTTATCAAGGGTTCTCTGTGGAAACCAAAAAGGAATCACCCTGATCTGTCCCCCTCTACAGATACCCACAAAAACACAGCCAGTCGAGGGTTAAAGAAGCACTTGGCACACACCCCAGTTCTTATCTCTAACTTGGCAGCGATATGCACACCGTCTGCCAAGTGCTTTAATAGTACACAGAAAGAAAATCACAACAAATATTCAGCAAAGTCTCTGATCAGCTTCAGCTTTTAGCTCCAATGACTACCCGATTGAGTATTTGTTCGTCACAGAGATCATTTACCACCACCCTGTCTTATATAGTCTCTGGGTGTGGTCCAGTGACTCATTGGTCCTGTGACTCAAGTCCAGTGACTCAGGTCTATTCCCTCATACGTCTCCTCAGCTGCTGTAAGCGCTTATCTCGCCTTCTTTGCCGTGCGTCCAGGAATGACGTCTCTCCCTCACTCTCATCTGAGACACCTGTTTCCCCACTACTTTGCTCTCTTTCAGCTGGCACCTGAGACGGTGCCAGAGGGGGGGGGGCTGGGAGATCTGGCTGGCTCGTCTTCCTCATGCTCAGAGCTTCCTTCCTCCAATGGGATAGGCTCAGAGGACAGGGCCACAACACTATCCCCCACCGCAGGGCCCTTCCCCCAGGTCTGACGGTCGGGATGGGGTCGGGACGGGAACTGTTCGTGGAAAGCCCGCACCAGGTCAGGGGCCTGAATGGCAGACGCGTCCACCCACGTGAAATCCTCGGCCCTGTACCCTTTCCAAGCAATGAGGTATTGGAAGCGCCCCTTCAGCCAACGGGAGTCCTGAATACTGTCCACCTCATACGTCGAGGCGTCATCCTCGTCGGCTGCGGCTAGGGGGGCAGGCGGCGGCGGGCGGCGGAGAAGGCTCGCGGGAGTCTCAGGGACCAGGAGGGACCGATGAAAAACGGGGTGGAGCCGCATGGAGCGGGGTAGAGTCAACCGATAGGCCACCGGGTTGATGACCGCCTCGATAGGGAAGGGACCGATAAAGCGGTGGGCCAGTTTCCTCACCGGCCGGTCTATGGGGAGGTGTTTCGTGGACAGCCACACCCGATCTCCAACTTCCAGCGGTGGTGTCGCCCGGCGGGCGCGATCGGCGAACCGTTTATAGTCCTCTTTCGCCCGGATCAGCTGCCGCCGCACCAGTTGCTGCACCACCTGCAGCTCCGAGAGGAAGTCCCGGGTCTCAGGAACAGGGGAGTCCATGATGGTCAACGGAAAAAACCGTGGATGGTACCCGACGTTGGCATGGAACGGTGTCATCTGGGTGGAGGTATGTTGGGAGTTGTTAAAAGCGAACTCCGCCAGGGGAAGGTACTCGGCCCAGTTGTCCTGCTGCTGGTTGACAAAACAGCGGAGGTACTGCTCCAGTATGCCAATGACCTTCTCCGTGCCCCCGTCAGTCTCCGGATGGTGCGACGACGACAGGCACACCTGCACCTCCAGCGCAGCCATCAGGCTTTTCCAGAAGCGGGCCGTGAACTGGGCCCCGCGGTCCGAAACCACCCGGTCCGGCAGGCCGTGGAGGCGGAAGATGTGTTGCAGGAACAGGCGAGCCGTGTTACGACCCGAGGGGAGGCCGCGGCACGGGATGAAATGTGCCATCTTCGTGAGCGCATCCACCATCACGAGGACGGTCGTGAACGTAGCGGACAGGGGCAGGTCAGTCAGGAAGTCCATGGAGATGGCTCCCCACGGTCTCTCCGGTGTCGGCAGCGGCTGGAGGAGTCCAGGAGGGGGGCCGGACGTGGCTTTGGCCTGTCGGCACGGCACACAGGACGTCACATAGGCGTGCACGTCGTGCCGTACCCGAGGCCACCAAAAAGTCCTCGTCACTAGGTTCAAGGTCTTAAAGAAGCCGAAGTGCCCCACCGCAGGGTTGTCATGGCACTGGTTCATGACGAGGGCTCGGAGCGGACTTGTGGGCACGTACAGCCGAACCCGGTGCCTGAGCAAGCCCTCCTCCACGGTCCATGGGGATGCGGGGCTTTAATAGTACACAGAAAGAAAATCACAACAAATATTCAGCAAAGTCTCTGATCAGCTTCAGCTTTTAGCTCCAATGACTACCCGATTGAGTATTTGTTCGTCACAGAGATCATTTACCACCACCCTGTCTTATATAGTCTCTGGGTGTGGTCCAGTGACTCATTGGTCCTGTGACTCAAGTCCAGTGACTCAGGTCTATTCCCTCATACGTCTCCTCAGCTGCTGTAAGTGCTTATCTCGCCTTCTTTGCCGTGCGTCCAGGAATGACGTCTCTCCCTCACTCTCATCTGAGACACCTGTTTCCCCACTACTTTGCTCTCTTTCAGCTGGCACCTGAGACGGTGCCAGGGGGGGGGGGGGGCTGGGAGATCTGGCTGGCTCCTCTTCCTCATGCTCAGAGCTTCCTTCCTCCAATGGGATAGGCTCAGAGGACGGGGCCACAACAAACCCAACACCCCTAGTACTGACTTTCATCTTCTGCCATTATATTTTACACTTACGCCTCCCTTCTTTGGATCGGGCAATCTTTAACTCTGTCTTCCCTGCCTGTACCACCATCACTTCTACCCATCATCACTTGGTTCCACCCTCGCATTCCTTTCTTCCTTCCCCGTCCGAAGGTTCCCTATGATTCAAAAACAAATCACATACCTTCTCCCTTCCATCGGTTCTACTTTCTCTAACTCCTTCTTCTTATAACACTAAACATTCAATTCCTCCTATCACTGCCCTCCTGGCTTCCAAGTCAGCACAAGTCGGTGCAGACCAACTTAAAGGCAACTTTCTGGCTTCCACTAAAACTTCCTCTCTCCCTTCCACTATTGTATATCCATTTATATTATAATTGCTAACCCATCTCTGTAACAATTTCTAAAAGGGCAACAACTTATGCTGCTAACAAACAAACAATGCCATATGATGGAGCACCCAAGCATTCAAAATGCACACAGACATAAAAACATTTTTTTAAAAAAAAATGGAGGTAAGAAGAACAGCTTCAAAACTAAAACAAACAATTTAAATGAAGTATTTTGGATCAATGCTCTGAAATATGTTTGGATCAAGCTTTAGTGTCAATCTCTGCTTTTAGTAAAATGCAAGTCAGATTCAGAAAATCTTTCAAAATCATTTCTTTTATATAGGTTTAATTAAATATTTTAAACCTCAAAAATTTCCAGAAAAAAATAAAATCAAAATTGTATTCAGAGCAGAAAAGAAAATATATCTGTATAGCTTTTATATGAAGATGAAAGAGACCAAAACAGTGGGAGGCAAGGCTGCATGAGCAAGCCACCCATTTCCCCCTCCTGTCTCAAACAGGCTAAGAGAAAGGAAAAAAAATGTTTAGAGCAAGCAGAAAAGCCTCACTCCCCCTTCACTCAGCATTCTTTCAACAGAATAACACTCTCTGCATTTCTCTCAACAACTCACAGACATTTTCCACAAATTTCTACTTATTTCACAACAGCAGCAACAACAAAACCTTGCAACTTACTGTTTCTTTATACGAAAGGGAATCAAAGTACATTCACATCAACTTTTATTTATTTATTTATTTATTATTTATTTATTAATTAAATTTATATACCGCCCTTCTCCTGACGGACTTTTACCCTCAACACACTCACATTTGCGCTGCAATCAAACTGCTTGTGTACACCAATTTCACATGCAAAAATCCCATCTCATGCAAACCAATCATTACAATTATTTCAGGGAGCTTTTTCACAAGCCAATGAGCTCCATTTTCTAAATAATTTTGTGTACTATTATTAGAGGATTTCATCCTCCATCCAGCTCCTTCCACTTTTTCTTTCCTTGGTCAATCTGTAGCTTCAAGCAGTGGGAAAACTCAAGAAGCAGTTTTAATCACAGATGTGATTTTGGGCCCTAACCACTGCCTGTTTCCCACAGCTTCAAGCCCAAGCTTACTTACTTTGCTGGCCGGCCAAACATATCACAATCAATTCAATCCCATTCAATTTTACACACTATCATTAGAGATGCACATCACTATCTTTCTGTTGGTCCTACTTTTTCTCTTTCATCAAACACACTCTTACACATTCCATCCTAACATTTCTTAAGCCAAAGGGGAGCTGCCTTCTGAGTGATCTCCCACTGATCTATGTATGGGAATTGGTCCCAATTGCCATCCCGGGTAATGATCCGATGTACCTTGGATATCACTATTGGATCCAACAATCCTTCTTCTGGCCAACTTACGCCAAAATTAGGCCATACATTTATACAAAACATCTTCAAGGTATCCGGATCACACAGGGGACCACCATAGTCTTCACTAAAGGCACTCTTAAAATTGGCTAACATGCATTGTAACGGTGTCCTGGGGACACTATTATGACCACCCATCCTAACAACACTACCGTTGACTCACAGCGCCTGAAACTCAAAGGTCACCAATGAGAACTTCAATGGTTTAATCACCGACACAATCCTAACAGGGAGACTCGAACTCCCAACAGGAGACTTGAACTCCTCTAACAGGGAGACTCGAACTCCCAACAGGAGACTTGAACTCCTTACTGGAGACTTTCAGGATGACGCCTTGTCTCCTAGGAGGGTGACTGGGCCCCCTCTTCCACTGCAAACTCGGTGGGCTTCCCTTAACAGGGAGACTCGAACTCCCAACAGGAGACTTGAACTCCTGACTGCCACACAATTTACATATACTTGCCTGCAGGCGTTTTCCTCTTGGAGTTTTGTTGACATCTCTGGGTCTGGCTGACCTTGAGGATCCTTGACTGGTCTGCTTCTCCAGCGGGTTCACGGCACCTCCCCACTGAAAGATTCCGAGGACTTCAATGGAGTCCTAATGGCCAGCCGATGGATTTTCTTTGGGAAGGCGTCGGTCGTCGCTGGGGCAGGCCGTCAGGCAGAACAATAGTCTTTGTTCCTCAGTCCCTTCGTGCAAGTCGCCAGAAAATGTTATGGAATGAAAGACTGAACAACATTCCTGGGTCAGCCAGAGACAGTTTATTGCGCAGGTTCAGAGCCAGATTTGTACCTGAAATTCTGAACCTCTGAAAGCTCTGATACAACTGTTTATATATGTTTCCAAGACAAAGGGTTTGGTGAGCTCATGCATTTTCCATATATGGTTAACATACACTTGTTATATGATAATTGACATTTCCTAATTACTAAACCATTATTTTCTAGTTTATAAGATTATCTTTAGCTAGACAACCTTCATTAGTTCTGTAGTTCTGTAATAAATTGACGTATCTTGATCTGCCAGTTGCGTCCCTTTCTAGATCGGGACTCCTTATGCACAGTCACTCACGCCATCGTCACTTCCTGTCTGGACTACTGCAACGGTCTCTACATGGGGCTCCCCTTGAGGAGCACCCGGAGGCTCAAACTAGTGCAGAATGCGGCCGCGTGGGTGGTTACGGGAGTGTCATGGCATTCCCATGTAACACCTCTCCTGCGCTAGCTGCACTGGCTCCCGGTGGTCTTCCGAGTGCACTTCAAGGTTTTGGTTATCACCTTTAGAGCGCTCCATGGCATAGGACCTGGTTATTTACGAGACCGCCTGCTACCACCAACAGCCTCCCACCGGCCAGTACGCTCCCATAGAGAGGGGCTCCTCTGGGTGCCGTCGGCCAGACAATGTCGACTGGCGGCCCCCAGGGGGGAGCCTTCTCTGTGGGGGCACCTACTATCTGGAATGAGCTCCCCCCAGAGGTACGGAGGATCCCGGATCTACGCACCTTCCGTCGCACGCTCAAGACTTTTTTATTTCATCAAGCGGGCCTGGTCTAAATCCTTTCTCTCAGCCATCCTAGGCTAAGCATGGCAACACCAAGAAACACACACGCACAGGTCGGTGCTATGCTGGTTTATTATCCGGCTGGCTCCAGAAATGTGCTGCACTCGTTAAACGATGTGAAATTAGCACTACATTACATAGGCGTGCAGCTGTTTTATAGCAAATAGCTCGTTACTGTGCCGCCCTGCCCTGTATTTAAAGCCACACCCTCCCTCGTCTTTCCGGATCCTGGGCTCGGCGTCTCAGCGTTTTCCCAGCCTCTCCTCATGTCGGCGTCTCTGCAGCAAGGGTGTCAGCGAATACAGCAGTCAGTGTGTTGAAGCCCTAACACCGTCGCCCCGCCTTCCCCACCCCGCACACGGCCGCCTATTCCTTAGTGCTCCCATCACCAGTGCACCCCCCCCCCATGCAGGTAACGTTGTCGAGCGTGTCGCTTGGCTCGACAGGCGGCTCCTCCTTCACCACGAGTCCTTCTGTAAGGGAAAACCACAAGATTAGTAGCCTATCGCGGCTTCTGGGGATGCGTCTTATGAAACTGTTTGACTAGTCGTTTAGCGTTTACGTTTGGGGCGGACACCCAGGATGCCTCCTCATGGGGATACCCCTTCCACCGAATCAAGTCCACACTTTACCCCCTTTCATTTTGGAGTCTAAGATTTCCTCCACTTCATAATGGTTTCCTGTGGTTGGGCCAGGACGGGTATGCAGGTCTGGGCCAGGGGGAACGAGCTTCAGGAGACTTATATGAAATACGGGGTGGACTTTCCCCAGTAATGGCGGCAGCTTGAGGGCTACCATTATGGGATTTATGAGCTTAGTAATCGGGAAGGGCCCTAGGTATTTAGGCCCTAGTTTACGACAGGGTACTTTCAATTTAAGGTACTTGGTTGATAGTTATACCATATCCCCTATCTGTAATGGACGGAAAGGGGCCATCCTCTTTTTGTCGGCTTGTGTTTTGTAGTCCTTTGCCGTCCTCTCTAGTGCATCTCTCACTTGTGGCCATACGGCTGTGAGCTTTTCTGCCCATTCTGCTGGCATCACCGCCGTCCCTGGTGCCTGGTCTAGCTCTGGAATGGCTACAAATTCCCGCCCTGTTGTTACACGAAAGGGGGTGAATCCAGTGCTACTGTGAACCGTGTTATTATAGGCCACTTCAGCGAAGGGTAATCCAAATCGTGTTGTTGATAGGACACGTAGCAGCGGAGATAACGCTCTATCATCATGTTTGCCCGCACTTCTGCTCCGTTCGTGCTGGGATGATAAGCAGAGCTAAGTCCTTGAGACGACCCTATAGCCCGTATAAAGTTGCACCAGAATCGGGCCATGAATTGCACCCCCCTATCAGAAATAATACGACGGGGGACACCGTGTAACCTATAGACGTGTTGGATGAATAGTTTCATCAGGCGTCAAGCTGATGGTAGGCCATGACAGGGAATGAAATGGGCTTGCTTCGAGAACAAATCAACAATAGTCCAGATCACGGTATTCCCATTGCTTTCTGGTAATTGTACGATAAAGTCCATTCCTATGTCTTCCGATGGCTGGGTAGGTGTAGCGACTGGGTGTAAGAGGCCGAGCGGTTTGCCAGGTCGCACTTTCGTTTTCGCTCAGACGGAACAGCCACGGGTATACTCTTCCACGTCCTGCCGCATATGCGGCCACCAGAACTGCCGTTGGACCAGATGATACGTCTTCAGGAAACCAAAGTGTCCAGCAGCTCTGCAGTCATGGCATCAGTGTAATACGCTCGTCCGAGCCCCCAAAGGGACGTATATTCGCTCCCCCTTCCAGAAGAGACCGTCCCTTTTGGTAAGGATGTGTCAGTTGTTTTGTAACCAGTCATCTGTTGTCTCCTCCCTTTGTAGTCGATTTCTCCACTCGTTTGTGCTTTGCGCCATGAGAGCTGTTGTCTGTGTGTCGGGCTGTCCTCCTGGCACCATAGCTTGAACCACCTCGTCTCTCTGACTCTGGAATTGCGGCATGTATGACAATGCATCCGCTAGGAAGTTCTTTCCCCCGGTACGTGCTTCAAAGTAAAGCGGAACCGCTGAAAATACTGAGCCCACCGCACCTGTTTGGGGGACAGGCAGCAGGGTGTCTGCAATGCTATTAGATTCCGATGGTCAGTCCATACCTCAAACGGGATCTGTACCCCCTCTAGTAAATGTTGCCACGTGAGCAGGGCCCAGCGAACAGCGAAGGCCTCCTTCTCCCAAATGGCCCAACCCCTCTCTGTGGGGTTGAACTTTTTTGATGTGTAAGCACATGGCCTGAGGTGGCCCTGGGCATCCGTCTGCAACAAAACAGCTCCCACGGCCACGTCGCTTGCATCCACCTGTACAAGAAACGGCTTTGTTTGGTCTGGGTGCTGTAGCACGGGAGCCTTAGCAAATTGCTGTTTTAAAGTTTTGAATGCCTCCTGGCACTCGAGCGTCCAGTGCAGGCGCCACCCGGGACGTGGTGGTGCCTCCCCTTTGGTGCGCAGCAAGTTTGTTAGTGGTAGAGCGATGTGTGCAAACGTGGGTATAAAACTGCGATAAAAATTAGCGAAGCCGAGGAAGCTTTGCAACTGGCGTTGGGTTGTGGGTGCTTGCCATTCCAGAACTGTAGCCACTTTTTTGGGGTCCATCTCCACCCCGTCCTTCGAAATGCGATACCCGAGGTAATCCAACTGTGTTCGGTGGAACTCGCATTTAGAGGCTTTCACATAAAGTTGAGCATCTAGTAGCTTCTGCAACACCCACCGGACTAGTGTAACATGTTCTTTCATGGTTTTCGTGTAAATCAGGATATCATCCAGATAAACCAGAACGCCACGGTAAAGAAACTCATGCAGCACCTCGTTAATTAGCTGCATGAAGACAGCAGGTGCGCCCTGTAAGCCAAAGGGCATCACACAGAATTTGTAGCTCCCTAGGGGGCAGTTAAAAGTGGTTTTCTATTTGTCCCCTTTCTTGACCCGAACTCGGTAATACGCTTCCCTCAAATCCAACTTAGTAAAATACGTTCCGGTCGCTAAGGCTGCAAAGAGATCTTTCATCAAAGGAAGAGGATAAAGAGGTTCCACAGTGACGGCATTCAAACCACGATAGTCCACACACAGACGAAGTCCGCCATCCTTCTTCTCCCTGAAGAGGACGGGGGCAGCCAGGTGCGAACGGCTTGGCTGAATGAACCCTCTTGCCAGATTTTTATCAATGTACGCCCGCAACTCCTCCACCTCCCGTGGCGTCATGGCGTACATGCGTGGCTTTGGGAGTTTGACATTTGGGATTAGTTTGATAGCACAATCAGTGGGTCGATGTGGTGGTAGGATATCACACTCCCTCTCGTCGAACACCGCCGACAGGTCAGCATATACCCGTGGTATGCCAGCGGCATCTAAATCGAGGAACGACCCCGCTCCACCTGCCCTCAATGAGCTGTCAGGTATGTGTTTCGGTTTTGGGCCAGGGTCGAGACGTAGCTTCCGGAAACCCCCTTCCCACCAAATGGTAGGTTTCCATCTACCCAACCACGCTAAACCCAGGATGACAGGTTCGATCATGGTATCTATCACGATAAAGCGCAGTGTTTCATGGTGGGGCCCAATGGTCATTCGTATGGGCTCGGTTACGTACATCGCTGGCGCCCCGCCTAGGATGGTTCCATCCATCTGTTCGAAGGTTATGGGGGTTCGCAAGGGCCGCACTCGCACCTTTAATTGGGCAGCCAAAGAACGCCGCATCAAGCAGCGGGTGCACCCCGAGTCCACTAGCGCTTCATGCCGTAAGGGCCCCGATCCCCGTAGGGATGTCAAGGTGATTGGGATAAGGAAAGGGTGTATGGGGCCACTTACCATAGGATCATCAAGGTCCTCGTCCTCTCCGGCACCACCACCGGAACGACCCCGGGATGGGTGGTGGGTTCCTGCGGGGATGTCCCATCTGTGGTTTGTCTAGGCTGTGAGATCCCTTTGGTCTTTTCTGGTGTCGCCTGTCCTCTGTTCTTCCTGCCTGCCGCTGGGGTCATTAGTTTGACGGGCTGGACTGGAGGTAGTGGGCACTCCAAGGCTCTATGACCCACCTGAATACATCGAAAACACCACAACGGCAGCCGGCGGGTGGGGTCTGTTGACCGTGCGTCCCGTTCCTGTCCCCCTGTGCTGGGCAGCGGCCTCTCGGCCTGTCTCCAACTGGTAGGCAGTCCCGCAGTCCCTTTCGTCTGGAATTCCCTCAGACCGACGTCCAAATCGCTGGCCGCTTGACACCAGTCTGACAGCCAAGGCAGCAATCCCCTATACACAGATGCCTGTCTAAGGTCTCTATCTAGGCCCAGGTGAAAATGGTGGACCAGCATGCGTTTGGGCCACCCCCCGCACTCTCCCTGCTAATTGCTTAAACTCCTTTACATACTGTTGCATGTTACGGTGCCCACCCGTAACTTGGGGCTAGCCAAGCGGAACCTAGTTCCTGTCCCTGCGGGCTGTTTGTGCCACCCCCCCCCCCCCCAGTCTCTGCCCCTGCCAGCCACGGCTGCCAGGATTGTGCATCCCTGAAGCTGGCTTCCCCGAACCATTCTCGAAGTAATTCCATCGTGGATTGGCCTATTCCAGTGGAGTAACTCCATTCTCCGTCATCCTCTTCCACCCATCGCCGTTCTCTCCACTTCAGGAACCGCTCGCTGAAAGGGGGGGAGGTGGGAGGCCCTCCTGGGACAGCCAACGTGGGGCTCTTCCACCACTCTCCAGATGCCACCCTGGAAGCCACACCCTGCGCCCCACTCGGGTCACTCATCTGGGCGGAGCTCCAGCTTGGGCTCCGTTCTTTCGGGTGGACTGCTAGCTGGATGGCTACCTCAGGGCTTTCTTCCCATGGCTCATTCTGAGCTGCATTCTCTTCCGCCAACACAGTGATCTCAAGCACGTCCTCGCTGCCCTCCGCCATCCCAGAGCCGCGTGACAGGGTTTGATGAGGGTAGCGCTAATTTCCTCTCAGCCGTCCTAGGCTAAGCATGGCAACACCAAGAAACACACGTGCACAGGTCGGTGCTATGCTGGTTTATTATCCGGCTGGCTCCAGGAATGTGCTGCACTCGTTAAACGATGTGAAATTAGCGCTACATTCAATAGGCGTGCAGCTGTTTTATAGCAAATAGCTCGTTACTGTGCCGTCCTGCCCTGTATTTAAAGCCACACCCTCCCTCGTCTTTCCAGATCCTGGGCTCGGCGTCTCAGCGTTTTCCCAGCCTCTCCTCATGTCGGCGTCTCTGCAGCGAGGGTGTCAGCGAATACAGCAGTCAATGTGTTGAAGCCCTAACACCGTCGCCCTGCCTTCCCCACCCCGCACACGGCCGCCTATTCCTTAGTGCTCCCATCACCAGTGCACACCCCCCCCCCGCAGGTAACGTTGTCGAGCGTGTCGCTTGGCTCGACACTTTCCCCTTTTTAAACAAAAATTTTAATTTGTTTTTTAAATTATTGGGGGTTTTAAATTTGTCTCAGCCAAATTATTTAATTCGTTTTTATTCCATTTTAAATTTTTGTATTTATGTGTTTTATTCTGTGGCTGTTCACCGCCCTGAGTCCTTCGGGAGTAGGGCGGTATATAAATCCAATAAAATGAAAATGAAATGAAATTACTAATACGGGAGATTTTATTTGTGTCCTTAGGTAATAATTAACTCTTTGTAACATACATGTCTTTGTGTCTTTGACAGTGATGCCCCTCAGATGTTTTTCCATATGGCTGTCCTTCCGTGACAGCTAGGCCTCATCAGAAGATATATTATCAATAATGGGATTTAGCTGATTTTTAATATAATCTCCAAACAAGCACATTTCTCCCTTATAATAATGTGACTAGAGAGTGTCCTTTAACTGACCCTTTCTCCCTTATAATAATGTGAATAGAGTGTCCTTTAACTGACCCTGTATGATTCCTACTTTATTCACATTAAGACCCCCCTCTTTTCTTAGCATCTTGCAGTAATCTGTATCTAATTCTTAGTTTTTTTCCTTGCCATATAAACTTTGAGATATCCCTCTGCCATTGTTTAAATGGAATATCAATTGCAAGTATTGGCAGTGTCTGAAACAAAAAAAGCATTTTGCTAAGATATTCATCTTAATTACAGATATTCTACCCAATAGTGATAACTGCAATTTGTCCCATCTTAATAATTCTTTTTTAATATTCCAGAGAGGTACATAATTGTTTTGGAACCGTTTTGTATTTGTCTTTGTTAACATAACCCCCAAATATTTCACCTTTTTCTCAACCCTAAAACCAGACTTTTTAATCAATATATCTCCATCCCATGCGGTCATATTATTAATCAGTATTGCTGTTTTCTGCTTATTTGAAACCTGCTAAAGACCCAAACTCCTTTAATTTCCTCATCAAATATTCTATATTGTCTTGCAGAAATATCACCAAATCATCAGCAAAAGCCCTCAGGTTATAAACTTCCTTCTTAATGTTTATACCTCTTATTTTCTCATCTTGCCTGATATCTCTACTCAAAATTTCCACCACCAGGATAAAAAGCAAAGGAGACAAAGGGCATCCTTGTCTAATACCCTTTCGGATTTCTCATGCATTAGTTAAGTCACCATTAATAATAATTTTTGCTTGGGGTGATGTATAAACAGCTTTGACCCAGGGGTGAAATCTAAAATTTGTTACTACCGGTTCTGTGGGTGTGGCTTGGTGGGGGGGGTGGTAATGTGACTGGGTGGGCGTGGCCAATTCTTTTTTTTACTTTTAAAACCATTTTTTACATGTAAAACCATGTTAAAAAATGCTTTCAAAAGGCTCTGACGATCCCAGCTGAGTTGCCTGAGCAGGCAACTCAGCTGGGATCGTCAGAGCTTGGCTCGTCAGAGCCATTTAAAAGAAAAAAAAGGCTCTGATGATAGATAGATAGATAGATAGATAGCTTTTATTGCGGTCAGAGACCAAATTAAATACATATAAAAAGGGGGGGGGTAGATTTTACAGTTGTAAAAAGTTCATGCGACAATACACCATGTACTACCTCAAATACAATCTATACTATCAATACTAGTGATCCTCTGCCATAGGAATTACCGGTCTCTTCCCCCGTTTTTTTTCCGCCATGACTGCAGCGAAAAATTTTGCCACCTTTGAAGTTATATTAGGGTCTGCATCCTGGAGTAGGAAATAAAGGCTGAACAGATCAGGTGATCCAGGGAATCTCTGGGAGATAGGGGAAATGAATCTTGATCTTATGTCTCGGTAGTGGGGACATACAAATGTAATGTGAAACAGAGATTCTGGGGATCGGCCATCACATGCACAATAGGAGGATTTTACTCCCCCCGAAAGCCTACTGTCGAGGACATTGGAGGGGATCACATTAAATCTTGCCTTCATAAATGCGAGCCTATGTTTGAAAGAGTGTAACGCAGAGAGGTAAGGTGGAGGGTGAGGCAAGGGAACAATTCCAAGGGAAAACGGTGAGCACGTTCCCGATCCGTTCGCCAGATTTAGTTGTCTGTCAATGTCATCCAGCCGTTGAAAGATCAATGATTTAGCAGCATCAGGGCCTAAATTAAAAGCTTCAATGGGGGAAATCCCGATCTTCAAAAGCTTTGTATGGATATTATGGGCCCAGGGACTATGAAAAGGGTCCCGCCATAGACATTGGCCTAGGTAATATCCTGGGAGTCTGGTCCATAGGGACAACCAATATCCAATTGCACGTTTCCACATGATTGTAGCAAGTGAGGATATGCCCAATTCCAGCTGGATTGCGGCGTTACTTACACAGGGAGGGACTCCCATCAAACGGCGTAGGAACTGGTTGTGGATGGACTCAAGAGAGGAGATGTTGGATTGGACCCATAGGGGGGCGCCGTAGGTGACAGCCGCTATCACCTTTGCCCTATAGACTTTTATTGCTGAGGGGATATGATGGGCTCCCTCAGTATGAAAAAAATGCAGGAGGGCATGGGTGGAAATCTTGGCCTTATTACAGAGAGATTCAACCTGCGCAGGCCACTTGGTATTAGATTGAAAGAGGATACCTAGATATTGAAATCTGTGGACCTGTTCCACTGGGATGCCATCCAGGTTCCAGTGATAAATTTTCCTGCTTCTTGCAAATACCATGATTTTAGACTTGGAGTGGTTTATATGGAGTTGGTTAGCAGAGCAGTAAGCAGAGAGGATTTTTAGGGCTCTACATAGGCCCACCCGGGAAAATGAAAGTATTGCTGCATCGTCAGCGTAGAGCAGGAGCGGACATCTGTAATCTGCTAGTCTAGGAGCATGGATATAGACCATGTGATCCGAAAATGCCTTTCTCCAGTCACTGATGTATAGGTTGAAGAGAAAGGGTGCGAGTATACACCCCTGCCTAACCCCCTTGTTAATGGGGATAGCTTTGGTGAGATCCCCCTGCGGGGTAAGGCGCACTTTTGCTTCTGTCCCTTCATGCAGCTGGGATATAAGCCAAAGTAATCGTTTGTCAATACCCCAGGCGGAAAGTTTGGCCCACAGCTTGGCTCTAGGGATGCTGTCGAAGGCAGCCTTTAGGTCTATGAAGGCAACGCAGAGACGGCCCTTCCTGGGGGTGGAGTATTTTATGGCAAGATGATGAAGGATCAAAGCATGATCAATTGTGGAGTGGTCTGGATGGAACCCCGCCTGCTCATAGCCGAGCAGGTCGGCCTTTTCAGCCCAGCACTCCAGTTTGGACAGGAGATAGCGGGCATAGAGTTTCCCCAAAATTGAAAGAAGACTGATGTTACGGAAGTTGCCGGGATCGGAGTGGGCGCCTTTCTTGTATATTGGGATAATTATAGCATCCTTCCAGAGCTTGGGGATAAGGCCCGTTTGGTTGATTGCATTGAATACCTCGGTAAGAACTGGGATCCACCAGTCCTTATGGGCTAGGATGGCTTCGGCTGGGATGAGATCTGGGCCGGGAGCTTTTCGAAGTTTGAGTTGTCCGATTAGCTTAGCAATCGTGGATGGTTCGACAGGAGGCCATCTGGGAAGGTGGTGAGGGAGAGAGCCTGTGGTCGAAGAGACTGGCACATCAGTGTCATAAAAGACTCGGTGTAAAAAGAGTTCCCATGTAGTGGCCGAAATGGAGTGAGTAAGCCTACTATTTGCCCTCCTGTTTAACAGACTCCAGAAATCACGGGGGTTGCTGGATTTTGCGGCCTCTAATAATGCGTTCCACCTAAGCTGGTGCCAGTCTTGCTTAGCTCTTAAAAGGGCTAGCTTGTATGCCTTCTTGGCCTCGAAGTAAGCGGGGGGGAGAGGCATTGATGAATCTGTTCGTTTGTAGGCAGAATATATAGATCTCATAAGGTTCCTGGCTTGTTTGCATTCTGAGTTAAACCAAGGGGCTCCCTTCCTCCAGGAAACTCTACCAGGAATAAGGGTGGGGGGCTGAAAGGAGGCTATAAGACCATTTAGACACTCAGTGAAGGCGGTCAGTAGTGCACCAGGTGTAGCCTTTGTTCCGATCAAGGCTGACAAGGTATTGGCTGCTTCTTGATGATAAAAGCGTGCGTGAAAAAGGGCCAGAGACTTTGACCATTTCGGCAACATTGGGGAGCCTCTGGGATTAGAGTCTATGGAGACAGCGTGAGCGGGATGGCTTTGAGGTCTATATAGCCGTGCAACCGTAATAAGTGGAAGATGGTCACTGAAAATCCTGTCGTCTACTTTGAAGGAGGAAATGTATGGCAAAAAGGCTCTCGAAACCAAAATATAATCTATTGTGCTGTTGCCGTTTTTGGCCAAGTGGGTAAATTCCCCGGGAACATCTGGGGCACATCTACCATTAAGGGGGAAGAGGTCTAGTTTGATGGTAAGAAGAGCTAGACAGGTCCCCGCTTTGTCAACTTTCCAATCCTTGGAGACTCTCCCTTTCAGGGTGTCCAGTGGGTGGTCATCCCTGGCCGGGCCTGTCCACCAACGGGAGGCAACTAGGGTTTCCCAAGTCCCTGCAGTGCGGGCATTTAGATCCCCCGCCAGAAGAACCAAGGAGTGTGGGAATCTAAGTATGATGGTAGCGAGAAAGTCTTCCAGACCAGCCCACAGCTCGTCCAAGTCCCGGTGAGAGCCCCCGGGAGGGAGGTAGGCATTAAACACCAGGAGTGAGAGTTTCCTGACGGATATCAGATTTGCCTGGGCATAAGGGTGAAGAGAGTCCACTGGAACCACGTTTGCATGCAAGTCCAGGGAGATACCTGTTGCAAGGCCACCCTTCGAACGACCACCAAGCAGAGAGGGACGGGCTGGCAAGGATATGATTTCAAAACCACATAGTGAAATGTTGTTGATCTCCCACGTTTCCTGAAATATGAGGATTTGAAAGTTTTTGAGGTAGTTCAAAAAGTCCAGGTCAGCTTTTTTGGATGCCCACCCTGCGATGTTCCAACTCAAGATGGACCAAGGGGGAGTTGGAGGGTGAATCTTTGACTGTCATTTAGTAGCAACAGGGGGTTGGTGGAAAGACTGGGGGACAGTTAGACCAAAAAAATCTGTTAGCTTGCCTTGTTTTTCTTGCTTGGTTTTGGGGTCATTTTTAGATCTTGGAGAATTCTGGTGGGAGGCCAGATTTGGACTGGGATTATCGTCCAGGTCATGGTAATGGCTTGAATGACGTATAGGTAAAACTGTTGGAGGGAACGGCTGTATGGTGTTGTCGTCATCAAAATAGATGCTGCCGTTATGTGATTTGGTGATGATGATAGACGGTGAAAGAGGGGGAGCCCGAGGGGTCTGCACGGTCAAACCAGCCAGTTGTGGGGACTGATTGTGTGGCATTTTGAGAGGCGAGATTCTTGGAGCAGAAGGGGAACAAGTGGTCAAAGATAAGGGGCCGAGTCCTGATAAACCTTCTGAATCCGAGGTAGAGAGGGGTTGATCTGGGAGCGCAACATTTCTGGTCCGGAGGTCATCCTCCTGTTGTTGTTGGGTCACCAGCGGATTTGTGGAACTGGTGGTTGAGGCCCTCAAGGAGCTACCAGCTTCCGTGTGAAGGTCCTTGCACTCCGTTCCTGTCCCGCAGCAGGTGTCCACATTGATAGTCTTCCTCCCGAGAGAAGATAGGTGGGTATTTATAAAGCATCTTTGAGGGAAGACTCCAAAATGGGTCAGATGGTTGCGAAGCCCACATAAAAGTGAGGGGGTCTTGGATGAGCTGAACTTGAGAATCAGACGTTTATGGTGGGGAGTGCTGGGAAGCCATTCCACTGAGAGCAGCTCATTGTCCCGGATGTAAGAACTGGATAAGAGTCTCAAAGTGTCTAGTATGGATTTACGGTTGGTCCAGTCGTGCTTGTTAAAATGGGAATGAGCCAGGTTCAGACATAAGTTGGCTGTGAGTAATTGGAGATTCACTAACGGCATCGGTCGAGGAAGGAGATGGCTATCCATTCGAGACGGACTCATTGCATGTCTGATGGTTCTATAGGGATGTAGTGCTGAGACCGACTTACTAAGGGATTCCACTTTGCCCTCCAGCACTCCAACAGAGGATGTCAGATGGGTAATAGAGTCGGCCAAACGGAGACAGAACTGTTGCAAAAGCCGGATATCCAAAGACTGAACTAAGTCAGTAGGGGACGGTAAAGCGGTGAAACAGGGCAAGACAGAACTAACATCTGATGGTGTTGGACACTCCGGTGGAGAAGGTGTGTTGCAGAGTGAGGCAGCCAGGGATTCTGATTCTTCCAAAGGAGAGCTGGGCAACGAATCCAGAGATATTAAGTTTTGGAAGAATTCATCCAAGGAAGTAGTTGATATGTTCGGATCTTGGTTTAAATTCATGGTGTCAGTCTTTTTGATCTTAGGCAAGGGGCCCATTATGTTTTCAAGGGAGGTCTCCAAACAAGGGTCCCTCGGGGATAAGGAACGACGACGTTTGTGTGGGCTCATATCAAGGCAGCTGGTTGATCTCTTGGAGGAGGATGTTGGGTAGTAATATGGCCCAAAGCAGGTTAACGTTCTGATAGTAGATTAAAAAGTCCCTGGCTTATAGAGTCTCCCAGTTAAAAGCAGGTTATATGGGTAAAGCTTCAGCAATAATCAGCCCATATATATCAGAACAGTCAAGGCAGTTAAAACAACTCATTTGCCGAGTTGATCGCAGGCAGTATGAGTGATAAAGGCAGGGCGCTGGGCCAGGCAGTTAGGCCTAACAAACAGAGATATCAAAAGAATTGCAAAACCGGGCTCGTTGCCAGAATGAAATGGGAGTTGCCGGGGGAGAGTTGGAAAATTAACTGGTATACAATTTTGCATTAAAAACTCCCCTGCAAGAATCGGGGGGTAAAAGCTAAAACACAGTTAAAAAAAAACCACAATAAGGATGAAATAAAAACTTAGAGGCCGAGCAGAAGAAGCATATATCCTACCAGTCCTCCATCTTGGAACCTTGGAAGGCTCTGATGATTGTGCAGCTCAGCTGGGCATGGAGGGTGGGGGGCAGGGATTTTTGCTTCTCCGAACTGCCCGCCGCCATCGCTATCTACTTGCCCAAGCTGGTCCAAACCGGGAACATTTCACCCCTGCTTTGACCCTTTGAAAAAAATTCCTACCAAAATCAATTTCTTCCAGGACTTTAAACATAAAGGCCCAATTTAAGTTGTCAAAGGCTTTCTCTGCATCTAAGAATATTGAAGCTGCCTGTTGTTCATTATGATACTGTAAGTATTCTATAACACTCAAGACATTTCTCATGCTATTCCTTAACTGTCTTTTTGGCAGAAATCCAGATTGATCATCATGAATATATGCCTATAAAACTTTCAATTCAAAATTCAATTCAATTCAAATCTTTATTCTCAGTGCACAACATATGTACAATGAGATTGGTTGAGCTCCCTCAGTGCACCCCCCCCAACACAATACAATTCACAGTGAAGACAGAAAATCCCTAACCCAATAAATCATATTAACAACCACCCAGTCCTATTGCACCAGTGTGAACATGTTACACGTTGAGCTGGCCCTGCAAGTCCATCGTACTACATAGTTATGATGTTATTTTGCATTCAGGAGTCTTGACAGCCCACGGATAAAAACTGTTTTTCAGCCTGTTTGTGTGGCTGACTATGCTTCTATATCTCCTTCCTGATGGTAGGAGGATAAAGAAGTGGTGACCAGGGTGTGAGTCATCCCTGAGGATTTTCCTCACTCTTCTAAGGCAGTGAGCCCTAGCGATCTCATCTAGTGGTATCAGGGGACAGCCCACAATGTTTTGTGCTGTGCTCACCACCCTCTGTAATGTTTTTCTATCCGCGGCTGTCAAACTGGCATGCCATACTGTGATGCAATAAGTGAGGACGCTTTCTATTGTGGACCGGTAAAAGGAGGTCATCAGTTGTTGTTCCACCCTGTTTTTATGCAAGACCCTAAGGAAATGGATTCTCTGTTGGGCCTTCCTGGCCACCTGGATCGTGTTGTTTTTCCAGGTGAGGTCTTCGCTGACATGGACTCCCAGGAATTTAAAGGAGGAAACTCTCTCTACACAGCCCCCTTCGATGTAAAGTGGGGCAGGTTCCTCTCTCTTCCTCCAGAAGTCCAACACCATCTCCTTGGTCTTGCTGATGTTCAGGTGCAGGTTGTTTTTTAAGCACCATGTGAATAGTTTTTGAACCTCCCCCCTGTACGCTGTTTCATCTCCACCTGTAATAAGACTCATTACGGTGGTGTCATCTGTGAACTTGATGATCACAGTGGATGGGTCAGATGATACACAATCATGTGTGTACAGTGAATATAGGTAGGGACTAAGCACCCAGCCCTGTGGGGAGCCAGTGCTAAACTTCAGGGAGGTGGATACGACAGACCCAACCCTCACTGTTTGTGGCTGGTCCCTCAGAAAGTCTTTGATCCAGTTGCAGATGGAAGAGGGAAAATCCAAGTCAGTCTGCTTTTCGATAAGGATGCTTGGCAGAATGGTATTGAAGGCCAAGCTATAGTCTATGAAAAGCATCCTGACAGTTCCCGGGTTTCTCCAGATGGCTCGCTACAGAATGTAAAGCAGTAGCTACGGCATCGTCTGTCGACCTGTTCCCCCTGTAGGCAAACTGATGTTTGTCAAAGTCTGGTGGGAGGCATGTCCTAAGGTGTTGGAGAATAAATCTCTTGAAGCATTACATCACTACAGACGTTAATGTGATGGATCTGTAGTCATTTAGGCAGTTAATTGCTGTTTTCTTCGGGACTGGGACAATAGTGGCTGCTTTCAAGCATGATGGAACACAGGCCATTTGCAGGGGAATGTTAAAGATCCTTGTCAGGTCCCCTGCTAATTGATCGACACAATTCTTTATCACTATCTCCAGCACCCTATCTGGGCCTGCAGCTTTGCTCGGATTCACAGCCTTCAATACAGCTCTCACTTGGTGTTCGTAGAGAGTGTGTGGCTGGGAATCAGAAGGCCGGCAGGCAGCGGCTACAGGATCTGGTCTTTTCACCTTGTAGCAGGTGAAGAAGGTGTTCAACTCCTCCACCAACGAGGCATCTACGTTGACCGTGTTCCTCAAGTTGCCCTGATAGTTAGTTAGGTGCTGCAGTCCCTGCTGCACGTGCTTCAGGTTATCTGCCAGATGGTTCTCCACCTTATGTTTGTATTGTTGTCTTGCCATCTTAATGCCTCTTCTAAGGTTTGCCCTTGTCTCTCTCTATATATCACTGTCCTCTGCCTTAAAGGCAGAATCTCGGGCTCTCAGAAGCTTCTGTACCTCTGCAGTCATCCAGGGTTTACAATTCCCATAGACTTTGATGCACTTATTCATTGTTATGCTGTCAGTGCATACTTTGATGTAAGAGAGTATGGCATCAGTGTATTCATGCAGATCATGATGCTCAAATACACTCCACTCAGTAGTTTCAAAACAGTCCTGCAGCTGACTGAGAGCACCCTCTGGCCAGGTTTTAATCATTTTCATGACTGGCTGAGTTCTTTTCCTGAGAGGGACATACTTCGGGCATAACAGGAGTGAAAGATGGTCGGATGTACCCAGGTGGGGGAGAGGGATTGCTCTGTATGCCTGTGCCAAGTTAGAGTACACATGGTCTAAAGTGTTCTTCCCTCTGGTGGAGAACTACACATACTGCACAAACTTAGGGAGAACTGTCTTTAGACACACTTGATTGAAGTCCCCAGGCACGACAAAAGCGCCCTCTGGATGAGATTGCTGCTGCCTGGAGATGACGTCATATAGCTTAGAAAGCGCCATGCTGACATTGGCATCAGGTGGAATATAAACAGCTATAACAATTATCACAGTGATTTCTCTAGGCAGATAAAATGGCCTACATGTGACAGTCATCATTTCCACATCTGGGGAGTAATACGTATAAACTACTCTGCTGTTAACACACCTGAGAGAAATATGAGGATTATTCCTGTAAAAGTGTAACCTGAGTTACGCCATTTTAAGTGTTTTATTTTACCTTGTATGACCTGATTATATAACTGGACAAAAGGGAACACAATAAGGCTTTTCTGAAATGATTACCTTATGGGAAATATGTATTATGGAGTTGTTTTGACGGAAATCGATGTTCTGGGAAAAGTACTGAAATGAGGTTGTTTGGGGCCTGTCTGTCTGTTCCAGAAGGGGAAGTACGCAAGTGATGTTTTTGTGGAATATTTCTGTTGAGAATTGGGGAATTTCCAGGGTGGAACCTGTATTACAATATGTTGTATAAATCTGAAACTGATTCCCAAAGGACATTAGTCACGTGACTTCTGATGTAAGACTGTATATAAACCGTGTCAATTGCGTTCGTTTTTGCCTTTCCCCATTTGAGGAGGGGGTTAGGTCCTTTGCAAAGATATTTAATCTGTCTATGCTTTCATGTCTCTGTTTCCTGTTTTTATACAATAAAGGTTTTTCCTTTTGCAAACGGTAATGCTGTCTTGGATATTCTCACAACACCAGTCACTGTGTATATAGATACAGAGTCCTCTTCCCTTGCTCTTACCGGAGTCACCATTTCTGTCAGAGTGATAAGTGACATGGCTTGTCAGCCCCACTGCCACATCAGGTACAGGTGGATGTAGCCAGGTCCTCGTGACAACCATCAAACAGCTTTCATGGAGAAGCTTGTTTGCTGCCATCTGCAGCTCTAATTCGTCAATTTTGTGGAGAAGAGATCTGACATTCGTCAAAAAGACACTAGGCAGTGCTAGTCTGTGGGGCTGCTTTCTGAACATGCCACCTGAAAAACTGGCAAAAATGTTTAAAGATAAATCAGCTAGATGCTGGAAATGTCATCAGATACCAGGATCGTATTATCATATGTGGTGGACATGTCCAGAAGCAAAAAAAACCTATTGGATTAAAGTTACAATATGGTTGGAAGAAATGTTACAACAACATATAGATTTAAAACCTGAACTGTTCCTATTGGGTATCCTACCAGATAAATTTAGTAAAGAAAATATATATCTGATATTCATATAATAACTGCAGCGAGGATAGTATTTGCACAAAGATGAAAAGCAGAGAAAATTCTTACAGAGGGTGAAGTAATTAAGAAAATATTGGATTGTGCAGAAATGAATAGATTGACTTTGACAATTAAAGAAAGCGAGGAATCTGAATATTATAAGATATGGAGACAATTTTACCATTGGTTAGAGAAGAAATATATAGAGAGCAAAGTTGTAATGAAACATGGGAAGAAGAAAGAGGAGAGAGAAGATAAATGTATTAATAGCAAAGTAAGAAATGTGGGAAAAATATTACAATAAATGAAATGATGATATTATGAAATGATTAACATTGGAGAACAAGAAGAAGACACAAAAGATGTACTCAGATGAAGCACTGCACAATTGATTATGTATTGTATGTTTGTTTGTTTATAATTTTTTTTAAAAAATTCAAAAAAAAAATCCATGGAGATCCTGGAGATCTCGCCATGCAGTTCGGTATGTTGTGGGATTGATGAAGATCCCTGGTAATTCTGGATTTACAGTACTTGCAAGCCCGATATTTAGTAGCTCTATGCTGGTGTAGGCAAATTTTGCCCCTTGCACTATATTGTGCACACACATCTATACACACATTATCCCAAGCACCACACATCAATATCGGGAGCTCGGGGCCGCTGCATGTGAACGCACCACCATCTTGTGACCAAAACCCAGAAGATTTCTTTAATCTTTCTGCCAAAACTGCAGCAAATAATTTATAATCCTTATAAATTATTAGGATTATTATAATCCTAATAATTTAGATTCCTCTCTCTCTCTCTCTCCCACGCCTTGATCGAGACCCTGGTGGAAGCCTGGGATGAGGCAACTGCCGGGGCTTTCGATCGTGTCGTTCCTATGCAGCCTCTCACTCGACACAGAGCTCGGTTGGCCACTTGGTTTACTGAGGAACTCCGGGGGATGAAGCGCCAGAGGAGAGGGCTAGAGAGCTGTTGGAGGGCCAGTTGTTCCGAATCTGACCATGCACAGCTAAGAACATTTACACGTTCTTACCTAGTGGAGATGGCGGTGGCGAAGCATCGTTACTTCACCCTCATCACGTCCGCAGATAATCGCCCGGCTGCCCTGTTTAGGGTCTCCCGCTCCCTCCTGAACCAGAGGGCAGGGGAGGACCCTTTACGAGGGCGGGCCGAGGAGTTTAGTTATCATCTGTTGGACAAAGTTGCTCAGATTCGGGACGGCTTGAACTCTGACTGGGCAGGGTCAGACGGTGGGGAGGCATCTGGTCTTGTGGTCTGGGAAGAGTTACCCCTGAGGAAGTGGACAGGATCATGAGGAAACTGAGTGTGACCACTTGCTTGCTGGACCCGTGTCCCTCCTGCCTGGTCTATTCAGCGCGGGAGGTGACACGTGGCTGGATCCAGGCTGCATCTTTGGATGAGGGGAGCTTTCCCTCCACCTTGAAGGAGGTGGTGGTTAGGCCCCTCCTCAAGAAACCTGCCTTGGATCTGACCATTTTAGGCAACTTTTGTCCGGTCTCTGGCAAAGGTTGTTGAGAGCGTGGTGGCACATCAGTTCACAGTGGCCCTGGATGAAGCGGATTATCTAGATATGTACCAATTGGGTTTCAGGGCCGAATACAGCATGGAGACGGCATTGGTCGCGCTGGTGGATGATCTCTGGAGGGCTCGGGACAGAGGTTATTCCTCTGTTCTGGTACTATTAGATCTTTCGGCGGCCTTTGATACCATCGACCATGGTATCTTGCTTTGACGCCTCGAGGTATTAGGAGTGGGAGGTACTGTTTTACAGTGGTTTATGTCGAACCCGTAGTCCCTTCGCCTGGAACCGCTGCAGGGCAAGCCTGAGCCGTTCCATTAGTTGGGATTCCGAGGTTCCCGAGATTAGAATGTTGTCAAAGTAGGGCACCACCCCTGGAATGCCTTGGAGAAGGCGTTCCATCATCGATTGAAAAATCCCTGGGGCGGCGCTGACTCCGAATTGGAGATGGTTGCATTTGAACGCCCCCCGGTGGGTGACAATCGTTTGTGCCTCCGCAGTTGTTTTGACTACTGGCAGTTGCTGGTAAGCCTGGGCCAGGTCCAGTTTGGCGAAGATTGACCCTCTGCCCAGTGAGTGCAACAGATGTTGCACCACTGGCACTGGGTATGCGCTCTGCTGCAGTGCCCGGTTAATGGTACACTTGTAGTCAGCGCAGATGCGCACTGATCCATCCGGCTTCATGGGAGTCACAATGGGGGTCTCCCATGCAGCATGATCGATTGGTTCCAGGATGCCCTGGGCGATCAATTTATCCAATTGTGCATCCACTTTTGGTCTAAGGGCAAATGGAACCCTGTGGGGCTTGAGCCGAATAGGAACAATTTGGGGATCTAAATTGAAAGAGATGGGTTTCCCCAGGAATTTACCTAAACTCCCGTCGAAGACGTCCTTGAAGTCCTCCAGGAGTTGGTCGAGTTCACTATTCCTAATTTGATTGATGCCGCCAATTGTGAGCCCTAGGGGCTTGAACCACTCCACGCCAAGTAGGGTTGGACGGGCTTCCTTTACAACAGCGATGGGGAGGTCTCCGTTGAAGTCCTTGAATTGCATCCTGATGTTCATGCGTCCCAGGATGCCAATGGGGTGACCTCTGAAGTCCACCAGCCTTGCCTGGATTGGTTTTAACTGCCCTTTTGATAGCTTCGGTTGTAGTTTCTTCAGCTGACTCCAGGCTATAATGGAGAAAGGTGAGCCAGAGTCTATTTCCATGGGGCATGGTGCCCCTTCCACGTGGACGGTCACGTGGAATTTGTCTGAACCCTTGGCCGCAGCGTGTGCAATTGTCATCTGGTGGATCCGTCTGCTTGTGGGGTGCCTGTCGTCCTCTCGCCGTGGTTGTTGGGACCGTCTAGATGATCTTTGGTATTCGCGGTCCAATGTTCTTGAAGGCTTGAAACTTGGCTCTGCCGCTCTGCAGGCCTCTGCGATGTGGCCTTTTCGTCTGCAGTGGCGGCAGGTCGCATCCCACCAGCGACATCTGGCACGAGGATGATCCCCTTTGCAGCTGGCGCATCGTTCCTCCCGGCTGCCATCTTGGGGCTTTTCCTGCCGTTGGGGCCTCGTGACCTTATGGACGGCCATTTCACATTCCGATTCTGACCCCGTGGAGGTTTCTTCAGATGATTGCTGTGGATCCCTGTGGATCTTGTGGATCCCTTTGGATTTCTGCATTGCCGCTGCTGGTCTGTCGGACGATTCGGCAGCGGTGGCTTCTTCCATGACTTCCTTTAGGGACACTCTCTTGCGGCTGAGGAACTTCTTTTGAACTGTGCAGTCCCTCATGCCGAAGACGATGCGGTCCCGAAGCTGGACATCCACGTTTTCAAATTCACAGCTGGCCGCGATCTTCCGGAGCGCCGAGACAAACTCCTTGAATGACTCCCCTTCTGGTTGATTTCTCTGGTGGAAATCAAAACGGTTGGCTAGGGGAGTGCTCGAAGGCGCGTAGTTGGGACCATGGCATCTGCTCGATGTCCCGTGGTGCCACGAGGTCCATGGCCATCTCCAAAACTTCCAAGCTGCAGTGTGCCAGGAAGAGAGCCCTCTTCCTGCTGTTGTCCAGGTCTGTGAAGCCGCTTCCCACCAGGAACTGCCTGAAGCGAACCATGAAGGACTTCCATTTCTCCTGGTTAGGATTGAATGGAGCCAGCAAGATTTGTGGTCCGGATATGGTTCTAGTGACTAGCTCAGTGCTTCGCTCTTTTTCGGGTGGTCTGGCAATTCGTGCCTGCTGTTCTCCATCGGTTCTTCAGTCCTTCGGCACCAGTGTTAGATTGGCGCCGGAAAGAAACGCGACTCAGCTGCTGTCCATTCAGAACCTTTATTAGAGTGCAAACTGAACTGCCGGCTGTGGCTGCCGAGCCTCCTTATATCCTGCTCGAGCATGCCCACTGGCCAATGACAGTGGTTTAAACTTCCCACCAGTGGAATCACCCAATCCCTCGGCGGATGTCCTTATAAGGACATAACATGGTCCATAAGATACTCAAAAATTTTACTTTTTCCCTTTTTGGCACATAGAGACCAATTACTATTGATTTTATTCCATTAAATTCAATTTCCACTATTACAAATCTGCCATAGTCATCTAATAAAAGTAGTTTAGGTTTAAATTGGGGTTTTATATATAAAACCACTCCATTAGTCTTTTTTAACCCAGCAGATATAAATTCCTTCCCTAGTCTTTTATTTATTAAATATTTCTCATCTTTTTTCTTGATATGTGTTTCTTGAAGGCAAATTATGTCAGCATTAAGATTTCTCAAATAGTGAATTTTTTTTATGCTTGGATGGGGCATTAGCCCCATTAATGTTCCATGTAATAAGTTTACTTTCCATCTTTGGGTGAAATAGTGAATTCTGCAGTGTCAGCTTTTTGAAGTCGGTCTACCTCCGAAGTCTAATCTATCTCCATCTCTTCAACTGGCTCTAAAATTAATGTATGTCTGGACAAGAAATCCTTGGCTTTGTCTATAGAATTCAGATGGAATCTTTGCTCACAGTATGTAAGTATCACTCCCCCGAGCTTATCCCAACAAAAGGGAATTTTTCTCTTCTTCAAAATATTGCTAAGGAGTGAGTAGACTTTCCCTTTTCTCAGAATTCTTACAGGAATTTCCTTCAAAACAATTATGTCTACATTTTCCATTCTTAGTTTAGATTTAAAGTGGCAATCCAGAACATGGTGTCTCGTTATTTTTCTTACAAAATGGACTAAGACATCCCTTGGTAATTTTCTCATAGCAGCAATTCTCAAGTTTACTCTGTAGGCTTTGTCGATTTTGAGATTGAGAAGCTTTTTCTTCACAATTAATTAACTGGGCCAAGGCTTTAAACATCCTTTGTCTAGTATCCTCTTCAGATCATTCAGGGATTGCTCTAAATCTTAATTGAAGCTCCTTAGATTGGGCTTCCAAGAGAGCTCTCATCCAGTTCAGCTTCAAAAAAAGTGTCTTGCTTCTCCAGTTTGTGCTCCATAAGATCCACTCTATCCTTCACCTGTTTAATATCTCCTGTCAAACCTTGTATCTCCTCATGGAGTTCTGTTGAATTGCCAGGGAAGTTTCCCCGAGGGTTTGAATTTCCCGGCTGGGAGAGTGTGGCAGGTGTGACGAAAGAATTTGTGATCGGAGTGAGCTGTGTGAAAACAGGGTTTCTTTATTTTTGTTTCAGGAAGACGGATCCGGCAACTACACGAACCAGCGTTCCTGGGTGAGCTGACCCCGATATGTGGTGAGTATACCGTCTTTATACTTTTTCCTTTTATTGAAGTTCTTTTTGTCCCCCTTTACTATTGTGTGTTCTCCCTTTTGTGAGTGCGCTTCTTAACGATTCTAATCCTGTTTTGTCTTTGTTATGCTTCTGTCCTAAAGGCGTTTTCTCTGGGTGGGGATGCACTCCAGTACTTCAGTTATTTGTCTAATGTATTTGCTCCTGATTGAATCTTAGCCCTGAGCTGATCAGTATTTCGTTATCACCTTGACCTTCTAATGTCTTGCGTCTAAAATTATTCTCCCTGTGTCATAGAAAAATATTCCTTTATTCCTTAAGCAGGAAGCTCCATGTGGGTTAGTTCCGCATTTTAACGTAGTACTTTAAGGTTTAATCCCCCCTTTGTGACTCATCTGATTTATCCAGAAGAGTCACACATTCAGGTTCCTCTCCTGGCTGGAGCCGTTCATATTCCCACATAGCCATTACCTGAGCAGTTGTCTTTCGCTCCACCAGCAAGGATAGACTTTTGGATATAGTTTTAACAAAAATAGGCAGAACACAGGGGAGAAAAATACACCCTGCAGCTATCAGGGCCAACGATGGCTTGAAGACTGGGTAATTTCAGCCACCATCCTGAAAACATTTCTTCCCAATTTGGATCTCTCCAGGTTTGGATGGGTACATGTGCTGTTTTAACCATTTTGTCTGTGATTTCCTTAATAATCTTCCCACTTTCATCTATCTCTATACAGCAGTTAGTCAAATTAAACTTTCCACATACCCCCCCGCTCTTCTTTGGCTAATAGGTAGTCCAGAGCCAATCTGTTCTGCATAATATATGTCCTTGATTTAACACTCTCCCTGACTAATTGAGTAAGTCCTTTTACAGTTTCATTGGTGATTATCTCAACTACTGCTTGCAGATGAATTAAACGATTCCGCATGTACACGGGGGTGCGATAGCCATACATGCCATCTTCCGCCCATGTAGCAGGCCCATAAACTTCTATAATTCGTTCTGCAGGCCACTCTTTGTTTTCCCAACGGTGCTGGTTACCTCCTATTCTAACCTTACCTATAGCAGATGTATCCACATGCCTTTTCCGTCGTTGATTCCCCACCTCATCGTATACTGGCACACCTAAAACCTGTCGTGTTTTAAGGGGAAGCAAAAAGAATCCTGGTCTGATGATCCCCAGGACACAGGCTCCACACCAATTCTTAGGTAGGTACCCATATGCCATTTTAATTGGGATGATTGGAGTATTCCAGGGGGACTGAATAGGTATTAAAAACCCCACTTCCAAATATCTCTGAATGCTTTCATGAATAGCGCAAATCGCTTCCCAAGAAACGGGACGCTGCCTTATACTCACAGGCACCGCTCCAGGTTTTAGTTCCACCACCACTGGGGGGTGGTGAGCTGCAAAACCCGGTGGGTTATCCTCCGCCCATAATCAAGGCACCTCAAACAACTTCCACTTCTCATCTTTTTCCCTCTCTTCAACCTGCCTCCCCACCATCAACCTCCAAGTTTCCTCTGGAGAGTGTCTTATGGTCACCCTTTGGTGACCCTCATCGAATGAAATGGTTGCCCCTAATTTGCTAAGCAGATCCCTGCCTAACAACGGAATAGGACATTCAGGAATATACATGAATTCATGCTGTATTTCAGCTCCCTTAAAATCACATATCACTGGTTTTAAGACTTGTCGTCCCATAACTTGCCCTGATACTCCCTGGACTTGAATTTTATGGGCTCCGGGGGCCTCAATCTGCTTATTGACCACTGATCTTCCTGCTCCTGTATCTACCAAGAACGTGGTTCGCTGACCCCCTATTTTCAATGTAACCAATGGCTCAGGCGGGGGGTCTTCCAAGCCTGGTCCCCATCAATCAGACCAATTCATATCTGCCAATCCGATACTTTCCGCTTCTTGCTGTCTCATGCCCTCTCCAAATCCTCTACCAAAACCTCGACCTGACCTTACCTGTCCAAACCCTCTACTCAAGCCTCCCTTCTGTCCTTGTTCTCCCCTTCTCCCAGAGAACTGCCCTCGCATCCCTGACCCAAAATCCGGTCTTCTCATCCCTCTACCTCTCGCCATCCATCTTGGGCATTCTCTCTGCCAATGTCCTTCCCCTTTACAGTAGGCACATTGATTAGGACCCAGGGGAAAATTCTGAAACGCACCCCCTTGCATTCCACTTTGCAGCGCTACTGCCAACAACTCAGCCTTTTTATTCATCTGTGCCTCCTGCTCCTTCTGCTCCACCTTATCCCTATTTGTACCCTTTGGGGTTCAAACTTTTGTTTGCCTTCGGGCGGTTTGAACCGTGCACAATAAATTCTTTCCTGCATTGAAGAGCTTGGCCTGGTATCTTTCTTTTTGCTGTAACAGTACCTCTGCGGTTTGACTTCTTGAACTCTCTAACTGTAGAAAGTGTGTTAATTCTGCGGTTTAACTTTTTGAACCCAGCATTTGTCTTTTATATTTACCCAGCATTTGTCTTTTATATTTACTAGGTAAAGGGGCCCTTCAGAGATCCTCTAGGCTGACCCCGTATTAGTTCACTTTTATATCCAATTTCATTTTACGTTCTGCCTTATCCCCCCTTTAAGACTCTATTTTACTTGTTTACAATTGAGTCTTACCTATTACAGAGCTTAATTCAACAATGTAAACATATAACATTTGACATAACATAATCAATTCAGGATAAGATACATAGTAATGCAAAGGAAGACAAGTAATACATATGATCTTATTCTCTGAAGCACTTTCTCTAATTACCCAGCTGAGAGTTGTACATATGTTCCTGTATCAGAAACGTCATTTTCATCAAAGAGATCAGGGTCAATTTTACAGTTTATAAGGCTTTCTATCAAAATCAACTCATTCTTTTCAACTCTTATCTCTTTCACTGCTCTCATATCTAGTTGTCTGAACAAGGAATAAAAGCCAGGCCTGTCACAACAGGAATAACATATGTCTAATCCAGCCAGGCCCAGACAACTAAGAACTACATTTCTGTTGCTTGTAACTTCTGACCCATTTTGGATGCCTGGTCCTGCAAATCTTTCTGACCACACCTGACTTATTCATGTCTACGACCCACTTTTCAGTTGTTAAAAGGTCTATGGCATGCCAGTTTTGTAAGACCACTGCTGCCAAAGAATCTATTTGGTCTTGGACTTTGACCAAGGTTCCATCAATTTGGTTCAGGCTTTCTTGGAACTCCTCTGACAATTGCTTGAACTGTGTTATGGAGTGTGCCATTCCACCTATACCTGTTCCAACAGCAGTCCCCAGGATTGCTAATAGTGGGACCAAGAGTGGCACCCTTTTTTGAACATGCCCCATGAGGGGAACAGGGATAGTGTACTCTTCACTGACAACACCTATTTTGGGGGAAATGTACATGTTCCAGTCCAGTTTGTAGGTAAACACAAATATACATTTTTCCCTCATAGGAAGAAAATTCCAGTTTTCCTTACATACACACCTATATTCATGGAAAATGTATGGGCTCATTGGTTTTTCTCATTAGTCCAGACCCCTAAAATCCCTGCCACTAGCATGCCACCAGTGGCTGCAATGGGACTTCTAGTGTAGGGTCCTTTTGCTTATCTCTGAGAATTGTGCCTTCAAAAAGATAACATTAGCTTGCATTTCCAAGGGGAAGTAGGACACATAAGACTGTGTTGGATCTAATGGAGACATGTGGTGGTATTGAGAAGTGACCTTCTGTTGAAATAATAGTGGGCATAAGGAGAAATGCCACGAGTTAGTTTTTACATCTATAAGTGTCATTCTAGGGTCAAGTGTATTTCTGATGGACATTGATCTCCCATCAGGGATCCTACAGGAATATCTGGTTCCTGATGTCACTTTACAGACAAGGAGGGTGACCCTAGGATTTCCACACCAACAGCTATAGGGCCAACAATGGGGAACGGTTCATCCCCAGCCTTTTGAATGCATTATAAAAGTCTCCTTACAATTTGGCTACTGCTACTTTTGTTCTCCATCTAATAACTTTTTCAAGGACTATTGTGGCCCTGGTCCTGACCCAAGATCTGGTTCATCTGGAACAGCATTGTAAGATGAAGGACCAGCAGACAAACAGAACCAGCATTTTTGGCTTAGGGTAGGGTCAGACTGAATAACTAGGCTTTAACTCAATTCCAGTATTCTTAACATGTAGTTCCCTTTTCTCAATTGTTACAGGGGCCCATTCTCCCTTTTTTCTACCCCACTCTGTTCTGGGATTGTCAGATGCTTGTCTTTAGGTCTTGGGGTTGGCTTAGGTCCAGGGTACCGACCCCACCTATCGATGATACATCGTTGGCAGGAGTGGACCTGTTCCAAGAGTTCACACCTTGTGACCCATTCTTGCCTTGTCTTTTGGGGTTCTCAACTTCCCCAGATCCTTTCTCAAGGGCAAGGGTGTCACTTGGGCATTCTCACAACATTGGGAACTACTATTCAGTGTGTTATTACTCATTAGGCCCTTTGCCAATAATATCCAAAGCCACAGAAAACTCATAATTGTCCTCTACACAGAACCTATCCAATCACAATTCCCTTAATCTACAAAATCACCACATCAGGAAGAAGGTTAGGGTTATATGTGACTTGGGAAAAGGCAATATTAGTTTTAGGTATCCCACAGAACCACCTCTTATTTTTTTTTATTTATTTATTTATTGAAAAAGTTTTACAATACAGTTTTTTTCCCCATTTCCCCCCCCCTTTCCCCCCTCCCGTCCACCCCCCCTTCCCTTCCCTTCCCTCCCCTCCCTTCCCTCCCTGGGCTTCCTTTACTAGTAAGACATTAATCTTATATATCAATCAATATTAAACAAAAAATATAGGTGAAATCCAGATAACATATCATAAATTTTAACATTGAATAAGGTAAAGTTAATCTATCAAATATATGCTGAACATAAATCATATATACATACTTATCAGGTACTTTTAGCATTATATTTTTCCCCTGAATCAAATATATACTAACCGTAAGTCATATATAAAAACTTAACAAATATTCTTAAGATTTTTCTAGACAGCAGTATAACAAATATATATAAACTTATTTTTAACGTTATAATTTTTCTAAGTAGTGATATAGTAAATATCTATAACATAGTAAGTTTTCTAAATAACAATATAATTTCAAATATTTAATAAAATAGTTATACTAAAAATAATTATGAATCAAATACTAATTGAAACTTCTTAGTTTGATATTTGTTCTGCACATAGTCTACCCATTTCTTCCACTCCCTAACAAAGGCTTCATGGGTTCTGTCTTTTAAGTATGCAGAAATCTTTGCCATTTCCGCAAAATTAGCCATCTTCGATGTCCATTCCTCTATAGTAGGTACACTATCTTTTTTCCAATATTGTCCAATCAGTAGCCTAGCTGCAGTAATCATATATAAAATCAATCTCGTTTCACTCGGTGAGCAATCCTTAACTATACCAAACAAAAACAATTGCGGAGAAAATTGAAGCTTCTTTTTCAAAACATTCTGCATAACCCACCAGAGTTTAATCCAAAATGCTTTCACTTTTCTACAGGTCCACCAAATATGAAAGTATGTAGCATCCAAACAATCACACCTCCAACATTTAGGTTGAACATTTGGATACATACACGACAGCTTCTTGGGATCTAAGTGCCACCTATAAAACATTTTATAAAAGTTTTCCCGCAAATTCTGTGCCTGAGTGAATTTAACATTCTGGACCCAGATCTTTTCCCATGTTTCCAACATAACTGGTTCTGCAAAATTTTGTGCCCACTTTATCATACAATCTTTAACTAATTCGCTCTCTGAATCTCTTTCTAACAGTAAATTATACACCCTCTTGATATGCATCGGCCCTTTCCGTTTCATCTGAGTCACCAAATCTTCTTCATGTAGCACTAAACCAATTTTCTGCTCTTCTCTCCATCTCGATTGAAGTTGAGAATACTGCAACCAAGTTTAATTCCTCCCTTCTTCCAACAGAGTTTTCAAAGGTTTCAAACTCCATCTGCCCCCATCATTAAAAAGCATCTCTTTGTATAAAATCCCCCCGAGTGACTTTATATTCCGGATGATTTGCCCAAGATCCAACCACAAAGGTATTTTGTAATCCAATTTAAGCTGGTGCTTCTTCCAAACTCTTATCAAAGCATGTCTCAATATATGACTTTTAAATACGTTGTCCAGCTTGTCTTCATAAAATAAGTATGCATGCCAATGAAAGTCCAAATCATGGCCTTCTATATTCAAAATTTCAGTTTTGGTTGTTCCAAACCAATCACCCACTTGCGTCAACACTGCAGCTTCATAATATAAACGTAAGTTTGGAACTTTAAGGCCACCTCTTTCACGAACATCTTGCATTATTTTAAATTTAACTCTTGGTTTTTTCTCATTCCAGATAAATTTATTTAGTCCTGATTGCCATTCAGCCAAGATTTTATCACTTTTAAGCACCGGAATCATTTGAAACAAAAACAGAAATCTAGGTAGAACGTTCATCTTAACTGCTGCTATTCTGCCAAGTAAAGATAGTTGCAGTTTCTTCCAAATTTCAAGATCTTTTTGAATCTTACGCCACAGAACCTCATAATTGTTTTGAAAAAGTTTTATATTAGAAGCTGCAACCTGAAACTCCTAGATATTTCACCTTTGTAACTATTTCAAAACCTGCCACCCTTTCTAGTTCACTCTTTTGTGGTTCCAGCATATTTTTAACTATCATCTTAGTCTTTTTCTGGTTTAGTCTAAAGCCTGAGACCAAACCATATTCCTCTATAGTATTTTTCATCTGAATGATTGATTCCAAAGGTCGTGTTAGGGTAACAACCAGATCATCTGCAAATGCTTTTGTTCTATAGTCTTTTTGCCTTATAACTATTCCGTTCAGATTATTCGAGTCCCGTAAGGAATTCAACAAAACTTCTAAGGTTAAAATAAACAACAGTGGAGATAACAGACAACCTTGTCTTGTTCCTTTTTGTATATGAAAATTAGTGGTTAAACTTCCATTGATAACTATTTGTGCTGTCTGTTCTTGATAAATTGCTGAAATCGCATGTATAAACTGATCCCCAAAGTCCATTTTAAACAAAGTCTTTTTTAGAAAATCCCAGTTGACTCGATCAAAGGCCTTTTCCGCATCCAAAAACACCAGCGCTGCAGAGATCTGTTTATTTTTCTCAAGATATTCCAATAAATCTATGAGTTGCCTCACATTGTCCTTCATGTATCTGCCCTCTATAAAACCCGCTTGATCATGGTGAATCACCTCTTGGATAACTGGCATCAATCTGTTGGCTAATACTTTTGCAAAAATTTTATAATCCGTATTCAAGAGAGATATTGGTCTAAAATTTTCTGGTTTTGAAGAACCATCTTCCTTTGGTATCAAGGAAATAAAGGCCGTCTTCCATGAGGGGGGTATTTTACCCCCCTGCTGTATACTACAGAATAAGTCCTTAAGATGTTCAACCAATTCTGATTGTAGAGTTTTATAATATACTGCTGTCAATCCGTCCATCCCAGGAGCTTTAGCTATTTTCAATTGTTTTATTGCAAATGAGATCTCTTCAGACGTTATAACTTGATTCATTCTTTCCTTTTGTTCTCTTGAAATTTTAGTAACTCTCCTCTTCTCAAGTTATTCATCAATAAAGTCATTCTTTATATTATCTTTGTAATATAAATTGGAATAATAATCTAAAAAGGCTTGTTGTATTAAACTTTGTTGGAAAACTTGTTTACCTTTATATTCAATAGTATCAATTATACGAGAAGTTCATTGTTTTATCAAAGTGTAGGCCAACCATCTACCAGGCTTATTGGCATTACAAAAAGTATTATGCTTCGCAAATTGCAAATTAGTTGCCGTTTGATCAGCCATGAGCATTTGAAATTGGTCCTTCAAAAGTTTTATAGTTTCCTGTAATTTCTCATCGGTCGGATTCTTTATATGCAATTGTTCTTTTTCCTTTATTTCTGACTCCAATTCTATTCTTATCTTTTGTTGAGTTGACCTATGCTTAGAGTTCATATAAATCAGCACACCTCTCATGTAGGCCTTACTTGCATCCCAAACAACTTCAATAGGTGTACCCTTGTTCAAATTCAATTGAAAAAATTCTTTGACATGTTTTTTGAGGTCAGATATATTCTTCTCATATCTAAACAGGTTCTCGTTCATTCTCCAAGATCTTCTCTCCTTCTTGCCAAATTCCATTTCCATCCATATCGGACTATGATCCGTTAAAGTTCTGGGAAATATCTTAGTCTTAATCGTTTTAGTAAGTAAATCAGATGTAACCAGCATAAAATCAATCCTAGAAAAGGATTTATGTCTATCTGAAAAAAATGTAAAGTCCAGTTCCTTCGGGTGTTGAACTCTCCATACATCCTTCAATTCTAATTCTTCTTTCATCGCAAAGAACGTCTGTGGTAGTTTATTCCCCATCTTAGCCGATGTCTTCTTGTCTAAAGTTGTGTCAATCACACCATTCCAATCTCCCATAATCAAAATTGACTTATAATTCCATTGCAATATTTTAGCATGTAATAATTTATAAAAGGTTTCCTGCTGTTGGTTTGGGGCATAAATTCCAATCAAAAGCAACGGGACATTCTGTATATTTATTTCAATTGCAATATATCTTCCATCATCATCCGATTCTATAAGTTTAGCTGGTAATCTTTTAGAAATATACAAAACTAATCCATTCTTTTTCCCAGAACTAGAAGATATAAAATGTGATCCTAATTTAGAGTTTATCAAATATTTTTGATCCTGAGTTCTAATATGAGTTTCTTGCAAACAAACAACATCGTTTTTATACTGCTTCAAATAATAAAATATTTTCCTTCTTTTCTGTGGAGAGTTCAATCCATTCACATTCCATGATAGAAATCTAACTGTCATCTGAGGATTCACGAAGCGAATCGAGCAATTGCCGAAGACCCTGTGCAATAGCAGAGGTCTTTGGTCTCGCTCCTCCCACTGCTTCTGATTTCTGTATTTTCCCATTTGCCCCCTTCTCTTCTTGTGGTACCATGGACCTCTGCTGTTTTTGCTTCTCTAATCTTTGCTTCTCTGCTGCACGAGTTATACGTTGATCTTTCGGTTCTTGCGCCAAAAGTTCAAGGTCTAGATCCACCTCTCTTGTAGTTCTGGGGTGTTTTATTTTAGGCTCTGGGAGATCTGCAAAGAAATCCTCTGAAAAACCACCTACTGCTCCTAAAAGCTCTTCTCTTGCTATTGCTCGAATTGCACGTAATTCTTCTTGTCTAGACAATTCTTCAATCCCTCCTTCAAGATCCTTATCTTTAACAACTCCTTCTGCAGTTAACAATGTAGATGAACGTGGGGATGTTGAAGCTCTTTTAAGAACATTGTGATAAAAATGCTCTGCTTTTTCCACAGTATTTATACGATATCTTACATCCTCATATCTCAAAATTATGCCAACTGGAGCATCCCATCTAAATGGGATCTGACGCCTTTTCAATTCATTCACCAAAAATCCATAATCCTTCCGATCCCTTAACATTTTAGGTGGTAACTCTTTAAAAACACCAATTTGATTACCATCAAGTTGGGCAGTGGTGAGAAAAGATTTTTGCAAAATTTCATTTCTCAGTCTTCTATCAGTAAAATAAATCACTACATCTCTAGGCAAATTCCTTTGTCTTGCCACACGAGAGTTAACCCTGTAAATCTTGTCAATTCTGCTGCCAATTAGCTCAGGTTCAGTCTTTAGAATCTTAGCCAGTACATCCACACAAACTGCTCTCAGATCTTCTATGTTGTTTTCCCTTATTCCCCTCAATCTTAAAGCGAACTCCATAGCCCGAAACTGCATCATTGTGATTTCATCTTCCAATCTCTGGTTTCTAACATCGGCTTTAAAAAATTTCTCTTCTGCATCTTTCTTATTAGATTCAACTTCTGTATTTAATTCATCCACTTTTTTCTCCACCACCATCAGTGCATCTGTGAGAGCAGTTACTGCTTTGGTTACATTCTGGTTCAACTTATCACTTTTTTCTTTAACCCACTCCTTCATTTCCTTTTGGTTTTTCTCCATCTTTTCCTCCAACTTATCCATTTTATCAACAACACCTCCCACAGACTTAGCTATAAAAGCTTTCAAATCCTCATTTCCACTTTCTTGAATTTGAGTCTGAGTCTGTGGATGTGGCTTAACTGGCTTTTCTTTTGTCTGATGCGTGGGGGATTCTCCCCCTGCTTTTTTTGAAGCCATGCCTGTACGCAGTCTTAGCCTCTGAAGAAAAGAAAATCTTCCTCCTTTTTCTCTTAATCCAGTTTTTCTCCCCAGTTTTGCAAAAAAGGAGTCAGATAAATTTTATTTCTACTTTAAAGTCTTGCCAGAATATTTCTTTCAGTTACTGCCAGGCAAGCTTAATTGTCACTTTCACTTTCCAGCTTCACTTCCTCCGTTTTAGCCAGTCACCATTTTCTCACACACTTTCACACAGAGACTCTTAAACTGAGGATTTTTTAAATGCTTGCTTTAAACTTCTTAAAACAGATCCAGATCTCACCAAATTCTTTAGTTGCAACAAAGTTCCGATATTGAAGGTGGAGTTGCTCCCGTCGTCTCGCTCTGCCGTTTAACAGAGGTCCCTCACCGCGCGGAGCTTCAGTGGGTTGGAGAGGGAGCCCTCACTCTGAACTCCCCCCAGGACAAAAAAGGAACCCTCTACCTGCTCCCACCGGCTCTATCCTCCCTTCCAAACCAAAGAGGGGATTTTCCAAGCCGCCTGCTAGCTGCAGGGCGGCTCTAACGCATGGCGAAGCCGGCGGCCATAAGAAGACCATCCGGCGACGATGGAGACGCCACCGGAAGCCCAAACCACCTCTTATTTGTTAATACAATATCCACATTCCTAGTTCTAGAGCAGCTCCACAGATCTCACTCCCTGGCTTAAATATCTACAGGAGTTTCGTACTGCTCTCTGTCACAGTCAATGATTTTAGATCCAGTACCTGTCTTTTTGAGGAAGAGGTGATTCCAGCATACTATATACAGCAAATCACAACTAATCACAATAACAGCAAGTTAAAATAAGGGATAGTGTACCTATGGCTATATTTGTTGACTTCCCATTCCAAATCTTCAGCTGTACGTAGAGGGTCAGCTTCTGGTGTGACACCAGTAAGGCCTCTTCTGCCCCGTATGTTGCCTGCCCGTTGCCGGTAGGACAGTTATAGGGGGCGCTTCTTCAAACGTACTACTAGGGGTCGGGCCTAGTCCTGGTCTGCCTCCCAATATTCCTAAACTGCGGACTTAACTCGAGTCCAGTGAATCCAAGACTTTGATTCCAACATTTTTACTGCAAGTGGGAACACATGACCACAGTATACGGGCCCTTCCACCTAGGCATTAAACTTTTTCCTTTCCAGTGTTTTACCCATACAATCCTCCAAATCACAATTTAATCATTTCTACCTTCATCACAATATAAATTTTAAAATATTTCAATCATTACAATTTCCCTAATTAAATTTAGAATTGTTCTAGCTGGTATCCAAGTTACAACCTAATCCTTTTTATTTTCACCACCATATACCATTAAAGTATTTCAATTGTTACAATTTATACAGTTTATATTTCTAGAAAAGATTAAAAAGGAAAAACGTATCATTGTCTAGATTTCAAATATACAAAGACAATTACTCCAATTATTATTCATTTCATTTTTACAATCATGTTTTCCCATTTATTTCTTACTACTATTTGAATATTATAACTAGAGGTGGTCAAAAATGGTGGGGTAAGGGACAGACAATATTGTTGGATTTCTTGTATTTGCTTATTTAATTCTCCCACCATCTGATTCATCCATTTAGTTCCTATCTTAGTTCCTATCCTAGTTCCTATCTGGCATAGGTCTCCTATATGATTTTCAAGTATTTCAAAAGGAGATAATCTAATTCCTTTACGTGGAGAACATCACACAGATCAAAGTACTAGTGGTAATGCATTTACTCACTTAAGGTGATTTTCAAGGCACACCTTTGTCACCTTTTCTCTTATAGTCCTGGTAAGGCTGGTCAGTCAGGCTTGGGAGGGTCTGCTCCACTCTGGTTGCTGTGTTGACCTGCATACATTGTTTCAATTTCAGGACCCGATGCTTGCAAAAGAGTAGTTGGGTTAAAGCATTTGTTTGTTTCAGGATCACTCGTGGTTTCTGAGTGAGGAGAGCTTGATGCTTGTCATTTCTGGGGTTTGTCAGCCATAAATGGCTCTTTGTCTCTGAACTCCTTGTATCGCATGGCTGGGGTGGAGTGTTAGCTTTTCTGCCTGAGAGGTACAGGCACTGCTAAGGCTTCAACATGGGGTGCAGCATATCCTGGTGGGTTATCTTCAACTTCAGTACTTCAAACTCCTGCCAGGTATTGGGGATTTGACATTCCTGAGCCATATTTCTCGCCATCATGACCAGGAGGGAAACTGGACATGCAGGCATATCTATATTTCTTCCATCTAAGGAACATTTCAGGGTTTTCAGCATGGGGCGACGATTTATGAAGCCATTAAACCCTTGGATATTTTAGAAAAGTGAGCCAGCAGCTTTGTTTAGATGCCCCTGTGTCTACTAAGAAGGTTACATTATTCCCCCTATTTTCATTCAGACCAAGGATTCAGTGGGGGCTTGACTGAACCCTGATCCCCTTCAGCCTTCAGGCCTCTCATCTACTGCAACCAGGCCTATGGCTTCCTTTCTTTACAGAATGCTTTTGCAGCTTTTCTTCAAATGCATATTGAGCTCACTAGGCTGAGAAGCAACTTGTCTAAAACAACATACGCACAAACCTTGCAAGGATGATTCAACATGCTGCCCTGGGCCCCGTTATGGCAGGGCAATCTTCTTAGCCAACACAAGAACTGTCTTTTCTCTTTCTGTCCCTCTACTGCTGAGCAGAATACTTTCACTCAATTAAATCCAAATGGAATTTAGAATGCAAAGAGAAGGAAAGCAAGCTTTGTCACTTTTGTGGTTAAGCAAAGGTCTCAGTTAGATACAAACAAAGTCTTTTTATAAGTTGTGTGCAGAGAAGAAATGCATTTTCACTCAACAGAATGTCCAGCAATGCTCCAAGAGAAAGAAAGGGAGGGTTCCTTCTTGGAAACTGTTGGTCTGTTATAGCCTGGAGATTTCCCTCGTCTGTGGGTTTTAAATCTTACCAATAGCACTACTTAATCTCTCTCTCTCTTCACCATTAAGGAGAGTGGTCATCAATTGTTCCAAGTTCTGCCAGGTAGGATTGTGGGTCTTTATAATGACTTGTTGGAAGGAAAAAAGGAGCCTTTCCCTTTAAGGATTGTTGGAAGGCAGAACTTCCCTTTTTTCTTGCTTGAGAGCAAAATTAGTTTATTGTTTATAGGAAGGCAGGCAGGAAACATACAAGCACAGCGTTCCGAGGCTACTGTGAACAACTGTACTTTGTTGAATCTTTTCCTTCAAAGCCTGGAGTTTAGTTTTATTCTTACCCTTGCTTTCTTCTAATCCAATTTTTATTTTTAAAAGAGAAGTATAATTTTCTTGGAGTTCCTGGTAATTATGATTATTTTTTTATTTCAGCAAGTGAAAAGGAGTTTTTTAGTGTATCAATCTCTTCTTTTTGTTTGATGTCTTCTTCTACAAGTTTTTCATTTTCAGCTATTAATTTGTCTAAGAACTTCCATCTCTTCCTTGAGGTTATTTACCAGAAGCATCATTTCTTTGGAGATAGTAATTGCTGTAGGTAAACCTTTTAGTCTTGCTATTTCTAATGTAAGTTGATTCTGATTTTATTATTTTTGTTATTATTATTTTTAATTAAGCTGTCATTTTCAAATTGCATAGCTTCTAATTTTTCTTATTCATTTCATTTTGCAAGTCATCTAATTGCTGTTTAGCTTGCATAGTCATATTATCTTTAAGATTTTCAATATTTATTTTGTGCCCATCTTTCACTTTTGATAATTCTTCATAACTGAATAAAGTTGAGTCCTCAATCTCTCTAGTTCTGCTTTTACAGATCTAAATCATCCTTGCAGGGCTAAAGACATGAGAACGAGGTCCCCTCCCCACTTTGTGGGTGAGGAAGGCATTGCAGAAGTAGAAGAAAGGGAGTTTGAAGGACAGCAACCACACATCAGTATTGTAGTTACTGAACTTAAAACGTTTACTTATAAACTTGAGTTTATCTTGAAGCATAGAGAAGGAAGAAAAGTTAAATTCTGTTCTTCACCTTGTCTGGGTGGCCAGACCAAACTGGATGAGATATTTTCCTTCCTCTCAATACCCTCAATTCTTTTCTAACAATTTAAAATTCATATCTCTAGAGATCAGGCAGTTGCAGTTACCTTGAAGGTACACAAGACTTTAGACATACACACTAGTCATTCCCGCCTTAAATTTTAGTTGAATTAGGGAATGCACAGATCTTAACACTTAATTTTTAACAGAATCATATCAAATTTAATCAATTCAATTATCTGAGTCTTCCCATTTAGACAGGCTTTCCTTTTTAATACCTGCTAAACCCCGGGTGGGAAGAACAATAACAATTTTCTTCTCTATTTTTAGTTCTTTCAGAGTTCTCTGGTTCTTTTAAGAATGGTAATTTATCAGAATCTTTATAACACTGCAGTAGTTCTTTTCTCCCACCACACATAACAGCATAAATCTTTTTTTTTTTTGGTCAGTCCCAACGTCTGAATCATCTTACTGTATGGTGGGGCTTCTCAACTTCTAATTATTTTTCCTTTAAGGACTAGTCAGGTCTATTTGCAGTTTAGGATTCTTTCTAATTGTTTTTGTGAACTTCTCACTTTTTTACTCTGCCCTGGGATATTCTGTCTAGCTCTCTCTAGCTTGGATCTCCAAGCAGGCGCTGGCTATTTTAAAGACCCAAACTCTTCTCCATCTATTTTAGATCTCCCAGCAGGCGCTGGCTTAATTTTAAAGTTCCAAAATCTATAGAGACCTTTGTTCACATATCATTGCACTTAGCCAGGGCTCTCATGAGCAAGTTTGAACTTCACTTTTCTTTTAAGGACCTTTATTTAGCCAAATTGGTTTTCCTGTGTCATCCCTCAGCAAAGCCCATTTCCTACATCTGTTTTCCTCTCTCTTCTTCAGGCTGGCCAGGACAGGCATCTGCCTCTCGTCCCATGCCTCAAACAAGTTTCCTGAAGGGGGGTATCTACCACCCTCAGGCTGCAATTTCCCATGTTTCCCTTTTCGATGTGGGGTTTTTACACTTTGGTTCAGCCGGGCTACACAACATCAGTTCTGCCACTGATTTTCAGACTCCTCTTATAATGGAAATTTGGGAGGACTTGGTGCCCCAACACAGACTACGGACACCTCCTACACTTCACAGCTTCACAATTTCCTAAAAATCCTGGGGTTTGCTTTTGGGATTTTCACAGGACTTCTTTAAGTCACCTGGATTGGCCTTGGGGTCTTCATAATCCACACTAAAACCTTTCTTAAAATTCTTCAACATACATTGAAGAGATGTTCGTGGACCACTCTCTTTTCCACCCATTTTCTAAGACACTGCTACTGACCCAAGATGCCGGACGTTCCACGGTCATCAATGGGAACTGCAATGGCTTAACCACCCACACAGTTCTAGAGTCTCATTAGGATACGCCAATTCTGTTAGGAAGGGACGTTCCTGGACCCAGGGAGGTGATCAATCTCCCTCTTCTACTCTCAAGGAGTAGGTTTACTATTCCCACAATACTTGCCTGCAGGCGTCTTCTTTCCTTTTCTTTCTCAGCCGGCATTTATCTATTAGCTTGTTCTGATTTTGTAAGGTTCTTGGGTCGGTTGGAGCCATCGAGTACCCAGAGCGGCTGTCTGCTCCCTTCCAGAGAAAAACTCTCAGTGGCGCCTGAAGTTTGGCAAGATGGTCTCACCTGGCACTGACTGGTCCGTTCCGTCCCTTAGCGAAATCTCACTTCATCTCCTGGCTGGCTCGCCAAAATGTTGTAGAAAAATAAAAGAGATGAATTTCGAAATCAGAAAAAGCTTTATTTTGGCCAAAAGGTTCAGATAGCTCAATATAAATTCTAACATCTGAACAAATATCTTGTTTTAGACACGTATCTTTATAGAACAAAAACAGGAAGTATCTTAGATCTGCCTCTTTAACTAGCGCCCTCCTTTATTCCTTAAGCAGGAAGCTCCATGTGGGTTACTTCCGCATTTTAACATAGTACCTCTGCGGTTTGACTTCTTGAACTCTCTAACTGTAGAAAGTGTGTTCATTCTGCGGTTTAACTTTTTGAACCCAATATTTGTCTTTTATATTTACTAGTTAAAGGGGCCCCGAATTATTTCACTTTTATATCCAATTTCATTTTACGTTCTGCCTTACCTGCACATCCTAGTCTTTTGTCTATAGTTTGTTCTTAATAGCCTTGATACTCTTGTGGTTATTTTTTAGAAGGTTCTTTTAAAATGCATATAGAGTTTCTATTTCTTTGGCTTGATTTGATTATGAGTCAGTATCTGTTTGGTCATCCTAGTGGTTTCTGTCTTACAGCACTATCTTGGTGAAGTTCCCTTCTTCCAGTTCCTTTGCCAATGTGTCAATTTTTAATTCAAACTTAGTTCTCAATGCCTGAATAACTACATATGTTTTGGCTGTATATTCATCAAAAAAAGATCTTAAAGTTTCTACATCTCCTGGTATCTTCTCTGTTCTCTTACCAGTCACCATAACTAGTTTATAGCATTAAATCCTATAGTTTAAATAGTGCCACTTAAGAGTTAGAAAGGGATTCACAGTTCTGCAGTCTTTGGCTCCCTCGTGTGGACAAATAGCACCACTGCAGTAAAAGGAATCTTATCTATGTCTCCTTTTCTGCTGCCAGACCAATCAAAAATGAAAGAAACCAAAACTGTTCCTCCCCTTCCTTCCAGCCAAAACAAGGCACCATTAAGGGAAGCTTTGTTTCAAAAACAAAAGCGTTCAGCAGAGTCTGTTAAGAATAAATCATCCTCTAAAGATTTTAAATCCAAAAGTTTCAGAAATAGTTTCCACAGTGCTTTACAGCTTCTTTAGTTTGGCTCAGATACATCAACTGCTCCCTCCTCACCATTTTAACATCCTGAAGCCTCAGAAATGACAATAATTCCACAAAAAGGAAAAACAGGCTGCAGCCAAAGGAAGCCTCATTTGAGAAAGTAAGGTAAGTATGCAAAAACTAGTGTCTAAGAAGCGGTGACAGACTTTATTGTCCATTTAAAATGGCTGGTTCCTCCACAGTGAACTTGTTTCTCAGTTGTCCAGCCCCCAGCTAGAGACTCACCTGATCACTTTATTAGATTTAATAGCTGTAAGATGATGGAAGGTTGTAAACTGAAGCAACCAGAAGCTGATGCAATGGGAATGAGGCAGCAGGGTTACTGTCACTTTAAGAAGCTGGGTAAGAAGCTGCCTATATAAGGGAAGACATTAGAGGGCGTCTCCCTTCTCCTCATGTTCTCTCTCATAGTGTATCTCATTGCTCTCCTTGTGTCAGTAGCTGTATGATAAGGTATTTAACCATGTACACTTGCAAGAAAAAGTATGTGAACCCTTTGGGATTACGTGGAGTTTTGCATGAATTGGTCATAAAATGTGCTCTGAACTTCATCTAAGTCACAACAATAGAAAAACACAGTCTGCTTAAAATAATACTACACAAACATTAGATGTTGCCATGGTTTAATTGAATATAACATGTACACATTCACAGTGCAGGGAGGAAAAAGTATGTGAACCTTTGGACTTAATAACTGGTTGACCCTCCTTTGGCAGCAATAACCTCAACCAAACGTTTCCTGTAGTTTCAGATCAGACCTGCACAACGATCTGGAGTAATTTTGGACCACTCCTCTTCACAAAACTGTTTCAGTGTAGCAATATTCTTGGGATGTCTGGTGTGAATCGCTCTCTTAAGGTCATGGCACAGCATTTCAATCGGGTTGAGGTCAGGACTCTGACTGGGCCACTCCAGAAGGCGTATTCTGTGCTGTTGAAGCCATTTTTTTTTTGTTGAATTACTTGTATGCTTTGGGTCACGTGCCAGAGATTTCTGTAGGTGTTTAGTGGACACTCTAGGATTCTTCTTTACCTCATGAAGCATTCTGCGCTGTGCTCTTGCAGTCATTTTTACAGGACGACCACGCCTAGGGAGAGTAGCAACAGTGCTAAACTTTCTCCATTTGTAGACAGTCTGTCTTACCATGGACACATGAACATCAAGGCTTTTGGAGATACTCTTGTAACCCTTTCCAGCTTCATGCAAGTCAACAATTCTTGATCGTAGGTCTTCTGAGAGCTCTTTTCTGAGAGGCATGGTTCACATCAGACAGTGCTTCTTGAAACCAGTACACCCAAAACAGGTGTGTGTTTTTAAAGGGCAGGACAGCTGTCAGCAACACATCCAATATCATCACACTGGTTGGAGTCAAGGTTGGCTCACTCCTGGCTCCAATTAGCTCTTGGAGACGTCATTAGGCTAGAGGCTCACATACTTTTCCTCCCTGCACTGTGAATGTGTACACGTTATGTTCAATTAAACCATGGCAACATCTAATGTTTGTGTAGTATTATTTTAAGCAGACTGTGTTTTTCTATTGTTGTGACTTAGATGAAGTTCAGAGCACATTTTATGACCAATTCATGCAAAACTCCACGTAATTCCAAGGGGTTCACATACTTTTTCTTGCAATTGTATATTTAGCTGTATATAAACCACTGTTATTTATCTAAAGGCTCTGTGTGCTGTGTGCTGTGTTTTTGCTCCTGGATTTATCTCATAATTTATTTATTTATTGGTTCGATTTATATGCCGCCCTTCTCTGGAGACTCAGAGCGGCTTACAATGCGTTAAGCAATAGCCTTCATACTTTTTATATATACCTGCTTAGTAGGGCTTTTGGCCCCCCCAAGCGGTGTTCTTTTTTATACAAAGTCAGCTTATTGCCCCCACAATCTGGGTCCTCATTTTACCTACCTTGGAAGGATGGAAGGCTGAGTCAACCTTGAGCCTGGTGAGATTCGAACTCGCAGTAATTGCAGGCAGCTGGCAGCTAAGTGCTACTTTAACAGCGCTTTAATCCGCTGCTCCATCAAGGGTCCTACAGTCAATACTAGTCACGCTGCCTAAACTCTGACACACTTCTTCCAGAAGCTTTCTGAGAGAGCTCAGCTCTACAGGGGAGCAAAAGGGTTGTTTTCCAGAACTTCCCTTTTCCCCAGGGAAGTTTCTTCTGCCTTAGATAACTTTCTAAAGCAAATAACTGTGGGGTGTCTGTAACAATTTGGGAAAATTGTTGCAGCCAAGTCTGCTGACTTATGCTGGGAGTGTGCGTAGCTGTTTCTGATGCCTGGGGGGCCCCGGTAGGGTATTGGTGCTTGCGTGTGGCTGGGAAGGCTGCCTGGGGAGGTGGCAGGCAAAGGCTGCTTTCTGGGGCCCCCCAGGCATCAGAAACAGCTGTGCACAAGTAGCCTTTGCCTGCCCCTCCCTACAGAGCTTGCTCTCTCCTTTAACCTGTCACCAATCACAGCCACCTTAGTTGCCCTTGGAGCTAGCCCTTGCCGATGCTCAGCTCATGCCACCCCGTGCTCCTATCTCCCAGTCCGCCGGTTCGCCTTTCATCCCAGTGGTCAGGCTGCCCCCCCTTTTGGCCTCACATCCAGGGGATGGCAAGGCTCCTCTGGTGGACGAGGCTTTGACACTCACCCTGGATCCCCCCTCCCAACCTTGTCTGACCCACCACAGGTGCCCCTCAATGTGAGTGACGTCGAGTGAGCCACGTCATGTTGGCCACACCCACCCAGTTACATGACCACCCACACAGGCCTACTCAGCCACACCCACTTGGCCCTTTGAGGGCAACTATAATGCTGATCCGGCCCTCAATGAAATTGAGTTTGACACCCCTGCTCTAGAGTTTGGCAGTTTTAAAAAGGCTGATATAAATCCCCATAATGCTGTTGTTCATTTCACAGATGTAACAGTTAATCCATCCTCCAGAATCAAATGTTTTTGACCTCATGTTTACTTGGTGAGTGTTGTGGCCTGCCAGCGGCCTGTGTGGATCATGGCTGATCCCAATGACAAGGAGGCTGGTGTGGTGTCGCACCAGCAGCCTGCGCAGCCGGCGCTCACATCGGACAGCTGGGGCATCCCTGGGGCAAAACTACCCAAGCCCAAGCTGTATGCCATGACACCTCGGGAAAAGCAAGATATGCGCAACTACATAGACAAAAACCTAGAAAGGGGGTTCAGCCAGCCAAACCACGGGTCACAGCCTCTTCAAAGAAAAAAAAGATGGGACTATGAGATTGTGTGTCGACTTTCGAGGTATCAATGCAGTGTGTGTACACAACCTATATCCCCTCCCCCTCATGAAGGACATGCTATCTCACCTGGCCAAAGGAAAAGTCTTCACCAAACTAGACCTCAGAGAAGCATACTACCGAGTTCGCATCAGGGAGGGAGACAAGTGGAAAACAGTGTTCAACTGTCCCCTAGGGAGCTTCCAATTCAAGGTCATGCCTTTCGGACTGCAGGGAGCCCCAGCGGTGTTCATGCAATTAATAAATGAGGTGCAGCATGAGCACCTCTACAAGGGGGTTCTCGTCTACCTAGATGAGGTAGTAGGTACTTACACTGAGACCATGGACGACCACATACCCCTTGTCCGCCTTGTCCGCCAGGTACTGGAAAAACTTCTGGCAGCCAACCTGTATGTCAAGCTGTCAAAATGCGAGTTCCACCATGCACGGCTAGACTACCTGGGTTATCGAGTGTCAAATGAGGGAATAGAGATGGATCCAGCCAAAGTGCAAGCAGTCCTAGGCTGGCAACCCCCTCACACCCATAGACAGCTACAAAGCTTCCTAGGGTTTGCAAACTTCTACAGGCAATTCATCCCATCCTTTGCGAAGATTGCCAAACCCATGACGGACCTCTTAAAGACAGGAAGCCCAGGAACAAAACCCCACCCAGGACAACCTCTACAGTGGGACCTAACCTGCCAAGAGGCATTTGAAACACTAAAAGAAATGTTTGCAAAGGAACCGGTGTTGAAGCATCCTGACCCCGAACAGCCCTTCGTCATCCAAGCAGATGCCAGCGACGTGGCAGTTGGAGCAGTGCTACTCCAAAGAAATAGTCAAGGAAATCTACAACCTTGCACCTACACCTCCCGCAAGCTCACAGATACAGAGAGACGATGGGCAGCATGGGAAAAGGAGGCATTCGCAGTGAGATGGGCACTGCTAACCTGGCGACACCTGCTGGAAGGGGGCCAGAAACCGTTCGAAGTCTGGACTGACCACAAAAACCTGGAGGCCTTCAGGATGCCGCAAAAACTATCGCCCAAACAAAACTGTTGGGCTCAATGCTTCAACCGCTTCGACTTCATGCTAAAACACATTCCAGGGGGGACGAACCAGAGCCTCAACCGGGGCGTGGGAGATACAGAGTGGTATTGTCCCAAGCTCCATCTGGAACCTCTCCAGTTCCATCAGGCACCTGGGGCGGAACCAGATGGTCAGTCCCACATCCCAGCATGTGTGTGTGTGTGTGTGTGTGTGTTGGCATTCTGGAAGCCCAGCTGCAGGAGATAATGATCGGTCCATGACAGGGTAAGTAGCTGACACTCCCCCTCCGAAATCATCACGCCACTGTTCCAAGATAAAAACCAGATCGGGGGTGTGCCCCCCCTCATGAGTTGGGCCCCAAATTATCTGGGTCAGGTCCATGGCTGCCATGGAAGCCATGAACTCCCGGGTCGCCCCCAATGCTCCACCTAGGGACGGTAGATTAAAGTCCCCCAAAACAATAAGTTTGGGGAACTCAATCACCAACCCCGAGAGAGCATCGAGCAGCCTGGGCAGGGCCGTTGAAATGCAGCTGGGAGATAGGTACGTAATCAACAGGCCCAACTGCCCTTGCGGACCCCATCTCAGGAGGGACTCACACCGGTCTATCTGAGGAACAGTGACCTCCCACAGACCAAGGGACTCCCTAATAACAACCACCCCACCCCCACCCCTACCTGGGCCCTCGGCTGGTGTAGCACCCGAAAACCTAGTGGGCAAAGTTCAATCAGAGGGACCCCTCCCTCCGAGCCCAACCAGGTTTCTGTAATGCAAGCCAGGTCTGCCTCTTCCTCCTCAATCAACTCACGGATGAGTGGAGCTTTATTAACCACAGACCTGGCATTAAAATAAACCAGCCTAAACCCAGGGGCCCTCTCTCTCAAATCCCCGGGCGGTCGGACAGAACCTGAAGGGTCAGGTTCAGGGACCCAAGGGACTTTCCAGGCCCTAATAGATTCGGGCTGCACAAGGTGCCTGATTAACCTACCCACAGTCCTAAAATTAGGGATCCGAGCTAAAAAGCTCAACCACCCAATTCGATTTGAGCAAGTTGACGGATCCCTAGTAGGGGGGATTTATGCCACACACTTGACCGAGCCAGTGAAGCTGGAGCTAGCGGATCACTGGGAAATGATTCAGTTCATAATAGCCCCCAAAATGACCGATCCAGTCAAACTGGGACTTTCTTGGCTAGACAAGTGGGGCCCAATCATTTGGTGGGAAGAGGGAACCCGCAGATTGAGGATAGCAAAGGGTCCCCAACCCCTGCCGCTCCAACCAGGAGAAATGCCCCCCACACAGGAGCCCCAATCCTTCTCGCCTGAGCAAAAGAAGATGGCACTGACACAAGGGCCCCTCCCGAAGGGTACAGCGAAGCAACTGGGGGCCACATCCAACATCTCTCATGAAACGGAACAGATCCCAAAAGATTACCAAGACCTTGCAGAGGTATTTAGCGAGGCTGAGTGTGACGTTCTACCCACCACCACCACCACAAAGCCAATTGCGCCATCGAGATCATCCCTGGAGCGAAACTACCTAAACCTAAAATGTATGCCATGACACCCCATGAAATGCAAGAAATGCGAAACTACATAGACAAGAACCTACAAAGGGGTTTCATTGAGCCAGCCAAACCGCGGGTCACAGCACCAGTCCTCTTTAAAGAGAAGAAAGATGGCTCTATGTGGCTGTTAGTTGATTTTAGAGGTATCAATGCTGTCTGCGTACAGAACTTATATCCCCTTCCCCCATGAAAGACATGCTAGCCTATCTGGCCAAAGGGAAAGTTTTCACCAAACTAGACCTCCGCGAAGCCTACTACCGGATACACATCAGAGAAGGAGATGAGTGGAAAACAGCATTCAACTGCCCCCTAGGGAGTTTCCAATTTAAGGTGATGCCATTTGGACTACAGGGAGCCTGAGCGGTGTTCATGCAATTGATAAATGAGGTCCTACATGAGCACCTCTATAAGGGGGTACTCGTTTACCTAGATGACATTCTCATTTACATGGAAACCATAGACGAACACATACCCCTTGTCCGCCAAGTGCTGGAGAAACTGCTGGAGGCGAACTTATGTGTCAAACTATCAAAATGTGAATTCCACCAGTCACAGCTAGACTATTTGGGCTACCAAGTGTCAAACGAGGGGATAGAAATGGACCCAGCCAAAGTACAATCAGTCCTAAACTGGCAACCCCCACACACCTGCAGACAACTGCAAAGCTTCCTGGGGTTTGTGAACTTCTATAGACAATTCATCCCCTCCTTTGCAAGAATTGCCAAACCTCTAATGGACCTCCTGAAAACAGGGAGTCCAGCAACAAAACCCCACCCAGGACAACCTCTACAGTGGGACCTGGCCTGCCAATGAGCATTCGAGACACTAAAAGAAATGTTTTCAAAAGAACCGATCTTAAAGCATCCTGACCCCGAACAACCCTTCGTCATCCAAGCAGATGCCAGCAATGTGGCAGTGGGGGCTGTGCTACTCCAAAAGAACAGCCAAGGAAATCTACAACCTTGTGCCTACACATCCCGCAAGCTCACCGAGACAGAGAGACAATGGGCGGCGTGGGAAAAGGAAGCATTCGCACTGAGATGGGCGCTGTTGACCTGGCGACACCTGCTAGAAGGAGGTCAGAGACCGTTCAAAGTTTGGACCGACCATAAGAATTTGGAAGCCCTCAAGACCCCACGGAAGTTGTCGCCCAGACAAGTCCGGTGGGCGCAATGCTTCAATCATTTCAACTTCGAGCTGAAGCACATCCCAGGAGGGAAGAACTTTCTGGCTGATGCCCTCTCCCGAATGCCCCAATACAACAGTGAGCGGGAGCAGTTGGTGAATGCCATCATCCCCTCTGCCCAAGGAGTGGGCCAAGTAGTCACCAGATGGCAACATCACGACCAGCATGGCCACTCAGCCAATGACTTAACAACAAGACTCAAAATAGAAACATTAGCGGACCCCTGGTTTCTAGACAATCAACATTTCCTTACAAAAAGGGATGACCTAGCATGGAAGGGGACAAAACTCTATGTCCCAGAGACTCTATGCACCCTGATCCTCAAGAGGAGCCACGATGTTAAACCAGTGGGGCATTTCGGCTTCCTAAAGACTCTGCACTTAGTATGAAGACAGTTCTGGTGGCCCCACATGAGAAAAGACGTGGACAGTTATGTAAAAAGTTGTACCATCTGTGCCATGATGAAAACCCGACCAGGACGACCTCCCGGGCTTTGCAGCTAGTAGCTGAATCAACAAGACCATGGGAGGAGATTGCAATGGACTTCATAGTAGAACTACCGAGGAGTGGAGGAAACACAGTGATCTGGACTGTAATAGACTTATTCTCCAAACAGGCACATTTTATACCCTGCAGCGGGCTACCCTCAGCCCGCCAACTGGCCAAACTCTTCGTAAAACACATCTACCGCCTGCATGGAGTACCCAGAAGAATCATCTCCGATCAAGGTGTCCAGTTCACAGCGAAATTCTGGAGAGAGTTCCTACGATCCATAGGATCGTCCCAAGGCCTCAGCTCAGCGTTTCACCCGAGCATCATTTGGGGGGGGAGGGGCGGAGGGACTGAATGCCATGATAGAGCAGTACCTGAGGTACTACATCAACTACCAACAGTCTAACTGGGCGGACCTCCTATCTTTTGTGAAGGTCGCGTATAACAATGCTGTCCACAGTAGCACAGGACTAACCCCATTCAAGATAGTGAGTGGTATGGATTTCGTCCCCATGCCAGAGTACCCAAGAGAGACTTCTTCCTCAGTCAGTTTGACCGATTGGATGGAGATGTTGAAAGAAATCTGGGAGAACGTTAAGAAGGCGTTAGCCAAGGCGGCTCAATCCTATAAGAAGCAAGCGGATAAACACCGAACTCCCCAAAGACCATTTCGAGTGGGAGAGAAGGTCTATCTCTCCACCAAGTATTTGAGACTTAGACTTCTGAGCAGGAAGCTGGGCCCAAAGTTTATAGGACCATTCCCTATAGTAAAAGTAATTAACCCGGTCACAGTACAACGACAGCTGCCCCAATTGCTAGGGAGGATACACCCCGTTTTCCATAGTAGCCTCCTGAAACCTGTAGTGGGGTCAACTTTAAGACCGGTGCCACGTGGGCTCCCTCGAGCCCCTGGTTATTGGGGGCCACACTCACTATGAGGTACAGCGAATTCTTGATTCAAGGTGGCACAGGGGGCATCTCCAATATTTAATCAAGTGGAAGAGTTACCCCTTGTCAGAGGCTTCCTGGGTGAAAAGCAGAAACATCCAAGGTGATCGCCTTATAGCCAAATTCCATGCAGATCATCCGGGCAAGGTGGGAAGGGGTGGGACACACACACACACACACACTCCGGACAGGGTAACGGTACTTAACTTGTTGCTTGTCTTACACAGGCCACTCTGGAGAAATGAAGGGGGACGGGCCGGATGTCAGCATTTCATGCTGTACTTACTCCAATGCTGACATAAGAAGAAGAAGCGGAGGCATCTGGAAAGAGACATTTGACCCTTCACCTACTTATTTTCACTGGAGAGAATATCACCTAGGAGATGGGATGGGAAGGGAGAAATTCCTTTGAGGGGAGCAGTAGATTAGGGGCAGAGTGACGGGGAAGATGGCCAATGAGTATCGAGGAGTGGGGAAAGGAAAAGGAGGGTTTGCCTGAGGAAGTCAGACTTGGCTGCAATGAGTCAGAGATAGAACGTATGTGCTTAATAAATTGGAGGTTTTTTTCAAAGACTTTGTTTGAAATGCAATTTATTCAAGACGACTTTGAAACCTGACAGTTTTTTTATGTTCTGATTTTTAATTTTAAAAGATGTAATGGGAAATTGTGAATGGAGGTTTTTTTTCTTTTTTCTTTAAAAAATGTAAGTGATTGTATCTATCTGTGACCGGATTGAGACTTCGCTCTTGAAAGATATATTTTATGTTTTTGTTGGAAAAAAATAAAAAAAATACTTAAAAAAAAATGAAGCTATCGACCCAGAAGTCAGAAAAGCCTGTGGGATCCAGGGAGTGCCTGAGGATCTCCACAAGTGGTATACCATGTCCATTGCTCTAGACAGAGAAGTCCACCCCCCCCAGCCAAACCCCAGCACAGCAGCCACCTCGTATGGTGTTAGCTAAAAAGCCCATTTCAAAACCTGCAAATCTCACCCCCCCTCCATCGGGGGGGGGGGTGTCTTTAAGTGCTATCGCTGTGGACAAATAGGGCATCGAGCTTCTGAGTTCCTGGCCCCTGCCCCAGTTCCACATCAATGACCCGCCACAGCTGCACGAGGGAGGAGGGCTCCAAAGAAAGCCCCAGAAACCGGACGATTTGCCAAACAAGCCGTGGAGATCCTCCTCCCCACTGAAGAGAGGGGGGACCCTCCGGCTACAGGAGCACCTCCCGACAAGCCCAGTGGGGATGAAGTCCCAATGGTGAGTGCGGGGATGAAGACCTGATGGTGAGTGCACCCATCACCCCTTTCTCAATTAAAGTAAAACTAGTCCTGCCAGAAACAGGAAAAAAAAACCCAGAACTCCTAGCAGTAATAGATACCGGTTGTACCAGATGTCTAATCGGTTTTAAGATTATAGAACAACTGGGCATTAAAACAACACCCTTAAAACAACCGATTAAATTTTACCAGGTGGATGGCACGCTACTTGGGGGAGTCCCTTCCTTCGCTGAGGTCACACTCCCTTTGACAGAATTGCTAAATACTGGCCCATCTCCCACCAAACCAAAACCTAGCCAGCCCTTAGCTTGGACAATGGACTGCCAAAAATCTTTTGAACAATTAAAAAAACAACACCCTTAAAACAACCGATTAAATTTTACCAGGTGGATGGCACGCTACTTGGGGGAGTCCCTTCCTTCGCTGAGGTCACACTCCCTTTGACAGAATTGCTAAATACTGGCCCATCTCCCACCAAACCAAAACCTAGCCAGCCCTTAGCTTGGACAATGGACTGCCAAAAATCTTTTGAACAATTAAAATGCCTATTTGCGGTGGAGCCGATCATACAGCATCCTGACACAATTAAACCCTTCGTGGTTCAGGCAGACGCAAGTGATGTGGCCGTGGCAGCTGTTCTACTACAAAGGGACCCCCAGAACAATCTAATGCCGTGTGCTTATGTATCCAGGAAGTTAACGGACACTGAGTGCAGATGGGCGGTATGGGAAAAAGAAGCGTTTGCAGTGCGATGGGCTCTCCTGTCCTGGAGGCACTTCCTGGAGGGAGTGGATGAGCCTTTTGAGGTTTGGACTGACCACAAAAATCTCGAGGCTCTGAAGACCCCGAGGAAGCTCTCTCCAACGCAGGTCCGTTGAGCTCAATATTTCAAACGCTTTAACTTTATCCTGAAATATATCCCAGGGAGTAAGAACCTTCTGGCTGATGCTCTCTCCCACAAACCACAATTTGACAGCCGACAGAAAGAGGTAGTTCATGCCATGATCTCAGAGACTCAACCAGCCACCCAAGCCCGCACCAGAGCACAAACGCACCAGGGTTCAAATCTCCCTGAAGACAAGTTGACAGCGGAGCTAAAAGTGGTGCTCTCTAATTATTCCTGGTTTAAAGAAAACCAGGTGGACCTAACACTAAGGGACAGGTTGGCTTGGAAGGGGACTAAACTTTATGTTCCCCGCAGCCTGCGTCTCCTGGTACTAAAGAGAAGCCATGATTCTCGCCTTGGGGGTCACTTTGGGTTTTTAAATACCCTCCATTTGACTAGGAGGCAAGTCTGGTGGTACAAGCCGCCACATTAAGGAGATTGATGGGCAGTGAATGCCTTCACATTTATAAACACAACTTAACCCTTACTGAGGAACAAAAAAGCGACATCAAAGCTATCTTAGATGCATTAGAGGTCTATTTTAGACATCTTAAAAATGTCATTTACGAAAGATATATATTCGGCAGCTGCAAGAAAGAAAAAGGTGAAATAATATATAGCTTCGTCACACACTTAAGGGAAAAGGCTGCAAGCTGTGACTATGGCCTCTTAAGAGATGAAGTTATTCAGGGCAAAATAGTTTTGGGCGTTACCAGTGAAAGCACACGCCACCGCCTCTTGAGGGATCACAATTTAAGCCTACAAGCAGCAATTGAGATGTGTTGGACTATAGAACTTACTGACAAACAGCTGAGAGCTCTAGAGCAGGTTAATGATTGTGTCAATACAGTCTCTAAACAACAGCTAAATATAACAAACTATCAACACAAGTGGCAGCATAAAATGCAGCTTTATAATTTGTTTGCAAATAATCAAGTAGCATCAGTTGTGGGTTGCTACCGGCTCGCACCGGTTCAGGAGAACCGATAGTAAAAAATTTTAGTTGCTTGAAGAACTGGTAGCAATAGCTGGCTGGCCATGCCCCCAAACCAGTAGCCCAGTTGCCACTTCCTCGCCCCGGCTGCCATGTTTGCTGCCGCCATGTTCTTCATGCATGCGCATCCCATTGCGTTGCAAGTCAAATGGGATGTGTGCATACGTGAAGAATATGGCGGCGATGGCAGCAGCCATCAGACAAAGTGGCTGGCAAAGAAGCCTTTTCAGAGGCTTCTTTTCCAGCCGCTTTCCAGCTACTATCGAAAACTCCCATTAGCTTGCCTTCCCGACTCCGGACCAGCTGCAGCTGAAGGTAAGCAGCCAAACAAAGAAGTGGTGGTGAGGGATGAAGGCAGGCAAGTGGGCCTGGCCACCGGACTGCAGCGAAGGGCGCATGGAAGGCAGGCAAGGATATCAGGGCCGCCTGGCCGTAGGGAAGGGAGCTAGCAGTTCCCCTACCTTCCCTGCGGCCTGGCATGCTTGCCTGCCTTCCAAGTGGCCTTCCCATGCCTTTGCCTTCTGAGGTCGGGTCACACATGCAGCCCGTGATGAGAGACATGCCGCTTTCGGCCCGGCCTGGCCCGGCCTAGCTAGTGGGTGGGTGGGCGGCCCTTTGGGGAGATGGAGCCGTTGCACTGGGGCTGAGAGGGGTGGCAGCAGCGGCGGTTTTGTGGGAGGGCGAGCGGATTTCCCAGTGCTGCTGCACATGTGTACCGCATGTGAAGGGAGGCAGACACCGGAAAAGCCGTATAGGAAAACTTCCTGGGCCTTTTGGGATGCCCCGCAGCCACTGCTGATGCCTGCTGTGGTGAAAGCCACGCAGGAAAAGTTCCCGGGTTTTCTGGGATGCCCTGCCACTGCCACCGCTGCCTGCTGCAGCAAAAGCAGCACAGGAAAACTTCCTGGGTAGTCCCAGGATGCCCTGCTGCTGCTGCCTGAAGCTCCCATTTCAGCCCCCACCCCCACCTGCACAGCCTGAAGCTCCTGTTTTGGGGGCTGCTGCTGTTGCTGCCACCACCACTGCCAGGTGCTTTCTCTTGGGCCTCCCAGTCTCAGTCTCCTAGACTTTGAAAAAGAGAGGGAGAGAGAGAAAGAAAGAGAGAGAAAAAGACACAAAGAAAATGAGAGAAAGAGAAAAAAAAGAAAGCAGAAGGGAGAGACAAAAGAAAAAGACAAAGAAGGAAAGAGAAAGAAAGAAGGAAAGAGGAAGGGAGAGAGGGACAAAAGAAAGAATGAAGGAAAAGAGACAAAGAAAAAAGAAAGAAAGGAAGAGAAGAAGGAAGGAAGGGAGACAAAGAAAGAAAAAGAAAGAAAGAAAGAGAGAGAGAGAGAGAGAAAGAAAGAAGGAAAGAGGAAGGGAGAGAGAGAGAAAAGAATGAAAGAAAAAGAGAAAGAAAGGTAGGAAGGGAGAGACAAGAAAGAAAGAGAAAGAAAAGGAGAGAAAGAAGGAAAGGAAGGGAGAGAGAGCGAAAAGAAAGAAAGAAAAAGACAAAAAGAGAAAGAAAGGAAGAGAGAGAGAAGAAAAAGAGAAAGAAAGAAGGAAGAGGAAGGAAGGGAGAGAGATAGAGAAAGAGAGAAAGAAAGAAAGAGAAAGAAAGAAGGAAAGAGAAAGAAAAAGAAGGAAAGAAAAAGAAGAAAGAAAGAAAAAGAAAGAAGAAAGAAAGAAAGAAAGAAAGAAAGAAAGAAAGAAAGAAAGAAAGAAAGAAAGAAAGAAAGAAAGAAAGAAAGAAAGAAAAGGAAGGACCACAAACCCTGGCACTAGACGTGGCTTCAGAAGACGCTTTGAAACAGGACAGCAATCTAGGGCTGGAAGGGACCTTAGAGGCCATCTAGTCCAACCCACTGCTCCAGCAGGAAACCTTACATCTCCTGGATTATTTTGGTGCCTCTAACAGAGGAAAATTGCCAGAAAGGAGAAGTTTACTAGGACAAGGCTGCCATGCAGAGGAAGGCAGAGATAGTCCTTGACTTATGACCAGAATTGAGCCCAAAATTTTGGTTGCTAAGCAAGAGCGTTGTTAAATGAGTTTCACCACATTTTACTCAATCCATGATCTCTCCTGGCTCTAACAGTCATGTGCAGGCTAGGGAAGTAAATCTGAAGGTGTGTGTAATGTTCTAAATGTACAGAAGTTATAATTAAATGTGGGGCAGAAAGTGGACTCTGGGTGTGCTTTTCCAAATGTAGTAAATGAGGTTGAATGTGTATAGCTTTAGAAGAGATGTGTGTACATACACATACAGTATATATAGTAAATGATGTATCTTTTTGTGTGCCTATACACACTCTATACTATGTAATATGTATGTACACATATGGCATATGTACATAGGATTAAATAGTATATTTTGGATGTTCAGTAGTAGTAAATAAATAGACAGAGAAATTGTATCTCGTTGAGGCCTTTGAGGCAAGGAGAGGCCAGGCACCCTAACCATAACCCTTGACATGAATGACGTCAAGTTGGCCATGCCCACCCAGTCACATGATCACCCAGCTACACCCACCCAGTCACATGACCACCAAGCCACGCCCACACAGTCATGTGGCCACCAAGCTACGCCCACCAAACAAGCCACGCCCACAGAACCGGTAGTAAAAAATTTTGGAACCCACCACTGAGTAGCATGCAAGTATTGCGGCAGTGTGCATATACAAGAGAGAGAGCAGTGCCCTGCATATGGAAAAACCTGCAGAGTGTGTGGGAGGTTAAATCACTTTGCAGGAGTGTGTCGGGCACATAAAATGGAAGTGAGGAAGCTGCACACAATTGAGCAAATGCCAGACTCGAAGGATGCATCCTTGTTTACCACTGATGTGGTTTATAGGAGAGAATGTATTGGCACAGTACACTCTAAGGGCAAAAAATGGTTTGTAAATCTCAGGTTTAACAACATAATTCAACCCTGCCAGCTGGACGCGGGTGCAACATGTGATGTTATGAGTCTAAAGGATAAAATGAAACTGGCACCTGAGATACTTCTTCGGCCTAATAGTACTAAACTGAAGTTATATTCAGGGGAACTAATAGAGTCACTGGGCCTATTTCAAACAGAATGCAGCATACGTGAGGATACTTATAAATTTGAATTTGAGATTGGGGAAGCTGATCAGAAACTGCTATTGTCAGGATCAACATGTGAGCGCTTGGGGTTGATGCAATGCACCATTCTGGCCGAGTTACACAATGTTGTGAGCCCCCCCCCCAAACTTCTGGCGAGGCCATTGACAAAACAGCAAATCCTCCCAAGTTTACAAGGAGGTGTTTGAAGGCCCCATAGTATCTATTCCAGGAGAGGTTCGTTTTGAACTTGATTCTACCATTTCTCCAGTACAAAGTGCTCCACGTAATGTGTCTATAGCTATTAAGCTGCAGGTTAAAGTACAACTGTATAAGTATGAGGCGGAAGGACATATTAGTTCAGTACCTGAGCCCACTGATTGGATAAGCAACATGGTTGTTATTAGGAGGCTGGAGAAGATTAGAATTTGCATCGATCCTAAGTTTCTGAATATGGCCCTGAAACGGTCACACTACTTAATGCCAACACTTGATGACGTTTTGCACAAGCTACCCAAAGCACGGGTTTTCATGCATGTTGACGCCAGAGATGCCTTTTTACAGTGTAAACTGGATGAAATGAGTAGCTACATGACTACGTTCTGGACTATATGGGGCAGAAAGAGTGTCAGCTCTGGCATGCTCAGGTCAGAGCTGCCATTCGGGGAGGGGGAGAAAAGATCAGGGGCCAATCCCAGTGGAGGCAGCCTTGCTGCAACATCTGGACATTGTCAAGCCCCTTACAGGGCCTCCAGAACTGCCTCAGAATGTCTCCAGCAGCAGGCAAGCCTCAGAAGCACAACTTACAACTGTGAGACAATTCAGAGTGACTCAGCACTTCCAGGAGCACTGGGTGATGGGGCAGGCATGTAGGGTGTGGTGGCAGGAACTGTTTAAAGGTGGTGGGGAGTACCGGATGTTAGCTCTGTCAATCCTTTCTTTGCATTGTTTATTGCTTGGATGGTCAGTGAGTGCCGGAGAGATAAAAGCTTCAGACCTAAACATCGTTTGGCTGGGGTTTTTTTCTGCGGAACCTGACAGTTTGACAGAGCTCTTTACCATGGCTGAAGGTACAGTGTCGGGGTTAGAGGCAGCTGATTTGGAGGATTCTGCAGTGGCAACCAAAGTCACTGTACTGGAAGCCATACTAGACCTGGCAGGAGAGGCATCCCTGGACGTTAGACCCAAAGACCACTCCAGCACAAGGGAGTTTCCCGTGGAGCATGGGGAGCCAGATGCTGGACAAAAGCCACCAGGGTCCAATGGGAAGTGGGGTCTGGGCCACAGGGCCACTCTGCCATCTGTTCCTCCACTCACCCTGTCCGGTACCCATTTTGCCCAGTGGCGGGAAAGGAGGATATCAGATGACGATTGGAGCTACTCCACCACAGTTGGCAGCCAGACCATAGACATGCTTTGGGGCAGTGGGGTTTGGTGAGCCAGGATGTAACAGTGGATGGCGGTACCTGGCTGCAACAGGCCACCCACCACACAGACCCCAACAGCCAGAAGGGGTGGCCGGTGGGTTTTGGGTTCCCAGCAGAGACCCCCCCCCCAGGAGAAGCCTGCAGGGACAGACCGATGGCCACCCAGGCCGGATAGTCACCAGACACCTCAGTTCCCTGGAGGTCAGCGCGTGCTGGGGGAGAGGTTTTCAGGATATGAGAACTACCCCCCTAGGCCACGGAGGGGTGTCTGTTGGCCATGGCCATGGAACATTGGGATGTTGGGATCCACCGCCAGTGCGGGCCATGTTTGACGGCAGCCCAGGGAAAATAGCCCTTTTCCTGGGCCAGGTGTTAAATCACCTGGACCGTTACGGCCATTTATACACATCCAATTGGGACATGATAATGGTGGTGACAGCAGTAATGGATGGAGACGCCACTGATTGGGTGGCAGACCTCTATGGGGAACATGCTGCCGAACTAGGCGATGTTGGTCTGTTCTTAGCAGCATTGAAAGAAAGATTTGAGGACAGTACAAGGACCCAGGAAGCAGAGGGTGAACTGCTCACAGTTAAACAACAGGGGAGGCCTGTATGAGAATATATTAGGGAATCCCGGTGCCTAGCTGGCATGGTCCGGGGTTGGCCAGAATGGCTGATTGTGCATCACTTCAAGGTCAGCCTTGACCGTGCTGAGGACTGCCCCCAAGATTGCCAGCATGGTTCCAGGCCACAATGGAACTCGATGTGGAATTCCGGGAGGACAGAACACAAAGAGAGTGGGGAGCCCGAGGACAAAGGCCATTGCCATCTCCAACCCAGACCACTGGCCTTGGGCCACGGGGCCCCCTCCCATCAGCAACGGCCCCTCTCCCTGTGGCACCTGGGCCTGGAAAGCCGCCATCGGTCAGGCTGCTGATCATGTGTTTCCGGTATAGGTGGCAGGGTCACAGGGTGGCTGACTGCTATGACAACACTCCAAAGGGGTCCAGTAGTTCGTCCAGCACAAAGAAGGGAATGGCCAGGAAGAGCATCAAGGACGGGCCAGAGAAATCACGGGGGGCAAGCCAGGCAAGCACCCCCCCCTACCAAGTTTAGTGACACAGTTGACACCTCTGATGCCAGTGGAAGCGATGAGGAAGGAGACTCCGACCCAAAGGTATGTAGACCAGTGAAACCATTTGTTATACCGGTGGTGGTAGAGGCAAACAAACAACGGAACTGTACAGCCCTGATTGATTCAGGGTGTACTCGTTGTTTGATGAGTGCTACCATAGCCACCAGTTTGGGGGTAGGCCTTAGGTCATTGGCAAAGCCAATATGCTTTGAGCAAATGGATGAATCATTGTTGGGGGGGGTCAACTAGCCATGCATGTCACAGAGAGGGTGGTATTGGAGATAGGGCAACATTGAGAGACACTGAGGTTTATTGTGGTCCCGAGCATTACGGAAGAGATAGTACTTGCCCTAGCATGGTTAGATAAGTGGGGCACAACGATATGGGGGGTGGGTGGCTCTCGCCATCTGTGGATAGGGATTGGCCATGACCTGCCACCCCATGAGGGGAAACCCCAAGAACCGAGACCAGATAGGGAGGGGAGAAGTATCACACCACCCCATGTTAAAACAACAGATGATGGAGAATTCTCTAGAGTATATGCAGACCTGAAAGAGGTATTTAGCGAACGAGAGTGTAACACCCTACCTCCTCACCAGTCCACGGATTGCGCTATTGAGATCCTCCCCGGGGCTAAACTACCCAAGCCCAAAATGTATTCTCTGACCCCACAGGAACTGACAGAGATGAGGGCATACATAGAAAATAATCTAAAAGGGGATTCATTCAGCCAGTAAGGTCCCGGGTGGCGGCACCCATCCTTTTCTGTGAAAAGAAAGATGGGGGCCTACACCTTTGTGTTGACTTCCAGGGGATTAGCACAGTCTGTATAGAGCACTTATATCCTCTCCCGTTGATGAAGGATATGTTGGCCCGGTTGGCGGAGGGCCGTGTTTTCACTAAATTAGATCTCAGGGAGGCGTATTATTGGATAAAGATACTGGCATGGGACAAATGGAAAACAGCCTTTAATTGTCCCCTGGGTAGCTATCAGTTCAGAGTTATGACCTTTGGCCTCCAGGGAGCTCCAGCTGTGTTCATGCAGCTCATCAATGAGGTGTTCCATGAACATTTATACAAAAGGGTGCTCATCTACCTAGATGATATATTAATATATACCAGGACCATGGAGGAACATGTCGCCCTAGTGCATCAGGTCCTGAAAAAGCTACTAGCGGCACAATTATACGTAAAATTATTGAAATGTGAATTCCACCAGTCATGGCTTGAACCCACATTGGGTTCCATATCTCACCTAAGGGTGTTGAAATGTTTTGGGTTCTCTAATTTCTATCGCCAGTTCATCCCATCCTTTGTCCAAGTGGCTCTCCCGCTGACTGATCCCTTGAAAACAAAACATCTCAAAAAGTCCCCATGCCTTGGTTGTCTGTTGCTATGGATGATTGAATGTCAGCAGGTGTTTGAGCAATTGAAAGCCCTGTTTGCAAACAAGCCAGTGCTGAAACACCCAGAAACAGACAATCTGTTTGTAGTCCAGGCCGACGCTAGTGACGTGGCAGTGGCCGCTGTTCTCCTACAGATGAACAATGATGGAGTCCTCCAGCCGTGTGCTTATACCTCCAGAAAATTGACCGAGGCTGAACGTAATTGGCCCATATGGGAAAAGGAAGCATTTGCAGTCCAGTGGGCCTTGTTAACGTGGCGGCACTTATTAGAAGGGGGAGGGTTGGCCTTTGAGGTCTGGACAGACCATAAGAACTTGGAAGCCCTCCAATACCCATGGTGACTATCGCCAAAATAGGTGAGGTGGGCGTTACATTTTAGGGGGTTCAACTTTACGCTGAAGTACATCCCAGGGGGAAAGAACTTCCTCGCAGATGCCCTCTCATGTAAACTGTAATATGACAGCAAGAGGGAGGTCTCAATACAAGCTATAATCCCAACACCACCCACTAAGGCAGGGGTCAGCAACCTGTGGCTCTGGAGCCACATGTGGCTCTTTCACCCCTCTGCTGTGGCTCCCTGTCACTCAAAATATGTGTCCCAACCACCAATGTGTGACACCTGCCGGCATGTGATTTATTGAGCTTTTCAACCCATGGTAGGCCAACCATGGATAAATCCAAGAAAAGAAAAATTTCAGGAAAAAACAGAATGTTTAATTCAACTACATATGCTAGTTTTGTGGCCGCTCAAGAAATAGTCAGGCACAAGAAGGGTTTTGTGGCTCCCGGTGTTTTCTTTTCTGTGGGAAACAGGTCCGAATGGCTCTTTGAGTGTTTAAAGTTGCAGACCCGTGCACTAAGGTGTTAGCTACCCAACATACGTCATCGACACCCCGTGCACGAGCCCAACTTGAGGACATACCCAGGGCCATCCAGGCAGCCCTACAAGCAGATCAATGGTACCAGGAGAATCACCTGTTATTGACTCAGAGAGATGGTCTTGCCTGGAAGGGAGCCAAAATATATGTACCCAGTGCTGTCCGTTTGCTAGTGTTACGTCAATGTCACAATGTCCACTCAGCTGGGCATTTTGGGTTCCTCAAAACATTACATTTAACCAATCACCAGTTCTGGTGGCCCCATATGAAGAAGGACATAAAGGAGTATGTAGGCAGCTGTGTCACGTGCACAATCATGAAAGCCAGGCTATGGCGCCCTCCCAGACTGTTACAACCCCTAGCAGACCCTGTACACCCATGGGAAAAGATAGCAATGGACTTCATTGTGAACCTACCAGACAGCCAGGGTAACAAAGTGATCTGGACGGCTGTAGACCTATTTTCTAAACAGGCTCATTTTGTAGCATGTACCGGCCTCCTGTCCGCTAAATGATTGGCCAAACTGTTTATCATACACATCTATCAGCTCCATGGTGTCCCCAAACGGATAATATCAGACTGTGTGTGTGTGTGTAGTTTACCACTTGCTTCTGGCAGAGTTTTGTGAACGTGATAGGGTCGTCCCAAGGCCTTAGCTCAGCCTTCCATCCCGCAACCAATGGAGCTGTAGAAAGAGCCAATGCAATGGTGGAGCACTATTTAAGGTGTTATGTTAAGTATCAGCAGACTGATTGGGCTGATCTACTCCCGTTCACAGAGGTCGCATACAGCAACGCACTTCATAGCAGTACGGGGTTCACCCCTTTCCAGGTAGCCACTGGGGGGACTTTGTTCTGATTCTGGAGTATCCCGAGGTGGCTACTGCTGACTTGGGCACACACTTGTGGATAGCCCAGATGCAAAATGTATGGGGGGTGGTGAAAACAGCATTACACCACGCAGCTGTGAAATACAAACAGCAGGCAGACAAAAAGCGAAGGCCACAAACGCCTTTCTTTCTAGGGCAGATGGTATTCCTCTCTGCCAAATACCTAAAGTTATCTGTGCCCTGTAAGAAACTTGTCCCTAAATTCATTGGACCATTTCCTATTGTGAAGGTGATTAACCTTGTCATGGTGCAGTTAAAATTGCCTCAATTATTAGGTAAAACACATCCGGTCTTCCACTGCAGCTTGATCCAGCCAGTTCAGCAGTCACACATAAGGGGGGGGTGGGGGTGTCCCATACAGCCACCTCCACCCATAAACGTAGATGGGGAAAAACACTATGAGGTGGAAGACCTTCTAGACGCCAGGTGGCATAGGAGGCAGCTGCAATACCTCGTCCTATGGAAAGGCTACCCTTTGTCAGAGGCTTCATGGGTCCCCGATACAAACGTTAGTGCCTTCTGTGTCTTTACTTGGAGTTGGGTTTTTTCTGGAACGCTGACAGTTAGAGCACCTCGACTGGTAGCCCAGTTCCACCACAAGTACCCAGAGAAGCCTGGGGGCCTGAACCACCCATATCCCTCCTGACCATGTTCTCTCTCTTCTGGATACCATCTCCGTGGTAGAGGGGCCACATGTCAGCTCTGGCATGCTCAGCTCAGAGCTGCCATTTGAAGAGGGGGAGAAAAGACCATCAGGGGCCGATTCCAGGGGAGGCAGCCTTGCTGCAAACAGCTGGACATTGTCAAGCCCCTTACAGGGCCTACAAAACTGCCTCAGAATGTCTCCAGCAGGAGGCATGATCAGCGTTGCAGCGGTACAACAGGCTCTTTGAGGGCTCTCAAAGACCCATCGATATCTCTGCTGTCCAGGGGTCCCCAGTGTCCTAAGTTGTCCTGTAGGGATGACAAACAAGAGGAGCACAGACTGGTCAGCACAGGGAGATCGCAAACTCCCTGGCTGAACCAGAAGTAGCTCCTCAAACCGGGCAGCACAGAAAGCGACCATAGAAGTCACTAGGAAGCTGGGGCGGCCGCAACAGAAGAGGAAGAAAAGAGACAGTGTGTGACATTGAGGTGAGAGTGATTTGGCTTTTTTAAAAAAAGAGTTTCCCTTCACATCCACCTGAAAGACTCATAAGGTGGAAAAGATTAGATGAGAGTGAGGAGTGAGAGTGGGTGTGTATTCGCTCTCACATCCAGTAATTTGGCGGCGAGGAAAGTGAAACTGGAAGCTTTTTCTTTATTTTTATCGATTAAGAAGGACAAAGTTGGGGAATTTTTAACTTTTTTAAAATTAACAACAAGAATTTGGATAATGAATTGAAGACTGAATCCTATTTGAATGGAATGTTATAGAATGGTGGTAATTGATAAAAGGAAATCTTGAAACAACAGACTTTAAAGGAGTGCAAGTACTGTGTTCTTTTTTGAAAGTTAACCTGCAGTGCCATCTAGTGGCAGAAGGGAAAAAGATTTTGACTCTGAAGAAATTCTAACAACAATTGACCTTGACATTTTGGCTGAATGATAATAGAACAGATGTGGAAGAGAGAAGACTAGACTTTAAACTTTCTTTTGAACTTTCTTTTTGGCTTTTAATCTTATATTATTTTTTTCTTCTGGGGTGACTAGTTTTTTGTATACCTTTTTGTGAATACTTTGAAGTACTTTGTTTTGAGACTTGCTGGTGGAAAAGTGAAAAGTTTTTGTACTTTTTTTGAATAGCTTTTTATCTAGATGCTTTTTTGTCACTGAACTCAATAGAATTAGAGTGATAAGAAGAAAAAATCTTTTTGTTTTTGTTATTGTTGTTTGGATTTTTATTTTGAATTTTTTCTTTTTGTAGTTGGATTGGCTTTTCTTTCTTTTTTTCTCCTCTCCTCCCTCTCTCTCTCTCTCTCTCTCTCTCTCTCTCTCTTTTGATGGGATACTTGGAGTTTTGAATTTTTGGAGGGAGGTGGTTGATTGGGATCCCCCCCCCCTATTTTTGCTAATCCAACCATCAGGTGGATTGGATACTTGGATTATAAACAAACCATAAGTGGATTATAAATTATTTGGAAAAGTGGAAATGAAGAAATTTGCAGCTCATTTATTTATTTATTAAATTTGTATACCGCCCTTCTCCTGACGGACTCAGGGCGGTGAACAGCCAATTAAAAAACCAATACAAAAGTTAAAATCATGCTAAAACAGATATAAATTAGGCTGAAATTTAAAACCAATAAAATCCTAAAATTTTAAAAAATAGAAGGGATCAGGCCAGTCCTGCAAGTTGAAAAAGATAGGTCTTCAGAGCTCGATGGAACGTCCGGAGGTCAGCTATTGTTCTCAGTTCTGGAGGAAGATCGTTCCAGAGGGTCGGGGCTGCCACAGAGAAGGCTCTCCCCCTGGGGGTCACCAGCCGGCATTGTCTGGCTGATGGCACCCTGAGGAGGCCCTCTCTGTGGGAGCGAACCGGCCGGTGGGAGGCAATTGGTGGCAGAAGGCGGTCCTGTAAGTACCCTGGTCCTAAGCCATGGAGCGCTTTAAAGGTGATTACCAACACCTTGAAACGCACCCGGAAGTCAACCGGCAACCAATGCAGCTCACGCAGGAGAGGCGTCACGTGGGAGCGCCCTGTCGCTCCCATAATCCCCCGCGCGGCCGCATTCTGCACCAGCTGAAGCCTCCGGGTGCATCCCAAGGGGAGCCCCATGTAGAGAGCATTACAGTAGTCCAGGCGGGACGTCACGAGCGCCTGAGTGACTGTGCGTAGGGAGTCCCGATCTAGAAAGGGCCGCAACTGGCGTATCAGGCGGACCTGATAAAAAGCCCCCCTGGCCACAGCTGTCGTATGATCCTCTAATGACAGCCGTGGATCCAGGAGGACGCCCAAGTTGCGAACCCTTTCCGTGGGGGCCAATGATTCGCCCCCAATAACCAGCGATGGAGTCAGCTGGCTATATCGGGACGCCGCCACTCGGTCTTGGAGGGGTTGAGTCGAAGCCTGTTTCTCCCCATCCAGACCCGCACAGCTTCAAGGCACTGGGACATCACTTCCACGGCATCGTTGGGGTGGTCTGGGGTGGAAATGTACAGCTGAGTGTCATCAGCGTACTGATGGAATTCCACCCCAAAACCACGGATGATCTCACCCAGCGGCTTTACATAAATGTTGAACAGAAGGGGCGAGAGGACCGACCCTTGTGGCACCCCACACATTAGGCGCCTCGGGGTCGACCGCTGCCCCCCTGTCAACACAGATTGCGACCGGTCGGAGAGGTAGGAGGAGAACCACCGTAAGACGGTGCCTCCCACCCCCAATCCCTCCAACCGGCGCAACATGATACCATGGTCGATGGTATCAAAAGCCGCTGAGAGGTCTAACAGCACCAGGATAGAGGAGTACCCCCTACCCCGGGCCCTCCAGAGATCATCCACCAACGCGACCAATGCCGTTTCAGTGCTGTATCCAGACCTGAAGCCGGACTGGAGCGGGTCTAAATAGACAGCTTCATCCAGGTACCGGGGGAGCTGCCACACCACCACACTCTCAACAACCTTTGCTAGAAAGGGAAGGTTGGAGACTGGACGATAATTAGCCAAAACAGCTGGGTCCAGGGAGGGCTTCTTGAGGAGGGGCCTCACCACCGCCTCCTTCAAAGCGGTCGGTAGGGCACCCTCACTCAAAGAAGCGTTTATAATCTCCTGGAGCCAGCCTCGTGTCACCTCCCGGGAGGCCAGCACCAACCAGGAGGGACACGGGTCCATTTACATTCAACATCAAGTCCTTCAGCGACAGAAACACAGAAAACTTCGGAGATGATGGAACTAAAAAATTTTATGCAATCGCTTCATGATGATTTAAAACAGGAGTTAAAAGAAATGAAAGCTATGATTGGGAAAAATGAAGAGAGAATCCAGAAAGTAGAAGAAAAAGCAGAAACAACATAGAAGGTTGAGGAACTAGAAGAAAAATTGGTGCCAACTGACAAATTGCAAGAAAAAACAATTATCTTGTTGGAAATGGAGCGTTCTGAATTTTACTTAAGATTTCAAAATATAGAGGGAGAAAAAGGAGAAAATTTACCAGAGGTGATTGCTGAGATTTTGTCAGAAATTTTGGAACAATCCAAGGAAAAGATTTTAAATGAGATTGATGAAGCTTTTAGAGTATATACAAGATATGCAATGAGGAATAAATTACCAAGAGAAGTACAAGAGAAGAGATTTACAAAGAAGGCAGTGAAAACAGAGATATTACAAGCAGCAAGAATTACAGCACTGAAACATAAAGATAAATAACTTGTGGTATTAAGACAAATACCTTGAAGAGTTAAGGATCTGAGGAGACAATATCAGTTCTTAACAAAATGTTTAATATCCAAAGGAGTGAGTTTCAGATGGCTAATACCTGAAGGAATCTTGGTGACATGGCAAGAACAAAGACATAGACTTGATTCTATTGAAAAATCAAAATTATTCCACCAACAGTTTTGTGGACCATTAGAAGAAGATTTGGGAGCAGTAGGAGAGACAAAGCAGAAAGATGAAGAGAAAGACAAAGATGAAAAAGCAAAAGAAGAAAGAGCATTAAGAGAAGGGGCAAGATCCAAGGATCCAATGGAACAAAGAGAGGCAAGGGCAATTAAGTTAAAAACTAGTAACAAGTAAAACATGGAAGAAGAAATTAAAGCAATATCACTAAATGTAAATGGACTGAATGTGGTGATAAAAAGAAATAGAACTTTAACCAAATTAAATAGTTTGAAGATGGACATTATATGTCTACAAGAAGTACATATTAGAAAACATTTAAAATTACTACAATGTCCAAAGTTAGGAGTTTTATTTACATTACTGATACAACAAAGCAAAAGAGGAGTGGTGTCATATATTAAAGAAAAAATAGAACCTAAATTACTTTTTGAAGATGAAGGCAGGATTCTGATGGTGAAAATAAAAATGAACTTTATTACTAGCTCTATATACATATAAGTTATTGGCGGTATTTGGTTATTAATTTTGTTGTCTTACAAACTTTGTTTTTGTTTTATCCATTCATGCCATTTGTTCCATACTATATAATATTTTGAGTCTACCTTGTTTTTTAATTCCTGTGTTAACCTGTCCATTTCAACGCAATTGTAGCTTTTTTGGATTATTAAGTGTTCCGTTGGAATTTGATCTGTCTTCCAAAGCTGAGCGAATGCCAGCCTTGCTGCCGTAATTATGTGTAGTATTAGGTATTTTAATTCTTTTCTAATATTTTTACTGATCATACCCAGTAGGAAAATTTCTGGTTTGAGGTCTATCTCTTCTGTCGTTATTTCCAATAGCCAAATTCTAATTTTTTCCCAGTATTTTTTTGTTTTTGGGCAAAGCCACCACCAGTCTATTTCAATACCTTGGTCTTTAAGGTCTTGTCGGGTTTTTAACAGTCCCTGGGAGTCTAATAATTCCTTGTATCTTATTGCTTTCTGTATTGTCAACCTGTTTGGGTGCATTGTCGCCTCCAGTGTAGATATCCAATTGGGAATTTTCATATAATGTTTGTTTTTTCCAAGTATCTATCAGTGAGCCTCTTATTATGTGATTTTTGAAATATTTATGTGTTTTGTTTCCCGTATTCCAGATGAAGGCATGCCACCCTTTCAGTAAGTCGTGACCTTCTAATTTTAGCAGTCTTGGGTTTTCCAGCCTGACCCATTCTCTAAACCATGTTAAACTCCCTGCTTTGTAATATTTATCCCATGCGGGTAATCCGAATCCTCCTCTCATTTTATCATCCTGTAGAATACTTAATTTTATCCTTGGCTTTTTCCCCTCCCATACAAATTTTAAGGTTATTTTATTTAAATTTATAAAAAAATCTTTCTTTAATTTTACTGGAATGGTTTGAAACAAATAGAGGAGTCTCAGCAACATGTTCATTTTTAGTGCCACAATTCTTCCCAACAATGATAATTTTAATTTCCCCCATAGTTCTAAATCCTTTTTAATTTGTTGTACCAAAACTCCATAATTGTTATCCTTTATAGCTTTATTTCTCACTGTCAAATTGATACCTAAATATTTTTACCTTTTTTACTACCTGTAATCCTGATTGGTTCTCTAATTGTCCTATTTGTTTCTCTGTTAGATTTTTAATTAACATTTTAGTCTTATCTTTATTGATTTTTAACCCTGCTACTTTGCCAAATTTCTCTATCTCTTTTATTAATACTGGTTCTGTTTCTAATGGGTCTTCTATGAAGAATACAAGGTCGTCCGCGAATGCCTGGACCTTGTATTCTTCTCCTTTTACCTTTAATCCTTTTATATATTTGTTTGATCTAATTCGTAGGAGTAGGTTTTCCAATGTTAATATAAAGAGTAATGGTGACAACGGACATCCTTGCCATACTCCTCTATTTATCTCAAAAAATTTTGTACGATCCCCATTAATTAATATAATTGCTCTTTGTTTTGTACATATTGTGTCTATCATTCTTTCAAATTTCTCTCCAAATTTCATATTTTTGATTTGTTGTATCATAAAATACCAATTGACCTGATCAAAAGCTTTTTGTGCATCCAGGAATATCAGGGCAACCTGTTTCTCTAGATGCACTTCATAGTATTCAATTACATTAATTACTGTTCTTATGTTGTTTCTTGTCTGTCTTGTTGGTAGAAATCCGTTTTGGTTGGTATGTATTCTGCAATTCAGTATTTTTTTAACTCTATTGGCCATAATATTCATAAAAATCTTATAATCTGAATTTAATAGAGAAATAGGTCTGTAGTTTTTAACTTGTGTAACATCTGCTCCTTCTTTCAGGATTAGGGAAATGTAAGCTTCCCTCCATGAATCTGGTAGCCTTGCCTCTTTTAGAGCCTCGTTATAAATTTCCAACAAAATCCAATTTAACGATTCACTTAATTTTTTGTAAAATTCAGTTGGTAGTCCATCCGTCCCTGGAGTTTTGTTATTTTTCTGTTTCTTGATTACTTCATTTAATTCCTCTATTGTAATATCTCTGTTTAATATCTCTTGTTCTTCTTCTGTTATCATCTGCATACCTTCCCCATTTAGGTATTGAATTATTTCTTCTGCAGTTACTTCATCCTGTTTATACAGTTCTTGAAAAAAATTGGTTACTATTTCTTTTTTCTTATCTAATCCCTGTTGTAACCTACCTTCCTCATCTTGTAATTGGTGGATTATTCTTTTCTCTCTCTCTTTCCTCAGTCTATACGCCAACCATCTCCCGGGTTTGTTCGCATGCTCAAAATGGTTTTGCTTTATAAATTTCAATGCATTAAGCTGTTTTTCTTGTTCTAATAAATTCATTTTATGTTTAGCCATCATCCAATTACCTCTTATTTGCTCGTCTCCAGGTTTTCCCTGTAATTCCCTTTCCCTTTTTCGATCTCTTCTTGTATTTTATTATATTCTTTTTCTTTCTCCTTTTTTCTTTTAGCATTATATGCTATTGTCAATCCTCTAATAAAAGCTTTTGTAGTATCCCATAAATTCTGGAGGGATGTCTGAGATTTATTATTGTCCTCAAAAAACCATTTTAATTCTCTTTCCATTCTTTCAGTATATTCCTTTTCTTTCAGTATCTGTATATTCATCATCCACCTACTTCTATTCCTTCGTTGTCCTTTCCATTCTAACATTACTGGGTTATGGTCTGCCCAATCATTTAAAACTATTTCTACTGCTTCAATTTCCTGTATCAATGTTTTGGTAAGCCAAATCATATCTATTCGGGACCAAGATTTATGGGGATTAGAATAGAATGTATATTCTTCCTCTCCTGGGTTATAATATCGCCAAATATCTACTAAGTTCAATTCGTCTATTAAAATTGTAAATGTTCTAGGCAGCAAGTTTTTCTTCATTTTATTTTTCTGGTCGCTCCTATAATCCTTTTTTATTTCCACAATTGCATTAAAATCGCCCATCAAGCATACATTCTCCATATTTTGTTCTAATATTTTTTCATGTACTTTTTGATAAAACTCTTTTTGACCGCTATTTGGTGCATAAATAACCACTAATAGTACATTTTTATAATTCACTTTTATTTCAATCATCAAAATTCTTCTTATCGAATCTGCGTACTTCAATTTACTTTCTATCTCTTCCTTAATATATACTACTATCCCTCTTTTCTTTTCCTCTGCTAATGAAACAAATGTTTTTCCTAATTTTTTACATTGTAGATACTTTTCGTCTTGTTTTCTTATATGTGTTTCTTGTAAACATACGATATCCATTTTTTGTTTAATTGTTTTCCTAAAAATTTGGTGTCTTTTAACTGGGGAATTGAGTCCATTTATATTTAGTGATATGATTTTTAAATTTCAGTCCATTTTTTAAAAAAATCTCTCTCCTACTCTCTCTTTCCTGTTACTTCTTCTCCCTCTTCTGTGCTCTTGTTTGTACTCCTTCTTCTTCTTGGATTTCTCCCTCCTCCTCCTTGTCTATGTTTCCTTCCTCACCTACCGTTTCTTGATTTTCTTGTCATTGCTTTTCTTTGGTTCTCCCCTCCAATTCTACTCTTCTGCTGTTTGTCTTTTCTGTGCCAACCAACTGATCATGTAGGTTTTGTGCTTTATCTTGTGTATCCACTTTCATTTTTTTTCCCCTGCCATGTCACCAACATCCCTTCTGAAATTATCCATCTGAATGGTATTTGTTTCTTATTTAAGATTGTGGCCAAAACCCAGTAATTTTTTCTCCATTCTCTTACTCGTTTCGGTACTTGTTTCAATGTTATTATTTCTTTTTGTTTGTAATACATGGGTTCATCTTTTGCTATTTTAAAAACAATATCCCTCACTTTCTGTCGTACAAATCTGACATGGACTTCTCATGGCAATCTATGTTGTCTAGCGTAGTTCGTATGTACACGGTACACTTCGTCTAATTCATTTATGATCTCGTCTTTGTCGCGTTGAAGAGCTTCTGCAATCATTTCAGCCATTACAAGTGTTATATCTTCATCTCTTTCTTCTCTTATGTTCTGGAATCTTAAATAAAACACCGCTTTTTCCATCTCTAACATTGCCACTGTGCTTTCCAACTCCTTATTAAGTCCTGTCATTTTCTGGTCCAGTCTTTCTAATTTATCATCCATTTGTTCCGTCTTTTTTTCCTATAGCCGTAATTCTTTGATCGTTTTTTTGAATTAACTCTTGAATTGAGTCTATTTTTCCATCTAGTTTTTGTATGTCCTCTTTAACTGCTTTTTTGACCTCATCCATATCTTCCCGGAGTCTTCGTGGTTTTTAGACATGCATTCCTGCATCTTTAACATCGTCTGTTGGATTGACACTAATGTAGTCTGAACTGATTGTATATTCATGGTGGGGGTCTACTTTTCCACTGGAAACATCCCTTCTATAGTTCTTTGAGCTACAGGGGAGGCAGTTGCTCCAATTAGTGTTGATGTGGTTTTCTTTCCAGATTTCACAGTGGTTATTGTGGTGCTAGTCATCTCTGCCAAGATTTTATATTGTTCTCCTAAAATCTTGTCTATTTTTTCCCAAATCAACATCCACTTTTCTAATCAGTTTTCCTTCTGCCTCCTTTCCCCCTCTTTGTTTTTCTTTCCTCCTACCCTCTCTTCTCTTCTTTTCCCTTTCTTATTCAGTACTATATATTACTGATATTGTGATATGTGTATCCTCCCGAGATCTTTGCTGGCATACTTTAATTACAGTTCTTAATACTTAATATTTGTTGCTAGTACTCTTATACAGATATTCTTATTTCATCAGCTTATAGTTTTTAAAATTAGTCTAAGTTATTTATTTTCAGTAAGTAATAAACAATAAGTTGAATTACTACAAGTTACTATAAATTACTTTCAACAATATATTACTAAAAGATACTATAAAAATATATAATAAACAATCTAAATCTAATTAATGCACTAAATAATAATACACTATACACTTAAAGAGAGAAAAAACTATAAAAATATAAATAATAATAAACAAACAAATACTATAATTACTATAATTACTATGATTACCAAATATCTTGATTTACTGTTTACTGTTATAATTAATTGACCAGTTAATTTAATAGATGTAAGTCTAGTTATTTAATAAGTATTAATATAAATATAAGTTTAAATATAAGCTAACATATAAAATAAGATACTATATAAATATAAAGTTATTCACAGTGTTCTTTTACTTGTTATTTGTTTTTTACTTATTCCTTCTTTTAGTTGATCAATAGGAAGAGAGAAGAAGAGTCTAATATAGAATTATTCCTCTCACTTATATTTCAAAATGGCGATTCCAAATCTGCAAAGTCACTTTTGTATGTCCCAATAGAGCCGGTCTACGTCTCCTTTTTTCTCCGCTAAAGCAGCTCTGTTGTGGGTGAAGCTACTCCCTCACAATCACTTCTCTCTTTTCTCTGTCTCTGAAACACTTATGTTCTCTCTCTCTCTTTTTTTTGTTGAAAAAGTTTTACAATACAAAAATTTTTTCATTTCCCCTCTCCACCCCAACCCCCGCCTCCCAGCCCCTCCCCCTACCTCCCTCTACCCCAACCCCTTCCCTCCCCATCCCCCCTGACTTCTGCTACAAATTTTAAAAGAAAAAAAGTTTAAAACAAGAAAATAAAAAATTAAGTATTCAAATTCTAAATTGAAGAAATTTCAAAAGAAGAAGAAAGAAAGAAAGAGAAAAAAAAGGAAAAGCAAACAAAAGAAACCCAATACATATAACCAAGAAGTATAACAATAGATCTATAAATATTAATGTTTTTCTAAAGTTAACAATGTTATAATAAAAAAACCAATAATAATAACCATTGTAATATTCAGACCAATTTAAAAAATATAATACCTTTCTGTAATCCATTAATATTAACATTACTAATCATATACCAAACTCAATCCCCCTTATAATAAAATATTGTATATCACCTACATATCATATCAAAAAAATTTATCCCAACTACACCCCTTAACTAAAAAACAAAAACATAAAGCATGCAATATAATATATATAATTATGCATATATAATTATAATCATACAATTGTATCCAAAAAGAAATTTTTTCTATCTCCATAATCCAAATTTTGATCTTCTCTTCGTCTTGATTGAACTTAAATATACTTTCTCCAACATAAATCCAATTCCAATAAGCTTCGTCTTCCAGCTGCCCCCATCAGCAAAATAAAGCATCTCTCCACACAAACCCCCCGAGTGACTTTATATAAATAATATCCAACCACAAAGGTATTCACTCCTCTAGGTAGAATCATTCAAACTAGCTTATACTGTACCGCCTAAAAGAAAAAAAAAACAATGCAGCTCCTCCTAAAATTCAAACCTTAGAGAAAAAAAAAACTAGAAACCGCATTCCCAGATGTTCCTTTAAAGCTCTTTCAAATCCTGTCGCCCTTTGCAATTCATTTCTTTGGGTTGTGAGATGTTTTCATTTTCATTCTCTTCTCCTAGATGATAAATTGCAAAAAAAAATTATAATAGGGTAACCACAGATCGCTGCTACTATTGCAGCAATCTGTTGACCTTTCTCAGGATGTTAAGTCCAATTCAGGATAAACTTTGTAGTAAAATTTTTATAAACCATTTTAATATATAAGTCTAATGTCAGTCCGACTCAGGATGAACTTTTAAAAAATTGTTATACATCTCCAAAGTTTTAACAGCTATCTACAATAACTCAAATCCTCAAAATAAGCTTCGTAGAAAATTTTTATAATCCATTTTAATATGTAAGTCAAATATAAATCCAAGTGTATAAACTTTAGAAAAAAATTATAACCTTTTTCCAAATCTTTCAATGCTTTCTGTTATAACGTCAAACAGTTCACGATACTCCTTAAATTTGTCATCAGTGGTTTCCAGTCGAGTTTCCTCATTAACTTCTAGTTCCTGTTGATTAGCATCATCCCCCATTTCTTGAGGAGCGCTGGGCCTCTGCTGTTGCTCATCTCAAATTGTAATTTTATTTTTTAAATCTTGCTCTAGCAGTTCAAGGTCCGGTACTCCCCCTCTAGGGTCACTAGGATGCTCAATTTTCTCATCTGAAAAATCCATAATAGAATCCTCTGGACAACCACCTAGTACTCCTTTTTCTTTTAACACAATTTGAATTTCTTCCTTCTGTTTGCGTTTTGTAGATTCTCTTTCTTGTTTTTTATGCTTAACATGTTCCGGGGCTCCCTTAAAAATATTTTTGTAAAAATATTCCGCTTTTTCAATAGTATTCAAACAGTGTCTCACACCATGGTATCTGAAAATTATACCAACTGGTAGGTCCCATCTAAATGGGATATTGCTTCTCTTCAACTCCTTGACCAGAAAACCAAAGTCTTTTCTGTCCTTTAAAACCTTCGGTGGCAGCTCTTTAAAAATACTAATTTGTATACCATCTACCTGCACTCTGGCAGAGTAAGATTTTTGCAAAATATCATCTCTCAATCCTCTATCAGTAAAATAGACAACATCTCTAGGCAGATTCCTTTGTTTAGCTACACGTGAGTTGACTCTGTAGACTTTCTCTATACAACCAAGAATTAACTCATCTTCTGACTTTAATAGTTCCACAAAGGCCTTTGCACAAATTATTCTTAAGTTTTCTCTCTTGTTTTCTCTTATGCCTCTTAATCTAATTGCTGAATCCATAGCTTTAATTTGAAGCATAATGACATCATTCTCTATGTTCTGATTTTTAGCCTCAGCTTCCACCAATTTTTTTTGTATTTCTTGCATCTGAGAGTCAAGCTTAGTGCTGATTTCAGTCACTTTCTTCCCCATTTCCACCACTGCACTTGAAAGATCCGAAACTACTTTGGTGATAGTTTGACTTAATTGATCATATTTCCCAGAAACCAACTCCTCAAGATTCTTCTGTGAACTTTTTATCTTCTTGACAACACTCACTAGAGACCTTGTTATAAAATCTTTTAAATCCTCATCTGCAGGTCCCTGCAGATGAGTCATTTCTGCTTTATCCTTCAACTGACTCATGAGGGAGCCCCCCCTTCCTTTAGGTTTAGGAGTCATACTTCTGACTTATTATTTACTTTTCAAAAAGACCAAAGAAATTCTTACTTCAGTAAAAAAACCAGGAAAAATCTGTTTAAATCAGTCTTTGTTTCTTTATTTCTTTTCACTATCAAAATATTTCTTTTAAAAACTCTCGGCACTAAGCTCTGCTTTCACTTTCCACTCTCAATTTTTCTTCAGGCAGAGCCGGTCGCCATCTTTAAAACACTTTCACTATTCATTCTCTCCTTTCTTTTTCTTTCCCTCCTCCTCCAGAAAATCAATAAAAAAAACCATACTTGCATTCTTCTTTTCTGAAGACTCCTTGTTCAGCTTATTTAGGTTGTCAATCAGTCGTGGTGTTGCTCACGACATCTGGCTCCGCTAATTAGCGGAGGTCCCTCTCGGCGCGGAGCTTCTTCTGAGGGTGGATAGGGAGCCATCGCCCTGAGCCTTCCCCAGGACAGAAAAAAAAATCCTGGGGCGATTCAGGGGGCTCAACCTCACCCCCAGAGGCTCTTCCCGCTCTTTCAATTAAAGAGCGGGTTTTTCGAGCTGCCTGCCTGCTGTGAGGCGGCTTTTTACGCGCCGGGAGGCCGGCGGTCCTGAAGAGACCGCCGACAACGACGGAGGCGCCACCGGAAGTCCGAAACACTTATGTTCTCAATCGTCTTTTTACTGCCCATCCTGTGTTTCCTGCTGGTCTAGATTCACCCGCCAGTTTTACTCCTCTCGTTACTTGCCGCCTACTCCCAGTCTGAGTCTCTCCTTTCCGCTGCCCCAACGGGATCTAAGTTCTTCCTTCTCTCGATCTATTCAAAAGTTTTATAATCCTTTGTAACTTTCAAACTTCTGCTCTCACCACCGCTTTTCCCACCACTCTCACTTTCTGCTTCCTGCTGGTTTCACTTGGTGAGTCAGCCCTCTGGGCCAGCCGATCTTTTTCAACGCTCGAAATAAGGGGTCCTTCTTGGTGTGGTGGGAGACTGCACCTCTCCACACCTCCTCTGAAGGCTCCCCTCCTTTTTGCCAGTCCCACCACGACCGATCTTGCCCTTTAACAGTCGCCGAAACGTTGAAAATCAACATGGGGAATGGAGCGATCTCTTTCCCCTGCTGCTTTGGTCCTCGTCACCACTGGAAGTAATAATATACCGTATTTTCCGGCGTATAAGACAACTGGGCGTATAAGACGACCCTCCTCAGAGCCATTTAAGGCTCGTCAGAGCCTTATGGGCTGGTCTGCCTGGTTACAGGAGAATGAGACCCGGCGTATAAGACGACCCCCGACTTTTGAGAAGATTTTTGTGTGTTAGAAAGTAGTCTTATACGCAGGAAAATACAGTATTATGTATTTTCTATTTAGCTTTTTTCTTTTTTTTCTTTTCTTTTTCTGTTTATATTACTTTTTCATCACTTTAATGTATGTAGTTAAATCTGATATTTTATCTTTTTATATCTAATAAAGATTATTTTTTAAAAAAGAACTTTAAACAACTACCTTTGATAGCAGTATATGCACCAAATGAAAAGCAAGAAGAATTTGATCGGAGATTACACAGGAAAATTTTAGAATTGGACTATGAATATGTATGTATAATGGGTGAATTCAGTGCTGTAATGGATGTAGATTTGGGCTATAAAACAGTGAAGACAAATAAAAAATCCAGAAGAACACTGCCGAAATCTTTTTTTACAATGATACAAGAATTGAGCATTCAAGATATTTGGAGATAAAAACATTTGAAAGAGAACCAATATACCTTCTATTCAAATAGACATTTATCGTGGTCAAGGATAGATATGATATGACAATAATATGGAAAGGACAAAAGAAAAAGACAAGATGGACTTTGAACGCAACAATATTAAATGAAAAGGACTTTCAGCAGTTTATTGAAAAAGAACTAGAATTTTTATTTAAAATAAATAAAAAAGAGGACACATCACTTCAGAATGTATGGGATACGATGAAAGCTTATATTAGAGGTCTGGCAATAATGTATTTGGGAAAAAGGAATAAAAAGAAAAGGCAAAAACAGATAAGATTGGAAGAGGATTATAAGAATTTAGAGAAAGAATTCCAAAAGGATATTCAAAATAAAAAAATCAAGAAATTGATGGAACTGAAAAAACATGAAATAAATTTAAATGAACAGGAATCATTAGCAAATAAAGTAAGAGCATCTAAACAGAACTTTTTTTTATGAAGTAATTTTTATTGAGTATTTTACATTTTAAAACCAAACACACACTAGGAAAAGAAATCAAGAGACAAAGACAAAAAACAAAAACACACGTACACCAGATGTTAAAATACAATTTTACAACTTTCTGCATCAACTTTTGTCTTTACTCTTAGCTTTTATCCTCCCGCTCCTTCTCTTTATTTTTAAATATTCATAATTAACTGTTTTGTTAGCAGGATCATTATTTACATTTATATCCAGTATGTTAATATCTAATTTCACTTTATATTCTTATTTCTTAATTTGATTTCTGTTTTCCAACCATGTATAAAACCTATTCCACACTTTATAATAATCTGAGTCTTCTCTTTCTTTGATCTCCATTGTTAATTTATCCATTTCGGCCCATTCGAGGATTTTCTTTATTATTGTTTCTTCCGATGGTGTATTGGTCGACTTCCACATTTGCACTAGAGTAATTCTGGCCGCTGTTAGAATATGCAATATAATATAATAGAGACTTTTTTCCATTTTTCTATCAATCATTCCTAGGAGGAACATCTCTGGTTTAAAATCTATCTTTTGGAGTATAATCTCTTCCAACCACCCTTTAATTTTATACCAAAATTTCCTCACCTTAGGGCACATCCACCACATGTGGTAGTATGTCCCTAGTTTGTGACCACGTCTCCAACATTGGGGTGATAAATTGGGGTACATTTTTGCCAGTCTTGCTGGTGCTAAATGCCACCTATAAAACATTTTATAGATGTTTTCTTTGTATGATACTGCCATGGTCAATTTGTAATTTTTCTCCCACAATTTTTCCCATTTATCCAATTCTATGGTATGTTCAAAATTCCTAGCCCAACTTATCATCGTTTCCTTTACTGTTTCTTCTTCCAATTTGTATCTTAATAAGTAATTATAGATATTTGTAATCATTTTTATTCCTGATCCTAATATTAATTTATCTAATTCCGATTGTTTCCTGTTTATGCCAAATTGTTCCTTATCTTTTTAAAATCTAGTTTTGATTTGTAAATGTGGCCACCATTCCAAATTTATTCCTTGTTTTTTCAAATCTTGTATTGATTTTAATTCTCCTTTTGTGTCTAATAAATCTGCGTATCTTACCATTTTATCTAGGACTGTGGTAATTGGATGTAACATTGGTTCAGTGGTGGGATTCAGCCAGTTTGCACCACTTCAGGAGAACTGGTTGTTAACTTTCTGAACAGTTTAGCAAACTGGTTGTTGGAAGAAATCATTAGGGCAGAGAACCAGTTGTTAAATTACTTGAATCCCATCACTGCATTGCTTCCATTGTAGACAACCGAACTGGGACTTTCATATAATGATTCTTTTTAATCTTTTCCCATACTTTCAGTAGTGCATCCCTTACCTTATGACGTTGAAAATAAGTGTGTGATTTATTTTTCTCATCCCATAAAAAGCCATGCCAACCGAGTTGAAGGTCATGGCCTTCTATCGTTAATATCCGCTTATTTTTAAGTTGTATCCAATCTTTGAGCCATGTTAGGGATGCCGCTTGATAGTAAAGTTCCCATTCTGGTAAACCGTAACCTCCTTTTTTCTTCTATCTTGCATTAATTTGAATTTAATGCGTGGTTTTTTCCCTGACCATATGAATTTTGATGTCAATTTATTCAGTTGTTCAAAAAAAAAATTTCCCTAATGTTATTGGTACTGTTTGGAAAAATATAGTAACTTGGGCAATATGTTCATTTTTATCATTGAAATTCTGCCAATTAATGATATTTGTAATTTAGTCCAGTTATCCAAATCTTTTTGTATTTGTAATAGGAGTGTATCATAATTGTCCCTCCTTATGGTAGTACACTTTTCTGATAGCCAAATTCCCAGATATTTAATTTTCTTTGTTCTCAAGATTCCCAGTTCCTCCTCTAGTTGTTTACTCTGTCTGTTATTTAAATTCTTAGTCAATATTTTAGTTTTCTCTTTATTCATTTTAAATCCTGCTACTGCGCCAAATTGGTTTATATCTTGTAGTAAAATAGGTCCAGATTCTAAAGGTTCCTCAATAATAAATGCCAGATCACCTGTGAATGCTTGGGCCTTATATTCTTGTGACTTAATTTTTAATCCCTTTATTTCCGAATTATCTCTAATTTGAGACATTTATGTCTCCACAGACAGAATGAACAGCAGAGGAAACAGTGGGCAGCCCTGTCTTACTCCTTTAGTTATTTCAAAACTTTCTGTTTGTTCCCCATTGATAATTATCTTTGCCCTCTGTATAGTGTATATGGCTCTAATCGTGTCTATAAATTTTTCTCCAAAATTCATTCTTATTAATTGGTTTATCATAAAGTCCCAGTTTAAGTTGTCAAAAGTTTTTTGTGCATCCAAGAAAACCACAGCTACCTGTTTTTCGGGGTGAGCTTCATAATATTCTAATGCATTGATGATAATTCTTATATTGCTTTTTATATATCTGTTGGGTAGGAATCCATTTTGGTCCGAATGTATAATTTCGTTCAATATATTTTTAATTCTATCCGCTATTATAGCCATAAATATTTTATAATCAGCATTTAGCAATGAGACTGGCCGATAAATCTGTATCTTCTGTTGTTCAGTATTGTTTTTGGGGATAAGAGTTATTAATGATTCCCTCCAGGATTCTGGTATCTTGGCCTTTTTCAGTACTTCATTAAATGTTTCTAATAGCAGTTGTTCTAACGACTCTTGAAATGTTTTATAAAATTCAGCAGGAATTCCATCTGGGCCTGGAGTCTTATTAGTTTTTTGCTTTTGAATTGCTCTCTGTATCTCCAGTTTCATTATTTCCTCGTTTAATATTTCTTTTGTTATATCTGGTATTCTGGGAAGATTCCTTTTTTGAAGGTATCTTTGAATATTCTCCTCTTCAATTTATTCTGAACTGTATAGTTTTTGAAAATAGTTTACTGCTATACTTTTCTTTTTTTCTTTCTGTAGATGCACCATTCCATCCTCATCCTCTAATTGTTTTATTAATTTCTTTTCCTTTTCTTTTTTTAATTTATAAGCCAACCATCTTCTGGGCTTATTGGCATTTTCAAAGTAATTTTGCTTAGTTGCTCTAATTTTTTGTGCTACTTCTTCTTGGGTTATTAATTGTAATTTGTGTTTAACTAACTCTTTTTCTACTTTGATTTCTTGGTTTTGGGGTTCTTTCTGTAATTTAGATTCTGCTTTTTCTAATTTTCCTTGGAGCTCTGCCAGTTGTTTCTTTTTATTTCTATTTTTCCTTATTGTTTATGCTATCAATAAACCTCTTATATAAGCTTTTGTTGTATCCCGTAAGTTTTGAGTTGTAGTTTCTTCATTCCAATTTTCTTTTAAAAACAGGCTTAATTCTTTTTTTGAGTATTGAATAAAATTCTTCTCTTTCACTATCTTTTGGTTCATGGTTCATCTCCCTTGTTATGTTGTTGCTGTTTAGAGTGGGAATTTCAAATCAGGGGTTGTTTCTGATTGGTCGCTGGCCAGCAGCCGAAGTGTATATAAGAAAGGCTGCTGCCAGCATTGAGTTGCTGAAGTCTCACCATACAATAAAGAGCTGTTGTCACTAGCCTGTCTGTGCTGCTTCGTTATTGCCCAGCCACTTCATTTGGCGACGAAGGTGGGATAGCACACAGAAGGCTCCAAAAAGAGCTTGCGATTCGAGACGGTGCCCACCGGGACCGCAGACTTCAGCCATGGCCGTGTACGTGCCACCGACTCCCTTCGATCCAACAAGGGAAAATGGGGGTCTTACATGACCCGGTTCGAGTGCTCACTCGAGGCAAGCGATATGCACGGGCTCTCAGCAAACCGTAAACGAGCCCTCTTCCTGAGCCATTGTGGACCCGATGTCTTCGAAATGGCTGAATCGCTGTGTGAACCGACTCCGGTACAAACGGTACCGTGGGACACACTCCAAGCGACTCTCAGGGCGCACTATGCCCCCGCACCCTCCAAATTCGTTCAGCGATACCAACTACGGCAAAGAATACAGAAAGAAGGGGAGCCGGTGACTGCCTATGTAGCAGCGCTCCGCAGGGCCGTGACCCACTGCGACTACCGCAACCTGGACAACGCACTGCTTGAGCAGTTGATCTGCGGTGTACGAGACACCCGGCTTCAGAGAAGGTTGCTCGCAAAGCTGGGGCTGACTCTCGCCAGTGCCTTAGATGAGGCTAGGGCACATGAAGCTTCAAGAAAGGCGTCGGAAGCTTTACAGCGTCCTCAGCCTGAGAAAAGCGGATCTAAAGCGGTCCCAGTTCACCGCGAGGAGACCAGAACAAGTTCGGAAGAAGAGTCGGATGAGGACGTCTTCCGAACTGACAAAAAGAAAGGCGAAACAAGCCGCTGTAAAGAGAGTTGCCTGAGCTGCGGTGGCCAGCATGAAAGACAGGACTGCAAATATCGCGAGGCCATTTGCAGATGTTGCGAGAAGAGAGGCCACTTAGCACGAGTGTGCCGGGCGCAACTTCTGCGTTTCCCGAGGTCACGTGAGTTGACCAGCCAATCAGAGCCACCGCCATGTTTGAAACAGCCAATCCAACACAAGGGCGCCAAAAAACGCCGCAAAATTCAAACCTACAGCACAAGAGTCGGCCAAGCCAGCACAGCAACCGAAGAGAAAGTCTTCACCACCGTCAAAATCAACGGCAAACCCTGCAGCATGGAGATCGACACCGGATCAGCACTCTCCATCATGTCATGGGCTACGCTACAGTCCCTGCTACCGGGCTACCGAAAAAGCCAGCTCTCAAAACAACGCGTCCGTCTGCTAGACTACCAGGGGAACCGCGTTCCAGTAGAAGGCGTCGACACCTTCACCATTTCCTACGGCGAGTTCGAAGAAAAGCTTCCACTAACCATTGTGAGAGATCCACTACCCAGCCTCCTAGGTCTACGCTGGTTCCGAGCCCTCGGAATGGGTTTCACGGGAGTCCACAGCCTCAACGGATCATCGTTGAAGGAGCAAGTCCTGCACGAATTCCGGGACGTTTTTGAAGACAGCTTGGGCAAGTACGTGGGGACCCCGATCTTGTTTAGCTTAGACCCAGGGGTTGCCCCAATTATACTTAAAGCAAGGAGAGTCCCTTTCGCGCTGAAACCAAAGATCGATGCAGAGCTTGATAAGCTAATTAGCCAGGGCATTTTAGTGCCAGTTGACCACGCGAGATGGGAGACCCCGATAGTGACCCCACTTAAGGCCGATGGATCCATAAGAATTTGCGCTGACTACAAATGTTCCATCAACAAGGCCTTGCAGCAAAGCGCTTATCCAGTCCCTGTAGTTCACCACTTGCTGCACTCCCTAGGTTCAGGGAAAATATTTGCAAAACTGGACCTCGCGCAAGCCTATCAACAGCTGCCGGTAGACGACGCTACGGCAGAAGCGCAAACGATAGTGACTCATAGAGGGGCATTTAAATGTACAAGATTACAATTCGGTGTCAGCATAGCCCTGGGCCTATTTCAGTGCACAATGGAGCGCCTTCTACAAGGCCTCTCCGGAGTCGTCCCGTATTTCGACGACGTCCTAATTAGTGGCCAAAACGAAAAGCAACTGGCAGAACGAATCAGGTCGACACTAACGAGATTCCGGGAAGCCGGATTAAAATTAAAGAAATCAAAATGCAAGATTGGGGTCCCATCCGTAGAGTTTCTGGGCTACAAGATCGATGGGTCGGGAATCCACCCCACCGAGAGCAAAGTGAGGGCTATCAAGAGCGTCCCCACACCCAAAACCAAGACTGAACTACAGGCGTTTTTGGGCCTCCTGAACTTTTATACAATGTTTTTAAAAGACAAGGCCACGGTAGCCGAACCCCTACACAGACTATTGGGAAAGAACGTTCCATGGGTTTGGGGAAAAAGAGAAGCGGCAGCTTTTAACGCTGTAAAAAAGCTTCTCTCCGAGGATAGCTTCCTAATGCAATATAGCTCTGAACTACCGTTGGTCTTAGTTTGCGACGCTTCTCCGTTTGGCGTTGGCGCCGTGCTCAGCCATAGACTTCCGAATGGCCTAGAGGCGCCAATAGCTTACTACTCCCGGACTCTGTCATGCGCAGAGCGCAATTACAGTCAACTTGATAGGGAAGCCCTAGCCGCCATCGCAGGGGTTAAAAAGTTTCACGAATACCTTTTTGGCCGCTCTTTCGACCTAGTTACTGACCACCAACCCCTGCTGGGCCTCCTTGCCGGGGACAGGCCCACCCCTGCCGCCTTGTCGCCAAGAATGACTAGATGGTCCATTTTTTTGGCCGCATATTCTTACAAACTCATTCATCGCCCTGGAAAGGCAATGGGCCATGCAGACGCTCTCAGCTGGTGCCCCCTGCCTGACATTTTAGACAACCCGACTCCCGAAGCCCCAATCCTTTTACTGGACGCTGTGCCGCCAGGCCCCCTATCTTCGGCTGAGGTAGCCAAGGCTTCTAAGAGAGACTCGACCATTCGAACTGTGATGGGCTGGGTCCTACGAGGCTGGCCTACTCAAATTGACTCTACTGTGTATAAATCTTATTGTACAAAGAAAAACGAACTGTCAATGTTGGGGGGATGTTTACTGTGGGGTGATCGGGTTGTTGTGCCTGAATGCTTACGCTCTAGAGTTTTGGAAATGTTGCATGTGGGTCACCCGGGCATGGTTAGAATGAAGGGCCTTGCCCGTAGTTATGTGTGGTGGCCACAGTTAGATCAGGACATCGCTGAGTGGGTGGGGAAGTGCAGGCCCTGCCAGGAGTCACGTCCAGATCCCCCAGTCGCCCCGGTCAGGGAATGGGAAAAACCCAAGGGCCCATGGGGAAGACTCCATATAGATTTCGCTGGGCCATTCCATGGCCAATCATTCCTGATTGTGGTAGATGCCTTTTCAAAGTGGCTTGAAGTTTTCCTAATGCCTTCAACCACGTCAGAGGCTGTAATTAGAGTCCTCCGCCACCTTTTCGCCACGCATGGCCTTCCGGACACATTGGTCTCGGACAACGGGCCGCAATTCACCTCAGTCCAATTTGAGAGTTACCTTGCCGAGTTGGGCATCCGGCATGCCATATCGGCCCCCTTTCATCCGGCCTCTAATGGTCAGGCCGAACGATTTGTTAGAACTACTAAAGAAGCCTTGTCCAGGTTAGATTCCGGGGACTGGCAGGCTAAGATTGACCAATTCTTGGCAGTACAGCATGCCATTCCGTGCACGGCCACTGGCCAAAGTCCGGCCGAACTCCTAATGGGCCGTAAGCTGAGGTGTGTTCTGGATCGATTGCATCCGAACTATTCAAAGGATAATTTTAAGGGGGAAGAGGGAGGCCTCAGACAATTCCTCATTGGCACTACAGTCTATGCTCGGATTTATGCCGCAGGTCCCCTGTGGGTAGAGGGCATTGTAACAGGTATTTCTGTGCCCAAGTCTTACACGGTTGATATTGGTCAAGGGAGAATTTGGAGGCGTCACATTGACCAGCTAAGACATAGACTAGTCAGCGAATGTATTGAGACTGAAGGCAAACCAGGCCCTAACTACAAAGGTCCTTCCAACACAGCTACCTCAAACCCAAGGGAGCCGGAGTACTTATCTGGCAAGCCGGAATCCCAGCGCTGGCTCAGCGAGCCGCTCCTCCCAGCCGGAGAAAGTCACACCTCCGAGAGAATCCCGGAGGTTCCATTGGCGGAGCCAGGAGAGACGGGAGGTCCCTCCGACCGGCTCAACGCCCCGCCTGCAACTGAACTGTGCAGGTTGACTAGGACTAAGTCACGCCCAGCGCACCTGCGCGACTACGTATGCAAAAATGTAAATAGTTTTAGTAATGTGCATTCTGGGAGGGAAGGGGAGGGAAGTCCAGCCTTCTTGCCCTATGAGATTCCCCCCCCTCGCAGGCTTGGCCCTCTATGTTATCGAGGGCCCACCTTAATGACGGGTTTTGGGACCCCGAGAGGTGGCATGTTGCTAAACGGGGCTTGAGGGGTTTTCTAAGGTCTTTTTAAAGTAAATTTTTAAGGGGTTCAGGGGTGGGGGTGGGAGTGGGTTTGGGGGAGAACCCACGGGGGGGAGGGTTAGGTCCGGCTGTTTCTGGGGCCGCGGGGGGTCTAGATTCTGGAGGCAAGAGGGCTCTCACTGAGCCCTCTGTTGAGGGTTGCACTATTAACACGCTGTGTGGGAGGGGCAGATATGGCGTGAGCAGGGGACCATATCAGGTGGCGGGGGCACGCACTCGCTGTCTTCGAGCGATTGCGTGCCCCGGTCCCCCGAGCTATTCCCGTTCCCCGGGTTGTTTAGAGTCTCGGGACCCGAGGCTCCGGCTGCTGTTATGCAATGCGAGGTCCATTGTCAATAAGGCCCCCCTCATATGTGATCTCCTTCAAGAGGGGGGTGCGGACCTGGCCGGTATAACTGAGACCTGGTTGGGCCACGAGGGGGGGTTCCCCTCGTGGAAATGTGCCCACCAGGTTTTCTTGCATTCCACCAGCCGAGAGCCCAGGGCAGGGGTGGGGGAGTGGCGGTCATTATTAAGGAAGGTCTGGGTCCGAGGGAGACCACTGTACCTCAGATAGCCGGGTGTGAGTCCATCTTTGTGAGGTGGGGTCGTGGTGGGCAGATGGGTCTGTTAGTCACGTACCTGGCTCCCTGCCACGTGGCAACGACCCTGCCCGAGCTTCTCAATGTTGTAGCCGAGGTGGCGGTTGAGACCCCCGGGCTTATGGTCATGGGGGACTTCAATCTGCCATCCGTCGGTGAAACATCTGAGATAGCTCGGGAGTTCATGGCTTCCATGACGGCCATGGACCTGACCCAAGTAATTCAGGGCCCGACCCACATTGGTGGACACACCCTGGATTTAGTTTTTGTCTCTGGTCAGTGGTTGAGTGGTCTTGACATCGGGGATATAGGTGTTGAACCCCTGTCATGGACTGACCACTCGCTCCTTCGACTCGACTTTCAGACCGCTACACCTCACCGCAGGGAGGCGGAACCGACCAGGTGGTTCCGCCCCAGGCGCCTGATGGATCCTGATAGGTTCCAGACGGAGCTTGGGCCATTTCCTGAGACACTAACACGCGACTCGGCTGAGGACCTGGTGGCGGCCTGGGATAGGGTGGCCAGTGGGGCCTTGGACCGCGTCGTGCCTTTGCGGCCTCTGACCCGGCGCCGAACTCACTTATCTCCTTGGTTTACCGAGGAGCTGAGGGAGATGAAACGCCGGAGAAGACGCCTAGAGAGCGGTTGGAGGGCCAGTCGCTCTGAATCTGACTTGACACTGGTAAGAGCTCATATTAAGACTTACTTAGTGGCGATAAAAGCGGCAAAATTTAATTATTTTACCACTCTTATTGCATCATCAGATAATCGCCCAGCCACCCTGTTTAGAGTGACCCGCTCCCTCCTCCATCCGGGAGCGCGGGAGGATCCCTTGCAGGGTCGTGCTGAGGATTTTGTTCAATATCTGGATGATAAAATAACTCAGATTCGGGATGACTTGGCCGCTGACTGGGTGAGTTTGGGCGGGGTGACTGAGGCAGGTCTTGAGAGTGTTATCTGGGCTGAGTTCGATCCTGTGGCTCCCGAGGACGTGGACAGGACCTTGGGAAGACTGAACGCAACCACATGTTTATTGGACCCGTGTCCCTCCTGGTTGGTGCTGGCCACCCGAGAGGTTACACGAGGCTGGCTCCAGGAGATTATAAATGCTTCTTTGAGTGAGGGTGCCCTACCGACCGCTTTGAAGGAGGCGGTGGTGAGGCCCCTCCTCAAGAAGCCCTCCCTGGACCCAGCTGTTTTGGTAAATTACCGTCCAGTCTCCAACCTTCCCTTTTTAGCGAAGGTTGTTGAGAGTGTGGTGGCGTGGCAGCTCCCCCGGTACCTGGATGAAGCTGTCTATTTAGACCCGCTCCAGTCCGGCTTCAGGTCTGGATACAGCACCGAAACGGCATTGGTCGCGTTGGTGGATGATCTCTGGAGGGCCCGGGGTAGGGGGTACTCCTCTATCCTGGTGCTGTTAGACCTCTCAGCGGCTTTTGATACCATCGACCATGGTATCATGTTGCGCCGGTTGGAGGGATTGGGTGTGGGGGGCACCGTTCTGCAGTGGTTCTCCTCCTATCTCTCCGACCGGTCGCAATCCGTGTTGACAGGGGGGCAGCGGTCGACCCCGAGGCGCCTAATGTGTGGGGTGCCGCAGGGATCGGTCCTCTCGCCCCTCCTGTTCAACATTTATGTAAAGCCGCTGGGTGAGATCATCCGTGGTTTTGGGGTGGAGTTCCATCAGTACGCTGATGATACTCAGCTGTACATCTCCACCCCAGACCACCCCAACGATGCCGTGGAAGTGATGTCCCAGTGCCTTGAAGCGGGTCTGGATGGGGAGAAACAGGCTTCGACTCAACCCCTCCAAGACCGAGTGGCTGTGGCTGCCGGCGTCCCGATATAGCCAGCTGACACCATCGCTGGTTATTGGGGGTGAATCTTTGGCCCCCACGGAAAGGGTTCGCAACTTGGGCGTCCTCCTGGATTCACGGCTGTCCTTAGAGGATCACACGACAGCTGTGGCCAGGGGGGCTTTTTATCAGGTTCGCTTGATACGCCAGTTGCGGCCCTTTCTAGATCGGGACTCCCTACGCACAGTCACTCAGGCGCTCGTCACCTCTCGCCTGGATTACTGTAATGCTCTCTACATGGGGCTCCCCTTGGGGTGCACCCGGAGGCTCCAACTGGTGCAGAATGCGGCCAAGCGGGGGATTATGGGAGCGACAGGGCGCTCCCATGTGACTCCTCTCCTGCGCGAGCTGCATTGGTTGCCGGTGGACTTCCGGGTGCGTTTCAAGGTGTTGGTGATCACCTTTAAAGCGCTCCATGGCTTAGGACCAGGGTACTTACGGGACCACCTTCTGCCGCCAGTTGCCTCCCACCAGCCGGTTCGCTCCCACAGAGAGGGCCTTCTCAGGGTGCCGTCAGCCAGACAATGCCGGCTGGCGACCCCCAGGGGGAGAGCCTTCTCTGTGGCAGCCCCGACCCTCTGGAATGATCTTCCTCCAGAACTGAGAACGATCCCTGACCTCCGGACGTTTCGTCGGGCCCTGAAAACGTATCTCTTCCAGCTTGCCGGTCTAGCCTGATCCCCGTTGAATTTTAACATTTTTAGTGTTCTAGGGTTGTGGTATTTTAATATTTAAATCGTTCTTAACTGTCAGCCAAAGTTTATATGGGTTTTAATGATTTTTAACTTTTGTACACTGTATTTTTATCTGGCTGTACACCGCCCTGAGTCCGCAAGGAGAAGGGCGGTATATAAATCCAATAAATAATAAATAATAATAATAAGGGGTGTTATGTTGTTGCTGTTTAGAGCGGGAATTTCAAATCAGGGGTTGTTTCTGATTGGTCGCTGGCCAGCAGCCGAAGTGTATATAAGAAAGGCTGCTGCCAGCATTGAGTTGCTGAAGTCTCACCATACAATAAAGAGCTGTTGTCACTAGCCTGTCTGTGCTGCTTCGTTATTGCCCAGCCACTTCATCCCTCTCCTCCTGACTTCTCCTTTCCAACTAATTTTTAATGGATTGTGGTCTGCCCAGGAGTTGGTTTCAATTTCTATTTCCTCAATGTCTTTCCCTGTTTCTGGGTCCATCCACGCCATGTCTATCCTTGACCATGATTTTTGGGGGTTAGAAAAGAAGGTATATTGCTTTTTTTTGTGGGTTAATTTCTCTCCATGTATCTTTTAAGTTAAATTCCTGGGCCAATTCAAAAAATGCTTGTGGTAATATTTTCCTTTCATGCTTTTTCTTTTTTCCAGTTTTGTAGTCTTTTTTAGGGTCTGCCACCGCATTGAAGTCACCTATTATGCATACGTTATCTACTTCTAATTCTATTAGTTTTCTGTGTAACTTATTATAGTATTCTCTCTGATGTATGTTGGGTGCATAAATGACTACAAGTAATATTCTTTTTTGTTTTATTGAGATTTCAATCATTAATGTCCTTCCTTCATTATCTGCATACATTTGTTTGGGATTTAACCTTTCCTTTATATAAACTGCTATCCCTCTTTTTTTTTGTTTCTGCCAATGCTACAAATAATTTCCCTAGTTTGGGAGCTTCCAAAAAAACACTTTTCCATTTTGGAATGTGCACTTCTTCTTCTTCTTCTTTTTCTTATTGAAAAAGTTTTACAAATACAAATTTTTCACCCCCTTTCCCCCCCTACCCCCCTGCCCCCCCTAACCCATCCCCCTTCCCTTGGTTTCCCTTATAACCTTAAAGATTACTAAACATATTAACTCCACAAATATTTTAAAAAAGATGAAATCCAAATCATATCATATTATACAATTTCCTCATCTACTCTACCCCCTGTCAATACTAAAAATTTCTAGATAACATCCAAGTATACCTATCTATTCCTTCCTTAACTTGTAATATCTACACATAATCTATCCCAAATATTATGGAATAAAATCCAAATCATAATTCCCCCCAATTACTTTACCCACATAACATTCTAAATCTAACAACTTTTATTTAATCCAGATCATATATCCCCCCAATTTCTTTACATCCTATATACTATAACTTTCAACACAACATAATATTTTCTATGTAACATTCTACATCTAAAAATTTTTATATAATCCAGATCATAGTTCCCCCCAATTTATTTGCACCCTATATACTATAACTTTCAACACAACATAATATTTTCTATATAACGTTCTAGATCTATATAACAAATCATACTTAGCATTCAACTAAAGACTGTCTGATACTTCTTTGTTTGATATTTGTTCTGCACATAGTCTATCCATTTCTTCCATTCCCAGACAAAAGTTTCTTGGGTCTTGTCTTTTAAGTATGCTGATATCTTTGCCATTTCTGCAAAACTAGCCACCTTCAGAGTCCATTCTTCAATAGTAGGTAGAATATCTTTTTTCCAATGTTGTCCAATCAATAACCTAGCTGCTGTAATCATATATAATATCAATTTTGTTTCATTCAATGAGAAATCCTTAACTATACCCAATAAAAACAGTTGTGGAGAAAATTGAAGCTTCTTCCTCAAAACATTTTGCATAACCCACCAAACTTTAATCCAAAAAGCTTTCACTTTCCTGCAAGTCCACCATATATGATAAAATGTAGCATCTAGGCAATCGCATCTCCAACATCTTGGCTGAACATTAGGATACATACCTGACAATTTCTTAGGATCTAAATGCCACCTATAGAACATTTTATAAAAATTTTCCCTCAAATTCTGTGATTGAGTAAATTTAACATTCTGGACCCATATCTTCTCCCATGTTTCCATCATAACTGGTTCTGCAAAGTTTTGTGCCCATTTTATCATACAGTCTTTAACCAGTTCAGTTTCAGAGTCTCTTTCCAACAGTATGTTATAAACCCTCTTAATACGCCTGAGTAGCGTAGGGGAGTAATGCCTCCTACAAAGGCAGCATTTAAAATCCAGCTGCTGCAATTACTTGTGAGTTCAATCCCAGGCAGGCTCAAGGTCAACTCAGCCTTCCATCCTTTATAAGGTGGGTAAATTGAGGACCCAGTTTGTTGGGGGCAATAAGCTGACTTTGTATAAATATAAATATACAAAAGTATGAAGGCTATTGCTTAACGCATTGTAAGCCACCCTGAGTCTCCGGAGAAGGGCGGCATATAAATCAAATTAAAAAAAATATATGCATTGGGCCTTTTTCTTTTATCTGTCTCACCAATTCCTCTTCATACATCATTAAACCAATTTTTTGATCTTCCCTCCATCTTGATTGAAGTTGACTATATTGTAACCAAGTTAAATTAATCCCTTCTTCCAACAGAGTGTTAAGTGACTTTAAATTCCATCTGCCCCATCATCAAAAAGTATCTCTTTATATAAAATCCCCCCGAGTGACTTTATATTCCATATAATATGACCAAGATCCAACCACAAAGGTATTTTGTAATCCAATTTAAGCTGGTGCTTCTTCCAAACTCTCATCAGAGAATTTCTAAGTATGTGACTTCTAAATACATTATCAACTTTAGATTCATAAAATAAGTATGCATGCCAACCAAATTCCAAATCATGGCCTTCTATATTCAATATTTCAGTCCTTGTCGTTCCAAACCAGTCACTCGCTTGTGTCAATGCTACGGCTTCACAATATAGTCGTAGGTTTGGAACTTTAAGGCCACCTCTTTCGCGAACATCTTGCATAATTTTCAGTTTAACTCTTGGCTTTTTCTCATTCCAAATAAATTTATTCAATCCTTTTTGCCACTCAATCAAATTTTTATCATTTTTAAGCACCGGAATCATTTGAAACAAAAATAAAAATCTAGGAAGAACATTCATCTTAACTGCTGCTATTCTCCCAAGTAAAGGTAGTTGCAACTTTTTCCAGGTTTCCATATCTTTTTGCACCTTTCGTCACAAGACTTCATAATTATTTTGGAAAAGTTTTATATTTGAAGCTGCAACCTGCACTCCTAGATATTTCACCTTAACCACTATTTCAAAGCCTGCCAACCTTTCAAGATCCTTCTTTTGACCTTATGACATATTTTTAGCTATCATCTTGGTTTTTTTCTGATTCAATCTAAATCCTGATACCAAACCATATTCTTCTATAATGTCTTTCATCTGGATGATAGATTCCAATGGCCGTATTAGAGTAACAACCAGATCATCTGCAAATGCCCTTGTTCTATAATCCTTTTGCCTTATGACTATTCCATTCAGAGTACTCGAATCCCGTATTGAATTCAACAAGACTTCTAAAGTTAAAATAAACAACAGTGGGGATAGCAGACAACCTTGTCTTGTTCCTTTTTGTATATTAAAATTTGTTGTTAAACTTCCATTAATAATAATTTGTGCTGTTTGCTCTTGATAAATTGCTGAGACCGCCTGGACAAACTGGTCCCCAAAGTTCATTTTAGTTAAAGTCTTTAATAGAAAGTTCCAATTGACTCAATCAAAGGCCTTCTCCGCGTCCAAAAACACCAGCACTGCAGGGATCTGTTTACTTTTCTCAAGATATTCCAATAAATCTATGATTTGCCTCACATTATCCTTCATGTATCTGCCTTCTATAAATCCAGCTTGATCATAATGAATCACCTCTTGCATAACTGGCATTAATCTGTTGGCTAATACTTTTGCAAAAATTTTATAACCCATATTTAGGAGAGATATTGGTCTAAAGTTTTCCGGTTTTGTAGAACCTTCCTCTTTTGGTATCAATGAAATAAAGGCCGTCTTCCATGAAGGGGGTATTTTTCCCCCTTGTTGTATACTACAAAATAAGTCTTTAAGATTTTCAATCATTTCTGTTTGTAAAGTTTTATAATACACTGCTGTCAAACCATCCGCCCCTGGAGCTTTAGCCATTTTCAATTGTTTAATTGCAAAAATAATCTCCTCGGCTGATATTAATTGATTCATTCTTTCCTTTTGCTCTCTGGAGATTTTTGTAAGTCTGGTTCCTTCTAAATATTTGTCGATAAGTTCATTCTTTATATGGTCTTTGGCATATAATTTAGAATAATAATCTAAAAAGGCTTGTTTAATTAAATTTTGTTGAAAAACTTCCTTCCCTCCATATTCAATAATATCAATAAGTCGAGAACTCTGCTGTTTTCTCAATGTATAAGCCAACCATCTGCCCGGTTTATTAGCGTTACAAAATGTATTATGTATAGTATATATAAAAAACATGTGAAGGACTTTTTTCAAATGAATTTGAATAAGGGTACACCTATTGAAATTGTTTGGGATGCAAGCAAGGCATACATGAGAGGTGTATTGATTTATATGAATTCTAAACATAAGTCAATTCAACAAAAGAAAAGAATAGAACTGGAATCAGAAATAAAGAAAAAAGAACAACTACACATTAAGAACCCGACTGATAATAAATTACAGGAAACTATAAAACTCTTGAAAGATCAATTTCATATGCTTATGGCTGAACAAACGGCAACTAACCTACAATTTGCAAAACATAATACCTTTTGTAACGCTAATAAACCGGGCAGATGGTTGGCTTATACTTTGAGAAAACAGCGATGTTCTCGTATAATCGATACCATTGAATATAGAGGTAAAGAAGTTTTTCAACAAAATTTAATAAAAGAAGCTTTTCTAGATTACTATTCCAAATTATATCATAAAAACAATATAAAGAATGAGCTTATAGATGAATATCTCGAGAAGAGGAGAGTTACAAAAATCTCTAGAGAACAAAAGGAGAGAATGAATTATGCAATAACATCTGAAGAGATTTCATTTGCAATAAAACAATTGAAAACAGCAAAAGCTCCAGGGACGGATGGTTTGACAGCAGTGTACTAGAGGAAGGTTCTACAAACCCAGAAAATTTTAGACCAATATCTCTCTTGAATACGGATTACAAAATTTTTGCGAAAGTATTAGCCAACAGATTGATGCCAGTTATCCAAGAGGTGATTCATCACGACCAAGCGGGATTTATAGAGGGCAGATACATGAAAGATAATGTAAGGCAACTCATAGATTTATTGGAATATCTTGAAAAAAGTAAACAGATCTCTGCAGTGCTGGTGTTCCTGGATGCGGAAAAGGCCTTCGATCGAGTCAATTGGGATTTTCTAAAAAAGACTTTGTTTAAAATGAACTTTGGGGATCAGTTTATACAGGCGATATCAGCAGTTTATCAAGAACAGACAGCACAAATTGTTATCAATGGGAGTTTAACGACTAATTTTAATATACAAAAAGGAACAAGACAAGGCTGTCCGTTATCCCCACTGCTGTTTATTTTAACCTTAGAAGTCTTGTTGAATTCAATACGGGATTCGAATAATTTGAATGGAATAGTTATAAGGCAAAAGGATTACAGAACAAGGGCATTTGCAGATGATCTGGTGGTTACCCTAACACGACCTTTGGAATCAATCATCCAGATGAAAAACATCGTAGAAGAATATGGTCTGGTTTCAGGATTTAGACTGAACCAGAAAAAGACTAAGATGATAGTTAAAAATATGTTGGAACCACAAAAGAGTGAACTGGAAAGGTTGGCAGGTTTTGAAATAGTTTCAAAGGTGAAATATGTAGGAGTCCAGGTTGCAGCTTCCAATATAAAACTTTTTTCAAAATAATTACCAAGTTTTGTGGCGTAAGATTCAAAAAGATTTGGAAATTTGGAAAAAACTGCAACTATCTTTACTTGGCAGAATAGCAGCAGTTAAGATGAACGTTCTACCTAGATTTCTGTTTCAAATGATTCTGCTGCTTAAAAGTGATAAAATTTTGGCTGAATGGCAATCAGGACTGAATAAATTTATCTGGAATGAGAAAAAGCCAAGAGTTAAACTCAAAATAATGCAAGATGCTCGTGAAAGAGGTGGCCTTAAAGTTCCAAACCTACGTCTATATTATGAAGCAGCAGTGTTGACACAAGTGAGTGATTGGTTTGGAACGACAAAGACTGAAATTTTGAATATAGAAGGCCATGATTTGGACTTTCATTGGCATGCATACTTATTCTATGAAAATAAATTGGACAACGTATTCAGAAGACATATACTGAGAAATGCTTTGATGAGAGTTTGGAAGAAGCACCAGCTTAAATTGGATTACAAAATACCTTTGTGGCTGGATCTTGGGCATGTTATACGGAATATAAAGTCACTCGGGGGGATTTTATATAAAGAGATGCTTTTCAATGATGGGGGCAGCTGGAGTTTGAAATCTTTAAAAACTCTGTTGGAAGAAGGGATTAATTTAACTTGGCTACAGTATACTCAACTTCAATCAAGATGGAGAGAAGATCAAAGAATTGGTTTAATGTTGCATGAAGAAGATTTGGTGATACAGATAAAACAGAAAGGGCCGATGCATATCAAAAGGGTTTATAATTTATTGTTAGAAAGAGACTCAGAAAGCAAATTGGTTAAAGATTGTATGATAAAGTGGGCACAAAATTTTACAGAACCAGTTATGTTGGAGACATGGGAAAAGATTTGGGTCCAGAATGTTAAATTCACTCAGGCACAGAATTTGCGGGAAAACTTTTATAAAATGTTTTATAGGTGGCACTTAGATCCCAAGAAGCTGTCGTGTATGTATCCAAATGTTCAACCTAAATGTTGGAGGTGTGATTGTTTGGATGCTACATACTTTCATATTTGGTGGACTTGTAGAAAAGTGAAAGCCTTTTGGATTAAACTCTGGTGGGTTATGCAGAATGTTTTGAAAAAGAAGCTTCAATTTTCTCCACAATTGTTATTGTTGGGTATAGTTAAGGATTGCTCACCGAGTGAAACAAGATTGATTTTATATATGATTACTGCAGCCAGGTTACTGATTGGACAATATTGGAAAAAAGATAGTGTACCTACTATAGAAGAATGGATTTTGAAGATGGCCAATTTTGCAGAAATGGCAAAGATTTCTGCATATTTAAAGGATAGGACCCACGAAGTTTTTGTTTGGGAATGGAAGAAATGGGTGGATTATGTGCAGAATAAATATCAAACTAAGAAATATCACTTAGTATTTGATTGAAAAAATAGAGATTAGTTAATGATGGGGGAAAGGTAATTGTATTAAGGGGGATTAATTAATATAGATAATTAGTTTTATTATACTTACTATATTGATATGTGGGGAAATTTTAATGCTACAAAATATTTGATATATTTATATATATGTTTGAATGACAGTATATATTTGATAGAATAATTTTATTTTGTATACACGATAGAATTGTTAAATTATTAATACAGTATGTCTCTATAGGGATTAGTTAATGTTTAGGGATAAGTAATTGGGGAAAATTAGGGTTTTTTTTAATATTTTGGATTTTATTATGTAATAAGGGGGATTAATTAGCATTTAATGTTAAAAATATTTGATATGTTATTTGGATTTCACCTATACTTTTTTCTTGTTTAAAGTTGATAGATATATAAGAACAATATTTCTTGTAAGGGAAGCCAAGGGGGGGGAAGGGAGGGGAGGGGGGGTTGGGGGGAAAATGGGGGGGAGAAATGATAAAATTTGTATTGTAAAACTTTTTCAATTAAAAAAAATGTATTATGTTTTGCAAATTGTAAATTGGTTGCAGTTTGTTCCGCTATAAACATTTGAAATTGGTCTTTCAAAAGTTTTATGGTTTCTTGTAATTTTTTCCAACGGGTTTTTTATAAGTAATTGTTCTTTTTTCTTTATTTCTGCTTCCAATTCTTGTCTTTTCCTTTGTTGAATTAACTTATGTTTAGAGTTCATATAAATCAGTACTCCTCGCATGTATGCCTTACTTGCGTCCCAAACAGTTTCAATGGATGTACCCTTATTCAAATTCATTTCAAAAATTTTTTTCATATGTTTTTTAAATTCAATTATATTCTTTTCATATCTAAACAAATTTTCATTTAATCTCCAGGATCTTCTCTCCTTCCTTCCCATTTCTATTTCTATCCATGTCGGGCTATGATCCGTTAGAGTCCTGGGAAATATTTTTGTTTTTCTTGTTTTGGAAAGTAGGTCAACTGTAACTAAAATAAAATCAATCCTAGAAAAGGATCTATGTCGATCTGAAAAAAATGTAAAGTCCAGTTCTTTTGGATTCTGCACTCTCCATACATCTTTCAACTCCAAGTCCTCTTTCATATCAAAAAAATCTGTGGTAATTTGACACCTGATTTTGCCAAGCTCTTTTTGTCAAGTTTAATGTCAATTACTCCATTCCAATCTCCCATAATTAAAATATATCTGTAGTCCCATTGCAATATTTTAGAATATAATAATTTATAAAATTTTTCTTGTAGTTGGTTAGGAGCGTAGATTCCAATCACCAAGAGTGGATCATTCTGCATATATAATTCAATTGCTATGTATCTTCCACAATCATCTGATTCTATAGTTTTGGCTTGTAATCTTTTGTTTATATACATCACAACACCATTCTTTTTTTCTGCACTTGAAGATATAAATTGTACACCTAATTTAGAGTTCATCAAATATTTTTGATCCTGAATTCCAATATGAGTTTCTTGCAAACAAATAACATCATTATTAAATTGTCTCAGGTAGTGAAATATTTTCCTTCTTTTCTGTGGAGAGTTCAATCCATTCACATTCCAAGATAGAAATTTAATTGTCATTTGTAGTCTCACGAAGCAAAGCAAGCATTTGCCAAAGTCTCTGTTCCAGAGTGGTAGTCTTCGGTCTAGCTCCTCCCATGGCTTCAGATTTCTGTGATTTACCATTGCCCCCCTTCTTCTCTTGTGGTGGAATAGACCTCTGCTGCTGTTGCTTATCCAAGATTTGCTTATGAGCTGCTCGAGTTATACGTTGATCTTTAGGTTCCTGCATCAGCAGTTCAAGGTCTAATGCCACCTCTCTTGTGTTTCTGGGTGGCCCTTTTCTGGCCTCTGAAAAATCCAACAGTGGTTCATCTGAAGAGCCACCTGTTGCTCCTTGAGTCTCCTCTATTGCTCGTTGAGTTTCTATTGCCTCCATCTCCATCTGTTTCCGCTGTTCCTCAGTCTCTCTTTCAAATTCCTTGTCTTTATCACCCTCTTCTATAGTTAACAGCGAGGATGAACGTGGAGATGTTGCACCAGGTTTAAAGACATTGTAATAAAAGTGTTCCGCTTTTTCAACAGTATTTAATCGATATCTCTCACGTTCATATCTCAGTATTATTCCAACTGGGGCATCCCACATAAATGGAATCGGACGTTTCTTCAATTCAGTCACCAAAAATCCAAAGTCCTTTCTATCTCTTAACATCTTAGGCGGTAATTCTTTATAGACACCAATCTTGTTCCCATCTACCTGGATAGTAGTAAGAAAGGACTTCTGCAGAATATTATTTCTCATTCTTCTATCAGTGAAGTAGACCACCACATCTCTAGGCAAGTTCCTTTGTCTCGCCACCCGAGAGTTCACTCTGTAAACCTTGTCAATCTTGCTGAAAGTAACTTCAGGGTTTACCTTTAACATCACAGCAAGTGCATCAGGGCTCCACTCGTTCTCCAGGTAGCACAGACCTTCAGGGCCCGGGCCTCCGGCTGATGTTATGCAACGCCAGGTCTGCAGTAAACAAAGCCCCCCTCATTGGTGATCTTATTCAGGAGGGGGGAGCGGACCTGGCGGGTATTACGGAGACCTGGTTGGGCCCGGAGGGAGGGGTTCCTCTGGTAGAAATGTGCCCACCAGGCTTCCATGCATTCCATCAGCCGAGGTCTCAGGGGAGGGGTGGGGGAGTAGCAGTTGTTATAAGAGAAGGTCTTAGGCCGAGGGAGGTCACTGTTCCTCAGACGGTCGGCTGTGAGTCCCTCCTTGTGAAGTGGGGCCATGGGGTTCAGATGGGCTTGCTGATCACGTACCTGGCTCCCTGCCACGTGGCAACAGCCCTGCCCGAGCTGCTCAACGTTATCGCCACGGTGGTGGTTGATACCCCCAGGCTTATGGTCATGGGGGATTTCAACTTGCCGTCCGTGGGTGAGACGTCTGAAGTGGCTCGAGAGTTCATGGCTTCCATGATGGCTATGGACCTGACCCAGTTAATTCATGGCCCTACACACATGGGGGGAAACACGCTGGACCTGGTTTTTGTCTCTGGACAGTGGCTGAGTGGTCTTGAGATAGGGGATATAGTCACTGAGCCCTTGTCATGGTCGGATCACTCTCTCCTTCGCCTTGACCTTCGAACCGCTGTACCCCACCGCAGGGAGGCGGAACCGACAAGATGGTACCACCCCAGGCGCCTGATGGAACCTGATAGGTTCCAGACGGAGCTTGGGCCAATTCCTGAGGTTCTGGCTCATGCCTCGACTGGAGACCTAGTGGCCACCTGGGATAGGGCGGCCGCTGGAGCTCTGGACCGAGTCGTGCCTTTGCGGCCTCTGACCCGGCGCCGATCTTACCTGGCTCCTTGGTTTACTGAGGAGCTCAGGGAGATGAAGTGCCGGAAAAGACGCCTAGAGAGTAGTTGGAGGACTAGCCATGCTGAATCTGACCGGACACTAGTAAGATCTCACATTAAGAATTACCTAGTGGCGATAAAAGCAGCAAAGTGTGCTCACTTTGCTGCTCTTATTGCATCATCAGATAACCGCCCGGCCGCCCTGTTTAGGATGACCCGCTCCCTGCTCCACCAGGAAGCGCGGGAGGACCCCTTGGAGGGAAGAGCCGAGGATTTTGTTCAGTATCTGCATGATAAAATCACTCAGATTCGGGATGAGCTGGACTCCGACTGGGTAGATCCAGCGGGGATGACGGAGGCAGGTCCTGAGAATGTTATCTGGGATGAGTTTGATGCTGTGACCCCTGAGGACGTGGACAGGATTCTGGGTAGACTGAACGCAACCACATATTTGTTGGACCCGTGCCCCTCCTGGTTAGTACTGGCTTCCCGGGAGGTGACACGAGGCTGGCTCCAGGGGATTATAAGGGCTTCATTGGGTGAGGGTGTCTTTCCTGCCGCCTTGAAAGAGGCGGTGGTGAGACCTCTTCTCAAGAAGCCCTCCCTGGACCCGGCAGTATTGGCTAATTACCATCCAGTCTCCAACCTTCGCTTTGTGGCGAAGGTTGTTGAGAGTGTGGTTGCACGACAGCTCCCCCAGCACCTGGAGGAAACGACATATCTGGATCCGTTCCAGTCGGGCTTCAGGCCTGGGTACAGCACTGAAACGGCATTGGTCGCATTGGTTGATGATCTCTGGAGGGCTCGGGACAGGGGGTGCTCCTCTGTCCTGGTCCTGTTAGATCTCTCAGCGGCTTTTGATACCATCGACCATGGTATCATGCTGCACCGGTTGGTAGAGTTAGGGGTGGGAGGCACCATTTTATGGTGGTTCTCCTCCTTTCTCTCCGACCAGTCGCAGTCTGTGTTGACAGGGGGGCAGAGGTCGACCCCAAGGCCCCTTATATGCGGGGTGCCACAAGGATCGGTCCTCTCGCCCCTTCTGTTCAACATTTATGTGAAGCCGTGGGTGAGATCATCCGTGGTTTCGGGGTGAAGTACCATCAGTACGCTGATGACACTCAGCTGTACATCTCCACCCCAGACCACCCCAACGATGCCCTTGAGGTGATGTCCCGGTGCCTGGAGGCCATACGGATCTGGATGGGGAGGAACAGGCTCAGGCTCAACCCATCCAAGACCGAGTGTCTGTGGTTTCTGACGTCCCGATATAGTCAGCTGGTGCCATCGCTGACTATTGGGGGTGAATCATTGGCCCCCACGGAAAGGGCTCGCAACTTGGGCGTCCTCCTGGACTCACGGCTGTCTTTAGAAGAGCACTTGACGGCCATGACCGGGAGGATTTTTCATCAGGTTCGCCTGATTCGCCAGTTGCATCCCTTTCTAGATCGGGACTCTTTACACACAGTCACTCACGCCCTCGTCACCTCCCGTCTGGACTATTGTAACGCTCTCTACATTGGGCTCCCCTTGAGGAGCACTCGGAGGCTCCAACTGGCGCAGAGTGCGGCCACGCGGGTGGTTATGGGAGCGACGTGGCACTCCCATGTAACACCCCTCTTTCGCGAGCTTCACTGGCTCCCGGTGGTCTTCCGAGTGCGCTTCAAGGTTTTGGTTATCACCTTTAAAGCGCTCCATGGCTTAGGACCTGGTTATTTACGGGACCGCCTGCTACCACCAATAGCCTCCCACTGGCCTGTACGCTCCCATAGAGAGGGGCTCCTCCGGGTGCTGTTGGCCAAACAATGCCGGCTGGCGGCCCCCAGGGGGAGAGCCTTCTCTGTGGGAGCACCTACCATCTGGAACGAGCTCCCCCCGGATATACGGAGGATCCCGGACCTGCGCACCTTCCGTCGCGCGCTGAAGACCTATTTATTCCAACAAGCCGGCCTGACCTAAATTATTTTCTCCTTTTAACTATGAATTTTAATTTGTTTTAAATTATTGGGGTTTTAATTATCAGCCAAATTATTTAATTCGTTTTATTCTATTTTAAACTTTTGTATTTAAATGTTTTATTTATGGCTGTACACCGCCCTGAGTCCCCCAGGAGTAGGGCGGTTTATAAATCTAATAAATAAATAAATAAATAAATAAATCAGCACAGACTACTCTTAGATCTTCTCTGTTATTTTCCTTTATTCCTCTCAATCTTAAAGCGAACTCCATAGATCTGAATTGTATCATTGTCAGTTCATTTTCAATTCTTTGAGTCTTAATATCCACATTAAAAATTTTATCATCAGTTGCCCTCATTTTGGTTTCAAATTCTGAGCTAAGTTCAACCACTTTTTTTTCAATCTCAACCACTGCATCTGAGAGACCAGAAACTACTGTAATTACATCTTGCTTCATCTTATCATATTTTTCTTGAACCACCTCCTTAATTTCTTGTTTAGATTTTTCCATAGCCTCAGCTTGATTCCCTAGCTATAAACTCTTTCAAGTCTTTAAATCCAGCTTCTTGTTCATGACTCTGGGTCTGGGTCTCTGGCTTTTCTTTTGTTTGATGAGTGGGGGAGCCCCCCCCCCCCGCTACTTTAGAAGCTGGCTTAGTTTGTTTTGAAGCCATGCCTCTGCACAGTCTTAATCTTTCTAAAAAAGAAGTCTTGCCTCCTTTTCCACCACCACCTTTTTTCCCCAGCTTTATAGAGAAGAAAAAAAAATAGATAGAAACTTTCCTCTTTTCTTATAGCATACACTGTTACTTTAAGTGGTTTGAATGCTTCCGACCAGCCAAACGCGTCTACTTTCACTTTTAACGTTTTTTTCTTCCGCTGAAACCAATCGCCATTTTAGATCACTTTCACAACTTTCAGTCCTTCTTTCTTATTAAGATTAATGACAGGGCTAGCAGAAATACTTGCGTTTTTTAAAGTCCCGATTTCACCCTGCTTGATTTAGGAGCTTCTGCTGTTTTTCACTGGCGTTGATCTCGCCGTCTGGCTCTGTTTACACAGAGTTTCCCCGCAGTCTGGAGCCTCGGCGAGCTGGATAGGGAGCCTCACCCTGCTTCCTCTCCAGGGACAAAAAAGACAGCCTGGGGGCTTCGCAGGGGGCTCAACCTTGTCTCGCCGGCTCTACTCATGCTTCTTCAAGAAGAAGGAGTTTTCCGAGCCGCCTCTCAGCTGTTGAGGCGGCTCTAACGGGCGGCGGAGCTGGCGGTCTTAAAAAGACCATCTCACGACGGCGGAAACGCCAACTGGAAGCCCAGAATGTGCACTTCTTTTAGTCATACTATTTTCATGTTCAGTTTTTGGAGTCTAGTAATTGTTTGTCTTCGTTTTATTGGTGTATTCAATCCATTTATGTTGATTGATATTAAAGTCACCTCTTCCTCCATTAAATTACTTATTTGTCCTTCCTGCTTCCCTTTTTTGTGTTACTCCCCTCTGCTGTCTTGTTCTTATACCCTCTCTGTACTGGTTTCCGGTCTCTAACTGCTTTTCCGATCCCCGAGTTGATTTGTTTTCTTCTTGACTTTTGGATACTAATTCCTCTTTACTTTCTAATTCCTCTCCAAAGTTTTGTTCACTGAATTCCTGAGCCTTTTCTACCGTATCTATTCTTATTTTTTTGTCTTCCCAGGATATTAACATGCCCTCTGGTATTCTATGATTAGTCAATTTAGCAGAGAGGAATTGATAATTCCTCGGTTGCTCATGAATTCTTTTGGGAAATTGTTTTAATATTATGATCTCCTTCCCTTTAAACATCAGTTTGTCTTCCCTTGTCTTTCTGTAAATTTCGTCACAAATTGATTTCTTTGTGAATCTGACATGAATTTCACATGGTAGTCTATGTCGTTTCACATAATTTGTATAAATTTGGTAAGCCTCATCAATACTGTTCCCTAATTCCTGTCTATCTATATGTAGGGGTTCTGCTAGTAATTCCACTATGAGTTTATAATAGATCCTCTTCTCTGTTTTCTACCACATTTTGCAATCTTAAGCAATAGGAGGATCTCTCTAGCTCAAGATGGGTCACTGTCTCCTCCAACTCCTTTTTCTCCATTTCCCATCTCTCTTCTGCAGCTTCCAGTTTTTTGGTTTTTTTTGGTTCTCTGTACCTTAGCCTCTATTACGTTTATTTTTTGTTCATTGTTTGCTATTGATTCCTGAATCTTTTCCATTTTGTCATCCAATTTTCTTATGTCTCCCTTCACCTCACCCGTATCCCCTTTCATTTCTTCATGATTGTTTTGCATTTCTTCATGATTATTTTGCATTGTTTCCTGCATTTTCATCATGACCTCTTGAATCATATTCAAAGAGGTCTGCATGTTCTGCACAGCTGCTGCTGTTCCTAATTTTTCAGTAGATGGCATATATGTTATTAATTTTTGTCCTGCAGGTGATGCTGTCACAGGGTTGTCTTTTTTACTGTTTCTGTAATTGTAGCTGTATTTGACATTTTAATTTTTTGTGGAAGGGTTTTCCACAACACCATATATATCTAAGTTTTTACCCCAAGTTGTAACTATAGTTCTTTCTATTTCTAATCTTTCTTCTTAATCTTAAATCAATATAGAATACGGGATTTTCAAAAGCAATAGCAATAGCAATTATCAATTATATCAGTTCACAATTAATTTCAGGTCTATACAATGAGAAAGTAGATGTATTTCCTATTATTGAATTAATTAAATTATTGCACAATATCTAGAAGAAAAGGAAGGAAAAGTTAAGACAATAGGGTGGATCATCAAATGTTGAAGAAGGGAGGGGAATGACATATAGTAAAAATTATATAACAATATTTAGTATTATCTATATCAAATCTTAGCTATCAAGCTCCAGAGTTACATAAAGAAAAAATTGGATTAACTATAAATGTCCAATCTCATACAAATATATGGTAATCCTTTACCAGTCAGTATATTGGTTGATTTAATATCTCCAGTCAATAAGTCTTCCTCCTGTAAATCAATGTCTTTCTTCTTTAATCACTTTCACGGTTCCTTTTTTTTCTCCTCCTGTTCTCCAAACTTAAAGATGGCAGCTTTCAATTTGCCTAGTCACTGTCACTTCCTCCGTCTCTATCTCCAAAGGCTATTCTTTACTTCCTTTTTTCTCTGACCTGTTCACCACCTACACACACCTTCAGTACCTCCTCACAGCCACAATCCCAGTTCCAGCTTTTCTTTGTGATTTTCTCATCAATCCAATCCACAATCCACTATCCACAATCCTATCTCTCTCAGCACCACTTTCACTTGCACTCTCCACCAATCTTCCTTCCACTCCCACTGCTAAGGAGCCACTTTTTTCCTCTTTGGAGACTCACTTTTTTCCCTCGTCTGCCACCTCTACAGTTTCACTGAGACACTTTGGATATTTTGCCTCTTGTAAAACTCTTCTCGCTGATGCTTCTTGTTGCTTCTCACTATTCTGCTTCCTCATTTTCCATTCGGGTCACCATGTCTTCGGACCTGGCTTTGACAGCCGGTCTCTTCCATGCTGGATTCAGGGGGTTCCACCCTCCTTGGTGGAGGATTGCCTTTCACTCCACCACTTCTGGTCTATCCCCTTTCATTTGCTGTCCTCTTCAAGGTTCAGCGTTGCCATTATCGGCTTCCAGACATGGAAAATCGGGCAGGAGAAGTGGAGATTCCAATTCCTTGCACTGTACCAGCATGACGGTACCCTGGAAGACCAGAACTTTTTTGAAAATGCAAACAAACCAGGAAGGTGGTTAGCATATAAATTAAAAAAAGAGAAGGAGAAGAAGATAATAAAAATATTTACAAGGTGAAGAAGGGAAATTACATTATAGAAATGAAGAAAAGAAGAAAGTAATTAAAAAATATTATGAAAAACTTTACTCTAAAGAGAAAATTCCAGAGGAAGAGATAATAAAATATTCAGAAAAATCAGATTTACCTAAAATAACAGAACAATATAAGGGAATGTTAGAAGAAAGAATAACAATGATGGAATTAACAGAAGCAATAAAAAGACAAAAAAGTGGGAAAGCACCAGGACTGGATGGTTTACCAGCTGAATTATACAAAATATTACAAGAAGTGATGAGTAATGTAATGTTGGAATTATTTTATGAACTTTTAAAGAAGGCAAGAATGCCAGACTCATGAAGGGAGGCCTATGTAACACTTATACCTAAAGAGGAAACAGACTTACAACTGATAAAAAATTATAGACCGATTTCATTGTTAAATGTGGATTATAAGATCTTTGCTTCAATAATGGCGAATAGGTTAAAAAAACTATTAAATGAATATATTCATATGGATCAAAATGGATTTTTACCTAAAAGGCAAATTAGAGGCAATATGAGGATAATTTTGAATACTTTGGAGTATTATGAGACACTTTGAAAAGCAAATGGCGATGATGTTTTTAGATGCGCAAAAAGCCTTTGATAATGTGAACTGGCAATTTATGATAGAACAATTGCAGAGAATGGACTTTGGGGAGAGATTTATAAATACTATAAAAACTATTTATGATAGACAATCCGCTAAAATAATGATGAATGGAGAAATGACAGAAAATGTCAGCATTACGAAGGGCACTAGACAAGGATGTCCTCTATCACCATTGTTGTTTATTTTAAATAGAAACATTAGGTGAAATGAAGAGATAAAAGGGATGAAAATTTAAAAAGAAGAGTACAAATTGCAAGCTTTTGCAGATGATTTAGTAGTCATCATAGAGGAACCACAAATAACAGGCCCTAGATTACTAGAACAAATAGAGAGTTATGGAAAGGTGTCTGGACTAAAAATAAATAAAGATAAAACAAAAATCTTGGTGAAAAATATCACAGAAAACCAAAAAAGAGAGATAAAAGAGAATTTAGACATACAAGTGGTGAAAACAGTTAAATACTTAGAAGTATATTTAACCTCAAGATGTTTAACAGTAAAAGAGGACAATTATTATAGATTAAAACAACAAACTGAGAAAGATTTGGAAAAGTGGAAGAATCTTCAATTATCACTTATGGGAAGGATTGCAATAATAAAGATGAATATATTACTAAGATTATTATTTTTATTCCAGACAGTACCAATAAAAATTGAAAATACTTATTTTCAACATCTTAATAAGACAAGGAAATTTATATGGCAAGGGAAAAAAGCAAGAATAAGCATAAAAATGCTTCAAGATATGAGATTACGTGGTGGAATTGGACTGCCGAATTGGGAATTATATTATTAGGCAACAGCATCGACTTGGATGAAGGAATGGGTTGAATTAAGAAATATAAGACTATTAACATTGGAAGGCCATGATTTACAACCGGGATGACATGCATTTTTATGGCATGGTAGAAATAAGATACATACTTTCATAGACATTATATAAGGAATGTACTGTTAATTGGTATGGGAGAAGGTTAGAGACAAATATTATGCGAAAATACCAATATGGTTATCAACAATGGAAGCTTTAATACACCGAAATGTTTTTAATTTCGGAAATATTGTTAGATACAAGGATTTATAAGGGGGAATTGAAAGGGAAACAAGAATTGGAAGAACAGGGGATTGAGACGGATTGGTATATGTACATGCAGATACAAACAAGATATGAAAAAGATGCTAAACTATATGGTTTTTATTTAGAAAAGACAGACCTGGATAGGATACTCACAGGAACAGAGGATAAATTAATTAAAAAATTCTATAATTTCTTACTTGGTATAGAATTGGAGGAGCAAGTAAAGGAAACAATGATAGCCTGGGCAAAGAATTTTGGATATTCAATTGACCTAGAGAAATGGCAACAATTATGGGAAAGGAATTATAAATTAACAATGTCCACTGCATATAAGGAAAATCAATATAAAATGTTTTATCAATGGCACATGCCACCTGAGAAACTGGCAAAAATGTTTAAAGATAAATCAGCCAAATGTTGGAAGTGCCATCAACTACCAGGTTCATATTACCATATGTGGTGGACATGTTCAGAAGCTAAAAACTATTGGAATAAAATTAAGATATGGCTGGAAGAAGTGATACAGCAACGTACTGATTTTAAACCAGAGCTGTTCCTACTGGGTATCCTCCCTGAAAAAAATAGTAAAGAAAATATTTATTTGATTATACATGTAATAACTGCTGCAAGGATTGTTTATGCACAAAATTGGAAAGCAGAGAAAATACCTTTGGAAGGAGAAGTAATTAAAAAAAATTTAGACTGTGCAGAAATGAATGGATTGACTTTGATGATTAAAGAAAGAGAAGATTCAGAATACTTTAAGATATGGAATCAATTTTACCATTGGTTGGAAAAGAGATACAAATAACTAAATTAATAGTTATGTATAAAAAGTGCTACAATTAGAATATTGTGTTGTAATGGACTTGGCGAGAATGAAGATAAAAGAAACAACAAAAAGAAGAATTTTCGGAGACAACACCAAGATGTCACATGGAAGGAATGACTGATATATTAAATGTTTATTTGTTTAAAAAATAAAAAAAACTTTTAAAAAAGAATGTCTCTAGCGGCAGGTGAGCCTCAGAAGCACAACTTACAACTGCGAGACAACTCAGTGACTCAGCACTTCCGGGAGCACTGGGTGACGGGGTAGGCATGTAGGAGAGTGGGTGTGGTGGCAGGAACTGTTTAAAGGTGGTGGGGAGCACCAGATGTTAGCTCTGTCAATCCTTTCTTTGCATTGTTTATTGTTTGGATGGTCAGTGAGTGCCGGAGAGATAAAAGCTTCAGACCTAAACATTGTTTGGCTGGGGTTTTTTTCTGCGGAACCTGACAAAGAGATGGCTCAGATTACCCTTTGGAGTTTCCATAGCACCAGAGGTGTATCAATGAAAGCAGCACAAATTACTAAGTGGGCTCAGTGGAATTGAGCCAATAGCTGATGATATTCTTATAGTTGGCTGTGGTGAAACAGATGAAGAAGCTGAGCATGACCATGATGAGAAGCTAATAGCACTATTAGATTGGTGTAGGCAGGTAAGGTTAAGGCTCAGTGTAAAGAAATTGCAGTTTAAGGTGCAAGAAGTCCACTTTCATGGACATTGTGGATATGCCACCGCCTGCTGATGCTAAATCGGTGCAGAGATTTTTAGGTTTTGTTACATATTTAGCAAAATTTCTGCCGCAACTGTCAGAGGTGTGTCAGTCATTGAGACATCTTCTGGACAAAGATGCAGTTTGGCACTGGCTTCCCAAGCATGACCAGGCAGTACAGGAGATAAAACGCTTGGTCACCATTGCTCCAGTGTTAAAATATTATGATGCAACAAAGACCGTTACTATTCAAAGTGACTCAAACAAAAATGGCCTAGGATGTTGCCTATTGCAAGTAGGTCAGCCGGTTGCTAAAGCACTCTCTTCTGCCAAGTTGAATTATGCTCAAATTGAAAAGGAATGCTTAAGTATTGTATTTGCCTGCCAGCATTTCCATCATTATCTTTATGGCCGGGATACAATCACAGCCGAAACTGATCATAAGCCGCTAATAGCCATATTCAAGAAGCCCCTTTTGTGTGCTCCCAAGCAGCTGCAGAGTATGATGCTTAGTTTACAGAATTACAACCTCAATGTTGTCTACAAGCCAGGATGTGAAATGTATATCAGTGATGCCCTGAGTAGGGCCGAAGAAGCAGACTATCTTAATGTCACAAATCGGTGGCTATGTCAGCTTAGGCAGCACACAGGTACTGAAGTAGCTTTACAGGCACTGAAGGCTATCGTTCTGAGCGGGTGGCTGGATGAGAAGGAGGCAGTTCCTGTAAATAGTGAGGGAATACTGGTCGTTTAGAGATGAGATCACCGTACAAAATGGTATCTTGTACAAGGTTCCAAGAGTCATAGTGCAAGATCACTGAGAGCAGAGATGCTTTGTGCATACACTTGAGCCATATTGGTGGAGAGGCATGCTATAGACAAGCCCGTGATATGCTTTACTGGCCTAACATGCAAGGCAAAATCAAGGACTTTGTTAGCAATTGTTCCACCTGCAATGAATATGCATATTCACACAAAAAAGAAACTATGATGTCGCATGAGATACCATCACATCCTTGGCAGATTGTTAGTATGAACTTGTTCAACTATGCAGGAAAAGAGTATCTAATATTGGTTGATCATTACTCTGACTTTTGGGAAATCGAACCCCTTTCTGACTGTTCAGCTGAGACTACCATTAAGAGATGTAAGACTCAGTTTGCACGTCATGGCCAACCAGATAAAGTGATCTCGGATAATGGTCCTCAGTTTGCGAGCCTACAATTTAGGAAATTTGCCACTGAGTGGGAGTTCGAGCTTGTGACCTCTTCACCGCATCATCCACAAGCTAACGGCAAAGCTGAATCAGCTGTGAAGATTGCTAAGAATCTATGTAGGAAAGCTCACAGTGAAGGTAAAGACCCATGGAAAGCCATTCTACATTGGAGAAATACCCCAATTGAGGGCATGGACAGTAGTCTGGCACAGAGACTGATGTCAAGGAGACTAAAGACATCCTTACCAGTGGCAGATAAGCTGCTTGAGCCCTCTGTGATACAAGGGGTTCCAGAGAAGTTACTGCTGAAGAGACAAGCGGTCAAGGCAAGATATGACAAATCAGCTAGAGATTTGCCAGAATTGAAGATTGGGGAACGGATTCGGATGAGACTGCTGCCTGGAGATAGAATAGGCCGCTGGAAAATGGGTAGCTGCTTACAACAAGTGGCACCACACTCCTATTTAGTGGACGTTGAAGGAACTCAATCTCATTGCAATCGGGTAGATTTGCGTGTAGCTGAGCAGCCAGATTTTACATATCCTGTGAACAGGCCAGATGCATTTAGTATTACCATGCCACATTTATCCATTGACAATAAGGAATGCAAAGGGATGAGGCCTCAGACCAATGCTGATGAGAGCTTGGAGCAAGTGGGCATACCCGATAGCAGTTGAATGCTGGATACCCTAGTAAGTGGCGAGAAGAGCCCAGTGGTCTCAGTGAGGTCGGAGAAGCCCGTAGTGCAAAGAGAGCCAGTCGGCACAAGAAGGCCCATCGTCACCCGTAGCGGCAGATGTTCACGACCACCTGACAGACTTAATCTGTAGAAAGTGTTGATATTGTTTTCATCTCAACTTTTACAATGTTTATAATGTTTACAATGTTTTCTGATGTTCTATAATGTTCTATAATGTTTATAGTATGTGTTAGTATGAAAGGGGAAGATGTTACAGTTGTTTCATTGGAACTTTTACAATGTTTTACAATGCTTATAATGTTGTTTATGTAATATGAAAAGGGAAGATGTTACAGTGGTTATGTCTGCTGTGTAGGCAGCTCTATTCTGAGATGCATTTCCTGCCTCTCTAGGAGTTGCCTTTAGCTGCTCCTGTGAGGCATTTTCCGGTTCCTGTCATATGTATATATATATACTCCTAATGATGGCTTATCAAAGCTAACTGCATTATTTATTTATTTATTTATTTATTTATCAAATTTATATACCGCCCTACTTCCAAAAGGGACTCAGGGTGGTGAACAGCCAAAATAAAATACAATAACATATAAAAGTTAAAAGCTATTAAAATACATTAAATAATTTGGGCTCAGAGAAGAAAATTTAAAACATCCAATTATATAAAACATTTTAAAACCCAATTTAAAAGGGGAGAGTTAGGCCAGACCAGCCTGTTGGAATAAAAACATTTTTAGTGACCTTAGAGGGGGAGTACTGGACCTTGGACTGCTGGAGCAAGATTTAAAAAATAAAATTACAATTCGAGATGAACAGCAGCAGAGGCCCAGCGCTCCTCAAGAAATGGGGGTTGATGCTAATCAACAGGAATTAGAAGTTAATGAGGAAACTCGACTGGAAACCACTGATGACAAATTTAAGGAGTATCGTGAACTGTTTGAAATTGTAACAGAAAGCACTGAAAGATTTGGAAATAGTATAAACTTTAAAAAAAATTTATAATCTGAGTTGGATTTATATTTGACTTACATACTAAAATGGATTATAAAAATTTCCTAAGAAGTTTATTTTGAGGATTTGAGCTATTGTAGATAGCTGTTAAAACTTTGGAGATGTATAACAATTTTTTAAAAAGTTCATCCTGAGTCGGACTGATATTGGACTTGTATATTAAAATGGATTATAAAAATTTTACTACAAAGTTTATCCTGAATTGGACTTAACATCTTGAGTAAGGTCAACAGATTGCTGCAATAGTAGCAGCAATCAGTGGTTACCCTATTATAGTTTGTTTTGGAATTCATCATCTAGGAGAAGAGAATGAAAATGAAAACATCTCACAACCCGAAGGAATGAATTGCAAAGGGTGACAGGATTTGAAAGAGCTTTAAAGGAACATCTGGGAATGCGGTTTCTAGTTTGTTTGTTTTTTCCTTCAAGGTTTGAATCTTAAGAGGAGCTGCAATGGTCTTTTCCTTCTTTTAGGTGGTACAGTATAAGCTAGTTTGAATGATTCTACCTAGAGGAGTGAATACCTTCGTGGTTGGATATTATTTATATAAAGTCACTCGGGGTGTTTGTGTGGAGAAATGCTTTATTTTGCTGATGGGGGCAGCTGGAAGATGAAGCTTATTGGAATTGGATTTATGTTGGAGACAGTATATTTAACTTCAATCAAGACGAAGAGAAGATTGAAATTTGGATTATGGGGATTGAAACAAAATTTTTTTTTTGGATATAATTGTATGATTATAACTATATATGCACAATTATATATATTATATTGCATGTTTTATGTTTTTATTTTTTAGTTAAGGGGTGTAGTTGGGATAAAATTATTTGATATGGATATGCAGGTGATATATTATATTTTATTATAAGGGGGATCGAGTTTGGTATATGATTAGTAATGTTAATATTAATGGATTACAGAAAGGTATAATATTTTTTAAATTGGTCTGAATATTATAATGGTTATTATTATTGGGTTTTTTTTATTACAACATTGTTAACTTTGGAAACACATTAATATTTATAGGTCTATTGTTATACTCTTTGGTTATAGGTATTGGGTTTCTTTTGTTTGTTTGTTTGTTTTTTCCTTTCTTTTTTTCTTCTTCTTTCAAAATTTCTTCAATTTAGAATTTGAATACTTAATAATTTTTTCTTTTCTTGTTTTAAACTTTTTTCATTTAAAATTTGTAGCGGAAGTCAGGGGGGAGGGAAGGGGTTGGGGAAGAGGGAGGTAGCGGGAGGGGCTGGGAGGTCGGGGTTGGGGTGGGGGGGGGAAATGAAAACATTTTTGTATTGTAAAACTTTTTCAATAAAAAAAAATGTTTTTAGGGTGCGGCGGAAGGTGTGTAAGTCTTGAAGCCTCCTTATCTCTGTGGGGAGCTCGTTCCAGATGGCAGGTGCCCCCACAGAGAAGGGTCTCCCCCTGGGGGCCGCCAGTCGACATTGTTTGGCTGATGGCACCCTGAGGAGCCCCTCTCTATGGGAGTGAACTGGTTGGTGAGAGGCTATTGGTGGCAGAAGGCGGTCCCATAAGTACCCTGGTCCTAAGCCATGGAGTGCTCTAAAGGTGGTAACCAAAACCTTGAAGTGCACCTGGAAGACCACCGGGAGCCAGTGCAGCTCACGCAGGAGGGGAGTCACATGGGAGCGCCACGTCGCTCCCATCACCACCCGCGCAGCCGCATTCTGGACCAGCTGGAGCCTCCGGGTGCTCCTCAAGGGGAGCCTCATGTAGAGAGTAGTCCCCCATTACAGTAGTCCAGGCGTGAGGTGACAAGGGTGTGAGTGACCGTGCGTAACGAGTCCCGATCCAGAAAGGGACGCAACTGGCGAATCAGGCGAACCTGATAAAAAGTCCTCCCGGCCATGGCCGTCAAGTGCTCTTCTAAAGACAGCCATGAGTCCAGGAGGACACCCAAGTTGTGAACCCTATCTGTGGGGGCCAACGACTCACCCCCAATAGTCAGTGATGGCGCCAACTGACTATATCGGGGCACCGGAAACCACAGCCACTCGGTCTTGGATGGGTTGAACCTGAGTCTGTTCCTCCCCATCCAGATCCGTACGGCCTCCAGGCACTGGGACATCACTTCGAGGGCATCATTGGGGTGGTCTGGCGTGGAGATGTACAGCTGGGTGTCATCAGCGTACTGGTGGTATTTCACCCCAAAACCACATATAATCTCGCCCAGCGGCTTCACATAAATGTTGAACAGAAGGGGCGAGAGAACCGATCCTTGTGGCACCCCATAAACAAGGGGCCTCGGGGTCGACCTCTGCCCCCCTGTCAACACAGACTGCGACTGGTCAGAGAGAAAGGAGGAGAACCACCATAAAATGGTGCCCCCCACTCCCAACCCTTCCAACCGGTGCAGTATGATACCATGGTCGATGGTATCAAAAGCCGCTGAGAGGTCTAATAGGACCAGGACAGAGGAGCAACCCCTGTCCCGAGCCCTCCAGAGATCATCAACCAATGTGACCAATGCCGTCTCCGTGCTGTACCCGGACTGGAAACCCGACTGGAATGGATCTAGATAGATTGATTCATCCAGGTACTGAGGCAGCTGTCGCGCAACCACACTCTCAACAACCTTCGCAACAAAGTGAAGGTTGGAGACAGGACGATAATTTACCAACATTGCCGGGTCCAGGGAAGGCTTCTTGAGGAGGACCCTCACCACTGCTTCTTTCAAGGTGGCGGGGAAGACACCCTCACTCAAGGAAGCATTTATAATCCGCTGGAGCCAGCCTCGTGTAACCTCCCGGGAGGCCAGCATCAGCCAGGAGGGACACGGGTCCAATAAACATGTGGCCGCGCTCAGGCTGCTCAGTATCCTGTCCACGTTTTCAGGAGTCACAGAATCAAACTCTTCCCATGTAATATTCTCAAGACCTGCCCCGGTCACCTCCCCTGGATCTACCCAATTGGAGTCAGAGTCCAGCTGTTCCCGAATCTGAGCGATTTTGTCGTACAGATATTGTACAAAGTCCTCAGCTCTACCCTCCAAAGGGTCCTCCCATGCCCCCTGTTGGAGCAAGGAGCGGGTCACCCTAAACAGGGCGGCTGGGCGATTATCTGATGATGCAATAAGAGCGGAAAAGTAGTTTCTCTTCTCCGCTTTTATCGCCACTAGGTAATTCTTAATATGAGCTCTTACCAGTGTCCGGTCGGATTCAGAACGACTAGCCCTCCAACTGCTCTCTAGGCGTCTTTTCCAGCGCTTCATCTCCCTCAGCTCCTCGGTGTACCAAGGGGCCAAGTGAGACCGGTGCCGGGTCAGAGGCCGCAAAGGCACAACTCAGTCCAAGGCCCCAGCAGCTGCCCTATCCCAGGCGGCTACTAAGTCCTCGGCTGAGCTGTGTGCCAGATCCTCAGGAAACGGCCCAAGCTCCATCTGGAACCTCTTAGGGTCCATCAGGCGCCTGGGGCGGAACCACTTCATTGGTTCCGCCTCCCTGTGGTGGAGTGTGGCGGTTCGAAGGTCCAGGCGAAGGAGGGAGTGATCTGACCATGACAAGGGTTCAATCACTATATCCCCTAACTCCAGATCCCTCAACCACTGTCCAGAGACAAAAACCAGGTCCACTGTGTGTCCTCCCGTGTGAGTAGGGTCATGAATTAACTGGGTCAGGTCCATGGCCGTCATGGAAGCCATGAACTCCTGAGCCGCTTCAGATGCCTCGCCAACTTATGGCAGGTTAAAATCCCCCATGACTATAAGCCTGGGGGTATCAACCACCACCATGGCTATAACGTCGAGCAGCCTGGGCAGGGCCGCTGCCACGTGCCAGGGAGCCAGGTACATGACTAGCAAGCCCATCTGCACCCTATGACCCCACTTCACAAGGAGGGACTCACATCCTGCCGTCTGAGGAACAGTGGCCTCCCTTGGACCAAGACCTTCATTTATAACAACCGCCACCCCCCACCCCTCCTCTGTGACCTTGGCTGATGAAATGCATGAAAACCAGGTGGGCGCATATCAACAAGGGGTGCTCCTCCCTCCTGGCCCAGCCAGGTCTCTGTAATACCCACCAGGTCCACACACCCCTCCTGACTAAGATCACAAATGAGGGGGGCTTTATTTACCATGGACCTGGCATTGCATAGCATCAGCCGAAGACCCAGGGCCCAAAGGTCCGTGCAACCGGGGGAACGGGAGGAGCATTGGGGGCCAGAGCGTGCCACCGCTTGTAAATAGTGAGGACGTACTCCCACAGCATAATGTAGCCCCCTGCTCCCGCCATATCTGCCCCTCCCACCTACAGTCTTGATGTGATGGCCATCCACAGGACAAGCTCTAACCACCTCCTTGGTCCCAAAGTCTGCATCCCCCATGCCACACCCCACAGCTGGCCCAGATGCCCTCCCCCGTGGGTTCTCCCCCAAACCCACACAACCCACCCCCCTCCCAGTGTCTTTTAAAATCCTATTACAAAATTTCTCTAAAAAACCCCATAACCCTCTTTTTGCCGCATGGCATCTCTCCGGACTCCAAAGTCCATCATCAAGATAGGCCCTTGATAAAGTAGATTGCCAAACCTGCGAGACGGGGGAATCTCGCAGTGCACATAGCTCCGCCGCCGAGTACAGCTAGTAAAAACAGGATGGAAAGTGGTTTGCTAGGGTCCAACAAGGTCTTAGAACAGAAAAGTCTCCATAATCGCCCAGGCTCCACTGCCCTCTCACAGCAGTGGAAGGAGTCAGTTTACACAGTCACTCAGAGGGAAAATTTCCTGGCCACCCTCTCACAGCAGCCAACCAGATGTCCAAAGGCAGAAATTTGATGAATTAATCTCCTCTGGTGATGAAAGTTCATAACAGCCAACTTCCACAGGGTCCACATAGTACTGTCCTAGTCCAAGTCCTCCTCTGCCAGGGAGTTTCGATGGAATAAATGCTATTTTTTTTTAGCGGGGTATAGATGAGAAGCAGCAAAATAGTCCCACATAGTTTGCGGTGGGTACAGATGAAATGCAGCACAGCAGTCCCACAGGAGGATAGGTGTACACAGGGGTGGGGAGGAAAGGCTGACCCCCAGGCTGATGACAAGGCCAGGCAAAAAGGGGGTGGGGAGGAGAGGCCACCCATGGAGGCCCAATACCAGTGCCTTCCACTGGTTTAATCAGTGCCATTTTGATTAAACTTCTTGAAACACTGTTCTCTGCTGCCTCAGAAACGCTGGCATTGTGAGCTGCCTGGAAGGGATGATGGAGCTAACTACTTCCTCTCGGGCACTTCTGTACTGGAGCATCTGCTAAGAAATTATTCCCCCCCAGGCAAGTAGTAAAGGGTGAAATTGAAGTGGTTAAAATACTGAGCCCATCAGACCTGCTTGAATAGTTTCCTCAGGGTCTTTAATGCCTCCAGGTTCTTGTGGTCCATCCATACCTTGTGTCCGAGATGGAGTTGTCTAAGAAAGAAATAACGTGCCTCTCACATTTTGATAATAAAGAAAAAAAAACATTTATTTATTAGAACAACGTCCTTACGAACTCATATGCAACCAGGAAATGACCTCTGCTCCAAATTCCCTCCCTTTCCTGGCTTATTCCCTTATTCTATTGGCCATTCTCTAAATCATTCTACTGCAGTAATTTAACCCCCCTTTACTATGTCACCCCTGAATGAAATGCAACTTCAGAGGCTGACATCCGGCCCCTCTTCCTTCATTCTCTCAGCAAAACTTGCCCAAGATAAAACAACAGGTCTAATACCATTACCCCGTCTGGGACTGTGTCCCACCCCCTCCCGGCCTGTCTGGGTGATCTGCATGGAATTTAGCTATAAGGTGGTCAGCTTGAATGTTCGTGCTCTTCACCCAGGAAGCTTCTGACAAGGGGTAACCCTTCCACTTAATTAAGTATTGGAGGCGGCCTCTGTGCCACCTCGAATCGAGAATTTGCTGTACTTCATAGTGAGTTTGGCCCCCAATGATCAAGGGCCCTGGGGGATCACGTGGCACCAGTCTTAAAGTTGACCCCACCACAGGCTTCAGAAGACTACTGTGAAAAACGGGGTGTATCTTTCCTAGTAACCGGGGCAACTGCAATTGTACCGTGACCGGGTTGATTATTTTTACTATAGGAAATGGTCCTATAAATTTCGGGCCCAATTTCCTAGTCGGGAGTTTGAGTCTCAAGTACTTGGTGGAGAGGTAGACCTTCTCTCCTACTCGGAATGGTCTTTGAGGGGCTCAGTGCTTGTCTGCTTGCTTCTTATAAGCCTGTGCCACCTTGTCTAATGCCTTCTTGATGTTCTCCCAGGATTCTCTTAGCATCGCCATCCAATCGTTCAAGCTGAATGAAGAAGGGGGTTCCCTGGGATATTCTGGCATGGGGACAAAATCCATACCGCTCACTACCTTGAATGGGGTTAGTCCTGTACTACTGTGGACAGCATTGTTGTACGCGACCTCCGCAAAAGATAGGAGGTCCGCCCAGTTCGACTGTTGGTAGTCTACATAGCACCTCAGGTACTGTTCTATCATGGCATTCAGTCTCTCTGCCCCGCCATTGGTGCTCGGGTGAAATGCTGAGCTGAGACCTTGGGATGATCCTATGGATCGTAGGAATTCCCTCCAAAATTTCGCTGTAAACTGGACACCTCGGTCGGAGATGATTCTTCTGGGTACTCCATGCAAGCGGTAGATGTGTTTCACAAACAGCTTGGCCAATTGGCGGGCTGAGGGTAGCCCACTACAGGGTATGAAATGTGCCTGTTTGGAGAATAAGTCTATTACGGTCCAGATCACTGTGTTTCCGCCACTCTTCGGCAGCTCTACTATAAAGTCCATTGCAATCTCCTCCCATGGTCTTGTTGGTTCAGCTACTGGCTGCAGTAACCCAGGAGGTTTTCCTGGTTGGTTTTTCATCATGGCACAGATGGTGCAGCTCTTCACATAGCTGTCCACGTCTTTCCTCATGTGAGGCCACCAAAATTGTCTTTGTACTAAGTGCAGAGTCTTTAGAAAGCCGAAATGGCCTGCTGGTCTAACGTCGTGGCTCCTTTTGAGGACTAGGGTGCGTAGAGTCTCTGGGACGTAAAGTTTCGTCCCTTTCCATGCTACGTCGTTCCTCCTTGTCAAAAGATGCTGATTGTTTTGAGCCGTGTCGTCAGGTCACCCGCTGGTTGGCCCTGCTGGTCGCGATGCTGCCGTCTGGTGGTTACTTGACCCACTCCTTGAGGCGAGGGGATGATGGCATTCACCACCTGCTCCCGTTCACTGTTGTACTGGGGCATTCGGGAGAGGGCATCGGCCAGAAAATTCTTCCCCCCTGGGATGTGTTTCAGCTCGAAGTTGAATCGATTGAAGTATTGGGCCCATTGGACTTGTCTGGGCGATAATTTCCGTGGGGTCCTAAGGGCCTCCAGGTTTTTATGGTCAGTCCAAACCTCGAACGGTTTCTGGTTTCCTTCTAGCTGATGTCGCCAGGTCAACAGTGCCCACCTCACTGCAAACGCTTCCTTTTTCCATGCTGCCCAGCGTCTCTCTGTGTCGGTGAATTTGCAGGAAGTGTAGGCACAAGGCTGAAGGTTCCCTTGGCTGTTCTTTTGGAGTAGAACTGCTCCCACTGCCACGTCGCTGGCATCTGTTTGGATGACGAAAGACTGGTTGGGGTCAGGATGTTTCAAGACTGGTTCTTTTGCAAACATTTCTTTTAGTGTTTCGAAGGCTTGTACGCAGGCCGGGCTCCACTGTAGAGGCTGTCCTGGGCGAGGTTTTGTTGCTGGACTCCCTGTTTTTAGGAGGTCAGTTAGAGGTTTGGCAATTTTTGCAAAAGAGGGGATAAATTGTCTGTAGAAGTTTGCGAACCCCAAGAAGCTTTGCAGTTGTCTGCGGGTGCGTGGGGGTCGCCAGTCAAGGACAGATTGTACTTTGGCTGGGTCCATTTCTATCCCCTCATTGGACACTCGGTAGCCTAAGTAGTCTAGCCGTGACTGGTGGAACTCGCATTTCGACAGTTTGACATAGAGGTTCGCTTTCAGCAGTTTTTCGAGCACCTGGCGGACGAGGGGTATGTGTTCGTCTATGGTTTCTGTGTAAATGAGAATGTCGTCCAGGTAGACGAGGACCCCCTTATAAAGGTGATCATGTACAACTTCATTTATCAGTTGCATGAACACCGCCGGTGCTCCCTGTAGTCCGAAAGGCATCACTTTAAATTGAAAACTTCCTAGGGGGCAATTAAATGCTGTCTTCCACTCGTCTCCTTCCTTGATGCGTATGTGGTAGTAGGCTTCACGAAGGTCTAGTTTGGTAAAAACCTTCCCTTTGGCCAAGTGAGCTAGCATGTCTTTCATGAGGGGGAGGGGGTATAAGTTGTGCACGCAGACACAGTTTATCCCGTGAAAATCGACCACCAGACGCATGGAGCCGTCTTTCTTCTCCCTGAAGAAAACTGGTGCCGCTACCTGTGGTTTGGCTGGTTCGATAAAACCCCTTTGTAGGTTCTTGTCTATGTACTTTCGCAGTTCTTGCATTTCACGGGGTGTCATGGCGTACAATTTAGGTTTTGGTAGTTTCGAACCAGGGATGATTTCGATAGCGCAATCAGCATCGCGGTGGGGTGGTAGTACGTCACACTCGGTCTCGCTAAATACTTCTGCCAAGTCTTGGTACTCTTTTGGGATCTGGACCGGGCCATGGGAGGTGCTGGAGGTGGCCGCCAGTTTCTCTGTTGTCCCTTTACAGGGCGGGTTGGGCGCCTGTGTTGGAGGCGTCTTTTGTCCCTCTAGAGGGAGGGGTTGGACCCCCTGGGTGGGAGGAGGGGCTGTTTTCTCTGGTTGTGGCGGCAGGGGGTGGGGCCCCCTTGCTATCCTCAGTCTGCGGGTCCCTTCTTGCCACCAGATGGTGGGGGCCCACTTGTCCAGCCAGGAGAGTCCCAGTATGACTGGGTTGGTCATCTTGGGGGCTATTATGAACCGAATCATTTCCCAGTGATCCGCTAGCTCCAGGTTCACTGGCTCGGTCAAATGTGTGGCATCCGCCCCCCCCCCCCCCAGTAGGGATCCATCAACTTGCTGAAAACGGATTGGGTGGCTGAGCCTTTTTGCCTGGATCCCCAGTTTTAGGACTGTGGGTAGGTTAATCAGGCACCTCGTGCAACCGGAATCTACTAGGGCTTGGAAAGTCCCTTGGGTACCTGTTTTGGGGGCTGTTAGGCGTATGGGGAAAAGAAAAGGGTGGATGGGTGCACTCACCATTGGGTCATTTTCACCATCGTCATCACCATCATACAGTTCGGGGGGTCGATTTGCATCGTCAGAGCTCCCCCTATTTTCAGTCAGATGGGCAAAAACTTCTGCAGTTGGGGAAAGTCTTAATGGTGCCTTGGTGGTGTGCCTGGGCCCTCGTTCCCGTCGTGCCTTGGCCGGGGGCTCTGTTTTTGGCCCTGGGGTTCCACACGCTGCTGCCAAATGCCCAACTCCCCCACATCTGTAGCACCTCAGTGGACTCTGTGGGGTGGATGGCCTCTGGGTGGCCCGTGATGCTGTAGTTTCTGGTCTGGTTGACGGTTCCTGGTCCAGCTGGGTTTTCTCCTTTGCCTGTGGTTGTTTTAGCATGTTGTTGGCACGTAGCCCTCTCTCGACTTGCGTCGCTATCCGGAACCAGTCGGACAGTCGGTTTGGAATATCTCGATAAGCGGTCACTTGGGCAATTTGCTTATCTAAACTTGTTCTAAAGAAGTATATTATCTTCTACATAGGGATCATCCCCTGTTTCTTCGAAGCGGGCTCGTAGCAGTTGTAAGAAACCATCTGCATCTTGCAGTTGGGGGGCCCTGTATTTGTACTGGGCTGCTGACTAGCTCCTTGCTTCTCCCTCCAGACCTTCTGCGATGGCACTGACCAGGGCCCTGGGGAAAGGGGAAAGGTGTGTGTAGCGCTCGATGTAAATCTCAGCTGCATCGAGAAATTGAGCTAGCAGGTCCAGATCCCCATCGAATTTCCCTCTGAATCGGGGTGGTTCCGCCCTCGGTGGCCACTCCTCCCATTGCGGGGGTCTGTGAGCCTGCCCACGGTGCCCTTGGGCTTCTTCATCATCTCCTATTTGGGTGATGCCTTGGCTGGACTGGGTTGCTTGCTGAGCAAGGAGGGAAGCCCTGAGTGCATTTTGGAGCTTTCTTCTCTCATTTTTTTTTCTTGTGTGTGCGTGTGTGTGTGTGGGGGCTATGCTGCCATTTGGAGAACCATTGAACCTTCCCCCGTTACCTGGCACTTGGTGAGAATCCAGCAAAAGGCATCATAATTTTTTCCTTTTCTGAGGCAAACCTCCGGTGGAGATGGCTTTCTTCCATGGCCTTGGATAATGCTTCAGAGATATCTGGAGGTCTGCCAACGTCAGCGTGGAGTAGCTTAGGAATGCATAAATATTTTTAGAAGAAAAGTTTTTGAAGAGAGAATTTTCCTGGCTGTCTGTCCAAGACGGAGTTGTCTAAGAAAGAAATAACGTGCCTCTCACATTTTGATAATAAAGAAAAAAAAACATTTATTTATTAGAACAACGTCCTTACGAACTCATATGCAGCCAGGAAATGACCTCTGCTCCAAATTCCCTCCCTTTCCTGGCTTGTTCCCTTATTCTATTGGCCATTCTCTAAATCATTCTACTGCAGTAATTTAACCCCCCCTTTACTATGTCAGCCCTGAATGAAATGCAACTTGAGAGGCTGACACCTTGATTGAAATCTTACTACCCTCTAAAAACTGTCTCCAGGTCAGAAAAGCCCATCAGACAGCATAATCCTCCTTCTCACAGATGGCCCAGTGTCAAGGTGATAATTTAAGAGCTGGCCATCTGATGCAATGAGGGGAATGAGTCAGCAGTGTCTTTGGCTGTTATCCCTTTAAGTGTCTGTGTAATAAGAGGAGGCCCTGCTGGCGTGTTGGTTGGTTCATTGAGTTTCTTCCCTGCTGTAATTGCTGTTTGTTTAGATACTGCTTGTAGCACATGTATGTATAGTATTCCTATATTCCTATTGTAGATTAAAAACCACTATTTGATACAAACCACTGTTGACTGTACTTGTTCCTGGACTGATACACGTGATAGACCTGTGCACCAGTGGTGTGTTTCCAAAATTTTTACTACTGGTTCTGTGGGTGTGCCTTGGTGGGTGTGGCATGGCTTGGTGGGTGTGGCAGGGGAAGGATACTGTAAAATCTTCATTCCCACCCCACTCCGGGGGGAAGGATACTGCAAAATCCCCATTTCCTCCCAATCAGTTGGGACTTGGGAGGCAGAAAATAGATGGGGATAGGGCCAGTCAGAATTTTTACTACCGGTTCTCCAAACTACTCAAAATTTCCACTACTGGTTCTCCAGAACTGGTCAGAACCTGCTGAATCCCACCTCTGCTGTGCACGCTCTGACACCCAGTGCCTCTCAGTGTCAGATAACTTGCGAGATGTGTAGGCACAGGGTTGCAAGTCCCCCTTTTCATTCCTCTGGAGTAAAACTGCCCCTGCTGCCACATCGCTGGCATCTGCCTGGATCATGAAAGGCTCATCTTGGTTTGGATTCTTCAAGGCTGGCTCTGCAGCAAAGAGCCGCTTTAGCTTCTCAAAGGCTGCTTAGCATTTGATGGACCAATTTAATGGCTGACTCGGATTGGGCTTCACCCCCCCCCCCCCCAATCTTGAGCAAGTTGGTGATGGGCAGGGCTAGCTGGGCATTTAGATAGCTTTGTGTACAATTGTGTTTTATGCAACTTCTCAAGTACTGCCCTCGCTACTAGCCTCACATGCTCTTCCATGGTCTCGGTATAAATAAGAATGTCATATAAGTGTACCAGCACCCATTTGTACAGGTGCTCATGTAGGACCTTGTTTATTAACTTCATGAATACTGTTGGCACTCCCTGCAGCCCAAATGGCATCAGCCAAAATTGGTAGCAACCCAGAAGGCAGTTAAATGCAATTTTCCATTCATCCCCCTCTTTAATCCTCACTCAGTAATAGGCTTCCCTCAAGTCCAGTGAAAATGTTCTGCTTGAATAAGTAACCCAGCATGTCCCTCATGAGGGGGAGGGGATACATATTCTCCATGCAGATATAATTCAGTCCATGGTAATCCACGCGAAGTCTAAGAGACCCAGCTTTCTTCTCTTTGAAAAGCACTGGGGCAGCCATCCTTGACTTCGCTGGCTGGATAAATCCCCTGTCTAAGTTCTTGTCTATAAATCCCCAAAGTTCCTCCATCTCCCTCAGTGTCATTGAATACAAATTTGGCTTGGGTAATTTGGACTCTGGCAAGATCTCAATAGCACAGTCTGTGGGGCTATTGGGCGGAAGCACATCTGATTCCCTTTTGCTGAATGCCTCTGCTAGGTTGCAGTATTCATTTGCAACAAGGGTCTCTAATTCCTCGCTTCTCTTTAGTGTATTCACTGACTCCACTTTCACTTTCCTAAACACTGGCTCATGGCTGGCATTTGGCACTTTTGCTGGTTCCTGCTGGCTAGCTGCTTTCTTTCTCATTTGCCACTTCTTGCTGTCCCAATCTGCTGACAGATTCCATTTCCTAAACCAGGCAAGGACTAGCTCAGAGGTTGTCCTTGAGACCATCTACTCCCCCAAAGAGAGCGTGATGGCACCAGCGGAGGCCATGGAGGCTGAGTGTCAGTGAGGCGCCTGCTCCAAAGAGCCGGTGCCCTGGCAGATCGCTCAGCTGGATCCTTCCCAATGGGGCAAAGCCGTGAGAGTTGCACCGTCTGAGGAGTTGGCAGTTGGGGCGACACTCCAGGAGCCTTGGATTGCAACGGCCAGAGGAGAGTGCACTAGGGTCTTCAAGTGGAGGACAGTTTGACCAACTCAGCACGGGCAGCATCGCCCAGCCTCCCCCAAGTGGTCAGCCTGGCTGGGTCCTTGCCCAACTCATGTTCACTTTCCTGGACCAAGGAGTCATGACCATCCAGAGCGGAGTGTCAGCTTTGTTTCACTCAGAACAAAGTGGATCACGCCTTAGCCTCCCCTGCCAGGCCTGGTCCACTGGTATGACAGCTCCTGCGGGAATCAGCGCCACACAGCAGCAAGGGCCTCTGGGCCAGTCCAGCCTGGGATTGCGAGGGGGACTGTTGGGGTTGCTGAGACCTAACACCCCCCCCCCCACCAGCTGGCCGTCAGATTGCCTCCTGCTGACCAAATCCCCCCTGGCTGGGCCTTTTACCCCAGCCAGGGGTAGGTGCAGTACCAGTGGATGCCAGCTCTGGCCCCACAACCCATGCCGGCCCTTCAGCCTGCACTGCCAGCCACCCCTCCTCCACAGTTCAGAGCAATGTTCGATGGAACCCCGTGAAGGCTGGCCTATTTCCTGAACCAGATTTGGTCTCACCTCGACCGCTAAGGGGACCAGTACCAAACTGATCAGGACATAGTTTTGGCAATTGCTGACAATATGATGGAGGGAGAAGCAGCAGAGTGGCTAGCCCAATTACATGATGAAGGAGCCCCAAAACTAGAAAATGCTGATGAGTTTGTGCAACTGCTCCGGATCCTGTTAGAAGATACGGCCCACAGAGAGGAGGTTGAAGTTCAAATCAAAAGCTTGAAGCAGGCAGGCCGACCCCCAAAATAATTTGTCTGGGAATTCTGAAGGCTGGCCAGAAAATTGAGAGACTGGCCTGAACACCTTTTCGTCTACCACTTCAAAGAGGCACTGGACCAGGACCTCAGACAAGCTTGCACCTACAGGAGGATCCCGGACCGCACACAGGACTGGGTCTGGATGGCCATAGCCATGGACCTAGAGATCCACCAGCACCGGAAGCCCATCCCAGAGAAACCAACTAAGAGGGCTATAGGTCGCTGAACCCCTGAAAAGCTGGCTGAAGCACCGCAACCAGTACACAAGGAACAACCAAGTACTTCCAATGCGGCCAACATGGCCATTGGGCTTCCGAGTGCCTGGCTCAAGCCCCAGTCCCTCAACTCCAGACTCCATCGGTACTCCGGGGAAGGAAAACCCCAAGTAAACCACCAGACAAGGGAAGGATCACCTGACAAGCCATTGAGCTTTCTGCTGGAGGGGAGGAAACTCCAGCTTCAGAACCCCCTCTTGGCTCCTCCAGCGAGAGCAGTGGGGAAGAGTATCTGATGGTAAGTGAAGCCATCCGCCCCTTCTCCATTAAGTCCTGGATAGTAGTGCCAAGAATTGGGGCCCAGGGGGATGTAGAGGGCGTCATGGACACCGGCTGCACCAGGTGTCTAATCAGCCTCCCAATTGTCCAACAGCTAGGGATAAGCACGAAACCCCTGCTGCACCCCATACTCTTTGAGCAGGTTGATGGGACACTAATAGGTGGAGCCCCAACCACTTTAGTCATGGAGCTCGTTGGACTGGAGATGGGATGCCACCAGGAGCTCATACGTTTCGTAGTAGCCCCCAAAATGACTGAATCCATCATACTAGATCTCACTTGGCTGGACAAGTGGGGCCAACCATCATATGGGAAGATGGCTACTGAAAGCTAAAAATAGGCATTGGTCCACTGCCACCAATTCCTCTGAATAAATGCCAATAGGCAGCGACCCCCGGCAGCCCTAGCCAGCTGGAAAATGCTGCAGCCACCACAGATGGATTCCCCGGCTGTCCCCAGGTGCCCAAGGAATATTGGGATTTGACAGCCACCTTTAGCAAGAGCAACTGCAACTTCCTCCCCCCTCACCACCCTACTGACTGTGCAATTGAGTTTGTACCGGGAGCCAAGTTGCCAAAGCCCAAGATGTATTCCATGACCCCTAAGGAAATGACTGAATTGAGAAAATACATTGATGCCAACCTAGTTAGGGGCTTCATTCATCCCGCCAAATCTAAAGTGGCAGCCCTGGTGCTGTTCAAAGAAAAAAAGATGGAGGTATGAGGCTTTGCATGGATTTTCATGGAATTAATGCCATGTGTGTGGAGAACACCTACCCCCTCCCTTTAATGAAAGATATGCTAAACCATTTAGCAAAGGGCAAGGTGTTCACCAAGCTGGACCTAAGAGAAGCCTACTACTGGGTACAGATTAAGGAAGGGGATGAATGGAAGGCCGCATTCAACTGCCCACTGGGCAGCTTCCAATTTAAGGTCATGCCGTTTGGATTCCAGGGCCCCCCCGCCGTATTCATGTAGCTAATCAACAAGGTACTGCATGAACATCTGTACAAGGGGGTCCTAGTCTACCTGAATGACATTCTCATATTTAGTGAGACACTGGAAGAACATGTTAAACTAGTGCGGCAGGTGCTGAAAAAATTCCTAGCTGCGAAGCTCTATGCGAAGCTTTCTAAATGTGAATTCCATAAGACTTCCCTAGACTACCTGGGCTACCAAGTGTCAAATGAAGGGATCAAGATGGGTCCAGGGAAAGTGAAAGTGGTGCTGGACTGGCAACCCCCATACACCTGTAAACAACTCCAGAGCTTCCTGGGGTTTGCAAACTTTTATAGGCAATTCATTCCCGCTTTTTCAGAAGTAGCCTTACCCTGATGGAGCTCCTGAAAACAGCCCCACCCTACAAAACCACGTCCGACCCAACCACTGGCCTGGTCGCTAGAGTGCCAAAAAGCATTCAAAAAATTAAAGAGACTCTTCGCTGAGCTGATTCTCCAGCACCCCGACCCTGAGTGACAGTTCATTGATCAAGACGACGCCAGCAATGTAGCTGTGGCAGTGGTGCTTTTGCAAAAGGACCCACAAGGTCGGCTCTTGTCCTGCATGTATGTCTCCAAAAAACTCACCAACACTGAGAGGCGGTGGGCAATATGGGAGAAGGAGGCTTATGCAGTCCGCTGGGCTCTCATTTCCTGGAGGCACTTCTTAGAAGTGAGTAAAGTGCCCTTTGAGGTCTGGACTGATCACAAAAACCTTGAGGCCTTTTAAGACCCCCTGAAAGCTCTCCCCCAAATGCCAAAAGCACCCCCAGAGCAGAGCAACTAACAGCCACACTAAAAGCTGCGCTCCCAGCTGATCAGTGGTTTAATGAAAACTGGGACATCCTGACTATGAGAGAGGAACTAGCTTGGAAAGGGTCCAGACTATATGTCCCCACCAGCTTGAGGCTGCAAGTCTTGCAGCGCAGCCACGACTCCCGACTGGCCAGTCACTTTGGCTTCCTAAAAAACCTCCACTTAGCCCAGAGGCAATTCTGGTAGCTGAAGATGAAAGCTGATGTGGAGGACTATGTAAAAAGTTGTGCTACCTGCACCACTATGAAGATGAGGCCAGGAAAACCTCCCGGGCTTCTCCAACAAGTAGCTAACCCCAGCCAGCCCTGGGAGGAGATTGCTATGGACTTTATAGTTGAGCTCCCAGAGAGTGGGGAAAATACAGTCATCTGGACTGTGATTGACTTATTCTCTAAGCAGGCCCACTTTACTGCCTGCTCTGGGTTACCCTCAGCCAGGAAACTGGCCAAAATGTTCATCAAGCAGATCTACCGACTGCACAGAGTGCCCAGCCAGGTAATCTTAGACCAAGACATTCAGTTCACCGCTAAATTCTGGAGAGAATTCCTGAAATCCATTGGGTCAACTCAGGGACTTAGCTTGGCTTTTCATCCGAGCATGAATGGAGCCACAGAATGTACGAACAGCATGGTAGAGCAGTACATAAAATGCTATGTGGATTACCAACAAGAAAACTGGGCAGATCTGCTGCCTTTCACAGAAGTGGTTTACAACAATGCAGTGCATAGCAGCACTGGACTAACCCCCTTTCAAGTCATAAGCGGCATGGAATTCGTTCCCATGCCCGAGCTGCTGAGAGAGCTGCCCTCCATGATTCTAGCCAAATGGATGGAGTCGCTTAAGAGGGGTTGGGAAAACACTAAGAAAGCACTAGCAGAGGCAGCAGAAGCATGCAAGAAACAAGTAGATAAATGCTGATCCCTTCAACCCCCCTTTTGAGTGGGAGATCGGGTTTACCTGTTCACCAAATACATTAAGTTGAAATTGCCCAGCAGAAAGCTACGACCTAAGTTCTTAGGACCATTTCAAATAGTGAAAATAATTAACCCAGTAACAGTTCAACTTAACCTCCCACGCCTATTAGGGAAAGTGCATCCAGTCTTCCACAGCAGCTTGCTGAAGCCTGCTGTTAGTTCGAGACTGAGACCATGGGACTGCCCAGCGCCTAAACTGATGGTAGTGCAAGGGGAAACCCATTATGAGGTTAAAAAAATTTTGGACTCTAAATTGCATAGGGGTCGTTTGCAGTATTTGGTCCATTGGAAAGGATACCCTTTGTCTGAAGCTACCTGGGTTAAGAGCTGGGATGTGAAGGCAGATAGGCTAGTAAAACAATTCCACGATAAATTCCCTAATAAGCCAAAGGGTCCTCCTGGGGGGGGGGGGGCAGGAAGAGGCAGTTAGGGACTGACTGGACTAACCTCCTACATTCATCTCATTTCAGGACCCACTCATTGGCTGGGGGGGGGCAGCCTGTCAGCCCTGGAGGCCATCTTTTACTTTGGATCTTCAGGGCTGCCACACTTGGTGGATGGGCATGCTGTGGGAAATGGGAGGGGGATGGATGGAGACAGGATGGGAGGGATAGCCATAACAACATTATTTTCCCTGAGAGTCAAGGATGTTCAGCCTTGTACCTGGAACAGCATGACTGGGAAGAAACTCCAGTTGGGACGGAGACGTGATTGGACCATATGATGGACATGTGAGTGGGCCTGTTGTAATACAGTCCCCCTAAGACTGGTGGAGATGTATAACTTAGCGCCTACCCATGCTAGGCAATCATAAATGGTGCAACTGTTTGAGTGGGACAAGAACCAGTCATCAGTTTTCAGCGCCCCCTTTAGCTGGTCACTTAAATCGGTGGAAAGGTCAAGGTCCAGCTTCCCCTGGGCTCTGGTGACCACCGGGGCATCCAGTTGCTTGGAGGGGATAACCAGGCGGATCACTTCTGGCCGAGTGCTATTATACTGGGGTAATCTAGATAAAACATCCACCTTAAAGTTCTTCCCCCCAGGAAGGTAGCGCAAGGAGAAATTAAAACTATTAAAGTGTTGTGCCCAATGGACTTGCTTGGGTGACAATTTCCGGGGTGTTTTTAAGGCCTCTAGGTTTTTATGACCTGACCACACCTCAAAGGGGTATTTTGCCCCTTTGAGGAAATGCCTCCAAGTTGGCAAGGACAATTGGCCAGCAAATGCTTCCTTCTCCCATATTGCCCATCTCCTTTCAGTTTCAGTTAATTTCCGGGAGGTGTAGGTGCAGGGTTGTAAAGTTCCAGCAGCGTTGGCTTGTAGTAGTACCACCCCCACAGCCATGGCAGTGGTGTAGGCCTGGACTATGAAGGGGGCATCCATGTCGGGATGTTTAAGGATAGGTTCAGCTGCAAACAACCGTTTCAGCTTTTCAAAGGCTGCTGTCAACTTGCAAAGCATCCCTGGCCTGCTCTCGAGTTGCCATAGGCAAGGGGGATGGGAAACCAACAAAACAGCATGACAGTCAAAGACAGATGCACATTCTAGACTTATCTCTCTCAAGATTGTCTCCCAGGGTTAGCCAGAGCAGCCAGAGGGGAGTGATCTCTACAACCCGTGAAAGTGCTCTGTTGGCAAATGTGATTGATGACACACCCTGGAGGGAGAGGGGAAACAGGGTCATGATTGGGGCATAAATTACATGGGGTCAGAGTTGGCTTCACTTGGGAACGTGGCAACATGAATCTCCTAATAAATAACTGGATTTCTTTTGAAGCTTGGCTCAAGGCTGATGATTTAATTAGGGCATCCATTGGAACTGTAACAGCAAGCCAACTCTGTCAAAACTAATCAAAATTACCAGGACTCCTGGGCCTCGAGCTCTCCAGTCACTCCCCAACGTCTGGGGTACGTGGAAAGAAACTCAGGCGACCATGGCAGAGGGTGGACTATCCAAAGACAGCCTGCTCCAGGTGACCCAGAGAGAGGCAGAACTTGCCTCCAGCTAGGGACTTCCAGGACCCAGAAGCCTAATCACAACCAGAGTGCAGCCCTCACTGACCATCAAAGCTGAGATGCCCATCCCAGCGAATGAAGCAAAAAGGGATGAGTATTGGTGGAAAATAATCTTTAAAGCAGCTGAGGTCACGTTCCCCCACCCTAATGCCCAGAAGGCCCCTGAGTGAGCTAGGAAGAATGGATTGGATGTGGGACTGGGCACAGGCCAGGCTCCCAAAGCCACTGACGGAACCCCTGGGGAGATCCATAGAGCAGCTGAGGGAGGAATTTGACCGGGCCACCTTTTGTGAGGAGGGGCCGTCATGCCACCCAAAAGAAAGGAAATTGCAGCTGAGCCCTTTGAAGTGAGATGCAGACGGGATCGCAGCCCCCCTTCTCCACCCACCAGAAGGAGAAGGAACCTGAGGCTGCATCCAGTGCCTCCTCCACGCAACAGGCAAGCCACCCAGGGCAGACAGCCCCCCCCCCCCATGAATTAGAGCTGAGGAAGACAGCCAGCCACATCAAGCACAGGCTTACAGGGGCCAACATGAGGCAGGAGCAGTGCTGAATGAACTGCCCCACTTCAGGGGGAAATTTGATGGGGACTCAGATCAGCTGGCTCTATTCCTTGACTCAGCTGCAATTCCCCTAGAGCACTATGGACACCTCTACCCAACCCACAGAGCCACGGTGAATACCATTGCCGAGGGGCTAGAGGGAGAAGCAAGGGAATGGCTAACAGCCCTCCACAAGAGGATTAAAAAATAAAATTACAACTCGAGATGAGAACCAGCAGAGGTCCAGTGCCCTACAAGAGGAGGGGGGTGATGCTAACCAACAAGAAATAGAAGTTAAAGAGGAAACTCGACTGAAAACCACTGTTGTGCAACACAAGGAGATTTATGAAATGTTCAAATCTTTTGCAGAAAGGATCGAAAAAAAATTTGATTAACTGAATAGTATAAAAGATAATTTTGACTATATTTGATTTAAATATGAAAATGGATTATAAATTTTTTACAAAATTCATCCTGAGTTGGATTTATATCTGATCTATATATCAAACTGGATTATAAAAATTTTCTACAAAGTTTATCCTGAGTTGGACTTAACATCCTGAGAAAGGTAAACAGATTGCTGCAATATATGCAAGCAATCTGTAGCTACCCTATTATAGGTTTTTTTTTTTTTGAGTTTATTATCTAGTAGAAGACATTAAAGATGAAAACATCTTGGAACCCGAAGGAGGGAAGTGGAAAGGGTGACAGGATTTGAAAGTTATTAAAGGAACATCTGGGAATGCGGTTTCTAGTTTTTTTTTATATATGAGGCCTGAAGTTCAGGAGGAGCTGCATTTTTTTTTGTTTTTTTTTTTTAGGTACAGTATTAGCTAGTCTGAATGGTCTACCTAGAGGATTATAAAATACCTTCGTGGTTGGATATTATCTAAAGTCACTCGGGGGGGATCTTTAAATGGAGTGATGTTTCTTGCTGATGGGGGCAGCTGGAAGATGAAGCTTATTGGAATTATGTTGGAAGAAAGTGTATTTAACTTCAATCAAGATGAAGAGAAGATTGAAATATGGATTATTGAGATGGAAAAAAATCTTTTGGATATAATTATATAATTATAATTACATATGTATAATCATATATTATATTTTATTAGAATAGAAATATGTTTTATATATTATATTTTATTATAAGGGGATTGATTTTGGTATATAATTTAGTAATGTTAATATTAATGGATTAGAGAATGGTATGATATTTTTTAATTGGGACAAAATTACTTGATATTGATATGGATATGGATATGGATGTGATTTATTATATTTTATTATTAGGGGGATTGATTTTAATGCTAATGTTAATGGATTAGAGAAAGGTATGATTTTTTTTAATTGGGTTTAAATATAAGTACGGTACTGATTGATAAATGAATATTAATATTGATTAATGAGGTTAACCTTATTGTTATTAGTTTTTTTATTATAATATAGTTAATTTTAGGAAAATTTTATTACTTATAGGTTTATTTGTTATATTATTTTGTTATATGTACTTGTTTTTTTTTCTTTTTTTAACTTGTAGCAGAAGTCAAGGGGGGGATGGGGGGGAAATGGGGTGGGGGGAGGTAGGGGGAGGGGGGGTTTGGGGGGGGAGAAAAAATGGAAAAATTTTGTATGTAAAACTTTTTCAATAAAAAAAAAAAAAGAGGAGAGCCCCCCAACTCCAAGACATAGAAGACTTCCTACGACAACTAGAGGCCAGATTTGAGGAGGCGGAGGAGGATCCGTACACGGAAGATGAGCTCAGAAACCTAAAGCAGAGGGGGCAACCCATTAAAGAACACATCCGTGACTTCAGGACAGTCATGGGGAAGCTACCTCCTTTGCCGGAGCGGCTGCTAGTTCATTTTTTCAGAACAAGCCTGGACAAGCAAATTGCCCAGGTAACCACCTATCGGGACATCCCAAACTGACTCTCTGAGTGGTTCCAAGTAGCCACAAAAGTCGATGGCGGATTGCGCACCAATAACATGAGAAAGCAACTGGATACCAAAGAGAGAGGTCAACCAGACCACAGACCATCCAGCTGATGGGGAGCCACAGCACCACAGCTGGCCCCAAAACCAACTCTCCCACGAAGTCAGCTGAAATTACAGATGTGAGGAGATAGGCCACATGGCATCAGTATGTGCGACCCCAGCCCCGAAACCAAAGCTAGAGCCACTATCCAGGGCACAACCAGAATGAGACCCCAGACAGGCCACCAACATGTCACAAAAAGCCCTCCAGGCTGCAGAGGTCCCTCCCCTCCCAGCCAAAGGCGGGAGAAACTCCAGCCAACAACAACCAGTTGCCAGATTCCTATGACAGCAAGGACGAGGGCGAAAATGACCCAGTGGTGAGTGAACCGCTCCACCTTTTTGTCTTCTCAATACGCCTTACAGCCCCAAAACAGGAACCCAGGGGACTTTTCAAGCCCTAACAGACTCAGGCTGCACTAGATGCTTGATCAACCTAACCATGGTCCTGAAACTGGGGATTAGAGCGAAAAGACTAGCCAACCTGATCTGGTTCAAACACGTTGATGGGTCCCTATTGGGGGGAGCCTATGCCACCCACCTGACCAAACCAGTGAAGTTAGAGCTAGCGAATCACTGGGAAGCAAGTCCATTCGTAATAGCCCCATAAATGACAGACACAGTCATACTGGGGCTCTCCTGGCTAGACAAGTGGGGCCTGACCTTCTGGTGGCAAGGGGGCAGCCAAAGGCTGAGGATAACAAGGGGACCCCAACCCCCTACACACCAGCAAATAAAAGCACTGCCCACACAGGGAACCCTCCCAAAGGGCCCACCAGAACTTCTGGCAGCCAACCTGTATGTCAAGCTATCAAAATGCAAATTTCATCACACACGGCTAGACTACCTGGGCTACCAAGTGTCAAATGAGGGCATAGAGTTGGACCCAGCCAAAGTACAAGCCCTCCTAGGCTGGCAACTCCCTCGCACTAGCAGACAGCTACAAAGCTTCCTAGGGTTTGCAAATTTCTACAGGCAATTCATCCCCTCCTTCGTGAAGATTGCCAAACCCATGATGGACCAGCTAAAGGCAGGGGGCCCAGGGATGAAACCCCACCCAGGACAACCCCTACAGTGGAACCTAACCTGCCAAAAGGCATTTGAAACACTAAAAGAACTGTTTGCAAAGGAACCAGTGCTGAAGCATCCTGACCTCAAACAACCCTTCATTATCCAAGCAGACACCAGTGATGTGGCCGTGGGAGCAGTGCTACACCAAAGAAATAACCAAGGAAACCTACAGCCCTGCACCTACATCTCCCGCAAGCTCACAGACACAGAGAGGCGATGGGCCGCATGGGAAAAAGAGGCAATCACAGTGAGATGGGCACTGCTAACCTGGCACCACCTGCTGGAAGGGGGGCAGAGACCATTCAAAGTCTGGACTGACCACAAAAATCTGGAGGCCCTTCAGACCCCTCAAAGATCACCCAAAGAAGTCCGCTGGGCTCAATACTTCAACCAGTTTGACTTTGTGCTAAAGCACATCCCAGGGGGTGTTCTTCCCCAGCTACAGACCCCAAAGAACGTGGCACACACAAAGTCTGTACAAACCTTAGTTTACTAAATCAAATAACTTTTTTTTTCTAAACCACACCAGCCTCCTCACTGTCCGAATCAGCCACCAGCTGCACAGGCTGCATATGGGCCACAACAGGGGGGAGGAACTGATGCCCTCTCCTGCATGCCCCAGTACAAATGTGAACTGGAGGAGGTAGTAGACGCCATCGTTCCTTCTACCCAAACAGCTGTCCAAGTGACCACCAGATGACAACGCTGTGACCGGCAAGACCAACCTGCAAGCGATCTAACCACGAAACTCAAAACCGAACTACTAGCACACCCCTGGTTCTGAGACAACCAACTGTTGTGGCCCGTATGTGTCCTGTGTGGCTGGTGGCTGATTCGGACAGCGAGGAGGCTGGTGTGGTGCTGCGCCAGCAGCCTGTGCAGCTGGTACTTGAGTTGGACAATGAGGCTGGAGAAGATGTGGTGCCAGAGGCGGGGATTCAGCCAGGGCCTTCAGAACTTCCAAAAGCTCCCTTAAGTGAAGAGGATGAAGAGGAGGAGCCTCTTCTCGATGCACGGGTGCGTAGAGCTGCCAAAAGGCAGGAGTGGCTCCTCAGGAGGAGGTTTCCTCGAGAGTAAGGCTTGGGGCTAATTGGCCACTCCCTTAGCCTATTTAAGGAGGAACGCCGACTGAAGCAATTTGCAGGGAACAACTTTGTTCACTCTCCTTCGTGCCTTGATCTTAGTTCTCTGCAAATTGCTTCTGGGCTTTCTGCCAACCATAGTAAGATTAAGATTATTTATTCTTTGGATTCTTGCAGGCTGTTAAGAAAGTTAATTAACAGCCTTTGTTTGGAAAAAAACCCTGATTTTATTTTAGTAAACTAAGGTTTGTACAGACTTTGTGTGTGCTGCGTTCTTTGGGGTCCGTAGCTGGGGCAGAACACCAACACATCTTGACAAAAAGAGATGACCTAGCATGGAAGGGGATGAAACTCTATGTCCCAGAATCCCTACGCATCCATATCCTCCAGAGGAGCCACGATGTCAAACTGGCAGGCCACTTTGGGTTCCTAAAGACTTTACACTTAGCACAGAGGCAATCTTGGTGGCCCAGCATAAAGAAAGATGTGGAGAGTTATGTGAAAAATTGCACCATCTGCTCCACAATGAAGAAACAACCAGGAAAACCCTGCAGACTTCTGCAACTGGTAGGAGAGCCAACGAGGCCATGGTAGGAAATCGCAATGGACTTTTTAGTGGAGTTGCCAAAAAGTGGGGGTAATACAGTGATCTGGACTGTAATAGACTTATTCTCCAAGCAGGCACACTTCTTTTTTTTTGAAAAGTTTTTCAGCTTTATTTCTTATGCACATAACATAAAATGTATATTTTCTTATACATAATTAATCCTACATATACATGTTTTCCTTAAAGAAAGCATTAAAATAATTTTAATTACATTCAGAGTTGCTCTTCTACCCTTTCTTCCCTCATTTTGCAACAACCCTTCTTCTTCTCCTCTTTCCCTTCCCTCCCTCCCTCCTCTCCTCTCCTATTTTCTCCTTCCTCCTCTCCTACCTCATCCTACTTCCTCTTCCTTTCCCCCACTCCTCTCCTCTCTTCTTTTCCCCTTCTCACCTTCTCTCTTACTCCTGTCCCCTACCCTTCCTTCCTCTCCTTTTCCCTTTCTTCCATTCCTCTCCCTCCCTCTCCTCTTCCTACCCTCTCCTCCTCTCTCCTTTCTATCTTCTTTGCTGTGGAATATTCTCCTTGTTTGGTATCCGAGCAACTCCTATATTCTAATAGTATATACTTTCTTTCAATTTCTTTTCAGATGTATTCTATCTATCAGTATTATCATCATAATTGTAAATTTATTCTTATTATCTTCTTTCTTTTCCCTCCTCCCATCCCCCTTTTTCATTTACTCTGGTGTCATCTGGGTTTCTATTTCTTTTTTATTCCCTTGTTTAACTTTCTATTATCTAAATCATTTATCTATCCTCTTATCTTCATATTTCGTTTCTAACCATATATAAAATCTTCCCCATGTCTTGAAATACACTGATTCCTCTTTATCTCTTATTCTTAAAGTTAATCTATTCATTTCTGCTCAGTCTAAAATCTTTTTTATTACTTCACCTTCTGATGGAATTTTTTCTGTCTTCCAATTTTGTGCAAATGCAATTACTGCTGCTGTTATTATATGTATAGTTAAATACACATCTTCTTTACTATCTCTCTCTGGGAGAATACCCAATTAAAAAGAAACTCTGGTTTTAATTCTATAGATTTATGTAATATTTCTTCCAACCATTTCTGTATTCTAGACCAATAATTTTTTACTTTTAAACATGACCACCACATATGATAGTATAATCCCGGCAAACGCAAACATTTCCAATATTTGGCTGATTTATCCTTAAACATCTTTGCTAATCTTTCTGGTGGCATATGCCACCTATAAAACATTTTATATAGATTTTCTTTATATGCAGTTGCCATTGTCAATTAATAATTCCTTTCCCATAGTTGTTGCCATTTCTCTAATTCTATTGCATATCCAAAATTTTTCGCCCATGTTATCATTGTCTCTTTTACCTCTTCATCTTCCAATCTAATTTGCAACAAATAATTATAGTCTTTTAATCATTTTTTCATCCTTTCCAATCATTATCTGATCCAACTCTGATTTCCCCAAATTGAAACCATATTGTTTCGAGTCTTTATCATATCTTGATTGTATCTGCAGCCATGTATACCAGTCAATCTCAATCACTTGTTTTTCTAAGTCTTGTTTCTGTTTCAATTCTCCCTTCTCTGTTAAAATGTCTTTATATCTTACAATCTTGTCCATGTTAACCATATTTGGATGTGTCCTTACACATCCATACATAATGTCTCTGGAAGTATCCATGGATCCGATTTTTTCCATACCATAAGGAAACATGCCATCCTAGTTGTAAGTCATGTCCTTCCAAAGTCAATAGTCTTGTATTTCTCAATAAGACCCATTCTTTATCCAAGTTAACATTGCCGCTTGGTGAAACAATTCCCAATTTGGTAGACCAAATCCTCCTCTACATCTGGAATCTTGAAGCAATTTAAGGTTGATTCTCACATTTTTCCCTTGCCATATATATTTCCACATAATTTTATTCAAACTTTCAAAGTATTTTTTCTCCAACTTTGGAGAAGACGGGGAGAAACAGGCTCAGACTCAACCCATCCAAGACAGAGTGGCTGTGGTTTCCGACATCCTGGTATAGTTAGCTGGTGCCATCACTGACTACTGGGGGCAAGTCATTGGCCCCCACGGATAGGGCTCGCAACTTGGGTGTCCTCCTGGACTCACGGCTGTCTTTAGAAGAGCACTTGATGGCTGTGGCCAGGGGGACTTTCTATCAGGTCCGCCTGATCTGCCAGTTGCATCCCTATCTGGATCGGGACTCGTTAAATACAGTCACTCATGCCCTTGTTACTTCCCGCCTGGACTACTGCAATGCTCTCTACATGGGGCTCCCCTTGAGGAGCACCCGGAGGCTCCAGCTGGTCCAGAATGCAGCTGTATGGGTGGTTATGGGAGCGGCGTAGTGTTCCCATGTGACCCCCCCTCCTGCGCAAGCTGCACTGGCTCCCGGTGGTCTTCCAGGTGTGCTTCAAGGTTTTGGTTACCACCTTTAGAGCGCTCCATGGCATCGGACCGGTGTATTTACGAGACCGCCTTCTGCTACCAACAGCCTCTCACCGACCAGTACGCTCCCATAGAGAGGGGCTTCTCAGGGTGCCGTCGGCCAAACAGTGTCGACTGGCGGCCCCCAGGGGGAGAGCCTTCTCTGTGGGGGCACCTACCATCTGGAACGAGCTCCCCCCGGAGATACGGAGGATCCTGGACCTGCACACGTTTCGATGTGCTCTCAAAATGTTTTTATTTCAGCAAGCTGGCCTGGCCTAACTCTTCCTTTTAAATTTTTTAAAATGTTAATTTGTTTTTGAAATTGGGTGTTTTAAATTGTTTCGGCCAAAATATTTAATAATTTTAATGGTTTTTTTAATGTTTTGTATTATCTATTTTTTATCTTCGCTGTTCACCACCCTGAGTCCCTTTGGGAGTAGGGCGATATATAAATGTGATTAAATAAAATAAATAAATAAATAAATAAATAAACTTTATCGGAATTGTTTGAAAAAAAAACTAACAATCTTGGCAATACATTCATTTTGATTAACGCTATTCTCCCCATTAAAGATAATTGTAAATTTTTCCATTTTTTCAAATCTGTTTCAATTTGATTTCTTAGTTTATAATAGTTATCTTCCTTCACTGTAATACATCTTGAGGTTAATTGGATACCCCAATATTTTACTTTCTTCACTATTTGAATATCTAACTTCTCCATTAATTGCTTTCTTTGTTTTTCTCTCATATTTTTAACTATAATTTTTTTATTGAAAAAGTTTTACAATACAAAAATTTTTCCATTTTCACCCCCTCCCCAGTCCCCCTCCCCACCCCCTCCCATCCTCCCTCAACCCCAACCCCTCCCCTCCCTATCCCCCCCCTGACTTCCGCTACAAGTTAAAAGAACCAAAACTTAGAACAAGGGAAAAAGAAAAAGATTATTAAGTATTCGAATTCTCAATTAAACAAATTTCGAAAGAGGAAGAGAAAGAGAGAGAAGGAAAGAGAGAAAAAAAAGTAAAAAAAACAAACAAACAAAGAACCAAACAATAATATATTTAAACAATATTGAAAAAAAACCATTAATAGTCATTATAATTAAGAACACTATTATAATTGTCCTGACTACGCCCCTTAACTAAAAAAAACCCCAAAAACATAAAATAAGAAATGTACGTGCATATATATTTATAATCATACAGTTATATCATAAAGAGAATTATCTTATTTAATTCATTTCTCAAACTCTATAATCCAACTTTAAATCTTCTCTTCAACTTGATTGATGTCAAACATATTTCCTCTCATAGATCCAACTTCGATAATCTTCGTCTTGTCGCTGCCCCCATCAGCAAAATAAAACGTTTCTCCACACCACCCCCCGAGTGACTTTATATGAATAAAATTCAACCACGAAGATATTCACCGCTCTAGGAAGATTCATTCAAGCTAACTTATACTATACCTAAAAATAGGCTTTTGCAGCCTTGGCATTCAAACCTTAAAAAAAAAAAAAAAGAAAAAACCAACTAAGTGCTGCATTCCCAGATGTTCCTGTAAAATTGTTTCAAATCCTGCCACCCTTTGCAATCCAATCCTTCGGGTTATAAGATATTTTCAATTTCATAGTCTTCTCCTAGATGATAAGTTCCACAAAAAATATATAATTGGGTAACCAATGATCGCTGCTAATTTTGCAGCAATCCATCTGAACTCAGGATATCATGTCCAATCCAGGATAAACTTCATAGTAAAAGTTTTTATAATCCATTTTAATAGATAAATTTAAAGTTAGTCCAACTCAGAATGAACTTTTAACAAATTGTTGTACTTCTTAAAAGAATTTTTATAATCCACTTTTTCCAGATCTTTCAATGCTTTCTGATTCAATATCAAACAATTGACAATGCTCTTTAAATTTGTCAGCTGTGGTTTCCAGTTGGATTTCTTCGTTAACCTCTAGTTCCTGTCGATTAGCATCACCCCCCATGTCTTGAAGAGTATTAGACCTCTGTTGCTGGTCATCTCGAAGTAAATCTTTGTTTGTTGAAGCTTCCTCCAGCAATTCAAGGTCCTGTAATCCCCCAAGGACACTGAGGTGTTCAATTTTCTCATCAGAAAAATCCATAATAGAATCCTCTGGACAACTACCAAAATCTCCTTTTGTTTTTAACACACTTTGATTTTCTTCTTTCTGTTCACATTTTGTAGACTCTGTTTTTGACTTTTTATCCTTAAGATGTTTCGGTGCTCCCTTAAAAATATTTTGATAGAAATATTCTGCTTTTTCAATAGTATTCAGACAATGTCTCACACCTTGATATCTAAAAATTATACCAACTGGAAAATCCCATCTAAATGGGATATTACTTTTCTTCAGTTCCTTGACCAAAAAATCAAAATCTTTCCTGTCTTTTAAAACCTTCGATGGTAACTCTTTGAAAATCCTAATTTGTGTACCTGCTACCTGCACTCTATCAAAATAAGACTTTTGTAAAATATCATCTCTCAGTCTTTTATCCGTGAAGTAAACAACAACATCTCTAGGCAGATTTCTTTGCTTAGCCAAACGTGAATTAACTCTGTAAACTTTCGCTATTGAGCCCAAAATTGATTCTTCTTGTAGCTTTAATAATTCTGCAAAGGCCTTTGCACAGGTTGTTCTTAAGTTTTCTCTGTTGTTTTCTTTTATCCCTCTTAATCTAATTGCAGATTCTTTAACCTTAATCTGAAGCATAATAACATCATTCTGAATATTATAGTTTTTGGCCTCTGCTTCCAAAAGTTTCGTTTGCAACTCTTGTATCTCAGTTTCAAATTTATTACTCATCTCAATCATTTTCTTCCCCATTGCAGCCATCGCAGTTGTAAAATCTGAAGCTACTTGAGCAATAATTTGATTTAATTGGTCATATTTCCCAAAAACCAGTTCCTCAATATCCTTCTGTGAGCCTTTTACCTGGTCTACCACACTCTCTAAAGACCTTGTAATTAACTCTTTCAACTCTTGTTCTGTAAGTCTCTGCAAATGAGACATTTCAACTTTATTCATCTGATTCAAAGGGGAGCCCCCCCTTCCTTTAGGTTTAGGCATCTTTACTTTTAAAAAGGACCAAAAAAAAAGAATCCTTCTTACTTCAATAGAAAAAAAAAAAGGAAAAGAAAAAACAGGAGAAATCTATTCAGACTCTATTCCTTTAAGTTCTTTGTCTGTAAATATTTCCGCTATCACTTTCCTTTCAAGCAGAGCCAGTCGCCATCTTAAAAACTTTCACTTTTCTTCCTCTCCTTCCCCCTTCCCCCCCTCCTCTTCCAAAAAAAAAAAATCCGTTGAAAAAAAATCCATACTTGCTTAAATTTTCCTTCTTTCTTTTCCAACTTGCTCCGATTCTCATTCAAAGTGTGGTGTTGCTCCCAGCGTCTGGCTCCGCTGATTTAGCGGAGGTTCCTCTCGGCGCGGAGCATACCCTGGGGGTATGGAGGGAGCCATCCTTCTGAGCCCTCCCCAGGACAAAGAAAAAAATCCTGGGGGGCTCGAGGAGGCTCAACCTCACCCCCAGAAGCTCTCCCTGCTCCTCCCGTCAAGGAGCAGGTTTTTCGAGCCGCCTGCCAGCTGTGAGGCGGCTCTAACGCGCCGAGAGACCGGCAGGCATGGAGGAGCCCGCCGCCGCCGAGGAAGGCGCCACCGGAAGTCTATAATTTTTGTTTTATCTTTATTTATTTTCAATCCAGCTACTTTTCCATATTCCTCTCTTTCCTCAATTAACTTTGGACCCGTTTCTATTGGTTCTTCCATAATGAATACTAAATCATCCGCAAATGCTTGCAGCTTATACTCTTCTTTTTTAATTCTCATCCCTTTTATTTCTTTGTCTTGTCTTATTTTCCTGTTTAAAATTTCTAGGGTCAGAATAAATAATAGTGGAGATAACGGACATCCTTGTCTAGTTCCTTTTCTTATATCTACTTTCTCTGTCATTTCACCGTTTATTATTACTTTAGCCGATTGGTCTTTACATATAGTCTTAACTATATTGATAAATCTGTCCCCAAAGTCCATCTTTTGTAATTGTAAAATCATAAATTACCAATTCACATTATCAAATGCTTTTTACACATCTAAAAATAACAATGCCATTTGTTTCTCTGAATGTACCTCATAATATTCCAATGTATCCAAAATAATTCTTATATTGTCTCTAATTTGTCTTTTAGGGAAAAAACCATTTTGGTCTGGGTGTATAAATTCGTTTAACAGCCTCTTCAATCTTTCTGCCATAATTGATGCAAATATTTTATAATCTGCATTTAATAGTGAAATTGGTCTATAATTCTTTATTTCTTGTAAATCTGTTTCTTCTTTTGGTATAAGAGTTATATATGCCTCCATCCATGAGTTCGGTGCCTTGGCTTTTATTAATAAATCATTACATACTTGTAACACTATATTACTTAGTACATCTTGCAACTTTTTATATACTTCTGCTGGTATCCCATCTGGTCCCGGGGTTTTTCCATTCTTCTGCCTTTTAATTCCCTCCATCAATTCCATCATTGATATTCTTTCTTCTAATGCTTTTTTAAATTGTTCTGGTATTTTAGGGGTCATTACTTTTTCCAAATATTGTTCTATCTTTTCTTCTGGTATCTGCTCTTGTTGATATAATTTCTTATATTTCTCAATTATTTTTTTCTTTTCCTCATTTCAGTAACATATCTTTCCCTCTTGATCTAATAATTGAGTTATCAGTTTCCTTTCTTTTTCCTTCTTCATCTTGTATGCCAGCCACCTTCCTGGTTTATTTGCATCTTCAAAAAAGTTTTGCTTTGATGCTTTTATTTTCCTTGCCAGTTCTTCATTTTCTATTAAATTCAATTTATGTCTCCCCAATTCCATTAGATTTTTAATTTTTTTGTCTTGTGGAATTTTTTGCAATTCCTTCTCTAATGTCTTATATTCCTGCTCCAACTTCTTTTGAATTTGTCTGTCCTGTTTGTTTCTTTTCCCTGCATATGTCATTGCCAAACCCCTTATATATGCTTTGCCTATCAAAGCCTATTAAATGAGAAAGATTTTATACAATATACGGAAAAAGAATTGACCACTTTCTTCAAAGAAAATAGAAAAAAAGAGACATCATTGCAAAATGTATGGGACACTAGCAAACAGGCACACTTCATACCCTGCAGTGGACTACCCTCGGCCCACCAGCTGGCCAAACTGTTCCTGAAGCACATCTACTGCCTGCATGGAGTGCCATGGAGAATTATCTCAGACAGAGGGGTCCAGTTCATGGCTAAGTTCTGGAGGGAGTTCCTGTGGTCCATTGGGTCATCCCAGGGCCTTAGGTCGGCCTTTCATCTGAGCACCAATGAGGGTGCAGAAAGACTGAACGCCATGGTAGAACAGTACCTGAGTTGTTACGTGAACTGTCAGCAATCCAATTGGTCGGACCTCCTGCCTTTCGCTGAGGTCGCGTACAATAATGCTGTTCACAGTAGCATGGGACTAACTCCGTTCAAAGTAGTGAGCGGCATGGACTTCATCCCAATTCCTTTTTTTAAAAATATTTTTTTATTTTTTAAGACAGACAAACATTTAGTACATCAATCATCCCTCCCCTGTGACATCTCAGTGTTATCTTCTTTACTTGTTTTCATTTTTCTTCCAAAAGTTTCTTCTATCTTGATCTTCATCCAAACCACTATGACAATTCATTCCTATAACCATATTCTAGTCATCAAGTTTTTATACATAATTATAAAATTAATCATTTGTATTTCTTTTCCAGCCAACAACAAAAATAATTCCATATCTTAAAATATTATGACTCTTCCCTATCTTTAATCATCAAAGTTAATCTATTCATTTCTGCACAATCTAATTTTTTTTATTACTTCTTCTTCCAAAGGTATTTTCTCTGCTTTCCAATTTTGAGCATAAAATGCAGCTGTTATTACATTAATAATCAAGTAAGTATTTTCCTTACTAATTTTTTCAGGCAGGATACCCAGTAGGAACAACTCTGGTTTAAGCTCAATATGTAGCTGTATCATTTCTTCCAACCAGGTTTTAATTTTATTCCAATAGTTTTTTGCTTCAGGGCATGTCCACCACATTAGATAATAGGATCCTGGTAGTTGATGGCACTTCCAACATTTGGCTGATTTATATTTAAACATCTTTGCTAATCTTTCTGGTGGCATATGCCATCTATAAAACATTTTATATTGATTTTCCTTATATGTAGTGGACATGGTTAATTTATAGTTCCTTTCCCATAATTGTTGCCATTTTTCAAGATCAATTGAATATCCAAAATTTCTTCCCCATGTTATCATTGTTTCTTTTACTTGCTCCTCCTCCAATTCAATATACAGCAAAAAAATTATAAAACATTTTTATTAAGTTTTCCTCCATTCCTGTGAGTATCCTGTCCAATTCAGTCTTTTCCAAATAAAAACCATGTAACTTAGCATCTTTTTCATATCTTGTTTTTATCTGCATATACATATACCAATCTGTCTCAATCCCCTGTTCTTCCAGTTCTCGTTTATTCCCCCTTATCCGTTAATAAATCCTTATATCTAACAATAATTCCAAAATTAAAAACATTTGGGTGTATTAAAGCTTCCATTGTTGATAACCATATCTGTATTTTCACATAGTATTTATCTCTAACCTTCTCCCATACCAATAATAATGCATTTCTTATATAATGTCTGTGAAAGTATGTGTGTATCTTACTTCTACCTTACCACAAAAAAGCATGCCAACCCAGTTGTAAATCATGCCTTTCCAATGTTAACAACCTTGTATTTCTTAATTCAATCCATTCCTTCAACCATGTCAATGTTGCTGCTTGATAATATAATTCCCAATTTGGTAAACCAAATCCCCCTCGTGATCTCGTGTCTTGCAGCATTTTTATATTTATTCTTGCTTTTTTACCTTGCCATATAAATTTCCTTGTTAGTTTATTAAGATATTGAAAAAATGTCTTTTCAATTTTTATTGGCACAGTTTGAAATAGAAATAGCAATCTTGGTAATATGTTCACCTTTCTCAATTCAATCCGTCCCATGAGTGATAGTTGGAGATTCTTCCATTTTTCCAAGTCTTTTTCAATTTGTTGTTTTAATTTGTAATAGTTTTCTTCTTTTATTGTTGCACCTCTTGAGGTTAAATATACTCCCGGGTATTTGACTTTCTTCACCACTTGTATGTCTAACTTTTCTTTTATCTCTCTATTTTATTTTTCTGTTGTATTTTTCACCAACATTTTTGTTTTGTCTTTATTTATTTTCAAGCCAGAAACTTTTCCATATCCTTCTATCTGTTGTAGTAATTTAGGGCCTGTTATTTGCAGTTCCTCTATAATAAATATGAAATCATCTGCAAAAGCTTGCAATTTGTACTCCTCTTTTTAAATTTTCATCCCTTTATCTCATCATTTCGTCTAATATTTCTATTTAAAACTTCTAAAGTCAGGATAAACAGTATTGGTGATAACGGACAACCTTGTCTAGTCTCTTTCATTATATTAATCTTTTCTGTCATTTCTCCATTCATCATTATCTTGGCAAATTGTCTGTCATATATTGTTTTTACAGTATTTATAAATCTCTCCCCAAAATCCATTTTCTGTAATGGTTTTATCATAAACTGCCAGTTCACGTTATCAAAAGCTTTCTGGGCATCTAAAAACATCAACGCCATTTGTTTTTCTGGATGCGTCTCATAATATTCCAAAGTGTTCAAAATCATCCTAATATTGTCTCTAATTTGTCTTTTTGGTAAAAATCCATTTTGATCAATATGAATATATTCATTTAGTGGTTTTTTTCAACCTATTTGCCATTATCGAAGCAAAAATTTTATAATCTACATTTAATAATGAGATTGGTCTATAGTTTTTAATCAATTGCAAATCTGTATCTTCTTTAGGTACAGTGGGGCAAAAAAGTATTTAGTCAGCCACCAATTGTGCAAGTTCTCCCACTTAAAAAGATGAGAGAGGCGTGTAATTGACATCATAGGTAGACCTCAACTATGAGAGACAAAATGAGAAAACAAATCCAGACAATCACATTGTCTGATTTGGAAAGAATTTTTTTTGCAAATTATGGTGGAAAATAAGTATTTGGTCACCTACAAACAAGCAAAATTTCTGGCTCTCACAGACCTCTGTCCTCCACTCCACCAGTTGCGTCCCTTTCTAGATCAGGACTCCTTACACACGGTCACTCACACCCTCATCACTTCCCACCTGGACTATTGTAACACTCTATACATGGGGCTCCCCTTGAGGAGCACCCAGAGGCTCCAACTGGTGCAGAGTGCGGCCGTGCGGGTGGTTACGAGAGCGACATGGCGTTCCCACATAACACCTCTCCTGTGTGAGCTGCACTGGCTCCCGGTGGTCTTCCGGGTGTGTTTCAAGGTTTTGGTTACCACCTTTAGAGCGCTCCATGGTGTTAGCATGTCAAGATGCATTTATCCTAGTGCTGACATAAGGAGGAGAACGCAGGCATCTGGAAAGGGAGAGTCACCTTTCACCTACTTATTTTTCTCTAGAGATAACGTTCCCTAGGGAATGGATGGGAGGGGGGAAATTCCTGTGAATTGGAGCAGTAGATTAGGGGTGAATGATTGGGAAGATGGCCAATGGATGCAGAGGAGCGAGGGAAGGAAGAGGAGGGTTTTTGGGTCAGGAAGGCAGTCCTGGCTGCATGGAGTTGGTGTGAAAGTTTGCCGTGCTAAATAAAAAATTAAAATTGGTTTAATAAAGATCCTGTTCGATGTACTTTTTATTTGAAGACGGCCTGAAAACCTGACAGACAGACAGGACTCCTTTCCAAGCCAAACTGGCTAACCTCCAGTCCTCTGGCTCCCTGCCAGATGTCTGGGGAGACTGGAGACACAGCCCAGACGCCATGGCAGAAAGCCAATTATCGCAAGAGAGCTTACTTCAAGAAACTAGACAACAGCCCATCTTGATTCCAGCCAGCTTGGGTACCATGGGGCCTCAACTCCCCCCTCCCCCAGCAAAGCTACCAGCCAAGAAAAAAAAAGTGATGACCGGTGGACTTTGCCAAAAGCTGCAGAGGCTGAATTCCCTTTCCCGAATGTTCAAGGTAAAGGGAAGCCCCTGAGTGAGTTGGGGAGGGACTGGCAGCAAGCCAGACAGCAAAAAGCTTCAAAGAAGCCACTCAAGAGCTGCATAGATGAATTGAAGGAAGAATTTGACTATGTCATTATTCGGGAGGAAGAGCCGTCATGCAGGCCAAAAGAGAGAGAGGGGGCTGCTGAACTGAGAGGCCGTAGATAGAAGCGCAGCCCTTCCCCCCCTCATAACAGGAGGAAAGGAAGCCCAGAGATGCATCCATGGGTCCCCCCCCACACACACACAGCAAGCAGAGCAGCCTAGGCCGGGCAACATCTCCCCACTCTCGAATGAGAGATGAGGAAGAGTATCGGGGGCACCAAGGGCAGACTCACAGAGCCCCGCAGTGGGAGGAGAGGGTGCCTAGGGAGGACCCACCCCGGTTCAGAGGAAAGTTCGATGGCGATCCAGGCCAGCTAGCGCAATTCCTCAACACAGCTGAGATCTACATCGAGCCCTATAGACACCTCTACCCATTCCCCAGAGCCCTAGTCAGTGCCATTTAAGAGGGGCTAGAGGGAGAGGCTTCCGGTTGGCGTCTCCGCCGTTGCGAGACTGTCTTCTTAAGACCGCCAGCTTCGCTGCCTGTATAGAGTTGCTCAACAGCTGTTAGGCGGCTCGGAAAACTCGAGCTTTGCGATGAAGAACGGGTAGAGCCGGCGAGATGGGGTAGAGCCCCCTGAGAAGCCCCCAGGTTCGTTCTTTTGTCCTGGGGAGGACTCAGGGTGAAGGCTCCCCTTCCAGCTCGCCAACGCTCCGGACAGCGGGGGATCTCTGTTCCTACAGAGCCAGACAGCGAGAGCAACGACACCAAAAACAACAGAAGTCTAAAGCAAGGCAAAATAGGGTGAAATCCGGATTTTCAAAAAAGCAAGTATTTGCGTTAGCCCTATTAATAATTTTTTACAAGAGGACTCAAATGGGAGAAAGTGTTTCAAAGTAATTTAAAATGGCGATTGGCTCAAACGGAAGAAGAGAAAGTTAAAAGCGAAAGTGACAGAGTTAGCCTGCCTCGAAGCACTTAAATGGGACATTTTAACAAGATAGAAAAGTTTATTATTCAATTTCTTCTTCCATAAAACTGGGGAGAAAAGCTGGAAAAGGTGGAAAAGGAAGGAAATCCTCTTTTTTGGAAAGGCTAAGATTGTGTAGAGGCATGGCTTCAAAACAAACTAAATCGGGGGGGGGGGGTGTCCCCCACTCATCAGACAAAGGAAAAGCCAGAAAAGCCACAAATGCAGACTCAGAGTCAAGTACAAGAAACTGGACATGAGGATTTGAAAGAGTTTATAGCTAAGACTTTAGGAAATGTTGTTGAAACAATGGAAAGATTCCAAAATGAAATGAAGGAGTTGGTACAAGAAAAATATGACAAGCTGAACCAAAATATAATTAAAGTAGTCTCTGGTCTTTCAGATGCGGTGGTGGAGGTTGAGAAAAAGGTGGGTGAACTTAGCACAGAAGTTGAATCTAAGATGAGAGTAACAGAAGAAAAATTTTTTAATGCTGATGTCAGAACTCAAAGGATTGAAAATGAAGTGACAATGATTCAATTCAGATCTATGGAGTTTGCTATAAGATTGAGAGGACTAAAAGAAAACAACAGAGAAGATTTAAGAGTAGTTTGTGCTGATGCATTAGCTGTGTTCTTAAAGGTAGAACCTGATCAAATTTTTAGCAGGATTGATAAGGCTTACAGGGTGAATTCTCGTGTGGCAAGGTAAAGGAACTTGCCTAGAGATGTAGTAGTTTATTTCACTGACAGAAGATTGAGGAATGATATTTTGCAGAAGTCCTTCCTGGCTACTATCCAGGTAGAAGGAAATCAGATTGGTGTTTACAAAGAGTTACCACCTAAGATGTTAAGAGATAGAAAGGATTATGGATTTTTGGTGACTGAATTGAAAAGATGTCAGATTCCATTCAGATGGGATGCCCCAGCTGGCATAATTTTAAGATATGAAGGAGAGAGATACCGTTTAAACACTATTGAAAAAGCGGAACATTTTTATTACCATATTTTTAAAAGAGCTGCAACATCTCCATGTTCATCTACATTGTTAACTATAGAAGAAGGTGTTAAAGATAAAGAATTTGAAAGAGAGACTGAGGAACACTGCAAGCAGACTGTCAAGATTTCGGTTTCATCCTCTTAAATAAAGTTAATTTCCAAGCATCAAACTTTAGGAAATATTCTCTTTGTCAACGCTAGAGTTGTCTGACAAACAGTGCTGACACTCTTTATTGAGCGATGCAGCTGTGCCCGACAACCATGCAGACAGTACTGGCCCCTCTATCCAAAACCCTCCTATTCCTTTCCCATTCACTGCTCCCCATTGGCTGTCTTCCAGATCACTCTCTTCTTATCTGTCTCTTCAGCACACAGGAATGTCACCCCTCCCATACATCTCCCAGGAGACTGAATTCACCGAAAAGCTTTTCTAGGTGAAATGTCAAACTTTTTTCCTCATTGCTTCTATGTCAGCATTGAAACACTGACACAGACAGAATTAGAGGCAATAGAAACTCAAAGAGCAGTAGAGGAAACTCAAGGAGCAGTAGGTGGTTTTTCAGATGATCCTCTCATGGATTTTCCAGGACCTAAAAAAAGGCCACTCAGAAGTACAAGAGAGGTGGCATTGGACCTTGAACTGTTGATGCAGGAACCAAAAGACAAACGCATAACTCGAGCAGCTGAGAAGCAAATGTTCGAGAAGCAGAAACATCAGAGGTCCAGTACACCACAAGAAGAGAAGGGGGCCAATGGTAAATCACAGAAATCAGAAGCCATGGGAGGAGCTAGACCGAAGACTACTGCTCTGCAACAGAATCTTCGGCAACTGCTTGATTCGCTTTGTGAAACTACAAATGACAGTTAAATTTTAATCTTGGAATGTGAATGGTTTGAACTCTCCACAGAAAAGAAGGAAAATATTTCATTATTTGAGACAATTTAATAATGATGTGGTTTGTTTACAACAAACTCATATTAGAACTCAGGATCAAAAATATTTGATAAATTCTAAATTAGGTTCACATTTTATATCTTCTAGCCCGGAAAAAAAGAATGGAGTCGTGTTGTATGTTTCCAAAAGATTACTAGCTAAAGTCATAGAAACAGATGACCATGGAAGATATATTGCAATAGAAATAAATTTACAGAATGATCCATTGCTTTTGATTGGTATCTACGCTCCCAACCAACAGCAGGAAATTTTTTATAAATTATTATATGCTAAAATATTACAATGGAATTATAGATCTATTTTGATTATGGGAGATTGGAATGGGGTGATTGACACTAAAATTGACAAAAAGAGTTTGGCAAAAACAGGGGTTAAATTGCCACAGACTTTCTTTGCTATGAAAGAGGATTTGGAATTGAAAGATGTATGGAGAGTCCAGAACCCAAAGGAATTGGATTTCACATTTTTTTCAGATCGACATAGATCTTTTTCTAGGATTGATTTTATCCTGGTTACACCTGATCTACTTACTAAAACAACAAAGACCAAAATATTTCCTAGGACTTTAACGGATCATAGCCCAATATGGATAGAAATAGAAATGGGGAAGAAGGAAAGAAGATCCTGGAGATTGAATGAGAATTTGTTTAGATATGAAAAGAATATAACTGAACTTAAAAAATACATCAAAGAATTTTTTCAAATGAACTTGAATAAGGGTACACCTATTGAAATTGTTTGGGATGCGAGCAAGGCATATATGCGAGGTGTACTGATTCATATGAACTCTAAACATAAGTCAACTCAACAAAGGAAAAGAATAGAATTGGAATTAGAGATAAAGAAAAAGGAACAACTACATATTGAAAATCTGCTAGATAAAAAATTACAAGAAACCATAAAACTTCTGAAAGACCAATTTCAAATGCTTATAGCGGAACAAACGGCAACTAATTTACAATTTGCAAAACATAATACATTTTGTAATGCTAATAAACCGGGCAGATGGTTGGCTTATACATTGAGAAAACAGCGGTGCTCTCGTATTATTGATACTATTGAATATGGAGGGAAAGAAGTTTTCCAACAAAATTTAATAAAACAAGCTTTCTTAGATTACTACTCCAAATTATATCATAAAGATAACATAAAGAACGAGCTTATAGATAAATATCTTGAAGGAACTAGAATTATGAAAATTTCTAGAGAACAAAAGGAAAGAATGAATCAAGGAATAACATCTGAAGAGATTGTATTTGCAATTAAACAATTGAAAACAGCAAAAGCTCCAGGGACGGATGGTTTGACTGCAGTGTATTACAAAACTTTACAAACAGAATTGATTGAACATCTTAAAGACTTATTTTGCAGTATACAACAGGGGGGTAAAATACCCCCTTCATGGAAGACGGCCTTTATTTCATTAATACCAAAAGAGGACAGTTCTATAAAACCAGAAAACTTTAGACCAATATCTCTCTTGAATACGGATTACAAAATTTTTGCAAAAGTATTAGCCAACAGATTGATGCCAGTTATCCAAGAGGTGATTCATCATGATCAAGCTGGATTTATAGAGGGCAGATACATGAAGGATAACATAAGGCAACTTATAGATTTATTGGAACATCTTGAGAAAAGTAAACAGATCCCTGCAGTGCTGGTGTTCTTGGATGCGGAAAAGGCCTTTGATCGGGTTAATTGGAATTTTCTACTAAAGACTTTGCTTAAAATGAACTTTGGGGACCAGTTTGTTCAGGTGATATCAGCAATTTACCAAGAGTGAACAGCACAAATTATTATTAATGGGAGTTTAACAACAAATTTTAATATACATGATCTATATATGATCTTGGTTATATTATACGGAATACACCTAGACTTATTATAGTTGGACTCCCCCCCCTTTCCCCCCCCTGTTTTTCCTTTTCTTTCCTATTTCCTTTTAGATAGCCAGTAGGAATTAAGTACCCAGTAGGAATCAGTGACTAAATTTACCCCTAGTACATTGGACATAGCGAAGCAAGAGTGAATTTTGATAATAGGTGGTGAAACCATTTGGTGTTGTATGATTGCTTGGAAAGACTTTTTAGGAATATCCAAAATGGCTACCATGACTCCCACTTTAAAGAAGAAGCCAATCACGACCTCTTCAGCCTCATCCCCAGTCACTTCCTCTGTGACACTACAAAGATCATCTGAAGACGTGGCTACTCCGGGAAAAGCATCAACACAAGATATTCTCCAGTCTATACAGGAAACATTGATCAAAAATCAAGACTCAACGTCTAAAATTTTGGAAGAGCTGAAGAGGAATGTAGAAACGTTAACTACGGAGACAAGGTTGTTTCATGCAAAGTTTGAGGAGGTCCAAAATACTTTGACTAACCATGAGGAACGGATTCAAGCTTCCGAGATAAAGACCGAGAAGGTGACATGTAGGATGGAGCGGCTCGAACTCCGGCAAGCCATGGCTAATAAAAAAATTGAGGAAGAGATTATCTTCCTCGAAATGGATAGATCTGGCTACTTCTTACGGTTTCAGAATGTCCCTGAAGAGAAAGGTGAGCGCTTGGATGTACTAATGGGAGAGATTGTTGCAGGAATTACTGAAGAGATTTCGCAGAAGTTTCAAGAGATATTGACGATGTGTACCGAGTATATACCAGCTATGCTTGGCGCAACAAGCTCCCTAAAGAGATTCATGTTCGATTTACTAGAACAGCACTAAGAGATGAAGTGTTTCGGAAAACGAGGGACCAAGCTTTTACTTATAAAAATAACCGACTAACAGTACTGCCCCAGCTCCCGAGACGTGTACGAGACATTCGGAGGAAATATGACTTTTTGACAACATGGCTGAGGAAGCAAGGGATACGTTATCGTTGGCTTCTACCGGAAGGCCTGATGTTTACCTGGCAAGAACAGAGGCTACGATTGGAATCCGTACAGGAAGCGCAAGACTTCGCGGAAGCCTATATTAATTCAAGTGGCCAAGAGAGTGAAGGTGGTAACCTAGGTAAGAGCCAAGAAGAGGTAACCCAAGAAACAACAACCACAGAGCATATTGGACATGACAAAGGCACAGCCTAATCTGGAGAAGGAGGAACAAATTTCCAAATCGAGACTAGATCCCAGAAACTTAAGAACACAGGTAAGTAAAGTATGGATGAGGTGCTTAACCTGTTTTCTGTTAACATCAATGGCCTGAATGCTCCCACTAAGAGGAAAAAGGTCTGGGCTAAACTTCAAAAAGATAACTATGATATTATATGTTTACAGGAGGCCCACATAAGGAAAGACCACTCTAAGATTTTAACTTATCCTAAACTGGGGAAGTTGTATGTATCCTTGGCCGACCAGAAGAAAAGGGGAGTTGTTGTTTACAATCGGGGAGGCCTAGTGAAACGTCAAATATATGCAGATATAGAGGGTAGGATACTCATGTTAGAGATTAGTATTGGCCAAAAAAAAAGTATTGTTAGCAAATATATATGCCCCTAATGTTAACCAAATGGGTTTCTTTAAAGATTTGTATAAGAAAATTAATGAATTAAATTACGAGCATGTATGTATAGTAGGTGACTTCAACGCGATTACTGATACTTCAATTGATTATGATCCAGGAAAGGGTTCTCCTAAATATAAAAAAGGGCATAGGAAGGTACTCCCTAAAACATGGGATAATCTAAGAACAGAAATAGGGTTAAGAGACGTTTGGCGAGATTTCCATCCTATGCAAAAGCACTTTACATATTTCTCTCCCAGGCAAAGATCGTGGTCTAGGATAGATATGGTTTGGTCAACCTCAGAACTGAAAGAAAGCATAAATTCGGTTGAAATAGGGACGAATATATGGGCAGACCACCACCCCCTGGTAATAAAATGGAAAGCGTCCACTAGAAGAGCGAGATGGTCTATGAGGGCTGAGATCATGAAAGACGAGGGATTTATAAATATGATTAGAAAAGAATTAGATCATTTCTTTACTGAAAATAAGAGAGAAGATACTTCCCTTCAAAGTATTTGGGATACTGTTAAAGCAGTAGTTAGAGGATTGGTAATAAAATATACAGCTACCAAATGGAGAAAGGAGAAGGCCAAATGGATTAAGTTAATGGCTGAATTGGAGAAAGCTGAAGGAGAGCTGCGTTTAAATCTGTATAATAATTTGATTAAGGAGAAAATTGACTTGATTAGGCATGAGTTATCTATCCTAGATCAAAACGATTTGGCGAATAAAATTAGGAAATGTCGACAAAATCAATTTGAACATGCTAACAAGCCGGGCCGGTGGTTGTCATATAGATTAAGAAAAGAGGCAGAATCTAGAAAGATTGAATTTTTACAGGACTCTATGGGAAATTTGGTAGGTACTACAGAGCAAAAAGCAAAGGTGGCCCAAGATTTTTATACCTCCTTATATAGCCAGGAAATTTATCAGGAAGATAAACTAAAGAGTTATCTCCAGAATCTACAATTGGAGATGATTCTGGATCACTGTAAAGAAATTTTAAATGCAGAAATCACAGTTGGGGAAATAGCAGTAGCTATAAAGAAACAAGCTAATGGCAAAACTCTGGGACCGGATGGGATTCCTAGTGAATTTTATAAAGGAGTCTTTGACTCACTTAGTTTGCTTATTAAAGGTCTATTTAATGAGGTTTTACTACACTCTAAAATACCCCGGTCCTGGACGGAAGCCTACATTTCCCTAATCCCGAAACCTGAAACAGATAAAACTCTGATCCAGAACTATAGACCAATCTCGCTCCTGAATGTGGACTATAAGATTTTTGCGACAATACTAGCTGAGAGACTCCAGGTGTTCCTGTCCTGATTTATCCACCAAGACCAGAATGGTTTCTTGCCTCATAGGCATCTAAGAGATAACATAAGGGTGGTATTGAATGCCTTAGAATACTATGAGACACACTCTGATAAACCAATGGTAATGATCTTTTTGGATGCCCAAAAGGCTTTTGACAGAGTCAGCTGGAATTTTATAATACAACAATTGGAAGTGATGGGTTTTGGGCCTCAATTTACAAGGGCAATTCAAGCCATCTATTCTAAACAGTCGGCAAGGCTACTGCTTAATCAGATGAGATACAGATTTATAAAGGTACCAGACAAGGATGCCCTCTTTCACCGCTGCTATTTATTTTAACACTTGAACCACTTCTTAAGACGATTAGACAGGATTCGGAAATTAAGGGCTTAAAAGTTAAAGGGGAAGAATATAAACTCCAAGCATTTGCCGACGATTTGGTTTTCATATTAGAAGATCCCCTTATTACGGGACCAAAATTACTTACTAAATTAAATGAATATGGGGAGGTAGCGGGGTTAAAAATTAACAAAGATAAAACCAAAATGTTAACAAAAAATTTGTCAGGTGCCCAAAAGGAACAGATCCAAAGTATTATGGGGATTAACTGTGTCAAAAAACTTAAATATTTAGGTATTTGGCTTACAAATAGATGTTCTTCTATTAAAGTACTCAATTATTCTAAATTATTAACAGACACAGCAAATGATGTGGAGAGATGGCAGCATATTCAGATCTCATTTTTGGGTAGAATTGCCGCAATAAAAGCCCATGTTTTACCGAAATGGATCTTTTTATTTCAAACAGCCCCTGCAAGATTGGAAAAAATTTTTTTTTAGGAAATTAGACCAAATTCTAAGTAAATTTATTTGGCAGAGTAAAAAGCCCCATATAAAGAGAAAAATGTTGCAAGAGCACAAAACAAGAGGTGGCTTGGGGCTCCCAATGTGGGAGCTTTATTACCCAGCTTCATCCCTGGTTTGGATAAAAGATTGGGTGATTCTCTCAAGAAAGCGCATTTTAACAATTGAAGGATATGATTTGCAGCAGGGATGGCACTCTTTTTTGTGGTCTCAAAAAGACAAAAAATTCAAATATTTTACAAATCATTATATTAGAGGAATTTTAATAAGGGTCTGGGAAATGGTGAAGAAGCAAGTTTACACACAGATTCCTAAATGGGTGTCTCTGTTAGAGGCAGTGACCCTTCCGACTGTGCACAACACAAAGAGGAACTGGGTTTATGGTGACTTGTTGGATGAAATCGGGAGACTTAGACCTAGAGCCGATCTCCAAACTAGAGGATTAGATATAGATTGGTGGTCCTATGCGAAAATTCAAACTAGATTCGCTAGGGATAAACAGGAACCTGGTATTTCCCTTCATTTACAAACTTTTGACAAGCTTCTCCTAGGTGACCAAAGGAAATTTATCTCCAATGTTTACAACTTTCTTTTGTCCAATTTTATGGCAGAGGAGATTGTAAAGGACATGATGATTGCCTGGGGGAGAAATATAGGAACAACAATTCAGCTTGATGCATGGCAAAACGTATGGAACAAAACTATGAAACTGACCCTTTCTTCCCCTTTCAAAGAAAACTTTTATAAAATGATCTACCATTGGTATCTCCCCCCCACCAGAATTGCTAAGATGTCCCCAGGGTCCTCTGATAGATGTTGGAAATGTGGGTCCGCCAAGGGTACTTTCTTCCACCAGTGGTGGACTTGTCCGTTAACTAGACGCTATTGGGGGAAAATAAAACAGTGGCTGCTGGAAATAACAGGTGTGAGCTTTCCCCCTCATCCAGACCTCTACTTGCTTGGAATAAGACCAGACTACATTGATAACAAAGATTGGTATATATTTGTCCATGTCTCAACAGCGGCGAGAATGGCATTTGCCCAACTGTGGAAAGATGCAGATACGCCTCCCAATCATCTGATAATAAACAAGATTCTCCGATGTGCTGAGATGGATAGATTAATGTATATTTTAAAAGACAAGAAAGATTCAATATACAATAGAAGTTGTGACAAATGCTTTGTCTGGCTCAAAAGAAGGTTAAACCTAGGAAATGGGTGACAAGATCGTCTATTTAGATTAATTAGATATTTATTAGGCTATATGATTTCTTAAAATTTCGACAAAAACAGGCTAACTGTTTTGTAGATAGTAGAAATTGACTCTATTGAAATGTTTGGTTTGGATGACACTAGTTATTATTAATTGGAGAGTGAGCTTAACTCCCGGTTAGTCAGGTTTGTCGTTTTGTTTTAGTCTTGTGTTTATGTGTTTCTACATTTCACCATTTATATTGTTTCCCAATTTTTATTTTGTGTTAATCTTAATGTAAATATTTAATAAATATTTAATTTATAAAAAAAAACAAAATACCTTTGTGGTTGGATCTTGGGCACATTATACAGAATATAAAGTCACTCGGGGGGATTTTATATAAAGAGATACTTTTCAATGATGGGGGCAGCTGGAACTTGAAGTCATTAAAAACTCTGTTGGAAGAAGGGATTAATTTAACTTGGTTACAGTACAGTCAACTCCAATCAAGATGGAGAGAAGATCAAAAAATTGGTTTAATGTTGCATGAAGAAGATTTGGTGTTACAGATAAAACAGAAAGGGCCGATGCATATTAAAAGGGTTTATAATATATTGTTAGAAAGAGATTCTGAAAGCAAATTGGTTAAAGATTGTATGATAAAATGGGCACAAAATTTTGCAGAACCAGTTATGATGGAAACATGGGAAAAGATATGGGTCCAGAATGTTAAATTTACTCAGGCACAGAATTTGAGGGAAAATTTTTATAAAATGTTTTATAGGTGGCATTTAGATCCTAAGAAATTGTCATGTATGTATCCTAATGTTCAACCAAGATGTTGGAGATGCGATTGCTTAGATGCTACTTATTATCATATATGGTGGACTTGCAGAAAAGTGAAAGCTTTTTGGATCAAACTTTGGTGGGTTATGCAAAATGTCTTGAAGAAGAAGCTTCAATTTTCTCCGCAATTGTTTTTACTGGGTATAGTTAAGGACTTTTCATCGAGTGAAACAAGATTGATATTATATATGATCACTGCAGCTAGGTTATTGATTGGACAATATTGGAAAAAAGATAATTTACCTACTATTGAAGAATGGGCTTTGAAGATGGCTAGTTTTGCAGAAATGGCAAAGATCTCAGCGTATTTAAAAGATAGGACCCAAGAAACTTTTGTTTGGGAATGGAAGAAATGGATAGATTATGTGCAGAATAAGTATCAAACAAAGAAATATCAGTATTTAGTTGAAGGTTATAGCATATAGGGGTAAAGTAATTGGAGGTAATTAAGATTTGGAATAGAGATTGATATATTAATATAGAATGTTATTTAGAATACGTTATCTAGGGAATAGTTTAAATTTGGGGATGAGTAATTGGGGGAAATTATGTTTTGGATTTTATTATGTAATAAGGGGGATTGATAAATGTAGATAAATATTATTACTATTTGGGGGTTATTTAGAAAAATTCTATTATTGATAGGGGCTAGACTAGATGAGAGAAATGTTTGATATGTTATGTTATTTGGATTTCACCTTTTCTTTTTGTTTAATATTTAAAGACTATATAAGAATAATATTTTTGTGTAAGGGAAGCCAAGGGTGGGATGGGAGGGGAGGGGGGATAGGGGAGGGGGGATGGGGGGGAAATGGGGGGAGGGAAAAATGAAAAATTTGTACTTGTAAAACTTTTTCAATTAAAAAAAGAGGGGCTAGAGGGAGAGGCAAGGAGCTGGTCAGCAGCCCTCTACAAGAACAGGGTCCCCCAACTGCAAGATGCAGATGGTTTCTTACAACTACTGCAAGCCCGCTTCGAGGAAGCAGGGGAGGATCCCTATGTGAAAGATGAGCTCAGGAACCTAATGCAGAAGGGGAGGCCCATCAAAGAGCGTATCCGTGAGTTCAGGAGAGTCATTGGGACCTTACCTCCCTTGCCAGAGTGACTACTAGTATACTTCTTCAGAACAAGCCTAGATAAGCGAATCGCCCAAGTCACTGCTTATCGGGACATCCCGAACCGACTCTCCGAATGGTTCCGGGTAGCAATACAGGTCGAGAGGGGGCTGCATGCCAACGATATGCTAAAGCAACCAGAGGCCAAGGAGAGAGCCCAACTGGGCCAGGGACCACCTAGCAGACGAGGAACCACAGCACCATGGGCCACCCAGAGGCCATTCATCCCACGGAGTCCACTGAGGTGCTACAGATGTGGGGGAATTGGCCACCTGGCAGTAGCATGTGGAACCCTGCGGCTGAGACCAGACCCACTGGCCAAGGCACGACCGGAACGAGGGCCCAAGCGTGCCACCAACGCACCACGAAGACTCCCCCCAGGTACAGAAGTCTTCGCCCACCTGACTGAAACAAGGGGGAGCCCAGACGATGCAAATCAATCCCCTGAATCGTATGACAGCGAGGACAATGGTGAAGATGACCCAATGGTGAGTGGACCCATCCACCCTTTTCTCTTCCCCATACACCTAACGGCCCCAAAATCAGGGACCCAAGGGACTTTCCAAGCCTTAGGAGATTTGGGCTGCACAAGGTTCCTGATTAACCTACCTACAGTCCTAAAATTGGGGATCCGTGCTAAAAAGCTCAGCCACCCAATCCAATTTGAGCAAGTTGATGGATCCCTAGTGGGGGAGGGGGCTTACGACACACACTTGACCGAGCCAGTGAAGCTGGAGCTAGCAGATCACTGGGAAATGATTCGTTTCATAATAGCCCCCAAGATGACAAATCCAGTCATAGTGGGACTCTCTTGGCTAGACAAGTGGGCCCCAATCATCTGGTGGCAGGAGGGGACCCACAGATTGAGAATAGCAAAGGGGCCCCACCCCCTGCCGCTCCAACCAGGGGAGACGCCTCCCACGCAGGAGCCCCAACCCCTCCTGCCAGAGGGACCAAAGACGCCCCCAACACAAGCATCCCTCTTTAAAGGCACAGCAAAGCAACTGGCGGCCACATCCAACAGCTCCCACGAAACAGAACAGATCCCAAGAGAGTACCAAGACCTTGCAGAGGTATTTAGCGAGGCTGAGTGTGACGTTCTACCACCCCACCGCGAAGCTGATTGTGCCATCGAAATCATCCCTGGGGCGAAACTACCAAAACCTAAATTGTATGCCATGACGCCCCGTGAAATGCAAGAAATGCGAAACTACATAGACAAAAACCTACAAAGGGGCTTCATTGAGCCAGCCAAACCGTGGGTCACGGCACCGGTCCTCCTCAAAGAGAAAAAATAGGGCTCTATGCGCCTGGTGGTTGATTTTTGAGGTATCAACGCTGTCTGCATACGCAACTTATATACCCTCCCCCTCATGAAAGACATGCTAGCCCACCTGGCCAAAGGAAAGGTTTTCACCAAACTAGACCTCCGCGAAGCCTACTACTGGATACACATCAGGGAAGGGGATGAGTGGAAAACAGCATTCAACTGCCCCCTAGGAAGTTTCCAATTTAAGGTGATGCCATTTGGACTACAGGGAGCCCCAGCGGTGTTCATGCAATTGATAAATGAGGTCCTACATGAGCACCTCTATAAGGGGGTCCTCGTCTACCTGGACGACATTCTCATTTACACGGAAACCATAGACAAACACATACCCCTCGTCCGCCAAGTGCTGGAAAAACTCCTGAGGGCGAACCTCTATGTCAAACTATCAAAATGCGAGTTCCACCAGTCACGGCTAGACTACTTAGGCTACCGAGTGTCAAACGAGGGGATAGAAATGGACCCAGCCAAACTACAATCAGTCCTAGACTGGCGACCCCCAAGCACCCGCAGACAACTGCAAAGCTTCCTGGGGTTCGCAAACTTCTACAGACAATTCACCCCCTCTTTTGCAAGAATTGCCAAACCTCTGACGGACCTCCTAAAAACGGAGTCCAGCAACAAAACCCCGCCCAGGGCAACCTCTACAGTGGGACCCGGCCTGCCAACAGGCATTCGAAACACTAAAAGAAATGTTTGCAAAAGAACCAGTCTTGAAGCATCCTGACCCCGACCAACCCTTCATCATCCAAGAAGATGCCAGCAATGTGGCAGTGGGGGCTGTCCTACTTCAGAAGAACAGCCAAGGGGACTTACAACCTTGTGCCTACACATCCCGCAAACTCACCGACACGGAGAGACGTTGGGCAGCATGGGAAAAGGAAGCGTTCACAGTGAGGTGGGCGCTGTTGACCTGGCGACATCTGCTAGAAGGAGGCCAGAAACCATTCGAAGTTTGGACTGACCATAAGAATCTGGAGGCCCTCAGGACCCCATGGAAGTTATCGCCCAGGCAAGTCCGGTGGGCCCAATACTTCAATCCTTTCAACTTCGAGCTGAAGCACATCCCAGGGGGGGAAAAACTTTTTGGCTGATGCCCTCACCTGAATGCCCCAATACAACAGTGAGCGGGAGCAGATAGTGAATGCCATCATCCCCTCTGCCCAAGGAGCGGGTCAAGTAGTCACCAGACGGCAGCGTCGCAACCAGCATGGCCAACCACCAAGTGACTTAATGACAAGACTCAAAACGAAAACATTGTCGGGCCCCTGGTTCCGAGACAATCAACATCTCTTGACAAAAAGGGATGACCTAGCATGGAAAGGGACGAAACTCTATGTCCCAGAGACCCTACGCACTCTGGTCCTCAAAAGGAGCCACGACGCTAAACCAGCGGGGCATTTCGGCTTCCTAAAGACTTTGCACTTAGTAAGAAGACAGTTTTGGTGTCCCCACATGAGAAAAGATGTAGACAGCTATGTAAAAAGTTGTACTGTCTGTGCCACAATGAAAACCCGACCAGGAAGACCTCCCGGGTTGCTGTAGCCAGTAGCTGAGCTGACAAGACCATGGGAGGAGATTGCAATGGACTTCATAGTAGAACTGCTGAGGAGTGAAGGAAACACAGTAATCTGGACTGTAATAGACTTATTCTCCAAACAGGTACATTTCATACCCTGCAGCGGGCTATCCTCTGCCCGCCAACTGGCCAAACTCTTCTTAAAACACATCTACCGCCTGCATGGAGTACCCAGAAGAATCATCTCCGATCGAGGTGTCTAGTTCACAGTGAAATTCTGGAGAGAGTTGATACGATCCAAAGGATCATCCCAAGGCCTCAGCTCAGCATTTCACCTGAGCACCAATAGGGGGGGCGGAGAGACTGAATGCCATGATAGAGCAGTAGCTGAGGTGCTATGTCGACTCCCAACAGTCTAACTGGGCGGACCTCCTATCTTTTGCGGAGGTCGCGTATAAGAATGCTGTCCACAGTAGCACAGGACTAACCCCATTCAAGATAGTGTGTGGTATGAATTTCATCCCCATGCCAGAGTACCCAAGAGAGCCCTCTTCCTCAGTCAGTTTGACCGATTGGATGAAGATGTTGCAAGAAACCTGGGAGAACGTTAAGAAGGCGTTAGCCAAGGCAGCTCAATCGTATAAGAAGCAAGCGGATAAACACCGAACTCCCCAAAGACCATTCCGAGTGGGAGAGAAGGTCTATCTCTCCACCAAGTATTTGAGACTTAGACTTCTGAGCAGGAAACTGGGCCCGAAGTTTGTAGGACTATTCCCTATAGTAAAAGTAATTAACCTGGTCACAGTACAACTACAGCTGCCCCGATTGCTAGGGAGGATACACCCCGTTTTCCATAGTAGCCTCCTGAAACCTGTAGTGGGGTCAACTTTAAGACCAGTGCCACATGGCCCCCCCGAGCACCTGGTTATTGGGGGCCACACTCACTATGAGGTACAGTGAATTCTCGATTCAAGGTGGCACAGGGGGCATCTCCAATACTTAATCAAGTGGAAGGGTTACCCCTTGTCAGAGGCTTCCTGGGTGAAGAGCACAAACATCCAAGCTGACCAACTTATAGCCAAATTCCATGCAGATCACCTGGGTAAGGCGGGAGGGGATGGGGCACACACTCCCGGATGGGGTACCGGTACTTAACTTGTTGTTTGTCTTACACAGGCCACCCTGGAGAAATGAAGGGGGAGGGGCCGGATGTCAGCACGTCAAGATGCATTTATCCTAGTGCTGACATAAGGAGGAGAACGCAGGCATCTGGAAAGGGAGAGTCACCTTTCACCTACTTATTTTTCTCTAGAGATAACGTCCCCTAGGGAATGGATGGGGGGGGGAATTCCTGTGAATTGGAGCAGTAGTTTAGGGGTGAATGATTGGGAAGATGGCCAATGGATGCAGAAGGGAAGGCTGCATGGAGTCGGTGTGAAAGTTTGCCGTGCTAAATAAAAAATTAAAATTGGTTTCATAAAGACGCTGTTCGATGTGCTTTTTATTTGAAGACGACCTGAAAACCTGACACATGGCTTAGGACCTGGTTATTGACGGGACCGCCTGCTGCCACCAGTAGCCTCCCACCGGCCAGTACGCTCTCATAGAGAGGGGCTCCTCTGGGTGCCGTCAGCCAAGCAGTGTCAACTGGCAGCCCCCAGGGGGAGACCCTTCTCTGTGGGGGCACCTACTATCTGGAATGAGCTCCCCCCGGAGATACAGAGGATCCCGGACCTACGCACCTTCCACTGCGCCCTCAAGACCTTTTTATTTCAACAGGCTGGCCTGGCCTAACTTTTAACTCTTTCCCTTTTCCATTCTAAAGTGTAAATTTTAAATCTGTTTTAACTATTGGGGTGTTTTAATTTGTCTTGGGCCAAATTGTTTAATGTGGTTTTATATTGCTTTTAAATTTTGTATTTATGTGTTTTATCTTTTGGCTGTTCACCGCCCTGAGTCCTTCGGGAGTAGGGTGGTATATAAATCTAATAAAATAAATAAATGTATTAATGGCACCTGTTTGAACTTGTTATCAGTATAAAAGACACCTGTCCACAACCTCAAACAGTCACACTCCAAACTCCACTATGGTGAAGACCAAAGAGCTGTCAAAGGACACTAGAAACAAAATTGTAGACCTGCACCAGGCTGGGAAGACTGAATCTGCAATAGGCAAGCAGTTTGGTGTGAAGAAATCAACTGTGGGAGCAATAATTAGAAAACGGAAGACATACAAGACCACTGATAATCTCCCTTGATCTGGGGCTCCATGCAAGATCTCACCCCGTGGGATCACAAGAACGGTGAGCAAAAATCCCAGAACCACACGGGGGGACCTAGTGAATGACCTGCAGAGAGCTGGGACCAACGTAACAAAGGCTACCAGTACATGTCCGAGCCCATCTGAAGTTTGCTAGAGAGCATTTGGATGATCCAGAAGAGGATTGGGAGAATGACATATGGTCAGATGAAACCGAAGTAGAACTGTTTGGTAGAAACACAACTCGTCGTGTTTGGAGGAGAGAGAATGCTGAGTTGCATCCAAAGAACACCATACCTACTGTGAAGCATGGGGGTGGCAACATCATGCTTTGGGGCTGTTTCTCTGCAAAGGGACCAGGACGACTGATCCGTGTACAGGAAAGAATGAATGGGGCCATGTATCGTGAGATTTTGAGTGCAAACCTCCTCCCATCAGCAAGGGCATTGAAGATGAAACGTGGCTGGGTCTTTCAGCATGACAATGATCCCAAACACACCACCCGGGCAACGAAGGAGTGTCTTCGTAAGAAGCATTTCAAGGTCCTGGAGTGGCCCAGCCAGTCTCCAGATCTCAACCCCATAGAAAACCTTTGGAGGGAGTTGAAAGTCCATGTTGCCCAGCGACAGCCCCAAAACATCACTGCTCTAGAGGAGATCTGCATGGAGGAATGGGCCAACATACCAGCAACAGTGTGTGCCAACCTTGTGAAGACTTACAGAAAACGTTTGACCTCTGTCATTGCCAACAAAGGATATATAACAAAGTATTGAGATGAACTGTTGATATTGACCAAATACTTATTTTCCACCATAATTTGCAAATAAATTCTTTCCAAATCAGACAATGTGATTGTCTGGATTTGTTTTCTCATTTTGTCTCTCATAGTTGAGGTCTACCTATGATGTCAATTACAGGCCTCTCTCATCTTTTTAAGTGGGAGAACTTGCACAATTGGTGGCTGACTAAATACAGTACCTTTTTGCCCCACTGTATGAGTGTCACATATGCCTCTCTCCATGAATCTGACATCTTAGACTTCAATAATAAATCATTAAATAAGTCCAACATTACATTGCTAATCATTTCTTGTAGTGTTTTATACAATTCAGCTGGTAAACCATCTGGTCCTGGTGCCTTTCCACTTTTTTGTCTTTTTATAGCTTCTGTTGTTCCATCATTGTTATTCTTTCTTCTAACATTACTTTATACTGTTCTGATATTTTAATTAGGTCTGATTTCTCCAGATAACTCTGTATCTCCTCTTCTGAAATCTTTTCTTGAGAATAGAGTTTTTCATAAAATTCTTGGATTACTTTCTTTTTTTCTTCAGTTCTATATTGTAATTTCCCTTCTCCATCTTGCAAGTATTTTATAGTTTTTTCTCCTTCTCTTTTCTTAATTTATATGCTAGCCATCTTCCTGGTTTATTTGCATTTTCAAAAAAATTCTGCTTTGATGCTCTCAGTTGGTTTGCTAGTGATTCTTTTTTTTTATTGAAAAAGTTTTACAATACAAATTTTTTTCATTTCCCCCCCAACCCCCCCTCCACCCTCCCCCTAGCTCCCTCCACCCCAACCCTTTTCCCCTCCCCATCCCACCCTTGACTTCCACTACAGATTTTAAAAAAAAAGTTTAAAACAAAAAGGAAATTTTTTTAAAGTATTCAAATTTTAAAGTTGGAAAAAATTTAAAAAGAAGAACGAAAAAAAACCCCAGTACATATAACAAAGTAATATAACAGATAAACCTATAAATAATAAGATTTTTCTAAAGTTAACAATATTGTAATAAAAAGAACTAATAATAAAATTTACCTCATTAACCAACCATCAATATTCATTTATCAATCAATAAAATACTTATAATATTCAAACCCAATTAAAAAATATCTGTAATCCATTAATATTAACATTACTAATCATATACCAAAGTCAATCCCCCTTATAATAAAATATAATATATCACATCAATATCCATATCAAATAATTTTATCCCAACTACACCCCTTAACTAAAAAACAAAAACATAAAACATATCTCTATTCTAATGAAATATAATATATATGATTATACATATATAATTATAATTATAAATCAATAAAATACTTGTAATATTCAAACCCAATTAAAAAATATCTGTAATCCATTAGTATTAACATTACTAATCATATACCAAAGTCAATCCCCCTTATAATAAAATATAATATATCACATCAATATCCATATCAAATAATTTTATCCCAACTACACCCCTTAACTAAAAAACAAAAACATAAAACATATCTCTATTCTAATGAAATATAATATATATGATTATACATATATAATTATAATTATACAATTATGTCCAAAAAAATTTTTTTTCTATCTCAATAATCCATGTTTCAATCTTCTCTTCATCTTGATTGAAGTTAAATATACTTTCTTCCAACGTAAATCCAATTCCAATAAGCTTCATCTTCCAGCTGCCCCCATCAGCAAAAAAACCACATCTCTCCACACAAAAAATCCCCCCGAGTGACTTTGTATAAATAATATCCAACCACGAAGGTATTCTATACTCCTCTAGGTAGAACATTCAAACTAGCTTATACTGTACCACCTAAAAAAAAGAAAAAAAACCAATGCAGCTCCTCCTAAATTTCAAACCTTAAAGAAAAAAAAACGACAAACCGCATTCCCAGATATTCCTTTAAAGCTCTTTCAAATCCTGTCACCCTTTGCAGTTCCTTCCTTTGGGTTGCGAGATGTTTTCATCTTTATTCTCTTCTTCTGGATAATGAATTCCAAAAAAAAAACTATAATAGGGTAACCACAGATCGCTGCTAGTATTGCAGCAATCTGTTTACCTTTCTCAGGATGTTAAGTCCAATTCAGGATAAACTTTGTAGAAAAATTTTTATAATCCATTTTGATATATAAGTCTAATATCAATCCAACTCAGGATGAACTTTTGAAAATTTATAATGCATCTCCAAAGTTTTAAAACCTATCTACAATAGCTTGGATCATTTCATAAATCTCCTTATATTGCCCATCAGTGGTTTCCAGTCAAGTTTCCTCATTAACTTCTACTTCCTGTTGATTGGCATCACCCCCCTTCTCTTGAAGAGCACTGGGCCTCTGCTGTTGCTCATCTCGAGTTATAATTTTATTTTTTGATTCTTGCTCCAACAGTTCAAGGTCCAGTACTCCCCCTCTAGGGTCACTGGGATGCTCAGTTTTCTCATCAGGAAAATCCATAATAGAATCCTCTGGACAACCACCTGGTGCTCCTTTTTCTTCTAACACACTTTGAGGTTCTTCCTTCTGCTTACATTTCGCAGACTCTCTTTCACGTTTTTTATTCTTAACACATTCCGGGGCTCCCTTGAAAATATTTTTATAAAAATATTCCGCTTTTTCAATAGTATTCAAACAATGTCTCATGCCATGGTATCTGAAAGTTACTCCAACTGGTAAATCCCATCTAAATGGGATATTGCTTCTCTTAAATTCCTTGACCAAAAAACCAAAATCTTTTCTGTCCTTTAAAACCTTCGGTGGTAGCTCTTTAAAAATGCTAATTTGTATACCTTCTACCTGCACTCTAGCAGAGTAGGATTTTTGCAAAATATCATCTCTCAATCCTCTATCAGTAAAGTAGACAACGACATCTCTAGGCAAATTCCTTTGTTTAGCTACACGTGAGTTGACTCTGTAAACTTGCTCCATACAGCCAAGAATTAGCTCATCTTCTAACTTTAATAATTCCGCAAAAGCCTTTGCACAAACTGTTCTTAAATTTTCTCTCTTATTTTCTCTTATGCCTCTTAATCTAATTGCTGATTCCATAGCTTTAATTTGAAGCATGATGACATCATTCTCTATATTCTGATTTTTAGCCTCAGCTTCCGCAAATTTTTCTTGTATTTCTTTCATCTGGGAGTCAAACTTACTGCTGATTTCAGTCACTTTCCTCCCCATTTCCACCACTGCACTTGAAAGATCCGAAACTACTTTGATAATAGTTTGATTCAATTGGTCATATTTTCCTTGAACCAAGTCCTCAAGATTCTTCTGTGAACTTTTTATCTTCTCAACAACACTCCCTAAAGACCTTGTTATGAAATCTTTTAAATCCTCATCTGCAGTTCCCTGCAAATGAGCCATTTCTGCTTTGTCCTTTATCTGAGTTGTAAGGGAGCCCCCCCTTCCTTTTGGTTTGGGAGTCATTCTTCTAAAAAAAAGGGATTTTAACTTTTCTTTTTCCAAAAAAACAGAAAAATTCTTCCTTTTCTCTTTTTTAACAGAAAAATTCTGTTTAAATCAGTCCATATTTCTTTATTTCTTTTCCCTACTAAAATATTTATTTTAAAATACCTCAGCGCTGGCTAGGCTAGGCTGTTCTTTCACTTTCCACTCTCCATTTTCTCCGAACAAAGCCAGTCACCATTTTCAAGCACTTTCACTGATCACACTCTTTTTTCCTTTTCTTTCCTTCTTCTTCTAGAAAATTAATATAAAAGCCATACTTGCGTTTTTCCTTTTTAAAAACTCCTTGTTCAACTTGCTTAGATTTTCCATCGATCGTGGTGTTGCTCACGACATCTGGCTCCGCTAATTAAAGCGGAAATCCCTCTCGGCGCGGAGCCTCTCTGGGGGTGGATAGGGAGCCATCACCCTGAGCCTTCCCCAGGACAAGGAAAAAAGTCCTGGGGCGATTCAGGGGGCTCAACCGCACCCCCAGATGCTCTGCCCGCTCTTCCGATCGAAGAGCGGGTTTTGCGAGCCGCCTGCCAGCTGTAAGGCGGCTCTTTACGCGCTGGGAGGCCGGCGGTCATAAAAGACCGCCGACAACGACAGAGGCGCCACCCGGAAGTCCGGTTTGCTAGTGATTCTTGTTCATTTAAAGTTATTTCATGCTTCTTCAATTCCATCAATTTCTTAATTTTTTTATTTTGACCATCTTTCTGAAACTCTTTTTCCAGGCTTTTATACTCTTCTTCCAATCTTACTTGTTTCTGTCGTTTCTTTTTGTTTTTTCCCCCAAATGTTATTGCCAGACCTCTAATGGCAATTCGGGGTGAAATGTCAACTGTATGCCGATGACACGCAGTTGTACATTTCTACCCCGGATCACCCCAACGAAGCCCTTGCCATGATGTCCCGCTGCCTGGAAGCCGTACGGATTTGGATGGGGAGGAACAGGCTCAGACTCAACCCCTCCAAGACAGAGTGGCTGTGGCTTCCAGTGCCCCGATATAGCCAGTTGGTGCCATCACTGGCTATTGGGGAAGAGATCTTGCCCCCCTCAGAGAGGGCTCGCAACTTGGGCGTTCTCCTGGACGCACGGCTGTCTTTAGACGATCATATGACGGCCGTGGCCAGGGGGGCTTTTTATCAGGTTCGCCTGATCACCCAGTTGCGTCCCTTTCTGGATCGGGACGCCCTACGCACAGTCACTCACGCTCTCGTCACTTTCTGTTTGGACTACTGTAATGCTCTCTACATGGGGCTCCCCTTGAGGAGCACCCGGAGGATCCAGCTGTCAGAACACGGCCGCGTGAGTGGTTATGGGAGCAACTCGTCGCTCCCGGGTAACTCCCCTCTTGCGTGAGCTGCACTGGCTCCCGGTGGTCTTCCGGGTGCGTTTCAAGGTGTTAGTCACCATCTTCAAAGCGCTCCATGGCTTAGGACCGGGATATTTACAAGACCATCTTCTGCCAATGAATATCTCCCACCGCCCGATACGCTCTCACAGAGAGGGCCTTCTCAGGGTGCCGTCGGCCAGACAATGCCGGCAGGCGACCCCCAGGGGGAGAGCATTCTCTGTGGGAGCTCCAGCCCTATGGAATGAACTACCCCCGGATATAAGAAAGATTCCTGACCTCCGTGCCTTCCGACGAGCCCTGAAGACTCTGTTGTTTCATCAAGCCGGTCTGACTTAAATCTGTGTTAAATTTTTAAAAGGGTTTTTAGTAGGGGTTTTAAATTTTATGGCCAAATAGTTTAATTATTTTATTAGTTTTAATTTTTATATGTGATTATTTTAATATGGCTGTAAACCGCCCTGAGTCCCATTCGGGAGAAGGGCGGTATATAAATGCAATAAAACCTAAACCTAAACCTAATATACACTTCCATTGTATCCCATACATTCTGAAGTGATGTATCCTCCTTTTTGTTTATTTTAAAGAAAATTTCCAATTCTTTTTCCACAAATTTCTGAAATTCTTTTTCATTTAATATTGTTGCATTCAAAGACCATCTTATCTTTTTCTTTTGCCCTTTCCATATTATTGTTATTGGGCTATGGTCTGCCCAGATATTAGAGCCAATATTTACTTCTTGCACCGCTTCTATAAATCCAGTTGACATCCATATCATATCTATCCTTGACCACGATAAATGTCTATTTGAATAAAAAGTATATTGACCCTCTTTCAGGTGTTTTTGTCTCCAGATATCTTGAATACTTAGTTCTGTCATTGTAAAGAAGGCCTAGCTTTTTTATTTGTCTTCATCATTTTGTAATCTAAATCTGCATTTGTTACAGCATTGAAATCACCCATTATACATACATTTTCATAGTCCAGTTCTACATTTTTCCTGTGTAATTGCCGATAAAATTCTTCTTGTTTTTCATTTGGTGCATATAATGCCATCAAGAGTATTTTTTTAAAGATCATTTTTATTTCCACCATCAAGATCCTACCTTCCTCATCTTCAAAAATTAATTTGGGTTCTAGTTTTTCTTTAACATACAATACCACACCTCTTTTACTTTGTTGTATCAATGATGTAAATAGAACTCCTAATTTTGGGTATTGTAATAATTTTGAATGCTGTTTTCTAATATGAACTTCCTGTAAGCATATAATATCCATCTTCAAGCTGTTTAATTTAGTCAATAATCTATTTATTTTTATTGCTGCATTCAGTCCATTTACATTTAGGGATATTGCTTTTACTTCCTCTTCCATGTTTACTTGTTACTAGTTTTTAATTTCATTGCCCTGGTCTCTCTTTGTTTCAATGTGTCTTTAGATCTCGCCCCTTCTCTAAGAGCCCTTTCTTCTCTAGCTTTTTCCTCTTTGTCCTTATCTTCATCTTTCTCTTTTGCAGCATCTACCACTCCCAAATCTCCATCCATTGGTCCACAGAATTGTTGATAAAATAATTTCACTTTCTCAATCAAATCAAGTCTGTGTCTTTGATCTTGCCATGTCACCATAATCCCTTCGGGTATCAACCATCTAAAACTCACTCCTTTGAATATTACGTATTTTGTTAAGAATTGGTATTCTCTCCTCAAATCTCTAACTCTTCTAGGTATTTGTTGTAGAACCACAAGGTCTTTATCTTTGTGTTTCAGAGCTGTAATCCTTGCTGTTTGTAATATCTCTGTTTTCATTGCCTTCTTTGTAAATCTTACATATACTTCTCTTGGCAGTTTATTCCTTATTGCATATCTAGTATATATTCTGAACAATTCGTCAATCTCATTTAAAATCTTTTCTTTGGGTTGTTCTAAAACTTCAGCCAAAATCTCTGCAATCACCTCTGGTAGATTTCCCCCTTTTTCTTATATGTTCTACACGGGTGAGGTCTTATATCAAGACCTACCTAGTGGCGATAAAAGCGGCGAAATTTAACTATTTTTCCGCTCTTATCGCATCTGCAGAGAACCGCCCAGCTGCTCTGTTTAGGGTGACCCACTCCCTTCTTTGGGGGGGGAGTGCGGAAAGATCCCTTGCAGGGTCAAGCTGAGGATTTTGTGCAATTCCTGCATGATAAACTCGCTCGGATTCGGGAAGGCTTGGACTCCAACTGGGTGAGTCCAGGGGAGGAGACAAGGGTAGGTCTTGAGAATATTATCTGGGAGGAGTTTGATCCTGTGGCTCCCGAGGATGTGGACAGGGTTCTGGGTAAGATTAGTGCCGCCACATGTTTATTGGACCCGTGTCTCTCCTGGTTGGTACCGGCCTCCCAGGAGGTTACACGAGGCTGGCTCCAGGTGATTATAAGTGCTTCTCTGAGTGAGGGTGCCTTTCCCGCTGCCTTAAAAGAGGTGGTGGTGAGGCCCCTCCTCAAGAAGCCTTTCCTGGACCCAGCTGAATTAGCTAACTACTGTCCGGTCTCCAACCTTCGTTTCATGGCAAAGGTTGTTGAGAGTGTGGTGGCACAACAGCTTCCCCAGCACCTGGATGAAGCTATCTATCTGGACTCATACCGGTCGGGCTTCAGGCAGGGGTATAGCACAGAAATGGCATTGGTCGCATTGGTGGATGATCTCTGAAGGGCTCAGGACAGGGGTTGCTCCTCTGTCCTGGTCCTGTTAGATCTCTCAGCGGCTTTTGATACCATCGACCATGGTATCATGCTGCAGCGGTTGAGGGGGTTAGGAATAGGGGGCACCATCCTGCGGTGGTTCTCCTCCTTCCTCTCCGATCATTCGCAGTTTGTGTTGGCAGGGGGGCAGAGGTTGACTTCGAGGTGCCTCGCATGGGGAGTGCCGCAAGGGTCGGTCCTCTCGCCCCTTCTGTTCAACATTTATGTGAAGCCACTGGGTGAGATCATCCGTGGTTTTGGGGTGAGAGTCCATCTGTACGCTGATGATACTCAGCTGTACCTCTCCACCCCAGACCACCCCAACGATGCCCTTGATGTGATGTCTTGCTGCCTGGAGGCCGTGCGGGTCTGGATGGGGAAAAATAGGCTCAGACTCAACCCTTCCAAGACAGAGTGGCTGTGGCTTCCAGCATCCCGATATAGTCATCTGGTGCCATCACTGACTATTGGGGGTGAATCTCTGGCCCCCACAGAGAGGGTTTGCAATCTGGGTGTCCTCCTTGATGCACGGCTGTCTTTAGAAGAGCATATGATGGCCGTGGCCAGGGGGGCTTTTTATCAGGTTCACCTGATTCACCAGTTGCAGCCCTTTCTGGACCGGGACGTCTTGTGTATGGTCACTCATGCCCTTGTCACCTCCCGCCTGGACTACTGTAATGCTCTCTACATGGGGCTCCCCTTGAAGAGCACTCAGAGGCTCCAACTGGTCCAGAATGCGGCCGCGTGGGTGGTTATGGGCACAACCCATTGTGCCCATATGACACCCCTCCTGCGTGAGCTGCACTGGCTCCCAGTGGTCTTCCGGGTGCGATTCAAGGTGTTGGTTACCACCTTCAAAGCGCTCCATGGCATTGGACCTGGGTACCTTTGACACCGACTCCTGCCACCAGTAGCCTCCCACCGGCCAGTCCGCTCCCACAGAGAGGGTCTCCTCAGGGTGCCATCGGCCAAGTTATGTCGGCTGGTGACACCCAGGGGGAGGGCCTTCTCTGTGGGAGCCCCTGCCCTTTGGAATGAACTGCCCCCGGAAATGCGTAAGATCTCCGACCTCCATGTATTTCGCTGTGCCCTCAAGACCCTGCTGTTCCGCCAGGCCGGGCTATCAATGTAATGATTTTAAATTGGGTGTTTTAAATTTGGGGTTTTACATTTGAGCCGAAATTATTTAATAATTTTAATTATTTTTAATTCATGTTTGTCTTTGTGCTTTTAATAGGCCTGAGTCCTCCGGGAGAAGGGTGGTATAGAAATAAAATTATTATTATTATTATTATTATTATTATTATTATTATTATTATTATTATTATTATTATTATTATTATTTATTATGTTTTGGAATCTTAAGTAGAATTCAGGGTGTTCCATTTCCAACAGTATAATTGTTCTTTCTTGTGATTTGTCTGTTAAAACCAATTTTTCTTCTAATTTCTCAACTTTTTTTTCCTGTCTTTTCTGCTTTTTCTTCTACTTTCTGGATTGTCTCCTCATTCTTCCCCATCATTTCCCAATTCCTGAATATCCAAGGGATCCCCCCTCCTCAGTCAGCTTGACTGACAGGATGTCAATGCTGAAAGCAACCTGGGAGAATATCAAGAAAGTGTTAGCTAAAGCGGTGCAAACCTATAAGAAACAGGCAGAAAAACACAGAGCCCTGCAACGGCCATTCCAGTTGGGGGAGAAGGTCTACCTCTCCACAAAATACTTGAAGTTAAAACTCCCTAGCAAGAAATTGGGGCCAAAGTTTATGGGACCATTCCCCATAGTTAAGATCATCAACCCAGTCATGGTGCAATTAAAATTGCCCCGACTGCTAGGGAAGATACACCTGGTATTCCATAGTAGCCTCTTAAAACCCATGGTTGGATCAACCCTGAGGCCACTACCCCATGAGCCCCCAGTCCCCGTGGTCATAGGGTGCCAAACCCATTATGAGGTGCAGCAAATCCTTGACTCGAGGTGGCACAGGAGACAACTCCAATACTTAATCAAGTGCAAGGGCTACCCCTTATCAGAGGCATCTTGGGTAAAGAGTAGGAACATCCAGGCTGACTGCCTCATAGCAAAATTCCATGCAGACAACCCAAACAAGCCTGGGGAGGGGGTCACAACCCTAAAACCTATACCTGTACTCAAATTGTTTTTGCTTTGCACAGGTTGCCTACAGGAAGTGAGAGGAGCCGAATGTCAACTCGCAAAGCATCCCTGGCCTGCTCTTGAGTTGCCATAGGCAAGGGGGATGGGAAACCGACAAAACAGCATGGCAACCAAAGACAGATGCACATTCCAGATTTATCTCTCTCAAGGTTGTCTCCCAGGGTTACCCACAGCAGCATTATGGGAGTGATCTCTACAACCCGCGAAATTGCTCTGTTGGTAAATGTGATTGATGTCACACCCTGGGGGGAAGCGGGGAAACAGGGTCATGATTGAGGTGTAAATTATGTAGGGTAAGAGTTGGCTTCACTTGGGAATGTGGTGACATGAAGCTCCTAATAAATAACTGGATTTGTTTTGAAGCTTGGCTCAAGGCTGATTATTTAATTAGGTCATCCATCGGAACACTGACAGCTGCTTGGCACCCCATGGTCCACTCAAGGGGACAGCTAGGCCTTGGCTTAACTTGTCCGTTTGCCTTTAGGACATTGGTAATGGGTAACGCAATTTTAGCAAAGGCGGGGATGAATTGCCGATGAAAGTTTGCAGAACCTAGAAAGCTTTGCAGCTGCTTTGGTGCATGGGGGCGCCCACTCCATGACTCCCCGAACCTTCTCCGGGGCTATTTCTATCCCCTCATGCGATATACGGCAACCCAAACAGTCAATTTTAGTTTGGTGAAATTTGCACATTGACAATTTGGCATACAGTTCAGCAGCCCTGAGTTTTTTCAGGACTGCTCGCACTAACTTTATATATTCCTGCATGGTTTCAGTGTAAATAAGTGTATCATCTAGGTAGACCAGAACCCCCTTGTAAAGGTGTTCATGCAGCACCTCATTTATCAGTTGCATAAAGACAGCTGGTGCTCCTTGTAATACTAACAGGAGCACCTTAAATTGGAAACAACCCAAAGGGCAATTGAATGCGGTTTTCCACCTGTCTCCTTCCTTAATTCAGACTCTGTAGTAAGCTTCTCTCAAATCCAGCTTAGTGAAAATCTTTCCTTTGGCTAGATCGGCTAACATGTCCTTCATTAGGGGTAGTGGATAAACATTTTCTACACACACAGCATCGAGGCCTTTATAATCAATGCAAAGACGAAAAGAGCCATCTTTTTTCTCGCAGAACAACACCGGAGAGGCCACTCGTGGTCTAGCTGGTTGGATGAAGCCCTGTTTTAGGTTTTTATCAATAAAGGTTCACAGTTCCTCCAGCTCTCCCAGGGTCATCGAGTAGTTCTTTGGCTTAGGGAGTTTCACCCCAGGGAGGATTTCTATACTGCAGTCTGTGTAGGGCCATAGGGTGGGAGTTCATCTGAAGCCCTCTTGCTGAACGCCTCCTTGAGGTCCCAATATTCCTTTGGGATTTTCTCTCCCCCAACTATGCATTTGCTTGCTGCCACTGCCAGTTCCCTTGCAGCTTTGGCTATGCATGGGAGTTTTCCTCCCCCCCCTCCCCAGCTGGGTGGAACAGATGCGCAACAGTCCCTTCCTCCAGTTCACGTGAGGATTCCATTTCCGGAGCCAGGGTAATCTGAGCAAGAGGGGTTGTTCCATTCCAGGGGCTACAATGAAACTCAAAGTCTCTCAGTGATTCCCCATCCACTTCTATACTGGTTCCATCACAAAGTGAGCCACCACCCCCCAGCTACCGACCCATCCAACTGGCAAAACGATATGGGCACTTTCCTTGTCCTCAGTCTCAGTCCTAGTTTCTCCACCACCTCTGGGCTAATTACGCACCTTGTACACCCAGAATCCAAAAGGCCTAGCTTCTTCCCTTGGGCGCTGGATGAAGGCATCCTTAATTCCACTGGGACGGTCATGGGGCCCACATGCTGACTTACCAGGGGATCAGATTCGGAGTCAGTTTCATTCTCCCCTGGGGTGGTCAGAGTTCCCAACTCCTCCTGGCCCCGAGGAGCAAACTCAATGACTTCCACACCTCTCAGGGCTGTTTCGCAGTGTTTTGCTGGTGGCTTTTTGGCTTTCTTTCCTCCAGCTGATGTTGGTTTGGAGTGACATTTGGTGAGGAAATCAACAGCTCGATGTCTCTCCTTCACACATCTGAAGCATACCATGGATCGGGGTTTGGCCGCGGGCCTGCCTTTGGTAGCTCTAGGGGCCTCTTTCAAGGTAGAAGGGGAAGGCTTGTTCCAGCTGCATCCCCCAGGGTGCTGGTCTCTAGCCAGGTCAATTTCCACCTTGGTTGCCAACACATACCAGTGTTCAAGGTCTGGGGGGGTGGGCACTCAGTAGACACAGCATTGGTAGACCTCATTATTTTTTATTTTTATTGAAATTTTTAAAAAAAATTTTACAAACATTTCCCCTTCCCCCTCCCTCTGCCCCTTCCCTCCTTCCCCTCCCCAACCCTCCCCCCCACTTCCCAGAGCAAAATACAGGGTATAACATTTAACAATCATAAGCTAATATAAGATAATAATCTATAGTCTCTTATCCCCCTCTTGAACTTTTAACTCCCCTTTTACTAAACTAACTTTAGGTACTTTATAACCACTCTTTATTCATTCTTTATTCATAAGCTATTTGTAATTTCTTAGTCCGATATTTGCCTTGAATATAATCAATCCATCTTCTCTACTCTAGTACGTATCTTTCATTTGAATGGTCTTTTAAATATGCTGAAATTTTTGCCATCTCTGCTAGATTTACTACTTTTAATGTCCATTCTTCAATAGATGGTAGATCTTCCTTCTTCCAGTACTGCGCCACCAAAAGTCTTGCTGCAGTTATTAAGTTCAAAATCAAATTGGTTTCTATAACCGTGCAATCTTGTATAATACCTAACAAAAACAGCTGTGGAGTAAATTTTATCCTTTTTTAAAGAATATTTTGAATAATCCACCATATTTTTATCCAAAATGCTTTAACTTTTTTACAAGTCCATCAAACATGAAAATAAGTAGCATCAATACAATCACATCTCCAACATTTGGGTTGTAAATTCGGGTACATACAAGCTGATTTTTTGGGATCCAAGTGCCATCTATAAAACATTTTATAAAAATTCTCTCTCAAATTTTGAGGTTGTGTAAATTTTACATTTCTTACTCAAATTGTTTCCCAAGTTTCCATCATTATTGGCTCTTCAAAATTTTGTGCCCATTTTATCATACAATCTTTAACTAACTCTGTCTCCGAGTCAATTTCTATCAGTATATTGTACAACCTTTTTATATGCATTGGCTTCTGATCTCTGATCTGTTTTATCAAATGTTCTTCACTTTGTGTAATACCAATTTTCTGATCTTTTTTCCATCTGTTCTGTAACTGTACATACTGAAACCATGTTTGAATTACCCTTTCCTCTCTTAATACATTCAGAGGCTTTAACTGTAATACATTCCTTTCTATAATCAAAAGTGCATTATATGTAATTACATCCTGTCTTTGTTCTATACTTATATTCTCTATCACATGTCTGGGTACCACCCACATGGGTATCTTATCATTCAATTTATATTGATATTTTTTCCAAACACGCAAAAGAGCATTCCTTAATATATGGCTTTTAAAAATCCTATCCACTTTCTTGTCATAAACTAAATAAGCATGCCAACCATATATCAAAATAACTTTTGTATTACATGTGTTTTAAATTTGGCTGTTCACCGCCCTGAGTCCCCCCCCCCCCCCCCCGGGGAGAAGGGCGGTATATAAGTTGAATAAATAAATAAATAAATAAATAAGTCATACCCCTCAATATTCAATATTCTTTCTTCTGTTAAATTAATCCAATCACTAATTGCCGATAAAACAACTGCTTCGTAGTACAATTTTAGATTGGGCAATTTCAAACCTCCTCTTTCACGTATATCCCTGCCCAAACAAACTTATTAATACCTTTCTGCCATTCCTCCAAATTTGCATCTTTTTTAAGTATTGGTATCATTTGGAAAAGAAATAAAAATTTAGGCAAGACATTCATTTTAACTACTGTTATTCTTCCCAACATGGATAATTGTAGTTTTTTCCATTTATCCATCTCTGTCTGTATTTTATGCCATAACACTTCATAATTATACTTGTATAGTTTCCCATCTGATGTTGTGATATAGACTCCTAAGTACTTAACCTTCTTCGCTATCTCACAACCTGTTACTCTTTCCAATTCTTCTTTTTGATTTATAGTCATATTCTTAGTTATCATCTTTGTTTTCCCTACATTTATTTTAAACCCTGATACTTGACCATATTGCTTAACTATATCCATTAAACCTATAGCTGAATTTACTGGTTGGGTTAAAGTTACAACCAAGTCATCTGCAAATTCTCGTAATCTATAGTCCTGTTGCCTAATCTTGATACCCTTTATATTATCTGAGCCACGTATTTTATTCAACAATACTTCCACCATTAAAATAAACAATAGTGGAGACAAGGGACACCCTTGTCTTGTTCCTTTTTCAATTTTAAAAGTTTCTGTTAGACTACCATTAACTATTATTTGTGCTGTTCGTTTCTGATATATTGCCTTAATTGATTTTATGAAATGCTCTCCCAACTGCATCTTTCGAATTACCTTCTCTAGAAACTGCCAATTCAATCGATCAAACGCTTTCTCTGCATCCAAAAACATAAGCACTGCAGGGATTTGGTTATTCTTCCCCAAATATTCCAGTATATTAACAATTTGTCTTACATTACTTTTCATTTGTCTCCCTTGTATAAAACCAGTTTGATCATTGTGAATCACTTGTTGCATAACTGACATTAATCTATTTGCTAAAATTTTTGCAAAAATCTTATAGTCTATGTTAAGTAATGATATAGGTCTATAATTTAGAATAGATATAAATATAAATATAGAATAGAAGGGAAAAATTGAATTTGATTAAGATTAGAGATGAGAATGAAGGGTAATATTGGTTTTTTTTAAAAAAACAGATGAGAAATAAATATGGCAAAAAGGAAATATAGAAATTGTAAATTTGAAATGACTAAACACTGTTTAAATTTGTGAACCAGCCAAATACTCTGTTCAAAGAAAATACATTGTATGTTTGTATGGGTACTTGTCTAAAAAATAAAAAAAACCCTTTTTTAAAAAAAAAACAACCAAAAAAGGTAGGAGTGCCTTATACTCCGGTGCGTCTTATACTCTGAAAAAATATGGTATTTCACCTTTTCTCGACCTTAAAATCTGACTTTTTAGTCCAATGTATTGTTAATGTACGTGGATCTCCCAAGGAGGAGTGGTGATGGAAGTGAGGGTGTGGGGTTAACCCCTGCAGTGCCAAGTAGGGAATAGCAAGTGGGTTAGGCATTTATATGTGACAAAACCCCCTCTAAATGCCTAAATAGCTGTGTCTGCAAGCAGGCAAGTTACAGATATACACCTAATTTGGATCTTAAGTAAGTGTATTGTTTATTCTGTAGAGGTTTCGTGAGTATGTCAGCTATCTGTTCCTCTGTTTCACAGTGAGTGGCTCTAATAAATCCAATGCTAGAAAGTTGTCTTACGTGTTTATGTTTAATGTCTATATGACCCACTGCGTCTGCCTTAGATATCTCGATGGCCACTCTGTTGTCCTCGTGAATGGTGATGGGGTATGAGGGTTCAGTCCAAATGTTGGATAGTAAATCATTGAACCAGGTTAGATTATTTGTGGCCTTGGACATACATACAAACTCAGCTTCGGTGGTGGATGTAGCAACTAAGTTCTGTTTGCCGGTGTACCAATGGACAGGGCTGTTGTTTAAGGAAAAGATGTACCCAGATGTGCTTTTCTGCTCTTCACGTCTCCTACCCAGTCAGCGTTTGCGTAGCAGGAGAGTATGGGTTCCTTGGAGATTTTTGGCTCGAGTCCTAGGTATGCATTTGAGCTGCATTTTAGATATCTGAGGAGTCTCTTTACTGCCTCCCAATGATAGGTTGTGGGTTTGCTAACATACCTGGATAGGAGGTTGACGGGTAGAGCAATGTCTGGTCTTATCCAGTTCGCGATATATAGTACAGATCCTATGGTTGATCTATATAGCTTTTTGTCTGTAAATGGTTCATCCTCATTGTGCATGTTCTTCAGGAATTCGGGCTGCATGGGGGTATCGCAGGGCTTGGCTTCACTCATATTGCATTTTCCTATCAGCTCCAGGATTTTTTCTTCTTGTGAGAGTCGGAAACCTTTTTGAGTTTGTACAATATGAACCCCTAAGTACTTGTTTATCTTGCCTACTGTTTTTAGGGAGAAATGTTTGTTCAATTCCTTGGCGAATGTGTCACACTTGTGTTTCTGTTTGCCTATGTATAGTATGTCATCCACGTAAACGAAGACATATTCAACAGAGTCCTTTTCTCTCCTAACGAAAAAACACATGTCTGCTGATGTGGCTGTGAAGCCCATTGTTCTAAGGATTTTGGCTAGGCATTCATACCACCTCTTCCCTGATTGTTTGAGTCCGTACAGGCTTTTGTTCAGAAGCCATGTGTTACCTTCCTGTGACTTTATACCTGGTGGTGCCTTAACATAGATCCTTTTGTCTAACCTTGTGTGTAAATATGCTGTCTGTACGTTAAATTAATACACCTCTAGTCCTAAAATGGAGGCTACTACTAATGCACTTTTGACACTCTCAGCTCTGACTGTGGGAGAGTATGTGTCAGTGTAGTCTTCCGGATATTTTTGTGCAAGCACCTGCGCCACAAGTCTTGCCTTGTATAGTGTTTTATTATCATCCAGAGTTTTGATATTATAAATCCACTTAGTTCCAATTGGGGTTTTACCATCTGGGACCTCGGAGGGTGTGTATACGTCTAGTTCTTTGAGGCTATTCATTTCTTTCTCCATAGCTTGTTCCCACTTTGTTCTCTCCCCCTGGGGTAACCTTAGCACTTCATTATAGGAGTTAGGTGTTGGGCTGTCTGCGTGTATGGACATAACAAAGTCCTTGAACTTGTTGGGTCTTTTGTTTCTGTTTGTCCTAACTGGCCTATCTGGTGGCGTGACTGATTCGTGTAGGTACCTGGCTTCCCTTTCAGTGAGTGCGTCTAGCTTTAGTGTTGGGTGATTTTCTTTCCACTCACTGATGCTGACACCTTGACACCTAGGTTTGACTTTCTGTTGTTCCCTATCCTCCTTGATGTTAAAAGATAAAGATCAAACGCGAATATGTCTCTCATGGGAAAAATTCTATAGATGGATTGAGAAAAAGAAAACAATTGTAAAATAGACGAGGAAATATATCCCTTACTAGGGATATAATATATAAGATATAAGATAACATAATATATAGTATATAAAAGCAATGAAGTAGAAAGGATTGGATTGATATATAAAGATATGTAAGACGTTCTGTCTTCTCCGGAATATAATAACAACAAAAAGTACAGGAAGTCTTGATGTCTGTGCCCGGTTGGTTATTTGTTAGATTGGGGGTGTGAAATACTTTGTTTAAGTGTATTCTTGACCAGTTAGCGTGCTCATGGAAGTCAGCTGATCTAGATATTATGAACTCGTTTTGATTATCGATGAATCTGTACCCTTTGGTCCCCAGTTCATACCCCATAAACCTGAGTCTTCTAAACACTTTATCCCCCTTTCTCCTTAGTTGTTTGGGTATGTGTACGTCTGCTGTGACCCCAAACACATGTAGGTGGGCTATGTTGGGTTTTCTTCTATACATTAGTTCATAGGGAGTTGTGTTTATTACGCTAGACCACAATATGTTGAGTGTATAATTGGAATAGAGAAGGGCCTTTGACCAGAACGATTGCCCTAGTCTCGCATCTTCTAAGGTACACCTCATCATTGTTTGTAGTGTGCTGTTTTTTCGTTCAACTACTCCGTTCTGGAAAGCGGAGAACGGTGAGGATGTATAGTGTAGTATCCCATGTTCTTTTAGCCACCTGGAGAAGTCCTTTGATAGGAACTCAGAACCTCTGTCAGTCATTATTTGTTTTACTTTTGTGTTATGTTGGACTTCTACTCTTTTGTAAAATTCCCTGAATTTTTGATACACCTCATTCTTATGTTTGAGAGTATATACGAAGCCGTAGCGGCTGTAGTCATCTACGATAGTTAGGAAGAATCTCTTTTTGTATTTGATAGAAGGTTTTAGGGGTCCCACTAGGTCCATATGAATTAATTGAAAAATAGAGTCAGTTGTGCGCACTGACTTTTTTGGTCTCGGTTTTGTTTTCAGTTTGGAACATTTACAGATTAAGCACTCTAGATAGTTTTCGCAATCTTTTACTCTTAGACCATCAGTACATTTAGTCATCTTTTGTACAACAGGAAAACTAATGTGGCCCAGCTTTCTGTGTACTAGGTGTGCACGGTTGTCATGTAGGGGTCTACCTAATGAGATTTTGTTTTCATTGATCGGCTTGTGGTCATGTTCACTGCCCTGTGTCTCTTGGTGTTTGTCCCCCTTTACTTCATCATTGTCCTCTCTATCATCTTCGGGAGAAGTCTGTCCCTGCTCTACTTCTGAGTTAGTGTTTATGCTTAAATGGTTGATGCTACCTGCTTTGAAGTATGGTAGGCCATCGCTAATCATAACCTCTCCTATGCCCTTTCCATTCTTGGTCATATGTGTCTGTCCTGCCTTGAAAATGATTTCAATGTCTGTGTCCTGGCTTAGCCGCATGGCTGATAATATGTTGTATGGGATCTCTGGTACGAATAGGACCCCCTCTATTTCTCCAATCTCTGGTATATTTATATTTCCCTTCCCTGCTACTCTGACGTTATTTTGGTTAGCTACTTTGATTGTGAAGTTTTCTTCAGTGAATGAGTGGAGTAAGTTGGCGTTGTGTGTGGTGTGATTGGTTGTGCCTGAGTCAATCAGCCAAATATTCCCTTTCTTGGCTTGTTTGCTTGTGTGCCCCTGTCCTCCAAGTCCATAGAGTGAGCCTGAGTGGCTCTCTCGTGAGCTATCTCTGTGATCCCTTCTGCTGTTGGGGTTGGGTGAGTCCCTGCATCTAAATCCACATTCTGGGGAGTGTCTCTGTCTGTATCCTGGCTTGTCCCTATGCTGGCTGTGTTCCCTACCTCGGGTGTTCCTGGGACAATCTCTCTTGTAGTGGTTCCTGGAGCCACATAGGTAGCATTCAAGTGTGTTGCTACTCCTGTCTATGGAACCTATCCTCCTGTCTGTTTTGTGTTCCCTGCGGGACATTGAGCGGTCTTTTCTTAAGTTGTCTTCAGCTATTAGTCTATTTGTGTGGTTTTCAATGGATAGGTATTCCATGCTGAGGCTATCTAATTGTGATATGAAATTGTCCCAGCTTTGGTCTAAAGAATTGATAATTATGCTTTTCATGCTCTCCTCAGTTATAATTTCCCCCCTCTGCAGTAATTTGGCTCTAGTGGCATTGAGTGTAAGTAAATGTTTGCTCATAGATATCCCTGCCTTGAGACTGGCTGAGTGGAATTCCCTAGAAATCCTAGTGGTGGTTGCCCTACTTTTGCTGTAAAACAGGCTAAACAATTTCTGTATCAATTCTGGTACAGTTAGGTGGTGACTAATGCTGGGGTATATGCAGGGTGATATGCTGGCTATCAATAGATAAAAAGCTCTATGGTGCAAGCAGTCTATCTCGAGAGACCAAGGTTTTCTTGGGGGGTCAGTGATTAGAAATAATATATTCTCCCTTAAGAAAATGACCTGGAGCTGTTGATTCCATTCTAATAGGTTTGTCCCATCCAATTTTAGTTTTGGAAAGTCTATTGGTAAAGTCCCAGTGTTGTGTGAGAGGTTACTTACAGGTGAGCACTGTCCATGGTTTAGGATGTAAGGGAACTCGCAATACAGCATTGGTATGCTGGCTGGTAGTCTGAACTAACTTGCTTCTATGTTTTTCTCTTCTTTTCTATGCAGTTGGTTCTGCGCATGCTCGAAGATCATTTTCGCTCTGCAGTCGTCGTGGAAGGATCCTGTTGCTGTGGCTCCCGGGTGAAGGCCCCACTCGCCTGAATGAAATCTCGGTTCCGGCTTGGGAGTCTTTCAGAAGTCGGAAAAGGCCTGGATCGCCACTTGATTCACCTGGATGTCTCTCTGGATCCTCGCTTGGCTCGGGAAGCCCGCGGCTGCAGTGTGAAGATCTGGAAGGCCTGGTCTGGCATTCGGTCCATCGACTGGGCCCAGGTTGAAGTCCTTGTTCGTTGCGGGTTCCGGATGGCTCGCCGGTGTCTGCTGGATCTGTGAGTGTCCTGTTTGTTTTCTGGGATCCGGTGCGGGCACCGCTTGTAGTGTGGGATGGTCTCAGGCGTGTTGTATTGGGACCAAAGGTTTTGTAGTGATGGCTGCGTCCCTCGGGTAGGCTCCGGCTGTGCTTCCTTGCGTGGTGTTTGTTGTCTCTGACATCTCCAGGTTGTCCAGTTGTGTAAATGGTAATTTTAGTGTTGGGCCGAAGGCTGCGGTTAGAGTCCGTATGGCTCTATTGATGCCTTGTTCATTGGGTGATTACTTGGGGTCGTTGTTGTGCCCTTCCCCTTTGTTGTTGTCATTGTCTGTTCCATCTACTCACGAGTAGGCCTCGTTTCCCGCCCTTGCATTTGAAATTTGGGTCCCCGTTAGTGATTGGTCGGCCATCTCTAGTGACGTCACTCTCCAAGATGGCCACCATGAAAAGGGTGCGAAATCGGGTTCAGCCTCCTCAGTGGGAATGGGATAAGTCAACGAGTTTCTTACTGGGTTGGTGCTCACTCGGTTCGGTTCTGGTTCGTTTTCTCCGGTCGCTGCTCCACACTCCTTGATTAGGCTTCGGAGTTTTGCAACGAGGTCCTGGTCGGTCGGTGTAGTTTCTATCATCTTCAATAAGTTTCTCCTGAGGTCATCTTCCTTGTTGAAGAGACCCTTGTGTAGGTTTCTTCCTCATTTCTTTCCATCTCGATTTCGGCTGGGGTGTTTGTTTTGGGACCATGCTTGCCTTTTGTCGGAGTTTCCTTTAGTATGCTGCTTGCAGGTGATAGTTGAGCTGCCATCTTCTTCGCGAAGGCTCGGGTGATCGTTCTTCCTTTGGTTTCTTGTTGCTTGATGTGTTCAGACATACCTGGGAGTATCTGGGCTAATAACCATCCTCTGCTACCATATTGTTAATGTACAAGGATCTAGCCCAAGAAATACTCTGAGTCAATGGTATGATTCAATCATATTTTATTTATCCAAGTCTGCTCTCTTACAGGTGGAGCAATCGAACTGCCCAGCGCCTCGTGTGTGCCCCCTTAAGTACCTGGGAGGTGTGGCCAGAAGGTAAGGAGAAGTGGTGATGGAGGTGAGGGTGTGGGGTTAATTCCTGCAGTGCCAAGTAGGGAATAGCAAGTGGGTTAGGTATAGAAATAAAATTATTACTATTATTATTATTATTATTATTATTATTATTATTATTATTATTATTATTATTATTTATATGTGACATGTATCACTGTCCTGAGATGACATATTCTTAATCAACATTGTTGTTTACTGTTTGTTTGTCTTAAAACCTGCCAAAGCCCCAAACTCATTTAATTTCCTCAACAAATATTTTGTGTTATTTTTTGGGTCTTGCAAAAAATATAACCAGATATCAGCCAATGCCCTCAATTTATAAACTTCTTTCTTGATATTTATACCCCTTATTTTGTCATCTTGCGTAATACCTCTGTTCAAAACTTTCGACACCAAGATAAACAGTAAAGGAGACAAAGGGCATCCTTGTCTTGTACCCTTTTGAATTTCACACGAGTTAGTTAAATCACCATTAATAACAATTTTTGCTTTCTGTGTTGTTTAAACAGCTTTGACTCCTTGAATAAAGTTCTCTCCAAAGTCCATTTCTTCCAGCACTTTAAACATAAAAGCCCAATTTAAATTGTCAAAGGCCTTCTCTGTATCTAAAAATATTAAAGCTGCCTGTTTCTCATTATGAAATTGTAAATATGCAATAATATTCAACACAGTCCTCACATTATCTCTTAGCTGTCTTTTTGGCAGGAAGCCAGCTTGGTCTTCTAAAATCTTCTTTAGTCTTTCTGCCAAAACTGTAGCAAAGAGTTTATAGTCCTTATTTAATAATGAAATTGGTCTGTAATTCTTTATCTTTGTAATGTCTTAACCCTCCTTCAGTAACAACACAATATTAGCTTCCTTCCATGTTTGAGATACCTTTCCCCCCTGTTATATATCATTCATTGTATCTTTTAATGGTTGAATAAGTTCATCCTGCACAGGCACCGTATATGTGGTACCTTGCTCAATAGTAGTAACTGTGAGAGGGAACTTGGAGTCCTAGTGGACAACCATTTAGATATGAGCCAGCAGTGTGCAGCAGCTGCCAAAAAAGCCAACACAGTTCTGGGCTGCATAAACAGAGGGATAGAATCAAGATCACGTGAAGTGTTAATACCACTTTATAATGCCTTGGTAAGGCCACACTTGGAATATTGCATTCAGTTTTGGTTGCCACGATGTAAAAAAGATGTTGAGACTCTAGAAAGAGTGCAGAGAAGAGCAACAAAGATGATTAGGGGACTGGAGGCTAAAACATATGAAGAAGGGTTGCAGGAACTGGGTATGTCTAATTTAATGAAAAGATAGACTGGGGGTGACATGATAGCAGTGTTCCAATATCTCAGGGGCTGCCACAAAGAAAGAGAGAGTCAAGCTATTCTCCAAAGCACCTGTGGACAGGACAAGAAGCAATGGGTGGAAACTAATCAAGGAGAGAAGCAACCTAGAACTAAGGAGAAATTTCCTGACAGGACAATTAATCAGTGGAACAACTTGCGTGCAGAAGTTGTGAACGCTTCAACACTGGAAATTTTTAAGAAGATGTTGGATAACCATTTGTCTGAAGTGATGTAGGGTTTCCTGCCTAAGCAGGGGGTTGGACTAGAAGACCTCCAAGGTCCCTTCCAACTCTGTTATTCTATTCTATTCTATTCTATTCTATTCTATTCTATTCTATTCTATTCTATTCTATTCTATTCTATTCTATTCTATTCTATTCTATTCTATTCTATTCTATTCTATTCTATTCTATTCTATTCTATTCTATTCTATTCTATTCTATTCTATTCTACATTATTTCCATCCTCAAAGCACTTATAGTATTGGCTTGTAAGGCCATCTGGGCCTGAAGCTTTACCAGATTTCATTTTTTAATGGCTTCTGATATCTCAAAGACAGTTATTGGACCATTCATAAGTTGCCTCTGAGTTGATGACAATATAGGCAGCTGTTGTCTTGAAAGATATTCATCTATTTTTGACATATCTAAATCAGTGGTGGGATTCAAATAATTTAACAACCGGTTCTCTGCCCTAATGACCAGCTAGGTAAGCGTGGTTGGGTGGTCATGTGACTGGGTGGGTGTGGCCAACTCAACTTCACTCATGTCAAGGTCTGCTTTGCCTTGACTGGCCTCTCATGACCATGGGGATACTGCAACGGTCGTAAGTGTGAAAAACGGTCATAAGTCACTTTTTTCAGTGCCATTGTAACTTTGAACGTTCACTAAATGAACTGTTGTAAGTCAAGGATTACCTGTACAAAAATACAAAAAGCTTCTTTGCTTGCATAAAGCTGCCCTAAATACCAATCATTAGATTAGAAATGGGGGAATACACACTGAAGATCAATGACAGTCACAGTCATCATGGAAACCTGTCAGGTGTCTGTGGGGGGAGGGGGGAGGGGGAGGGAATGTGGAGGTTCAGTGGAGTGAGGGTCTTTCTATCCCGGTGTTGGTTGGGAGGGGCAGGGGTAGGGGGAGGAGGAGTCTTGGAGAGCCCCACCGCCTGGTTCAGGTGTTGCGGCTTTCCAGCCCCCTTCACCCATCCTGTTCCCCCGGTGGGGACAGAGAACGGTACCCTGGACTCCGGCTGTTGTACCTGAATGCCAGATCCGTGGTGAACAAGGCCCTCCTCATCCGGGATTTAATTGACGAGGAGGATGCGGACCTGGTTTGTATCACCGAAACCTGGCTTGGGACGGAGGGAGGTGTCCCCCTCTCCGATTTGTGTCCCCCAGGTTTTCAGGTACTTCATCAGCCACGACTCCAGAGGAGGGGCAGGGGAGGGGCGGTAGTGATCAAGGAAAGGCTCAGTCCTAGGGAGGTCACTGTCCCTCAGATAGGCGGGTGTGAATTACTCCTGCTGAAGTGGGATCCTGGAGTTCAGTCGGGTTTGTTGGTTGCGTACCTATGACCCAGCTGCGTAGCCTCAGCCCTGCCCGCACTGCTAGATGTCTTGGCCGAGTTGGTGGTGGAACTCCCCAACCTCTTGGTTGTCGGAGATTTCAACCTGCCCTCGGCCGGGGAGACATCTGAGCTGGTGCGGGAGTTCATGGCTTCCATGGTGGCCATGGACCTGATTCAGATTGTACAGGCCCCAACTCATAATGGAGGAAACACGCTCGACCTGATTTTTCTCTCTGGGCAGTGGATAAATGATCGGGGGGTGGGGTCTTTGTCTATTAACCCCCTGTCATGGACCGATCATTCCCTCCTTAGGCTAGACTTTCCTATCGCCGTACCCCGTCGCTGGGTGGCGGAACCGGTGCGCTGGTTCCGCCCCAGGCGCCTGATGGAACCTGAAAGGTTCCTGACGGAGCTTGGGTCATTTCCCGCCTCCTTAACCCACGATTCGTCCGAGACCCTAGTGGCAGCCTGGGAGGACCTCCAACCACCCTCCAAGCATCTTTTCCGATGCTTCATTTCCCTGAGCTCCATGGTAAACCATGGAGCCACTCGGGATCTGCACCGGATCAGAGGCCGCATAGGCGTGATTCGATACAGGGCCCCCATCGCAGCCTTCGTTTCAAGGTGCTGGTTTTAACCTATAAAGCCCTACATGGCTTAGGCCTGGGGTACTTACAGGACCACCTCCTGCCTTCCTCCCACCGTCCAGTGTGCTCCCATAGAGTGGGCCTCCTCCGGGTGCCATCAGCCAAGCAATGTCGGCTGGTGGCCCCCAGGGGGAGGGCTTTCTCTGTCGGAGCCCCGACCCTCTGGAATAGTCTTCCCACTGACCTCAGGACAGCCCCCGACCTCCTCTCCTTCCGCCGGGGATTAAAGACATGGCTGTTTAAAGAACATTGCAATCATGGGGTTATATAGCCTTTTTAGAATGATTTTAATGGATTTTAATGTGTTTTAATTGTGTTTATTGTGATTTGTATTTATGACTGTTTTTGTAAGCCGCCCTGAGTCCTTGGGGAGAATGGCGGCATATAAATCACATAAATAAATAAATAAATAAATAAACCTAAACCATTCTGTCTGAATACCTTCCTTTTGATGAGAAATACCTGCAACCCGGAGTTACAAATCAAGTAGGGTGCCAGAGCACCTTGAGGAATTAAAATAGTTAAAATGCAATTACTCAGCAGCCAACTCTTGCTCATAAAGCGAAACCCTTTAGCAGAGAGGTCATTTAAGCTCTCCAGAAAGTGGGTGGGCACACTTGGGCTACAAAATATTAAGCTAAAGAGATATATTAACAAAGTATATAGGGGACCCAGGTTCAAGTCTCTGCCCTCCCAAGCTTGTCAGGATCAGAATAAAATTAGTACATGCCACAGATATCTAAATAAACTTCAACCTTTCGTCGGGCCCTTAAAACCCATTTATTCCATCTAGCTGGGCTAGCCTGATCCCATCCTCCGTTTTTAAATTTGAATTTGATTTTAAATTGGGTTGTTTTAATTCTTGGCCAAATAATATTTAATAATTTTTAATTGTTTTTAACTTTTGTGTACCATGTTTTATTCTGGCTGTTCACCGCCCTGAGTCCGCAAGGAGAAGGATGGTTTATAAATTGAAATAATAAATAAATAAATAAATAAAAGCCTGGTGCCATGTTACTAAGCCTTATTATCATGAGAGAAAAGTAAAACGAATTGAAGGATCCATACCCCTACCTCTTTATATATATATAAATAATCTTACTATCAGTGAGCAATCATGTGCCTTGGCCACTCCAAAGCAATGAAAGAAAGTCCAGTTGCCTCTTGAAAAAAGCACCTTTGGGACAACCATGACCTGGATGACTGAAGAATCCCCATAGAGAAGAGATTCCTGTGCTCAGTGAACTGACAAAGCACCCTTTCTCACCCAGGAAAAGCAATCCTTAGATAAATTTGCACCACTTAAAGATACCAGCTGGTCTCACTCACCTCACAAGTTCTTCCAACAGCCTTTTGTTTTTTCCACTTTACAGGGTTAAACCTGTCAGGAAGGCAGGAAGGAGACATTCTGGTGTGCCTCTCTGTGTTGATTGCAGCCTAATCCTGTTTATCTTTAAGTGTTTTCTGAAACTGCCTCTGGGTTAAGCCTTGTTACATTGTAACAGCAGTTAATGGTTCTTGGCAGCAGGCCCAGACTTTCTGTAGCCTGATAGGCTTCTCTGGAGTTTCTTTTTTCTTTGCTGGTACTTTTATTAGGGGCTTGACTTTTTTAAAAAGCTTTTTACACTGCTTTAGTGGTTCCTGGCACTGTCCTTTTGGGGTGTACTTCCAAGAGGCAGGATGCAAGCTTGGTGCTCTGTCTGATTTTTTTACTGCCTTTCTTGGGGCATGTGATCTTTCTTTAAATCTGCATGATTTCCTTAGGATATCTTGTGAGGTGAGTGAGACCAGCTGGTATCTTTAAGTGGTGCAAATGGATCTAAGGATTGCTTCTCCTGGGTGGGAAAGGGTGCTTGAAGGCAGAAAGATGGCTTGGTTTGGCACCTCTTGTTCCTGTTAGTGTCCATACTCCCTCCATTCCCACGGTATTCTTTAACACCTCCAGCTCTCTTCCCCTCCCAAATGCCCCCTCCCCCCTGGTTATGGCAGTTGCTAATGAGCTTCAAAGAATGCGAAGATAGGCATCTGAAATAAGTATGCAGTCATGAAAAGACAAATAAGAGAAAAGTTAAATAAAAAGAATAGAAACTCAGATGACGCCTAGGTAAATGGAAAGGGGGAAGGGGGGAAAGAGAAAAAGTGTTACTATAAAAGTGTACACGAATGATAAAATAGATTATTAAACAAAAAATAATTTGAAATGAAGATATATGTAAATAGAAAATCGGGGCTACTCGAATACCATTCTAGATTAAATTGAAAATGGATACAACAAAGGAGTGGGAAAGGAGAAAGGAATAGAGAGAGGGAAGGAGGGGTGAAGAGAGGAAAGGAGAGAGAGGGATAGAAGAGAGGGAAAAAGAGAGGAAGAAAAGAAGAGTAGGAGAGAGGGTTAGAAAGGGAGGAAGAAGAGAGGAGTGGGGGAAGGGGAGGGGAAGTAGAAGGGGAGGAGAGGAGGAACGAAGAAAGTAGAAAGGGACAGAAGAAGGAAGAGGAGGGAAGAAGAAGAGGAAAGGTTGTAGTAAAACAAAGAAGACGAAATGGTAAAAGAGCAGCCCCGAACAAATAAAAATGAAAGTTAAAGGATAAGATGAATGATCAATGATTAATTTTTTTAAAAAAAGTTTTTTATTTTTTAGACAAACAAACATTTAGTACATCAATTATCTCTTCCCTGCGACAACTCGGTTTTGTCTTCCATAGTTCTTTCTTCTGTGTAGTTATTATTTCCTCTATCTTGATCCTTATTCAATCCATAATATCAATTCGTCACTAATATAATATTCTACTCATCATATATTTATACATACTTATATACTTAATCATTTATATCTCTTCTCCAACCAATGATAGAAATAATTCCAAATTTTTGGAGCTTCCGGTGGCGATCCCAGCGCGTTTGGAGCTAGAGAGCAGGGCTCTGTTCTTGAAACTCTGAGATTCCCCTCTAGGAAGCCGATTTGGGCGCTATTGATCTTGGAGAGATCAATAGAACAAGGAGGAATCCCCAAGGACCTCGGGAGGGAAGGCAACCACCCCGAAGGTTCAGGAGAACTCTCCTAATTTCAGGGGGGAAAAAACCAGCCATCCTGGCTGGCCTGAAGCACTGAAAGCCGCACAGCATGGAGACGGAGATCAAACAAAAGAATTGCAACTGTATCCAGTTTGAAAGCTGATCGAGACAAAAGCGACGGAGGAAAGCACAGTGATAATTTGCATTAGAAGTGGTTTGCAGAGAATTTGTGACCCCAAGAAGGTGGAAAGCAGCGACGAAAGACTACAAGGGCAGAAGAAGACTGACTGACAGTGACTGCGCAAAAAAGAGAGAGACTGCTCAGATCGAGAGACTTTAAAAAGACTTTACAAGCGGCAGAGTAAGATCGGACTTTGAATTTGAACTGAATAGAGAGGAAAGGAATCTGGAACTGATTAAAGATCCACAGCGTGACAGGTGAAAAGATCCAGAAAGAAAACAACAAGAAGATTAAAAAACAGCGAGAGTGCAAGTGAGAGTGGCAGCGCCATTGAAGCAGTGAAAGTGAACGAGAGTGATGCAATACTAGCGGACTATAATAGAGTTGTGGTGATTTGAGAAGCCTGAGAGATTGAGAGACTGAGAGACATTAAAGACAATACAATATAAGAACTTTTTCACAAGAACCGTTGCACGTAAGAGTGGAAAAGAACTGTATATCAACTGCAAAATAACTTTATACTTTATATTTATATCGGATCAATTTTCCTAAATAAGTGTAAATTCTGATCAATATTTAGCAATAATAGGATTCTGAATAATTGATGTTTACTTAACTATATGGTTGATCTTCTAGGATTTAATTAATTAAGGGAAATAGAACTTTAAGTAAATAGAAATATTTGAACAGTTCAATACTTAATCCTTGCCTATTTATTTACATTAGTGATACTTGATTTCATAGATTCTAGTAGATAGATTGATTAACTTACTGTATTACTTATATCTACTTAATTCCATGGATGATTGCTTAGGAAATAATTAATTAATTAAGGGTAATAGAACTTTAAGTAAATAGAAATATCTGTATAGTTTAATATTTAATCCTTGCTTATCTATTCATATTAGCGATACGTGTATTGATAGATCCTATCAGATAGATTAATTAACCCATTGTACTACCTATATCTATTTAATTCTATGGATGACTGTTTAGGAAAGAATTGATCTAATTAAGGGTAATAGAACTTTCAGTGAATAGAAATATTTGAATAACTTAATATTTAATCCTTGCTTAAATACTTACAAGAGTGACATTTGTTTTGACAGACTCTATTTGATAGACTAATTAATTTACAGTAATTCATTGTATTGTTTATATCCAGATCTAATGATGTGTTAGAACCTGAAGTTTTTCCCCATACCTCCCCTATATTAGTCTTCTTTCCCCCAATTAGAGTGCATAAGTTATATTGATATATCCATACATTTAAGTGCCTATTAGAGTGTCCAATGCTGAAAATATATATAGAAATTACAGACCAATTAATACTGGAAGAAGATAAGCCCCAGACATTATCATAGATAAATACACAACTACAAGTAACAAAAGCGAAGAACCAATAAGAATATTTAAGTGTATGAAATTTTGGGACAACTTACTAAAAAGAATCAATATGACAAGCACTGCCACAACCACTATAACCAAAACAACCAAAAAAATAATTCCAAGCCAGGCCCCACTTACAGCCTCTCCTGCTCAACAGAGATCTATTGAAACAATGTTAGGAACTGAAAAAGAAAAGGCAGCTTCCATATCCAGCATGCAAACTATCCATTCAGTTTTGGCAATGCTACAGGAAACGATGATTAAGACCCAAGAATCAATTGCCAACGATCACGAAGAGACAAGACGAAATCACGATGATCTGAAATCTGATGTGGGAAGGATAAATGATAATATACAGAAAATGGATGATAAGATAGAAAAGATTCAACAGAACATCGCCAATAATGAACAAAGGATCCAAAAAACGGAACTCAAAATGGAACAGACAATAAAAAAAGTAGAAAGGCTGGAATACCAACAGTTGACAAGTAATCGAGAGACGGAAGACGCCCTTACATTTCTCGAAATGGAAAAAGCATCATTTTTCTTAAGGTTCCAGAACATCACAGAAACCAAGGAGGAAGACTTAGGAGAGATTATGACAGAGATTTTTGCAGAAACATTACGGAGAGACAAAAACGATATAAGAGATATTGACGAAATTTACAGGGTTCATACTAATTACGCACGAAGGAACAAGCTCCCGAAGGAAGTGCATGTCCGATTTACAAAAAAAACAACAAAAGAGGAAATATATAAGAAAATGAGAGAAGAGGCAATTTACTATAAAGGGAAGGAAATAATAACTTTGAGGCAAATCCCGAGACGCGTGAGAGATCAGAGAAAAAACTATAGCTTCCTTACAACACAATTGAACAAGCATAAAGTAATGTTCTGCTGGCTTTTACCAGATGGTATTTTGATTTCGTGGCAAAATAAGAAAGTAAAGATAGACAACTTAGAAGGAGCCCAGGAGTTTTTTGATCAATATTTTATTATGGAAGAAGACCAAGAAGCCAGAGAGGAACCAGAGAATAGGAGCCAAGATGAACACTCTATAGAAGAAATGGAAGATGACCAAGGGGAAAAGAAGAAACAGGAAAGGAAAGAAATGGAGAGAGAAGGAGCGAGGGGAAAAACGCAAATGGTAACAAGAAACACAAGTAAACAAAAGGCAATTACTAAATAAGGAGGAAGATGGAACAGGAAATAAAAATAATTTCGATTAATATAAATGGATTAAACGCCCCAACGAAGAGAACCCGGACATTTGCCAAACTATATAAATTGGAGATGGATATAATCAGTCTACAGGAAGTCCACATTAAAAAAACACACCAAAAATTGCTAGAAAATACAAGACTAGGAAATCTTTATACTTCACTGTCAGACCAAAAAAAAAGAGGTATTGCGGTTTACATCAAGAAGCACTTAAAAACAAAACAAGTATATCAAGACGAAGAGGGAAGAGTTCTAATGATCGAAATACAAACAGAGTCAAAAACAATATTACTGACCACGATTTATGCACCAAATGAAAACCAACAGGCCTTCTATAAAAATTTACATAATAAAATAAAAGATTTAGACTATGAAAATATCTGCCTCATAGGTGACTTCAACGCAATCTTAGACACAGAAAAAGATTATAAGAGCACCAAGAAGAACAAAACCAAGAAAAAAACCCTACCAGACACTTTTATGGAAATGGCACAAGAACTATGTCTACAAGATGCCTGGAGGGAAGTAAATAAGGAAAAAAAGCAGTATACTTTCTACTCTAATCCACATCTATCCTGGTCTAGGATAGATATGGCGTGGATGATAACGGACCTTAGGAAAGATTTAGACGAAATTGAAATTTCCACGAATATATGGGCAGTTCATAGTCCGTTAAAAATAACTTGGAAAGGACATCGAATAAAAAAGAGGTGGATGATGAACACTGAAATCTTAAAAGATAAGGATTATATACAAACAATAGAAAAAGAAATGAAAATTTTCTTCGAAATTAATAAAAAAGAGCAAACTTCCACCCAAAACCTCTGGGATACGGCGAAAGCTTACATAAGAGGGCTGACAATAGCGTATGTAGCGAAGAAAAACAAAGAACAATGGCAGAGAAGAGAGAAATGTCTGAAAGAACTTAAGGAATACGAACACGAGTTACAGAAGGAACCCCAAAATAAAAGAATCAAAGAAAAAATAAATTTGATAAAACACAAAATAAATTTGAATACACAGATAGAAATAGCCAGAAAAATTAAACTAGTGAAACAAAATTACTTCGAACATGCCAACAAGACAGGGCGATGGCTGGCATACAGACTGAAAAAAGAAAAAGAAAAACGGACCATACACCAACTTAAAGACAATACTGGAGAGATACAATATAGAAATAAAGATAAAAAGGATATAGCAAGAGCATTCTTTCAAAAATTATATGAACAAGAGGAACCCCCAGAAGAAGATATTAGACAATACCTAAGGGAAGCCGAAATCAAAGAATTAGAAGAGACGCACAGAGACGCTTTGGACAGACCAATTACAATGATGGAACTTATTGAGGCGAAGAAAAAACAAAAAATAAATAAGACCCCGGGACCTGATGGAATACCAGTGGAGTTCTATAAAAATTGTCAACAATCGGTGGATGAAACCCTGCTTGAAGTATTTAATGATGCAATTATGGAAGCCAAAATTCCGAATTCCTGGACAGAGGCTATTATTACATTAATACCCAAAGAAGAAACAGATCACGCAGATATCCAAAATTATAGACCAATATCTTTGTTGAATGTGGACTATAAATTGTTTACATCAATTATCACAGAAAGAATCAAGAAAATAATTGAAGATTACATACACCCGGATCAAAATGGTTTCATTCCAAGGAGACAACTAAAAAATAACATTAGGCTAATAATTGATGTACTTGAATATTATGAAATGAATGTAGACAAACAATCAGCCTTAATTTTCTTAGACGCACAAAAGGCATTTGATAATCCTAACTGGAAATTCCTCACCCTACAATTGGAAGCTATGAAATTCGGAGAAAAATTTATAAAGATGATAAAAAGAATCTATTCGGTACAGACAGCGAGAATAACAATTAACGGTGACTTAACAGAAAAATTTCCAACATCAAAAGGGGTGAGACAAGGCTGCCCCCTATCACCCCTATTATTCATACTGGCCTTGGAAACCCTCTTAAAGGAAGTCAGACGAGACAACGAAATAATAGGTCTAAGAGCCAAACGAGAAATATACAAACTCCAAGCCTTCACTGATGATATCATATTCATTATAGAACAACCAACTATATCTGGCGCCAAGTTGCTAAACAGAATAGAGAAATATGGGAAAGTAGCCGGTCTCAAAATCAACAAACAAAAAAACAAAGATATTAACAAAGAACCTCACCAATCAACAAGAAAAACAATTAGAAGATAAATTAGGCATACAAACTACGAAGAAAGTAAAATACCTAGGAATATGGCTGACTAATAAAAGCTCTTCAATAAGAGAAGATAATTATGATAAATTAACAAAACAAATTAAAAAAGACCTAGGAATTTGGAAAAAGCTACAATTATCATTCTTGGGGAGGATCTCTTCAATTAAAATGAATGTACTACCACGGATTTTATTCTTATTCCAAGCAATTCCAATAAAACCAGGGAAAAATTTTTTTAAGGACTTCAACAAATTAATAGCTGACTACATATGGCAAGGGAAGAAAGCACGAATCAAACTAAAGCATTTACAAGATACAAGAGAAAGAGAAAGAGGAGGATTGGCACTACCCGACTGGGAATCTTACTACAAAGCATCAGTATTAATTTGGATAAAGGAATGGATGGATCTAAAAAATCAAAGATTGCTGAGTCTGGAAGGATTTGACCTACAGCGAGGATGGCATGCCTTCCTCTGGGAAGGCACAGATAAAAAACATGATTATTTCCAGAGACACACAATCAGACAATCATTATATCAAACATGGCAAGGTATTAAAAAGGTACATTATAATAAAATCCCGGAATGGCTGTCAACAATGGAAGCCCAGATTTACCCAAACGCCATGGACAGTAGTAAAATGAAAACCTACCAAGAGCTGCTAAACCACATGGGGGAACTAAGAACAAGGCAAGAACTGAAGGAGATGGGTACAGACATTGACTGGTGGCCATATGCACAAATTAAATCAAGATATAAAAAAGATTTGGCTCAATTTGGATTCCAAAAAGGTCAAACTGAATTGGACAAAATTTTGCAAGGGACACAAGACAAACTAATTAAAAAAATCTATAATTATCTACGAGGATATAAATTAGAAGAAGAGGTAGTGAAAGAAAACATGATAACCTGTTCAAAAAATTTCGGCTACAGTATCGAACTAGACAAATGGCAAAAACTATGGACAATAAACTATAAGTTGACAATGTCTGTATCATACAAAGAAAATCTCTACAAAATGTTCTATAGGTGGCATCTGCCACCAGCCAGATTAGCAAGAATGTTCCCCAATACACCATCAACATGCTGGAAATGCAAACTCCATAAAGGCACTTACTATCATATGTGGTGGACCTGCCCAATGGCAAAACAATACTGGCAAATGATTAGATCCCAGATAGAAGAAACCATACAGCAAAAGATAGAAATAAGACCAGAAACCTTTCTACTTGGAATACTAAACGGACAATATGAAAAAGAAATAACATATTTAATTATACATATGATAACAGCAGCACAAATACTATACACACAATACTGGAAGAGTAGTGAGACACCGACAGAAGATAGGGTAATTAGCAAAGCCATGGAATGTGCAGAATTAGATAAACTCACTAAGGAACTACAAAATAGGGAGGAACATGATTACTATCTAGTATGGAAAAGGTGGTATTGTTGGTTGGAAAATAGAAAAGAGAAAAAGGGTCAGGAAGTAAATTGAACTACCAAATACAGAAAGAGGAAAACATAGTACACATATAAGTCAATAATAAACCAGAAAGATAGATAGAAGGGAAAGACCAAATAAGGAGGAGTTAAATTATGAAATAAGATTACAGACTACAGTTGCGATAATTTGGATAAATATTTGATTTTGTGTTTATATGTTTATGTTTTGTATGCTTTACTGTTTTATTGTTTAGTTTGTTTTACTGTTTTATTGTTTTGTTTAGTCTGTATATATAAATAAAAATTGAAAAAAAAAAGAAATAATTCCAAATTTTAAAATATTCTGAGTCTTCTCTATCCTTAATCATCAAAGTTAATCTGTTCATTTCAGCACAGGCTAACATTTTTTTTATTACTTCTTCTTCCAAAGGTATTTTCACTGCTTTCCAGTTTTGTGCAAAAACAATCCTTGGAGCTGTTATTACATGTATTATCAAATAAGCATTTTCCTTGCTCATTTTTTCTGGTAGGATACCCAATAGAAACAGCTCTGGTTTAAATTCAATACGATAATGTATCATTTCTTCCAACCATATCTTAATTTTACTCCAATAGTTTTTGGCTTCTGAACATGTCCACCACATATGATAATATGATCCTGGAAGTTGATGACACTTCCAACATTTGGCTGATTTATCTATAAACATTTTTGCTAATTTCTCAGGTGGCATATGCCATTTATAAAACATTTTATATTGATTTTCCTTATATGCAGTGGACACCGTTAATTTAATAATTCCTTTCCCACAGTTGTTGCCATTTTTCCAAATCAATTGAATATCCAAAATTTCTTCCCCAGGCTATCATTGTTTCTTTTACATGCTCCTCCTCTAATTCAATACTAAGTAAAAACTTATAAAACTTATAAAACTTTTTAATTAAATTATCGTCCATTCCTGTGAGTATCCCATCCAACTCAGTCTTTTCCATATAAAAACCATATAATTTAGCATCCTTCCCATATTTTGTTTGTATCTGCATATACATATACCAGTCTGTCTCAATCCCCTGTGCTTCTAGTTCCTTTTTTCCTCTCAATTCCCCCTTGTCTGTTAGTAAATCCTTATATCTAACAATATTTCCAAAATTAAAGACATGTGGGTGTGTTAATGCTTCCATAGTCGATAACTATGTTGGTATTTTCACGTAATATTTATCTCTTACTTTCTCCCTGTCAGTGCGGCAATCAGCCCCGTTACCTTGCATGGGGTAATTGCCCTCATTTTGAGTTGGATCGTGGCTTTTATCCTGTTGCATACTTTGATCAATAAAACTGAAGAAACATCTTCTAATTAAACTCATATTTATTATAAGAAAATAAAAACATCTCACTATCTAAAATAGATTACATGTTGGCAAAGAATCTCTAGCCTGACCTTAGCTGGCTGGAGAACAAAGGAAAGTTTCTAGAAGAAGTACAAAGGAATGCAATGACATGCGTAGTAGGTGCTGTAGGTGCTGATAAGGAATATAACTACGGTAAGTCTGATAGTCCAGAAATATTAGCTCTGCTGGTAAATATAAAAACGCAGTGACACTCCCATACCAATAACAATGCATTTCTTACATAATGTCTATGAAAATATGTGTGTATCTTATTTCTACTATACCACAAGAAAGCATGCCATCCCAATTGTAAGTCATAACCTTCCAGTGTTAACAACCTTGTATTTCTTAACTCTACCCATTCCTTTAACCAAGTCAATGTTGCTGCCTGGTAATATAATTCCCAATTTGGTAAACCAAATCCACCCCTCAATCTCATGTCTTGCAGCATTCTTATGTTTATTCTTGCTTTTTTCCCTTGCCATATAAATTTCCTTATTGTCTTATTAAGATATTGAAAGTAAGCCTTTTCAATTTTTATCGGCACAGTCTGGAATAAAAATAATAGTCTTGGTAGTATATTCATCTTTATCAGTGCAATCCGACCCATAAGTGATAATTGAAGATTCTTCCATTTTTCCAAATCTCTTTCAATCTTTTGCTTTAATTTACAATAGTTATCTCCTTTTATTGTAACACATCTTGAAGTTAAATATACTCCAAGATATTTAACTTTTTTTCACTACTTGTATGTCCAAATTTTCTTCTATCTCTCTTCTTTGTTTTTCTGTTATATTTTTAACCAAAATTTTTGTTTTATCTTTGTTTATTTTCAAGCCGGAGACCTTCCCATAGTCTTCTATTTGTTCTAGTAATGTAGGACTTGTTGTTTGTGGATCTTCTATAATAAATACCAAATCATCTGCAAAGGCCTGCAATTTATACTCTTCTTTTTTTAACTTTTATCCCTTTTATCTCTTCATCTCGTCTAATATTTCTATTTAAAACTTCTAAAGTCAGGATGAACAACAATGGTGAAAGTGGACATCCTTGTCTAGTACCTTTCATTATACTGATCTTTTCTGTCATATCCCCATTTATCATTATCTTGGCAAATTGTCTGTTATATATTGTTTTTACAATATTTATGAATCTCTCCCCAAAATCCATTCTCTGTAGTTGTTTTATCATAAACTGCCAACTCACATTATCAAAGGCTTTTTGAGCATCCAAAAACAGCAACGCCATCAGTTTTTCTGGCTGGTTCTCATAATACTCCAAAGTGTTCAAAATTATCCTCATATTATCTTTAATTTGTCTTTTTGGTAAAAATCAGTTTTGGTCTGCATGTATGTATTCATTTAGTGGCTTTTTCAGTCTGTGTGCCATTATTGACACAAAAATCTTATAGTCCACATTTAACAACGAAATTGGTCTATAGTTTATCAGTTGTAAATTCGTATCTTCTTTGGGTATAAGTGTTACATATGCCTCCTTCCATGAATCTGGCATTTTTGCCTTCATTAATAAGTCATTAAATACATCCAACATTACATTACTAATCCCCTTTTGTAATGTTTTATATAACACTGCTGTTAAACCATCTGGTCCTGGTGCTTTTCCACTTTTTTGTCTTTTTATTGCTTCTGTTATTTCCATCATTGTTATCCTTTCTTCTAGCATTCCTTTATATTGTTCTGATATTTTAGTCAAATCTGATTTTTCCAAGTAGCTTAATATTTCTTCCTCCAGAATCTTCTCTTGAGAGTAAAGTTGCTCATAGTATTTTGGGGTTATTTTCTTTTTATCTTCAATGCTATATTGTAAATTCCCTTCTCGATCTTGTAAGCATTTTATAGTTTTCTTCTCCCTCTCTTTTCTTAGCTTGTATGCTAACCAACTTCCTGGTTTGTTTGCATTTTCAAAAAAAAATCTGTTTAGTTGCTCTCAATTTATTCGCTAATGCTTTTTTTTTGGGAAAGAATTTTTATTATTTTTTTAAAAACATAAACATAAAATACATCTTTTAAAAACGGAGCACTGATCCGGTCATGAATAGATACAATCGCTTAACATCTTTTAAAGTAAAAACCAAAAACAAAGAATTTTTCCCACAATTGTAATATCTTAATCTAAACATTTACCTTTCTATTATATCACCACAAATCTTAATTTCCAAATAACACAACTAAATATTTAATTATAATTATTACTCTAAATTCTATCTATATACCCATATCCTAGGACCCATTACATTAAATCTTTAAATCCTAATCTCTTTACACCACTTATCACACATTACACTCTTCATTTTACACAGAGTTATTTCATTATTACAATCTTATCATTTTCATTTTACTATTCATATCAACATAATCACCTTTATTTTTAATACTAATGCAACATAATCATTTTATTATTACTATCAATTCCAGCTTAAATCATATTAACTATTTCATTTATTATTAAATTTATTTCATTTATTAAATTTCTATACCACCCTTCTTCTGAAGGACTCAGGGCGGTGTACAGCCATCATAAAACAATATAAGATACAAAATTTAAAAGCAAATTAAAACAAATTAAATATTTTGGCCGTCACTTATTATTTCGCTGTTTCCCAGCATAAAGGTCTATTATTTTGGCTGATTCTCAGCATATTCATATTATTTGGCTGTTTCCAGCATATTCATCTATAGTTTGGCTGATTCCCAGCATATTCATATTATTTAGGCTGTTTTCCAGCATAATCTTCTATTGTTTTGGCTGTTTTCCAGCATATTTGTCTTAACTGTTTTCCAGCATATTCATCTATTATTTAACTGTTTCCAACATATTCATTAAGCATATTCTTATCTTTACTGTTTATCTCTGTGTAATCTCCTTTTTTATTTTACCTTCCCACTATACATTAATTATTCATATTTAATCATATTATCATTCTCATAACATTGAGACTCTCAGTTTTTTTCTGCAAATTAACATTGAGACTTAATTCTTACAACAGACACATCCCCATATAAATCAATAAAATTTCTTGGATTCTTCTCATATTCATATTCATTTTTATTCATCTATAAAAATCTCCTTTTTATCAATACTATCCATCTTTATTTTTCTATTTTAATCACATTATTTTATTTTCCATCCTTATATATCTGTTAACACCCCCTCTTTATAATTAAAATTACATTTTCATTTTCAATCAAACTATTTTTATATTCTTTTTTCCTATCCGTTTATATTTTATTTCTTCATTTCCTTGTCTATCAACATATATTCCTTTTCAAATTCAAAGTTCCCAAATTAAATTCTCCATATATCATTTTAAATTCTTTTTGTTACTTCACTTTCATGCAAAGTACACCAACTTTTCTTCTTTTGTTCCTGCGCCAATTAGTAACAATTATAAAACTTCCATTATATTTCTTCTTTCTTTCCACCAAATAAACCATCTGTAGACAAAGAAGAAGCCTTCACCACCAAAATTCCATGGCTATTATTTTTAATTCCAAAATGTTCCAAAATAAACAGCAAGTTACAGTGTTCTTTTTAAAGCAGAAGGTGTTTTCTCTTCAATCACTTTCCCTTAGTCATGCCAGAGTCCATTTTGTTGCAATTATGTAACAATCCAATTTCACTCTCCTCTTCTTTTAAGTTTTAAAAGTGTTGAATCCCTACCTTTTTCTTTTTTCTTTTTTTCAAAGTCCAATTCTAGTTTGAAAATGTTTTCCAATCTTTTCAACATGCCTCAATGCTTTAATTGTTCCAATTGAATCTGTACCAAGATAAATTTCTTAGTGGGTCTTTTCCTCCTGAAGTTACTTTTCAAAATCTTCTATGCCCCTTTAATCCACAGCTGCTGTTTCAAGGCTAGGGGTTTTACAGGTAACAATCATTGCTCTAGCATTGTTTCAAGCCTAGGTTGGTGTCACTCATCCGGCTTCAAAGAGCTTCATTCTTTTCCTCTTTCCTCCTGCACATCTCTTAGTTCAGTTTGTCCCAGCTTTGTGGCAGCCGCCATGGGTGCCGCCCCCCACCGCCAACTCACAGAGAGTTCCCTCTGACCACCGAGGATCTTGCCTGTTCCTCTTGGTTGTCCGAGGCTCCTCTCTTCCTACCTTGTCCCTGCAGGACAGTTCTGGTCTGAAGACCCATCAGCGGCGGTTTGGCAGTCGGGTTTTTCTCCTCAGAGCCCGCTATTTTCCCAGCTGTCTCGCTGCAATGTCAAACCGGAAGTCCTATTTGCTAATGCTTCTTGTTCATTCAAATTTATTTTATGTTTTTTTCAATTCCAACAATTTCTTAATTTTTTTATTTAAAGTATCTTTCTGAAATTCTTTTTCCAGTTTCTTATAGACTTCTTTTAATCTTGCTTGTTTCTGCCATTTCTTTTTGTTCTTTATTCCCCAAGTACATTATTGCTAGGGGTCTAATATATGCTTTCATTGTATCCCATAAATTTTGGAGTGATGTATCCTCTTTCTTATTTATTTTAAAAAATATTTCCAATTCTTTTTCTGCAAAGTCCTGAAACTCTTTTTCATTTAAGATTGTTGCGTTCAGGCTTCCTGGTGGCATCTCCGTCGTCGCCGGATGGTCTTCTTATGGCCGCTGGCTTCGCTGCGCTTTAGAGCCACCCTGCAGTCGGCAGGCGGCTTGGAAAATCCTCTCTTCGGTCTGGAAGGGAGGATAGAGCCGGTGGGAGCAGGTAGAGCCCCCTGAATTGCCCCCAGGGTTCCTTTTTTGCCCTGGAGGGCATTCAGAGTGAGGGCTCCCTCTCCAACCCACTGAAGCTCCGTGCGGCGAGGGACCTCTGTTAAAAGGCAGAGCGAGACGACGGGAGCAAATCCACCTTCAATATCAGAACTTTGTTGCAACTAAAGAATTTGGTGAGATCTGGATCTGTTTTAAGAAGTTACAAGTATTTTTTTTAAAAATCCTCAGTTTAAGAGTTTCTGTGTGAAAGTGTGTGAGAAAATGGCGACTGGCTAAAACGGAGGAAGTGAAACTGGAAAGTGAAAGTGACAATTAAGTGACAAATAAGCTTGCCAGGCAGTATCTGAAAGAAATATTTTGGCAAGACTTTAAAGTAGAAATACAACTCATCTGATCCCATTTTTGCAAAACTGGGGAGGAAAACTGGAGTAAGAGAAAAAGGAGGAAGATTTTCTTTTCTTCAGAGGCTAAGACTGTGTACAGGCATGGCTTCAAAAAAAGCAGGGGGGGAATCCCCCACGCATCAGACAAAAGAAAAGCCAGTTAAGCCACAATCACAGGTTCAGACTCAAATTCAAGAAAGTGGAAATGAGGATTTGAAAGCTTTTATAGCTAAGTCTGTGGGAGGTGTTGTTGATAAAATGGATAAGCTGGAGGAAAAGATGGAAAAAAACCAAATGGAAATGAAGGAGTGGGTTAAAGAAAAAAGTGATAAGCTGAACCAGAATGTAACCAAAGCAGTAACTGCTCTCACAGATGCACTGTTGGTGGTGGAGAAAAAAAGTGGATGATTTAAATACAGAAGTTGAATCTAATAAGAAAGATGCAGAAGAGAAATTTTTTAAAGTTGATGTTAAAAATCAGAGATTGGAAGATGAAATCACAATGATGCAGTTTCGGGCTATGGAGTTCGCTTTAAGATTGAGGGGGATAAGGGAAAACAACATAGAAGATCTGAGAGCAGTTTGTGTGGATGTACTGGCTAAGATTCTAAAGACTGAACCTGAGCTAATTGGCAGCAGAATTGACAAGATTTACAGGGTTAACTCTCGTGTGGCGAGACAAAGGAATTTGCCTAGAGATGTTGTGATTTATTTTACTGACAGAAGACTGAGAAATGAAATTTTGCAAAAATCTTTTCTCACCACTGCCCAACTTGATGGTAATCAAATTGGTGTTTTTAAAGAGTTACCACCTAAAATGTTAAGGGATCGGAAGGATTACGGATTTTTGGTGAATGAAATGAAAAGGCGCCAGATCCCATTTAGATGGGATGCTCCAGTGGGCATAATTTTGAGATATGAGGATGTAAGATATCGTATAAATACTGTGGAAAAAGCAGAGCATTTTTATCACAATGTTCTTAAAAGAACTTCAACATCCCCACGTTCATCTACATTGTTATCTGTAGAAGGAGTTGTTAAAGATAAGGATCTTGAAGGAGGGATTGAAGAACTGTCCAGACAAGAAGAATTACATGCAATTCGAGCAATAGCAAGAGAAGAGCTTTTAGGAGCAGTAGGTGGTTTTTCAGAGGATTTCTTTGCAGATCTCCCAGAGCCTAAAATAAAGCACCCCAGAAGTACAAGAGAGGTGGATCTGGACCTTGAACTGTTGGCGCAAGAACCGAAAGATCAACGTATAACTCGTGCAGCAGAGAAGCAAAGATTAGAGAAGCAAAAACAGCAGAGGTCCATGGTACCACAAGAAGAGAAGGGGGCAAATGGGAAAATACAGAAATCAGAAGCAGTGGGAGGAGCGAGACCAAGGACCTCTGCTATTGCACAGGGTCTTCGGCAATTGCTCGATTCGCTTCGTGAATCCTCAAATGACAGTTAGATTTCTATCATGGAATGTGAATGGATTGAACTCTCCACAGAAAAGAAGAAAAATATTTTATTATTTGAAGCAGTATAAAAACGATGTTGTTTGTTTGCAAGAAACTCATATTAGAACTCAGGATCAAAAATATCTGATAAATTCTAAATTAGGATCACATTTTATATCTTCTAGTTCTGGGAAAAAGAATGGATTAGTTTTGTATATTTCTAAAAGATTACCAGCTAAATTTATAGAATCGGATGATGATGGAAGATATATTGCAATTGAAATAAATATACAGAATGTCCCGTTGCTTTTGATTGGAATTTATGCCCCAAACCAACAGCAGGAAACTTTTTATAAATTATTACATGCTAAAATATTGCAATGGAATTATAAGTCAATTTTGATTATGGGAGATTGGAATGGTGTGATTGATACAACTTTAGACAAGAAGACATTGGCTAAGGGGGGAATAAACTACCACAGACGTTTTTTGCGATGAAAGAAGAATTAGAATTGAAGGATGTATGGAGAGTTCAACACCCAAAGGAATTGGACTTTACATTTTTTTCGGATAGACATAAATCCTTTTCTAGGATTGATTTTATGCTGGTTACATCTGATTTACTTACTAAAATGATTAAGACTAAGATATTTCCCAGAATTTTAACGGATCATAGTCCGATATGGATGGAAATGGAATTTGGCAAGGGGGAGAGAAGATCTTGGAGAATGAACAAGAACTTGTTTAGATATGAGAAGAATATATCTGACCTTAAAAAACATGTCAAAGAATTTTTTCAATTGAATTTGAACAAGGGTACACCTATTGAAGTTGTTTGGGATGCAAGCAAGGCATATATGAGAGGTGTACTGATTTATATGAATTCTAAGCATAGGTCAACTCAACAAAAGATAAGAATAGAATTGGAGTCAGAAATAAAGGAAAAAGAACAATTGCATATAAAGAATCCGACCGATGAGAAATTACAGGAAACTATAAAACTTTTGAAGGATCAATTCCAAATGCTCATGGCTGATCAAACGGCAACTAATTTGCAATTTGCGAAGCAATTTTAATGCCAATAAGCCTGGTAGATGGTTGGCCTACACTTTGAGAAAACAACGAAGTTCTCGTATAATTGATACTATTGAATATAAAGGTAAACAAGTTTTCCAACAAAGTTTAATACAACAAGCCTTTTTAGATTATTATTCCAACTTATATCACAAAGATAATATAAATAATGATTTTATTGATGAATATCTTGAGAAGAGGAGAGTTACTAAAATTTCAAGAGAACAAAAGGAAAGAATGAATCAAGTTATAACGTCTGAAGAGATCTCATTTGCAATAAAACAATTGAAAATAGCTCTCAGCTCTCCGTTGCGCTGTGCTACAAACTCACGCCTTCACGCAGGTAAGCAGATAACTAACGTGACTTTTATTTGTGCTCTTTCTACAGCTCTTTCTGTGAGAAGCCGGCATGTGTTAGCAACACAAAGACGCAGCTGTCAGGCATGGCTGGGAGGCGCGCTTTATAGGAGTCCTGATCATGGGCGCGCCCCGCCTCAGTAATTAGTTCAAAACGCCTGCCCGGGCGCTTCGTGCTGCCGTCATCCATCCCGGCCGCTGTTGCCTCACCGCCCACGCGCCCCGACATACTGCCCGCCACCGGTGATACACGCAGCCTATACGGACTCCAGCCCCTCCACCAGCACCCGTGCACCCCACCGCCCGTAGTTAGTCACCCCCCCGTCCGTCTTCGGGTGGCACCATTTGCTTGCAGCGTGGGTGGTCAATGTTGCTCTGTTGTCGAGCAGAGGCTGTGCTCCACAGGCGCCCCCCCCCCATACCAGGTGTCCGCCTAGGGGAAAAGAAAAAGGAAAACGGTTAGCAGTTCATCGTTAGGTTGTACATTTTTCCGGATGCTGCTTATGGAATTTCCTGACTAGTCGTGGGGCGTGCACATCTTCTTTGGGGACCCAAGAGGCGTCTGTATCTGGGTAACCCGTCCACCTGACTAAGTATTGGAGGTGACCTCTGTGGGTTCGGGAATCGATAATGTCCCGTATTTCATACTGGGAGCCGTGTACTGGCCCTGGTAAGGGCTGTGGACTTATAGGGACAGCAACCGGTTTTACCAGGCTAACATGGAAAACAGGATGGATTTTCCCATATCGGGGAGGGATGTGTAATTGCACGGTCACGGGGTTGATAATCTTCGTTATGGAAAAGGGTCCTATATATTTCGGGCCCAGTTTTTTACTCGGTAGCCGTAAGCGGATGTATTTCATAGAGAGATATACATGGTCCCCCACTTTGAATGTGGGGCCGTTGACTCGTTTCTTATTTGTCTGTTGTTTATACTCATGGGATGCTTTATCTAACGCCTTCTGGATATGGGGCCACGCTTTTTGTATATTGGACGCCCATTGAAATGGGGTGGTATTGTCAGGGGGTTGGAGGTCTAGGTCAGGGACAGCCGCAAACTCTCTGCCCATCACCACTCGTAAAGGGGTATACCCAGTGCTACGATGGACAGCGTTGTTATAAGCGGTTTCTGCAAATGGCAAGAGATCCACCCAATCATGTTGTTGGTATGAAACGTAGGAACGGAGGTACCGTTCCACCATAGCGTTAGCTCGTTCTGCTGCTCCGTTCGTACTAGGATGGTATGCGGAACTGAGTCCCTGTGTTGAGCCAAGGCGCTTAAGGAATTTCCGCCAGAACACTGCTGTGAACTGTACACCTCGATCTGATATTATACGCTTTGGTACTCCGTGAAGTCTATATACATGGTGTAGGAACAGTTTTACCAACTGCTGGGCTGTTGGCAGGCCCTTACAGGGAATGAAATGGGCCTGTTTTGAGAAGAGGTCCAGTACTGTCCAGATCACTGTGTAACCTTTATTACTTGGTAAGTCTATGATAAAGTCCATAGAGATTTCATCCCATGGTCTTGTGGGTTCTGCTACCGTTTGTAACAGGCCAAAGGGTTTTCCGGGTTTTGTTTTGGAGACGGCACAAACGTGGCAGTTACGGACATATTCCTCGATCTCTTTTCGCATTCCTGGCCACCAAAATTGCCTTCTAATGAGGTGCAGGGTCTTCAGAAAACCAAAATGCCCCGCAGTTTTGACGTCATGACACTGGCATAGTATTCGGTTCCGTAGAACGGCGGGTATGTACAACTTATCGCCCCACCATGCCAGGCCATCCCTGTGGGTGACGGCTGCCTGATTTTTCAACACCCATGTGTCTGAGGCTAATCCTAGTCGTAGGTCCCGGATCCAGTCTGGGTGGTGAGACCGTTTATCGGTACAGACATTCACCCGAAGATCTGAGTGGGGCCCTGGTAACAGGGTTTGTAGGTCCTCACTGCGTTTGCTATTATATTGGGGCATACGGGACAAGGCATCGGCGAGGAACATCTCGCCCCCTGGTTTGTATTTCAACGTGAAACGAAACCGTTGAAAATATTGAGCCCATCGGATTTGCTTTGGGGACAGTTTTCTAGGGGTTTGCAGCGCCTCCAGGTTCTTATGGTCAGTCCAGACCTCGAACGGCTGGGTGCTTCCTTCTAACAGATGCCGCCACATCTGTAATGCCCATTTCACTGCAAATGCTTCCTTTTCCCATATAGCCCAGTGTCGTTCTGTGGTTGTGAATTTCTTGGAAGTGTAGGCACAAGGTCTTAGATCTCCAGAAGCGTCCGTTTGTAACAGGATAGCTCCTACAGCCACGTCACTAGCATCCGCTTGTATGATAAATGGTTGTGTGGTGTCTGGATGTTTCAGGACAGGCTCTTGAGCAAACAGCTGTTTCAGGTGTTCAAATGCCTTCTGGCAGTCGGGGATCCACATTAGGGACTGGTTTGGTTTTGGTTTTATGCCCGAAGCGGTTTTTGTTCGTAACAGATTCGTTAACGGGAAAGCTGTCGCTGCGAACGACGGTATGAAATGCCGATAGAAATTGGCAAACCCTAAGAAACTCTGCAGTTGTTTCCGCGTTCGTGGGGCTTGCCATTCCAGAACTGCCTGTACTTTTTTGGGGTCCATTTGGAGCCCAGACTTTGTGATTCGGAAACCGAGATAGTCTATTTCTGTGCGATGGAACTCACATTTGGAAAGTTTCACGTAGAGGTGCACTTTCAATAACTTGGCCAACACCTGCCTGACTAGTTGTACATGCTCTTCCATCGTATCAGAGTACACTAGAATATCATCTAAATAAACCTACACGCCCCAATAGAGATGTTCGTGCAATACACTGTTAATGAGTTGCATAAAGACCGCCGGAGCCCCCTGCAGCCCAAAAGGCATGACGAGAAACTGAAAACTCCCTAACGGGCAATTGAACGTTGTTTTCCATTCATCCCCCGGTTTTATACGGACGCGGTAATACGCTTCTCGAAGGTCGAGTTTTGTGAATATTTTTCCCCTCGCTAACGTGGTTAAGAGATCAGACATCAATGGTAGGGGATACAAAGGCTCAACGCACACGGTGTTCAGGCCTCGGTAGTCAATGCAGAGGCATAACCCACCATCCTTTTTCTCACGGAACAGGACAGGTGCTGCTAAATGTGAGCGGCTGGGCCGTATAAAACCCCGGGCTAGGTTCTTATCGATATAGGCCCGTAACTCCTGTAACTCCGGCTGGGTCATGGCATACATGCGGGGTTTTGGTAACTTGGCCCCTGGGAGCAATTCAATGCCACAATCGGTATCCCAGTGGGGTGGTAGTATGACGCACTCGTCTTCACTAAATACCTGAGCAAGATCGTTATAAACAGCAGGAAACATTTGGGGTTTCTCGTGTTCTGGTTGGAGTGCCCCGCATGGTTCTGGACCAACCGGTAACCGTACTTTCCGACAGTCCCCTTGCCACCATATAACCGGTTTCCATTTGTCCAGCCATGCTAGGCCTAAGATCACTGGTTCGATCATTCGGGTTATGACCATGAACTGTATCCTCTCCTGTTGAGCGCCTATTTTCAGTAACACCGGTTCGGTGATCTGGGCGGTTGGGGTACCCCCCAACACTGAACCATCTACTTGTTCGAACTTTATGGGCTGTCGTAATGTGATAAGACGGAGCCCTAGTTCTTCGGCTATGGAGCGGCGGATAAGGCATCTCGTACACCCGGAATCTATAAGCGCCTCCTGATCGCTTTTACACCCTGTAAGGGGGTGTGTTAACCGGATGGGGACCAAGAAGGGACGTACAGGAGCACTTACCATGGGGTCTTGCACGTCGTCATCATGGTCACTGTTCTCGATAGTGTCAGACAAGTGAACTGGTCCTGCGGGTCCGGGAACCGTAGGACAGGGGGTCGTCTCTCCCGATGGTGTTTGGGCAGCCACTCTGGTCCGTTCCACTGGCCTCAGGGACCGCTCTTTCGTGACTGTGCCTGGGGTTGACCCAGCGGGTTTTGGGGTAGACATGCGTGCCGGTGGCAACGGGCAATCAAGGGCCCTGTGTCCCTCCTGGTTGCAGCCGAAACACCGGAAAGGCCATCTGCTGGGGCCCAGACCCCCGACCTCCCCCTCAGAAACTGGCCGTACCGCCCCGGTTGGTCTTCCAGCCGTAAACGGGCGTGAAATCCCCCGTTTTTGTTGGCTCTGCCCTTGCGGGCCCCGGATTCTGAACTCCCGTAGGCCGATATCGAGATCGACTGCCGCCTTGTACCAGTCTGAGAGGCGGGGTCCCAACCCACGGTATACACAGGCCTGTCTGATCTCCCTGTCCAACCCAGTCTGAAACTGATGGATAAGGAGCCGTTCGGGCCATGACCGCAATTTCCCGGCCAAGGCGCGAAACTCTTTAACATAGTCCTTGACCGCCCTACCTCTTTGTTTAAGAGTTAGCAGGTCCCCCTCTATGACCTGCGTTCGGGTCTTGTCCTCGAACCTGACACGTAATGCCTCCAAGACCAAGCCTAGGTCAGTTAGCTCACGAGCGTGTTCACTATGCAGATCCGCCACCCAGTCTGCTGCCTCGCCTGTTAACACTGCTGTTACTGCAACCACGCGAGACCATTGCGAAGGATACCAGCGGCCGTACATATCCATGTGGCTGATGACCTGGCTCAAGAATAGGGCTACCTTCTCCGTGGCTCCATCAAACGATGCCTGAACCGGTGGTGGACTCCAGGGAAACTGGGGACTCCAAGGGTTGGGACCCCACATCGGCAGCACGTTCCCCAGCTGGGGACCTGAAGTCCAGCGATTGGAGCCACTCCGGGTCGGTTGATGCTCCCCTTGGGGGTCTCCCCTTTGTTCTCTCCTCTCTGGCCCCATGGTGCCTCCCCCAGTCATCTGAGACCTCTCCTCTTCTGGCCCAGGGCCCGTACTACCGCGCTCCAGCTCCTCCTCCCTGTCCCTAGTCGCTCGCCTGTCCCCTCTGAACTTGAGGCTTGCCAAGCGGAACCGGGTTTCTGAACTGCCCCCCCCAACTGGGGGCCCCTGCCGGGAACCCCCCTGTTCCACTGTGGGCGCCCACGGTTGCCAAGAGGGAGCATCCCTAAAGCTGGCCTCACCAAATCGATCCCGCAAAAGATCCATAGTCGTTGCTCCCGGCATGGTAGAATAACTCCATTCGCCCTCTTCATCCTCAATCCATTGCCTTTCCCGCCAATCCTGGAACTGGGATCCGGCAGAGGGCGGGGTATGTGTTCGTGAGCCTGTAAGGGCAGGGCTATGCCACCAGTGCCCACCTCCGCTCCGGGTGTTGGGATCTGAGCCCTTTATTTCCTGGCCATCAGTAGTATCCCATGACTCCCGATGTTTTGGGCGTACTACGGGTTGCTCAGCTGGTGCGGGTAGATCGGGCACGATGTTTTCCGCCTCCTCCACATCTGTCACCAGAGTCTTGGCAAGCGACCCCTCCTCGGCTCCGCCATCTGCCATACTGCGTCTGTCTCCCCTTGGTCCTGAAAAGAAGGGGGGTGAGCCGCGTCTTCCTCTCAGCTCTCCGTTGCGCTGTGCTACAAACTCACGCCTTCACGCAGGTAAGCAGATAACTAACGTGACTTTTATTTGTGCTACAGCTCTTTCCGTGAGAAGCCGGCATGCGTTAGCAACACAAAGACGCAGCTGTCAGGCATGGCTGGGAGGCACGCTTTATAGGAGTCCTGATCATGGGTGCGCCCCGCCTCAGTAATGAGTTTAAAACGCCCGCCCGGGAGCGCCCTGCCTCAGTAATTAGTTCAAAACGCCCGCCCAGGCGCTTCGTGCTGCCGTCATCCATCCCGGCCACTGTTGCCTCACCGCCCACGCGCCCTGACATACCGCCCGCCACCAGTGATACACGCAGCCTATACGGACTCCAGCCCCTCCACCAGCACCCGTGCACCCCACCGCCCGTAGTTAGTCACCCCCCCCCTCCGTCTTCGGATGGCACCATTTGCTTGCAGCGTGGGTGGTCAATGTTGCTCTGTTGTCGAGCAGAGGCTGTGCTCGACAATAGCTAAAGCTCCTGGGACGGACGGATTGACAGCAGTTTATTATAAAGCTTTACAATCAGAGCTGGTTGAACATGTTAAGGACTTATTCTGTAGTATACTGCAGGGGGGTAAAGTACCCCCCTCATGGAAGATGGCCTTCATTGCCTTGATACCAAAGGAAGATGGTTCTTCAAAACCAGAAAATTTTAGACCAATATCTCTCTTGAATACGGATTATAATTTTTTTGCAAAAGTATTAGCCAACAGATTGATGCCAGTTATCCAAGAGGTGATTCACTATGATCAAGCTGGTTTTATAGAGGGCAGATACATGAAGGACAATGTGAGGCAACTCATAGATTTACTGGAATATCTTGAGAAAAATAAACAGATCTCTGCAGCGCTGGTGTTTTTAGATGCGGAAAAGGCCTTTGATCGAGTCAACTGGGACTTTTTAAAAAAGACTTTGTCTAAAATGGACTTTGGGGATCAGTTTATACATGCGATTTCAGCAATTTATCAAGAACAGACAGCACAAATAGTTATTAATGGAAGTTTAACCACTAATTTTCATATACAAAAAGGAACTAGACAAGGTTGTCCATTATCTCCACTGTTGTTTATTTTAACCTTAGACGTTTTGTTGAATTCTTTACGGGACTCAAATAATCTGAACGGAATAGTTATAAGGCAAAAGGACTATAGAACAAAAGCCTTTGCAGATGATCTGGTTGTTACCTTAACACGACCTTTGGAATCAATCATTCAGATGAAAAATACTATAGAGGAATATGGTTTGGTCTCAGGTTTTAGACTAAACCAGAAAAAGACTAAGATGATAGTTAAAAATATGTTGGAACCACAAAAGAGGGAACTAGAAAGGTTGGCAGGCTTTGAAATAGTTACAAAGGTGAAATATCTAGGAGTTCAGGTTGCAGCTTCTAATATAAAACTTTTTCAAAACAATTATGAGGTTCTGTGGCGTAAGATTCAAAAAGATCTTGAAATTTGGAAGAAACTGCAACTATCTTTACTTGGCAGAATAGCAGCAGTTAAGATGAATGTTCTACCTAGATTTCTGTTTTTGTTTCAAATGATTCCGGTGCTTAAAAGTGATAAAATCTTGGCCGAATGGCAATCAGGACTAAATAAATTTATTTGGAATGAGAAAAAACCAAGAGTTAAATTTAAAATAATGCAAGATGTTCGTGAAAGAGGTGGCCTTAAAGTTCCAAACTTACGTTTATATTATGAAGCTGCAGTGTTGACGCAAGTGGGTGATTGGTTTGGAACAACCAAAACTGAAATTTTGAATATAGAAGGCCATGATTTGGACTTTGGTTGGCATGCATACTTATTTTATGAAGACAAGCTGGACAATGTATTTAAAAGTCATATATTGAGACATGCTTTGATAAGAGTTTGGAAGAAGCACCAGTTTAAATTGGATTACAAAATACCTTTGTGGTTGGATCTAGGGCAAATCATTCGGAATATAAAGTCACTCGGGGGGATTTTATATAAAGAGATGCTTTTTAATGATGGGGGCAGATGGAGTTTGAAACCTTTGAAAACTCTGTTGGAAGAAGGGAGGAATTTAACTTGGTTGCAGTATTCTGAACTTCAATCAAGATGGACAGAAGACCAGAAAATTGGTTTAATGCTACATGAAGAAGATTTGGTGACTCAGATGAAACGGAAAGGGCCGATGCATATCAAGAGGGTGTATAATTTACTGTTAGAAAGAGACTCAGAGAGCGAATTAGTTAAAGATTGTATGATAAAGTGGGCACAAAATTTTGCAGAACCAGTTATGTTGGAAACATGGGAAAAGATCTTGGTCCAGAATGTTAAATTTACTCAAGCACAGAATCTGCAGGAAAATTTCTATAAAATGTTTTATAGATGGCATTTAGATCCCAAGAAATTGTCATGTATGTATCCAAATGTTCAACCTAAATGTTGGAGGTGTGATTGTTTGGATGCTACATACTTTCATATTTGGTGGACCTGAAGAAAAGTGAAAGCATTTTGGATTAAACTCTGGTGGGTTATGCAGAATGTTTTGAAAAAGAAGCTTTAATTTTCTCCGCAATTGTTCTTGTTGGGTATAGTTAAGGATTGTTCACCGAGTGAAACGAGATTGATTTTATAAGATTACTGCAGCTAGGCTACTGATTGGACAATATTGGAAAAAAGATAGTGTACCTACTATAGAGGAATGGACATCGAAGATGGCTAATTTTGCGGAAATGGCAAAGATTTCTGCATACTTAAAAGACAGGAGCCATGAAGCTTTTGTGGAAGAAATGGGTAGATTATGTGCAGAACAAATATCAAACTAAGAAGTTTCAATTAGTATTTGATTCATAATTATTTTTATTATAACTATTTTATTAAATATTTGAAATTATATTGTTATTTAGAAAACTTATTGTTATATATATTTACTATATTACTACTTAGAAAAATTATAATGTTAAGAATAAGTTTATATATATTTGCTATATTGTTGTCTAGAAAAATCTTAAGAATATCTGTTAAGTTTTTATATATGATTCATAATTATTTTTATTATAACTATTTTAGTAAACATTTGAAATTATATTGTTATTTAGAAAACTTATTATGTTATATATATTTACTGTATTACTATTTAGAAAAATTATGTCAAAAATAAGTTTATATATATTTGTTATACTGCTGTCTAGAAAAATCTTAAGAATATCTGCTAAGTTTTTATATATGACTTATGGTTAGTATATATTTGATTTAGTAAAAATATAATGTTAGAAGTACCTGATAAGTATGTATATATGATTTATGTCTAGCACATATTTGATAGATTAACTTTATTTTATTTAATGTTAAAATTTATGATATGTTATCTGGATTTCACCTATATCTTTTTTGTTTAATATTGATGGATATATAAGATTAATGTTTTATTAGTAAAGGAAGCCCAGGGAGGGAAGGGAGGGGAGGGAGGGGAAGGGAAGGGAAGGGGGGGTTGATGGGAGGGGGGGAAAGGCGGGGGGGAAATGGGGGAAAAACTGTATTGTAAAACTTTTTCAATAAAAAAAAAAGATTGTTGCGTTCAAAGTCCACCTTGTCTTTTTCTTTTGTCCTTTCCATATTATTGTCATCAGGCTGTGGTCAGCCCAAATAATTGAACCAATATTTACTTCTTGCACAGCATCTGTAAGTCCCGTTGACATCCATATCATATCTATCCTCAACCATGATACATGTCTATTTGAATAAAAAGTATATTGTCTCTCTTTCAAGTGTTTTTGTCTCCAAATAACTTGAATGCTTAATTCTTCTATCATTGTAAAAAATGATTTTGGCAGCATACGTCTAGGCTTTTTATTTACCTTCATTGTTTTATAGTCCTAGCCCACATCTACTACCACATTGAGGTCTCCCATTATACATATATTTTCATAGTCCAACTCTATGATTTTCCAGTGTAATCTCCAATTAAATGCTTCTTGTTTTTCATTCGGTGCATATAGTGCTATCATAAGGATTTGTTTAAAGTTCATCTTTATTTCCACCATCAGAATCCTGCCTTCCTCGTCTTCAAAAATTAACTTGGGTTCTAATTTTCCTCTAATATACAATTCTTGTCTTCTTGTAAACATATAAAGTCCATCTTCAAAGCATTTAATTTAGCCAATGTTCTCTTTCTTTTTATCGTTGCATTAAGTCCATTTACATTTAAGGAAATTGCTTTAATTTCTTCTTCCATGTTTTACTTATTACTGGTTTTTAATTTCATTGCTCTTGTGTCTCTTTGTTCCATTGGGTCTTTGGCTCTGGCTCCTTCTCTTAATGCTTTTTCTTCTTTTGCTTTTTCCTCTTTATCTTTTTCTTCCTCTCTCTCCTTTGCCCCACCTACAGCTCCCAAGTCTTCCTCCAGAGGACCACAAAATTGCTGGTAAAATAATTTTGCTCTTTCAAGCGAGTCCAATCTATATTGTTTTTCTTGCCATGTCACCATAATTCCTTCCGGTATTAGCCATCTGAAACTCACTCCTTTGTATATTAGGAATTTTGTTAGAAATCGGTACTGTCTCCTCAGATCTCTAACTCTTCTGGGTATTTGTCTTAAAAGCACTAGTTCTTTGTCCTTGTATTTCAATGCTGTAATTCTTGCCGCTTGTAGTATCTCTATTTTCTTTGCCCTTTTTATAAATCTTACGTGTACTTCCCTTGGGAGTTTATTTCTTATTGCATATCTGGTGTAGACTCTAAATGCTTCGTCAATCTCATTTAATATCTCTTCCTTGGGTTGCTCCAAGGCCTCAGCCAAAACCTCTGCAATTACTTCAGGTAAATTTTCTCCCTTTTCTTCCTCTATGTTTTGAAATCTTAAGTAAAATTCAGAACGCTCCATCTGCAACATGATAATTGTTTTTTCTTGTGATTTGTCTGTTGAGACCAATTTCTCTTCCAGCTCCTCAACTTTTTTCCCCCTGTCATTTCTGCTTTTTCTTTTACTTTCTGGTTTCTCTCCTCGTTTTCCCCCATTATTTCTTTCATTTCTTTTAATTCCTGTTTTATATCATCATGAAGCGCTTGCATAAAATTTTGTAATTCCATCATCTCTGGAGTTTTCTGCTTTTCTAGCGCTGAGGAGCTTGGTGCTTGTTGTGTAAATTTCTTCATTTCTCCTTTTTTCAAATACTTTGTAGTCCACTTGTAGTTTATTTGTAATCCAGATATCTAATTCAACCAATCATTGAATTAATTAAAATAGAATAAAGCAAAAGGGAGAGAAAAAGAAAAAGGGAAGAAGAAAAAAAAAGGAACCAAATTTTCCAACAACCCCCACCCTCCAAAAATTCTAAAAACTCCTCTTGTCAAAACAAAAGTCAATAATCCAAGGGAAAATGGGTTTGGTAAAAAGAAAAAAAGAAGAAAAAAAGGTATGAAAAAACCAAGCAAAAAATAAATTAAATTAAAAAGGGTTTCTTCTGACTCTTCAAGTCATAATCCAAGGGGGGCGGTATTTTTTTAAAAAAATCCCAACATTTCTCAAAATATAAAATTAGTCAATCCAAAAAAAGACTGTAGAAAGAAATTAAAGTCCAAAGTTCAGAGAGTCCAAAAGCTCAGAAACAAAAACAAAAAGGAGTCCAAAGGCAAGTTTAGGTCTGATGTTCACTCTTCACAGCTGTTCTATTATCTTCTAACCAAAATGTCAAGGTCAATTCTCACAGTTCCTTCAAAAAATAAATGTCTCTCTTTTTTTCCCCCTTCTGCCGCTAGATGGCACTACAGGTTACCTTTTAGCATCCAATCAGTGCTTTTGTCTCTTTAGAATTATTACAAAGTTCCTTTCACCAATCACTTTCTCTTGTATCCCATTCATAAACAAAGTATTGTTCATTCAATTCAGTGAAGATCTTAGTGTTTAATTCCTTTTTTAAGTCAATTTGAAATCTCCAAATCTTTTTTTCCTTCACTCAAAGCCTGGAAAATTTTATGTAAAAAAAAAAAAGTATGCAGTCATAATCGCTTCCCCCAATATGGGGTTGGCATATCTGCATCAAACAGCATGGTTCTTCCATTCTCACATATATTATGGTTCATTCTTTCTATAACCCTGTTTGGTTCTGAGTTGTATGGTACAGTAGTTTAAAATATTATGCCATGCTTTCTGAGAATCACCTGTGTGTTTTCACCTGTATATTCAGGTCCATTGTCTGTGTGCAAGACACTTGGCATTTTGTCAAATTTGTTGCTTACTTGAGCCAAATGTTGTTCAAGTTTCTCTGGTACTTCATTTTTGTGGTGTAACAGATATAGTGTAGTATACCTGGAGTAATCATCTACAAAAGTGAGAAAATACCTCTTCTTTCCTGGAGTCAGTTTTTCCATTGGACCACAAAGATCTGAATGAATTAAGTCCAGAGTTTTGGTTTTGTTTTCTTTTAGCTCTGCTGTTACTCTGCTTTGGAAAGGGTTTTCTTGTCATTTTCCCTTTTTTACAGCTGGTGCATTTCATTGTTCGATTACATGGACTAATTTTTATTCTACTTGCACAGTCATTCTCACAGTCATTTATTATGTCAGGACTTCTGTGCCCAAGTCGTCTGTGCTATGTGTGAATGCAGTTTGAATGTTTTCCACCCTTGACAGTATTAGCCACCTCATTGCAGTTCAGCTGATACAGTTCATCTGTAATTTTAGCTTTTGCAAGTAAGATATCCCTTTTTGTGATGACACAACTGTCCCCTAGGAAGGTCACTACATTGCCTTGTTTTGTGAGCTTATTCACTGACAAAAGATTAGTTTCGAGGCTGTCCCATTGGCATACTCAGCAAAAGAAACTCCTGGGACATTCTTTTACCAAGAGTATAACTTTACTGATAATTCCACATAGGCACAGAGGAAAAGAAGCCAGTTCTGAGGTTTTCTCATGTGAAGTAATGTAGCTAAAATCCCCCTTTTTCCCCTGGGCCAGCCACTGTTCATTGTCCACCAATCAATTACAGTCAATTTGTTTTGGGACATGATTTGATGCCTTGGAACTTTCCCATCTTTCGACCTTGGGCACCAGGACATTGCCAGGTGACATTCGGCTCTTGCATTCCATAATTCCTTCCTTTGCATTCCAAATCTACCCACCCCCTCCCTGTTTCTGTTGACTGCTTGCAAGGGCGTGTGTATGCAGCAAGTCAAACATGACATGTCGACCCTCCAGAAGAAAGATAATCCTATAGGGAAACAAACATACATAATGTTACATAAACAGAAACAAAACTTCCTCTCCTATACCTCCTACCAAGGGCAGCTTGGATATCTAACATGGAACCTGTGTGTTCTGTCCTCACTACATGTTAGTCTGTGTGCAGCTCGACATGCAGCTAAACCCACCTATCCTCCAAGAAAACAGACCGTGTGCGTAGATCTGAATGCTTCATTGAAAGAACAGGATATGGTGAAACTGGGGGAAATGGGAATGGGAATACATACAATGAGAACCAAATACAAGATAGACAGTATTAAGTTACTGCTGAACATAACAATTAATAAATTCAAGCAATTTAAATCTCACCAGCGATGCTCTGTGTGTGGGATGCGGGTTTGTCCTTGGATGACCATGTGCCATCCAAGGAATACGATGGATTCTTCTTTGTGCTTCTGCCTTCTCCAAATGTTAAAGGAAAATGGAGTCTGGCTTCCCAGTGTGCACTTCTTTTGAGAGTTCGGGTTGATGGGTAAAATGGGTTGGGTCAGCTTCAAACAATATACTTGGTATACTAGATGGGGCTAGAGTGCAACAACAGTATATAAAGGTTATATGCTGGGGCATGACATTATGAATGAGTCTAGGTGCCCAAACATCCTTTGCTGCGACCCATTCTGCGTCTGCCAGGGGGAATCCCTTCCATAACACTAAATATTGTAACTGTCAGGTTACGATGTCATCTCAAATAAATTGTATTTCCAAATAGCCTTTGATGAAATCTTTCATTTATTGAGCATAATGATCTGTCCCCGACTCCATCGCAGTCAGCACTGCCTTTCTAACCCCAAACCCTCCTTTTCCGTTCCCCAATTCTCTGCGTCTCATTGGCCATCTTCCAAGTCACTCTCCCCATATCTACTACTTCAGCTCACAGAAATGTCCCCCCCCCCCCATCCCATCTCCTAGGGGATAATATCTTCATGGGAATTAAGTAGGTGAAATGTCAAGTGTCTTCTTCTCTCCCTTATGTCAGCACTGGAGTGCTGACATCTGGCCCCTCCCCCTTCATTTTTCCAGGGAGGCCTGTTGCAAAACAAACAACAAGTTAAGTACCGTTACCCCATCCAAGGGTGTGTCCCACCCTCTCCCGCTTTGTCCGGGTGATCTGCATGGAATTTGGCTATAAGGTGGTCAGCTTGGATGTTTGTGCTCTTCACCCAGGAAGCCTCTGACAAAGGGTAATCCTTCCACTTAATTAAGCATTGGAGGCGCCCCCTGTGCCATCTCGAATCAAGAATTTGCTGTACCTCATAGTGAGTGTGGCTCCCAATGACCAGGGGCTCGGGGTGGTGGTCACGTGGAACCGGTCTTAAAGTTGACCCCACTACAGGTTTCAGGAGGCTACTGTGGAAAACGGGGTGTATCCTCCCTAGTAGTCGGGGCAGCTGTAGTTGTACTGTGACCGGGTTGATTACTTTTACTATAGGGAATGGTCCTATAAATTTTGGGCCCAGTTTTCTGCTCGGGAGTCTGAGTCTCAAATACTTGGTGGAGAGGTAGACTTTCTCTCCCACTCGGAATGGTCTTTGGGGAGTTCGGTGCTTATCTGCTTGTTTCTTATAGGACTGAGCCGCCTTGGCTAACGCCTTCTTGACGTTCTCCCAGGTTTCTTTCAACATTTCCATCCAATCGGTCAAACTGACTGAGGAAGGGGTCTCTCTTGGGTACTCTGGCATGGGGATGAAATCCATACCGCTCACTATCTTAAATGGGGTTAGTCCTGTGCTACTGTGGACAGCATTCTTATACTCGACCTCCGCAAAAGATAGGAGGTCCACCCATTTAGACTGTTGGTAGTCGACGTAGCACCTCAGGTACTGCTTTATCATGGCATTCAGTCTCTCTGCCCCCCCATTGGTGCTCGGGTGAAACGCTGAGCTGAGGCCTTGGGATGATCCTATGGATCGTAGGAATTCCCTCCAGAATTTCGCTGTGAACTGGACACCTCGATCAGAGATGATTCTTCTGGGTACTCTGTGCAGGTGGTAGATGTGTTTTAAGAAGAGTTTGGCCAGTTGGTGGGCTGAGGGTAGCCTGCTGCAGGGTATGAAATGTGCCTGTTTGGAGAATAAGTCTATTACAGTCCAGATCACTGTGTTTCCTTCACTCCTCGGCAGTTCTACTATGAAGTCCATTGCAATCTCCTCCCATGGTCTTGTCGGTTCAGCTACTGGCTGCAGCAGCCCGGGAGGTCTTCCTGGTTGGGTTTTCATCGTGGCACAGATGGTACAACTTTTTACATAGCTGTCTACATCTTTTCTCATGTGGGGCCACCAAAACTGTCTTTGTACTAAGTGCAGAGTCGTTAGGAAGCCGAAATGCCCCGCTGGTTTAACGTCATGGCTCCTCTTGAGGACCAGAGTGCGTAGAGTCTCTGGGACATAGAGTTTCATCCCTTTCCATGCTAGGTCATCCCTTTTTGTCAAGAGATGTTGATTGTCTCAGAACCAGGGGTCCACCAATGTTTCCGTTTTGAGCCTTATCATCAAGTCACTTGCTGGTTGGCCATGCTGGTCACGACACTGCCGTCTGGTGACTACTTGACCCACTCCTTGGGCAGAGGGGATGATGGCATTCACTACCTGCTCCCGCTCACTGTTGTATTGGGGCATTCAGGAGAGGGCATCGGCCAGAAAGTTTTTCCCCCCTGGGATGTGCTTCAGCTCGAAGTTGAAATGATTGAAGTATTGGCCCCACCGGACTTGCCTGGGCGATAACTTCCATGGGGTCCTGAGGGCCTCCAGATTCTTATGGTCAGTCCATACTTTGAACGATCTCTGGCCTCCCTCTAGCAGGTGTCGCCAGGTCAGCAGTGCTCATCTCACCGTGAACGCTTCCTTCTCCCATCACCTCTCTGTATTGGTGAGCTTGCAGGAGGTGTAGGCACAAGGTTGTAGGTCCCCTTGGCTGTTCTTTTGGAGCAGCACAGCCCCCACTGCCACATCGCTGGCATCTGCTTGGATGATGAAGGGCTGATCAGGGTCAGGATGCTTTAAGACTGGTTCTTTTGCAAACATCTCTTAGTGTTTCGAATGCCCGTTTGCAGGTCAGGTTCCATTGTAGGGGTTGTCTTGGGCGGGGTTTTGTTGCCAGACACCCTGTCTTTAGGAGGTCCGTTAGAGGTTTGGCAATTCTTGCAAACAAGGGGATTAATTGTCTGTAGAAGTTCCCGAATCCTAAGAAGCTTTGCAGTTGTCTGTGGGTGCGAGGGAGTTGCCATTGTAGAACTGATTGTACTTTGGTTGGGTCCATCTCTACTCCCTCGTTTGATATTTGGTAGCCTAAGTAGTCTAGCCGTGATTGGTGGAACTCACATTTTGACAGTTTGACATACAGGTTCGCCCTCAGCAGTTTTTCCAGTACTTGGCGGACGAGGGGTATGTGTTCATCTATGGTTTCCGTGTAAATGAGAATATCGTCCAGATAGACGAGGACCCCTTTGTAGAGGTGCTCATGTAGAGCTTCATTTATCAACTGCATGAACACCGCTGGGGCTCCTGGCAGTCCAAAAGGCATCACCTTAAATTGGAAACTCCCTAGGGGGCAGTTGAATGCTGTTTTCCACTCATCTCCTTCCCTGATGCGTATTCGGTAGTAGGCTTCTCAGAGATCTAGTTTGGTGAAAACTTTTCCTTCGGCCAGGTGGGCTAGCATGTCTTTCATGAGGGGAAGGGGATATAAGTTGTGTACGCAAACTGCGTTGATACACCTAAAATCAACCACCAGGCACATAGAGCTGTCTTTCTTCTCTTTGAAGATGACTGGTGCCGCGACCTGTGGTTTAGCTGGTTCAATTAAACCCCTTTGTAGGTTTTTGTCTATGTAGTTCCGCATTTCTTGCATTTCACAGGGCGTCATGGCATATAGTTTAGGTTTAGGTAGTTTCGCTCCAGGGATGATCTTGATGGTGCAATCGGCCTCGCGGTGGGGGGGTAGAACGTCACACTCGGCTTCGTTAAACACCTCTACAAGGTCTTGGTACTCCTCTGGGACCTGTTCTGTTTCATGGGAGCTGTTGGATGCGGATGCCAGTTGCTCTGCTGTACCCTCAGGGAGGGGCCCTTGTGTTGGTGGCGTCTTCCTTTGCTGAGTGGCAGGGGTTGGGGGCCCTTTGCTATCCTCAGCCTGCGGGTTCCCTCTTGCCACCAGATGATTGGGTCTCACTTTTCTAGCCACGGGAGTCCCAGTATGACTGGATCGGTCATTTTGGGGGCTATTATGAACCGAACCGTCTCCCAGTGATGCCCTAGCTCCAGCTTCACCGGCTCAGTCAAGTGGGTGGCGTAAGTTCCCCCCACTAGGGATCCATTAACTTGTTCAAATTGGATTGGGTGGCTGAGCTTTTTAGCACAGATCCCCAATTTTAGGACTGTGGGTAGGTTAATCAGGCACCTCATGCAGTCCGAATCTATTAGGGCTTGGAAAGTCCCTTGGGTCCCTGTTTTTGGGGCCGTTAGGCGTATGGGGAAGAGAAAACGGTGGATGGGTCCACTCATCATTGGGTCGTCTTTACCATCGTCCTTGCTGTCTTACAATTCAGGGGATTGATTTGCATCATCTGGGCTCCCCCTTGTTTCAGTCAGGTGGGCGAAGACTTCTGTACCTGGGGGGAGTCTTCATGGTGCGTTGGTGGCACGCTTGAGCCCTCGTTCCAGTTGTGCCTTGGCCCGTGGGTCTGGTCTCGGCCCCGGGGTTCCACACGCTGCTGCCAGGTGGCCGATTCCCCCACATCTGTAGCACCTCAGCGGGCTCCGTGGGACAAATGGCCTCTGGGTAGGCCATGGTGATGTGGTTCCTCGTCTACTGTGTGGTCCCTGGTCTGGTTGGCCTCTCTCCTTGGCATCTGGTTGCTTTAACATTTCGCTGGCACGCAGCCCTCTCTCGACTTCCATCGCTACCCGGAACCATTCAGAGAGTCGGTTCGGGATGTCCCGATAAGCGGTCACTTGGGCGATTCTCTTAGCTAGGTGTCAGCACTCCAGTGCTGACATAAGGAAATAAGGCAGAAGCTGACTTTTCACCTACTTAATTCCCCCTGAAGATACTGTCTCCCAGGAGATGGGATGGGAGGGGGGACATTCCTGTGAACTGAGTTAGTAGGGATGGGGAGAGTGGCTTGGAAGATGGCCAATGAGACGCAGAGAATTGGGGAACAGAAAGGGAGGGTTTGGGGGGCAAAGGTTAGTGCTGACTGCGATGAATCGGGGATAGATTGTTATGCTCAATAAAGAGAAAATTTCCTCAAAGATCGGCTGTTTGGAAATTCAATTTATTTCGAGATGACATCGTAGCCTAACAGACAGTCAGCACTCACCTTTTCAAGCCAACCTGGCAAACCTCCAGACCTCCAGTTCCCTGCCAGATGTTTGGAGGGAGTGGAGACACAGCTCCGAAGCCATGGCAAAGAGCCAACTCTCTACTGAAAGCTTACTTCAAGCAGCTGGACAACAGCCCACCGTGGTTCCAGCCAGCTTGGATGTAACGGGGCCTCAACCCCCCCACCTCCTCCAGAAAAGCTGCAACCCCCCCTTCCTCCAGCACAGCTGCAAGATTACCAAGGTCAGACAATCGTGCTCCAAGCCAAGAGAGAAAAAAAATGATCATTGGTGGGCTTTGCCAAAATTTGCAGAAGCTGAGTTCCCTTTCCCGGATGCGAAAGGTAAGGGGAGACCCCTGAGTGAATTGCGGAGGGCAGATTGCCTATGGGACTGGCAGCAAGCCAGACAGCAAAAAGCTTCAAAGCTGCAACTCGAGAGCCCCATGGAGAAATTGAAGGAAGATTTTGACCGTGCCATCCGACTGGGTGAGGGACCATCTTGCAGGCCTAAGGAGAGGGGGAGGCCAGCCGAGCTTGCTGAACTGAGTCACCATAGACGGGAACATAGCCCTCCCCCCTCCCACACCAGAAGGAAAGAAAGCCCCAAGGTGCATCCATGGGTTCCCTCCCACCTAGCAAGCATACCAGCCTAGGCAAGACATCACCCCCACCCCACCCCGAATGAGAGATGAGGATGAAGTCCAACGGCACCATGGGCAGGCTCACAGAGCCCCACAATGGGAGGAAGGGGCACCGAGGGTGGAACCACCCCGATTCAGAGGGAAGTTTGATGGGGATCCTGATGAGCTAGCGCAATTCCTTGACACAGCTGAGATCTACATCGAGTGCTATGGACACCTCTACCCATTCCCCAGAGCCCTAGTCAGTGCCATTTCAGAAGGGCTGGAGGGAGAAGCAAGGAGCTGGTCAGCAGCCCTCTACAAGAACAGGCCCCCCCAACTGCAAGACGCAGATGGGTTCTTGCAACTACTACGTGCCCGGTTCGAGGAGTCACGGGAGGACCCCTATGTGGAAGACGAACTCAGAAACTTAATGCAGAAAGGTAAGCCCATCAAAGAGCACATTCGTGAATTCAGAAGAGTTGTTGGCACTTTAGCTCCCCTACCAGAGTGACTACTGGTTTATTTCTTCAGAACAAGCCTAGATAAGCGAATCGCCCAAGTGACCGCTTATCGGGACATCCCGAACCGACTCTCTGAATGGTTCCGGGTAGCAATGCAAATCGAGAGGGGGCTGCTCACCAACGACATGTTAAAGCAACCAGATGTCAAGGAGAGAGACCAATCAGACCCGGGACCACATAGCAGACAAGGAACCACGGCACTACGGCCTACCCAAAGGCCCTTTGTCCCACGGAGCCCGCTGAGGTGCTACAGATGTGGGAGAACGGGCCACCTGGCAGCAGCATGTGGAACCCCGGGGCCGAGGCCTGTTACGAGGGGGTGAGGTTTGTCCAAACGAACCGTGAACGTGTTCACATGTAAATGCACTGGGGCTGAAATAAAACTGATAGAGGAGTCTTGTAGAAAAATATACTTTATTAAAAAACATTAAAAGGACTATGTCTTTAAAAACACATAAATAACAAAACTTATCTTCATTGACAGAAGCCAGGCCGTCTCCTTAAATTCCTCTCCACAATACCGAAACCAGTCCTCTTAACCCTTTCCAAGGGGGAAGGAAGAAACTAATAGAACACTAAGTGGTTTCAGAATCGGTACATCATCGAGGTGATGGAAAGCGGCAGCATAGGCTTCTCAGCAGAAAGAATGAGAAAGGTCCTGAGTCAAAACACCTGTAGAGTTGATTCAATCATGGCTTGAAGCTCCTGACAGGGAAACTCTCCAGCTCTCCCTCTTGGTCGTGGCTTCAGCAGCAGCAGCAGCAGCAGCAGCAGCAGCAGCAGCAGCAGCAACAGCTCAGAGACATCAACAGATGCTAGCTTGCAGGCATATGCTAGCTTGCATGCTCAGCTCAGCAAAGGCAAGCTTTCCTCTTTCTGGCTTTCTAGCTCTGAGCTTCAGCTTTCAGCTCAGGCATTTTAGTGACTTTATTTCAGCTCTGTTTGCTCCAGCTCGTCGTTAGCTAGCTCAGCTCTAGCTCTAGGTAGCCCTTCTATCTGTGTCAGGCCCCTGCATTTGGCTCTCTCTGGGTGACTGCTTGACCATGTTCTGGCAGGCAGCAAGCTCCTACTTATATAGGAAGTGAATAGGCAATTAACTAGGGCGGGGAAGGCTTGCAATTAATTGCGAGGTAGAGATAGGCCTGTTTGAATCCTTACAGTTTGTAGCTAATCACATAGTCACAGCAATCCTGCAAGCACTTCTGACAATCCCCTTCTCTGTGGCTATTGATTCGATCACAAACATACGTAATCATTGGGTACATACATACATCAACAGTTAGTACATTTTACATAGCCATTGATATTTTACCCAGGAGATAGTGATGTTGTTCACGAGGCAGCGGTTTAGTAAATACATCCGCCACCTGTTCCTGTGTTTCACAAAAGGTAGTCTTGATGAAACCTGTTCTTACTAATTGCCTGACATGTTTATATTTGATATCAATATGGCGCGATCTCTGACCTACAGCATCGGCCTCTGATATGTTGACAGCAGCCATGTTATCCTCATAAATATTTATAGGATACACGGGTTCCCTCCATAAGCTCACCAAAAGGTCATCAAACCAAACTAGGTTATTGGAAGCTTTTGGCAAACTCACATATTCAGCTTCCACTGTGGAAGTTGCAATTAACTTCTGTTTTCCAGAGTACCAATATATGGGACTACCATTTAGAAATACAATGTATCCCGAGGTACTTTTTCTAGATCTAACATCCCCTGCCCAATCGGCATCCGAATAACAATTTAAACTCAGTTTTTCTGATATTTCTGGTTCCAATAACAATGAATAATTTACAGTACCCTTTAAGTATCTTAGGACCCTTTTAATTCCATTCCAATGGTACTGTGTGGGAAGTTCTGAATGTCTAGATAACACGTTTATGGTCAGACAAATGTCTGGCCTCGTCCAATTTGCAATGTACATCAGTGACCCAATTACGGATTTGTAAAGCGTCTTATTTTCAAACTCCACACTCTCAATGTACATATTCTTAAGGAAATCTGTTGACATGGGGTATCACGTGGTTTAGCCTCTACCATGTTGCACTTGTTGATCAATTCTAAGATCTCATCTCGCTGAGAGAGTTGGAACCCCTTCTCAGTTTTAACAAAACATACCCCTAAGAATTTGTTAATACGGCCTAATGGTTTCAATGCAAAACTTTTGCTTAGGCTGTCTGAGAACTTCTTGTACCTGTCCTCAGACTTACAAATATACAGGATGTCATCCACATACAACAGAATTGTCTCCTTAATACCCTGATGGTCTTTCACAAATATGCATTCATCAGCTGATGATGGTAAAAAGCCCATCTGTTTTAAGTTTTTAGTGAGACACTCGTACCATCTTTTATCTGGTTGTTTCAAATTGTATAGGCTCTTATTTAACAACCAAACATCGTCTTCCTGATGGCTTACACCCTGAGGAATCTTTACATACAGTTCTTTATCTAATTGGGCATACAAGTAATCAGTCTGTATATCAAACTGATATACATTTTCACCTCGTATGGTAGCAATAATGAGAGCTGTTTTCACACTCTCAGGGTTCACTGTGGGAGAGAAGGTGTCCTCGTAATCGTTGGGAAATCTCTGCGAGAATCCCTGCGCTACTAACCTCGCCTTATAAATAAAACCCCCATGCTCAATAGGCTTCTTTTTAAAGAGCCATCTGGTGCTGATCACCCTCTTATCCTTGGGTAATCTCGTTGGCATGAATACATCTAGTTTTTTCAAGCTGTCTAACTCTGTATCCATAGCGGCGAGCCATTTTTGTCGTTCATGGTCAGGTAAGGCCAGCACAAGGCCAAACCCACCGCCAAAGGCACGACCAGAACGAGGGCCCAAGCGCGCCACCAATGCGCCATGAAAACTCCCCCCAGGTACAGAGGTCTTTGCCCACCTGACTGAAACAAGGAGAGTCCCAGATGGTGGAGATCAATCCCCTGACTCGTATGACAGCGAGGACGATGGTGAAGACGATCCAATGGTGAGTGGACCCATCCACCCTTTTCTCTTCCCCATACGCCTAACGGCCCCAAAAACAGGGACTCAAGGGACTTTCCAAGCCCTAATAGATTCGGGCTGCACGAGGTGCCTGATTAACCTGCCCACAGTCCTAAAATTGGGGATCCGAGCTAAGAAGCTCAACCACCCAATTAGATTTGAGCAAGTTGACAGAGGGTTTGGAAGAAATATCAATATAAGCTAAGTTATAAGATACCTATATGGGCTAATCTTAGACATGCAATAGAAAATATAAGTATAGAACAAAAACAGGAGGTGGTTACTTACAAAGAGCTTCTTATTATGGAAAGAGGCAAATTGCAATTGAAGTCTTTGAATCTACTGAAAGAAGAAGGGATAATTTATACTTGGTTTCAGTATAGTCAGCTCCAAGCAAGATGGAGGGAAGATCAAAAAATTGGTGTTATGCAAAATGAGGAAAATTTGGTAAAACAGATTAGAGATCAAAGCCAAATGCATATTAAAAGGTTGTATAATGTATTATTGGAAATAGATTCGGAAACAGAATTGGTTAAAGATTGTATGATAAAGTGGGCACAAAACTTTCAGGAACCAGTGATGATAGAAACATGGGAAAAGATCTGGGTTAGAAATGTTAAATTTACACAAGCACAAAACATAAGAGAAAATTTTCATAAAATGTTTTATAGATGGCATTTGGATCCTAAGAAATTATCATGTATGTATCCAAATTTACAAGCTAAATGTTGGAGATGTAATTGTGATGATGCAACTTATTTTCATATATGGTGGACTTGTAAGAAAATCAAAGCATTTTGGATAAAAATTTGGTGGGTGATGCAGAATATTTTTTTAAAAAAGGTTGAAATTTACTCCGCAATTGTTTTTATTGGGCATAATTATGGACTGTACATTAATAGAGACTAAATTGATTTTAAACCTAATATCAGCAGCTAGGCTGTTGATAGCGCAATACTGGAAGAAGGACTTTTTGCCTACTATAGAAGAATGGACATTGAAAGTTACAAATCTAGCAGAAATGGTGAAAATATCAGCGTATTTGAAGGATTATACTCAAGAAAGATACATATTGGAATGGAGAAGATGGATTGAATATATTCAAAATAAGTATCAGACAAGAAAATTTCAGTTAGCTTATGAATGAGGGTTAAATTCTAGAAATGTTATGTTATCTATAGGGGAGTTAAGGTGTCAGGGGATGATTTGTAGACTAGGGATAGTTAGGTTATTTTAGCTTATGATTGTTAACTGCAATACCCTGTATTTTGCTCTGGGAAGTCTGGGGGGGGGGGGTGGGGGGGAATAGGGGGAGGGAAAGAGGGTGGGGGGAACAGTGGAGGGGGGTAATTTTTTTGGGGTTGTAAAACTTTTCAATAAAAAAAAAAATCTTGGCAGTTCCAGCTCCACTGTCACCAGATTTACAATCTGGATAATTGGGAAAGGGCCTATGTACCTAGCTTTTTGCAGGGCTGCCTCAGGTTAAGGAATTTTGTGGAAAGATACACCTTGTCTCCTACTCTAAACTCCTTCTGGGGTGCTCTCGTCTTATCTGCTTGTCACTTTGTTCACCTTCTCTAGCACCTTGTACATTATGACCCAGGTGGCTTTCAAACCATCAATCCACCCACACAATTAGGCTGATGAGGGTCTCTCTTGATGGAGTCCTGGCATGGGAACAAATTCCACACCAGTGACTACCCGGAACGGGGTAAAACTGGTGCTACTATGTACAGAATTGTTATATGCCTCTTCTGCAAAAGGTAAAAGTTCAGACCAGTTGGTTTGCTGGTAGTTGACATAACATTGAAGGTACTGCTCCAAGACTGAGTTTGTGTGTTCACAGGCTCCATCAGTTTGAGTATGATGGGCAGAACTAAGTCCCTGGGAGGTGCCTATCAAGCTCAGAAAATCGCACCAAAACTTTGATGTAAATTGCACTCCCTGATCTGAAATGATGCATTTTGGGACACCATGCAGCTAGTATATTTGCTGCACAAATAGCTTAGCTAAGGATCGGGCCCAAGGAATCCTGGGACATGCCATAAAGTGTGCTTGCTTGGAAAACAAATCAGTAATAGTAGAGATTACGGTATTCCCAGCACTTTCCAGCAGTTCCACAATAAAATCCATAGCTATTTCGTCCCAGGGGGTTGTGGGATTGGCCACTGTTTGTAACAGCCGTGGCAGCTTGATGGGCAGCTGTTTCATCAAGGCACACATGGGGGAGTCAGCCACATAGGCTTCTATGTCCTTCTTCATCACTGGACACCAAAACTGCCTCTTGATGAGGTGAAGAGTTTTTACATATCCAAAATGCCCCGCCACCCTTGCATCATGGCTTCATTGTAGAATTAGGGTTCCTTGGTTAGCTAGAATGTACAGCTTGCTTCCCATCCATGCCAGTCTGTCTCTCTCTCTTTTTTTAAAAAAAAGTTTTTTCTTAATAATACAAAATTAAAAAAACATTGGACATAGATAAGACAACACTGGTTCCAAACCTCTTCCGTCACTTTACAATAATATTAGTACTCATATAAACATATAGTTCTTAAACTTTGTTCATTATTTAAACATAATATGATATTAATACTTTTTCCCTTATTTCTGTATATTAATTCATCTCTTAAACATACATTTATCTATAATAACATCTATATTTTTGTTCTAACACTATACATTTGTCTTGGCTACCCTCTTGTTATCTATCCAATCGTAAAATTGTTCCCAGATTTTGTAGTACTTAGTTTCGCTTTTATCCTTGAGTTCCAAAGTGAGTCTGTCCATTTCTGCTCAGTTAAAGATTTTCAGTAATATTTCCTCTTTAGTTGGAATATCTTTCTCTTTCCATTTTTGAGCGAAGGCTATTCGTGCCACTGTGAGTATATGCAGTAATAAATAATTTGTATCTTTCTTATATTTTCTTTCTATAATTCCGAGTAAGAAAAATTCCGGTTTGACTTCTATATTTGTTGACAAAATTTCTTCCAGCCAGTTCTTTAATAAATTCCAAAATGTTTGCACCTTTGGACATTCCCACCACATGTGGTAGTAATTCCCAATGGCCCCTCCACACCTCCAGCATATTGAGGATTTCCCCTTATTCATTCGTGCTAATCTTGGGGGGGGGGGGGAGGTGCCACCTATAGAACATCTTATAGAGGTTTTCCTTATAGGAAGTTGCTAGTGTGATTTTTAAATTTTTTTCCCATAAACTTTGCCAATTGTCCAAATCAAGTCTACAGAGTCAACTCACGTGTAGCTAAACAAAGGAATTTGCCCAGAGACGTTGTTGTTTACTTTACTGATAGAAGATTGAGAGATGATATCTTACAAAAGTCCTACTCTGCCAGAGTGCAAGTAGAAGGTATACAAATTAATATTTTTAAAGAGTTACCACTGAAGGTCTTCTCTCTTTTTTTAATTGAAAATTTTTACAAAAGAGTTTACACATATATTCCCCCCTATCCCCCCTACCCTACCCCCCTACCCCCCTTCCCCTTCCCACCCCCCACCCCCCTCCCTACTTCCCAGAACAAATTACAGGGTATAATATTTGACAACCATTATCCATCCTAATCTAATTAATATAGCATCTAACATCTCCTAATACTTTAATTCCCCAATCAACCTACTAGATTTAATTACCTAACCACATCTTACAAATTATTCATAATCTATCTGCAATTTCTTATTCCAATATTTACTTTGAATATAGTCTATCCATCTTCTCCACTCCCTCAAATATTTTTCGTTTGAATGATCCTTCAAATACGCTGACATTTTTGCCATCTCTGCTAAACCTGTTACTTTTAATGTCCATTCTTGAATTGTAGGCAAGTCTTGTTTCTTCCAATATTGCGCCACCAACAGTCTTGCTGCAGTTATTAGGTTCAAAATCAAATTAGTCTCTATAACCGTACAGTCCGTGACTATACCCAACAGAAACAGCTGTGGTGAGACTTCCGGTGGCACTGCTGGCGCCGCTGCAGCTCTTTTGGGAGCTCCAACTCCCGGGATTTGTAAAGCCACCAAAATCAGCTGTTTCGGCGGCTCAGAACTTTCCCCTCGGGCAAAGAGGGGGAAGTGAGTGCATAGGCATGGGTAGAGCCCCCCAGAACCTCCAGGATTAATCCTGGGGGTGCAGAGGGTGAGGGCTCCCCAAGCACCTGTAATCAGCTCCAGATCCGGGAAGATTCTGTCATTGACAGAACAAGGCGCCACGACCACCCCTGCAAACCAACTGACTCCAAGGATTGATTTTAACGCAGGCAGAACAAAACAGGAGAACTTTTTGCAAGTATTTTACTTTTCTTTAACTCTGCAAAATAATACTTCCTTCCAGACCCAAGTGAAAGTTTTTAAGAGACTCAAAATGGCACTGATAGAGAACGGAAGCTAAAGAAGAAAGTGATTGTTAAGCTTGTTTGCGCTTGTTAAAGTTGTTACAGCTGTCAGTACTTTGAAGCTTTGCTGAATGGAGTGGAAATTAAGGCTTGCAGCTTAAGAAAATAGGTCTTTATGACTATGATTTGCTAGAGACTGAGAAATAGAATTTCACTGATTTTGCTGAGAAGCTGCTGGAAAGTGGTTTTTTTTGAAATGGCGGTGGTAAAGATTTTTGAAGGGGATGAAGGCTTCCTATTACATACTTCAGCAAGTGTACAAATACTGACAGTGGATCTTTTGGAAGAAAGACTAGAATCATTTACCTCCTTGTTAATGGAAAGATTGGAAGGGCACTTTGACAATAATTTTACTCAAACTTGTAATAAAGATTCAAGAGGAAACAATGTATTGGTATCTCAGATTTGAAATAATACTGAGACGCTTAAGAAGGAGGTGGAAGAAGTAACTCAGATAAAAGCACCTGTAGAAAATGGAATGGATGTCTGGAAAGCTGACAGACTTGAAGGAGATTAACCTGGAGATATGGAGAGAGATATATCCAGAGGTTTTGATACAGATGAAAGGGAAAGTGCCAGGAGGCGTTGGGACTTTTAAGGTATGAAGGAGGATTCGAAATGGAACATTACAATTTCTTTATAAAAATGGACTTTTAATTTTAATTAAAGAGGCGTGTTTTCCAAAAGGAATTATTTTGCGACCTGCACAAGATTCCAAGATTCCAAAATTACAGCTGAATACTCAAGAGTTTGAACAAATAAAAAAAGATGGAGGAAGAAGACGGAAGAAGAAGGCTCTAAAAAAGGACAGGGGGAAATGGAGGTGGAAGATTTATATGCCTCCTTGTCAGGCTGGACGACACTGGTGAAAAAGAATTACCATATTTGTATGCAGGATATGATTTGTTTTATTCTGAAAAGTTATATTGGAGGGGAAATGAATGATTTACGTATACTTAGGGATGTGATTTATTTTGGAAAGTTATTTTAAGCAATGTTATGTTTCAATTGTTATTGGTTACTGGTTAAATATTTATTTATGTTTGGATGGATTAAAAAGGAATTTTTTGGAGGTTAAAATTAAGGTCAATAGATCTCTCAATATATATTTAAGGCTTTTAAATTACATTAATTTAAAAAAAAAATTTCCAGGTTATGATGTATTAGAGATATTTTGATGACTGACTATGTTGTGTTTATCTGCCTAGATGTTTGTATGTTGATTATGCAATAAAAAACATTTAATATAAAAAAAGAAACAGCTGTGGTGTAAATTTTATCCTCTTTTTAAAAATATTTTGTAAAATCCCCCAAATTTTTATCCAAAACGCTTTAACCTTTTTACATGTCCACCATATATGAAAATAAGTAGCATCCTCACAATCACATCTCCAACATTTGGGTTGTACGTTTGGATACATACAAGATAGTTTTTTTAGGGTCTAAATGCCATCTATAAAACATTTTATAAAAATTTTCTCTTAAATTCTGCACTTGTGTAAATGTCAGCTTCTCAGTGCTGACATAGTAAAGAGGGGGTTAAATTCCTGTGAGATTATTAAGAGAGAGTGCCATAGAATGATTTAGATAATTACCAATAGGATAAGGAACCAAGCCAGGAAAGGGAGGGATATGGAGCAGAGGTCATTTCCTGGCTGCATATGAGTCCGTGAAGACGTTGTTCTAACAAATAAAAGTTTTTCTTTCTTTATTATCAAAATGTGAGGGGCATCTCATTTGTCAGACAACTGTTGCTGGACAGACAGCCAGGAAAATCTTCCTGTTTTTTAAAACAAAAAGAAATGCTCTCTTCAAAAGCTTTTCTTCTAAAAATATTTATGCATTCCTAAGCTACTGCCGATGTTGGCAGACCTTCAGATGTCTCCGTGGGTAAACAACCTTATCAGAAGCCATGAAAAAAAAAGCCATCTCCACCGGAGGTTTGCCTCAGAAAAGGAAAAAATTATGATGCCTTTTGCTGGACTCCCATCAAGTGGCAGGTAAGGGGGGAAGGTTCTATGGCTCTCCAAACGGCAGCATAGCCCCCCCCCCACACACACACACAAGGGGGAAAAAAATGAGAGAAGAAAGCTCCAAAATGCACTCAGGGCTTCCCTCCCTGCTCAGCAAGCGACCCAGCCCAGCCACGGCATCACTCCCCTGCACCCAAATGGGAGATGATGAAGAAGCCCAAGGGCACCGTGGGCAGGCTCACAGACCCTCGCAATGGGAGGAGAGGCCACTGAGGGTGGAACCACCCCGATTCAGAGGGAAATTTGATGGGGATCCGGACCTGCTAGCTCAATTTCTCGATGCAGCTGAGATTTACATCGAGCGCTACGCACACCTTTACCCTTTCCCCAGGGCCCTGGTCAGTGCCATCGCAGAAGGTCTGGAGGGAGAAGCAAGGAGCTGGTCAGCGGCCCAGTACAAATACAGGGCCCCCCAACTGCAAGATGCAGATGGTTTCTTACAACTGCTGCGAGCCCGTTTCGAAGAAACAGGGGACAATCCCTATGTAGAAGATGAGCTCAGGCACCTAATGCAGAGGGGGAAGCCTATCCAAGAACATATCCGTGACTTCAGGAAAGTTGTTGGGACTTTACCTCCTTTGCCTGAACGACTGCTAGTATACTTCTTTAGAACAAGCTTAGATAAGCAAATCGCCCAAATGACTGCTTATCGAGATATTCCGAACCGACTGTCTGACTGGTTCCAGATAGCGACGCAAGTTGAGAGAGGGCTACGTGCCAACAACATGCTAAAACAACCACAGGCAAAGGAGAAAACCCAGCTGGACCAGGAACCGTCTATCAGACCAGAAACTACAGCATCACGGGCCACCCAGAGGTCATCCACCCCACGGAGTCCACTGAGGTGCTACAGATGTGGGGGAGTTGGGCATTCGGCAGCAGCGTGTGGAACCCCGGGGCCAAAAACAGAGCCCCCAGCCAAGGCACGACTGGAACGAGGACCCGGGCACACCACCAAGGCACCATTAAGACTTTCCTCGACTGCAGAAGTTTTTGCCCATCTGACTGAAAATAGGGGGAGCTCCGACGATGCGAATCGACCCCCCGAACTGTATGAGGGCGACGACGATGGTGAAAACGACCCAATGGTGAGCGCACCCATCCACCCTTTTCTTTTCCCCATATGCCTAACAGCCCCAAAAACAGGTACCCAAGGGACTTTCCAAGCCCTAGTAGATTCGGGTTGCACGAGGTGCCTGATTAACCTACCCACAGTCCTAAAACTGGGGATCCGGGCTAAAAGGCTCAGCCACCCAATCCGTTTTCAGCAAATTGATGGATCCCTACTAGGGGGGGCGGATGCCACACATTTGACCGAGCCGGTGAAGCTGGAGCTAGCGGATCACTGGGAAATGATTCGGTTCATAATAGCCCCCAAGATGACCAACCCAGTCATACTGGGACTCTCCTGGCTGGACAAGTGGGGCCCCACCATCTGGTGGCAAGAAGGGACCCGCAGACTGAGGATAGCAAGGGGACCCCACCCCCTGCCATCTCAACCAGAGAAAACGGCCCCTCCTCCCACCCAGGGGGTCCAACCCCTCCCTCTAGAGGGACAAAAGACACCTCCAACACAGGTGCCCAATCTGCCCTGTAAAGGGACAACAGAGCAACTGGCGGCCACCTCCAGCACCTCCCACGGCCAGAACCAGATCCCAAAAGAGTACCAAGACTTGGCAGAAGTATTTAGCGAGACCGAGTGTGACGTACTACCACCCCACCGCGACGCTGATTGCGCTATCGAAATCATCCCTGGTTCGAAACTACCAAAACCTAAATTGTACGCCATGACACCCCGTGAAATGCAAGAACTGCGAAAGTACATAGACAAGAACCTACAAAGGGGTTTTATTGAACCAGCCAAACCACGGGTAGCGGCACCAGTTTTCTTCAGGGAGAAGAAAGACGGCTCCATGCGTCTGGTGGTCGATTTTTGCGGGATAAACTGTGTCTCCGTGCACAACTTATACCCCCGCCCCCTCATGAAAGACATGCTAGCTCACTTGGCCAAAGGGAAGGTTTTTACCAAACTAGACCTTCGTGAAGCCTACTACCACATACGCATCAAGGAAGGAGACGAGTGGAAGACAGCATTTAATTGCCCCCTAGGAAGTTTTCAATTTAAAGTGATGCCTTTCGGACTACAGGGAGCACCGGCGGTGTTCATGCAACTGATAAATGAAGTTCTACATGATCACCTTTATAAGGGGGTCCTCGTCTACCTGGACGACATTCTCATTTACACAGAAACCATAGACGAACACATACCCCTCGTCCGCCAGGTGCTCGAAAAACTGCTGAAAGCGAACCTCTATGTCAAACTGTCGAAATGCGAGTTCCACCAGTCACGGCTAGACTACTTAGGCTACCGAGTGTCCAATGAGGGGATAGAAATGGACCCAGCCAAAGTTACAATCGGTCCGTGACTGGCGACCCCCACACACCCCCAGACAACTGCAAAGCTTCTTGGGGTTCGCAAACTTCTACAGACAATTTATCCCCTCTTTTGCAAAAATTGCCAAACCTCTAACCGACCTCTTAAAAACAGGGAGTCCAGCAACAAAACCTCGCCCAGGACAGCCTCTACAGTGGAGCCTGGCCTGCCTACAAGCCTTCGAAACACTAAAAGAAATGTTTGCAAAAGAACCAGTCTTGAAACATCCTGACCCCAACCAGTCTTTCGTCATCCAAACAGATGCCAGCGACGTGGCAGTGGGAGCGGTCCTACTCCAAAAGAACAGCCAAGGGAACCTTCAGCCCTGTGCTTACACTTCCCGCAAATTCACCGACACAGAGAGACGCTGGGCAGCATGGGAAAAGGAAGCGTTTGCAGTGAGGCGGGCGCTGTTGACCTGGCAACATCTGCTAGAAGGAAACCAGACACCGTTCGAGGTTTGGACTGACCATAAAAACCTGGAGGCCCTTAGGACCCCGCGGAAATTATCACCCAGACAAGTCCGATGGGCCCAATACTTCAATCGGTTCAACTTCAAGCTGAAACACATCCCGGGGGGAAGAATTTTCTGGCCGATGCCCTCTCCCGAATGCCCCAGTACAACAGTGAACGGGAGCAGGTGGTGAATGCCATCATCCCCTCGCCTCAAGGAGTGGGTCAAGTAACCACCAGACGCCAGCATCGCGACCAGCAGGGCCAACCAGCGGGTGACCTGACGACACGGCTCAAAACAGAGACATTGGCAGACCCCTGGTTCCGAGACAATCAGCATCTTTTGACAAGGAGGAACAACGTAGCATGGAAAGGGACGAAACTTTACGTCCCAGAAACTCTACGCACCCTACTCCTCAAAAGGAGCCACGACGTTAAACCAGCAGGCCATTTTGGTTTTCTAAAGACTCTGCACTTAGTACGAAGACAATTTTGGTAGCCTCACATGAGGAAAGACGTGGACAGGTATGTGAAGAGCTGCACCATCTGTGCCACGATGAAAAACCGACCAGGAAAACCTCCTGGGTTACTGCAACCAGTAGCTGAACCGACAAGACCATGGGAGGAGATTGCAATGGACTTTATAGTAGAGCTGCCGAAGAGTGGCGGAAACACAGTGATCTGGACCGTAATAGACTTATTCTCCAAACAGGCACATTTCATACCCTGTAGTGGGCTACCCTCAGCCCACCAATTGGCCAAGCTGTTTGTGAAACACATCTACCGCTTGCATGGAGTACCCAGAAGAATCATCTCCGACTGAGGTGTCCAGTTCACAGCGAAATTTTGGAGGGAATTCCTACGATCCATAGGATCATCCCAAGGTCTCAGCTCAGCATTTCACCCGAGCACCAATGGCGGGGCGGAGAGACTGAATGCCATGATAGAGCAGTACTTGAGGTGCTATGTAGACTACCAACAGTCGAACTGGGCGGACCTCCTATCTTTTGCGGAGGTCGCGTACAACAATGCTGTCCACAGTAGTACAGGACTAACCCCATTCAAGGTAGTGAGCGGTATGGATTTTGTCCCCATGCCAGAATATCCCAGGGAACCCCCTTCTTCAGTCAGTTTGAACGATTGGATGGCGATGCTAAGAGAATCCTGGGAGAACGTCAAAAAGGCATTAGACAAGGCGGCACAGGCTTATAAGAAGCAAGCAGATAAGCACCGAGCCCCTCAAAGACCGTTCCGAGTAGGAGAGAAGGTCTACCTCTCCACCAAGTACTTGAGACTCAAACTCCCGACTAGGAAATTGGGCCCGAAATTTATAGGACCATTTCCTATAGTAAAAATAATCAACCCGGTCACGGTACAATTGCAGTTGCCCCGGTTACTAGGAAAGATACACCCCGTTTTTCACAGTAGTCTTCTGAAGCCTGTGGTGGGGTCAACTTTAAGGCCGGTGCCACGTGATCCCCCAGGGCCCTTGATCATTGGGGGCCAAACTCATTATGAAGTACAGCGAATTCTCGATTCGAGGTGGCACAGAGGCCGCCTCCAATACTTAATTAAGTGGAAGGGTTACCCATCATCAGAAGCATCATGGGTGAAGAGCACGAACATTCAAGCTGACCGCCTTATAGCTAAATTCCATGCAGATCACCCGGACAGGCTGGGAGGGGGTGGGACACAGTCCCAGACGGGGTAATGGTATTAGACCTGTTGTTTTATCTTGTGCAAGTTTTGCTGAAGAATGAAGGGAGAGGGGCCGGATGTCAGCTTCTCAGTGCTGACATAGTAAAGAGGGGGTTAAATTCCTGTGAGATTATTAAGAGAGAGTGCCGTAGAATGATTTAGATAATGACCAATAGGATAAGGAAGCAAGCCAGGAAAGGGAGGGATATGGAGCAGAGGTCATTTCCTGGCTGCATATGAGTCCATGAAGACGTTGTTCTAACAAATAAAAGTTTTTCTTTCTTTATTATCAAAATGTGAGGGGCATCTCATTTGTCAGACAACTCTTGCCGGACAGTAAATTTCACATTTCTTACCCATATTTTTTCCCATGTTTCCATTATTATTGGTTGCTCAAAATTTTGCACCCATTTTATCATACAATCTTTAACTAATTCTGTTTCCGAGTCTATTTCTATCAGTATATTATACAACCTCTTTACATGCATTTGACTTTGGTCCCTAATTTGTTTTATCAAATTTTCATCACTTTGTATGATACCAATTTTCTGATCTTTTCTCCACCTTGCTTGTAGTTGCACATACTGAAACCAGGTTTGGGTTATCTTTTCCTCTTTCAACACGTTCAGAAGCTTTAATTTTAATATACCTTCCACTATATTAAGAATTTCTCTATATGTAATTACATCCTGCCTACTTTCTATACTTATATTCTCTATCACGTGCCTGGGTGCTGTCCATATAGGTATTTTATCATTTAACTTATATTGATATTTTTTCCAGACACGCAATAAAGCATTCCTCAATATATGACTCTTAAATGTTCTATCCACCTTTTTGTCATACACTAAATAAGCATGCCAACCATATACCAAATCATATCCTTCAATATTCAAAATCCTTCCATTTGTTAGATTAACCCAATCACTAATTGCTGATAAGACAGCTGCTTCATAATATAATTTTAAATTGGGCTTTTTCAAACCTCCTCTTTCTCACGTGTCCTGAAATATTTTTAATTTTACCCTTGGTTTCTTCGCTGCCCAGACAAACTTATTAATACCTTTCTGCCATTCTTCCAAATTAGCATCCTTTTTAAGTATTGGTATCATTTGAAAAAGAAATAAAAACTTAGGTAAAACATTCATTTTTACTACTGCTATTCTATTTAGCAAGGACAATTGTAATTTTTTCCATTTATCCATTTCTGCCTGTATTTTGTTCCATAACAACTCATAGTTATACTTGTATAATTTTCCATTGGAAGTTGCAATATAAACACCCAGATACTTAACCTTTTTAACTATTTCACATCCCGTTACTCTTTGTAATTCTTCTTTTTGATTTATTGTCATATTTTTAGCTATCATCTTTGTTTTTCCAATATTTATTTTAAACCCAGATACTTGACCATATTGTTTGATTATCTCCATCAGACCCATAGCTGATTTCCTTGGCTGAGTTAAGGTTACAACCAAATCATCTGCAAATGCGCGTACCCTATATTCATAATGTCTAATCTTAATTTCCTCTATCTCATCTGTATTACGTATTTTATTCAACAGCAACTCCAAGGTTAGTATAAATAGTAATGGTGATAGGGGACATCCCTGTCTTGTACCTTTTTCAATTTTAAAAGTTTCTGTTAATCTACCATTAACTATTATTTGAGCTGTCTGTTGCTGGTATATTGCTTTTATAGATTCTGTAAAATGATTTCCAAATTGCATCCTTTGCACTACTTTCAATAAAAACTGCCAATCCACTCGATCAAAAGCTTTTTCAGCGTCCAAGAATATAAGCACTGCAGGGATTTGGTTGTTCCTTTCCAGATACTCCAGTATATTAACAATTTGTCTTACATTATTTTTCATTTGACTGCCTTGTATAAAACCAGATTGATCACTATGGATCATTTGCTGCATTAATGACATTAACCAGTTTGCCAATATCTTAGCAAAAATCTTATAGTCTGTATTCAATAGTGATATAGGTCTGTAATTCTTTGGGTGTGTCAGATCTTGATCTTCTTTTGGAATTAGAGAAATAAAGGCTGTTCTCCATGATGGTGGTACCCCTCCTCCCAATTGTATTCTATTAAATAGTTCCTTAAGAGGTGTAACCATTTCCAATTGTAAATGTTTATAATACACAGCCGTCAATCCATCTGTACCAGGAGCCTTACCAACTTTTAACTGTTTAATTGCCAGGAGGATCTCCTCCTCTGTTATTGATTGATTCAACCGTTCTCTTTGTTCCTCTGTGGCTATAGGAATATTCCGTCTATCCAAATATCTATCTATCTCTACACCATGTATTTTATCTTCAGTATACAATCTTGTGTAAAATTCTAAAAAAGCCTTTTTAATCATGTTCTGTTGATAAACCTCTTTACCTTTATAATCTATTTTCTCTATGGTATGAGATTTTTGTTTTTTCCTCAACATATATGCCAACCATCTACCTGGTTTATTTGCATTACAAAATGTATTGTGTTTAGCATATTGCAAATTAGTTGCCATTTAATCTGCCATCAACATATTGAACTGCCCTCTTAATAAAATAATTGCTTCTTTAGTTTTCTTATCCCCTGGATTGTATATTAGCACCTGCTCTTTTTTCTTTATCTCTTCTTCTAACTCCATCCTTTTTCCCTTTGTCTGCGTCTATATATATTATTCATATTTATCAAAACACCTCTCATATATGCTTTACTAGCATCCCATACCATATCCATAGATGTTCCCTTATACATATTTAAATCAAAAAAATCCTTAATTAATTTCTTACACTCTGTTACATTTTTCTCATATCTAAAAAGATTTTCATTTAAACGCCAAGATCTCCTAGACTTTTCTCCATTCTCCAATTCCATCCAAACTGGACTATGGTCCGTTAAGGTTCTGGGACAAATCTTTGTCTTCTTCACCCTAGGAAAAAAATCATTTGTAATTAGTATAAAGTCAATTCTCAAGAAGGATTGATGTCTATCTGAAAAGAATGTAAAATCTTGTTCTTTATAGTTCCGTTCACACCAAATATCTCTCAACTCCATATCCTCCATCATGTCAAAAAAGGATTTAAGCAGTCTCGCTCTCATTTTAGTAGTTTGCAAAAGTTTTTTCTTGTCCAATTTGGGATCCAATACTCCATTCCAATCACCTAGTAAAATACATGAATAATAATCCCATTGTAATAATTTTGTATGTATCAATTTGTAAAACTTTTCTTGTTGTTGATTAGGGGTGTATACCCCCATTAAAAGTATTTTCTTTCCTTCTATTAACAACTCAATTGCCAAATATCTCCCTTGTTGATCTGCTTCAATTAATTTAGCCATCAAGTCTTTTTTCAAATATGTCACTATTCCATTCTTGTTCTCCGGGGCAGACGCCAAAAAATGTTTTCCCAGTTTCGCATTCATCAAATATTTTTGATCATTTATCCTGATATGTGTTTCTTGCAAACAAATTATATCATTTTTAAATTGTTTCAAATAATGAAATACTTTCTTTTCTGTGGTGAATTTAAACCATTGAAATTCCAGGTTAAAAACCTAGACACCATTTTCAGACTCTCGAAGCTTTGCAAGAACTGATTGGAAATCCTCTTGGAACTTCTTCTTTGGTCTCGCACCTCCCACAGCTTCAGTACTTATACTTATACTTTCTTGTATCAGCGCCTGAGCTTGCTGCATCTTCAGTTCTTGTTCCTTACGCTTGGTTACTGCTCTAGTTTGTCTTTGTTCTTTAACATCTTCTGCTTTTTCAATTATATCCCATGCTTGAACTGCACTTGAAAGTTGCAGTAACTCATCTTGCATACTCATAGCACCGCCTTGAGCTTGTGTCTGCAGACCTTCTTTCCTACCCTCTGTTGCTTCTCTCCCCTTTTTAACTCCTGAAGATGGTGGGTATGCAGCCTTTAGTATATTGGTATAAAAATCTCTTGTTTTCCAAATTGTATTTAAACGATATCGCTCTCCTGCGTAATTCACCACTAGTCCAGCTGGAACCTCCCATCTATATTGTATTTGGCGATTTCTGAGCTCATCTGCCAGGAAGGCATATTCCTTCTTGGATTTCAACATTTTAGGAGGAATTTCTTTGAATACTGCCACCTCCTGTCCTGCCACTTGTAACTTGTTTTTATAAGAGGCTTGTAAGATCTCATTTCTGATCCTTCTAGTAACAAAATAGATTTGCACTACTCTTGGTAATCTCTTGGTAATTGTCTTTGTCTAGCTATCCATGAGTTCACACAATAAATCTTTTTTTTTAATTGAAAATTTTTAGCAAACATTTTTACATATATTTCCCCTTCCCCCCGCCCGTTCCCCCCATACCCTCCCTAACCCAACCCCAACCCCCACTTCCCAAAGCAAAATACAGAGTATCACTTTAAACAATCATAAACTAATTTAAGCTAACAATCTATAGTCTCTTATCACCCTCTTAAACTTTTAACTCCATTTAACTAATCTAACCTAATATACTTTATAATACTCTCTTAACCCATTCCTTAATCAAAAAACTAATTGTAATTTTCTAGTCTTATATTTGCCTTGAAGATATTCTATCCATCTTTTCCATTCCAATCTAAATTTCTCATTTGAATGGTCTTTTAAATATGCCAAAATTTTTGCCATTTCTGCTAAATTCATTACTTTTAATGTCCATTCTTCAATAGATGGTAGATCTTCCTTCTTCCAATGCTGTGCCACCAGAAGTCTCGCTGCGGTTATTAAATTCAACATCAACTTAGTTTCTATTGCCGTGCAGTTTTGTACAATACCTAACAAAAACAGCTGTGGAGTGAATTCTATCCATTTTTTCAAAACATTCTGTATAATCCACCATATTTTTATCCAAAATACTTTAACTTTTTTACATGTCCACCAGATGTGAAAATAAGTAGCATCAACACAATCACATCTCCAACACTTAGATTGCAAGGTAGGATACATACGAGCTAATTTTTTTGGGTCCATATGCCATCTATAAAACATAAAAATAACATAACATAAAAATTCTCTCATAGATTTTGTGCTTGTGTAAATTTTACACTTCTTTTTTTTTATTGAAAAAGTTTTACAATACAATTTTAACCCCATGTTTCCACCCTCCCCCCCACTTTCCCCCCATCCCTCCCCCCCCTGACTTCCGTTACATGCAAAACATAAGTTTTATATATCAATCATTATTAAACATTAGATATAGGTGAGATCCACAATATATATCATATATTTTAGCAAAAGTAAGATTAATCCAAAATTCTCTACTAATAAAAGGAAAACTTAAACAAATAAAAATTATAAATGCCCCATTAAACCTAAGTCAAACATAAAAATTTCCCCTTCTTTTTGTTCAAGACAGCAGTATAACCAAAATATATAAGTTTATATCAAGTTAATAATTATCTAGACAATAATATAATATATATATATTTAACATAATAATAACAATAAAAATAATTCTATATTATTATACACCCTCTTAATATGCATCGGCCCTTTCTGTTTGATCTGTATCACCAAATCTTCTTCATGTAGCATTAGTCCAATTTTCTGGTCTTCTCTCCATCTCGATTGAAGTTGAGAATACTGCAACCAAGTTAAATTCTTCCTGTCTTCCAACAGAGTTTTCAAGGATTTCAAGTTCCATCTGCCCCCATCATTAAAAAGCATCTCTTTGTATAAAATCCCCCCGAGTGACTTTATATTTGGCATAATCTGCCCAAGATCCAACCACAAAGGTATTTTGTAATCCAATTGAAACTGGTGCTTCTTCCAAACTCTCATCAACGCCTGTCTCAGTATATGACTTTTAAAAACATTGTCCAACTTGTCTTCATAAAACAAATATGCATGCCAACCAAATTCCAAATCATGGCCTTCTAAATTCAGAATGTCATTTTTCGTTATTCCAAACCAATCACCCACTTGTGTCAACACCGCAGCTTCATAATATAAACGTAGGTTTGGAACTTTAAGGCCACCTCTTTCACGAACATCTTGCATAATTTTAAACTTGACTCTTGGCTTTTTCTCATTCCAAATGAATTTGTTTAGACCTGACTGCCATTCGGCCAATGTTTTATCACTTTTAAGCACTGGGATCATTTGAAACAAAAACAGAAATCTAGGTAGAACGTTCACCTTAACTGCTGCTATTCTTCCAAGTAAAGATAGTTGCAGTTTCTTCCATATTTCAAGGTCCTTTTGAATCTTATGCCACAAAACCTCATAATTATTTTGAAAAAGTTTTATGTTCGACGCTGCAACCTGGACTCCTAGATATTTCACCTTTGTAGCTATTTCAAAGCCTGCCACCCTTTCCAGTTCAGTCTTTTGTGGTTCCGACATGTTCTTAACTATCATCTTAGTCTTTTTCTGGTTTAGTCTAAAACCTGAGACCAAACCATACTCCTCAATAATATTTTTCATCTGGATGATTGATTCCAAAGGTCGTGTTAGGGTTACAACCAGATCATCTGTGAATGCTTTCGTCCTATAATCTTTTTGCCTTACGACAATTCCACTCAGTTTATTCGAATCCCGTAAAGAATTCAACAAGACTTCTAAAGTTAAAATAAACAACAATGGAGATAGTGGGCAACCTTGTTTAGTTCCTTTCTGTATATGAAAATTGGTGGTTAAACTTCCATTAATAACCATTTGTGCTGTCTGTTCTTGATAGATTGCCTCGATTGCTTGTACAAACTGATCTCCAAAATCCATTTTATACAAAGTCTTTACTAGAAAGTCCCAATTGACTCGATCAAAGGCCTTTTCCGCATCCAAAAATACCAGCACCGCAGGGATCTGTTTACTCTTCTCAAGATGTTCCAATAAATCTATGACTTGCCGCAAATTATCCTTCATGTATCTCCCCTCGATAAAACCTGCTTGATCACTATGAATCACCTCTTGAATAACTGGCATCAATCTTTTGGCCAAAACTTTAGCAAAAATTTTGTAATCCGTATTCAGGAGAGATATTGGTCTAAAATTTTCTGGTTTTGAAGAACCATCTTCCTTTGGTATAAGTGAAATAAAAGCCATCTTCCAGGAGGGGGGTATTTTACCCCCCCGCTGTATACTGCAAAATAAGTCCTTAAGGTGCTCTACCAATTCTGATTGTAAATTCTTATAATATACTGATGTCAAACCATCCGTCCCAGGACCTTTAGCTGTTTTCAGTTGTTTAATTGCAAACAAAATCTCTTCAGACGTTATTAAATGATTCAGTCTTTCTCTCTGTTCCGGTGAAATTTTTGTAACTCTCGTCTTTCCAAGATATTCATCAATAAGATCCTCTTGAATATTATCTGTACGATATAAATTAGAATAATAATCTAAAAAAGCTTGATGAATTGACGTCTGTTGAAAGACCTGTTTGCCTTTATGTTCAATAGTATCTATTATACAAGAACTTTGTTTCTTCCTTAAAGAGTATGCTAACCATCTGCCCGGCTTATTAGCATTGCAAAAGGTATTATGTCTGGCAAATTGCAAATTAGTCGCCGTCTGATCAGCTATCAATGTTTGAAATTGGTCTTTCAGAAGTTTTATAGTTTGCTGTAATTTCTCATCAGTCGGATTTTTTTTTATGCATTGTTCTTTTTCCTTTATTTCTACCTCCAATTCTGTTCTTGTCTTTTGTCGTATTGACCTGTACTTAGAATTCATATAAATCAGTACACCTCTCATATAAGCCTTACTTGCATCCCAAACAACTTCAATAGGTGTACCTTTATTCAAATTCAGCTGAAAAAATTCCTTCACATGTTTTTTAAGATCATCTATATTCTTCTCATACCTAAATAAATTCTCATTCAGTCTCCAGGATCTTCTCTCCCTTTTACCAAAGTCCATTTCCATCCATACAGGACTATGATCAGTCAAAGTTCTTGGAAAAATCTTAGTCTTAATCGTGTTAGCAAATAAATCAGTAGAAACCAATATAAAGTCAATCCTGGAAAAGGATTTATGTCTATCAGAGAAAAAGGTAAAGTCCAGTTCCTTCGGATGATGAATTCTCCATACGTCCTTCAGTTGTAATTCTTCTTTCAATACAAAAAAAGTCTGTGGTAATTTATTCCCCTTCTTAGCCAATGTCTTTTTGTCAAGATTTGTATCAATCATTCCATTCCAATCTCCCATAATCAAAAAAGACTTATAATTAAGTCTTTTTTGCAATATTTTACAATATTTTTTGCAATATTTTACTGTGTAGTAATTTATAAAAAGTTTCTTGCTGCTGGTTAGGGGCGTAGATTCCTATCAAAAGCAACTGAACATTCTGTACATTTATTTCAACCGCAATATATCTTCCTTCATCATCCGATTCTACAAGTTTAGCTGGTATTCTTTTGGAAATATACAACACTAATCCATTCCTTTTCGCCAAATTAGAAGAAATAAAATGTGCTCCAAGTTTTGAATTTATCAGATATTTTTGGTCCTGGGTTCTAATATGAGTTTCTTGTAGGCAAACAATCTCATTTTTGTATTGCTTCAAATAATGAAATATTTTCCTTCTTTTCTGCGGGGAGTTCAAACCATTCACATTCCACGATAAAAGTCTAACTGCCATCTGAAGATTCACGAAGGTTGCTGAGCATTTGCCTAAGACTTTGTTCAACAACAGAATTCTTGGGTCTTGCTCCTCCCACTGCTTCGGATTTTTGTAGTGTCCCATTCGTCCCCTTCATTTCTTGTGGCACCTCGGACCTCTGTTGTTTTTGCTTCTCTAGTCTCTGCTTTTCTGCTGCACGAGTTATACGTTGGTCTTTTGGTTCTTGCATCAACAATTCAAGGTCCGGATCCACCTCTCTTGTCGCTCTGGAATGTTTTATTCTGGGCTCTGGGAGGCCAGTAAAAAAATCCTCTGTTAAGCCACCTTCTGCTCCTAAAACTTCCTCCGTTGCCATTACTTGAAATACCTGTTGTTCTTGTTCCCTTGGGAGTTCTAAAATCCCTTCCTCATAATCCTTGTCTTGAGAGGTTCCTTCAACTGATAACAATGTGGATGAACGTGGTGGTGTTGGAGATTTTTTGAGAATGTTCTGGTAAAAATGTTCTGCTTTTTCCAACGAATTTAGACGGTATCTAACATCCTCATATCTCAAAATAATTCCAGCTGGTGCATCCCATCTGAATGGAATCTGTCGCCTTTTCAATTCATTCGCCAGGAAACCATAATCTCTCCGATCTCTTAACATTTTAGGTGGTAGCTCTTTAAAAACTCCAATTTGATTGCCCTCCGCTTGAATACTGGTATGAAAAGAACTTTGCAAAATATTATTTCTCAGCGTTCTGTCAGTGAAATAAATCACAACATCTCTGGGCAAATTCCTCTGTCTTGCTACTCGGGAATTAACCCTGTAGATCTTATCAATTCTTTTATCAATTAGCTCAGGTTCCATTTTTGAGATTTTGGCCAATATGTCCACACAAGCAGCCCTCAGGTCTTGTCTGTTATTCTCCCTCAGTCCCCTTAGTCTTATGGCGAACTCCATATTTTGAAATTGTAACATGGTAATTTCATCCTCTATCTTCTGATTCCTCACATCCACCTTGAAAAATTTCTCCTCTGCATCTTTCTTGTTCTTTTCCACTTCTAAATTTAGATCATCCACTTTTTTTTCAACCACCACCAAAGCATCAGTAAGAGCAGTTACTACTGTAGTTACATTCTGATTCAACTTGTCACTTTTTTCCTTTACAAATTGCTTCATTTCAGTTTCATTGTTTTCTATCTTCACATTCAAATCTTTAATCTGGTTAGCAAGAGTTGCTGTTAAATTAGCCATAAAAGCTTTCAAGTCCTCATTCCCTCCTCCTTGCATTGAACTCTGAGGCTGGGTTAATGGCTTGGCTGATAACTCCTTTGTCTGGTGAGAAGGGGAATCCCCACCAGTTTTCTTTGAAGCCATGCCTGGGGAACGCCTTAATTTCTTAAAAAAAGAAAATCTTCCTCCCTTCCCTGAAATTCCAGTCTTTCTCCCCAGTTTTGCAGGAAGGGGGAACAACCAAAATTATTTTTCTACTTTAAAATCTTTAAAGTCTTTTTAGGTTAAAGCCCGGCAGGCTAAAGCTGTTAATTATCACTTTCGCTTTCTACTTTCGTTTCCTCTTTTTAAGCCAAGCGCCATTTTCCATTCCTTTCACTCCAGATTTTAAACTGCTGCTTCTTTTCCTTTAGCCCTCAGCAGGCTTAGAAACTTTTAGAAAGATTCCCCTTTAAAAAAAAATTCTCACCTAAAATTCAAGTCGTTGCAGGATCTGTTAATAAGGGATGGGATTGCTCCAGTCGTCTCGCTCTGCCGCTGACAGAGGTCCCTCGGCGCGCGGAGCTTCAGCGAAGTAGATGGGGAGCCTTCACACAGAGCACCTTCCAGGGCAAAAAAAAAACCCTGTAGGTGCTTCTGGGGCTCTACCTGTGCTTCGCCGGCTCTAGCCCCCTCCTGAAACAAAAGGGGGATTTTCCGAGCCGCCCAACAGCTGTAGTGCGGCTCTAACGCGCGTCGAAGCTGGCAGCTACTCAAGAGCCGCCCGGCAACGACAAAGTCCCACCCGGAAGTCTAAATTTTACATTTCTAACCCAGATCGTTTCCCAAGTTTCCATCATTACTGGTTCTTCAAAATTTTGTGCCCATTTTATCATGCAATCTTTAACCAACTCTGTCTCTGAGTCAATTTCTATCAATGCACTATACAATCTTTTTATATGCATTGGCCTCTGGTCTCTGATCTGTTGTATCAAATACTCTTCACTTTGTGCAATACCAATTTTTTGGTCTTTTTTCCACCTATTCTGCAACTGTACATATTGAAACCAAGTTTGAATTACCCTTTCCTCTCTTAATGTATTCAACAACTTTAACTGTAATACACTCTTTTCTATAATCAATAATTCTTTATAAGTAACTATATCCTTTCGTTGCTCTATACTTATATTCTCAGTTGTGTGTCTGGGAACTGTCCACAAAGGTATTTTATCATTTAGTTTGTATTGATATTTTTTCCAGACACGCAAAAAAGCATTCCTTAATATATGGCTTTTAAAAGTCCTATCCACCTTTTTATCATAAATCAAGTAAGCATGCCAGCCATATATCAAGTCATAACCCTCAATATTCAATATCCTTTCTTCTGTTAAATTAATCCAATCACTGATAGCTGATAAAACAGCTGCTTCATAATACAATTTAAGATTTGGCATTTTCAAGCCTCCTCTTTCACGTGTATCTTGCATTATTCTTAACTTAACTCTTGGTTTCTTTCCAGCCCAAATAAACTTGTTAATACCTTTCTGCCATTCTTCCAAATTTGCATCTTTTTTAAGTACTGGTATCATTTGAAACAGGAATAGAAACTTAGGCAAAACACTCATTTTAACTGCTGCAATCCTACCCAGCAATGACAATTGTAATTTTTTCCACTTCTCTAACTCTACCTGTATTTTATGCCATAGCACTTCATAATTATATTTATATAACTTCCCATTTGACGTTGCAATATAAACTCCTAAATATTTAATCTTCTTCACTATCTCACAGCCCGTTACTCTCTCCAACTCCTGTCTTTCTTTTATAGTCATATTCTTAGTTAACATCTTTGTTTTCCCTACATTTATTTTAAATCCTGAAACTTGACCATACTGCTCGACTATATCCATTAAACTCATAGCTGATTTAACTGGTTGAGTTAAGGTTACAACCACGTCATCTGCAAATGCTCGTACTCTGTAATCTTGTTGTCTGATCTTAATACCCTGTATAGTTTATATCTGCCTCCCGTATTTTATTCAACAACACTTCCAAGGTTAAAATAAACAACAATGGTGACAGGGGACATCCCTGTCTAGTACCTTTTTCAATTTTAAATGTTTCAGTCAAATTTCCATTCACTATTATTTGTGCTGTTTGTTTCTGATATATTGCTTGAATTGATTTTATAAAATACTCCCCTAATTGCATCTTTTGAACTACCTTCTCTAAAAATTTCCAGTTCAACCGATCAAACACCTTCTCTGCATCCAAAAACATGAGCACTGCAGGGACCTGGTTGTTCCTACCCAAATATTCCAGTATATTAACTATTTTCCTTACATTGCCTTTCATTTGTCTACCTTGTATAAACCCAGTTTGATCATTGTTAATCACACCTTGCATAACTGACATTAACTTATTTGCTAATTTTTTTGCGAAAATCTTATAATCTATACTAAGAAAAGATATAGGTCTATAATTCTTTGGCTGAGTATGATCCTGATCTTCCTTCAGAATCAAAGATATAAAGGCTGTTCTCCAAGATGGTGGAACCTCTCCTCCCCTTTGTATTTTAACAAACAACACTTTAAGTGGTTCCACCATTTCAAGTTGGAGATTTTTATAATATGCTGAAGTCAAACCATCTGTTCCAGGTGCCTTTCCACTTTTCAATTGATTAATTGCAAGGAGAATTTCCTCTGTAGTTATCATTGAGTTCAATCTTCCTCTTTGTTCCTCATTAATTATAGAAATATTCTTCTTCTGCAAAAATCTATCTATATCACTGCCCTGTATATTATCACCAGCATAAAGCTTTGTATAAAAATCTAAAATGGCTTTTTTAATCAAACTCTGTTGATACACCTGTTTACCTTTGTATTGTATTTTCTCTACCATGCGTGATTTTTGTTTCTTCCTTAAGATATACGCTAACCATCTACCTGGTTTATTTGCATTGCAAAAAGTATTATGCTTAGCATATTGCAAATTTGTTGCAACCTGGTCTGACATCAACATACTAAATTGCCCTCTCAGTATTGTAATCGCCTCTTTTATATTCTTATCATCTGGTTTCCTTACTAGTGCCTGTTCCTTCTTTTCTATTTCCTCCTCCAATTCCCTCCGTTTTCTCCCCTGTTTTTGCCTATATACATTATTTAAATTCATTAACACTCCCCTCATGTACGCTTTACTTGCATCCCAAACCATTTCCATGGATGTGCCCTTATACATATTTAATTCAAAAAACTCCTTCATTAATTTTTTACATTTGTTTGCATTTGCCTCATATCTAAACAAATTCTCGTTCAGCCTCCAAGACCTCCTGGATTTCTCTCCAACCTCTAGCTCCATCCATACCGGATTATGATCTGACAAAGTTCTTGGACAAATCTTGGTTTTCTTAACCCTAGAAAGAAAATCATTAGTAATTAAAATAAAATCAATTATTGAAAAGGATTGATGTCTGTCAGAAAAAAAAGTAAAATCTTGCTCATCAAAATTTCTTTCATGCCATATGTCTCTTAGTTCCATATCATCCACCATTTCAAAAAAAGATTGGGGTAGTTTAGCCCATGTATGTAAGTTTGGCACCATTCTCTTCTTATCCTTCTTAGTATCAATTACCCCATTCCAATCACCCATCAATATACATGATGTATAATCCATTTGTACTAGCCTTGTATGCAAAAATTTATAAAATTTCTCTTGTTGATTTTTATTTATTTATTTTATTTATTTCTTAGATTTGTATACTGCCCTTCTCCTTGCGGACTCAGGGCGGTGGACAGCCAAATAAAAACAATACACAAAAGTTAAAAATTTCTTTAAAAAGCATATAACTCTGGCTAAGAAATTAAAACCATTAAATATTAAAATACCCAACCATAAAATACAAATCTTAAAAAATTTAAAAATTTAAAAACTTTAAAAAAATTAAGGGGGTCAGGCTAGACCAGCAAGCCGAAAGAGATGGGTTTTCAGGGCCCGACGAAAAGTCCGGAGGTCGGGAATTCTTCTCAGTTCTGGAGGGAGATCGTTCCAGAGGGTGGGGGCTGCCACAGAGAAAGCCCTCCCCCTGGGGGTCGCCAGCCGACATTGTCTGGCTGACGGCACCCTGAGGAGACCCTCTCTGTGGGACCGCACCGGCCGGTGGGAGGCTATTGGTGGCAGAAGGCGGTCCCGTAAGTACCCTGGTCCTAAGCCATGGAGCGCTTTAAAGGTGGTCACCAACACCTTGAAACGCACCCGGAAGTCCACCGGCAGCCAATGCAGCTCGCGCAGGAGAGGTGTCACGTGGGAGCGTCCCGTCGCTCCCATAATCCCCTGCGCGGCTGCATTCTGCACCAGTTGGAGCCTCCGGGTGCACCCCAAGGGGAGCCCCATGTAGAGAGCATTGCAGTAGTCCAGGCGAGAGGTGACGAGTGCCTGAGTGACTGTGCGTAGGGAGTCCCGATCTAGAAAGGGCCGCAACTGGCATATCAGGCGAACCTGATAGAAAGCTCCCCTGGCCACAGCTGTCGTGTGATCCTCCAAAGACAGCCGTGGGTCCAGGAGGACGCCCAAGTTGCGTACCCTTTCCGTGGGGGCCAATGATTCGCCCCCAATAACCAGCGATGGTGTCAGCTGGCTATATCGGGACGCCGGCAGCCACAGCCACTCGGTCTTGGAGGGGTTGAGTCGAAGCCTGTTTCTCCCCATCCAGGCCCGCACGGCTTCAAGGCACTGGGACATCACTTCCACGGCATCATTGGGGTGGTCTGGGGTGGAAATGTACAGCTGCGTATCATCAGCGTACTGATGGAACTCCACCCCAAAACCACGGATGATCTCACCCAGCGGCTTTACATAAATGTTGAACAGGAGGGGCGAGAGGACCGATCCCTGCGGCACCCCACACACCAGGTGCCTCGGGGTCGACCGCTGCCCCCCTGTCAACACAGATTGCGACCGGTCGGAGAGGTAGGAGGAGAACCACCGTAAAACGGTGCCTCCCACCCCCAATCCCTCCAACCGGCGCAACATGATACCATGGTCGATGGTATCAAAAGCTGCTGAGAGGTCTAATAACACCAGGATAGAGGAATAACCCCTACCCCGGGCCCGCCAGAGATCATCCACCAACGCGACCAATGCCGTTTCGGTGCTGTAACCAGACCTGAAGCCGGACTGGAGCGGGTCTAAATAGACAGCTTCATCCAGGTACCGAGGGAGCTGCCACGCAACCACACTCTCAACAACCTTCGCTAAAAAGGGAAGGTTGGAGACTGGACGATAGTTAGCTAAAATAGCCAGGTCCAGGGAGGGCTTCTTGAGGAGGGGCCTCACCACCGCCTCCTTCAAGGCGGCCGGTAGGGCACCCTCACTCAAAGAAGCATTTATGATCTCCTGGAGCCAGCCTCGTGTAACCTCCCGGGAGGCCAGCACCAACCAGGAGAGACACGGGTCCAATAAACATGTGGTTGTGTTCAGTCTCCCCAAGGTCCTGTCCACGTCCTCGGGAGCCACAGGATCGAACTCAGCCCAGATAACACTCTCAAGACCTGCCTCAGTCACCTCACCCGAACTAACCCAGTCGGCGGCCAGGTCGTCCCGAATCTGAGTTATTTTGTCATCCAGATATTGAACAAAATCCTCAGCACGACCCTGCAAGGGATCCTCCCGCGCTCCCGGATGAAGGAGGGAGCGGGTCACCCTAAACAGGGCGGCTGGGCGATTATCTGATGACGCGATAAGAGCGGCAAAATAGTTAGATTTTGCCGCTTTTTATCGCCACTAAGTAAGTCTTAATGTGAGCTCTTACTAGTGTCAAGTCAGATTCAGAGCGACTGGCCCTCCAACCGCTCTCTAGGCGTCTTCTCCGGCGTTTCATCTCCCTCAGCTCCTCGGTGAACCAAGGAGATAAGTCAGTTCGACGCCGGGTCAGAGGCCGCGAAGGCACGACGCGGTCCAAGGCCCCACCGGCTGCCCTATTCCAGGCAGCCACCAGATCCTCAGCCGAGTCGTGTGTCAGTGTCTCAGGAAATGGCCCAAGCTCCGTCTGGAACCTATCAGGATCCATCAGGCGCCTGGGGCGGAACCACCTGGTCGGTTCCGCCTCCCTGCGGTGAGGTGCAGCGGTCTGAAAGTCGAGTCGAAGGAGCGAGTGGTCCGTCCATGACAAGGGCTCCACAACTATATCCCCAATATCTAGACCACTCAACCACTGACCAGAGACAAAAACTAGATCCAGGGTGTGTCCACCAATGTGGGTCGGGCCCCGAATTACCTGGGTCAGGTCCATGGCTGTCATGGAAGCCATGAACTCCCGGGCTAACTCAGATGTTTCACCGATAGATGGCAGGTTGAAATCCCCCATGACCATAAGCCTGGGGGTGTCAACCACCACCTCGGCTACAACATTGAGAAGCTCGGGCAGGGTCGTTGCCACGTGGCAGGGAGCCAGGTACGTGACTAACAGACCCATCTGCCCACCAGGACCCCACCTCACAAAGATGGACTCACACCCGGCTATCTGAGGTACAGTGGCCTCCCTCGGACCCAAACCTTCCTTAATAATGACCGCTACTCCCCCAACCCTACCCTGGGCTCTTGGCTGGTGGAATGCAAGGAAACCTGGTGGGCACATCTCCACGAGGGGAAACCCCCCCTCGTGGCCCAACCAGGTCTCGGTAATACCGGCCAGGTCCGCACCCCCCTCTTGAAGAAGGTCACATATGAGGGGGGCCTTATTTACAACGGACCTCGCATTGCATAACAACAGCCGGAGCCTCGGGTCCTGAGACTCTAAACAACCTGGGGAACAGGAGTAGCTCGGGGGACCGGGGCAAGCAATCGCTCGAAGACAGCGAGTGCGTGCCCCCACCACACGATATGGTCCCCTGGTCTCGCCATATCTGCCCCTCCCACACAGCGTATTTATAACACAGCCCTCAACAGAGGGCTCTATAGGAGCCCTCTTGCCTCCAGAAACTAAACCCCCTGTGGCATCACAAACTGCCGGGCCTGTCCCTCTCCCCCCCGGGTTCCCCCCCCAAACCTGCACCCTCCCCCACCCCGGAACCCCCTAAAACACACATTAAAAAAGAACTTAAAAAACCCCTCAGTCCCCGTTTTGCGACATGCCACCTCTCAGGGTCCCAAAACCCGTCATTAAGGTAGGCCCTCGATAACATAGAGGGCCAAACCTGTGAGAGGGGGGAATCTCGCAGGGCAAGAAGCATAGACCTAGGGTACATCCGATGCAAATATGGGCAAAGAAGATGGAAGGCATGGCAGAGGTCCATAATAGTAGTTCAGAAGGTCCTGAAGCAGGACCAGGTCAGTCAGGAGAAACGCCACTACCCTCTCACGGTAGCGGCTAGGAGTCTCTGCGTTCTGTCCAGCTGAGGGGATGTCCAGACCACCCTCTCACAGTGGTCTACCATAGAAGGCAGGTGGGTTAGAAAGTCCAAGGCCACTCTCTCACCGTGACCCGGCAAATTCATCCTGCAGGTGTGGCACCCCCTCAGGGTAGGTGGCAAAAAGAACCGGCTCCACAAGTCCTCCCGTGAGCTGCCCTGTTCTCCAGTATGGCCAGCCAGCGGAATGATGGGTAGAGCCAAAGTTCGAAGCACAGCTCCGGAGAGTAGCGGGCAGATAGCGGAGGAGCGAACATAGTTCGAGGGCCAGCGAAGGACAAGCGGGATGGGGGGGAAAGGTGACAGCTCCATCAGGGTAAAAAATATGTGGCCCCCAGATTGTAAATCTGCTCTGTTGGTGGGAGAAACCTTCACCACCAACAGTAGCCACAGGGGGCAACCCCATTGGACCAACAGGATATTAAAAAACCCCATCAGCCTCCAATAGGTCTTATGGAAACCCCCCAAGGATCCACAAGCCCGATGGCCAACTGGGGCCCCGCTGGAGCCGTCAGCGTCATCTCCACGCCGCTGGAGCCATCAGGAACACCATGCCGCCTCCACGCCGAGCTCTTTTCCTTCTCCAGGCACTCTCCTGCCACTAGGGCACCTGCAGACCAGCGCAAGGCTGCCCCAGTGACAAATGCAGCCCACGGCTCCAGCGCCTCCCCGGCCAGACAAAACTCGTCCACCTTCACAGCGGCCACCAAGCGCCCTCTCACCGCCGCTGCCGCCGCTGGCCGCTCACCACTCGCTCGCCGCCATCTCCTTGCCGCTCACCGCCACGCCGCCATCTCTCGCAGCGCCTCTAATCGGCGGGAGCCTCCGGAGGACACGCTGGGGGCTACAAGCCCACCAGCGTGATGGCCATATGTTCCGCTGGCTGGGCGGGGGGTTGCCGATGGTCTGCAACCCCCGCAGACCCTCTAAACGGCCAGCCAAAAGCCCATCTTCTTACGGAGCCCTGGATGCGGCCGCCATCTTGGGCATGCGCAGTGTTAAGCAAGTTGAACATCCTCTGTTATTTGCAACAGCTGTTGTTGATTAATCAATGCACCCCCTTGAGCTTGAGCCTGTGTTGTTTCTTCTTCCCCCTTTTTAGCCTCTTCAGCATCTTTCCTTCTTCTGTCCTGTGGAGATGGAGGCTTTCCAGCCTGCAACCCGGTATTATAAAAATCTCTTGCTTTCCAAAATGAATTAAGATGGTATCTCTCACCCAGATAATTCACCACTAGTCCAGTTGATGCCTCTCATCTGTACTGTAATTGATGTTTTCTAAGCTCATCCACTAAAAAAGCATAGTCCTTCCTGGATCTCAACATTTTCGGGGGAATCTCCTTCAATATTGTGACCTCCTGTCCTGCCACTTGGAGTTTCTTTTGATAAGATGCCTGTAAAACTTGATTCCTCATCCTCCTTGTTCCAAAGTAAATCACAATGTCTCTAGGCAGCTGTCTTTGTCTTGCAATCCATGAATTCACACGAAATATTTTATCCAATTGCCAGGCACACTCAGCCTTTGCTTCTCCAGTAAGATGCGCAAGGGGTTCAACAAAGATCTCTCTAAGATTTTCTTGATTATTTTCTTTCAGACCTCTCACCCTCACTGCCCATTCCATCACCCTATATTGTTCCATTACAAGTTCAGCTTCTACTTTCTCCATTTTTGTCTGAGCTTCCTTCAGCTTAACATCCACCTCCAGGTTGTGCTGATTAATTTCATCCACCCTGTCCTCCAACGTGGTAGCCAAACCCCACACTCCTTTAAAGGCTTCCACTATATCTTATCTTATTTCATCATTGTTAGTTTGAATTGTCTCTTTAATGCCCTGCAATTCTTCCTGCACCTCCTTTAATTTTCCTTCTAAACGAGTTGTAATTTTTTCTTCCAAATTGTCAGACAATTTCTTCAGTGCCCCCTCCAGAACTTCCAAAGTTAAAGCTTGTGATTCTATAGGAGCTGGGGGGGGGGGGGAACCAAAGACTGAATCCTTGAAATCTGGGCTGGGGATGATCCAGCACTTTTCACCACCCCTGGCTTTGCTTGTCTAGCCACCATTTCCAGGTTTCACTTTCCCCCAGCCTCACCCCAGCAAAGCCAGCAGAATTCTTATTTAAAATCCTTTATAGTTATTACAACTGATCAGCAAATAGTCCTGTCTCTTTAAAGTTCAAGCCTCTCTCCATTCAATCAGTCTTAACTGTTGACAGCCTTAGCAAGTGCTAACGAACGTTAACGATCACTTTCTTCTTTAAGTTTCAATTTCACAGTCTAAAACCAGCCAGTGCCATCTTTGAAAACTTTCTCTGGCTTCTTGAAGGAAGTGAAAGTTTTTGGAATTAAAGTTGTTATACTTGCAATTATTGCCAGGTCTTCTGTCTTTGCTTTGCCTGCGTCTTGCAAAACGTTGTATCTCAATAGGCTTGCAGGGGTGGTCATGGTGCCTTGTTCTGTCGGAGACAGAAGCTTGCCCAGGTCCGGAGCTTTTTATAGGCATTTGGGGAGCTCTCTCCCTCCACACCCCAGGATTGATCCTGGGGAGATTTGGGGAGCTCTACCCATGCTTAATAGCTCACTCTCCCCTCTTTGCCCGAGGGGAAAGTTCTGAGCCACTGGAGCAGCTGATTTTCGCTGTTCCGGCGGCTTTTACTGTTCTGGCCCCGCTCCCAGGAATACACCCCCTCAGACAGTCAGAGTCTAATGAACTGGCAGGCAATCAAGTAAGCTGATAAAACGCTTGGCAGCAATCCCCGCAGCTGCTTGCCAAAGCCTTTATTAATAGTTCAGTCAAATACACACCACCAAAATGTCCAGAGCTGAGACGCAGGTCAGATTCGAAACCGGGATCCATGAATCTTTGTTTTGTCCGTCACAAAGTTACAGGCTGCAATCCCTCTCTTTTATAGCCTGTGGGGTGTGGTCCACCAGCTAATCACTACCACGCCTTTTCCTCTGCTGGGCTCTCCTGTCTCTCCGACGCTGGCGAGGATCCAGCCAAAACTCACTCCCCTCATCAATGTCCTCCTGTGGCTGTGGGGATGAGCTTGGCTCTGGGCCTATTTCCTGCCCTTCGGTGTCCTCCGGAGGCATTGCCAGAGAGGAGGGTCCTGGAGAAGGAGGCCTTGCCAACTCCTCTCGCTCACTCTCAGAGTCCTCCCCTGCTGATGACGCAGGCTCAGGCAACGGAGCCACAACATTTACGGTTCCCAGGGGATCGCAGCTCCTGAAAGAGCTGCTGTGGTGCCGGCGGTGCCACCAGAAGTCGACTTCACACAATAAATCTTGTCAATCTGCCATTCATACTCCCCTCTGGTATCACCTGTAAACTGTGCCAGGGCTTCCACAAAGATCTCTTTCAAATTTTCTTGAGAATTTTCTTTCAAACCTCTCACTCTCAACATTTCAAGTGTTAATATTTGTGCTTGTGGTTGAGTTTGGGATTGTGTATCTGCTGGGGCCAGTAAAGATTGCAACCTGGTGGTCTGGGCAGGAGAGCTTCCCGCACTCCCAGCAGATTTAGTCAGCCCAGGTTTTGTCTGCTTTGAAGCCATTTTCAATTTACACAATCTCAGAACCAACTCAGTAAGCCAAAAATCCAAAAGCAGAAAAATTCTTTAAATTCTAATCTTTAAACTTTAAGTAAGTCTTTTTCTTAAATTCCAAAGTCTTAATGTGTAAATAGTTCCAGAAATATTGAGTGGGACTGATAGCTTTAACAAGTTAACAGGTTAATCAGCACTTTCTTCTTTGACTTTCACTTTCGTCTCTCAGTCTTAACAAGCCAGTGCCATCTTTTTCCTCTTCAACTCTCCCCGCTCTGAAAGACTCAAAAAGTATCAATGTCTTAATGGAATTAAAGTAGGGTACTTGCGATTATGTGATCTCCTGTCTTTGTTCTGCCTGCTCCACAAATCAGTTTGTTACAAATTGCTTGCAAGGATGGTCGCGGTGTTTTGTTCTGCTTTAAGGCAGACACGTCCCGGCTTCGGAGTTGTATCAGGCTTCTGGGGAGCTCTCACCCGTCGAGCCCCAGAAATAATTCTAGGGCTCTTGGGGAGCTCTACCCTGCGCCTGACTGCTCTCTTCCCCCTCTTCTCCTGGGGGGGAAAGGTTCTTAGCCGCTAGACAGCTGATTTTTTGCTGTTCTAGCGGCTAACGAAGTCGCGGGGCTAGCGCTCCTCAAAGGAGCATCCGCAACACCAGCGGAGACACCGGAAGTCCGATTTGTTTGTCTTCTCGAATTGTTATAATTAAAGCCTCTAGTGATAAAATAAAGAGCAGTGGTGATAGCGGACAACCTTGCCTTGTGCCTTTTTGGATTAAAAAATTCTTTTTCGTTTCCTCGTTTATCACCACTCTGGCTTCTTGTCTGGAGTGGATTGTTTTAAACATCTTTTTAAATTTCCTCCCAAAATCCATATATTTTAATTGTTCTAATATGAAGTCCCATTTAACGTTATCAAATGCTTTTTGCACATCAATGAATATCAATGCCATCTGTTTTTCATTGTGGACTTCATAGTATTCTATCATATCCAAGATAATCCTAATGTTGTTCGTTATATGCCTTCCGGGAAGAAAACCGTTTTGATCAGTATGAATGAAATTCTCTAAAATTTTCTTTAGTCTGTCTGCCATAATTGTCATAAAGATTTTATAATCCAAATTTAGTAGGGATATTGGCCTATAATTTTTAATATAAGTTAAATCAGAATTTTCCTTGGGAATCAATGTGATTGTTGCTTCTTTCCATGATTCAGGTATTTTAGCTTCATTAAGTACATCATTATACACCTCTAATAATAATGGTCTTAATAATTCTTGGTGATTTTTGTAAATTTCTGAAGGTAGACCATCTGGGCCTGGCACTTTGTTACTTTTTTGTTTTTTGATCGCCTCAGATATCTCCCATGCTGTTATCTCATTATTTAATAAATGTTTACCTTCCTCCAAGAGTCTGGGCAATTTTGTTTTTTGAAGGTATTGCAAAATTTTGTAGGTATTGTACGTATCTTACCTTCTTCTATCTTCTCCTTATCCTCGTATAGGTTTTTTAAAAATTCATACCCTACCTTCCTCTTCACCTCATTTTGATAAATTAACTCTCCTTCTTCATTATGTAATTTACTAATCTGGTTCTTTTCTTTCCATTTTCTTAGTCTATAAACCAGCCATCTTCCCAGTTTATTTGCATTCTCAAAGAAATTTTGTTTAATGCTTTTAATTTGTTGTGCCATATTTTCCTTTTCAACGATATTTAATTTGTGTTTAATTGTGTTTATTTGTTGTTTCAGTTCCCATTTTATGGGTTCCTTCTGCAGCTCTTTTTCCAATTTGCTAAGATCTTCCTCCAAATTTTTTTGCCGTTGTCTTTTTTGTTTGTTGTCTGTGGCCATGTATGATATTGCGATACTCCTCATAAAAGCTTTTGCCATGTCCCACAGGTTCTGATTGTTCATGTCCACTTTTTTATTACTTTGAAAAAACAAACTACTTTGATCATCCATCTTTAATTTAAATTCATTTTGATTCAAGGATGCTTTTTTTAGGGTCCACCTCCTTATCTTTTTTTGCCCTTTCCATTTAATTTTAATGGGATTGTGATCTTCCCACGAATTTATGTCAATATTAACTTCCTCAATTCCCAGATTCAAATCTATTGATGCCCAAACCATATCAATTCGAGACCACAATTGATGTCTACCTGAATAATAAGTATATTGTTTCTTATCCCCATTTCTTTCCCTCCAACAATCCTTTATGCTCAGTTCTTCCACAATCTTGAAAAATGAATTAGGTAATATCCTTCTAACACCTTTTTTTAGTCTGTCATTTCTATAGTCTAGTTCTCTATCTACAATCACATTAAAATCACCAATTATACACAAATTATCACATTCTAAGTCTCTAATCATGTTATACAGTTTCTTATAAAATAGTTTTTGGCCCTCATTTGGCGTGTATATTCCAACTAACATCAGTTTTTTCCCCATCCACAGTTAATTCTATTATCAATATTCTGCCCTCTTCATCTTTATACATTTGTTTGGCCAAAATATCCTCTTTTACATACATTACAATTCCCCCTTTCTTCTGTTGTGATGAAGATATGAACATCTTTCCTAACTTAGAACATTTTAATAGGTACTGATGCTGCTTTTTTATGTGCGTCTCTTGCAGCACTCTTATATCCACATTTGTCTTATACAGTTTACTAAAGAAGTTTTTCCTTTTCCCTGGAGAATTTAACCCATTAACTTTTAATGATAGAATTGCCAATTCTTCTTGGAAACCTCTACTTATACTTAGGTCTTGTTGCCTTCATTTGTCTGACTTCTTTATATTCCTTGCATCCACCATCATTGTCTTTCCCCTTGTCCACATTCTCTCCTTTCCCATTCTCTTTTTCCTTGATTTGGGATTCCCCCCCTATTTGGTGACTGTCCTCCTAGTTTTCTTTTTTCCCTTCTTTCTCTTTCCTCCAATTCAACCTCACTACCAAAATTTTGTCCGTAAAACTCTTCTACTTTGTCAACCGTGTCCAATCTCAACCTTCTTTCTCCCCAAGATACCATAATCCCTTCCGGAGTCAGCTACTGAAAATTTACGTTTTTCCTTGTTAGTTTTGCTGTAAGCGTTTGGTAGGGTCTTCTTAAGTCTCTTACCCTTCTCGGGACTTGTTTGAGCACCACAAACTGTCTTCCTCCTAACTCTAGTGGATCTTCTCTGGTCCTATGAAGAATCTCATCATGGATCGATTTTTTAACAAATCTAATGTGCACTTCTCTAGGTAAATTATATCTACATACATAATTTGTGTGGATTCTGTAGTTTTCATCCATTTTGTTAATCATTTCTTCCTTCCCAATTCCTAATGCTCCTGCCAATAGATCTGCCATCATCTCTGGAAGGTCCTCATTCTTTTCTTCCCTCACGTTCTGAAATTGTAGAAAATGGGCAGCCTTATCTATTTCCAATTGGATTACTGGCTTGGATTAATCTTTCTTCCATCTCCTCCACTTTTTTTTTCTTCCCTTCTCATTCTATCTTCCATCTCCTGTAATTTTTGTTCATTTTTTAGAATTTGTTGCTGGAAGCATTCAAATTTGTCATCCATTGATCTCATCTTTTCTTTCATTTCTCCCATGTCACTCCTTACTTCTCCTATCTCTCGTTTCAGATGCTCATGATTCTTTAACATGACCTCCTGCATTGTTTGTAGCATCTGTTGTAGATCCTTGAATCAGTTTGATCTCTCTCTCTGTAACATTCCTTCAATGGATCATTGTGCTGCTGGACTTAGTTCCATTGTTGTAGTTTGAGCTCCTTGCCTCCTTCCCGCACCAATTCTTGTCAAATTGGGGATACTTGTCATCTTTAATACTGCTTTAAATTGACTTCCTCACTTCCTTATATTTCTCTTAGTTTCCTCCAGCACCCTTCTACTATCACTCTTTCAACTAGTGAATTCTCAATGCTTAGCTTTGCAGCTTTCACTCTCTATCTTATGTTTTTAAATGTCTCTTATTTATTCTTTGACTTCCTTTCTTGATCTTTCCTACCCCAACTACAGTCTGCAAACCTTCCCCTTAGTCAACAATTAATTAATAACAAAATCTATAATTAAATCACTTAATAATATCAATAATTAATGCAGTAGGTGGTGAAGCTAATAAAATAATAGTCCAAAGAGTGCATAGAAAAAACAATAATTAGAGAGATGATTTCCTCTTAAGAGTGTTCCACTATGACTATTTCATTAAATTTTTTCACATCCAAATTTAGTCCTTAAGTTTCCTCGATTTATAAGTCAGTTATTAGCAGACCATCCAAAATAGGTCTTGTTTTTCTTTAAATTGCCTCTCCTTACTTGAATTGTCTCCAGTTTCTTTCTCGGCCAGTAGGTGTTTCTTACTCCCTATTATCCTAGTTGACAGTCAGTCTTTCTTCAAAATGCCTGCATTCTCTGATTAATCAGCACTTTCGCTCACAAACTAAATTGTCTACTTCCTGTATATTAAATTAAATCAGCAATAATGGCAAATTCCCCCCTTTTCTCTTTCCCCTCACTCCGCCGGTGATATCTATCATGTTGAAATTGTCTCTTTTTTTCTCCCCCACTTGCTGTTCGCCACTTTACTATGGAGGAAATTTCCTCCTTCCTTGGGCCTCCGTCTGACTCTTCCCTCTTTGCAATCTCCTGAGAAGATCTTCACCCCAGGCCACTCACAGAGGGCTGCCGAGTTCACTTTCGCCCAGGTCCGTCTCTCTGTTGTCCTGCTATTCCACCGCTAATGCTGTCCAGCTGTCTGTTGTTGTTTCTTCATGGCCACCATTATGGGCCACCTTTCTTCCCCCGTTCGACTTCTCTGAGGCTTTTCTGCCGTCTGCACTCTCAACTGCCGCCGAGAGCTGCTCCGCAGGGTGCCCCTTTCTTCCAATTCCCCTCCAAGGAATCTGGGACTCCGAAGAATCCACAGATCAGATGGAAAAAGCTGTGTATTTGACTCTCTTAAATGGAGAGCTGTTCTGCACAGCTTTCCCTCTCGACAGCTGGCCCTGCCCCCCTGCCAGTCTGTTTCTCAATGACAGGTCATCCTTATCTTGTTGAAACCATTCATCTCCCACCAGAATGTCCCCTAATGGTTGCGCTAGATCAGGGGTGTCAAATTCAATTTCATTGAGGACTGCATCATGGTTGACCTCAGGGGGGTGGGGGGTGAGGCTGGGTAGTCATGGCCAGCTCAACATTGCTCATGTTGGGGGGTCCCTGTGGTGGCCCAGGTGGGGCTGGGGGGCATCCATTGTCTCCAGCAGAGGAAGGCAAGACCAGGGCAAGCGCCAAACCCTTGTCCACCAGAGGAGCCTTGCCATCCCTCTCAGGCCATGCGGAGGACCCCTGGACAGCAGCATGGGCTGCCCGGAGCCCTAGGCAGCAGAGAGCAAATGCCCAACCCAGCCCTTGAGCTCCCAGGGCACCAGGACCCCACAGCCCAGCCCTGCTTCCCTGAGGGGGCACCCAGCTGCGCTTACCTCCTCCTCAAGGCTGCTGCTGCTTTGCTCACTCTCCTTGTCCAGGTTGCTCATGGTGTGTGCATGAGGGCAAAGTGTGTGGGTCAGAGGGAGGCCCACTCCCTCTCCTTGCGAGGAGACCCGGCTTTGTAACCAAAGCATCCTCAGTGATAGGATGGGAGACCACCAGGGGAGGAGGGGGCAAGGGTATGGTGAAAGGGCAGTAGGCCTGCTGGTGGCCAAGTGCTATGGCAGGACTTCTCTCAGACCCACCCTCCCTCTCATAACTTTCCTTCCTTCCTTCCTTCCTTCCTTCCTTCCTTCCTTCCTTCCTTCCTTCCTTCCTTCCTTCCTTCCTTCCTTCCTTCCTTCCTTCCTTCCTTCCTTCCTTCCTTCCCCATCTTCTTTCCTTCCTTTCTTCCTTCTCATTACCATCTTCCTCCCTCCCTCCCTGCCTCCCTCCCTCACTTGCTTCCTTCCTTCCTGTCCTCCTTCCTCCCCTGCTTCTCATTCCCATCTCTTTCCTTCCTCCCCACTCAGGAAGGGACGAGGGGAGGGGAAGAGATTGGCAGTACTGCTGGTGCCCATGCTTTCCCATGTGTGGGCGGGGGCAGTCCTGGTGAAAGGGAAGCCTTGTGTGCTGTGAGGCCATGCTGGCGAGCATAGCCATGCATAGCCTAAGGGACCCATCCTTCTTTTCCTTTGAAAGCACAGGGGCCGCCATCCTCAATTTTGCTGGCTGAATGAAACCCCTTGTCAATTTTTTGTCTATAAATGCCCAGAGCTCCTTCAGCTCCCTGGGTGTCATTGAGTACATTTTTGGTTTAGGCAATTTAGCTCCTGGCACAATCTTGACTGCACAGTCCATGAGTCGATGGGGTGAGACCGTGTCTGATTCCTTCTTGCTAAAGACCTCAGCTAAATTGTGGTATTCCTTTGGAATCAGCAATTCTAATCTATCACCTCACTTCAGTGTATTTGCAGTCTCCACCTTCACTTCCCTAACTGCGGGCACATGGCTAGCTCTCAACACTTTCACTAGCCCTTGCTGGTTGGCAGCTTTTCTCTGCATCTGCCACTTGATTTTATCCCACTTAACAGAGGGGTTCATTTTTTCCCCATCACGCTACTCCTAGGACCATGGCTTCTGTCATCCCAGGGGCTACAGTGAAGCGAATAGTCTCTACATGGGCCCCAGCTTTGACCTTTATGGGCTCGGTCAGGCAGGTTGCTGGTACTCTGCCTGTTATTGAGCTGTCCAGCTGGGAAAACACCATAGATTGTCTTAACTTCCTCAGTCTCATCCCTACCTTCTTTATCATTTGGGGACTAACCAGGCATCTGATACACCCTGAGTCCAGTAGGGCAGTGAGGACCCCCCTTACTTCTGAAGAGGACACCAAAATCTCCACCCTGGTCATCATAGGGATGATGGTGCCTCTTACCATTGGGTCATCTTCTCCTTCACTGTTGCTCTCGTAGAAGACCGGTCCCATCTTTGTGGGGGTCAGAATTCCCTCCTCATCACTGGACTGAGGAGAAAAGTCCACGGCCTGCTGCCCTATGTGAGTCTTCTCCTTTGGCTTCATCGGGGCTTTTTTCTCTTTAGTTGGCTTAGAGGTAGGGTAGTGGCAGTGGTGAAATGTAAAATTTGTTACTACTGGTTCTGTGGGCATGGCTTGGTGGTGGTGGGGTAATGTGACTGGGTGGGCGTGGCCAACTTTTTTTTTTACTTTTAAAAACATTTTTTCTACTGAGACAGAAGGGTCTTATATTATAAATCATATTAATTATTGTATTGGATTATTCACAGTATTATGTTGCTCTCAGAAGTGTTGATGTGGGAGTAGAAGTTACATTGCAAACACCAGGAAAGTACAAGGAACAGAAATAAGGAACTTGTTAAATGTATTGATGAGCTTAATGACCTATGTTCTATATCATTTCTGTAACAAACTTATATTAAGAAACATATTATCAGAAGTGTTCACGGAAAGTAACAGACGGTGTACCCATATATGGAAATAGAGTCAGAAGCGTAACGTCTCTGACGTGGCTAGAATTGCAAAATGTATAAAAGGTACACCTTGGGCATTTTATTTTATTTTTTTTATTTTTAATTTGATTTATATGCCACCCTTCTCCGGAGCCTCAGGGCGGCTTACAATGCGTTAAGCAATAGCCTTCATACTTTTGTATATTTATACAAAGTCATCTTATTGCCCCCACAAACTGGGTCCTCAATTTACCCACCTTAGAAAGGATGGAAGGCTGAGTCGACCTTGAGCCTGGCTAGGATTGAACTCGCAGAAATTGCAGGCAGCTGGATGTTAATTGCTGCCTTTAGTAGGAGGCATTAGCCCTCTATGCTACTCAGGCTCTTAGCTCTTACTCAGGCATAGCCCAAGGTTCAGAATCTGACATGTGAATTCTCTGAACCTTTGTTAGCAAATAAACCTCTGTTCTCCAACTTTTGTGGTCTTGTCTCCTGCATTTGGGAAAGTGGGTTTTCCCGCTTCACTACAACCTTAAGAGGTTGCAGAAAAAAATGCTTTTAAAAGCCTCTGATGATCAGGCAACTCAGCTGGGATCATCAGAGGCTTTTAAAGGCATTTTTTTTTCTTCAACCTCTTTGGCTGAAGAGGTTGTAGAAAAAATGCTTTTAAAAGTAAAAAAAAAAGCCTCTGATGATCGCGCGGCTCAGCTGGGCATGGGGGTGGGCAGGAATTTTTGCTACCAGTTCTCTGAACCACCTGCTGCCATCGCTACCGGATCGGGTGATCTGGTCCGAACCGGGAGCATTTCACCCCGGATAGTGGTCATTGAGCGTGGTGTGAGGCATTTGGCAGCTCGGTGCCTCTCATTTCCACACTGGAAACAAACTCCTGGGCTTTGGTGGGGTTTCCCTCCTCTGACTGGAGGTTCACCTCCTCTTCCTCCCCTGGGAGAAATTTGCTTTTTGGGTACCCAGCGATGTTGGCTCTCTTGCCTGGTGTGCTCGTGGTACTCCATCAGGTCAATCTCTACTTCAGTAGCCACCTGGTACCATGCTTGCAGGTTGCAACTGCCTACCCTGAGGCACTCCTCAGGGTAGGCAGTTGTGGTACAGCTCCTTATTCAGTCCTTCCCAGAATTGGTAGACCAGCATAGTTTGGGACAGTCTCCCAAGTGGCTGGCCAGGCTACGGAAGTCTTGGATGTATTCCGTCACCGGCCATTTGCCTTGCTTCAGGGAACGGATGTGAGCCTCCGCATGCCTGTCTGCCATAGGGTCTTAAAATCGCTCTCACAGGGCCTGCATGAAGGCATCTAGGTCATTCAGCTCTGGAGCCGCCTCACTGTGCAAAGACACCAACCATCCCAAAGCACTCCCTTCCAGTTTGGCTGTGACGTTGTGCGACGGCATGGACTCGGGTTACATCATCTGGGAACATTGCTCCATAGCACTCCATGTGGTGCCAACCTGGGTCAGGAAGTGGGTCAGGTTGACTGGCCATTCTTCCAGCACCAGGACATATCCCGGAGGCAGCCCCACTCCTGCCCCCTGGTGGGATTCAGGCAGGCTACTTTTGTGAGAACTGGCTTAATGTTAACTGCCCTGTTGGCATATGCAGCAAAAGAAACTCCTGGGACATTATTTTATCAAGAGTATAACTCTATTGATAATTCTACATAGGCACAGAAGAAGAGAAGCCAGTTCTGAGGTTTTCGCATGCAAAGTAGTGTAGCTTTAACTCTTCAAATGCTGATTAGTGTGTTGAAATCCAAGTAAATTTAACTCCATTCTTAGTCAGTTGGGTCAGTGACTTGGCTTAATGAGTGAAACCTGGTATAAATTTCCTGTAGAAGTTAGCAAAGCCCAGGAAGCATTGGACATCTTTGGCTGTGTGAGGGGCTTGCCAGTCTAGGACAGCTTGGATCTTCTGGGGGTCCATCTGGATGCCTTTTGTGGAAATATGGTAACCCAAGAAGTCTAGTTGTTGTAGGTAAAAGGGACATTTTTCTGGCTTGGCAAAGAGATGATTATCTCTTAGTCTATGGAGGACTGTGCACACATGTTCTGTGTACTGAGTCTCATCCTCAGAGTAGACTAAAATGTCAATCAGCTAAATACCCACAAATTTATCTAGTAAATCTGCGAAGACTTGATTCATGAATCTGGAAAGTACAGGTCCTGTGTTACAGAGGCCAAAGGGTAGGACTGTGTATTCAAATTGGCCATGTCTGTGTCAAAGGCGGTTAAGTATTCATGGCCTTCTTTGATTCTAATGAGGTTGTAAGCATTGCAGAGGTCCAGTCTTGTAACAATGCTTGTTTTCTGCAATCTAACTAAGAGGTCTGGAATTAACGGCAGTGGGTAATGGTCTCTTACTGTGACTGATTTCAAGGCCTTGTAATTATGAACCACTCTCATTGGGGGGTTCCCACTGTTGTTAGGCCCACTGGGATCTGGCTTCTTGGGTACAAAGAAGGTGGGAACTGAGGCAGGAGACTGGGAGGGTCTAATGAATCTCTTTTGTAAATTAGAGTCTGAATATTGTTTTGGAGTTTCTAATTCTTTAGTAGACATTTGGTATTCTCTCTTGATGGGAATTTTGGTGCCAGGGACCAGGTTTATGGAACAATCACAGTCTCTGTGCAAGGGGAGGACCGAGGCGTCCTCCCCTCTGAAAACATCAGCAAAGTCTGTGTATTTACTTGGCAAATTGGGAATCTCTCTGTTAACCTCCAGGGGGTCTGGGGTGGGGGTGGGTGGGTTCCGGAAGGCCAATCACAGTGAGCAAGGCATTCAGAACTATCAAAGGCAGTAGGCCAGTTTTTCCACTTAATAGTGAGGTCGTGATGTTGGAACTAAGGTTCCCAGCACTAGTGGAAGATTGATGTGCTCAGGTACGAAAAGGGTTAACTCTTCAGTAAGCTGATTTATTGTTAATTTCAAACCCACTGTGGTGTGAGTAATGGGGGCTCCTTTTAAAATTCATCCATCAATAGTTATCACTGGCAATGGAGACTTCAGTGGAACTGTGGGGATCTTAAGTTTCTGGACTGTGGCTAGGCTTATGAAGTCTGAGGTAGCCCCAGAATCTATCAAAACAGGGATGGTGGTTTCTTGACCACTGGGAATTGTGAGGATAGAATCAAATTTTATTAATGTACCTGAGCGTGGAGGTAATTGATTCCTGTTCAGTGCTTAGCTGCCCCCCACCCCATGAGCTTGTGGAGGGGGGGTGGCATTTGTTGTTTACCTGGCCTTGGGGCTTGTCTTCCAGGCGGTGGGTAGTGGAGACATTTCTGGGCTGCCTGTTGCCTCTTCTGGGAGGTTTAGTAGGGCAATTCTTGACCATGTGGCCAGGCTCTCCACAATAGAAAGAAGGGCAAGCTCTCTGCACTGTTGCCATTCTTCCATTCCTGGAGGCTGTCTGGCTGCTCTGATTTGCATCAGCTCTTCAGCATTGAAATTCTCTTTTTTTAAATAAAGTTTTTATTTTTTTAATATATAACCATTCCATCTTCTCTTAAACAGTGTGTTGTCTGGGTACAAATATCTCTGTGCAATAACCATCAGAATTTACAACATCATTCACTACATTGATATTAATTATCTAATCTTACAATTATAGTATATCAAACAATTGAACATAGTAAACTCGTTCATTTTTCCCTCTTAACGTTTCTTCTAATAAGAATATAATAATAATATTAAGCATAATAATCCTAATAATCCTAATACTAACAATTATTATATTGTTTACATCTCTATCTTAATATATTTTCTACTCTTCTTTAATCTCCTTTATTACACAGCTGTGCGGGTCTGGATGGGGAGAAACAGGCTTCGACTCAACCCTTCCAAGACCGAGTGGCTGTGGATGCCGGCGTCCCGATATAGCCAGCTGACGCCATCTCTGGCTATTGGGGGCGAGTCATTGACCCCCACAGAGGGGGCTCGCAACTTGGGTGTCCTCCTGGATACACGGCTTTCTTTGGAGGAGCATGTGACGGCCGTGGCCAGGGGGGCCTTCTATCAGGTTCTCCTGATACGCCAGTTGTGCCCCTTTCTGGATCAGGACTCCTTATGCACAGTCACCCATGCCCTCGTCACGTCTCGCCTGGACTACTGTAATGCTCTCTACATGGGGCTCCCCTTGAGGTGCACTTGGAGGCTCCAGCTGGTCCAGAATGCAGCCGCGTGGGTGATTACGGGAGCAACCTGGCGCTCCCACGTAACACCTCTCCTGCGCGAGCTGCACTGGCTCCCGGTGGTCTTCCGGGTGCGCTTCAAGGTGTTGGTTCTTACATTTAAAGCGCTCCATGGCATAGGGCCAGGGTATTTGCGAGATCGCCTGCTGCTACCAATAACCTCCCACCGGCCAATACGCTCACACAGAGAGCGCCTCCTCAGGGTGCTGTCGGCGAAACAATGTCGGCTGGTGGCCCCCAGGGGGAGAGCCTTCTCTGTGGGGGCACCCACCTTGTGGAACGATCTACCTCCTAGTTTACGATTGATCCCGGACCTTCGTACCTTCCGTAAGGCCCTGAAGACCTACCTATTTCAACAAGCCGGCCTAGCCCAAAGAGTTTTTTAATGGGGTTTTTTAAATTGTATGGATTGGTTTTTAAAATTGGAATTTTATGGATTTGGGGTTTTAAATTGACTAGCCAAGAATTTAATTCATTTTAGTTTTCTTATAACTTTTGTACTTTATGTATTTTAATTTTGGCTGTTCACTGCCCTGAGTCCCTTCTGGGAGAAGGGCGGTATACAAATCCAAAATAAATAAATAAAAAATAAATTTCCAACTTCCATTTTTATTCTCTAACCATTGATAAAATAATTCCCATATCATATAATATTCAGTTTGTTCTTTCTCCTTAATTGCCAGTGTTAATCTGTTCATTTCTGCACAGTCTAATATTTTCCTAATCACTTTCTCATCAGTAGGGATCTCTTCACTTTTCCAGTTTTGTGCAAATACAATTCTAGCTGCGGTTAATACATGAATAATTAAATATGTGTTCTCATTACTATAAGTTTCGGGTAAAATCCCCAACAAGAATATTTCTGGTTTTAAATCCATGTGCTGTTTTATCATCTTTTCCAGCCATGTATGTATTTTTGTCCAATATTTTTTTTGCTTCTACGCATGTCCACCACATATGATAATAAGACCTAGGTATCTGGTGGCACTTCCAAAATTTAGCTGACTTATCTTTAAACATCTTTGCCAACCTCACAGGTGCAAAGTGCCATCTATAAAACAACTGATACAAATTTTCTTAGCATCGAAATTCAAGGGGGCAGGGAGGCTTGGAGTAGAGATGGAAGGAGGCAGCTTTGGAAGTGGCTGGCTGGGGCTGCCGAAAAATGCTTTAAGGTCTGCAAGTCGAGACTCAGCTGTTATAGCAGATAGGTAGAGTTCTTGTAGAATATGGGGAATACCTTGTAGAACACGGGGAATAGAATAGAGAACAGAACAGAACAGAATAGAATAGAATACAGAACAGAATAATGACTAGAATACAGAATAGAATAGAATACAGCACAGCACAGCACAGCACAGCACAGCACAGAGAATAGAATAGAATAGAATAGAATAGAATAGAATAGAATAGAATAGAATAGAATAGAATAGAATAGAATAGAATAGAATAGAATAGAATAGAAAATAGAGAACAGAATAGAACAGAAAACAGATAACAGTAGAATAGAACAGAACAGAACAGAACAGAATAGAGCACAAAATAGAATAGAAAAGAGAAAAGAAGAGAATACAGATGTGAATAGAATACAGAAGAGAGAAGAGAATAATAGAACAGAACAGAACAGAAAATAGAATAGAGGATAGAGAATAGAATAGAATAGAATAGAATAGAATAGAATAGAATAGAATAGAATAGAATAGAATAGAATAGAATAGAATTGAATAGAATTGAATAGAGAACAGAACAGAACAGAACAGAAAACAAAAAACAGATAACATAATAGAAACGATTATAGAAATAGAATAGAGCACAGAATAGGACAGGACAGGACAGAACAGAATAGAATAGAGCACAAAAAAAGAATAGTGAACAGAACAGAACAGAACAGAGAACAGAACAGAACAAAACAGAATAGAATAGAGAACAGAATAGAATATAGAACAGAAAAGAACACAACAGAAGAGAAGAGAAGAGAACACAACACAACAGAATAGAATAGATACAAGGACAGAACAGACTAGCAACTAGTGACTAGCGACTAGCGACTAGCGACTAGCGACTAGCGACTAGCGACTAGCGACTAGAATAGAATAGAATAGAATAGAATAGAATAGAATAGAATAGAATAGAATAGAATAGAATAGAAAACAGAGAACAGAGAACAGAATAGAATAGAGAACAGAACAGAATAGAGAGCAGAAGAGAAAAGAATAGAGCACAAAATAGGTAATAGAATAAAACAGAATAGAATAGAGAAAAGAGAATAGAATAGAATAGAACAGAACAGAACAGAGTAATGTAGAATAGAGTGGAGTGGAGTGGAGTGGAGTGGAATAGAATAGAACAGAGCGCACAATACAATAGAACAGAAAAGTATAGAATAGAGAACAGAATAGAACAGAAAACAAAAAACAGATAACATAATAGAATAAAACAGAACAGAACAAAACAAAACAGAACAGAATAGAATAGAGCACAAAATAGAATAGAGCACAGAATAGGACAGAACAGAACAGAACTGTGAGGGATCTCACGAAGATCGATGGTTCGTTGAGGGCGCTTCCAAGAAAAGTCAGCACACAAGGATGAAATCTAATTAAGTCTTTATTTAGAAGTAAAAGTAGAGTAAAACGAGTTCCCTGGCATGGAGGCATCCATGCCTGGATTGAGCCCATGGATCAGTCCCATAGGAAGGTGGAACAAGAGAAAGGGAAGAGCAGTCCCTGTGCAGGGGTTCTTATAGGGGTCCCTGGCCCCTCCCTTACCAAGGTGTGTAAGGGGGCCGGAGGGCCATTAACTCTCCCCAATGGGGCTGCAGGGGCCAGAGCCCCTTGACCCACCAGTGGGATCAAAAGTCCCTCTTTGCTCCCATCTGGTGGCCCTTTAAGAAACTGCCATGGCTGGCACAAAACACCTAACAAGAACAGAACAGAATAGAGCACAAACCAGAATAGATAATAGAATACAACAGAATAGAGCACAGAATACAATAGAGAATAGAATAGAATAGAATAGAGCACAGAATAGAATAGAGAATAGAACAGAATAGAATAGAATAGAATAGAGAACAGAATAGAATAGAAAACAAAAAACAGATAACATAATAGAATAAAACAGAACAGAACAAAACAAAACAGAAAAGAATAGAATAGAATAGAGCACAAAACTAAGGCAGGACATTAAAGGAAATTAAATATAAGAGTGAAATAATACTGGGTCAGCCTGCATGATCTCTCAAGGACCCTTTTGACTTGAGACTGTTGCAGAGTTCAAGAAGTCAAACCGCAGGCAAAGAGACAGTTGCTGGGTTCAAAAAGTCAAATGGCAAGTATTAGCTAACTTCCTGGTACTATGTTAAAATGCAGAACTAACCCACATGGAGTTTCCTGCCTAAAGCGATAGGGGAGTGGGACTGGCTAAAGATACTTCCTGTTTTTGTTAGTATATAGATACGTGTCTAAAGAGGAATCCTTGTTCAGATTATATTATGCTATCTGAAACTTTTGGCCTGTTGCTTATTTTTCCAAGGATCTAGCCCAATAACTCCATATACAGATTAGTCTTGATTCAAGAAGCATTTATTAAAATATTACTCATCTCTTACAGGTAAACATCTGGAATGCCTCTGGACTCCTGGACACTATCTTATATACCTAGGAGTCAGAGTCAAGGTAAGGAGGGATCAGGGGAAGGGCTAGGTGAGTTGGGTGGTGTTAACCCTTGCCTTGCCATGGGTATATAGAGTTAGGCATTTACATGTAACAATTCCCCCTCTAAATGCCTAACTGTTGAAGCCATGTGCGTGTTGCGTGTATACACCTAATTTAGAGATTAAGTAGGCATGTTGTCTGTTCTGTAGGGGCTTTGTCAGGATGTCAGCAATCTGTTCGATAGTCTCACAGTGTATAGCTTTGATGAAACCAATGCTTGATAGTTGTCTAACATGCTTGTGTTTTATATCTATGTGCCTTGATCTCTGACCCACAGCGTCCGCTGTCGATATGTCTATGGCTGCCTTATTATCTTCATGTATGATTATCGGATAAGTAGGTTCAGTCCAGATGTTGGAAAGCAGGTCATCGAACCATGTCAAATTATTGGCTGCCTTTGACAGGCAGATGTACTCTGTGTCACGCCCAGTCGGCATCCGCATAGCAGGTTAATATGGGTTCTTTGGAGTTCACCGGTTCTTAACATAAACAGGAATCTATGCTATACTTTAGATACCTGAGTACACGTTTCACCCCCTCCCAGTGATATGTTTTTGATTCACTTACATACCTAGACAGGAGGTTGACTGCTAGGATGATATCTGGCCTTGTCCAGTTGGCTATGTATAGTAGGGATCCAATGATAGACCTGTAGAGTGTATTGTCCTTAAATGGTTCACCTTCTTCGTTCATATGTTTCAGGAAGTCAGACTGCATGGGTGTTTCACATGGTTTGGCATCCTTCATGCTGCATTTGTGTAGGAGTTCCAATATTTTTTCTTTCTGGGAGATTCTGAATCCCTTCTGTGTTTTGTTGATTTGGACCCCTAGGTACTTGTTCACTTTCCCCAATGTTTTTAGTGTGAAATGTTTCCCTAGCCTCCCAGCTAAATCATCGCATTTCTGTTTGTGTTGGTCAATGTATAAAATATCGTCTATGTAGACGAGCACGTATTCAATGGAGGAGCCTTCTTTCTTGGTGAAGAAGCAGAGATCAGCAGAAGTGGCTGTGAAACCCATGTCTTTGAGAATTTTTGCTAGACATTCCTACCACCTCTTTCCAGATTGCTTCAGTCCATACAAACTCTTATTCAGCAACCAAGTGTCTCCCTTTTGTGTGTCTTTTCCGGGGGGTGCTTTGACAAAGATTTCTTTATCTAGTTCTGCATGGAGATAGGCTGTTTGCACGTCAAATTGGTAAACCTCGAGGCCTAGGATGGATGCTATTACCAGGGCGCTTTTGACGCTTTCAGCCCTAACTGTGGGTGAATATGTATCTCTATAGTCCTCAGGGTATTTCTGTGTGAATCCCTGTGCCACAAGCCTGGCTTTATATAGGGTCTTGTTGTCCTCAAGTTCTTTGATTTTAAAGACCCACTTTGTCCCAATGGGCACCTTGTCTGCTGGGGCCTTAGGGGGGGGGGTGTATACATTTAATTCTCTCAAGCTGGCCATCTCCTTCTCCATGGCTTGTTCCAACCTAATTCTTTCTTCCTGTGGCAATCTGAGCACCTCCTTGTATGAGTTGGGTGTTGTCCTGTCTGTGTGTATTGACAGTATGTAATCCTCAAGCCTTTTAGGGATCTTATTTCTGTTATGCCTTACGGGTCTGTTGGGTTGTGTTTCTGTGTCGTGCATGTACCTGGCTTCCTTTGGTGTGAGTGCATCTATCTTTATGACGGGGTGGTCTTCCTTCCACTCTTTGGTATTTACCCCTTGGTGTCTAGGTTTGTGTTTCTCATGTGTTCTAGTTCCTATTGTGTCCTGCTTATCCTTATCCCTTGTATTGTTTGTAATATCCTGACTGGGGAATATTTCATTGAGGTGTATTTTCGACCAATTTGTGTTTTCATGGAACACCGCTGTCCTGGATATGATGAACCTATTGTCTTTGTCTATGAATCTGTACCCTTTTGTCCCAGATTCATATCCCATGAACCTTAACCTTCTTGAGACCTTGTCTCCCTTGCGCCTCAACTGTTTTGGGATATGCACATCTGCTGTGACCCCAAATATGTGTAGGTGTGCTATCTGAGGTTTCCTTTTGTACATAACCTCATAAGGGGTCTTGCCTACTACGCTGGACCAGAGTCTGTTCAGTGTGTAATTAGAATACGTGAGCGCCTCTGCCCAGAATGATTGTCGTAGCCCGGCATCTTCTAATATGCACCTTACCATGGTCTGTAAGACACTGTTCTTTCGTTCCGCCACTCCATTCTGGAATGTGGAGAACGGCGAAGACATAAAATGTAATATCCCATGTTTCTTTAACCAATTCGAGAAGTCCCTGGATAGGAATTCAGACCCCCTGTCCGTCATTAGTTGTTTAATCTTTGTGTTGTGCTGTGTTTCTACCCTTTTATAAAATTCTCTAAACTTTTGAAATACCTCACTTTTATGATTAAGTGTATACACATACCCGTAACGGCTGAAATCGTCCACTGTAGTCAGAAAGAACCTCTTTTTGTAACTTATGGAGGGTTTCATGGGGTCCACTAAATCCATGTGTATTAACTGGAAAGTTGAATTGGTGGTATGTGTGGCTTTCTTTGGTTTGGGTTTGGTCTTGAGTTTGGAACATTTACACGCGGAACACTCTAAGTAATTTTTACAGTTCTTTACTTGCAAACCATTTGAACAGTCGGTCATTTTCTGGATGACCGGAAAACTGGCATGACCCAACTTCCTGTGGAGTAAGTGGGCACAGTCATCATGGATGGGCTTACCAATGTATGGTTTCCCCTTGTGTGCTATGTCGTGTGTGTGTTTGTCCTTGTTGGTGTAGTCTGTCTTGTCCCCCTCTATCTCCTCAGATGTGTCTACCTCGCTCTCCTTACTCTCTGAGTGGGTGTTTATGCTTGTCTGGCAATCCACTTCAGGTTGGAGGTATGTTAGCCCTCTGTTGGTAATGATCTTACCAATGTCTTTATTGTCTTTGGTCATATAAGCCTTTCCTCCTCTGAAAGTTGTCTCGATGCCCATGTCTTTACTTAGTTTGAGTGTGGCTAATATGTTATGAGGTATTTCAGGTATGAGTAATACCCCCTCTACTTTGCCTTTCCCGTTTATGTGCGTGTCCCCCCTTCCAGTCACTAAAACTTTATTCTGATTAGCCACCCTGATGTGATAGTTCTTCTTTGTAAATGATGTGAGGATCTTTCTATCGTGAGTGGTGTGGTTGGTGGCTCCTGAATCTAGGAGCCACGCATTCCCTCCTCCTAGTTGTGTGTGTGCAGACTGGTGCTCCCCAAGGCCATACAGTGACCCTGATTGGCTTTCCCCGGAGCTGTCCCTTTGTCCCCTCCTGTCCCTTGGGTTGGGGGAATCCCTGCATCTGTACCTGTTGTCTGGTGAGTGCCGGTCTGAGAACCCTTGTCTTTGTCCCTGCCTGTCCCTGAGGTGAGTGTGCTCCCTATCTCTAGAGTTTCTGGGACAGTCTCTTCTATAGTGGCTCCTGGAACCGCAGGTGAAGCATTCGGGGGAGTTGTGGTTCCTGGTTTGAAATTCAACCCTCTTTACTGGCCTACTCTCTCTGGGACTCATGGTGCGGTCTCTCCTTAAGCTATCTTCTGCTATCAGTCTGTTTGTGAGTGTTTCTAGGGTGAGGTGTTCTGGACTAAGGCTATCTAGTTGGGTTATGAAATTGTCCCAACTAGAGTCCAGGGAGTTGATTATTATGCTCTTCATACTCCCTTCTGAGATAACTTCCCCCCTTTGTATCAGTTCTGCCCTTGTAGCATTTAAGTTTAGGATGTGTTCACTCATGGAGGTTCCTGCTCTGTGCCTAGCTGAGTGAAACTCCCTAGAAATTCTGGTGGTTGTGGCCATACTCTTGCTGTAAAACAGATTGAATATTTTCTGTAACATTTCTGAGACAGTCAAGTTGTGGCTAAGGCTAGGATAGATGCTAGGTGAAATACTAGCTATTAATATGTAGTAAGCCCTGTGGTGCAGACAGTCCAGTTCAAAAGTCCAAGGTTTGTTTGGTGGATCATTGATTAAGAATAGCATATTTTCCCTTAAGAAAACAATCTGGAGTTGCTGATTCCACTCCAGAAGATTAGTCCCATCTAGTTTTAATTTTTGGAAATCAGCTGGTAAAGTCCCTGTGTTATTTGGAAAGTTACTCACTGTCTGTCGCTGTCCATGGTTTTGCAGTTTAGGGAACTCGCAATATGGCATAGGGATGACTGTTGTGACTCTGAACTGACTTGTATCTATGTCTCTCTCTTCTCTTACAGGTGAGAACTGGGCATGCACGAGGCTCATTTCACGCTGGAGGCCGTCTGGTGAGGAGCTTGCAGCTGCGGCTCTCAGGCCTGGGCCCAGGCCTACCAGGGGATGGCTGGACTCACCCCTGGCACCTCTGGATCCCATGCTGGACATCAGAAGGCATTGCTGGGTGTCTGGGTTCCCAGCGAAGACCGGCAGGAGGATCGGCGGTGAAATGGTCGTTGGGCGAGGACTTTCGGAGTCTGGCGGTCTCGCGGCAGCAGCAGCGATGATGGTGGCAGTGGGTCCTGGTTCCTGGATGCTGGCCCCTGGGTGGTCGAAGAACCCCGGTGGAGGTCGTAGGAAGGGTGAGTCGATGGCTAGCTTCCCTTTTCTTGGGTCTCGTTCCGGTGGTAGTTGGGGTGGTGAGTTCAAGTCCTGCGGCATGAGTAGGCGGTAGGCGGTCGGTGCTCTTTGCTCACCGCAGGGGAGAGTTGTTTCTCTGGGTGGCAGTGTGCTAGTTGTTTCGTCGTCGGTGAGCATTCTGGTGCTCCATTGGTTTCGGGATTTTCTCCACGGGTGATGGCTGGCGCGGGAGGCTTGAATGCGGAGCCGAAGGCTGCTGCTAGAGTCTCAATCGCTTTCTCTATCTCGAGCTCAGTAGGTGAGCTCCAGTTGCCTTGGGGTTGTTCTTTGCATTTGTTTTCAGGGTGCCCTCTGTTAGTTTCAGGGTCCCGGTAGGTTTGCACCATTAGATTTGGATCCCGGCTTCCCATTGGTTGCTGGCCATTCCAAGCTGGCCACCAGGAAAAAGGCGTGAAAACGGATTCAGCCAGCTCTGAGTTGTCCGACTGGGCTGGCCTGTCTCTTACCGGGGCTTTGTCTTCTTGGGTTGTCTCTGGGGCCTCGATCGCTGCTCCATGTTTCTCGAGGAGACTCTGGAGATCTGCGATAAGGTTTCCTTCATTGCTGTGCGACTCCATCAGCTTCAGGATGGATAGCCTGAGTTCGTTCCTCTTTTGTAGTGTTTCTTTTTCTGGTTCAATTGTTTTCTCTTGCAGCCTCTCGTCGCTGGGTCCAGGCTGATGTCCTGCTCACTCTCTGCTGTTGTATCTTTCGCTGCAGCACCCCTGGGTGTTAGTTGTGCAGCCATCTGTCTGGTGAAGGGTCTTGCGTTTGCTCTGTTCTTCTTTTCAGAGTGAGCAGTTGTTCAGGTCATTGTTCAGAGTTATGGGCTAACCATCCTCTGCTACCAATCTGTTGCTTATTTTTCCAAGGATCTAGCCCAATAACTCCATACACAGATTAGTCTTGATTCAAGAAGCATTTATTAACATATTACTCATCTCTTACAGGTAAACATCTGGAATGCCTCTGGACTCCTGGACACTACCTTATATACCTAGGAGTCGGAGTCAAGGTAAGGAGGGGTCAGGGGAAGGGCTAGGTGAGTTGGGTGGTGTTAACCCTTGCCTTGCCATGGGTATATAGAGTTAGGCATTTACATGTAACATTGCCAAAATAAAAGCTTTTTCTGATCTTGAAATTCAATATATTAGTTATTTTTCTACAACATTTATGGCGACCGCGGCTGGACTGAAGCGAATTTCGCTGTGGGTGGAAAAGACCAGCTGGTGCCCAGGTGGGGCCATCCTGCCCAACCTTCAAGGCACCTCTGAGAGTTTTTTTCTCTGGAAGGAAGCAGATGGCCCCTCTGGGTCTCAGACCGCTCGGCAGCCTGGGCACTCCAACAAACCACGCTGAGACGAGATGCTCGAGCAAACAGAAAAGCAGTTTATTTTCGTCTTCCAGGAAGCCGTAGATTACGCTGAGTTCACCAAAAGGGATAACACAAAGTCGGCGTTGGGATTCCCTCACCCCAACTCTGTTTAAATAGCTGCGCTGTACAACCAGCCAATCAGCGCTGCTTCCAGGTTCCACCCCACCCATTATGCAAATTGTAAGTGTCTCTCATTAATCATGGTTAGCCTAGCCCATCCGCAGCGTGGCCTAGCCCGTGACACCCCCTCCACCATTGTGCCCATGCATTTTCTCTTGATAGCAGGTGTGTTCTCTCCGTCCCACCTAGCAGGTAAGTCCTTTGCCCTGATGTGTCAAGCTGGGCAGGCTTGACAGGCGGCTCCCCCTACCAGGAGTCCCCCTGGAAGACAAAAGCATAAGGTTATAGCAATCGCTATTAAACCACCCCACCCAGCTTGCCAGGTTTGTTGGGATATTTTCTATGAAATTGACGACGTAGCCTATTTGCATTAAGGTTTTCTAACGGAACCCAGGTGGCGTCTTCCAAGGGATAGCCTTTCCATCGTACTAGGTAGTACAGCTTATTTCTGCGAACTTTGGAATCTAAGACCTCGTCTATTTCATATTGAGTCGTGTAGAGAGGTCCAGGGCGAGTTAACGGGTCTCGTATCTCCGTCACTGGTTTGAGGAGACTACTATGGAAAACAGGGTGGATTTTCCCTAATAAAGGTGGTAACTTCACCTCGACAGTTACTGGATTTATAACTTTTGTGACCGGAAAAGGGCCGAGATATTTAGGGCCCAATTTTTTTGCTGGGTACCTTCAACTTGATGTATTTTGTGGACACATACACCTGGTCTCCAACTTTGAATGGTGTAATGTCCCGTCTCTTTTTATCGGCGTATTTTTTGTACTCGTCCACCGCTTTTCCTAAGGCTGTTCTGATGGTTGGCCATACTTGACAAATCCTCTCCCCCCACTCCTTTGGAGTTGTTTGGGCTTGACTAGTTTCCTCTAACTCAGGGATAGCGGTGAATTCCTGCCCATGCACCACTTGGAAAGGTGTGACTCCTGTGCTACGGTGTACTGCATTGTTATATGCGAATTCAGCAAATGGTAGGAGTTGTGACCAGTCGGATTGCTGATACGAAACGTAACACCGTAAGTATTTTTCTACCATCGCATTGGCCCGTTCTGCAGCTCCATTGGTACTTGGGTGAAACGCGGAGCTGAGCCCTTGCGACGACCCTAGTAAGGTAATAAAATCTCTCCAGAACCGGGCCGTGAATTGTACTCCTCTGTCTGATATTATTCGAGTTGGAGCTCCGTGCAACCTATATATATGTTTCACGAACATTTGTGCTAGTTTTCTCGCGGATGGTAGACCTCGGCAGGGGATGAAATGGGCTTGCTTTGAAAAGAGGTCAATTACGGTCCAAATGACCGTGTACCCATTACTGTCAGGGAGGTCCACAATGAAATCCATTCCTATCTCCTCCCAAGGTCTGTTGGGGGTCGCAACAGCTTGTAACAATCCCAATGGTCTACTAGTGTTTGCTTTTGTTGTTGCACATATTTTACACCCTCTGATATACTGTTCTGTATCCTTTCGTAAGCGAGGCCACCAAAACTGCCGTCTAACGAGATGCAACGTTTTCAGGAATCCAAAATGTCCTCCTATCTTTGCATCGTGACATCTGTGCAACACCACTGGTCTCAATGGTTTAGGAATGTATAATTTGGACCCTACCCAGGCGAGACCATCCCTCATTGTTAGTGTTGTTCCATGATCCTTTACCCAAGGATCATGGCTTATTTCCCGTTGCAACTCGACTTTCAACGTATTAGGATCTAAGGAGGTAGCTTTTGTTCGTGCTGCTTGTTGTGGTTTTGGGATGATAGCCTGAACTACTTCGTTTCTCTTACTATTGAACTGTGGCATGCATGATAACGCATCGGCTAGAAAATTCTTCCCGCCAGGAACATATTTGAGATCGAAATTGAACCGGTGGAAATATTGTGCCCAACGAACTTGCTTTGGTGACAACTTTCTCGGTGTCTGAAGGGCCTCCAGATTTTTATGATCTGTCCACACTTCAAACTTCTGCCCAGCCCCTTCCAGCAAGTGGCACCAAGTGAGCAACGGACACCTTACCGCAAAAGCTTCCTTCTCCCAAACAGCCCAGCCACGCTCAGTTGGTGTAAGCTTGCATGAAGTGTATGCGCATGGTTCTAACTGTCCGGTTTTTGTTCGTTGCAGTAGCACAGCGGCCACGGCTACATCGCTGGCGTCTGCTTGTACAATAAATTGCAACGTCGGGTCTGGGTGTTTAAGTACTGGCTCTTGGGAAAAGAGCCGTTTCAACTGCTCAAAGGAGCGTTGACACTCCGGTGTCCACGAGAGTGGTTGTCCTGGTGTTACTTTCCCCATGATGTGTTTTGTTTTCAATAACTCAGTCAAGGGGAGGGCTACTTGAGCAAAAGAGGGTATGAATTGGCGATAAAAGTTGGCAAAGCCCAAAAAACTCTGCAACTGCTTTCTAGTTTTAGGTGCCTGCCATTCTAATACTGCCGCTACTTTCTTGGGATCCATTTCCACCCCTGTGCCTGAGATGTGGTAACCAAGATAGTCCAAAGAGGTACGGTGGAACTCACACTTGGACAGCTTGACGAACAATTTTGCTTTCAACAATTTTGTGAGAACGGTTCGTACTAACTGTATATGTTCTTCCATCATTTTCGAGTATATAAGAATGTCGTCCAAGTAGACAAGAACTCCTCTATATAAATGCTCATGCAAAACTTCGTTAATAACTTGCATAAATACAGCAGGTGCCCCCTGGAGCCCAAACGGCATTACGCAAAACTTAAAACTGCCTAATGGGCAATTAAATGTGGTTTTCCACTCATCTCCAGGTCTTATCCGCACCCGGTAATATGCCTCCCTCAAATCGAGTTTCGTAAAGATTTTCCCTGTGGACAAGGTAGCCAGCAGATCTTTCATTAAGGGTAAGGGGTAGAGGTGTTCTACACACACCACGTTCAGCCCCCGGAAATCGACACATAAGCAAAGACCGCCATCTTTCTTTTCTCGGAATAGTACCGGCACTGCCATACGGGCGCGACTCGGTTGAATAAACCCCCGGGCTAAGTTTTTGTCAATGTATCGCCGTAGTTCCTCGAGCTCAGGCTTGGTCATTGCATACATGCGTGGTTTGGGTAATTTAGCCCCAGGGATCAATTCTATGGCACAGTCCATAACCCTGTGAGGAGGCAGTATTTCACATTCTTCTTCAGCAAAAACAGCCGCTAAATCCCTATAGACGTCTGGATATCCCTCCTGTGGAGGATTGTGGTCAACCCCCCTATTCCCAGTTCCCTGGGGTAAGCGCTCCTGTACCATCGGTTGCGACTGAGAGCCTACTTCGAACTGCACCTTCCAAAACCCATCCTCCCACCATATGACTGGTTGCCACTTGTCTAACCAGGCTAGACCCAATATCAGGGGTTCTACCATATGCTCGATTACCACAAAACAAAGCTGTTCTCTATGTGCCCCTATCCTTAGCTCTACGGGTTCTGTGACATAACGAGCTGGCTCCCCGTCTAGGAGTGACCCATCCATTTGTTCAAAACGAATTGGAGCCCTCAGCTTCCTGATTTGGAGTCCCAATTCTTGGGCCACAGCTTTTCGCATTAGGCACCGGGTGCATCCAGAATCTAGCAGAGCACCATGATGGGCTTCTGTTAGGGTGCGTATGTTTTGTAACACTACCGGGAGTACAAAGGGACTTATTGGGTTGCTTACCATAGGATCCTCTGGTGCACTATCGTCACTGTCCTCCGACCGCACCTCGTCTCCCCCAACCGGTCTCCTCTTCTCCAACAAGGTGGCACGGGTTCCACTAAAGGCTGGTGTGGGCGTCGGCGGCTTTGCCCGTTCTGTAGTTGAGCGGACTCGCTCTCTAATCCTGACCCCAGGAGATGGCCCTTGTGTGCGGGGCGATGACAGGGGGGGCACAGGGCACTCGGCAGCCCGGTGCCCAACTTGGTTACATCGAAAACAACGGAACGAGGTAGCCCGTCCTCCACTTGTGACCGGTTTGATTGTAGGCGAACCTCCTAGATTCAGCTCTTTTATGGTTGGGGGTTTAGTCCCAAATCTTTGTGGTGGAGTAACCCGTGGTCGGAACTCACGCAGCCCAACCTCCAGTTCCACTGCTGCTTTACACCATTCTGCCAATAGGGGTGGTAAACCACGATAGACACATGCTTGTCTCACCTCTCTATCCAGACCAGCACGAAATTGGTGGACTAACAATCGTTCGGGCCAAGAGCGGAGTCTCCCAGCCAGGACACGGAAGTCTTTGACGTACTCTTTCACCGGCCAGCCTCGTTGTCGAAGGGCTAAAAGCTCTCCTTCCGCCACATGGATTCTAGCACTATCCTCAAAACGGACCCGTAGAGCATCCAAAAATAGCCCCACATCGGCCAACTCTTTTGCATGCTCATTATGCAGGTCCGCAACCCAGTTTGCCGCTTTGCCCTGTAGCACTGCTGTGATTGCAATGACCATAGCCCACTGTGAAGGATACAAGTGCCCATACAGATCCATATGGCTTAGGATTTGGCTAAGGAAAATAGCGACCTTGTCTGTGCTGCCGTCAAATGAGGCTTGTATGGGTGGTGGGCCCCACCATTGTTGTTGCTGTTGAACACCTGGTGCCCATATGGGTGGCAGTGGCGGTCCACGCACTCCTAGTTGGTCCCTCTCCTCCCCTCGGCACACGTCACTATACCCCCGCACAATGGGTGGCTGTGTCTCTCTCCCTTCCATCCTTTGGGGAGCCTCCTGTGTTTTGCCTAGAGACGATGTTCGAGGCCCTGTAGAGCCGTGCTCTGTTGCCTTTGTCCTGCCAGCCTCTATCCCCACGCGCAGCTTGGGACTTGCTAGATGGAATCGTGGTTCAACCCCGGGTCTCCCTTGCCACGTGCTGGTTGTCCCCCACGTTCAACCCACGGCTGCCAGGACGCTGCATCACGGAACCTAGCTTCCCCGAACTTCTCTCGTAACGTCTCTAAGGTGGACGAGCCAAGGCTACCGGAAGAGTAGGTCCATTCCCCCTCCTCATCCTCTATCCATTTGCGTTCTCGCCACCCCTGAAACGCGCCTTCTGGCCGATACTGAGTTTGACTCTTCTGAGACCCAGTCAAGGCAGGGCTAGTCCACCACTCCCCCGTGGAGCCCTTTCCCGTACTTACTACAGCTGGGCTTTGCTCCCTGCTGCCAATGTCCACCTTCAATGACTTCTTCTCCTTTTGCCGGCTCTGCTCGCCACCGCTGATATCCACCTTCAGAGCCTTCCTCTCCTTTTGCCTGACCACGGGCGGTTCCACAGCGGCTTTTTCCTCCAGCGGCTCCAGCGGGACAACGGGGGTCTCTTCTTCCAGCGCCGCCACCAGCCCAGCCTCCGGTGACGCCCCCACCGCCCCTTCAGCCATCCTTTCACAACGGGAGAGAGTGTTGTGGCCCCGTCCTCTGAGCCTATCCCTTTGGAGGAAGGCAGCTCTGAGCAGGAGGAAGAGGAGCCAGCCAGATCTCCCAGCCCTCCCCCTCTGGCACCGGCTCAGGTGCCAGCTGAAAGAGAGCCAAGTAGTGGGGAAACAGGTGTCTCAGATGAGAGTGAGGGAGAGACGTCATTCCTGGACGCACGCCAAAGAAGGCGAGAGAAAAGGGTACTGCAGCTGCGGCGTATGAGGAAATCCTGAGTCATTGGATTGGAGTCACGGGATCAATGACTCACTGGACCACACCCAGAAGCATATGTATATAAGACAGTACGGTGGGTCACGAAGTTCGTGACGAACAAAGCTAAACAAACGGAGCAACCTCGTAGTCTTGGAAGCTAGATGAACGGCAAAGCTACGTAGGTGATTTTCTTGTTTGTGTAAACCAATAAAGTCCTTGGCAGACGGTGTGCATATCGCTGCCAAGGTTGAGATAAGAACTGCGGAGTGTGCCAAGTGATTATTAACCCTCGGCTGGCTGTGTTTTTGTGGGTCTCTGAAGGGGGGGGACAGATCAGAGAGAAGAAGGAAAACAAAAATCAAAAAGGAGAAACGTCGACTTTCTCTCAGACTGCTCGGCAGCCTGGGCACTCCAACAAACCACGCTGAGACGAGATGCTCGAGCAAACAGAAAAGCAGTTTATTTTCGTCTTCCAGGAAGCCGTAGATTACGCTGAGTTCACCAAAAGGGATAACACAAAGTCGGCGTTGGGCTTCCCTCACCCCAACTCTGTTTAAATAGCCGCACTGTACAACCAGCCAATCAGCGCTGCTTCCAGGTTCCACCCCACCCATTATGCAAATTGTAAGTGTCTCTCATTAATCATGGTTAGCCTAGCCCATCCGCAGCGTGACCGACCGCCTAGCCCGTGACACCCCCTCCACCATTGTGCCCATGCATTTTCTCTTGATAGCAGGTATGTTCTCTCCGTCCCACCTAGCAGGTAAGTCCTTTGCCCTGATGTGTCGAGCTGGGCCGGCTCGACACTGGGTACTCGGTGGCTCTGACCCAAGAACTAAAACGAGATCAAAACAAGCTAATAGATAAACGCCAGCTGAGAAAGAAAAGGAAAGAAGACGCCTGCAGGCAAGTATTGTGGGAATTGTAAGACCTACTCCTTGAGAGTAGAAGAGGGAGTTTGATCACCTCCCTGGGTCTGAGAAAAATTCCCTTCCTAACGGAATTGCGTATCCTAATGAGACTCTAGAATTGTGTGGGTGGTTAAGCCACTGCAGTTCCCTTTTTTTATTTATTTATTTTTATTGAAAATTTTAAGAAAAATTTTACATACATTTCCCCTTCCCCCTCCCTCCACCCCTTCCCACCTCTTCCCCTCCCCAACCCACCCACCCCCACTTCCCAGAGCAAAATACAGGGTATAACATGTAACAATCCTAAACTAATATAAACTAATAATCTATAGTCTCTTATCACCCTCTTGAGCTTTTAACTCCCTTTTACTAACCTAACTTTAAGTACTTTATAAACTCTCTTTATTCATTCTTTATCCATAAGCTATTTGTATTTTTTTAGTCCGATATTTGCCTTGAATATACTCTATCCATCTTTTCCATTCCAACATAACTTTTTCATTTGAATTATCTTTTAGATATGCTGAAATTTTCGCCATCTCTGCTAAATTTACTACTTTTAATGTCCATTCTTCAATAGATGGTAGATCTTCCTTCTTCCAGTACTGCACCACCAAAAGTCTTGCTGCAGTTATTAAGTTCAAAATCAAATTAGTTTCTGTAACCGTACAGTCTTTTATAATACCTGACAAAACCAGCTGTGGAGTAAATTTTATCCGTTTTTTAAGAATATTTTGAATAATCCACCATATTTTTATCCAAAATGCTTTAACTTTTTTACAGGTCCACCAAACATGAAAGTAAGTAGCATCAACACAATCACATCTCCAACATTTAGGTTGTAAATTCGAATACATACAAGCTAATTTTTTCAGATCCAGATGCCATCTATAAAACATTTTATAAAAATTCTCTCTCAGATTTTGAGCTTGTGTAAATTTTACATTTCTTACCCAAATCGTTTCCCAAGTTTCCATCATTATTGGCTCTTCAAAATTTTGTGCCCATTTTATCATACAGTCTTTAACTAACTCTGTCTCCAAATCAATTTCTATCAATATGTTATACAACCTTTTTATATGCATTGGCCTCTGATCTCTAATCTGTTTTATCAAATATTCTTCATTTTGTGTAATACCAATTTTCTGATCTTTTTTCCATCTGTTCTGTAGCTGTACATACTGAAACCATGTTTGGATTACCCTTTCCTCTCTTAGTATATTCAGAGGCTTTAACTGTAACACATTCCTTTCTATAATCAAAAGTTCTTTGTATGTAATTACATCCTGTCTTTGTTCTATACTTATATTCTCTATCGTATGTCTGGGCACTACCCACATGGGTATCTTATCATTCAGTTTATATTGATATTTTTTCCAGACCCGCAAAAGAGCATTCCTTAATATATGGCTTTTAAAAGTCCTGTCCACTTTCTTATCATAAACTAAATAAGCATGCCAACCATATATCAAATCATACCCAAATCAAATAATAACAGAAGAAAGAATATTCAATATTCTTTCTTCTGTTAAATTAATCCAATCACTAATTGCCGGTAGAGCAACTGCTTCATAGTACAATTTTAGATTGGGCAATTTCAAACCTCCTCTTTCACGTGTATCCTGCATTATTTTTAATTTAACTCTCGGTCTCTTCCCAGCCCAGACAAACTTATTAATGCCTTTCTGCCATTCTTCCAAATTTGCATCTTTTTAAAGTATTGGTATCATTTGGAAAAGGAATAAAAACTTAGGCAAAACATTCATTTTAACTACTGCTATTCTTCCCAACAAAGATAATTGTAATTATTTTCCATTTACCCATCTCTGTCTGTATTTTATGCCATAACACTTCATAATTATACTTGTATAGTTTCCCATTTGATATTGCAATATAGACTCCTAAGTACTTAACCTTCTTCACTATCTCACAACCTGTTACTCTTTCCTTTTTTTTTTTGAGTTTTAAAATCAACTTTATTTGAATATAAACAGATAAAAGACATAAAAGTCAAAAGTCATAAAAACAATCTTAAAACTAAAATCAAAGTACATTTCAGTATTATTTTTTGTTCTATTATTTACTATGCAAAGGCTATCTATAACAATTCAATATATAGTCATATATATACATTTATCTTCATTTACCATGGTGTTTTTATGTTGACGGTGTAATTTTACTAATTTTAATCTCTCGATGTATTTATCATCTATTTTTTTTCCCCTTGTTTTCCAATCCATGTATACCATCTATTCCAAATTTGATAGTAGTGTGAGTCTTCCTTGTTTTTTAATTTAAGAGTTAATCTATCCATCTCTGCGCACCAATATATTTTTTGGATTATTTGTTCTTCTGTTGGCAACTTTTCTAATTTCCAATACTGGGCTAGGGTTATTCTTGCTGCTGTAATTATATGTAATATGATATATTTTATTTCTTTTTTAATTTCCTTTTTAAGTATACCTAATAAAAAGATTTCGGGCTTTAAGTCTAAATTTTCTTCTGTTATTTCTATTATCCATTTTCAAATCTTCGTCCAGAATTTTTTTATTTTTGGGCATAACCACCAAAGGTGATAAAATGTTCCTGGGGTTTGTCTACATTTCCAACATATTGGGCTACAGTTTGGGTACATTTTTGCTAATCTAGCTGGAGCCAGGTGCCATCTATACCACATCTTATAATGATTTTCTTTAAATGTTACTGCTTTAGTTATTTTACAATTATTTGTCCAAATCATTTCCCATTCTTCTAATTTTATACTCCTTCCAATATTCCTGGCCCAGGCTATCATTTGGCCCTTGACTATATTTTCTGCTTGGTCAAATTCAAGTAAGTATTTATAAATCTTTGAGACTAATTTTCCTTCTTTTGTTTCTAATAGTTTGTCAAGTTGATTGGGCTTTATTTCAACTCCTCCATCTTCCCTGTCTTTTTTATATCTGTTCTGTATCAACAAGTATGGCCACCAATCTATTTTTATGTCCAAATCTCTGAGTTCTTCGCGGGATTTGAGTTTCCCGTCGTTATCTAAAATGTCTCTGTATCTTATTATTGTCTGCGTGGCTACTGTGTTGGGGTACATTATGTTCGGATGTGTTGTTGCCTCGAGTGTAGATAGCCATCCTGGGATTTTTGTGTAGTGTTTGCGTTTTATTTCCAACCATGTTATAATTAAAGAATTTCTTATTATGTGATTTTTAAAATGTTTGTATGTTTTGTTTCCTGTATTCCATAAGTAAGCATGCCAACCTTTTAGTAAATCGTGTCCTTCTAATTTCAGTATCCTTTGATTGTCTAAGTTAACCCAATCCTTGATCCACATTATGCTAGCGGCTCTGTAATATAGTTCCCAGGCCGGTAGGCCAAAACCCCCTCTTAATCTATTGTCTTGTAGTGTTTTTAAATTTATCCTCGGTTTTTTTCCTTCCCATATAAATTTTGCTGTTAGTTTATTCAAATTTGTGAAAAAAAAATTTCTAGTCTTATTGGGATAGTTTGAAACAGGTAGAGGATCCTTGGAAGTATGTTCATCTTTATCGCCGCTATTCGTCCTAGTAGTGATAGTTTTAAATTCCCCCATCTCTCTAGGTCTTTTTTGATTTGTTGTATTAGTTCTCCATAATTATTATCTTTAATTGCTATATTTCTAGTTGTCAAATTTATGCCTAAGTATTTTACTTTTTTTACTATTTGTAGTCCCGATTGTTGTTCTAATTTTTCTGTTTGTTTTTTATTCAAGTTTTTAGTTAGAATTTTGGTTTTATTTTTGTTAATTTTTAGCCCTGCCACCTTACCAAATTTCTCAATTTCCTCCATTAATTTTATTTGTGTCTCCAATGGATCTTCTATACAGAATACAAGGTCGTCGGCGAAAGCTTGGACCTTGTATTCTTCTCCTTTTACTTTAAGTCCTTTTATATTTTTATTTGATCTAATTCTCCTGAGCAAATTTTCCAGAGTTAGTATAAAAAGCAGGGGCGAGAGTGGACATCCTCTGAGCCTATCCCATTGGAGGAAGGTAGCTCTGAGCAGGAGGAAGAGGAGCCAGCCAGATCTCCCAGCCCCCCCCCTCTGGCACCGTCTCAGGTGCCAGCTGAAAGAGAGCAAAGTAGTGGGGAAACAGGTGTCTCAGATGAGAGTGAGGGAGAGACGTCATTCCTGGACGCACGCCAAAGAAGGCGAGATAAACGCTTACAGCAGCTGCGGAGACGCATGAGGGAATAGACCTGAGTCACTGGACTGGAGTCACAGGATCAATGAGTCACTGGACCACACCCAGAGCCTATATAAGACAGGAGGGTGGTTCATGATCGCTGTGACGAACAAAAACGCAATCTAGTAGTCTTTGGAGCTAAAAGAACGGATTTTGGCAAAGCTACGTAGGTGATTTTCTTTTTGTGAACTATTAAAGCCCTTGGCAGACGGTGTGCATATCGCTGCCAAGTTTGAGATAAGAACTGTGGAGTGTGCCAAGTGCTTCTTAACCCTCGACTGGCTGTGTTTTTGTGGGTCTCTGTAGGGGGGGACAGATCACCTGGTGACTGGAAAGATTTATGTCGCATGATCCTTTCTAGTTCTCAATTTGTGGTTTGGGAATCCGAATTTAAAAGGGAAGCTGAAACAATATCCCGTAAAGTGGGTGGGGGTATATCTGTTGAAGAACTTACAGGGACTGGTCGTTTTTCTTCTCCAAATATACAGAAAAACATGCCATGACAAGTTTTTGCACATTGTGCCATTGCAGCGCAAGCTGCCTTTTCAAAATTAGATGACCCTACTGGGTCACATGCTGGATCATTTGTAAAAAATTTTCAAGGACCTAATCAGACTTATGGGGAATTTATTGATGAATATTTGCAATCCCACAGCTCAAAAAGAACTAATTAGAAAACTTGCTTACCAAAATGCTAATGAGGATTGCAAACGCATTATCCAGCCTCTTCTTAGCAAGCCTGATGCAAGCTTGGCAGATTACATACAGGCTTGTAGGATTGTGGGTACAAATTCATACAACATGCAAACTTTGGCTATGGCTTTGCAAAATGTTTCCCAACGCAATCCTATATCTGGCAATTGTTTCAATTGTGGGAAGCCTGGTCATTTTAAAGCTCAGTGTCGGTCACCAGGTGGCGGTGCTGCACTTTCTAGCTTTCGCCCGCTAAAGCCAAAAACTGTTTGTCCTCGTTGTAAAAGGGGATTTCACTGGGCAAATCAGTGTCGTACACACCCCATGCAAAAATCTGACCCACAGTTGGGAAACTAATCATGGGGCGTTCAGCTAGCCCCACACAAAAAGCTGAAGAGGTTATGTCTGCTTCTTCTTCTCCTTCTTCTTTTAATCTCTTGTCAGCAGAATCCATTGATGCCCCCTTGCCTGCTTCTTCTTATTTCCTTCCACTCACTCCAGCTACTTCTTCTCCATTACCCCCCACTGTGCCTCTCTTAGTCTTCCCTCATCGTGATTTCACATCTCAAGGTGTTCTTGCTACACCTTTCCTTACTGATTCTACTGACCTTTCCTCTGTTGCCTTAATTTTTATTCCTAATGTCCCACTGTATGTTTCTAAAGGCTCTTTGGTAGCCACCGCTATTCCTGTGCCCTATGAGACGGCCTTGAATGCTCACCGTGATAGCCATGAAGCCATGGCTATGGAACGAATTATAATACATGCCCGCCCATCAGCCACCTTTCAAATTAAAGGCCACTCCTTTCTTGGGATTTTAGATACCGGGGCAGACGTTTCGGTCATCCATGAGGAAGAGTGGCCGTCTGATTGGCCTGTCGAAGCTTCTCCTGCAGTCCGTGGAGTTGGTGGTGTTCAAACTGCAAAACTTAGTGAGCTCTGGCTACCAGTTACTTCTTCTGAGTCTTCTGTAACAGCTTACATTAAACCTGTCATTTTGCCTCTTCATATTAATCTTTGGGGCCGTGATCTCATGCATCAATTCAATGCTAAACTGACTCTGCAGTAATTGTTTTTTGCTTTGTTTATCATGTCCTCTTCTGCCTCACTTACTAACCCTTTGCGCTTAACCCTGAAAAGTGAAACTCCTGTTTGGGTTGATCAATGGCCACTGACCCAGGAGAAACTTAAAGCTTTAAAAGAAATAGTGCAGGTGTCAGCCTCCAGTGCTGACATAGTAAAGAGGGGGTTAAATTCCTGTGAGATTAGTAAGAGAGAGTGCCGTAGAATGATTTAGATAATGACCAATAGGATAAGGAAGCAAGCCAGGAAAGGGAGGGATGATGGAGCAGAGGTCATTTCCTGACTGCATATGAGTCCGTGAAGACGTTGTTCTAACAAATAAAAGTTTTTTTTCTTTATTATCAAAATGTGAGAGGCATCTAATTTCATCAGACAACTCTAGCGTGACAGCAGGAGCAGTTACAAAAAGGACACATTGAGCCCTCCCTGAGCCCATATAACACCCCGGTGTTCGTGATAAAAAAGAAATCTGGTAAATACCATCTATTAGCCGATCTCAGGCTTGTCAATCAGATCATTCAACCGATGGGGGCGCTACAGTGCGGTCTCCCCAATCCAAATTTGATTCCCCAAGACTGGGATCTCATGGTTATTGATTTAAAAGATGCCTTTTTCTCCATACCACTCCATGAGGATGATCGCAAACTGTTTGCATTTACTGTTCCAGAGCTCAATAATTCTAAACCTGCCTCTCGATATCAATGGACGGTCTTGCCTCAGGGAATGCTCAATAGTCCCACCATGTGTCAATATTTTGTTGATAAAACCTTGCAGCCGTATCGGACGGCATACCCTCATTTTCTGGTATACCATTACATGGACGATATTTTAGTTTCTGCATGCGGGCCCCCAGGTACAGTTCTAGCAACATTGCCTTTTCTGACAAACCTTCTCCACACAAATGGCCTGCACATTGCTTCAGAGAAGGTTCAAACTGCATCACCCTTTTCGTACCTGGGTCATAAGCTTTTGGCTTCTCATGCTGCACCCGCATTGCCAAAATTGAACTTGCCCCGCACCCCCACACTAGTACAGTTACAGCAATATTTGGGCTCCATTAATTGGGCACGCCCATATTTGGGGCTCACAACTCATCAACTTGCTCCATTGTTTTCTGCATTAACACTGGGAAAAAACCCAGCAGTTATTATTAGATTAGATGATACTCATTTACAGGTATTGGAAGAAGTAAATGAGGCTCTTATTCAAATTTGGGTGGATCGTTTGCAGGACAACACCCCTTTAGCCTTTCTCATTTGTAACACTCTTGGCCTACCTACAGGGGCTGTCATGCAAAAAACTTCGAAACTATTAATCATTGAATGGATTCATTTGTCTCACACCCCAAAATCCACCATTTCCCAGAAACCTGCTCTTTTTGCAGCTTTAATTACAAAAGCCCGTGCCAGAACAAGGTTGCTGGCTGGAATTGAACCCTCAAGCATTTTTGTCCCTTGTTCCTTATCCACTTGGGAGACCTTGCTTGCCAGTTCGGACACCCTTCAGTTCGCACTCGCTGATTGGCCAGGTGAGATCTCTTGTCATGCACCTCCAGACCCCAGATTGGCTCTTTTAAAAACTGTTCCCCTGAAATGGCACACTCCATGTTCCCCTAGCCCGCTTCCTCAAGCCTTAACTATTTTTGCTGAAGGAAGCAAAACGTATGGAGCTTGTGCCTGGCAGCAGGATGGTCAATGGTGTACAAAAATCACACACACACACACACACCCGCAGACCTCCGCTCAGCGTGCGGAGCTTGCTGCCTCTATTTTGGCTTTTTCTACTTTTCCAAATCAACCCTTTAACTTGATTTTGGATAGCCTCTATGTCACTCAAATAGTGAAATCAATCTATGAGGCCTATCTTTCTCCCTCATTGGAACCACAATTACTTTCGCTTTTTTTATCTTTGCAGAAGCTAATCTCAGCTCGCACTCATTTTTTTCATGTTTCTCATATTAGAAGTCATCAACCTTTTCCTGGAATTCTCCAGGAGGGAAATGACGTAGCGGATGCTGCTGCAGCAGCTGCTCACAGCTCTTTTTCCTTTTTGACTCTGACAGCTCCCACCCCATGGGAGAGTCATTCCTATTTTCATCAAAATAAGAAAGCACTCATTAAACAATTTGGCATTTCTGCAAATGAGGCCTCTGCCATTGTTCAGCAGTGCCCTACCTGTAGCAGACAGGCAAACTCTATCCCTATGGGGGTGAACCCTAGGGGGACAGAGTGCTGCCAAATTTGGCAAATGGATGTTACTCAATATCCTCCCTTTGCCCCTTGGAAATATCTACATGTTTCCATTGATACATTTTCTGGCTACATCATGGCATCCCCCCAAAGAGGTGAAGCCACCAAACATGTAATCAATCATTGCATTTGGACCTTTGCATCGTTGGGACGCCCAAAAGAATTGAAATCTGACAATGGCCCCACATATATTAGTATGGCTTTTGCCACCTTCTGCAACCAGTGGGGAATTGTGCATAAATTTGGAATACCGTTCAACAGCCAGGGTCAATCGCTGGTAGAACGAGCTCATTTGACATTAAAACACGCCCTGGACAGATATAAGGGCAATAAGGGAAAAATGCTCCCTGGTCTCCCGGCAGTGCAAAATACGCTTAATCTTTGTCTTTACACTCTTAATTTTTTGAATCTTACTGGCAGCCCACCATCCTCAGCAGCTACTTGTCATTTTGCAGCTGTACCGGTCACCTCACCTCGACCTCCTGTCTATTACCGCTGCCTTCCGGACTTGACTTGGCGTGGTCCTGCTGACCTTATCACCTGGGGGCGGGGATACGCGGCAATCCAACTTCCTGATCAAGTTCTTTGGGTCCCCGGAAGACACGTAAGACCTTTTCTTCCTAAAACACCATCACACACACCAGAGGATGCCGTCCATCCATCTTCCCCCGATTGAGGAAGAGCCTGCTGAGGTTATTTCCTGTCCTGACCAAGAGACTGGGACCAGACACCCTCCTCCGTATTCACCGCCTGAATCCCCTCCACCGTACTTGCCACCAGAAGGATGTCCCTTATTCCGCCGACGGATTCCTGACTATCCCCTGTCCTTATGGCAGGAACTTATGAAACCTGTGCCTTGCAGAACTTTTTCCTATCCGCCTTACTGCAGTTCTACCGACCAAACAGGACCTCACTCACACATATGACCCCATTCAACGGACAAGGAGGTCCACGGTGGTCCTTGATGAAACATATGACAGCTCAATACATCTCATGAGTAAGGCTGAGTACATTTCCCTCGCTGTGTCCATAATCGGAGTTCCAGCATTAGCTATGCACAACCACAGGACTGCTCATCGCATTGCTTGCTCACTAGCAAAAACTATCAATTTCACGTCTGCAGCGATAGCTGCTCTCAACCTAGAACAGTCAGAACTTAGACATGCTGTCTTAGACAACCGTGCTGCTATAGATTTCTTATTGCTATTACATCATTTAGGCTGTGAATCTGTCAAAAACATGTGTTGTTTCAATTTGTCTGACACCTCCCGGCTAGTCAAACATCAGATTGATTCCTTGAAGGAGCTGGCTTCCCAGATCCAAGAAGATATCCTCCCAGCCTGGTGGGATGGTCTGTGGTCATGGCTCCCAGATGGCTCTTGGCTAAAGAGCCTCTGTTATTCCATCATGTGCATTATTGTCATTCTTGTGTTGTTGTGTTGTTGCATGCAATGTATTCCTTCTCTTTTCCAATTGTGCAAAAGTTTCTTCTCTGATAGGAAAGATGTTCATGTTTGTGAAACAAAGTACTTTCTGGACTCAGAGGACATCAGTGACCAAATGGACAATGAGCAGCTACATATGAAATGCCCTTTTACTATGCCCAGTGATGAGAACATTTCTGCATTTTAAGATGTTTATCTGTCTACTTAAACAAGTTTTTCCTCTCTTCATTTAAAGACAAAAAATGAGGAGATGTTGCAATATACTTTCATATGCCTTTTATATGCTTTTGTATGAAATTATACACATTATATTTCTTATGACAATATATAATCATGTATTGCAATATGCTTTCATATATGCTTTTCTATGCATTATATTTGCTACAACAATATGCCTTTATGCTATTTCTAAGCTCACATATAAAGTTGCAACAAATTGTATCCAGCCCTATCTAAAACTCTCCTCTCGAGACATGTACAAAGCTCAGGTCGATGGACAACATTATCTTGGTGTAACATTCCTTCTAGCTAGCTACAGCAATGTAACATGCTGCTAGTGAAGAAGAAGGCCTTGGCATTTTGAAATATATCAACTGATAAGCACTTCTAACGAACAAAGCAACATGAGAAATGCCTAGCTGGTGAGCTTTCAAGATGGACTATAGAAATACGTGTAGGCATCCTTTACCCCTCCCTTTCACCCCTTTTCCCCACCTTTGAGGATGAGCTTCTTAATGTGCTGTAACCTCATTATTGGCTTGTTATTAATCATGTGTTTATGATGTAATTGTACACACCAGTTCTTTGTTTTGTATTCAATATAAGGGGCGACTCAGGTTTTGGCCAGGGTCGGCTTCATCCCAAAGGAAAACTTCTCCATGTCTTTCCTTTAATTGGCTGTCATGAGCGACCCACCAGAGGTGCATTGCCACAGTTTTAGCCTCCAACCTCGTAAAGATTCTTGTTGCTTGCTTGCTTGGGCCTGACAGTTATTGTTGCCATCTATGATCCTCTTGATATTTATGTGAAATCTGCATCATGTGCAGCTATCTACAGTATCTTTTTCTTTCTTCTTTATCCTCAGTGTCCTCATTTCCAAGGCATGCATTATAGATGGCAAGGCCATCTTTGAAACTTGTCACCAAAATATCCTCATTCCTCTTCCCTTTTTAAAAAGTTGTCATTTGGTTTCTTTCCTAGAGATAATCTCTTCTACATGTCTTCTGTGTATTATCCACTGTGCTTGTTACTGAGTCCTTGGAAACAACCTCAACATCCTTTCCTTTATTACTTTCAGTTGTATGTTCAAACAAGCCTGCAGCTACTTGTTATACTTTTTTTTATTATTTGTTTTCAAAACATTCTTTTTCTCTTTTACTTTCTTTTTTTTTTCAAAATCTTTATTGATTAAAAATTATAATACATTTCTGTCATTTCCGGTCTCATGATATTATTATACATAAACAAGTATACTTTCATGGTATTTACATTAATGCATTATTATTATGTACATTATTTACATTCCCATTCATTGCTTTCATCCACATGCCTTTTGTCGGTGAAGTCCTCATGGGTACATTATATAAGGCTATCATAAAAATACCTTTCCAATTTTCATTCTTAATTTACAATTCACTAAGAGTATAACAACATATATTGCTCATTCAAATTAACTTTCATATTCAATTAAAAGTATCTTTATCCATTTTGTCTTTGTTTGATCCAGTCGTACCATCTATCCCATACCCTAGAATATTTTGAGCTTTCCTCATTTTTTAATTTCTGCGTTAATTGATCCGATTCCGCACACAAATATATCTTTTGTATTACTTGCTGATCGTTTGGCAAATATTCCTTTTTCCATACTTGTGCATTCGCTATTCTCGCCGCTGTAATTATGTGGTGTATTAAGTATATCTTTTCTTTTCTAATGTTTTGTTTGTAAATTCCTAATAAAAATATCTTGGGGTCTAGTTCAATTTCTTCTCCTACTATTTGTATTATCCACATTCTAATTTTCTCCCAATATGCCTTAGTTTTGGGGCATAGCCACCACATATGGTAAAAAGTTCCTCTAGCCTGTTTGCACTTCCAGCATTTTGAGTCTAAGTTGGGATACATTTGTGCTAGCCTCGACGGGGGTAAGTGCCATCTATACCATATCTTATATTGGTTTTCTTTATAACTTACCGATTTTGTCATTTTAATATTATTTTCCCAAATTCTTTCCCACTCTTCTAATTGGATATTTCCGCCTATGTTTTTGTTCCAGGCAATCATCTGCCCTTTAATTAAATTCTTACTCAATTCCAATTCTAATAAATATTTATATATTTTAGATATCGTCTTCCCTTCTTTCGTTTCCAGAATTTTGTCTAATCTATTTGGGTTTAACTCAACTCCTCCTTCATCCCTATCTTTTCTGTGTCTATTTTGTATTTGAAGGTAGGGCCACCAATCTAATTCTATTCCCCCATCTCTGAGTTCCTGGCGCGTTTTTAATATCCCGTCTGAGTCTAATATATCTCGGTATTGTATAATTTTTTGAAAGGATATGGTGTTTGGGTGCATGACCGCCTCCACAGTGGAAAACCACCCGGGAACTTTCTTATAACATTTTTTTTTTATTTCCAGCCAAATATCGATTAAGGCACCTCTAATTATATGGTTCTTAAAATGATGATAACTTTTGTTCCCGGAAGTCCACAGGAAGGCGTGCCACCCCATCATTAGATCATGCCCCTCTAATTTTAGTAAATGTTGATTCTCTAAGTTAACCCACTCCTTTATCCATAGCAGGCTTGCTGCTTTGTAATATTTGTCCCACGCAGGAAACCCAAACCCTCCTCTAAATTTATCGTCTTGTAGTGTGTTCAGGCTTATTCTAGGCTTTTTACCTTCCCATACAAATTTTGTCGTAATTTTATTCAAATTGATAAAAAAACTTTTTTCTAATTTCACTGGAATGGTTTGGAATAGGTAGAGGAGCCTCGGCAGGATGTTCATCTTTAGTGCAGCTATCCTTCCCAAAAATGAAATATTTAGTCCTCCCCACCTTTCTAGATCATTTTTAATTTGGTGAACCAATTTATCATAATTGTTTTTCTTTATAGCTATATTTTTATTTGTCAAATTTATTCCTAAATATTTTATTTTCTTAACTACTTTTAGTCCAGATTGTTTCTCTAATTCCTCTGTCTGTTTTATTGTTAGGTTTTTTGTTTTTATTTTTGTCTTATCCTTATTAATTTTCAGACCGGCTACTTTTCCTAATTTTTCAATTTCTTTCATTAAATAGGGTTCAGTTGCTAAAGGATCTTCCAGAAAGAATACAAGGTCGTCTGCAAAGGCTTGGACCTTGTATTCTTCTCCTTTTATTTTAAGCCCCCTGATATTTTCGTTAGCTCTTATCCTTTGAAGCAAATTTTCTAGGGTTAAAATAAATAATAGTGGTGAAAGAGGACATCCTTGCCTTACTCCTCTACCTATTCCAAAAAAATTGGTTGTTTCTCCATTAATTAATATTCTTGCCTTTTGGTTAGTATATATTGATGAAATTAATTCTTCAAAGTTCTTTCCAAATTTCATATTTTTTATCTGTTTGGTCATAAATTCCCAGTTAACTCAATCGAATGCCTTCTGTGCATCTAGGAAGATTAAGGCTGCCTGTTTTTCTGGGTGTTTATCATAATATTCAATTATATTTATAACTGTCCTCAGGTTATCTTTTATTTGCCTACCTGGTAAAAATCCGTTCTGGTCTACATGTATCTTTTGATTTAATATTATCTTTATCCTGTTAGCCAGTAGACTCATAAAAATTTTATAATCCGAATTCAGCAATGAGATAGGTCTGTAATTTTTTATATGGGTAGTATCCGTCTCTTCCTTGGGGATCAATGAAATATATGCTTCTCTCCAAGTCTCTGGTATTTTTGCATTTCTCAAGGCTTCATTATATACTTCCAGGAGAATTGAATTCAAAATCTCGCCTACACTTTTATATAATTCTACTGGGATCCCGTCTGTTCCTGGTGTCTTATTATTTTTCTGTCTTTTAATTGTTTCCTGTAATTCTTCTTTAGTTATCTCTCTGTTTAGCATCTCTCTATCCTCTTCCGTAATTACTGAGGTCTTATCCTCCTCCAAGTATTGTTTTATTTTCACATCTGATGTCTCCTCTTGACTGTATAGTTCCTGAAAATACTGGATTGCTATCTCCTTTTTCTGTTCAATATTTTTCTGTAAGTTTCCTTGTTTATCTTGTAATTGATGTATAGTCCTTTTCTCTTTCTCTTTTCTTAATTTGTAAGCCATCCATCTCCCTGGTTTGTTTGCATGCTCAAAGTATTTTTGTTTTATATATTTCAAAGAGTTGATAGTTTTTTCCTGATCTAACAGGTTCAATTTGTGTTTAGCTGTTATCCAATTAATTTTTATCTTTTCATCTCCTGGATGGCTACCTAATTTTTCTTCCCAGGTTCTAATTTCTTCTTGTATCTTATTATACTCCCTTTCCCTTTCTTTCTTCCTTTTACTATTATAGGCAATAGTTATGCCTCTAATATAAGCCTTTGTGGTATCCCATAGGGTCTGTAAGGATGTTTGTTCCTTAGTATTATCTTTAAAAAACCCTTTTAGTTCTTTTTCTAACATTTTAATATATTCCTCCTCCTTAATTGTTCTCATGTTCATCATCCATCTTCCTTTTTTTGGTATCCGCCCTTTCCATTCTATTAATATGGGATTATGGTCCGCCCATTCATTTATTCCAATCTCTACCACTCCAATTTCCTGAACTAAGATCTTGGAGATCCATATCATGTCAATTCTTGACCAGGATTTGTGTGGGCTAGAGTAATACGTAAATTTCTGCTCCCTTGGGTTTTGAAATCTCCAGATATCTATCAAATTTAACTCTTCTGTCAAATTGAAAAATGTCTTGGGCAATAAGTTCCTCTTCTTTATATTTTTTTGATTACTTATGTAATCTTTTCTCCAGTCAACTATTGCATTCAAGTCCCCCAGTAAGCAAATTTAATCAATATTTTGTTCAATTATTTTCTCATGCACTTTTTGAAAAAATTCTCTTTGACCATTACTTGGCGCATATAATACTACCAACAATACTTTTCTGTTTTTAATATTTATTTCTATTAACAATACTCTTCCATCCAGATCAGCATATGTCAATTTGCTTTCTACCCTCTCATTCACGTACACCACTACCCCTCTCTTTTTTTCTTCAGCCGAAGATGTATAAATTTTTCCTAATTTTTTGCATTGTAGATACTTTTCATCTTGCCTTCTTATATGTGTCTCTTGTATGCAAATTATGTCTAATTTTTTCCTGATTAATTTTTTAAATATCTGGTGTCTTTTAATTGGCGAATTAAGACCATTAACATTTAGTGAGATGATTTTTATATTTGAGTCCATCACCTATTTTAACTATACTTCCTATTACCTCTTGTCTTTCTTTTTCGCTTCATTCATTGCTCTCGTTGTTACTCCTTCATCCTCTGATTTTCCATTCTCTTCCTGTGTCTCTTTTCTATTATTCCTCCCCTTGTGAGGTCTATCCTGTTGTTCTGTGGCTATTTTAGATCTAACATTCCCTTCTAATTCTTCTCTTCCACTGTTGGATCTTTCTGTCTCACTTATCTGCTCATACAAGTTTTGTGCTTTCTCTATTGTATCCACCTTTATCCTCTTCCCTTGCCACGTTACTAGCACCCCTTCTGGAATAATCCATCTGAACAAGATTTGCTTCCTATTTAATATCGATGTAAGGAATCCGTATTCTCTTCTCCATTCTCTCACCCGTCTCGGAATCTGTCTCAATGTAATTATTTCCTTTTGTTCATAGTATACCGATTTATCTTTTGTTATTTTATATATTGTATCTCTAACTTTTTTTCTTGCAAATCTTATATGGACCTCTCGGGGGAGTTTATGTTGTCGGGCATAATTGGTGTGCACACGATATACCTCTTCAAATTCCTTGATTATCTCTTCCTTATCACACTGTAGTACATTTGCTAATATCTCTGCCATTACATTACATAAATCTTCATCCCTCTCTTCCTTAATATTTTGGAACCTTAAGTACAAGTCCGCTTTTTCCATTTCCAGTTGTGCCACCATATGCTCCAGTTCTTTATTGAGACTACCCATTTTTCCATCTATTAATTTTATTTTCTCCTCTATCTGTTCTGCTTTTCCCTCCACCTTTGTAATCCGTTGTTCATTTTTTAAAATTAACTCCTGAAATAAATCTACCTTTCCATCTAGTTTTTGGATATCATCTTTAACTGCATTTTTAACATCATCCATATCTTTCCTCGTCTGTTCATAATTCTTTACCATGCATTCTTGCATTTTTATCATGGTTTCCTGTATCGATACTAATGTTGTCTGTACAGCCTGCATTGTCATCGTAGTGGATTGCTTTTCTGTTGGAAACATTGTATCTAGTGTTTTCTGTGCTATTGGAGAGGCTGTCGTTCCACTTGGTATTGAAACAATTTTCTTTCCGATTTTCCCTGTTGTTGTTATAGTTGATGTCATCTCTTTCAAAATTTTGTGCTGTTTCTCTAATATGTTATCTATTTTATCCCAGATCCGCATCCACTATATTCTGTATCCTATGTTCTTAATATATATAAATATCTGTGTCTACTCTAATACCGAATTATGATCCACTAACTCTAAACTATGTACCTAACAAAAATATTAATACAATATAAGGGTCAGATATAAGTTATTGATATTAAATATTAATTATAGATATTAAGAATAAGGTTGTGATATAACTCTAATCAATTACTTCTAAATAGAATGTTATTACTCCAGAAAAAGAAACCCCCAAAACTATTAAAATTACTATATAACTCTAGTTAGATAATGCTAAAAATTAATTGCTTTCAAATTATTAAAGTTGCTAAAAATGCTAACAGTTACAACAGAATTACTTAATCTTTCTTAACAATAATTATTGGAAAAACAAAAATAAATAAATAAAGGAAGGAGAACAAGAGAGCAATACAGTCTAATCAATCAATCATTTCATTAGTATAGATTAATAATCTTAATCCTCTACAATTAACTTATCAATCAATCAATCAATCTATTAAGGCTATATATAGGATTATGAGATTTTTACCATATATAATTTATATAATTATCAGAGGTCAAAATATAACTTTGTAAGGTATTTCTCTTTTATAGTCCCAATTATGCTTTTAGTTGACTATCTTTGTGTATTTTATGTATTCCAAACAATACGTTATTGCCTATAGTTCCAATCTAAGTCCAATTGCTGTTTTTAGATGTCACTCTCCAGATGGATTTTACTCAGATTATCTCCTTTTATTCTTTAAAATTTCAAAGTCTAAAATGGAATTATTCTTTTGTTTATATGTTTCCCACTAGTCCAGTGTTCCAAGATGTCCGGCACAGTCTCAGTGACGATCTGTTTCTTCTTTTCTATCACTTTGCACTTGCACTTTGTCTTGCCCACTAGCCCTCTCCTTCGACGGAGCTTATTTACTCAGACAAACTCTCTTTCCAATGTATTTATATGTATATTTTCCCCTCCCCTACAGAGGAGGAAAGCTTTAAACTTACTGCCACCAGTTGTCAAAGTTCAGTTCTGCTGAGTCACTCTGGCCGATTTTACTGCTGCCGCTTTTTTCCTCTCATTGTGCCAACTCTCCTTTTTGCTGCGCTTCCGGAGTTAAAATCCTATCCTCCTTTCGTCGGCTCCTCGATGCTAAACCAAAAAAGAAATCCTTTGTGACGCTGGATCTTTGCTCTCACTGCCGATTCTCACCGCACTCCCTTCCTGTCTTCCTGTTCTTAAAGACACGGGCCGTCAGGTCTCTGGATCCGCCATGTGGGCTTCTTTCTTCTATGTCCGAAATAAGGGCTCTCCTTGGTCCGATGGAAGATCGCACCTCTCCTCAACGGTCCTCCGAAGTTGCCCTCCCTCTCACGGTCCTCTCCCGGACCGATCGCCCTTTTTTAAGGGCACCGAAACACAGAAAATCAGTACGGGAAAGCAGAGCTCTCTTTCCTCGTGCTGCTCCGACCTGCGCCTCCGCCGGAAGTCACCTTTCCTTTATTACTTTCAGTTGTATGTTCAAACAAGCCTGCAGCTACTTGTTATACTTTTTTTTCTTATTTGTTTTCAAAACATTCTTTTTCTCTTTTACTTTCAAAGTGTGGGCTGAACCACCATTCTTCTTTGCTTCAGCAGGAGGACCTGGCAGATGGGCGCTGGGTTTTCCATTAACGCAGGCAGGGGGCAATGGCTTAGTGCATCAGCATGGCCCAGTGACTTCCCAGGATGGTGAATCAGCCAGTACCTGTATGCTGCCAGGAAAAGTGACCATCGCACCATTCGGGGGTGCATGATGGTCAGAGTCAGGCGGTTGCCTGCCAACAAACCCAGCAGGGGCTTGTGATCAGTAATGAGGGTAAAGTGTCTGCCGTACAATTAGTCATGGAACCACCAGACCCCAGCGACTGCAGCCAGCACTTCTCTGTGCAGCTGGCTGTAGTTTCACTTGGGGGTGGACAAAGTGTGAGAATAGAAGGTGAGAGGAGCCTCCCGGCCACTAGGAAGCTGATGGCTGAGGATATCCCCATAATAGACCAGGGCGAGCTGATACTGAGTTGAGAACTGAAACCTCTTTCCAGCTGGAGAAAACCAGCCTGATTCACCATAACATAAAAGGCTCTGTAATATTTTAAATATACCATTTTCTATACTCCACCTTTCCTTAGACCATTAGAACAAGAAATGCACTCACTGTGGAATAAAACATAATTTCCAAAACTTTGGGGAGGCATTAGTTATTAATACCATGTCTCTATTTTTTTTTCATGTATTGATTAGATAGTTGAGGTCCTATTTGAAAAAGATCACAGAACATTTTACAATCTTTGAAAGAGCAACCAAAAGCTCAAACACAAAAGTTCACAGCAATAGTAGAAATGTGGGTTTTTCTACTCACTGTCCTCTCTTAAGCTCTTAGAGCGGAAACAGTTTATGATGGAAGGAAGCATGACTTTCTAAATTTATGGCTATGTTCTTCAGCTCTACATTTCTCATCATAACTTCTTCTGTAATAGATACTCATAAATTAGTTCCACTCAGCTCAGATTCTCATGGAAAAATCAACTCATTCCATTTTTTCCTACTCCATAACCTCGTCAGAGCTTTGGGTCACTTCTTCTGGAGCAGTTAATGTTTACTGCTATCCAACATTTTGTCTCATTTCAAAGAGCAAAATGTTTAGTTTTCACAACACTGGATGCCCTTGATCTCATTGTGAGGAGCTACTTATTGTTATAAAGTGAGTGTTTTCTAATAATGAATACAATGAAAGTTTACAGAGGATTAAAAGTTGCATGGAACTTTAAAATCAAAATAATCTCTCCTTTCTAAGGAAAGGAAGAAGTAGGAATTCTTCTGTAGACTTTCATGACAATTCAGATATTTCAGAAATGAAATCCTCCTGTAAAATCCATCCTGTTATATTTCAGAAGAAAAGTTCATCCTATTACTATGAGATAGCTCACTGCTTTAATTAATTTGAGGTAATTCATTACTTTGTACTCAGCTATGTAGAAGACCCTTCCTTTAACGTGCATGGGTCTATCACCATTTAGCTATCTGTTCAAGTGTACAATTAAATACTTTATATATAGATATGAATCTTGAATTTTAAGAGAGAAATTTAATTATGAAAATTCCCCAATATCTTTCAATGCACACCATAAGGGCAGTCTAGAAAGGTAAAATCGACACATATTTCATATGATTTTTTTTCCTTACTGGATAACTTTTTAGTAGCATAATGCATAGCACAATTCTCTTTTGAAGCAAGTCACTTTATTCACAGTGTGATAACAAAGTTCTACCAACACATCTTGGCTTTAGTGTTTACCGTGGAAGAGATAAACAAGGATCCTTATGTTTTGCCCAACATCACTCTTGGATTCCACATCTATGACAGCTACTCGGATGCACTAATGACCTACTGTACCACTCTGGACCTGCTTTTTAAGTTACATAGAATTGTTCCCAACTATATTTGTGGGACTGAAAAGAAAATTATGGGAATTATCGGAGGGATGAGCCCTGAAACATCCTTACGCATGGCAGAAATTTTGCAGCTTTTCAAGATTCCACAGGTAGCATCCACACCTAAAAAATTTTAGAGCATATTTGAATCTTCATGAGTATTGGGGCTACCATTAACTGTCACTGATTTCAGTTTGTATATTTTAAACATAATGTACACAAGCATATTGGTTTGACATTTAAAAATGTGGAGGACAACATATGGACTATGTTGACCTATAATGAATTAAAACCCTTGATTTAGACAGATGATAGATAGATAGATAGATAGATAGATAGATAGATAGATAGATAGATAGATAGATATGGATGGACGGACGGACGGACGGATGGATGGATGGATGGATACATAGATACATAGATACATAGATACATAGATACATAGATACATAGATACATAGATACTTAGATACATAGATACATAGATACATAGATACATAGATACATAGAAAGATACATGCATGCATGCATGCATACATGCATACATACATACATATATACAAAATAGAGATGGAGAATGAGAGAGATGATTAAGAGGTAGACAGGTAGACAGAAAAGTAACAAAATGGATATCCATCCATTCTTTTTCTCATCATTTTCTCTTTCCCTTATTCTTCCTTTTTTCTTTTAGATTTCATATGGCTCATTTCAATTGGTAGCAACTGATGAATCGCATTTCCCCCCTTTTTTTTGCATGGCCCCCAATGAAGCTCTCCAGTATGAAGGTTTAATCCAGCTCCTCCTCTACTTTGGATGGAAATGGGTAGGATTTGTCATTGCAGACGACAAACATGGGGAACATTTTATACAAAGTATGGAACCCCTGCTCTCGCAAAATAAAATCTGCTCTGAATTCACTGAAAGGGTTGACAGAAATTTCCATTTTTATGAAGCATATGACATGGTTGAACAATGTGTGAGGCACGCTATTTTGTTCACGGAGAAAAAAGCAAATGTATTTATTATACATGGAGAAAATATAGTCTTTATGTGGCTGGCCTCCACTCTAATAGTGACCCCAATTTCTGATGCAACAACCTTTGATACTTCACAAGAACTTAATACAAGAAAAGTGTGGATCACGATGGCACAAAATGATTTCACATTACATGCTATGCAAAGGGAGCTTGATATGCAAAGGTTCCATGGGGCCATTTCCTTCTCAATTACCAAAAAAGAACTTCCAGGTTTCCAACAATATGTACAGGCTGTCACCCCTTCTGGGGCAAATCAAGATGGCTTTATTAGAGATTTTTGGAACCTGGCTTTTAGCTGCTCAACACCAAATAAAGATGCTCCTGAAGATGGAGAGTGTACTGGAGAAGAAAGACTGGAGGACCTTCTCGCACCCTTCTTTGAAACCAGCATACTTAGCCATAGTTACAGTATATACAATGCCATCTATGCTGTGGCTCAAGCCTTACATGCTGCTCAAACAACTAGAACACATCATAATGTACAAAAGGACATGGATCAAATACGATCAATGACAATAGAAGCCTGGCAGGTAAGATTTCCTCTTTCTCAATGCTTTTTCAATAGATTCTCTATGGTTAAGACAGAGTGCCAGGACGCAAAGACTCTATGGATCATTGTAGGTCAGCTATCTAAAGATCACAGATGTTCATCTTTATTGAACATCTTTCATGCATTACAAATGTTTACCCATTGAAGCTATTTTCCTTTGCCTACACGTCTCAGTTTTTCCCTCTTTCCACACCAACTCAGCCGTTCTTTAACCGTCTTCTGCCTTTTTAAATGTCTATGGAGATTTTCAGTCATCCAGGTCATGGTTGTCCCAAAAGTGCTTTTTTAAAAGGGAATTGGACTTTCTTTGTTTTTGCTTGAGGACATTTTGCTTCATACCCAAGAACTGAAGAAGCTTCTTGGATGAGAAGCAAAACCTCTTCAAGAAAAAACAAGGAAAGCCCAGTTGTCTTTTAAAAAAAGATTTCCGAGTTCTACCTTTCTGTTCTCTACACTAGATTTTCTTCACATTGCTTCTATTTCATTTTTATTTTATTTCAAACCTTTATTGTCAGAGTACAACATGTGTACAATGAGATTGGCAGAGCCTCCCTTCGTGCACCCACCCACCCCACCCATCCATAACCCACAACTCACAGAGAAAGACAGTAAAAGAAAAGGAAAATCCCTAACCCAGTGAATCCTACTAACAAACACACAATCCTACTGCACCATGGGAACTTATGCATGTCACACAAGTCAATCGTGCTATGTTGTTGTAAAGTTATTTTCCATTCAGCAGCCTGACAGTCCACGAATCAAAACTGTTCTTCAGCCTATTTGTGAGGCTGCCTATGCTACTATATCTCCTTCCTGATGGTAGGAGAATAAAGAAGCACTGATCAAGGTGTGAGACAGTGGTGGGTTTCAAAAATTTTACTACCGGTTCTGTGGGTGTGGCTTGGTGGGCATGGCAGGGGAAGGATACTGCAAAATCCCAATTTCCTCCTAATCAGCTGTGGGAGGCAGAGAATGGATGGGGTGGGACCAGTCAGAGGTGGTATTTACCGGTTCTCCGATCAAATCAAAATTACTGCTACGGGTTCTCCAGAACTGGTCAGAACCTGCTGAAACCCAAAGTGTGAGAAGTGTTCTTTTCAAGCTACGTTGCTGAAATGTCACCAAACAAAATGACTGACAACCAAAACATATTTTAATAATTGAATGTACGGCTGCAGTCCTCAGTACTTTTTTTCATCCTGGAGAGCAAAGGCTCCAATTTTAAAAATAAAGTGTTGTATGAGGCCATTAAGAAGCATATCAGTTTCTCTTTAACAGTTATGCTGTTTCTTCTTAAAGCTCCACTCATTTCTGCAGAGGATTGCCTTCAACAACAATGTTGGAGATGAAATTAAATTAAATGAAGAAGGAATCCTAGAATCTGGATTTGACATTGTAAATTTGATTACTTTCCCAAACAACTCCTATGTCAACATCCCAGTTGGGGAAATGGATCCGCGAGCTACTCCTGGAAAAACCTTCTGCATACATCCAGACAAAATCGAGTGGCATCACAAATTTACTCAGGTACCATAACATCAACTAAAAGACACAATTTCATATACAGTTGCTGTTCATGTGTCTAGCCTTTTTTTTTTAGTCCATAGATAGCAGCTAGCTCCTAGGATCCAATGACATTGCAGCCCATCTTTGCCAAAGATATGCAAAAAAAAAAAAGTATTGGTCTGTTTAATAATTGCATAAACTAATTCTTTAGAATTTCCAACCTGTGTAAAGAAATTTGCTCTCACTCATTGGGCAAAATACAGCCCTATGCCCAGATGTCTGCCTCTCCAACTGGAGGAAATATTGATATGACCCATTCTCAAAAAGTAAATCCTACTGTATGTAGCCACAGGATGCTGCCAGAGGCAAAGTCTTCTGTTCTTACTGTATGTGAAAATAAACAGCAACCTCAAACTCTCAGCTCGATTCAAACCTTCAAAGTTATAGATTCTTTCCATTAATTGCCAGTAAATTGACTGTCAGTCAGCCACATGTTGACACTGGATTTGGCATTGCTATCCATCTAATGAGCATTTCCTCTTATTTAAATTTTTTATTAGTTCATCAGAATATAAAGTACAAAGAAAATGAAAACAATGGGAAACTAAGGGAGGGAAAGGGGAAAAGAAAATAATGTGGGGTAGAAGGGGGAAAAGAAAAAAAGGCATTGATTTACAACTCTTTTTAGCACCATAGAACATTACAGTCTCAACTTTTACTTTTACACAATCATATATACTAGCCATTTTTACAACAACAAACCTCTCATTAGCAAAACCAAAATTAAAGTTCCATTTTTTTACATGACAAGCACATAATCCAGAAGTAATTTCCAAAGGGAAACAAAATTAGATACGTTCTTTTCTTTGAATAAAACAGTTAATTAAATCATCTCTACTTTTTTTCCCTTTTTGCTTGGGAAATAATCTACCACTTTTTTCTGTTTGTATTTATCAATAGTATCAATATAGATATAAACTATATCAATATAGTTTATAAACTATCTATATGGATATTTACAAAATTTACCTCACTCTCTCAAGTTCTTTAAGTTCAAAGTGGGAAAACCTTTTTATTAACATCTAATTTAGAACTCTAGATTCGTCTTTAAAATATTAATATTAATAAAATATTTCTAAATATTTCTAAAATCAATAAAACATCTTTTTTACTTCCTCCTAGCGTTCATACTTCCAAGTTCAGTTTCAATAATATTTTATAAACTTTTGGAATTACTCAAGCATTATGTTTGGGGAAAAAATCAGATCCACTTTATAAACACAAAAATACATTAGAGCTTTCTTTCAATTACATGTATCAGATTTTCAAAAATCCATCCTCACTCCAATTAACTCATTACATTTAAATCACTCTTCCCAGTTTATCCTCATAGAATAAAATCTGTTTCTGCTCCAGAATGTCTATCAAATCTCTTTTTCTTATGGAATTCTCAACCTTGTTAATATCCATGAAGAAAAAGTTCCAAACTTGTTCTCTTGTGAATTATAGACTGCTTGGAGCTCTTGCTTCAGTTTTGCTGAGAGGGTTGTATTTAAACCATCATCATAATAAAGATTAATATTCAGATTTGTATTCCAAATTACAGTTAAATGCTTTACATTGTCAGATATATGTGAAATTGCCTCAGTGGTTTGATAATTTTCTACACCTGATTGCATCTCTAAATTACTCATCTTTCTTCCCATTCCTTGAGTAATTTGTTGGTCTGGTTTTTCTTTATATCATGTATATCATTTATCATATACCATCAATAGCAAAAGTCAGCTTTATTTGGAAATTGGACATACTGTGTGGATACTTTTAACACCATCAAATAATAACATCTCCCTGCCCCAGGTTCTTCAGATGGACTCGATTGGTTGATACAAATGCCAAATCCAGTTTAAACATCTCACTGACTGTATATCTGTTCATAATAGGTCAAATTTAGATGCCACTGAACTGCCAGGCACTCTGGAAAGTTTACAGATAGTTAAACATATTTAGAAAAAAAGAAATACAAAGACATAAAGAGAACGCCAAAAAACAAACAAAAAAACAAACCAAAGATGGATGAGAAATAGAAAAGAAAGATGTGGGTATCAGTCATCTTTGCCAAAGACCTTGGTGAACAGCATATCTTCAAGAGATCTTTGAAATAGTGAAAGGTTGGGGGGCATTTGAATTTGGGAGAATTCTCATTTCCAGGAACATTCATTTCCAGGGTCCCAATAAATGGTATAGTTTAATTGATGGAACGAGGAGCGTGCCAATCCTGCCAGATCAAACTAGCCAGGCAGATACAATGGGAAAACAGGCAGGTAACAAAGTCCTATGCCATGTAGGACTTCATAGGTGGTACCCATCAATTTGAATGTGGAAGAATATTGGACATCATCAAAATCTGTATATAAATTGTTAATTAAACTTAGCTTAAACTAATAAAAAATGAAATACAGCTCAGCTGTATTCCTGGTACTTGGTAACATTTTTCATCGTTAAACCACAGGTGAAATGCTCCTGGTTCAGATTGGATTGCCTGATCTGTTAGCGATGGCAGTGGGTGGTTCGGAGAACCAGTAGCAAAAATCCCTGCCCCCCCCCCCCATGCCCAACTAAGCTGCACAATCATCAGAGGCTTTTTAAAAAAAAAATCAAAGCATTTTTTTCTACAACCTCTTCGGACGAAAAAATGCTTTTAAAAGTTAAAAAAAAAAGCCTCTGACGATCCCAGCTGAGTTGCCTGATAATCAGAGGCTTTTTTTCCCTACAACCTCTTTGGCCTCTGATAATAAGGCAACTCAGCTGGGATCGTCAGAGGCTTTTAAAAGCATTTTTTAAAGAGGTTATCGAAAAAATGGTTTTAAAAGTTAAAAAAAAAAGTTGGACACGTGCACTCATTCACATTACATCCCCCCCCCCCCACCAAGCCATGCCCACAGAACTGGTAATAACAAATTTTACATTTCACCATGCATTAAACCGTCTGAGTCTGCTTCATGGCTGGGCTGACTCTCTACTATCTCATTCATATTCATTGGCTGCAACCAAAAACAAAATGTTAATACTGACCTCTTTTTCTTTCTTTGGGGATAGCTGCCTCCCATCTCATTGTGTAACGATCCCTGTCCTCTTGGACAAAGTAAGGAGAAGATTGAAGGGCAGGTATTTTGCTGCTACGCTTGTGGTCCGTGTCCTGAAAATATGATATCCAGACAAATGGGTAAGATTCATAGCAGCCAAATGGAGATTTGTCAGAAAATTCATTTCTGCAGACTAATTAAAAAGAATCTCTTCAATATTATTGCTTGTTTATTGATGCATCTCAAGGCAGGCAAAAGAAGAACTCAAACAATGGGGCACCTCCCATGTAAAAGTACACATCAAATAGGACACTTCCTGTCCTCCTATTCTCTAGTCCTACTGTCTGTTTCTGGGATCTAAAGTTTCTCCTTTCTCTTTAAGATGACAGCTCTTTAGAAAATTTGGCATGCAATTCTCTTGCTCAGAAAAGCTCTAAAATTAGTGCACTCCAATAAGGCAAAAGGATTGTAATGTAGGAAAATCTAAATGGTTTTTCCCTTTGATACTCTTTTTTTTTTTACATGTACATTGAATAGAGAGTTACAAAAGGTTTTATGAATATTTACTTTGCAAGGAAGTCTAGAAAAGCAATTCTGAATCATGGGGAAAGTTTGATTCTATTCAGAAATTATTTTCTTCTTTTCAGACATGGAGAATTGTGACCGTTGCCCAGAGGATCAATTCCCAAATGAAGCTCACGATGAGTGCATTCGAAAGACCCCGAATTTCCTCTCCTTTGAAGAGCCGCTGGGCATTATTCTGGTTTCTCTGTCTCTTCTTTTTTCCCTGGTTACAGCTTTGGTGTTTACAATCTTCCTTAAGCAACGAGACACTCCCATTGTCAAAGCCAACAATCGCAACATCACCTACCTTCTACTTGTCTCTCTCTTTATCTGTTTCCTCTGCTCACTTCTGTTCATTGGACAGCCCAACAAGGCGACCTGTCTCCTTCGACAAACGACATTTGGCATCATCTTCTCTGTTGCAATCTCTTCTGTATTGGCCAAAACCATCACTGTTGTTGTAGCTTTCCTAGCATCAAAGCCAGGAAGTCTATTCCACAAATGGGTGGGGCAAAAGTTGGCCTATTCTATTATCTGGTTCTGCTCCTTCATTCAGCTAAGTATTTGTATATTTTGGCTGAGTACTTTTCCTCCATTTCCAGATATGGACATGGAGACCCTCCATGGAGAAATGATAGTTGAATGTCATGAAGGTTCATTCACCATGTTTTACTGTGTCTTGGGCTACATGGGCCTCTTGGCCCTTCTCAGCTTCACTGTGGCCTTCCTGGCCAGGAAGTTACCAGATAGTTTCAATGAAGCCAAGTTCATCACTTTCAGCATGTTGGTTTTCTGCAGCGTTTGGCTGACCTTTGTCCCCACCTACCTGAGCACCAAAGGGAAGTACATGGTGGCTGTGGAGATCTTTTCTATCTTGTCTTCCAGTGCTGGTTTACTGGGATGCATCTTCATCCCCAAAATCTATATAATTATACTGAGGCCTGAGCTGAACACTAGAGAGCATTTAGTACATAAGAAATAGAAGAACAAGATCAGATTTTGAATAAGCAAATACTAATTGGGTCTATATGTAGAGCCATCCTTTTATCCATCAATAAATAAGTAATATGTTGAAGATGTTCATATTTCAAAGAATTACATTCAATATTTCTCTCTCAGCTCCATTAGTACACATAAAAAGTATCTTTTAGTAAATTTACCCATGTAGGTAAACAAGGACAAGCAAACTCCACTAAATTTTCATCTTAGAATTATTCAGAGACTTATTTTGGAGGGAGTCTATATTAATTTTTCTGACAAGGAGTTTTCCATATGAGTTAATTAAATTGTCCTATTTGGGTTTTCGATGTTTTAGAAACCAATTCTGGTAGTAAAAAAAAATCTGGGTCAATATCAAGATAGGCAATAGAAAGAATATAAACTCAAGATCAACTGAACATTTGTTTCATGATTTTATTAAACTTATCAATATATAAAATGCAAGTGAAAACAAAAATAATTGGTAAATGGGAAAGGAAAAAAGGAGAAAGAAAGAAAGAAATTCTGACTCTTTTTAGTGCAGTAGAATGAAATATTACAACCTCAACTTTTTACTTTTACATATGTAACATATACTAGCCATTTCTATAACTACAAATTTATCTAATTAGCCTAAGGCAACAGTTCTTTCCCCCCCCCCCCCCATCTCAGGCACAAAATCCAGAAACTAGTCATCTCTGCCAGTTCCATCAGTTTTTCCAGCCATCCATCCTTTGTGGGAATTAAAGTATCATTCCATTTTTGTGCATAAAGCATTCTTCAGCATATGCAATAACAAGATTCCATATTTTTTTTTCTTTATCCTTTAAGCCTAAACGAAAAGTCTCTGGTTTAATTTTTATATTCTTTCTAAGAATCTTCTGTATTAAAATACGACTCTTCCCAGATATAGTATTTCTTTGCTTTATTACAAGTCCACCAAAAATGGCAGAGTTCTTCCCTTGCATTTATATTTCCAACATTGTACATTTGAAATAGTTTGTTTGTCTTTGACAGTTTTTTGGGTGTTAAATACAACAGTACATCATTTTATTTAAAAAATCCTTTTAAATTATAATTCACTGTAAGTTTAAAAACTTTGGTCCACATCTTTTCCCATTGTTCAAGCATTGTATTATACCAAGAACTCTTTCTCCCTTGAATCATGCAATGTTTCACATATTCATTCTCCAAAATCTTTAATTTATATATCCACTTACTACCAAGTATAGTTCTACCTTGTGGTATTTTTACAGTTTCATACACATTTAAATTCTGCAAAGATTTTAGTTCTTTGGCCATAGCAGACCTCCACACTTCCTGGTCTTCAGGTGGAAACGTGGTTAACTCATTATATGTTGTAGGAACTTTGTTTATTTGATAGGGGATTGTTGCCTGATACCTATCAGGTGGTCTTGTTACTCTATTTGATCTTCTTGGAAGATCAGGATTTACAGATAGTCTTTCCTCCTTCACCTGTGCCTGTATTACATCCTCCTCTACCTCTTTGTTCTTGATTTCTGTCATCTCATTAGTAGCTTCAGTCTGAGTTTCAATGATAACCTCATTCTCAGTTCCCAATTTATTCCACCCTACATGCTCCATAAACTTTGCATTTGCACCATTATCTACCATTGTTGTTCCTTTTAGCCAAAATCTGTAGGACCTGTGGTTTGAATTATAACCAACAAATATTAATTGTTGTGCCCTACTCTGGCCCTTACATCTTAACTGCGATGGAATATGTACCCATGCAGGTGACCCGAAAGTGTGAATGTAACTCAAATCCAGCTTTTTTCCATGCCATACAGTATGGGGAATCTTCTTAGTTGTTGTATTTACGACATTGTTCAAGAGTGTATTTGCAAACATTATGGCTTCTACCCAACCTTGAATCGCACCTGGAAGACCACTGGGAGCCAGTGCAGTTCATGCAGGAGAGGGGTTACATGGGCACAATGAGTTGTGCCCATAATCACCCGCGCAGCCACATTCTGGACCAGTTGGAGCCTCCAGGTGCTCTTCAAGGGGAGCCCCATGTAGAGAGCATTACAGTAGTCCAGACAGGAGGTGACGAGGGCATGAGTGACTGTGCATAGGGTTTTCCGGTCCAGAAAGGGACGCAACTGGCAGATCAGGCAAACCTGATAAAAGGCCCCCCTGGCCACAGCCGTCATATGGTCTTATAAAGACAGCTGTGAATCCAGGGGGACATCCAGATTGTGAGCCCTCTCTGTGGGGGGCAAGGTTTCATCCCCTATAGTCAGCAATGGCACCAGTTGACTATACCGGGACGCTGGAAGCCACAGCCACTTGGTCTTGGATTGGTTGAGTCTGAGCTTGTTTCTCCCCATATGGCCTCTAGGCAGCGGGACATCACGTTAAGGGCATCATTGGGGTGGTCCAGGGTGTAGATGTACAGCTGCGTGTCATCAGCATACTGATGAACCCACACCCTGAAACCATGGATGATCTCACCCAGCGGCTTCACATAAATGTTGAACAGAAGGGGCAAGAGGACTGACCCTTGCAGCACCCCACAAACAAGGCGCCTTGAGGTCGACCTCTGCCCCCCTGCTGACACAAACTGTGAACGGTCAGAGAGGAAGGAGGAAGGAGGAGAACCACTGCAGCACAGTGCCTCCTATTCCTAACTCCTCCAACTGCTGCAGCATTATACCATGGCTGATGGCATCAAAAGTCACTGAGAGATCTAATAGGAACAGCCCCTGTCTCGAGCCCTCCAGAGATCATCAACCAATGCGACCAATGCCATTTCTGTGCTGTACCCCTGCTTGAAGCCCGACTGGTATGGATCCAGATAGACAGCTTCATCCAGGTACTGGGGCAGTTGTTGCACCACCACACTCTCAACAATCTTCGCCACAAAGCGGAGGTTGGAGACTGGACGATAATTTGCTAATACAGTCGGGTCCAGGGAAGGCTTCTTGAGGAGGGGCCTCACCATCACCTCTTTCAAGGCGGCGGGAAAGGCACCCTCACTCAGAGAAGCATTTATAATCCCCTGGAGTCAGCCCCGTGTAACGTCCCGGGAGGCCAGCACCAACCAGGAGGGACACAGGTCCAATAAACATGTGGCAGCACTAAGCCTACCCAGAAACCTGTCCATGTCCTCAGGAACCACAGAGTCAAACTCTTCCCAGATAATACTTTCAGGACCTACCCCCGTCTCCTCCCCTGGGCCTACCCAGTCAGAGTCCAGACCTTCCCGAACCTGAGTGACTTTATTATGCAGGAATTGCACAAAATCCTCAGCCCTACCTGCAAGGGATCTTCCTGCATTCCCACCTGGAGTAGGGAGCAAGTCACCTTAAAGAGAGTGGCTGTTCGTTTCTCTGCAGATGCGATAAGAGTGGAAAAATAACTAGATTTTGCCGCTTTTATCGCCACTAGGTAGGTCTTGATGTAAGACCTCACCAGTGTTCGGTCAGATTCAGATCGGCTAGTCCTCCAATCGCTCTCCAGGCATCTTTTCCAACGCTTCATCTCTTTCAGCTCCTCGGAAAACCAAGGAGCCAGTTGAGATCAGCATTGGGTCAGAGGCCACAAAGGCACGACATGGTCCAAAGCTCCGGTGGCCGCTCTATCCCAAGCGGCCACCAGGTCTTCAGTCAGGTCATGAGCTAGGGTCTCAGGAAATGGCCCAAGCTTTGTCAGGAACCTCTCTGGGTCCATCAGGCACCTGGAACAGAACCACATGGTCAGTTCCATCTCCCTGTGGCAGGGGGAAGCGGCTTGAAAGTCCATGTGAAGGAGAGAATGAGAATGATCTGACCATGACAAGGGCTTGATGTCTAGATCCCCTATTCCTATTCATAGGAGATCCTCTGGTCAGCCACTGACCAGAAACAAAAATCAAGTCCAGAGTGTGTCCCCCTGTGTGAGCGGGGCCTTGAAGTAACTGGGTCAGGTCCATGGCCGTCATGGAAGCCATGAACTCCTGAGCTGCCTCTGACATTTCACTGGTGGATGGCAGGTTAAAATCCCCATGACAGTAAGCATGGGGGTATCCACTGTCACCCTGGCTATAACATTGAGCAGCTCCGGCAGGGCCACTGCCACGTGGCAGGGAGCCAGGTATGTAGTCAGCAGGCCCATCTGCACCCCACAACCCCACTTCACAAGAAGGAACTCACATCTGGCTATCTGAGGAACAGTGGCCTCCCTCGAACAAAGACTTTCTCTAATAATTGACGCCATCCCCCCACCCCTTCCCTGAGCCCTCAGCTGATGGAATGCACAGAAACCTGGTGGGCACATTTCAATGAGGGGAATCCCTCCCTCCTGGCCCAATCAGGTCTCCGCAATCCCTGCCAGGTCAGCACCCCCCTCTGAAATAAGTTCATAAATGAGGGGGGCTTTATTTACCACCGACCTGGCATTATATAACATCAGCCGTAGACCCGGGGCCTGAGACTCTGAGCAACCCAGGAAACAAGCAACGCATTGGTGGCCAGAGTGCGCAATAGCTCGCAAACAGTGAGTGTGCACTCCTGAAACATAATACGGCCCCCTGCGATGGCCATATCTGCCCCTCCCACTTACTGTGCTAATTAAACTGCCTGTCCTTTCGTCCCCCTGCACCCCGGTCAAATTTCCATCCCCATCCCCTCCGCTGTGACCACCAGACCCACCAGACCCACATTCAGTGGCTATATGGACCCCCGCAGGTCCATTCCTACAAAACCACCTGGAACCCATAAAATGGAAGTTAAAAATCTATCTAAAAAAACCCAGAGAGAATATGGATTTAAAGTGAACTCATTGACTCATTGAAAGAGTTAAAAGATCCAAGAAATATTTTATTTTACAACTGTATTAAAAATGTGGCTGTCCAAGATTTCAGAACTTTCTGTTTTGAAATTTATTTAGATGTAGCCCAATTAAAAACTTATCTCCAATGATATTTTTAATTTGCTTAGTTAAAAGGCAATACCCTCCTCCGATCCCAAAGGATTTTCAGAAATTTACACTGTCAGGATCCAAGCAATTCACCCACCACATATTGAACTCCGAGGCATGGCTTTCACTCAAAGAACAGATTTATTTAGGTACACCATCTTGGCGCTACTGGATGAAAAGCCAGTACTAATGTTCCCGGGCTTTTCATTGTAATGTAAGTTTCTGTTTTCTCAAGTTTCCAAAACAATCAGACACATTGTCCAACCAAGATGACAGCTTGTTGCTTGGCGACTTCTCTCCTCTTCCTCCGGTCAGTGAGCCATTGAAATGTGCATGACTCATTGATTAGTTATGCTGTGGCAACAGAAGGCTCCATCCTCCTCCAGCTCAAAACTGTGTCAAACGAAATTAATGTTAGAATACCCCAGGATACAACCAGTCCCATGCCCAAGTAAAATTCAGGCTTGACAGGCTTCCCCCACACCCCTCAACAGCAGGAATGTCCCTACAAGATACAAAGCACAGTGGGGTTAATCAATGCCACTAGCCCCCTCTCCCTGCCCCAGGAGGTCTCTTTGGTTTTTGAGGGAACTTATCATGGAACTGCTTTATCAATCTATCTGTGCTAACTTTTCAACTCTTTACCCACGTGGCTTCAGAAAGTGGATACCCCTTCCAGTATAGTAGGTATTCCAATTTTCCCCTTTGCACTCTGGAATCTAAAGTCTCTTTATCCCATAGTGAATCTGACCCTCGATTAGCATGAGATTAGGGGTTCCTGACCCAACGGCCAGAGTTGTGAGCCACGGGCTGTCTTCCATAGTCTGCAGTGGAATACCGGTTGCACCTTCCCCAGCAATCAGGGAAGTTGAATTTGTACCATGACTGGGTTAATCACTTTCACTATTGGGAATGGTCCTAGGAATTTTGGATCAAGTTTCTTAGAGACAAGCTTTAGTTCCAGATACTTCATGGACAGGTAAATCCTATCTCCCACCTTAAACTCCAGTTGGGTAGACTGGTGCTTAAAAATGTGCCTGTCCAAGATTTTAGAACTTTCTGTTTTGAAATTTATTCACCTTGTAAATGTAGCCCATTTAAAAACTTATCTCCAATGGTATTTCTTTATTTGATTAGTTATGAGGCATTACCCTGCTCCAATCCCAAAGGATTTTCAGAAATTTACGGACCTGCTCCTAATAGGACATTTAAACCAAAAGTCATGATAAAATTGAACTACAAATACAATAACTGAAAGTAATTAAAGACCCTCCCAATAGAATAAAGGGGTGTGTGTTGAAATCTACCACAGGATTCGTCTGCTTGTCTTTGGCTTTTTGGATCAGTCATTTTTTAATGTGCTTCAAGAATTCATCATGGTGGGAGACAGTATTCTATTGGTCCAGAGAATTCCATCTTTACAGCCACAGAATTAGCACAATGTTTTTTTAATGATATTTTTTATTGAAATTGTTTTTTTTTCCCCATCTAGTTCCTGTATAATTGTCAGTTATGGCCCCTTTGGTTCTTGAGCCCATGGATGTCATCATCCTATTTTTTTTATTTTTTTTTTATTTTTATTTATATGCCGCCCTTCTCCGGAGACTCAGGGCGGCTTACAATGCGTTAAGCAATAGCCTTCATACTTTTGTATATTTATACAAAGTCAGCTTATTGCCCCCACAAACTGGGTCCTCAATTTACCCACCTTAGAAAGGATGGAAGGCTGAGTCGACCTTGAGCCTGCCTGGGATTGAACTCACAGAAATTACAGGCAGCTGGTGTTAATTGCTGCCTTTAGTAGGAGGCATTAGCCCCCTACGCTACACAGGCTCCTTTCCTACTCTAAGCCTCTAAGGAGCTTCACTGAGCATCCATTGATTTCTCTATAATTACCAGCAGAGTCTCGGTAATGCAACTTCTCAAATCCTCAGGGATGTCCAAGGGAGAACTCTCCAAAAACAAGCGAAGACAGAAAGGTGGCATTATTTGTGGAACCAAAGTGCTAGAAATGTCACAATCTGAGAAAGAATATATATGCAGACTATTTTAAATAATTACAGCCCCTTCTTCTTCTTCTTTTAATCTTTCATTGTTGCAGAAGGAAACGGTTCATATCTGCTGATGAAAATCTTCTTGAAAGAGATGTTATTTTTCATGGCAGTAATAGCAGTCCTATTACCAGGGGTTACATGCCTTACTTCTCGTACTTCTCGCAAAGAATGTGCCATGGGGAAAACTCCATTTATTAAGCACAAGTATTTTCTGCCGGGAGATTTCATGATAGCTGGGATAATCTCTCAGTTCTACATGATGTCTGATCCAGTGGATTTCAAAAGACATCCATCTGAACACCTGGTTGATCAGATATTGTAAAGACTTTCTCTTTTTAGCTGTAGCATGTCTCAAACCAGATATCTTTCTCTAAGCAGATGCCTGGACTAAGTTAATTAGTGGTATTGCTTAAAGCACAAATTATTTCTCCTGGTTTCTTGCTGGTTAGCTCCTTCATTCTTAAGCTAATAGAAATGGATTTCCACTGATAAATTTTTACCTGGTAAATAAAATACATAGTCAGATACATATGCCCATGTTTAAGGCAGATTTCACCCCAGTGCTTTTGTTCAAATTCTATATTGGGCTTTTCTCATTTTCTTTCTGTGGAATGAATTTTCACTGTTCTACTATTGAAACACTATTTATAGCTAATTGAATATCAACCTTTCACAGTTTAATTTTTCTTCTGAATATTAGGGAACAATGGCACTATGTAGACTTTTAATTTGTTTGTTCAGCATGTATGGAGTACAGTACAAATGTAGGGCTCCCCCAATGAAATAGTTGCATCTTTTCCTAGAATAAGGGATTCCAGAAAAATAGTTCCATGCCTCATTTGTATGGAATATATGAAGAATGGTTGCAGAAATTGGGTATATCTAGTTTAATGAAAAGAAGGACATGTTTTCAATGTTCCAATATCAAAGGGGCTGCCCCAAAGAAGAGGGGTCAACCTATTCTCCAAAGCATCTGAATGCAGGACAAGAAGCAATGGATGGAAACTAATCAAGGGGAGAAGCAACCTAGAACTAAGGAGAACTGTCCTGACAGTGAGAACAATTAATCAGTAGAACAATTTGCCTCCAGAAGTTCTGGATGCTCCGGCACTGGAGGTTTTTAAGAAGAGCTTGGATAATCATTTGTCTGAAATGGCATAGGGTTTCCTGACTTCCAAAGTCCCTTTCAACTCTGTTATTCTGTTTGCTGTCAAGTAAGGTTTAAAATACATTTTTTCCTCTACCCGTAAAAATACCCAAGGCAAAGATTAAACAGCTAAAGATACAAGACTTAGAAGTAGGTTTGAGAATTACAGGTAGATCATAATGTTATTATTAATGTTCCTTCAAGCAATACTTCAGTTTCCTAGTGAATCATTTTTAGAAATCATAACAGCTGGCTTAAAAAAAAATAATGTTTTGTCCAAGACCATTGGACAAAATCATTGAAAAATAATATTTTAGAACACTCAGAAAAATCTCTCTCTCTCTCTCAATATCTATCTATCTATCTATCTATCTATCATCTATCTATCTATCTATCTATCGATCTATCGATCTATCGATCTATCGATCTATCGATCTATCGATCTATCTAGTTATGCAATTTATACATTATTCCTATCATTCGATCCATTTGTAGGAATAGGAAAAAAAATGGAGTGCTAATGTATGATTTACTTGATTTTTTTCCTTCTGTGGCACTATGCAATCTCTTTTTTTCTCTATAGCATTCAGTTGAATTGTCAATAAAGTATATGTAATGCCACATTCTTTAAGAGATGATTTGTAATGCATCTGTGTAGATTTTTTCTACAGAACTACCAACATATCCTGGCCTTGGTTTTTGCAGTAAAGGAGATCAATGAAAATAATCACATTTTATTCAACATGACTCTGGGTATGCACCTCTCTAACAGTTATTTCATGGCGAGATGGACCTAATTGGCTTCATTGGAGCTCCTCTCAACACGGGGCAGATTCATTCCCAATTATAAGTGTGATTCTAAGGAGCAGGCAGTATCTGTTATTGCAGGACCTAACTCTAACATCTGTCCCTTCATAGCAAATGTTTTGAATGTCTACAAGATGCCCCAGGTAAGATTTGCTCTTGAAATACATATCATGGGCTGTGACAATAACTTTGAAGGATAGGAGGAAGAACTGTAGCCTAGACAATGATCTGGTAAAAATAATCTGAGTCCAAACCAATTTGAGAAAGCATCTCAGAATTGACTCCAGGATGGAAGGAAGGAAGGAAGGAAGGAAGGAAGGAAGGAAGGAAGGAAGGAAGGAAGGAAGGAAGGAAGGAAGGAAGGAAGGAAGGAAGGAAGGAAGGAAGGAAGGAAGGAAGGAAGGATCATTCTGTAATACATAGCAAATGTTTTGAATGTCTACAAGATGCCCCAGGTAAGATTTGCTCTTGAAATACATATCATGGGCTGTGACAATAACTTTGAAGGATAGGAGGAAGAACTGTAGCCTAGACAATGATCTGGTAAAAATAATGTGAGCCCAAACCAATTTGAGAAAGCATCTCAGAATTGACTCCAGGATGGATGGATGGATGGATGGATGGATGGATGGATGGATGGAAGGAAGGAAGGAAGGAAGGAAGGAAGGAAGGAAGGAAGGAAGGAAGGAAGGGTCATTCTGTAATATAAAGATCAAGACAAATATTCCCAAACACTAATACATTGAATTGCTTAATCAAGCCCATGGATAAATATTATTATTAAAACATGGTGAGAAAAATAATTGATGAAAATATATTAACATTTCTATTAAGTGTATTTAAGTATAGAATAGAATAGAATAGGATAGGATAGGATAGGATAGGATAGGATAGGATAGGATAGGATAGGATAGGATAGAATAGAATAGAATAGAATAGAATAGAATAGAATAGAATAGAATAGAATAGAATAGAATAGAATAGAATAGAATAGAATAGAATAGAATTCTTTATTGGCCAAGTGTGATTGGACACACAAGGAATTTGTCTTGGTGCATACGCTCGTAAAAGAAGTTACATTCATCAAGAATCATACTTAATGATAGTTATAGGATACAAATAAGGAATCAGGAAACAATATCAATATAAACAGTAAGGATACAAGCAACAAAGTTACAGTCATACAGTCATAAGTTGAAGGAGATGGGTGATGGGAACGATGAGAAGATTAATAGTAATGCAGACTTAGTAAATAGTTGACAGCGTTGAGGGAATTATTTGTTTAGCAGTGTGATGGCATTCGGGAAAAAACTGTTCTTGTGTCTAATTGTTCTGGTGTGCAGTGCTTTATAGTGTCGTTTTGATGGTAGGAGTTGAAACAATTTATGTCCAGGATGTGAGAGGTCTGTAAATATTTTCACAGCCCTCTTTTTGACTCGTGCAGTATACAGGTCTTCAATGGAAGGCAGGTTGGTAGTAACTGTTTTTTCTGGAGTTCTAATTATCCTCTGAAGTCTATGTCTATCTTGTTGGGTTGCAGAACCAAACCAGACGGTTATAGAGGTGCAGATGACAGACTCAATAATTCTTCTGTAGAACTGTGTCAGCAGCTCTTTGGGCAGTTTGAACTTTCTGATTTGGCACAAAAAGAACATACATTGTTGTGCTTGTTTGATGACATTTTTGATATGTGAGATATGGTAGAACCTAGAAATTTGAAGGTCTTTACTGTTGATACTGTGCAGTGGTAGTATGGGAGGTTTTCTCCTAAAGTCCACCACCATTTCTATGGTTTTGAGTGTGTTTAGTTCCAGATTGTTCTCGTCGCACCACGAGGCTAGCTGTTCAACCTCCTGTCTGTATGCGGATTCATTATTGTCTCGAATGAGACCAATCACTGTTGTGTCATCTGCGAACTTCAGTAGTTTAACAGATGGATCCTTTGAGATGCAGTCATTGGTATATAAAGAGAAGAGAAGTGGAGAGAGCACACAGCCTTGGGGGGGGGGGCGCTGTGCTAATTGTACAGGTATCTGATGTGATTCACCTGCTGCTTCCTGTCTGTTAGGAAGCTTATGATCCACTTACAAGTGTGTTCAGGTACCACTAGCTGGTTTAGCTTAGTTAGAAAAATGTCGGGAATGATGGTATTGAATGCTGAACTAAAGTCTATAAAGAGGATCCTTGCGTAGGTCTTTGGAGATTCAAGATGTTGTAGGATGTAGTGCAGAGCCATATTAACAGCATCATCTGTTGATCTATTTTAATCAGTAAGCAAATTGCAGGGGATCTAACAGTGGATTCATGATGGTTTTCAAGTGAGACAGCACTAGCCTTTCAAAGGTTTTCATAGCTACAGATGTTAGAGCAACTGGTCTGTAGTTGTTCAGTTCCTTGATGGTGGGCTTCTTCGGCAAATTAAATGAATTAAGTGTATTTATAAGTTAAGGAATCATAGCATTTTAATTAGTTTGGATTCAGATTTAGTAATAAATCGAGTATAGTACCTAAAAATATCTATGTCATATGGTCCCCCCTACATTATTCATCATGTTAATGATTTGTGTTGTTTTTCTTAAATATAAATTTGTAGATGAAACTAGTAGGAGGGAAATGCTTTCAGACTTGCAAGATTGTGATTTCACGGTTTGGATTATCTCAAATGATTGGCAACAATCTTGTCCACCTAAAAGTGCTTTCCCCCTCAGCTGCTTTTATACTGCAATGAATTAGGGAGAGTCAGTTCTGAGATGGTTATAACATTTCTGGAATGAGATGGTTATAACAATCTTCTTTTAATTGTTTTTATTAAAGTCTATTATATGATAAAATATATAATAGAAATTTTTGATATCAAGAAAGGTAAAGAAAAAGAAAGATAAAGTCAAAAAAATGAAGAAAGAAAAAGAAAAGAAACAAAGGTGTAGAAAGAAAAATAAAAACCAATGGTTTCTGATTTTCATTCATAAACATTTTTGAAATCCTGTGCATTGTATCATCCACAAATAGAACAAAGCCAAAGAAAGTTGGTAGTAAATATTAGCAAACAAACTAATAGAAATAGTAATCATATAATAGCAGTAATAATAATATAACCAAAAAGTTTAAACTAGGTTTCTTTTTACATTAGCTTATTTACATTTTTATCAATTACTATGTTTATAGTTATATCCCTCTTTATTTTCAATATTGATAATATTAACATTCATAATCTTACTTTCTCTAATTTCTACCTCTTTCTCTATCCATTCATAAAATTTATTCCGTGTCCGATAGTATTCTGAATGTTCTTTATCTTTAATTTTTAAAGTTAGTCTGTCCATTTCAGCACAGTCCCAAATTTTTCTACTTACAACCTCGTCCAGTGGGATGTTCATATTTTTCCAGTATTTAGCATATGTGATCCTTGCTGCCGTCAGTATATGTAACACTAAATATGTGGTCACTTTATCATAACCTTCTATTAGTATACCTAAGAGGCATGTTTCTGGTTTAAATGCAATATTTTGTTCAGTTATCATTTCCAGCCAGTTATGTACGTTTTCCCAATATTTTCTTGCTTTATCACACATCCACCACATGTAGTAATAGGTGCCTGGAGTCTGGTTGCATTTCCAGCATTTGGCAGATAGGTTACTGAATATTTTCGCCAATCTCACAGGGGGTAAATGCCACCTGTAAAACATTTTGTATAGATTTCTTTGTATGCCAAGACCATAGTCAATTTGGAATTTCTGTCCCAAAGTTTTTTCCATTTCTCTAATTCTATATTATAACCAAAATTTTTCATCCAGACAATCATCATTTCTTTAACTATTTCTTCCTCCAATTTATAGTTCATTAAATATATATATATATATATATATATATATATATATATATATATATATATATATATATATATATATATATATATAAGCTTTTCATTTGTCACCATTAACATTTTGTCAAATGCTGTTGGTTCTTTATTTATACCCTATGTCCTAACGTTTTTCTCATAACTTGACTGAATCTGGAAATACGGCCCCCAAGCTAGATCTACCCCTTGGTTCTGCAGTTGTTGCCTAGATTTAAGGTTTCTGTTTTGTTAATTGCAGTAGGGTATACGAAAAAGGTACAACCTCAATCTTTTCTTTACATTTCCAGTTAATTCAACCCATTTCTATAACAACAAAGTTGATCAATTCATCAAAATCTATAATCAGTTTTATTTTTTTCCCCATTTTAAGTGTAAATTCAGAAGTAGTTCCCAGGTGCAAACAAAACTAAGTCAATTGTTCCCTTTAATTAAAACTGTTGATTTTGCCATCTCGGTCACAAATTAATGGATTTCTGTCTTTAGTTTTGTGATTATGCTACTTCTAAATATCAGATTTTTATGAACAAGATTAGATATCTATTAATGTTTGCATTAATGTTTACAACAAAGACCATGAATTAAGAACAGATTTTTCAAAAATAATAAATACTTCAATTTGGAAAATCATGCCCCCCCCTTTTTTTTCTACGTTTAGCTGATATATGGATCTTCTCCTATGAGAGGTGACCAAATAGAAGCGGCTTTCTTCCATCGCTTTTTCCCAGATGGTGACCAACAGGTTGTGGGCATTCTGCAGTTGCTGTTGTATTTTAAGTGGATGTGGATTGGGCTGTATCGCCAACGTAATGAGAGTGGAGACAGATTCATTCAAAATGCTGTACCGTTGTTTTCCAAACAAGGTATCTGCTTTGAGTTCATGAGAGAGATGCCCCAGGAAACATTTTCTAATGATATTTCAGCAGCCTTTAAAGGTTTTAGCAAAATGTACATTAATGTCATGAACAGCACTACCAATGTCATTATTGCATATTGTGAAAACCAAGTTAACATCATTTTTAGACTGTTGCCCTATTATAGAGAATTTGAAGATATACCTATTGAGAGAAAAGATAAAGTTTTGATAATGCCAGCCCAGATGGAGTTTACATCCACTACCTTTCTAAAAGACAGAGATATGGTCTTTATCCATGGTGCTATAACTTTTGAAGTTTCTTCCAAGGAGATTTCCGGATTTAATAAATTCCTTCAGATGAGAAACCCAACTTCCGAAGTGGAAGACCATTTAATGAGAGTGTTTTGGCAAGAGACTTTTGAATGCTCTTTTTCTAAAAATAAGTTAGATGGGAAGCTGTGCACCGGAGAGGAGAAGTTGGACAATCTACCTAAGTCTGTGTTTGACACCACCATGACTGGACAGAGTTACAGCATCTACAATGCAGTTTATGCTGTGGCACATGCTTTACAAGCCATGTTTTCCCCCAAACACAGAACAAGAGCCAAAGTTGGGAGAGAAACGTTTTTGACTCAAAAGGCATGGCAGGTAATAAGAGATTGAATGAACATTTCCCATTGCTCTACTCTCTAATGCAGTGCTCTGTCCTACTCTTATAGATACACCAATGACACTTATGATTTAAAGCCTCCTGCTACTCCGTTTTCCATATCGTTTCGGGACCTAGAAAAACCATTGTAACTGTGAATAGGTAACAAGGGTACAACAATAATACAACAATATGGAGAAATGATTAAGTTGCAGCAAAATGTGACTGTTTGGAACAGGTTCAAAACACTTGTGGCAGGGGAGAAACGCATATGAGGGGTTATAAACCCTAATTCTATTAATTAAATCAGTTGTATTAAATCAATATCCATAACTTAATACCATTGAAATTGATCACCCTCCCTCTCTTCTTTCTCCCTCTCCCCTCCCTTCCCTTCCCTTCCCTTCCCCTCCCCTTCCCTTCTTTTTAATTACCAACCTTTTCTTCATTTTAGTTACATCACTATGTGAGAACTATGTCATTTAATAACACTGCAGGAGAGAAAATTTCCTTTAATGAAAATGGGGATTTAGATACTGGATTTGACATTATCAGCTGGATCACATTCCCAAACAACACCTTTGTTAAAGTCAAAGTTGGAAAGGTCGACCCAGCGGCTTCTCCAGATAAGCTATTTACCATTTCTGCACAAGACATCACCTGGCCTACCATGTTTAACCAGGTATTTCCTGCTCTGATTTCAAACTGTATATTCTTCCCTTTCTCTTCTTCTTTCCAGAATTATTGATTCAAATGGATCATATCTTTAAAGTTGTCAGGCCAAAAACGGCAAAGAAGAAGAAATAATGACCAGAGATTTTGAAATACAAAGACTTACATCTCTGTATAGCAAAAAATAAATAAATAATAATTTACTGATATATTCTCAATAAATCTTCATGGTTTTAGCAGAATTTAATCCAGTAGCTGTTGTCTATTCCTGCTGGCATTTCCAGGTTGTCTAGTTTAAAAATATATTTGAAAGTTGTTAAAGTAATTAAAGCAATCGTATAATTCACAGAGTAATAACAAGACATATCTCAATTTCTCTATTAAACAGTCCCATTAATCTGAATGTTGATTTTCCCCCTTAGCTTTCTCTTTTGTAAAATGGCATGTCCAGATTTTGAAGTTTCCATTTGCTGATGGGATTTAAATAATTTAAAAACCAGTTCTCTGTCCTAGTGACTGGCTGAGTGACCGTGGCTGGGTGGGTGGGGCCATGGTGTGTGGTAGCAGTCAGCCCCCTGCAGCACTCTGCCAGTCAAAATGGGGCACGGCATGGGGTTAATTACAAAATGTTGGCTTTGCTTTGTGATATTGAGATCCAGCGAGCAAAAAGTGTGAAATGCACAGAAAATACACCTTTGGTCGGTTAAGAAGAAATATCCCCAATGTCAGATGTACACTGACTTTTAACTCTACATCTTCCTAGCAAACAGCACATTTTGAAGCTCCAGGTAAAGAGAATTCATTTTAGGATGAACAACCATAGTTTGCATGTTGGAGGTTCCAAAAGGAATTTGGGAAACTCTGTATTTTAAAGAACATATGAGGGAGGGGTGCAGAATAGCCCTTCTCTGCCTAAGGCTGTAGAGACCTGGCAAATATCAAAACCCTGTTCTCTTGCCTGCAGGGCAACAAAAGAAGACCATGTGACTATCAGTTTAAAGAAAGTTCATTCAGACCTTTCAACTTCTTGGAGAAAAAGTCTCACAAAGTTGGAAAGTCTGTGTTATGTACCAAATAAGGAGTGAGCTATAGGCTTCACTCAGGTCCTTCAGAATGGTGGGAAAATACTTAAAGCTCATTGGTTAAGCCACCTGACAGCCCTCTATAAAAGAAGACACTGTCAGACAAGCAAGTTGTTGGATTGTACTGGTCTACTAATAAAGAGCTGTTTTTACTGAAAGAGCTTCCATTATCCGATCCTACACTGGTGACAAGGATGGGATTGGAAAAATAAGGACAAGTAGACCAGGGTCCCAGTGGAGTAGGAAGCATAACCGGCATTGTTCACAGTTCTGCAGAATCACCATCTGCCAGCATGATGACCATGTATGCCCCACCAGCTCCGTTCAACCCAGCCACTGACAATTGGGACTCCTACATGAACCGTTTTGAATGCTTTATGGAGGCAAATGACCTCCTGGGACTGACCAACAACTGCAAGCAGGTGCAGTTCCTCAGTTATTGAGATATGGACATGTTTGATACAGCCAAGGCACTCGTCAAACCAGTCGTGGTTCAAGCAGTACTGTGGCCACACTCCAAACACACTATAGACCCATTTTGCCCTGGTGCAGTCAAAGTATGGCAGTGCAAGTTCCTCCACAAACTGCAGGAAGAAGGCAAATCTGTGAACCACAAATCTGTGAACCACTATGTAACGGCACTCAAAAAAGCCGACACATATTATGACTTCCGAGAGCTGGAGGATGTGCTGTTGGAATAGCTCATAAGCGGAATGAGGGATGTTAGCCTACAATGGTGGTTGTTAGCCAAGCCAGCCCTCACTCTACAAACGGCCTTAGATGAGGCCAGAGCAGCAGAGAACTCATAGAAATCGGCTGCAGCTCTGCAGAGAGCAGGAAACGCATCACCAACTGTCGCAGTACATCAGGAGAGCGCCTAGCTGAGCAAGTTGTCAGAAGATGAGAATGACATCTACCAGCTCCAAGGTGAAAAGAAAAGAGCCTACCCTGATGCAGATTGGAGGCAACCCCTGGGTGCTGGGTGTGGAGGGATGCATTCCAGGGTGACATGCAGATACAAGGACACTGTGTGCCAGAGGTGTGACCGTAAGAGGCATCTGGCTAGAGTCTGTTGTGCTAGCATGCCATCTGCCTTCAGAACAAAACAGCAACCTGCTGCCACTGCAATGCCCAGAAAGAGGAAAATTCAGCCGTAAAAACCCAAATGCAGGAAGAAATCTCCAGCTGCTGACAGAGAGATGTACCAGACGAACATAAGATAGACCAGCTCATAGGCAAAAAATATCCACGTTACAGTGCTGATCGAAGAGACAGAGTACTAGATGGAAATCAACACGGGGTCGTCCCTGACTATTGTTGCATGGGAAACAATGACGATCACAGTTCCAGGCATAAGGAAGAGAGACCTGAGACCCCAGTGAGTACAACTGAAAGACTACCAGGGGAACCTCATCCCTGTTGTAGGCAGTGGAACATTCCAAGTGCAATTTCAGGGGTTTTCATGCCCCTTAAAGATAACTGTGGTTGAAGGGGCATTGCCAAGCCTGCTCGGCTTGGACTGGTTCGAGGCCATGGGCATGGGAGTAACTGGTATCAACACCATCCTAGATGATGGCACAGAGGACCTTGTTAAGGAGTTTGAGGACGTATTCAGCAGTGGCCTAGGCAAATACAAAGGAATGCCTGTTTCCTTCACCCTAGATCCCAAGATAGCACCAATTACAATTAAGCCTAGAAGGGTCCCCTTTTAATTAGACATAAGATTGATAAGGAATTGGACAAATTAATTGGCCAAGGAGTACTTGAGCCAGTCAATCATGCCCATTCAGAGACCCCCATAGTCTCTGAATGGGCATGATGGCTCAGTCTGCATCTGCATGAACTATAAATGCACAATCAACAAGGCCTTGCAGCAGAGAGCCTATCCTGTTCCCATCATTTAGCATTTTCTGCATTCATTGGGAACAGAAACCACATTTGCCAAACTCGATCTCATGGAAGCGTACCAACAGCTGCCGGTCGATGACAGCATGGCCGAGGCACAAAAATTGTCATTTTTGTGATTTGTCAATTGTCATTTAAACACATGGTGTGTTTAAATGCCGCCGCCTGCAATTTGGTGTTAGCGTGGCACCAGGACTGTTCCCAAGCATCATGGAACTGCTATTACAGGGTATTCCTGGGGTTGTGCCTTACTTTGATGACATCCTGATGTCCACTACTGACAAAACAGCCATTTTTGCCTATCTCAGGGCTGTTAACCGCAATGTCACATTGCGGTGTCATGGGTGGAATTCCTGGCGTACACGATTGGTGGCTCACAGATTGACCCGACCAAGTCCAAAATTGCCGCCATTCGGGACGCCCCTAGCCCCCCAAAATAAAAGGGAGCTGCAAGCCTTTCTGGGATTGCTCAATTTCTACAGCATATTTTTAAGGCAAAAGGCCACCATGGCTGAACCTTTGCATAGACTGCTTGGAAAAAGGCTTCCAGAATCTGGGGCCTAGCCAAAGCGGCCGTTTTTGCCACCGTAAAGAACCTGCTGACATCTGACAGTGTGTTGGTCCATTACAGCGATTCCCTGCCCCTGATTTTGACTTGTGATGCCTCGCATTTCAGGGTTGGGGATGTCCTCAGCCATCAGCTTCCTAATGGCTGGGAGGCTCTTCTCGCCTTCGATTCTCGCACGTTGTCCACCGCCAAACAAAACTACAGCCCTCTGGACAGAGAAGCATTGGCTGCAGTTGCTGGGGTCTGGTGGTCCCATGACTATTTCTCTGGCAGACATTTTACCCTCATTACAGACCACAAGCCCCTGCTGGGTTTGTGGGCAGGCAATTGCCTGACTCTGACCATCATGCCCCCCCGAATGGTGCGATGGTCACTTTTCCTGGCAGCATACAACTACTGGCTGATTCACCGTCCTGGGAAATCACTGGGCCATGCTGATGCGCTGAGCCATTGCCCCCTGCCTGCGTTAGTGGAAAACCCAGCGCCCATCTGCCAGGTCCTCCTGCTCGAGGAGCTTGGTTCGGGGCCCATCACTATGGCTGAGATTGCTCGGCACATTGCTAAGGACACTGAACTATTGCAAATTTTGAACTATGTGTGGTGGAGCTGGCCCAGAATCATGATGATGGGGTCGGCATAGCCTTACTTACAAGTCAGCTGGGGTTGTCAGAGGCTTTTAAAAGCATTTTTTTTACAGAAAAAATGGTTTTAAAAGTAAAAAAAAAAGTTGGCCACACCTACTCAGTCATATTACCCCCCACACCAAGCCACACCCACAGAACCGGTAGTAACAAATTTTACATTTCAGCACTGGGTTGGGCCTTCCAGCTCCTACCACGCCCAGCAACATGTTCCAGGAAGCTCCATTGGCAGGACCAGAGATTGCAACTAATCCACCCTCTCAAGTCGGTGCCCAGGACCAAACTGAACTGAGCAAGTCAACTAGGACTCACACTAGTCCTGCCTACTTGCGTGATTACATCTGTTAATATATACATATGTTGAATTAAGTTAATATATTCCAGGAGGGGAGGGGTGCTATGTACCAAATAAGGAATGAGCTATAGGCTTCACTCAGGTCCTCCAAAATGGTAGGAAAATACTTAAAGCTTATTGGTTAAGCCATCTGACAGCCCTCAGACAAACAAGTTGCTGGGTTGTACTAGTCTACTAATAAAGAGCTGTTGTTACTGAAAGAACTGTGTCTGCCTCTTCCATCATCGGATCCAACAGTCTGACTGAACTTTCTGAAACAGAAGGACATTTTGGGACATCTAGATCCTACGTTCATTGTGTAAAAGTAAAATCCACACCCAAATAGAATTTTCTGAAACTTTTGAGTTTTAATAAACCCTGGTTTCACTTCTTGATAGGTTCTACCTCTTTCTGTTTGCAATGACCATTGCTATTCTGGGTGGAGGAAGATGAAAATAGAAGGAAAGCCATTTTGTCTTGTGCAAAACTATTGAGTCTTCTTTACTGTGATACAAAATGTTAATTTCCAAACCTTCTACAACTGACTTCTAATGTGGTGATCAAACCATTAATATAGCTGTCAGGGTTGCAAGTAACAGACCCAACACAATCAAAAGTCTGAGGCCAAGGTGCTCCTCAAAGTCCAAATTTATTAGGTAAGACTTCTCTAGTGCAAAACAATCCAGTCTTCTTAACTGTGATTCAAAATACTAATTTCCAAACTTTATGCAACTGTCTACTAGTGTGGTGATTGAATTGATGATATAGCTATGTAAATACTAAAAATGAAAGGGTTACCACAAACAACATATAACTATCTGCATATTTACAGAATTCCCCTAAATACAAAAAGGTATTACTTAAATAGGAAAAATTAAACCCAATAATTAACTCTCAGTCCTTCTAGAGTATTTCTAGAAATTGACCATGATGTTTCATTTTTTTCAGATGCAGTTGACTGCTTTCAATGTTCAGAAGACCAATATCCAAACCAGGCTAAAAATCTTTGTATTCTAAAAACAACAACTTTCCTGGCTTACAATGAGCCACTGGGAATCACCTTGGCCAATGTTAGTCTCTTCCTTTCTTTCATCACAGCTTTGGTGCTGGGGATCTTCATTAAACAGCGGGACACTCCCACTGTCAAAGCTAACAACAGGAGCCTCACCTACATTCTTCTCATTGTTCTCCTGCTCTCCTTCCTTTGCAGTTTTCTCTTCATCGGGCAACCTGACCAAGCAAAATGTTTCATGCGACAAGCTACTTTTGGCATCATATTCTCGGTAGCCCTTGCTTGCATATTAGGGAAAACAATCATTGTTGTTCTTGCTTTCATGGCCACCAGGCCAGGTTCCAAAATGAGGAAATGGGTGGGGAATCAGCTGGCTTTTTCTAATGTCCTATTTTGCTCCCTGGCACAATTGACCATTTGTACAGTGTGGCTGACAATTTCTCCCCCATTCCCAGATTCTGACATGCACTCTATAGCTGAAGAAATTGTCCTACAATGTAATGAAGGTTCAACCACAATGTTTTATACAGTGCTTGGCTTTCTGGGGTTCCTGACTACTGTGAGTTTCACTGTGGCCTTCCTAGCTAGGAAGTTACCAGTCAGCTTTAATGAAGCCAAATTTATCACCTTCAGCATGTTGGTCTTTTGTAGTGTCTGGATATCCTTTGTTCCCACCTATCTGAGCACCAAGGGAAAATACATGGTGGCTGTGGAGATCTTCTCCATTTTGGCTTCAGCAGCTGGATTATTGGGCTGCATCTTTTCTCCGAAATGCTATATCATTATTATGAGACCTGATTTGAATACAAAGGGACAGTTAATAAAAAAATAGTCCTGAATATGAAGTTCAATTTGCTCATTGATTCCTTTCTCCTACTCTAACCAAACAGTAGAAAGTGACATTAATGAAGACCTTTATTTTCTCCTAACTGAATTTTCCCAAACACTAAGAAAAAATCATGATTTTGCAGCTAGGCACTATAAATAAATGAATAATGATAGACACCTCCCCCACCAAAGATTAAGAAGATAGGACCGAAGATTATGAAATCGAAAAGCACATCATTGTTTAGGTCTACTTAGGTATTCTTTATTCTTTATTATTTTCTTTTTTAATTTTCACTTGCCACATATCTCTTTGAATGTGGAGGTGGAGATGGCAATAAGGAATTACATAGGTCTTTATATTCTAAAATATTAATAGTGGATACATTTATTGGCAAATTGACAGTTCATTTTGGCCATGCTGTTAAAAATATATAGCTTGATCATTTAGTTTTAAGAATATGAAATTACAATAATTAAGAATATGTAAAAAAAGTAGTCTATGTGCTTTGCATTAAAATATGTTGAAAATTATGACTGTGACTTATTTAACTTTGGCTGTCTTTATAATTGTAGTCCAATTATGAACTTAACTCCCAGTACAAAAAGAGGTTAAGTAGAATGATATAACTAGATTAGAAATAACAGAATAACAGTTTTGGAAGGGACCTTGGAGGTCGTATAATCCAACTCCCTATACTAAACCCTATACTATTTCAGGCAAATAGTGGGGTAATGGGTCTGATGATCACGGCGGGGGGGATGGGGACAGAGATCTGACTAGGATGCAGGGGGATGAAATATACTAATGCCCATGCATTAGTATAGTAAGTGGGAGGGGCAGATATGATGGCAGCAGGGGGCCATATTATGTCTCGGGAGTGCGCACTCAATGTTTACGTGCGATTGTGCACTCCAACCTTCAATGCTCGTTTCTCGGGTTGTTCAGAGCCTCAGTCCCTGAGTCTACGGCTGATGTTGTGTAATGCCAGGTCAGTGGTAAATAAGGCTCCCCTCATTCACGATCTTATTGCGGAGAGGGGTACTGACCTGGCAGGGATCACAGAGACCTGGCTAGGCCAAGAGGGAGGAGTTCCCCTTGTGGAAATGTGCCCGCCAGGTTTCCATGCATTTCATCAGCCAAGGCCTCAGGGAAGGGGTGGGGGAGTGGCAGCAATTATTAGAGAAAGTCTTTGCCCGAGGGAGGCCACTGTTCCTCAGATAGCTGGATGTGAGTCCCTCCTTGTGAAGTGGGGTCGGGGGATACAGATGGACCTACTGATTACGTACCTGGCTCCCTGCCACGTAACAGTGGCCCTGGCCTGAGCTGCTCGATGTTATAGCCGGGGTGGCGGTGGAAACCCCCAGACTTATTGTTATGGGGGATTTTAACCTTCCATCTGTTGGTGAAATGTTGGAGTCAGCTCGGGAGTTCATGGCTTACGTGACAGCCATGGACCTGACCCAGGTAGTTAAAGGCCCCACCCACTTGGGGAATCACACTCTGGACTTGATTTTTGTCTCGGACTAGTGGCTGAATGATCTTAAAATAGGGGATATAGACATCAAGCCCTTGTCATGGTCTGATCATGCTCTCCTTCACATGGACTTTCAAGTCACTTCTACTCACTGCAGGGAGACGGAACCGACCAAATGGTTCCGTCCCAGGCACCTGATGGACCCTGAGAGGTTCCTGACAGAGCTTGGGCCATTTCCTGAGACTCTGGCTCATGACTCGACTGAGGACCTAGTGGTTGCCTGGGACAGGGCGGCTACTGGGGCCTTGGACCGCGTTGTGCCTTTGCGGCCTCTGACCTGATGCCGATCTCGACTAGCTCCTTGGTTTTCCGAGGAGCTGAGAGAGATGAAGCGTCGGAAAAGATGCCTGGAGAGCGATTGGAGGACAAGCCGATCTGAATCTGACCGAACACAGGTGAGATCCTATATTAAGACCTACCTAGTGGCGATAAAAGCGGCAAAGTCTAACTACTTCTCCGCTCTTATTGCATCTGCAGAGAACCGCCCAGCCGCGCTGTTTAGGGTGACCCGCTCCCTACTTCAGGTGGGGACGCGGGAAGATCCCTTATAGGGACGAGCTGAGGATTTTGTGCAATTCTTGCATGATAAAGTTGCTCAGATTCGGGATGGCCTGGACTTCGATTGGGTAGATCCAGGGGAGGAAATGGGGGTAGGTCTTGAGAGTGTTATCTGGGAAGAGTTTGACTCTGTAGCTCCTGAGGACGTGGACAGGATTCTGGGAAAGCTTAATGCTGCCACATGTTTATTGGACCCATGTCCCTCCTGGTTGGTACTGGCCTCCCGGGACGTTACACGGGGCTGACTCCAGGGGATTATAAATGCTTCTCTGAGTGAGGGTGCCTTTCCCGCCGCCTTGAAAGAGGCGATGGTGAGGCCCCTCCTCAAGAAGCCTTCCCTGGATCTGGCTTTATTATCAAACTATCGTCCAGTCTCCAATCTTTGCTTCGTTGCGAAGGTTGTTGAGAGTGTGGTGGCGCGACAACTACCCTGATACCTGGATGAAGATGTCTATCTGGATCCATTCCAGTCAGGCTTCAGGTCGCAATACAGCATGGAAACAGTATTGGTCGCGTTGGTTGATGATCTCTGGAGGACCCGGGACAGAGGTTGCTCTTCTATCCTGGTCCTATTAGATCTCTCAGCGGCTTTTGATACCATCGACCATGGTATCCTACTGCATCGGCTGGAGAGGTTAGGAATAGGGGGCACCGTGTTTCGGTGGTTCTCCTCCTTTCTCTCTGACCCTTCGCAGTTTGTGTTGGCAGGGGGGCAGAGGTCGACCTCGAGGCACCTTATTTGTGGGGTGCCGCAAGGGTCGTTCCTCTCACCCCTTCTGTTCAACATTTATGTAAAACCGCTAGGTGAGATCATCCGTGGTTTTGGGGTGAACGTTCATCAGTATGCTGATGACACTCAGCTATACATCTCCACCGCAGACCACCCCAACGATTCCCTTACTGTGATGTCCTGTTGCCTGGAGGCCGTACGGATCTGGATGGGGAGAAACAAACTCAGACTCAACCCCTCCAAGACTGAGTGGCTGTGGCTTCCAGCATCCCGGTATAGTCAGCTGGTACCATCACTGACAATTGGGGATGAGACCTTGCTCCCCACAGAGAGAGCCCGCAATTTGGGTGTTCTCCTGGACTCACGGCTATCTTTAGAAGACCATTTGATGGCCGTGGCCAGGGGGGCCTTTTATCAGGTTCGTCTGATCCGCCAGTTGCATCCCTTTCTGGATCGGGATGCCTTGCGCACAGTCACTCATGCCCTAGTCACCTCCCGTATGGACTACTGCAATGCTCTCTACATGGGGCTCCCCTTGAAATGCATCTGGAGGCTCCAACTGGTCCAGAATGTAGCCGCACGGGTGATTATGGGTGCATCTTGTTGCACCCATGTAATACCTCTCCTACGCGAGCTGCACTGGCTCCCGGTGGTCTTCCGGGTGCGATTCAAGGTGTTAGTTATCACCTTTAAAGCGCTCCATGGCTTAGGGCCTGGGTACTTACGAGACCGTATTTTGCCACCAATAGCCTCCCACCGACCAGTTCATTCTCACAGGGAGGGACTACTCAGTCAAATTGTGCTGCCTGGCGACTCCCAGGGGGAGGGCCTTCCCTGTAAGAGCTCCAACCCTTTGGAATGAACTGCCCCCTGATATACAAAACATCCCTAATCTCCGTGCTTTCCGCTGTGCCCTCAAGACCCTGATGTTCAATCAGGCGGGGCTAAGCATGTTAACTGGGAATGATTAAAATATTATATAATTCTGGGTTTTATTTAATTTGGGTTAAACTTTGCTATAATTTTAATTATCAATTTTATGATGTTTATGTATCTTTTATTTTTTCTTGACTGTACACCGCCTTGAGTCCTGCGGGAGAAAGGCGGTATAGAAATATAATAAATAAAATAAATAAATAAAATAGTTGTCCAATTTTTTCTTAAAAACCTGTGTTAGAAATTTCAAATTAATTTCAAATGAATTGTTTCAGGAAATTTCTCCTTAGTTCTAGGTTGGTTCTTCCCTTAACAAGTTCCATCTATTCCTTCTTGTCCTGCCTTCAGATCCTTTGTAGAATAGGCTGATCCCCTGTTCTTTGTGATAGCTACTTAGATATTGCCATGTTTTTCCGAAAATAGGAGCTATTCTGAAAATAAGCCCTAGCATGATTTTCACACCTGTGCCTAATATAAGCTCTACCCCAAACATAAGCCCTAGTGAAAGGAGAGGACATGGCCCATATAGAAGATGGGGAGCATGCATGGGCTGATGGTATCTGGCAGCAGCCGCAGTCTGTGCAGTACAGGTGATTTAATTACCTGTACAAGCAGCAGAAGAAGGCATAGCTATGGAAAAGCCAAGAGTCGATTGGCCAGAGTAGTGGCCAGTCACGAAAGTCTTGTCTTCACATGGCAGCACCAGCAGCAGATAGAGGCAGAAACACAGGGCAGAAGGCTGTGATCAAGATATGCCACGTCAGCCACAGGCAAGCTGAGAGACATGAATACAAGCCTACTGGAGTGGCGGGCAGCCATAGGAGGCTCAACTTCACATTTCTCAACTTGCCTGCATCCTGCACAGTGCATTCGGATTTCCCTATTACCTGCTGCTGCACCAGAGAGACTTGCCCAGTGGGCTGAGCATAGCGGACAGGTAGACTGGTGAGGCAATTAGCTGGGCCATGTGGCAAAGGCAATATATTATAGGGCAGGGGGTGGGGGGGGCAGGGCAAGAGGCGAGCGGCTGGAATGGGCGAGCGGCAAGCCTCTGGAAGGTGCGAGCAGACGGAATTCCATCTTTACAGCCACAGAATTAGCAAAACGTGTTTTTAATGATATTTTTTCATTGGAATTGCTTTTTTCCCCCCTCCTGGCTCATATATAATTGTCAGTTATGGGCCCTTTGGTTCTTGAGCCCATGGATGTCATCATCCTATTTCCTACTCTGAGCCTCTAAGGAGCTTCACTGAATATCCATCGATTTCTCTATGATTACCAGCAGAGCCTTGGTAATGCAACTTCTCAAATCCTTAGGGATGTCCAAGGGACAACTTCTCAAAAACAGGTGAAGACTGAAAGGTCATATTATTTGTGGAACCAGAGGGCTAGAAATCTCGCAATCTGATGAAAGAATATAAATGCAGACTATTCTAAATAATTAGAGCTTCTTCTTCTTTTTTGAATGTTTCATTGTTGCAGATGGAACTGATTCATATCTGGGGATGAAAATCTTCTTGAAAAAGATGGTATTTTTCCTGGCAGTAATAGCAGTCCTATTGCCAGGGGTTTCATGCCTTATTTCTCATACTAAAGCATGTTCCGTGGGGAAACCTCAATTCATTAAACACAAGTATTTTATGCCAGGAGATTTCATGATAGCTGGGATACTCTCTCAATTCTACATGATGTCTCATCGAGTGGATTTCACAAGACACCCATCTGAAGAACTGTTTGATGTGTTCATGTAAAGACTTTCTATTTTTAGCTGTAGCATGTCTCAAACCAGATATCTTTCTCTAAACAAATGCCTGGACTGAGTTAATTAGTGGTATTGCTTGCAGCAGAAATTATTTCTCTTGATTCCTTCATTCTTAAGCTAATAGAAATGGATTTCTATTGATATATTTTACCTGGCAAATAAATTACAAACACACATACATTGGACATGTTTAAGGCAGTTTTCACCCCAGTGCTTCTGTTCAAATTCTGTATTGGGCTTTTTTCATTTCCTTTATGTGGAATGAATGTACAGTGCTCTACTATCGAAACACCGTTTATAGATAATTGAATGTCAACATTTCACAGTTTAATTTTTCTTCTGAATATTAGGGAACAATGGCACCATGTAGCACTTTTAATCTGTTTGTTCAGCATGTATGGAGTACAAATGTAGGGCTGCCCCAATGAAACATTGACATCTTTTCCGAGATAAGTGATTCCAGAAAAAGAGTTCCATACACCATTTGTGTGGAACATATGAAGAACGGTTGCAGAAATTGGGTATATCTAGTTTAATGAAAAGAAGGACATGTTAGCAATATTCCCATATCAAAGGGGCTGCCACAAAGAAGAGGGGTTAACCTATTCTCCAAAGCACCTGAAAGTAGGACAAGAAGCAATGGATAGAAAGTAATCAAGGAGAGAAGCAACCTAGAACTAAAGAGAACTGTCCTGAGAGTGAGAACAATTAATCAGTGGAACAATTTGCCTCCAGAAGTTCTTGGATGCTCCGGCACTGGAGGTTTTTAAGAAGAGATTGGATAATCATTTGTCTGAAATGGCATAGGGTTTCCTGACTTCCAAAGTCCTTTTCAACTCTGTTGTTCTGTTTGCTCTCAAGTAAGGTTTAAAATACATTTTTTTCCTCTACCCATAAAAGTATCCAAAGTGAAGACAGAAGAGCTAAAGATACAAGTCTTAGAAGTAGGTCTGAGAATTACAGGTAGATCATAATGTTATTATTAATGTTCCTTCAAGCAATCCATCAGTTTCCTAATTAATCATTTTTAGAAATCATAACAGCTGGCTAAAAAATAATAATGTTTTTTCTAAGGCCATATTCCCTATCATCGAAAAATAACATTTTAGAAGACTCTGAAAAATTTCTCTCTCTTTCTCTCTCTCGTCCCACCCCTCTCTCTTTCTCTGTATATATGTCTATATACTGTATGTGTGTAGGTGAGAGAGAGAGAGAGAGAGAGTGATGGGTTGCCCCCGGTTTCCACCGGTTCTATAGAACCAGTAAATCCGGTGGGAAGCCCCACCCACTGCCCCCAATGTCATCAAAATGCTCAGAAGAATGCATGCACAAGTCAAGCGAAGTCCTGCTGCAAACCAGTAGTAAAGGTAAGTAGAACCCACCCCTGGTGTGTGTGTGTGTGTGTGTGTTTGTGTGTGTGTTGGTTATGTAATTTGTTTATTATTGCTATCATTCAATCCATCTGTGGCAAAGTGAAAAATTTTGGAGTGCTAATGCATTTACATGCTTTCTTCTTGCATGGTACTATGCAATCTTTTTTTTTTCTTAGCATTTAGCAGAATTGTAAATAAAGTATATATAATGCCACATTCTTTAAGAGAAGAAATATGATTTGTAATGCATCTGTTTAGATTTTATCTACAGAACTACCAACATATCCTGGCCTTGGTTTTTGCAGTAAAGGAGATCAATGAAAACAATCACATTTTATTCAACATGACTCTGGGTATGCACCTCTCTAACAGTTATTTTACGGCGATATCAACCTACTTGGCTTCAATGGAGCTCCTCTCAACCCAGGGCAGATTTATCCCCAATTATAAGTGTGATACTAAGGACTGGGCAGTATCTGTTATTGCAGGACCTAACTCTAACATCTGTCCCTTCATGGCAAACGTTTTGAATGTCTACAAGATGCCCCAGGTAAGATTTGCTCTTGAAATACGTATCATGGGCTGTGACAATAACTTTGAAGGATAGAAGGAAGAACTGTAGCCTAGACAATGATTTGGTAAAAAAAATTCTGAGCCCAAACCAATTTGAGAAAGCATCTCAGAATTGACTCAAGGAAGGAAGGAAGGAAGGATGGGAGGAAGGGAGGGTCATTCTGTAATATAAAGATCAAGATAAATATTCCCAAGTACTAATACATTGAATTGCTTAATCAAGTTCATGAATACTTAATATTATGGTTAGAAAAGGAATTGATGAAAATATATTAATATTTCTATTAAGTGTATTTATAAGTTAAGGAATCCTAGCATTTTAAATAGTTTGGATACTACTAAAATAGTTTAGCAGTAAATCGAGTATAGTACTATGTCTATGTCATATGTCTTTGTCTATGTCTATGTCCATGTCATATCTCTATGTCATATGTCTATGTCATATGGTCGCCACTACATTATTCATCATGTTGATGATTTCTGTTGTTTTTCTTAAATGTAACTTTGTAGATGAAACCGGTAGGAGGGAAATGCTTTCAGACTTGCAAGATTGTGATTTCACGGTTTGGATTACCTCAAATGATTGGCAACAATCTTGCCCACCTAAAAGTGACTCCCTCCTTAGCTGCTTTTATACTGCAATGAATTAGGGAGAGTCAATTCTGAGATGGTTATAACATTTCCTGAATGAGATGGTTATAACATTCTTCTTTTAATTGTTTTTATTAAAGCCTATTATATGATAAAATATTTAATAGATATTTTTGATATCAAGAAAGGTAAAGAAAGACAAAGACAAAGTCAAAGTCAAGAAAAATCAAGAAAGAAAAAGAAAATAAACAAAGATGTAGAAAGAAAAATAAAAACCAGTGTTTTCTGATTTTTTTAAAAAAATCATTTTTATAAATTTTATTCATAAACATTTTTGAAAAACAGTGCATTGTCAGAGTATCATTTACAAACAGAACAAAGCCGAAGAAAGTTGAAAGTAAATATTAGCACACAAACATATAGCGAAAATAATAATATAATAGCAGTAATAATAATATAACCCAAAAGCTTAAACTAGGTTTCTTCTTATATTAGCTGATTTACATTTTTATCAATTACTATATTTATAGTTATATACAGTACCTCAATAGATATTCAATACTGATAATATTAACATTCATAATCTTAGTTTCTCTAATTTCTACCTCTTTTCTCTATCCATTCATAAAATTTATTCCATTTCTGATAGTATTCTCAATCTTCTTTATCTTTAATTTTTAAAATGAGTCTGTCCACTTCAGCACAGTCCCAAATTTTTCTAATTAAAATCTCATCCAGTGGGATGTTCATATTTTTCAGGTATTTAGCATATGTGATCCTTGCTGCCGTCAGTATATGTAACACTAAATATGTGGTCGCTTTATCATAACCCTCTGATAGTATACCTAAGATGCATGTTTCTGGTTTAAACTCAATATTTTGTTCAGTTATCATTTACAGCCAGTTTTGTATGTTCTCCCAATATTTTCTTGTTTTACTGCATGTCCACCACATGTGGTAATAGGTACCTAGGGTCTGGTTGCATTTCCAGCATTTGGTGGATAGGTTACTGAACATTTTCGCCAATCTCACAGGTGGTAAATTGCACCTGTAAAACATGTTGTATAGGTTTTCTTTGTATGCCAAGACCATAGTCAATTTGTAATTTCTGTCCCAAAGTTTTTGCCATTTCTCTAATTCTATATTATAAATGATTTTTTTTTGCCCAGGCAATCACCATTTGTTTAATTATTTCTTCGTCCATTTTATAGTTCAGTAAATAATTGTATGTATGTGTGTGTGTGTATATATATATATATATATATATGTATGTTTGTTAAGTCATCCTGGATTATCACGAATGGAGGAGGAGATATCACAAATCTCCAATTTTTTAAAAAATTCTTAAAAAAAAAATTGGAGATTTGTGATATCTCCTCCTCCATTCGTGATAATCCAGGATGACTTAACAAACATACAAATAAACCTACCTGGAAATGAGCTGGTAATCAGATAAGAGCCTGTGGCCTGAGGGTTAAATCAACTGCCTTACAAGCAGACAGCCCAGGTTCAAATCCCAGTAAGGGTATGACTGTCTGATGAGAGCAAATAAGCTCGAAATAGATCTATAACAGCCTCCCTTTATTTATAGAATTATCAGCAAAAATATTAAAAACATAGAAAATAGCTTGCCGGCTATATTATATTGTCTGGAGGGCCCATGAGATTGGGCTGAAAGGCAAAAAAATTGGAGATTTGTGATATCTCCTCCTCCATTCGTGATAATCCAGGATGACTTAACAAACATACAAATAAACCTACCTGGAAATGAGCTGGTAATCGGATAAGAGCCTGTGGCCTGAGGGTTAAATCAACTGCCTTACAGGCAGACGGCCCAGGTTCAAATCCCAGTAAGGGTATGACTGTCTGATGAGAGTAAATAAGCTCGAAATAGATCTATAACAGCCTCCCTTTATTTATAGAATTATCAGCAAAAATATTATATATATATATATATATATATATATATATATATATATATATATATATCAGTTTTTCATTCGTCACCATTAACATTTTGTCAAATGCTGTTGGTTCTTTATTTATACCTAACATTTAACATTTAACATCTAACATTTTTCTCATATCTTGACTGAATTGGGAAAAACACCCACCAAGCTAGATCTACCCTTTCATTATGCAGTTGTTGCCTAGATTTAAGGTTTCTGATTTTTTTTTAATTGCAGTAGGATATACGAAAAAGCTACAACCTCAATCTTTTCTCTCTTTTTTTAATAATTTTTTAAAATTTTTTCTAACATAAACATAAAAAAGAAATTGTTTTCAAGAACGGAGTCGTGGTCCGGTCACAAATTGGTATACTAATTTAACAAATGAGAACAAACAATTTTAACATAAATTCCTACATCTTAATAAATCTTTCTATTATCTCATCATACATTTTAATCTCCTACTAAAACAGAGCTCATTTTTATATTCAATTATAAATTCAATTATAAATCAAAGTTCAATAGGCTCTATCTAATTTTTTCCTTTGCTCTTTTTAACATCAACATTAAACACAAAAACAATCTAATCTATTAATCTATTTATTTACCTTACAATTTTATCACCACAAATCTTAATTTCCAAATGTATACAACTCAATTTTTATTTCAATTTATTAATCAAAATTTCTTCCTATTTTTCTCGTTTTCTAAACCCAATTCATTCTATCATGTTCTTAAACTTTTACACAGATATCTCAAAATTTACCATTTCATTTTAATTATCACCCAACATTTTCTTTTTCATCCCTTATTAATAATTATTCTTCAGTATATTCTCCTTATTCTCCTCCATAACTCCCCCTGTTATTTGGCTGATTATCAGCATTTTCCATTGTTTTGGCTGATTTCCAGCATTACATTATTTGGCTGATTTCTCAGCATATTCTTAGAGGGTTGCTTCCGGCCTCCAAGGAACTTGCCCATTCCTCTCGGCTGCCCAAGGGGTCCCTCTCTTTCCCCTGTCCCTTCAAGACAGGGTAGGTCCGCAGACCTGTCAGCAGCGGTTAGCCAGTCAGGGTTTTGGCGGGGCCCATTAGAGCCTCACCATTTCCCCAACTGCATTGCCGTGTCGCCAAACAGGAAGCAACCTCAATCTTTTCTTTACATTTCCAGTTGATTTAAACCATTTCTATAACAACAAAGTTGATCAAATCATCAAAATCTATAATCATTTTTTCCCCATTTTAAGTGTAAATTCAGAAGTGGTTTCCAGGTGGAAACAAAATTCAGTAAATTGTTCCCTTTAATTAAAACTGTCAATTTTGCCATTTTGGTCACAAATTAATGCATTTCTGTATTTAGCTTTGTAATTATACTACTTCTAAACATCAGATTTTTATGAACAAGATTAGATATCTATTAATGTTTGCATTAATGTTTACAACAAAGACCATGAATTAAGAACAAAATTTTCAAAAATAATAAATACTTCAATTTGGAAAATCATGTCCCCCCCTTTTTTTTCATCTTCTACATTTAGCTGATATATGGATCTTCTCCTATGAGAGATGACCAGATACAAGCTGCTTTCTTTCATCGCTTTTTTCCAGATGGTGACCAACAGATTGTGGGTATTCTCCAGTTGCTGTTGTATTTTAGATGGACATAGATTGGGCTGTATTTCCAATGTAATGAGAGTGGAGACAGATTCATCCGAAATGCTGTTCCGTTGTTTTCCAAACAAGGTATCTGCTTTGAGTTCATGAAAGAGATGCCCCAGGAAACATTTTCTAATAATATGACACCAGTCAGTGATGTTTTTAACAAAATGTACATTAATATCATGAACAGCACTACCAATGTCATTATCCTATATGGTGAAAATCAAGTTACCATGACTTTTAGATTGTTGCCCTATTATGGAGACTTTGAGACCCATCAAGAGAAAAGATAAAGTTTGGATAATGCCAGCCCAGATGGAATTTACATCCGTTTCCTTTCAAAAAACTATTGCTATGGACATTTTCCATGGTGTTATAAGTTTTGAAGTTTCTTCCAAGGAGATTTCTGGATTTAATAAATTCCTTTGGATGAGAAACCCAATGTCAGAAGCGGAAGACCATTTATTGAGAATGTTTTGGAAAGCCGCTTTTGAATGCTCTTTTCCTAAAGATAATTTAGATGAAGATGCTGGAATGCTGTGCACTGGAGAAGAGAAGTTGGAGAATCTACCTAAGTCTGTGTTTGACACCACTATGACTGGACAGAGTTACAGCATCTACAATGCAGTTTATGCTGTGGCACATGCTTTACAAGCCATGTTTTCCCCCAAACACAGAACAAGAGCCAAAGTTGGGAGAGAAACGTTTTTGACTCAAAAGGCATGGCAGGTAATAAGAGATTGAATGAACATTTCCCATTGCTCTTCTCTCTAATGCAGTGCTTTGTCCTACTCTTATGAATACATTGATGATACCTATGATTTTAAGACTCCTGCTACTCCGTTTTCTATATCCTTTTGGGATCTTTGTAACCATGAATAGGTAACAAGACTACAACAATAACACAACAATATGGAGGAAATGTTTAAGATGCAGCAAAATGTGCCTGTTTGGAACAGGTTCAAAACACCTGTGGCAGGGGAGAAACATGTATGAGGGGTTATAAATCCTAATTCTATTAATGAAATCAGTTGTATTAAATCAATATCCATAAGTTAATACCATTGAAATTGATCTCCCTCCCTTATTTCTCCCTCTCCCTCTCCCTCTCCTTCACCCCTCCCCTCCCTTTCCCTTCCCTTCCCCTCCCCTTCTTTTTAATTACCAACCTTTGCTTCATTTTAGTTACATCACTATTTGAGAACCATGTCATTCAATAACACTGCAGGAGAGAAAATTTCCTTTAATGAAAATGGGGATTTAGAGACTGGATTTGACATTATCAACTGGGTCACATTCCCAAACAACACCTTTGTTAAAGTCAAAGTTGGAAAGGTCGACCCAGTGGCTTCTCCAGATAAGCTATTCACCATTTCTGCACAAGACTTCACCTGGCCTACCATGTTTAACCAGGTATTTCCTGCTCACATTTCAAAGTGTGTATTCTTCCCTTTCTCTTCTTGTTTCCAACATTATTGATTCAAATGGATCTTATCCTTAACATTGTCAGGCCAAAAACTGCAAAGATGAAGAAATAATGACCAGAGATTTTGAAATACAAAGACTTACATCTCTGTATAGCAAAATAATATACTGATCCTCATTAGATCTTTATGGTTTTAGCAGAATTTAATCCAATAGCTGCTTTCTATTCCTGCTGGCATTTCAAGCTTTTCGAGTTTAAATATATTTTTGAAAGTTGCTAAAATATTTAAAGCTATCATATAATTCACAAAGTAATAATACGACATAAGAAACAGCTCAATTTTCTGTTAAACAGTCCCATTAATCTGAACATTGATTTCCCCCACAAAAAAATAACATTTTCCTGCTAGTCATCTCTTTTTTAGCAACCACTCTGTTGCTGAAGTCCTATTTTCTGCAATCAAGTTTGAAGCGGTTTACCTTGAGTTTGTATCGATTGTTTACCTGTGTATTATTGTGGTTGAAGCTGAAGAAGTCATTGACAGGCAAGACATTATAGCAAACAATTTTGTGTACCATGCTTAGATCGAACTGCAGGTGGTGCAATTCCAGATTCACAAACCCCAAAATTTCAAGCCTGGTGGCATAGGGAATTCTATTGTGAGTAGAGGAGTGAAGTACTCTCTCTTTTTTTTGGAAATACCTCTGAACCTGCTCAATCGTGTTAATGTCTGATATACAGTGTGGGTTCCAGGTGGACGAGTTGTATTCAAGAATTGGTCTGGCAAAGGTTTTGTATTCCCTAGTTAGCAATACAGTGTTGCCAGAGAAGAAGCTTCGCAAAATTAGCTCAACAACTCTTAATGCCTTTTTGGCAATGCTGTTACAGTGAGCTCTGGGGTTGAGATTGTTTGAGATGAGTACTCCGAGGTCCTTGACAAAGCAAGGTTCATCTATGAGATAGTTTCTGCCCAACTTGTAATTTGGTGTTCTGATTTTTATTGCCAATGTGTAGGACAGAACATTTATTAGATGAATTTTGGAGTTGCCAATTACGCAACCATTCTGGCATTCTGTAAATTAGCTTTGAATCATTGCAAAGTCACAAGCTATCAATGACCCACATCTTCCCAAGCTCCATGGAACCTTATCTATATGTTTCCCAAGGAAGGCAAGCAGTCTGGAAAGATTCCTGTATTATAGATAGTATTTGCCATAAGATAGTCCATCAATCAGAATAGAGCTGGAAGAGATCTTGGCAGTCTTTTAGCCCAATCACTTGAACTAGCTGAACAAGTTGAACTAGTCAATTTAAACTCTTCATGTGTTTTTTTTTTAATTTGAATTACATGCCGCCTTTCTCCGGAGACTCAGGGCGGCTTACAATGCATTAAGCAATAGCCTTCATACTTTTGTATATTTATACAAAGTCAGCTTATTGCCCCCACAAATTGGGTCCTCATTTTACCTACCTTAGAAAGGATGGAAGGCTGAGTCAATCTTGAGCCTGGTGAGATTCAAACTTACAGTACTGGCAGACAGCTGATGTTAATCACTGTCTGCAATTACTGTAAGTTTGAATCTTTATTGAGCATAGTACATAGAATAATAATAATAATAACAACAACAATTATTATTATTATTATTATTATTATTATTATTATTATTATTATTATATTTCTATACTGCCCTTCTCCCGAAGGACTCAGGGTGGTGTACAGCCTGATTAAAAGCATAAAGACAGACAAAATTTAAAAATAATTAAAATTATTAAATAGCGTGGCTCAATTATAAAACCCCAAATTTAAAATCCCACATTTAAAACCAATTAAAATCTTTACATTGATAGCCCAGCCTGGAGGAACAACAAGGTTTTGAGGGCACAGTGAAATACATGGAGGTCAGAGATCTTACGCATTTCTGGGGGCAGTTCATTCCAAAGAGCAGGGACTCCCACAGAGAAGGCCCTGCCCCTGGGTGTCGCCAGCCGACATAATTTGGCCGATGGCACCCTGAGGAGACCCTCTGTGTGGGAGCGGACTGGCTGATGGGAGGCTATTGGTGACAGAAGATGGTCTTGAAGGTACCCAGGTCCAATGCCATGGAGTGCTTTAAAGGTGGTAACCAACACCTTGAATCACACCCGGAAGACCACTGGGAGCCAGTGCAGCTTGCGCAGGAGGGGTGTCACATGAGCACAACGAGTTGCACCCATAACCACCCGCACGGCCACATTCTGGACCAGTTGGAGCTTCTGGGTGCTTTTTGAGGGGAGCCCCATGTAGATAAATAAAGTTGGAAGCAACCTTGGATGTCTTCTAGTTCAACCCCCTGCTCGAGCAGGAGACCCTATATCATTTCAGATAAATGGTTGTCCCGTCTCTTTTTGAAAGACTCCAGTGATGAAGCACCCACAAGCTCTGGACGCATGTTGTTCCATTGGTTGATTACTCTCATTATTAGGATATTTCTCCTTACTTCTTGGTTGCTTGTCTCCTTGGTTAGTTCCCATCCATTGTTTCTCATCTTTCCTTTTGGTGCTTGAGAAAATAGTTTGACCCCCCCTTGTCTTTGTAAGAACCCTCAAATATTGAAACACTGCTATTATGTCACCCCTAGTCCTTCTTTATCATTAGACTAGACATATCCAATTCCTGTAACCATTCTTCATAAGTTTTAGCCTCCAACCTCCTAAATATTCTTGTTGCTTGCTTGCTTGGGCCTGAAAGTTATTTTTGACATTTATGTTCCTCTTGATATTAATGTGAAATCTGCATTATATGCAGCTATTTATCTTTTTCTTTCTTCTTTATCTTCAGTGTCCTCATTTCCAAGGCATGCATTATAGGTGGCAAGGCCATCTTTGAAACTTGTCACCAAAATATCCTCATTCTTCTTCCCTTTGTCACGCTAGAGTTGTCTGACGAAATGAGATGCCTCTCACATTTTGATAATAAAGAAAAAAAAAACTTTTATTTGTTAGAACAACATCTTCACGGACTCATATGCAGCCAGGAAATGACCTCTGCTCCATCATCCCTCCCTTTCCTGGCTTGCTTCCTTATCCTATTGGTCATTATCTAAATCATTCTACGGCACTCTCTCTTACTAATCTCACAGGAATTTAACCCCCTCTTTACTATGTCAGCACTGAGAAGCTGACACCCTTTTTAAAAAGTTGTCATTTGGTTTCTTTCCTAGAGATAATCTCTTCTACCTGTCTTCTGTGTATTATCCACTTTGCTTGTTATTGAGTCCTTGGAAACAACCTCAACATCCTTTCCTTTGTTGCTTTCAGTTTTATGTTCAAACAAGCCTGCAGCTACTTGTTACACTTTTTTTCTTGTTTTAAAAACGTTCTGTTGTGACTCCGGCCCTGGAGGCTGATTTATTTTCGCATGCTGAGTTGGAGGATGGTATGGAGGAAGCTGGCCTGAGCTATGTGCTGGAAGGGCCGTCTTCACTGGTGAGTCAGCAAGAATTGACAGTTGCTGACGTGCCTCTGGACCCCAGCCAAATTGAGAAGGAAACAGAGGCCGGTAACGAGGAGTGGGAGCCCCTATTGAATGCAAGAGAGAGACGTAGGAGACGTCGTAGAGAACAGCTATTGCCACGTCCCAAGCGGTGTGGTCAGGAGATGTAGGGCCACACTCTACAAAGTAAAAGGGGTGTGGCTGGGCCGGAAAGGTGTGGTGAACAGTTTGTTGGAGTTTTGGATGTAGTGGAGTTTAGAACTGCTAGTTTTGAGTTTTGAAAAGGAGTCTGCATTCCTGTCTTAGCCTGTTGGCTGTCTGCCCAGTAGACAGCCAACTGGGAACATTGCCCAGTAATTACTGAACTGATATACCTTTGGAACATTGCCGGTAACTACTGAACTGCTATACTTTTGAAAGAGAACTGTTTATTAAAGGGCCAGCTTCAATCTCTCTAGCCTGCGTTTGTTACTGCTGGCCTATTTGAGCTTCTGCAAGGCCACTTGTGGGAGGGGACAGAACACATTCTTTTTCTCTTTTACTTTCAAAGTGTGGGCTGAACCACCATTCTTCTTTGCTTCAGCAACAAGATGGGCCACCTATCATTTTGGGTACACTGGAAATAATATGATTGTCCTCAGCCTATCCTAAGGTGCTGGGAAGGCAATTTCTAATCATGCTTTATTTCCCCATATCAAAAGCAAAGGTTTCCCCCATCTGCTATCTTTCATGTGTATGCTGGTTTACTCTGGCAAGTATGCCCCCCTCCCATCCTCAAACTCTGCTTTCTTTCTTCAGTGGTCTTTCATATGGGCTGCCTGGCTGGTTATTATTATTTACATTTATTCATTAAACATGAAATTCAGCTAACTGAACATTTAAAAATGTATCACAATTATTATTGACTGGCACTGATAAAGGTTGCTGCCAGCATCCTATGTTATCGACCAAGTATGTTCTTAAAATGTATGTTGTTCTGAGTAGTACAGTCTTTTGCAGCTCTGCTGGCGCTACAGCAGGAAGCTGCAGATTATTATTATTGTTGTTCTCTTTTATTCATTAAACATGAAACTCAGTCAACTGAACATTCAAAAATGCATCACAAATGCCATTGACTGGTGCTAATGGTTGATACAGGTTGCTGCCAGCGTCCTAGGTATCAACCAGGTACCTTCTTAAAAGATATGATGTTCCGAGTAGTGCAGTTTTTTGCGGTTCTGCTGGTGTTATTGGAGGAAGCTGTAATTTCTTGAAGTGTTTTGTAAAATTCTTGGACAAAGTACCCCAATGACAATGGGTATTGCTGTTACATGTTTCATCCATAGCTGTGTAGTTTTGATGGCCAGGTTGCGATGATGATGATGATTGGGTTTTTTTTAATAATTTTTTTTATTTAATAAATATTAAAAACATTGGACACAGTGTGACCATCCTGGTCTTAACATATCCATACATATTCTTTCCATAATAACAAATATAATTATTATTTAACATACATTGCTACATTGTTCTTATATACATAACCTTTGTCTGCATTTATTATCTATTTACTATTTATTTACTATTTTCATTTATTAATGCTATCCAGTATTAATTCTGCAGACCCTAAATCTTTTTGTTGCAACTCCTTTTCTCCTTTCCAACCAATAATACACTTTATTCCAGATGTTATAATTTCCTTGTATGTGACTACTTTTCCCAAGTTGATAAAATTTGGATGTACTAGCGCCTCTAATATAGAGAGCCAGATAGGAATTTCCAAATAACTTTGTTGCTTTATTTTTGTCCAAACTTCAAAAATAGCTCATCTGACTTGATGCCTTTGGAAGTACTGGTGTGTTTTTTGTCTTTCATCCTACAAGAATGCATGCCATCCCATTTGCATATCATATCTTTCCAACATTAGTAACTTACTATTCTTTAAATTTATCCATTCTTTCCCCAATATGACTGCAGCTGCTTGATAATATCTTTCCCAATCTGGTAATCTGAATCCTCCTCTTTCTGTGGCTTCTTGTTTTAGTTTAATTCTGGGTCTTTTTCCCTGCCAAATAAACTTAGACACTATTTTATCCAGATTTCTAAAGTATTCTTTATCTAATTGTATGGGTATATTCTGAAATAAAAACAATATTTTGGCAAGATGTTCATTTTTACTGTTGCAATTCTTCCTTTAATTTATTGTAATTTTCCTTTTTAATTGTTACACATCTTGCCGTTAGTAATATTCCTAAATATTTCACTTTTTTTGCTATTTGTAGACTTATTCTCTCTGTCAGTTCCTTTTTCTGTGTTTTAGTCATGTTTTTAACTATCATTTTGGTTCTTTCTTTCTTTACCTTCAACCCAGCTACTTCCCCATATTCACCCAGTATTTCCATAAGTACTTCGACCAGATTGTAATGGCTTTTCTATAATAAATACAGAACCATCTACAAAGGCTTGCAGTTTGTACACTTCTTTCTTAATTTCCAGTCCTTTAATTTTTTTGTCTTTCCGAATTATTCTTGTTAATACCTCTAAAGTTAATATGAATAGTGGCAATAACAGACATCCTTACCTTGTAGCCTTCTGAAACTTAAAATTTTGTGTTACTTCCCCATTTATTGTTACTCTTGCCTCTTGATTAGAGTATATTGCTTTAAACACATTCATAAAGTTTTCACCGAATTCCATATATTTTAACTGTTTCAATATAAAGTCCCAATTCACATTATCAAAAGCTTTTTGTGCATCTAGAAAAATCAATGCCACTTGTGTCTCACTATGCACTTCATAGTATTCTAACACATCCTATATTGTCCTCATATTATTTCTTATTTGCCTTTTCAGAAAAAAAAAACAAACAACAACACCATTTTGATCAGTGTGTATAAAATTATTCAAATATCTTTTTAGTCTTTCAGCCATTATTGCCATAAATATTTTGTAGTCTGAATTCAGCAGTGATATAGGTCTATAATTTGGGATAAGTGTTAAGTCAGTGTTCTCCTTTGAAATCAAAGTAATATTTACCTCTGCCCATGAGGCTGGTGTTGTGGTCCGCCAACACCTGCTGAGCTGGCAGGGAAGAGGCTGAGGAAGAACGTGTGCCAGTCCTAGAGTCTGGGGAAGGCCCAGATGAGGGCTCTGTGTCATGGGCAGAGATGAGAAGAGGGCCATCGGGGAGTGATGTGTGGACTTTGGAGCCTCTAGAGGATGAAAGTAGAGAGGCAGAGGAACAGGAAGAGCCTGTTCCTAGTGCACACATGAGAAGAGCTGCCAGAAGGCAAAAGCAGCTAAAGCAAAGAGGATGACTCGGGAGTAGGGCCAAGAGATGATTGGCACCTCCCGTAAGGCTTAAAAGACCAGCAACGGCTCTTGGACTCTTTGTCAGAGAACAATGTTGATAGACTTGTTTCTTGTCTTGCTGCATTTATTTCTTGTTGGCGTCTTTGCTTCTGAACTTTTGCCAAGAAAAGCCTTTGGCAGTTTGCCACAATAGACCAAGGTTGGTGATAAGACTGAAGAATTGTGTTATGAAGAAATTGTTTTGATCTAGTTTGGACTACGCTGAGAATGAGTTAATTCTCAGCCGTTCTAATAAAGTTTGTTTTCGAACTGTTTGCATCTAATACTACCTACTTGAGCCTGGGTCACAACATCTGGTGCCTTTGCTTCTTTTAATACCATATTATATATCTTAATTAGTATTTCTCCTAAGGATTCTTGTATTTCTATATATAGTTCTGATGGTAACCCATCGGACCCTGGCGTTTTGTTATTTTTCTGTTTTTTAATTGCCTCTATTAATTTGAACATACTTATATCTTCATTCAGCATGTTTTTTATCTCCTCTGGGACTTTGGGTAGTTTAGCTTTCTGGAAACAATGTTGTATTTCTTCTTCTGTACTACCATGATGATGATTGTTCTTGTTGTTTTTCTTCTTCTTGTTGTTGTTATTTGGGTAGTATTCAGTAGTGGAGTGGTGGAATGCTTAAAAAAAGAATCAGCAGGGGAATAGTGAAATGCAGGAAACAGAAATAAATACTGTGTAGTTTCGATGGTCAGGTCGCAATATTTCATAATTTTTTTCCTGTTCTTTTTCTTCTACTCTGGCATCTCCTGGTACAGAGATATCAATAAACGTTATTGTTATTGCTATTGTTATTGCTATTCTTCTTCTTCTTCTTCTTCTTCTTCTTCTTCTTCTTCTTCTTCTTCTTCTTCTTCCTCCTCCTCCTCCTCCTCCTCCTCCTCCTCCTCCTCCTCCTCCTCTTCTTCTTCCTCTTCTTCTTCTTCTGCAGGTATACAGCAGTGGAGTGGTGAAATGCTTAAAAAAAGAATCAGCAGGGGAATAGTGAAATGCAGGAAACAGAAATAAATACTATAGCTAGGTGTATGGATTTAGAAAAGAAGGGCTAGGGGGGACCTGATAGCAGCCTTCCAATATTTGAGGGGCTGCCACAAAGAAGAGGGGGTTGACTTATTTTCCAAAGCACCATGTTACAAGTAAATCTTCTCCCTGGGCATGTCCAGCTCAGTAACTTGGCATGCCAAGGGTTAACCAGCTTAAGCAAACCTAACCCCACCTTCTTCCCCTTCCCATTACCTGTAGCTCCACCTCCCGGGTATTTAAGGTCTTCCCCTGTTGTTGTTGCCTCAGTTGTTCCTGATGATACCTGCAATGAAACAGATGTGTATGAATGAATAAAGACTTACTTTGAAAGACAATCAAGCGTGTCTTCGTATATTATTGGGACCCAAATTGATCCTAGCTAACAAAATGGTAGCAGTCGATGGTTGGGCAACCCAATAATCAGAAGACATGCCAAAGAAAAACCCAAACAAGGTCAGAGACCAAAAGGAGAGAAAAACAACGAAAACCAACTGAAGACATGGCAACGCCAATAACTTCAGAGGAAGAAAAAGAAAACACCCCCGAAGAATATTCATCGGACGATGAAAGGGGGCAAAAAGACATAAACGAAGAAAAAATCCAACAGAAGGAAATCAGCAGACTCAGAAGAGAAATGATGAGCCTGCTAGAAACCCCTACAACCGACGAAGACCTCCTGGCCGGGATCAGCTACCTCATCCAAAGCCAGAACGAGGCCAGGAGGACTCAAGAACGACAAACAAGGAGACCGGACACAAGCCCGGTAAGAAAAACCCCCCAGAACTGTTATTTTCCAAAGGCTGAGGGGGGGATTCCCGCCCAAAACCAAGACTGGCAGCCATCTTGGAACACGTGGCCAAAAAAGATGGCCGACCTCCAAAAAAACGAATTTGCATATGCTAATCCGCCAACCAATGAGGTGCCCGAACCCCAAAAACCCCAAAATAATGATGATTCCTCGGAAGAAAGTGAAGAATCACCCCCCGAGGACATCCCCGACGATCAGGCGGTGGAAGAGGCGATAAAAACGCTCACCGCCGCCTTCGGGACCAAAATAAAAATTTTAAAGGGGCCTCCGAAAAACAGTAAAAAACCCAAGGGGGAGAAGAGAAGGCCCCCCAGCTGTTTACCAAGGGGCGCGGACACCGCTGGGGACCCACCGATGCCGCAGCACCCCCCGGTAGCGATACACCACCCCACTCCCAAGCCGCGACTGCCGGAATGGACCGAATGGCGAGAATACTCACCGCCGCCGCCGCCGCTGCAGAGAGGGACCGGGAGCCGCCCAGCAGAGAGGACAGCCTTCCTTGACCGCCGCTGGACACCTGGAGCCGGAGCGGAGGCCTTCCCATCATGGACGGACAGCCTGGCCGGAGCAGAGATGAAGAGGTCCTTCCCCGACGAAGTCTCAGCCGGAATGAACGCCGCGCATGCGCAGGAGCTCCTGTGGACTAAAAGAGAAAAAAAAATGCAAGGAGGGATTTTTAAATTACCTTCCAGCGTTCCTGAGCCGCTCTGCTATTTCCAGCATGCCAAGTACCATGGACAGCAACACCCACCTGTGAGTAATACACAAAATAACACAGGGAACTTACCAAATGGGTTTCCAATTTTAAAAATGCAGGGTTCAAATCTAATGGAGTGGTATCAACAACTCCAAGTTTTATTCCTAAAAGAAAATTTGAGGTTTTTTATAACTAACCCACCTGATACACCATGGACATTTGAAATGGACTGCATGCATCACAAGGCATTTGGTCTCCTTATCTCCAGCATTTCACCCACTATTTACTATAGCATTGAGGATGATCTGACTGTGCATGATGTGGTTCAGAAAATATTTGGTTACTTCTATAGCGATAGCGTAGCCACAACAACTAAGATCTCCAAGGACTTCTATTCAGCCAGGATTAAACCAGGGATGTCAATGGGAGAGCATTTAATGGGACTAAATGCAACCAGGGCAGAATTGCAAATAAGGGGGGAAATCGTGTCAGAGCAGACCATGAAGAGTGTCATCCTCAACTCACTAGACCCTTCCTGGCGAACCTTCCTAACACAACTCAACATACTTAGCTTAGGCCAGATGACTATAGAAAGCCTATCTAACCTACTCATAGCAGAGGACAACCACAGAAGGGAACACCAAGTGACACCTAGAGAACACAAACCAACACGAAGAGTGGCCTTCACTGACACCACCCGAGACTCCCCCGAGTGCTATAACTGCGGGCGAAGGGGCCACTACAAACGAGACTGCACCAGGGGGCACAGGGACAGATATAAACATGAACCACGCGAAAGGCACACAGACAAGCGACACCACGACAGCAGGGCTAGGCGAAGGGACTCCCCCAGGCCCTGGGAGAAGAAGGAAAGCAGAGACAACTCTAGGGATAGCAGAGACGGGTCCCTATGCAGAGTAGGAGGAGCCACACAGAGTAACAAGACTAACGAAAATGGGTCCTGGTGGCTCATCGACTCAGGGGCCACCAATCACACCACGTGTGAAAGAGGACTCCTCTCTTCTTTCACTGAGGAGAATTATTTAATCAAAGTGGCTAATCAGAACGACGTGAGAGTGACAGGAAAAGGCAACGTAACCCTCCCCAGACTAGGGAAACTAGAAGAAGTGTTGTTGGTACCCGAAATACCCCACAACATCCTCGCCTCCTTGAAACTCAGCAAGGAGGCAGGGATAGAAATTAACATCAAAGAGGGGGGAATCACCATGACCAAGGGAAACATAACCATAGGGAAAATCACGATTAAAGGGGGCCTGCCCTTCCTTTACGTAGACAAGACTAACGCCAAAGAAGATACCGAGGGTAGCAAAGGGCAAGAGGGGGAGGGTACCCAACCACACAAGGAAGACAAGCAAGGCAGAGATAAGATTAATATAGGGAAGCCGCTCCATGATGAGTGCGCACACCTGCTGCACCGCAGACTAGGACACGCTAGCTTCCCTGTTGTTCAAAGGGCTAATGACTGTACTGAGGGCTCAAGAATAAAGAATTGTGAAACTTATTTGGACTGCTCTGTATGCAAACGCTCTAAGCTAAAGGTAGCCCCCAAACCCAAAAAGGCCACACGCTCAACAAATCAATTATTCGAAATGGTACACATGGACCTCGTAGGCCCCCTCAGGCCTTCCATAAAGTATGGCAAGAGGTTTTTCTTAACCATAGTAGACGACTACAGTCGCTACGGCTTTGTGTACACACTGAAACACAAAAGTGAGACCTACCAAAAAATTAAGGAATTCTATAAGCGTGTGGAGACACAACACAATACAAAAATCAAGAAAATCATGACAGACAGGGGATCAGAGTTCTTATCCAATGACTTCTCCCGCTGGCTGAGGTCAAAAGGCGTACTGCACTTTAAGTCATCGCCTTTCTCGCCATTCCAGAATGGCGTGGCAGAACGCAAGAACTCAGCGCTACAAACAATGGTGAGGTGCGTCCTCGAGGACGCTGGGCTTGGCCAACACTTCTGGGCCGAAGCCCTGGTTTATTCAAATTACACGATTAACAGACTTTGGTCAAGTGTGCTAAACATGACTCCTTACGAGGTGATGTACAATAGAAAGCCAAAGATATCCCATCTCCACATCTTTGGAGTCACAGCAGACGTGCATATACCCAAACAGCTCCGTAGGAAGGGAGACAAGATATCAAAACGCCTTAGATTCATGGGTTATGAGACAGGCACGAAAGGATATAGGTTCATAGACAGTAACAACAAATTCATCATCTCCAGAACTGCCACATTCCACGAACAGGCCAATTGGTCAAAAATACACCTCAACGAGTTACATCACCAGGTAGAAATCAGCCAGCAGAAACCAGATCATATTGATCACCCACAAGACAACTACACCCAAAAGTCACTCCAACCCAAACACAAGGTAGATTCACTCACTAATAAAGAAGCAAAATACATGCACAACGCGGAGACCCTGCAAGGTAGGCCAGTCAGAAACAATAGGAACCAAAAGCCAAAAAGGTTCGATGATTACGTCATGCACCTACAGACAGAACCCATTACCCCAGAAACATATAGCGACATAACAAAATTACCATTAGAGGAAAGACAAAAATGGGAAGCCGCGATGGAGAAAGAAATGAACAGCCTTAGGGAGCTAAGCGTGTACACACCATCCAAGGTACCAGAGGGCAAGACCACCATCGGGACAAAGTGGGTCTTTAAAGTAAAGACTCTAGAGGGGGGCCAGAACCTATACAAGGCCAGACTCGTAGCACAGGGGTTCGCCCAAAGATTCCCCGATGATTACACAGAAACGTACTCACCAACTGTAAGGCCCGAAAGTGTCAAAAGCGCGCTGGTCATCGCAGCCACCCTAGGCCTTGAAGTGCAGCAGTATGATATACAAACAGCCTACCTACATGCTAAATTAGACAAAGAAATTTACGTGAGGGCCCCACCTGGTAAAGACACCACCAAGGGCGAAACCTGGCTACTAAACAAGAGCTTATATGGGCTTAAGCAGTCGGGTAAACAATGGTACGATTGTCTGGTTAAAGTATTAGAGTCTATGGGGTTCAAGGCCACTCTAGCCGATAACTGCCTCTTCACCAAGAAAAACAATGGAGGCAAGGAGTACGTCCTCATATACGTGGACGATATATTATTCATAAGTAAGAACAAAGGGGATTGCGATGCCTTCGCAAATGAACTAGGCAAACATTTTTCCCTCAAGTCATTAGGGGGCATCAACAAATACCTTGGGGTACATGTTACTAGATCACCCAAGGGCTTCCTCCTAAGCCAAAAAGAAAAAATCAGCGAGCTCCTTGCTAAATGTAACATGTCAAATGCCAAACCTTGTGAAACTCCCATGTTAGCAGACTTTCAAAAAAACGTGTACAATGACTCACCGCAGTTCACAGAAAACACCTTGTACAGATCCACGATAGGTTCCCTATTATACATTGCTAACTGGACACGGCCGGATATTGCTCTGCCCGTGAACCTACTCTCGAGGCACGTAGCCAACCCCACAGTGTTTCACTGGGAAGCAATAAAAAGAATACTTAAGTACCTGAAGTATAGCATTAATAGCTGCCTCAAGTTAGAACCCAATTCCAGTAAGAAGCCTCTCCTTCACTGCTACGCTGATGCTGATTGGGCAGGCGACACCAAAAGTAGGAAAAGTACCTCAGGGTATATTCTCTTCTTAAATGATTGCCCAGTATATTGGTACACTGGAAAGCAAAACCTTGTAGCCACCTCCACCACTGAGGCAGAGTACATCTGCCTATCCAAGGCCATAAACAATCTAGTTTGGTTCGATGAACTGCTGACCAACATCTGGACCGAACCTATGCACCCAATCCAGATTTTTGAAGATAATAAGGCAGCAATAGAGATTTCCACATCAGATGCTGTAGGTCATAGGTCAAGACACATCGACATCAAAAACAAGCACGTAAGGCAACTCCACAAATCAGGCTTCGTTACCATTACGCACTGTGATACCGAGCACCAAACCGCTGATATACTTACTAAACCCTTACCTGCTAAACAGCACTCATATCTTACTTCCAAACTCTGTGTCATACCCATAGACATTAGCCAGGTCGAAACTGTCAGCCCCAGGGATAAGCATTTAGAGGGGGATTTGTTACAAGTAAATCTTCTCCCTGGGCATGTCCAGCTCAGTAACTTGGCATGCCAAGGGTTAACCAGCTTAAGCAAACCTAACCCCACCTTCTTCCCCTTCCCATTACCTGTAGCTCCACCTCCCGGGTATTTAAGGTCTTCCCCTGTTGTTGTTGCCTCAGTTGTTCCTGATGATACCTGCAATGAAACAGATGTGTATGAATGAATAAAGACTTACTTTGAAAGACAATCAAGCGTGTCTTCGTATATTATTGGGACCCAAATTGATCCTAGCTAACACACCAGAAGGCAAAACTAAAAACAATGGATGGAAACTAATCAAGGACAGAAGCAACCAAGAACTAAGGAGAATTTTACTGAATGAGAACAATCAACAACTTGCCTTCAAGGGTTATGAATGGTCCCTCATTGGGGGCTTTTAAGAAGAAATTGGACATCCATTTGTCTGAAATAGTATAGGATCTGCTGTTTGAGCATGGGGTTGGACTAGAAGACCTCCAAAGTCCCTTTCATCTCTGTTATTCTGTTTGCTCTCAAGTAAGTTCAAAACACATTTTCTTCTCCTACCCACAAAAATACCCAAGGTGTACTTTCACATCTTGTACTTTTAAGATCCCTTCCAACTGATGATGATGGGAGGGAGGGGGAGGAGGAAGAGGAGGAGGAGGAAAATGGATGGGGATTCTGCCAATTTTCCCTTTATGTCCAAAATGACAGGAAGAATGGTGAAACTGTTGTTCTTACTTTGTTACTTTTCCCATCAATTCTTGAAAGACATTCAAGTAGAATGTTCTGAAACATTTGAGTTTTAATGAATCCTGGTTTCACTTCTTGATAGGTTCTACCTCTTTCTGTATGCAATGATAATTGCTATTCTGGGTTCAGGAAGGTGAAAATAGAAGGAAAGCCATTTTGCTGTTATGATTGTGTTCCATGTGCAAAAGGGAAAATTTCAAGCCAGATGGGTAAGAACTGTGTTGTGCAAAACTATTCAGTCTTCTTCATTATTATTCAAAATGCTAATTTTCAAAATTCCTACAACTGATTTCTAATGTGGTGATCGAACCAATGATATACCTATATAAATGAAGCATTTCTAGAAATTCAACATGATGTTTTGTTTTTTTCCAGATGCGGTTGACTGCTTTCCATGTTTGGAAGACCAATATCCAAACAAGGCTCAAAATCTTTGTATTCTAAAAACAACCACCTTCCTGTCTTACAATGAGCCACTCGGAATCACCTTGGCCAGTGTTAGTCTCTTCCTTTCTTTCATCACAGCTTTGGTGCTGGGGATCTTCATTAAAAAGCAGGACACTCCCATTGTCAAAGCCAACAACAGGAGCCTCACCTATATTCTTCTCATTGTTCTCCTGCTCTCATTCCTTTGCAGTTTGCTCTTCATTGGGCAACCTGACCAAGCAAAATGTTTCATGCGACAAGCTGCTTTTGGCATCATATTCTCTGTAGCTCTTTCTTGCATATTAGGGAAAACTATCATTGTTGTTCTTGCTTTCATGGCCACCAGGCCAGGTTCCAAAATGAGGAAATGGGTGGGGAATCAGCTGGCTTTTTCTATTGTCCTATTTTGCTCCCTGGCACAATTTACCATTTGTACAGTGTGGCTGACAATTTCTCCCCCATTCCCAGATTCTGACATGCACTCTATAGATGAAGAAATTGTCCTACAATGTAATGAAGGTTCAACCACAATGTTTTATACAGTGCTTGGCTTTCTGGGGTTCCTGACTACTGTGAGTTTCACTGTAGCCTTCCTAGCTAGGAAGTTACCAGATAGCTTTAATGAAGCCAAATTTATCACCTTCAGCATGTTGGTCTTTTGTAGTGTCTGGATATCATTTGTTCCAACCTATCTGAGTACCAAGGGGAAATACATGGTGGCTGTGGAGATCTTCTCCATTTTGGCTTCAGCAGCTGGATTATTGGGCTGCATCTTTTCTCCGAAATGCTATATCATTATTATGAGACCTGATTTGAATACAAAGGGACAATTAATTAAAAAATAACCCTGAATACGAAGTTCAATTTTCTCATTGATTCAATGCAGCCTTCCCCCCTACTCTAACCAAATAATGAAGTGACATTAATGAAGATCTTTATTTTCTCCAATCTGAATTCTCTTCATTTGGTCTTTCAGATACTACTTTGATGTTAAAGCACTGCCTCAGGCCTTGCCCTGGTCACTTTCATAACTGCTGTTGTCTCTTATGGCAGCCTTTTTCTACTAAGCCATTCCTTCTCAAAGTATCTATAGCACAGCAGAATTCAATTTCCTATAATTCTCAGAATTTACCTTCTCCTGCATGCCCAGTTATCCTTGTTTCCTTTTCGCAACAACACAGATTTCTTGGATCCAACTAATGGATCCTAGTAATGTACCCAGCTGACATTACTCATAGTAAACCCTTTCTCATTCCCAAAGATCAGAGTAATTTATAGGGATTGACTCAATTAACCTTTGCTCCAGCATATGATTATTTCCTAGGGTGCTTATGGAAAAATTATACTTACTGTTAGACAATATATCTAGGAAACCAAAGACATAGGAAAAACTCATGACTTTGCAGCTAGGCACTATACATAAATGAATAATGATAGACACCCCCACCCCTAAGATTAAGAGGATAGGAGTGAAGATTGTGAAATCCAAAAGCAGGTCATAGTTTAGGTCTAACTGGGTACAAGTATTTCATCAATACATGCCAGTATGAATCATAACTATGAGTATGTTCTGGGAAATATACTTTTATGGGAACGTAGAAAACTATGGGAGAAAAAGACCTAATAGTCCATCAAGTCTGCCCTTTAAGTTTCTTGTTTTTCCTTTTCTTTTTAATGTATTTTTATTTATTATTTTTAGATCATATATATTTTTTAAATTTTTAAATTTTTAATTTTCTTTTTTACTTTTCACTTGCCACATACCTGTTTGTATGTGGAGATGGCTATATGCAATAACATAGCCCTTGATATTCTAAAATATTAATTTTGGATAAATTGATTGGCAAATTGACTGTTCATTTTGGCCATGTTTTGAAAAATGTTTCACTTAATCATTTAGTTCTCAGAATATGGAATTACAATAATTAAGAATATGTAAAAAGTATATGTGCTTTGCATTAAAATATGTTGCAAATTGTGACTCTGGTTTAATTTTTACTGTCTTTATAATTGTAGCCCAATTATGAACGTAACTCCCAGTACAAAGAATAAGTCAAGTAGAATGATATAACTAGATTAGAAATAATCTAGTTATATCATTCCAAGAGTTGGAAAGGACCTACTATTTCAGACAAATAGTTGTCCAATTTTTTCTTAAAAACCTGTGTTGGAACACCTATAACTTTTGGAGGCAAGTTATTCCAATGATTAATTGTTCTGTCAGGAAAGTTCTCCTTAGTTGTAGGTTGCTTTTTCATTTGATACCTTCCATGCAGTGGTAAAATCCAAATATTTTTACTACTTGTTCTTGTGGGTTTGGCTTGGTGTGTGTGGTGTGGCTTAGTAGGTGTGGCTTGGTGGGCATGGCAGGCGAAGGATACTGCAAAATCCCCATTCTCTCCTCTCTTCTGGGAGAAGGATACTGCAAAATCTCCATTCCCACCCCACTCTGGGGCCAACCAGAGGTGGTCTTTTCCGGTTCTCCGAACTACTCAAAGTTTCCATTACCGGTTTTCCAAACTGCTCAAAATTGCTGGTACTGGTTCTCCAGAACCTGTTAGAACATGCTGGATTTCACTCCTCCTTCCATCCAGTGCTTCCTGTCCTGCCTTCAGGTCCTTTGGAGTCTAGGCTGACCCCCTCTTCTTTGTGGCAGCCACTTAGAAAATAGAACACTGTAGTCATATGACCCCAAATTCTTATTTTCATTAAACGAGATATACCTAATTCCTGCAACTGTTCTTCATGTTTTAGCCTCCATTCCCCTAAACATTTTTGTTGCTCTTCTCTGCATTTCTTCTAATATATCTTTAATATAAAATCAACCTACTGCTTATAAATAAAAGGAGATGGAAACCTATAACATGAAGAGTCTTCTTCTCATAAGCATTCAACTACAAAATTGTCCTGGGGTGGAAAAAAACCAGTTACAATTACTTGGGCTTACTGGATCTTCCTTGTTGAAGATCTGCAAATTGATCTGGAGATTGGTGATGAGTTCTGAGTCATTTGTAATCCTCTAAAACAGGGGTGTGAAACTCGATTTCATTGAGGGCTGCATCAGGGTTGTGTTTGACCTCGGGGAGCTGGGGTGCGTGTGGCCATGGTAGGTGTGGCCAGCTTGACATCACTTGTGTCAGAGATGCCTGTTGTGGCCCAGTGCTCTGCCAATGAAAACAGGCTCCCAAGCTCTGTTTTCAACTGTGACGGCCTCCTGCAACCCTCTGCCAGAGAAAATGGAGCTCAGGAGGGTCACATGCAGCCATCCCAAGTTCCGTTTTTGCTGACAGAGGAACTGCAAGCCAGTCCTTTGGTATCTTCTGGGCAGCCCTGCGGGCAAGATCTAAGCACCCTGTTGGCCGGATCTGGCCCCTGGGCCTTGAGTTTGACACCCTGCTCTAAAACATCCTTTCATTCTCTCATTTTATAGATTAGGGCATACATTATAGCTGGCATGACTAAGAGATATATTTCCCATGAACCATAAAGAATCTAAACTAGATAGGTGGTTTAATTTGTTTTAATAAAACACATTTGCTATATACATATACATAAAGGAAGTATGATTCCTATGATAATGTTTTGCAAAATTAGGTGAGTTTTTAAATTAAGTTTATTAAAAGAAATGAATAAATAAAGTAGAAGTGCAGAAGAAATAAAAAGAAATATAAAGAAGTGTCAATTTCTTTTGTACCAAAATTTGAGTACAATTACAAATCAATTACAAATCAATTCAAATACAAATCAAATCAATTACAAATCAATTAAGTACAATTGCAAATCACCGGGGATGCGTGAAACGGAGATGAGCACCACCTCCTAGAGTCGGGAATGACTAGCACATATGTGCGAGGAGAACCTTTACCTTTACTAATAAATAGCCATTTGTAATGAACTTTCAAAGTAAGTGTCAGTCCTGGAAATGAAGATTTGCATATAGAAAATCATACTTTCTACTCTATTGTTGAGTAATGCAATAATTATATTAGTAATTTTACTCGTTGGAAGATGAGAACTTCTGATACTTATTACTATTTATTTATCTCATTCCTATAGTTTTAATTCACTATCTGAGAAAGAGCTTGACAAAATAAGAACAAATATAGTAAATGAGCCTTCCATAAAGCAGAATTCCTCATCAGCAGAATTAATGGATGTACGTATAGATATAAAAATGTAGCTTCCTTATGGACATTCCTTTAGGAGAAATGTAGCCTCATTTGTCATAGCAGGCAGTAAGGCATATCGCTTCCCACCATTTTTTTTGTGATTGAAAAACAAACTTTAACTGAGTGTGCAAATCCTGTTGGAAATGTAGTAAGGATACCCTCAATTGTTTATATGGTGGAATATACAGATATGTCAAGGATATTTTAATTTAATATTTCCATTTGCTTTCCAGTCATGGACGATTGTCTTCTGTGTCCACCTGATCCAAATAAAGACCATGATTCCTGCATTCCCAAATACATAAGTTACCTATCTTATGACGAAAATCTGGGCATTGGGCTAAGCACCATGGCTTTTGTGCTTTCCTTCAGCACAATTTCTGTACTTGGAATCTTTCGGAAGTACCACAATACTACCATTGTCCAGGCCAACAACCGAAGCCTCTCCTACACCCTCCTCATTTCCCTCCTCCTCTGCTTCCTTTGTTCTCTGCTTTTCATTGGACAACCCACAAAACTGACATGCCTCCTTCGACAAACAGCTTTTGGAATCATCTTCTCAGTGGCGGTTTCTTGCCTGTTGGCTAAAACTATTATTGTGGTTCTAGCTTTCCTAGCCACCAAGCCAGGATCACAAATGAGGAAATGGCTTGGAAAACAATTAGCTCTTTTCATTGTGCTCTTCTGCTCCCTTATTCAAACCCTCCTTTGTGCGATCTGGTTATCCATCTCTCCTCTAATTCCAAACACTAACATGAACTCTCTAAACCATGAAATCATTCCAGAATGCAGTGAAGGGTCTGTTGTGATGCTTTATTGTATCTTGAGTTTCATGGGTCTTTTGGCTATTGTTAGCTTTGTTGTAGCTTTCCTAGCTAGGAAATTACCAGACACTTTCCAGGAAACCAAATCCATCACTTTCAGTATGCTGGTCTTTTGCAGTGCCTGGTTATTATTTATTTATTTATTTATTTATTTATTTATTTATTTATTTATTTATTTATTTATTTATTTATTTATTTATATGCCGCCCTTCTACGGAGACTCAGGGCGGCTTACAATGCGTTAAGCAATAGCCTTCATAATTTTGTATATACCTGCTTAGTAGGGCTTTTGTGTCTTTGTCCCAAAATGCTATATTATTTTGTTGAAACCTGATCTGAATAGAAAGGAGCATTTGATCAAAGGAGTCAAGTAAATGGTATTATTTAATTGTCTATTTTGCCTCCTAAAATATTCTGTAATGTCCACATCTGTCACTACAATGAGATAATAGAAGTGTCTCCGTATGTGCATATACTTAACATAATATTCTATGTATTAGTTTATTAATTTAATGTATCTAATGTGGCAATACTCTCTATATCTCAGTCATTTCAAATATAAGAGTACAGCAATCAGGAATAAAGTGACTGGGCACGAGATAAGAGAAATAGGGGTATATGATAATATAGAGATATAGAGATATAGAGGTGAAACTCAAAAAATTAGAATATTCTGCAAAACTTCATTTATTTCAGTAATGCAACTTAAAAGGTGAAACTAATATATGAGATAGACTCATTACATGCAAAGCGAGATAGTTCAAGCCTTGATTTGTCATAATTTTGATGATTATGGCTTACAGCTCATGAAAACCTCAAATTCACAATTTCAGAAAATTAGAGTATTACATGAAATCAATAAAACAAAGATTGTACATAGAACAATATCGGACCTCTGAAAAGTATAAGCATGCATATGTACTCAGTACTTGGTTTGGGCCCCTTTTGCATCAATTACTGCCTCAATGCAGCATGGCATGGATGCTATCAGCCTGTGGCACTGCTGAGGTGTTATGGAAGACCAGTATGCTTCAATAGCGGCCTTCAGTTCTTTTGCATTGTTCGGTCTCATGTCTCTCATCTTTCTCTTGGCAATGCCCCATAGATTCTCTATGGGGTTCAGATCAGGTGAGTTTGCTGGCCAATCAAACACAGTAATCCCATGGTCATTGAACCAGGTTTTGGTACTTTTGGCAGTGTGGGCAGGTGCTAAGTCCTGCTGGAAAATGAAGTCAGCATCCTCATAAAGCTCGTCTGCGGAAGGAAGCATGAAGTGCTCCAAAATCTCCTGGTAGACGGCTGAGTTGACCCTACACTTAATGAAGCACAGTGGACCAACACCATGGCTCCCCAAATCAACACAGACTGTGAAAACTTCACACTGGGCTTAACGCATCTTGCAGTGTGTGCCTCTCCATTCTTCCTCCAGACTCTGGGTCCTTGGTTTCCAAATGAGATGCAAAAGTTGTTCTCATCAGAAAAGAAGACTTTGGATCACTGAGCAACAGACCAGTTCTTTTTTTCTTTAGCCCAGGTAAGATGCTTCTGACGTTGTTTGTTGTTCAGGAGTGGCTTGAGAAGAGGAATACAACATTTGAAGCCCATATCCAGGATCCATCTGTGTGTGGTGGCTCTTGATGCACTGACTCCAGCCTCAGTCCACTCCTTGTGAAAGTCGCCAACACTTTTGAATGGCCTTTTCCTGACAATCCTCTCCAGGCTGAGGTCAACCCTGCTGCTTGTGCACCTTTTTCTTCCACACTTTTCCCTTCCACATAACTTTCTATTAATGTGCTTTGATACAGCACTTTGGGAACATCCAACTTCTTTTGCAATTACCTTTTGAGGCTTTCCCTCCTTATGGTTATCAATGATGGTTTTCTGCACAACTGTCAGGTCAGCAGTCTTTCCCATGATTGCGATTCCTACTGAAGTAGACTGAAAGACCATTTAAAGGCTCAGGAACCCTTTGCAGGTGTTATGACTTAATTAGCTGATTAGAGTGGGACACTTTGAGCCTAGAATATTGAACCTTTTCACAATATTCTAATTTTTTGAGATTGTGAATTTGGTGTTTTCATGAGCTGTAAGCCATAATCATCAAAATTATGACAAATCAAGGCTTGAACTATCTCGCTTTGCATGTAATGAGTCTATCTCATATATTAGTTTCACCTTTTAAGTTGCATTACTGAAATAAATGAACTTTTGCATGATATTCTAATTTTTTGTGTTTCACCTGTATAATATAAATTAATATATTATATAGATAAGAGAAATAGGGGTATAAACATAGAGTATTGCCACATTAAATTTACACACACACACACACACACACACACACGAGACATCATCCTGCCAACAAAAGTGCATATAGTCAAGGTTATGGTTTTCCCAGTTGTAATTTATGGTTGTGAAAGTTGGATCATAAGGAAGCATCAAAAAATTGAGGCCTTTGAACCAGGGGTGGGTTCTAAAATTTTTTACTACCAGTTCTGTGGGCATGGCTTATTTTGTGGGCCTGGGTTGGTGGTAATGTGACTGGGTGGATGTGACCAACTTTTTTTTTTTTTACTTTTAAAAGCATTTTTTTTACAACCTTAAGAGGTTGCAGAAAAAAATGCTTTTAAAAGCCTCTGACAATGAGGCAACTCAGCTGGGATCACCAGAGGCTTTTAAAGGCATTTTTTTTTCCCTACAACCTCTTCTACTGAAAAAATGCTTTTTAAAGCCTCTGATGATCCCAGCTGAGCTGCACGATCATCAGAGGCTTTTTTTTTAACTTTTAAAAGCATTTTTTTTTGGTGGAAGAGGTTGTAAAAAAAATGCTTTTAAAAGTTAAAAAAAAACAACCTCTGATGAGGTGGGCAGGGTATGTGAGCGGCGACCGGGCCGGGGACCGGTTTGGGAGCATGGCCAGCCAATGTTATTACCAGTTCTCTAAACTACTACAAATTTTTACTACTGGTTCTTGCAAACCAGTGCAAACCGGGAGCAACCCACCACTGCTTTGAACTATGGTACTGGAGAAGACTCCTGCAAGTCCCTTGGACTGCAAGGTGATCAAACCAGTCAGTCCTAGAGAGATCAACCCTGACTGTCCTTTAGAAGGACAGATCCTGAAGATGAAACTCAAATACTTTGGCCACCTAATGAGAAGGAAGGACTCACTGGAGAAGAGCCTAATGCTGGGAAAGATTGAGGGCAAAAGAAGAAGGGGACGGCAGAGAACAAGGTGGCCACATGGAGTCACTGAAGCAGCTGGCTTGAGCTTAAATGGTCTCCGGGGGATGGTGGAGGACAGGAAGGCCTGGGGGAAAGTTGTCCATGAAGTTGCGATGGGTTGGACACAACTTCACAACTAACAAAAACATTTGTATGTCTGCGTCTGCGTCTGCGTCTGCGTCTGCGTCTGCGTCAACCTCTGCATCTGCTTCTGCTTCTGCATCTGCATCTGCATCTGCATCTGCATCTGCATCTGCATCTGCATCTGCATCTGCATCTGCATCTGCATCTGCATCTGCATCTGCATCTGCATCTGCATCTGCATCCATGTTGTCACCCATCAGCAGCATGTGCAGTTAGTAGCTGATTCTGACAGCGAGGAAGCTGGTGTGGTGCTGTGCCAGTAGCCTGTGCAGCTGGTGCTCAAGTCAGACTATGGCGGGAAAACCCGCTTCCCAAAATCAGGAGACAAGACCACAAAAGTTGGAGAACACAGGTTTATTTGCTAGCAAAGGTTCGGAGAATTCATATGTCAGATTCCGAACCCCAGGCTACGCCCAAGGTGTACCTTTTATACATTTTGCAATTCTAGCCATGCCAGAGGCGTTACGCTTCTGACTCTAGTTCCATATACGGGTATACCATCTGTTATTTTCCATGCACACTTCTGGTAATATGTTTCTTAATATAAGTTCGTTACAGGGATGATATAGAACATAGGTCATTAAGCTCATCAGTGCATTTAACAAGTTCCTTATTTCTGTTCCTTGTACTTTCCTGAGGTTTGCCACATAACTTCTACTCCCATGTCAACACTTCTGAGAGCAACAGAGATAGAAACAAGTAAAGGTCAATCTACTAATAAACTGATATAAAAATAAGATCCTAGGGGTTTCCAAATAAGACCCTAGGGGCAACCCATCTCATTCCCCCCTTTGGAACTCCAGCAAAATTCCTTAATTACTGTGGAGTTTCATATAATGGCTGACATTCCTCCAATTCCCTAAGCTTCTCATATTCCCACCATGCCATGGCCTGGGCAGTTGCCTTCTTATCCATGAGCAGGGAGAGAGAATTGGAGATAGTACGGACAAAGAGGGGGAGAATGCAAGGAAGGATGACACACCCAGCAGCAATTAGGCTGATGAGGGCCATGATGGCCAGCAAGCCTGGGAGCTTCGGAAACCATCCCATCAGCCAAATTGAAACCTTTCCAAGTTTGAACAGAGACATGAACTATTTTGACCATCTTATCAGTTATTTCCTTAATAACGTTGCCACTATCATTGATCTCAATACAGCAATTAAACAAATTAAATTTACCGCACATCCCTCCTTCCTTGGCTAGAAGGTAATCTAAGGCTAAGCGGTTTTACATGATATACAACAGTCTGTAGCCTAATCAAGCAGTTTAACAGATAGATGGGGATCTGATACCCATAGGTGCCATCTTCTGCCCAGGTGGCTGGTCCATACACCTCAATAATTCTCTCGGGTGGCCATTCATCATCCTTCCAATGACCTATTTTAACCTTTTCAATCAAGGAAGTGTCAATGGCTGCCCTCTTGGACCAGATGTTTCCAATTTCATCATACACTGGAATTCCTTGGAATTCAGTACCCTGGCCGAATTCCAAGGATGGAGGTTTACAGGGACCCAAGGAGTATGTAGGAGGTGACACCTTATAATGGAATTATATGCCAGTATCGAGTCCCTTCATGCTCACAGGGGGGAGATTATTGGAAGAGCAGTTAGGGAGTTTGGTACTTCTATAAACAAAATGCCTGCCTGAGGGTAAGGCCACAAGCATTCAGTACACAGAGGTATCTTGGAGCCCACCACATTCTGCACATTATGAATCCCCCCTTGTGTACTCAAAGGGGTGTCTGGTCTCCAATATTCCCTATGCATTACCTCTGGGTAATTTACAGTGGGAGTAGAGGCAAGCACTCTTTCCATATTCTAACTATCAAGTGCAGCTTGACACTAGTCTCAGGGTTACTCCCTCATTTCCCCCTACTCCTGAGTCTCCACCTCTCCTACAAGGCCTACAATACATATAGCTACACAAATTCTGTCAAGTTGTTTGGTTGTGGGATCGCAATGTCCAGGATAAGTTCCTTTTGTCACCCGTGCATTGGGTGTTAGCCTCGGAGTAACACCTGCAGGGGTTTTCTTCACCTCTCCTGTTCATAGAGGGACAGCTCCCGGAGTGTCACCAGAAGGGGAGAGGTTCCCTCTAGTCCTTTGAAGAGTTAGTTTCCACATAAACTTGGGCTTTTTCTTAAAAGCACAGGGAGGAAAGAAAAGTTGAACTCCATTCTTCACCCTGTCTAGATGGCCATACCAGACTGGGCGAAATAATTTTCCTTCCTCGCAGTGGTGTCAACTCATTTCTAACAATTTAAAATTTATATCACTAGAGATCAGGCATTTAACACTTGCAGTTACCTTGAAGGTACCCAAAGATTTAGATATATACACTAGTCATTATAGATGCACAGCAACAAATAATTTTTAACAGAAATCACATCAAACTAGTCAATTCAAATTATCTGAGTTTTCCCATTTAGACAGGCTTTACCTTTTTATTACCTGCTAAACCCCGGGTGGAAAGAACAATAAACAATTTCCTTCTCTATTCTTAGGTCTTTCAGAGTTCTCTGAGTTTTTTTAAGAATGGTAAATTATCAGAATCTTTATAACACTGCAGTATCTCTTTTCTCCTATTCTGGGGTCCCCCCACCACACATAACAGTATACACTAACCATATCCTATTTGGCCAGCCCCAAGTTCTGAATCATCTTACTGTATAGTGGGGCTTCCCATTGTCTAAATATTTTTCTCTAAAGGACTAGTCGGGTCTTTTTACAGTTTGGGATTCTTCCTAAGTGTTTTAGTGAACTTCTCACTTTTTTTTTATCTCAAGGTTTCATCCATTGTTCCATCTCCTCAAGCACTGAATTGTCTCTGGCCTGGGGATGTTCTGTGTAGCTCTTTCTCTCTTGGATCTCCCAGCCGACTCTGGCCTTTTTTTTTTTTTTAAGATCCAAAATGTATAGAGACTTTGATTCACACATCATTTGCACCTTGCCAGGGCTCTCATGAGCAAGTTTGAGCTCCACTTTTTTTTTAAGGACCTTTATTCAGCTAAATTGGCTTTCCTGTGTCATCCCTACTAAAACCTTTCTTGGTCCTTGTTGGTATGCACTCAGGCCATCCAGTATATGTGCAAATAAGAACTAACATTGCACGATGTGGACCTGACCTTGGTATATCTGTAAAATCAATCATCAGGGTATCAAAAGGATAACTTCCTGTGGGTTGATGTCCTTGAGGCAGTTGGGGCCCTTGTCTGGGATTATTGGCTGCACAGATTTCACATCTCATACAGACATTGGCCACAATGCTTTGGATTTTATTGATGTATACTTCACGTAGCAGTGCATTTGCCAAAGCAGTTTTCCCCAAATGTAACTGCTGGTGGACTTGTACAGCATTCATGCCAGGTGTGCAGGGACAAAGACTCTGTAGTCAGGAAGGACCCAGTAGCCCTCTTGTAGGGTTGCCTCAAGTTCATTGGCTTGTTCAATTTCCTGTTGAGAGTATTTGGGATGAAGGGTCTTGAGTGGGACCCATAAGGTAAGGCAATGAGCCTGTACCTTTAAAGGCTTCAAGGCAGCTTGGCAGGCTTCCGGATCAGCTTTATTATTACCTAACTGTGTGTTAGAAGCTGTTTTTTGATGGCCTCAACAGTGCATGACGGCCACTTCCCCGGGAGCCCAGACGCTGTCTAGCAGAAGTAACATTTGAGGACCATATTTGATTTCCTTTCTCCCTGCCGTAATAAGGCCTCTTTCCTTATACAGGGCCCCATGGACTTGCACTGTCAGAAAGGCATACTTAGAGTCAGTGTAGATGTTGACCCCCTTGTCTTTGGCCAGCTCTAAAACTTGGGTTAATGCGTGCAACTCTACTAGCTGAGCACTTGTACTGGGAGGGAGGGGCTCAGCTTCCCATACATCTTCAAGAGTTACGACAGCATACCCAGCTTTCCGTATTTCCTCCTGCACAAAACTGGTGCCATCGGTGTATGAAGTAAAGTCAGGGTTGGAAAGTGGAACATCAGTCATATCTGGATGGCTGGCATAGGTTTCCTGAATAGTCTGAATACAATCGTGAGTAGCTTTTAAATCTGGTTCAGGAAGCAATTTGACTGGATTCAGTGTAGTAAATTGTATTAACTTGATCATGGGGTTGTGCGTAATTAAACCTGGGTATTTCAGCATGTGGGGTTTGGTCAGCCACAAATGTCCTTTGGTTTCTAAGATGGCTTTGAGGGCATGGGTGTGTGTGTGTAGATATCCAATTCCTGGCCAAAAGTTAATTTACTAGTCATCTTGTGCCTGCCAGGGTTTTCAGGTAGCCAGGCCACCCTCTTGCTACAATATTCAGCTGCTTCAACAGATAAGCAACGGGGTGATGCCAAGTTCCCATTTTCTGGGTGAGAAACCCGACTGCTATGTTCCGTTTAGTGTCGACAAACAGCTGAAATGGCTTGTCTAAGTCGGGTAGTACTAAGCTGGGAGCTTGCATTAAAGCATCTGTTAAAGTTGTGAAACTTTTCTCTTCCTCTTTTTTTCCATCGCAGAAGTTCCTTATCACTTCCTCTTATAACTTCATAGAGAGGTTTTGCAATTGAACTGAAATTGGGGGGTCCAGATGCGGCAGAAGCCTGCAGCCCCCCAAAAAACCTCTGAAGTTTTTCCTATTCCTAGGCGCTGGGAGCTGATATACAGCCTCCTTTTTCTCATGGCCGAGTGTTCCTTTACCTGGTTCAATGTCATATCTCAGATATCTGACTTTTTGTAAGACTAGTTATACCTTTTTCCTGGATGTCTTGTAGCCCAGTTCTTGCAAGAGATGGAGCAAGTTGTGGGTATTTCACCAACAGTCGTTTTCCATCTGGCCTGTGACTAACAAATCATCTATGTACTGTAACACAACATCTGGGTAGGGGATTTCCAGGGCCGTCAACTCTTTTCCCAGTGCAGCCCTGAAAAGAGTTGGGGAGTTCTTGAATCCTTGGGGTAACCGTGTCCAGGCATATTGTTGTTTTCTTCCCCATCACTCCTTGGATATTGGTGGGGAGGGGGGGCTTGGCTCAGAGGCTGGGTTAGGACTGAACGAGTGACCCCAGTATCCACAAAGAAGGAGATAGGTTTGCCTCCTATTTTAAACTAACCACAGGTTCTGGGAGGCAGGCTGAACTCGGTTGGTCTCAGTCCCATTCCTCCATTTCTGCCAGGCCTATGAGCGGGTAGCTTTTGAAAATCCTTCTCTTCATTTTCTCCCTCCCTGGCTTCTCCCTAGGCCACCTCTGTACTTCTTCACAAACCTGCCTCTTCTTCCTTCTTGCCCTTCCTCCTTATCCTTTTCTGGGCACTCACCCTTTCAGTGCCCTTCTTTCTTACATATGGTGCACTGGTTACATCCCAAACCCATTCCATACCCTTTACCTCTGCCACCTCCCCTTCCTCTTGGCACCTCCATCATAGCACCAGCCAGCAATTCAGCTTTTCATCGCTTTTTTTTTTTTTAGGTCCTGCTTCCTTTCCTCTACCTTGTCACAATTGACAAAAGTCTTTCCGGCGACTTTCATCATAGGCTTTCCCAGGGCTCCCTCCAGTCTTTGTAACTTTTTACGTGTATCTGGGGCACTTTGTGATATATGGTCATGGCAAGCATTTGAGCATTTTCAGGCGCTGTTGGATCAATAGGAGTATACATTTGGTATGCCTCCAGCAACCGAGTATAAAAAGCTTCCGGACTCTCAGTGGCTTCTTGCATCACCAGGGAAGGCTTGGACAGGTTAACGGCTGATTTTTCTGCTGCATGGACTGCCTGCACCACCAATTGTTGATAGTCCTGAATTGCCCATAATTGGCCATTTGGACTCCACAAGGGATCCTTTGTAGGAAATGTTCCTTGACATATGCTTCAAGAGTGTGACCCTGGGGTAGATCATGCTTCACTATCTTTGATACTGCAATCCTAACCTTTTCCTTCTTGGGGTGGCAAGGTGAGACTAGGAATCTACATTGTTCAATGTTGCATTTCTAGATCCAAGAAGGAAGTCTTTGAAGTAAGCCGAGCCACACATCAATGTAGGGGGCTTAGTGTAGGTATCCTAATGCGGGGTGGAACACAACTGGAGTACCTTTAAAGCAATAGAGGGATCTAATGTTCCCTTATCAGGTCAGCCTACCTCACAGAAGACCCTCAACCTCTGTTTGCTCAACTTAATCCTGTAGTCTAGACTGACGTAAGAAACCTTAAAATGTCTTAACATACACTCTAACGGAGTGAGGGGCACACTTCCTCCCCCACCCATGTTCCTCCCAGGGCACCAGACAAGACAAATGAGGAAAAGGGATGAGAGGAAGGTAAGGGGCCCTTCCTCTCGGGATAACACAAAGGAGTTTGCTTTCACACACACACTCAAGTCCGACCCATGGACCCGGACACTCATGGTCTCCAATGGGAACTGCGGACACCAAACTCTCTTCACTGGCCCAAGGTGCTGGACACTCGACAGTCACCGTTGGGAACCGCAGTGGATGTACACATCAACCACACTTGACAACCTTTTTTTAAAAAAATTAGATTTATATGCCACCCGTCTCTGGAGACTCAGGGCGGCTTACAATGTGTTGAGCAATAGCCTTCATACTTTTGTATATTTTTATACAAAGTTAGCTTATTGCCCCCACAAACTGGGTCCTCAATTTACCTACCTTAGAAAGGATGGAAGGCTGAGTCAACCTTGAGCCTCGAACATGCAATAATTGCAGACAGCTGAATGTTAATAACAGGCTATTTAGTCTGTTGAGCTATCCAGGCTCCCACCTTTACCTTTAGAGAGAGGGTGATCAGGACTCTCCCACTGTGCCTGTTTACAGGGACAGATTATTCCTTTTTCCCCAATACTTGCCTGCAGGCTTGTTCTCCCTTCTTCCAGCCGGCTGTAACTTGGCCTGGTCTCTGTTCCCTTTCCAAGTGGTTCTTGGAAGCATCAACTGCCGCTGCAGGGGTCCTGTGTCACTTGGAAGCCTGCTCGGAACAAAGTGCCCGATGGTGCCTGGAAAGTTCCCTGTAACTAAACAAGGCCCCTGGCAGGGGTGACCCTCCAGAGAGTCCCAATGACCCATTGTGTCCCATCTGGGTTGCCAGAAATGTGGTGGGAAAACCCGCTTTCCAAAATCAGGAGACAAGACCACAAAAGTTGGAGAATACAGGTTTATTTGCTACACTCAAAGTGTACCTTTTATACATTTTGCAATTCTAACCACACCAGAGGCATTACGCTTCTGACCTATTTTCATATATGGGAAAACCGTCTGTTACTTTCCATGCACACTTCTGGTAATGTTTCTTAATATAAGTTCGTTACAAGGATGATATAGAACATAGATCATTAAGCTCATCAGTACATTTAACAAGTTCCTTATTTCTCTTCCTTGTACTTTCCTAGTAGCAGAAGTGTCCACTCCCTCGTCAACACTTCTGAGAGCAACAGAGATAGAAACAAGTAAAGGTCAATCTACTTATGATGTGATATCAAATTAGGATCCTTGGGCATGCCCGCATCATAACAATAAGTATCATTTTTCCTTAGGCTGCCAAGGAAATAATCATATGCTTGAGCAAAGCTTAATTGCACCAATTTCTACAAATTATCAAGATCTTTGAGAATTAGAATGGATTATCTTTGAGTAATGTTAGCTGGATCCATTACTTGGATCCAAGAAATGTATGTGGTTGAAAACTGAATTCTGTTGTGCTATAGATACTTTGAGAAGGCATGGCTTAGTAGAAAAAGGTTGCCATAAGAGATAACAACAGTCATGAAAGTGATCAGGGGAAAGCATCAGGCAGTGCTTCAACTTTTAGGTACTATCTTAAAGATCAAATTCAGGTTGGAGAAAATAAAGGTCTTCATTAATGTCACTTTGTATTATTTGGTTAGAGTAGGAGGGAAGGCTGTATTGAATCAATGAGCAAATTGAACTTCGTATTCAGGGTTATTTTTTAATTAATTGTCCCTTTGTATTCAAATCAGGTCTCATAATAATGATATAGCATTTCGGAGAAAAGATGCAGCCCAATAATCCAGCTGCTGAAGCCAAAATGGAGAAGATCTCCACAGCCACCATGTATTTCCCCTTTGTACTCAAATAGGTGGGAACAAATGATATCCAGACACTACAAAAGACCAACATGCTGAAGGTGATAAATTTGGCTTCATTAAAGCTATCTGGTAACTTCCTAGCTAGGAAGGCTATGGTGAAACTGACAGAAGTCAAGAACGCCAGAAAACCAAGCACTGTATAAAACATTGTGGTTGAACCTTCATTACATTGTAGGACAATTTCTTCAGCTATAGAGTGCATGTCAGAATCTGGGAATGGAGGAGAAATTGTCAGCCACACTGTACAAATGGTAAATTGTGCCACAGAGCAAAATAGGACAATAGAAAAAGCCAGCTTATTCCCCACCCATTTCCTCATTTTGGAACCTGGCCTGGTGGCCATGAAAGCAAGAACAACAAGGGTTGTTTTCCCTAATATGCAAGAAAGTGCTACCGAAAATATGATGCCAAAAGCAGCTTGTCTCATGAAACATTTTGCTTGGTCAGGTTGCCCAATGAAGAGCAAACTGCAAAGGAATAAGAGCAGGAGAACAACAAGAAGAATGTAGGTGAGGCTCCTGTTGTTGGCTTTGACAATGGGAGTGTCCCTCTGTTTAATGAAGATCCCCAGCACCAAAGCTGTGATGAAAGAAAGGAAGAGACTAACACTGGCCAAGGTGATTCCTAGTGGCTCATTGTAAGACAGGAAGGTGGTTGTTTTTAGAATACAAAGATTTTGAGCCTTGTTTGGATATTGGTCTTCTGAACATTGAAAGCAGTCAATTGCATCTGGAAAAAACAAAACATCATGGTCAATTTCTAGAAATATTTCGTAGCAGGACTGAGAGTTAATTATTGGGTTTAATTTTTCCTATTTAAGTAATACCTATTTGTATTTAGTGGGATTCTGTAAATATGTAGATAGTTACATATTGTTTGTGGTAACCCTTTCATTTTTAGTATTTATATAGCTATATCATCAATTCAATCACCACACTAGTAGACAGTTGCATAAAGTTTGGAAATTAGTATTTTGAATCACAGTTAAGAAGAGTGGATTGTTTTACACAACAGAGGTCTTACCCATCTGGTTTGAAATTTTTCCTTTTACACATAAATTTGGACTTTGAGGAGCACTTTGGCCTCAGAGTTTTGATTGCGTTGTATCTTTTACTTGCAACCCTGACAGCTATATCAATGGTTTGATCTCCACATTAGAAGTCAGTTGTAGAAGGTTCGGAAATTAACATTTTGTATCACAGTAAAGAAGACTCAATAGTTTTGCACAAGACAACTCTTGTGTTGAGTTGCCTTGTGAAAAGACAACCCATCTTACCTGTCTCGTTTGAAATTTTTCCTTTTGCACATGGAAGGCAATCATAACAGCAAAATGGCTTCCCTTCTATTTTCATCTTCCTCCACCCAGAATAGCAATGGTCATTGCAAACAGAAAGAGGTAGAACCTATCAAGAAGTGAAAACAGGATTTATTAAAACTCAAAAGTTTCAGAAAATTCTATGTCGGTATGGATTTTACTTTTACACAATGAACGTAGGATCTAGATGTCTCAAAATTTCCTTCTATTTCAGAAAGTTCAGTCAGACTGTTGGATTGGATGATGGAAGAGACGGACACAGTTCTTTCAGTAACAACAGCTCTTTATTAGTAGACCAGTAAAACCCAGTAACTTGCTTGTCTGACAGCGTCCCCTTTCATAGAGGGCTGTCAGCTGGTTTAACCAATGAACTTTAAATATTTTCCCACCATTTTGGAGAACCTGAGTGAAGCCTATAGCTCATTCCTTATTTGGTACATAACACCCCTCCCCTCCTGGAATACATTAACTTAATTCAACATATGTATATATTAACAGATGTATTCACGCAAGTAGGCAGGGCTAGTGTGAGTCCTAGTTGACTTGCGCAGTTCAGTTTGGTCCTGGGCACCGACTTGAGAGGGTGGATTAGTTGCAGTCTCTGGTCCCACCAATGGAAAATCCTGGAACATGGTATCTGGGTGTGGTAGGAGCTGGAAGGCCCAACCCAGTGGTGAAATGTTACTATCGGTTCTGTGGGTGTGGCTTGGTGTGTGGGGGTAATATGACTGAATAGGTGTGGCCAAGTTTTTTTTTTTACTTTTAAAACCATTTTTTCTGTAAAAATATGCCTTTAAAAGCCTCTGATGATCCCAGCTGACTTGTAAGTAAGGCTACACTGATCCCATCATCGGGATTCTGGGCCAGTTCCACCACACATAGTTCCAAATTTTCATTACTTCAGTGTCCTTAGCAACGTGCCGAGCAATCTCAGCCGTAGTGATGGGCCCCGAACCAATGTCCTCGAGCAGGAGGACCTCACTCAAACATAAAAATTTTCCCTTCTTTTTGTTCAAGACAGCAGTATAACCAAAATATATAGGTTTATATCAACTTAATAATTATCTAGACAATAATATAATATATATATTTAACATAATAATGACATTAAAAATAATTCTATATTTCTTCAACTGCTATCAAAAAACTAACTGAAGATTCTTAATTTGATATTTATTCTGCACATAATCAACCCACTTTTTCCATTCCCTAACAAAAACTTCATGGGTCCTGTCTTTTAAGTATGCAGAAATCTTTGCCATTTCCGCAAAACTAGCCATCTTTGACATCCATTCACCTATGGTAGGCACACTATCTTTTTTCCAATATTGACCAATCAGTAACCTAGCTGCAGTAATCATATACAAAATCAATCTCGTATCACTCTGTGAGCAGTCCTTAACTATACCTAACAAAAACAGTTGCGGAGAAAATTGAAGCTTCTTTTTTAAAACATTCTGCATAACCCACCAAAGTCTTATCCAAAATGCTTTCACTTTTCTACAGGTCCACCAAATATGAAAGTATGTAGCATCCAAACAATCGCACCTCCAACATTTAGTTGAACATTTGGATACATACATGATAATTTCTTAGGATCTAAATGCCATCTATAAAACATCTTATAAAAATTTTCCCTCAAATTCTGTGCTTGCGTAAATTTGACATTCTGGACCCAGATCTTTTCCCATGTTTCTAACATCACTGGTTCTGCAAAATTTTGTGCCCATTTTATCATACAATCCTTAACTAATTCACTCTCTGAATCTCTTTCTAGCAATAAATTGTACACCCTCTTAATATGCATCGGTCCTTTCTGTTTCATCTGTATCACCAAATCCTCTTCATGTAACATTAGTCCAATTTTCTGGTCTTCTCTCCATCTCGATTGAAGTTGAGAATACTGCAACCAAGTTAAGTTCTTCCCATCTTCCAACAGAGATTTCAAAGATTTCAAATTCCATCTGCCCCCATCATTAAAAAGCATCTCTTTGTATAAAATCCCCCCGAGTGTCTTTATATTCCTCATAACTTGCCCAAGATCCAACCACAAAGGTATTTTATAATCCAATTGAAGCTAGTGCTTCTTCCAAACTCTCATCAAAGCCTGTCTCAATATATGACTTTTAAATACGTTATCCAACTTGTCTTCATAAAACAAATATGCATGCCAACCAAGGTCCAAGTCGTGGCCTTCTAAATTCAGAATGTCATTTTTCGTTATTCCAAACCAATCACCCACTTGTGTCAACACCGCAGCTTCATAATATAAACGTAGGTTTGGAACTTTAAGGCCACCTCTTTCACGAACATCTTGCATAATTTTAAATTTAACTCTTGGTTTTTTCTCATTCCAAATGAATTTATTTAGACCTGACTGCCATTCGGCCAATGTTTTATCACTTTTAAGCACTGGAATCATTTGAAACAAAAACAGAAATCTCCTAGATATTTCACCTTTGTAGCTATTTCAAAGCCTGCCACCCTTTCCAGTTCAGTCCTTTGTGGTTCCGACATATTCTTAACTATCATCTTGGTCTTCTTCTGGTTTAGTCTAAAACCTGAGACCAAACCATACTCCTCAATAGTGTTTTTCATCTGGATGATTGATTCCAAAGGTTGTGTTAGGGTTACAACCAGATCATCTGCGAATGCTTTCGTCCTATACTCTTTTTGCCTTACAACAATTCCACTCAATTTATTCGAATCCCGTAAAGAATTCAACAAGACTTCTAAAGTTAAAATAAACAACAATGGAGATAGCGGGCAACCTTGTCTAGTTCCTTTTTGTATATGAAAATTGGTGGTTAAACTTCCATTAATAACCATTTGTGCTGTCTGTTCTTGATAGATTGCCTCAATTGCTTGTACAAACTGATCTCCAAAATCCATTTTATACAAAGTCTTTACTAGAAAGTCCCAATTGACTCGATCAAAGGCTTTTTCCGCATCCAAAAATACCAGCACCGCAGGGATCTGTTTACTCTTCTCAAGGTATTCCAATAAATCTATGACTTGCTGCACATTATCCTTCATGTATCTCCCCTCTATAAAACCTGCTTGATCACTATGAATCACCTCTTGAATAACTGGCATCAATCTGTTGGCCAAAACTTTAGCAAAAATTTTGTAATCCGTATTCAGGAGAGATATTGGTCTAAAATTTTCTGGTTTTGAAGAACCATCTTCCTTTGGTATAAGTGAGATAAAAGCCGTCTTCCAGGAGGGGGGTATTTTACCCCCCCCCCCAGCTGTATACTGCAAAATAAATCCTTAAGATGCTCTACCAATTCTGATTGTAAATTCTTATAATATACTGCTGTCAAACCATCCGTCCCAGGAGCTTTAGCTGTTTTCAGTTGTTTAATTGCAAACAAAATCTCTTCAGACGTTATTAAATGATTCAGTCTTTCTCTTTGTTCCGATGAGATTTTTGTAACTCTCGTCTTTCCAAGATATTCATCAATAAGATCCTCTTGAATATTATCTGTACGATATAAATTAGAATAATAATCTAAAAAAGCTTGATGAATTGACGTCTGTTGAAAGACCTGTTTGCCTTTATATTCAATAGTATCTATTATATGAGAACTTTGTTTCTTTCTTAAAGTGTATGCTAACCATCTGCCCGGCTTATTAGCATTGCAAAAGGTATTATGCCTGGCAAATTGCAAATTAGTCGCCGTCTGATCAGCTATCAATATTTGAAATTGGTCTTTCAAAAGTTTTATAGTTTGCTGTAATTTCTCATCAGTCGGATTTTTTATGTGCAATTATTCTTTTTCCTTTATTTCTGACTCCAATTCTGTTCTTGTCTTTTGTCGTATTGACCTGTACTTAGAATTCATATAAATCAGTACACCTCTCATATAAGCCTTACTTGCATCCCAAACAACTTCAATAGGTGTACCTTTATTCAAATTCAGTTGAAAAAATTCCTTCACGTGTTTTTTAAGATCATCTATATTCTTCTCATACCTAAATAAATTCTCATTCAGTCTCCAGGATCTTCTCTCCCTCTTACCAAAGTCCATTTCCATCCATACAGAACTATGATCAGTCAATGTTCTTGGAAAAATCTTAGTCTTAATCACATTAGCAAGTAAATCAGTAGAAACCAATATAAAGTCAATCCTGGAAAAGGATTTATGTCTATCAGAGAAAAAGGTAAAGTCCAGTTCCTTCGGATGATGAATTCTCCATACATCCTTCAGTTGTAATTCTTCTTTCAATACAAAGAAAGTCTGTGGTAATTTATTCCCCTTCTTAGCCAAAGTCTTTTTGTCAAGATTTGTATCAATCACTCCATTCCAATCTCCCATAATAAAAAAAGACTTATAATTCCATTGCAGTATTTTACTGTGTAGTAATTTATAAAAAGTTTCTTGCTGCTGGTTAGGGGCGTAGATTCCTATCAAAAGCAACTGAGCATTCTGTACATTTATTTCAACCGCAATATATCTTCCTTCATCATCCGATTCTACAAGTTTAGCTGATATTCTTTTGGAAATATACAACACTAATCCATTCCTTTTCGCCAAATTCGAAGAAATAAAATGTGCTCCAAGTTTTGAATTTATCAAATATTTTTGGTCCTGGGTTCTAATATGAGTTTCTTGTAGACAAACAATCTCATTTTTGTACTGTTTCAAATAGTGAAATATTTTCCTTCTTTTCTGTGGGGAGTTCAAACCATTGACATTCCACGATAAGAATCTAACTGCCATCTGAAGATTCATGAAGCTTGCTGAGCATTTGCCTAAGACCTTGTTCAACAACAGAAGTCTTTGGTCTTGCCCCTCCCACTGCTTCGGATTTTTGTAGTCTCCCATTCGTCCCCTTCATTTCTTGTGGCACCTCGGACCTCTGTTGTTTTTGCTTCTCTAGTCTCTGCTTCTCTGCTGCACGAGTTATACGTTGATCTTTTGGTTCTTGCATCAACAATTCAAGGTCCGGATCCACCTCTCTTGTCGCTCTGGAGTGTTTTGTTCTAGGCTCTGGGAGGTCAGTAAAAAAATCCTCTGTTAAACCGCCTTCTGCTCCTAAAACTTCCTCCGTTGCCATTGCTTGAAGTACCTGTTGTTCTTGTTCCCTTGGGAGTTCTAAAATCCCTTCCTCATAATCCTTGTCTTGAGAGACTCCTTCAACTGATAACAGTGTAGATGAACGTGGTGGTGTTGGAGACCTTTTAAGAATGTTCTGGTAGAAATGTTCTGCTTTTTCCAACGAATTTAGACGGTATCTTACATCCTCATATCTCAAAATAATTCCAGCTGGTGCATCCCATCTAAATGGAATCTGTCGCCTTTTCAATTCATTCGCCAGGAAGCCATAATCTCTCCGATCTCTTAACATTTTAGGTGGTAGCTCTTTAAAAACTCCAATTTGATTGCCCTCCGCTTGAATACTGGTATGGAAAGAACTTTGCAAAATATTATTTCTCAGCGTTCTGTCAGTAAAATAAATCACAACATCTCTGGGCAAGTTCCTCTGTCTCGCTACATGGGAATTAACCCTGTAGATCTTATCAATTCTTTTATCAATTAGCTCAGGTTCCAACTTTGAAATTTTGGCCAATATCTCCACACAAGCAGCCCTCAAGTCTTGTCTGTTATTCTCCCTCAATCCCCTCAGTCTTATGGCGAACTCCATAGTGCAAAATTGTAACATGGTAATCTCATCTTCTATCTTCTGATTCCTCACATCCACCTTAAAAAATTTCTCCTCTGCATCCTTCTTGTTCTTTTCCACTTCTAAATTTAGATCATCCACTTTTTTTTCAACCACCACCAAGGCATCAGTAAGAGCAGTTACTACTGTAGTTACATCCTGATTCAACTTGTCACTTTTTTCCTTTACAAACTGCTTCATTTCAGTTTGATTATTTTCTATCCTCACATTCAAATCTTTAATCTGGTTAGCAAGAGTTGCTGTTAAATTAGCCATAAAAGCTTTCAAATCCTCATTCCCTCCTCCTTGCGTTGAACTCTGAGGCTGGGTTAATTGCTTGGCTGATAATTCCTTTGTCTGGTGAGAAGGGGAATCCCCACCAGTTTTCTTTGAAGCCATGCCTGGGCAACGTCTTAATTTCTTGAAAAAAGAAAATCTTCCTCCCTTCCCTGAAATTCCAATCTTTCTCCCCAGTTTTGCAGGAAGGGGGAACAACCAAAGTTATATTTCTACTTTAAAATCTTTAAAGTCTTTTTGGGTTAAAACCCGGCAGGCTGAAGCAGTTTAATTATCACTTTCGCTTTCTACTTTCATTTCCTCTTTTCTAGCCAAGCGCCATTTTCCGTTCCTTTCACTCCAGATTTTAAACTGCAACTTTTTCTTCCTCTTTTGTGGTGAGTTTAATCCGTTAACATTCCAGGTCAGAAATTTATTTGCCATCTTTGGCTCCTGAAAGCTTCTAGAGAACTGACTGGAATTCTTCATGGAATTTCGTCTTCAGTCTAGCTCCTCCAACAGCTTCCATATTTGTAGCTACTATTTCTTGAGTTATCATCTGACTTTGTTGTTTCCTTAATTCTTGTTCCTTGCGTTTGGTTGCAGCTCGAGTTTGTCTTTGTTCTTTAGGGTCTTCCATTTTTTCAAATAAGAGCCTCAGATAGCTCAACAGGCTAGATAGCCTGTTATTAACATTCAGCTGTCTGCAATTATTGCAAGGTCGAGGCTCAAGGTTGACTCAGCCTTCCCTCCTTTCTAAGATAGGTAAATTGAGGACCCAGTTTGTGGGGGCAATAAGCTGACTTTGTATAAAAATATATACAAAAGTATGAAGGCTATTGCTTAATGCATTGTAAACCACCCTGAGTCTCCGGAGAAGGGTGGCATATAAATCTAATTTAAGAAAAAAAAAATCCAGTAGTTGAACATCCTCTGAAAGTTGCAACAATTCTTCTTGAGTAGTCAAAACACCTCCATGGGCTTGAGCCTGTATTACTTCTTTTTCCCCCTTTCTGGCCTCCCCTGCCTCTTTCTTTCTTCTAGCGTCTGGAGATGGAGGATTTCCAGCCTTCAGTCTGGTAGTGTAAAAATCTCTTGCCTTCCAAACTGAATTAAGACGGTATCTCTCACCTAAATAATGTACCACTAATCCGGCTGGAGCTTCCCATCTGTACTGTAATTGACGATTTCTAAGCTCATCAACTAAAAAGGCATAGTCCTTTCTGGACCTCAACATTTTGGGGGGAATTTCCTTCATTACTGCAACCTCCTGTCCTGCCACTTGAAGTTTCTTTTTGTAAGAGGCTTGTAAAATTCCATTTCTTATCCTTCTTGTTACAAAGTATATCACAATGTCTCTTGGTAATTGTCTCTGTCTTGCAATCCATGAATTAACACGAAAGTTCTTGTCTATCTGCCAGGTGCATTCTGCTTTTGATTCTCCAGTAAATTGAGCAAGGGCTTCCGCAAAAATCTCCCTGAGATTTTCCTGATTGTTTTCTTTCAGTCCTCTGACCCTCACTGCCCATTCCATTGCTTTATATTGTGTCATTACAAGTTCTGCTTCTGCTTTTTCCATTTTAGTCTGAGCCTCCCCCAGTCTAGCCTCCACATTCAAATTATGCTGATCAATTTCATCAACTCTTTCCTCTAGAGATGTAACATAGCCCCACACTCCCTTGAAAGCATCCACTATGTCTTCTCTTATTACTTTGTTTTGGGTTTGAATTGTGTCTTTAATATCAAGCAGCTCCTCAGACACTTTTATTTTTCCCTCTAAACGGAGTGTGATTTTTTTCTTCCAAATCAGTAGATAATTTTTTCAAAGCCCCTTTGAGAGCTTCTAGAGTTAAAACTTGTGTATCGGAGGGGGGGGGGGGGGGCTAACAAGGACTGCATTCTTGAAGTTTGAGCTGGGGAAGACCCAGCACTTTTAACCACAGCAGGTTTTATTTGTTTCGCAGCCATTTCCAAATTGCACTTTCCAGCAACCTCACAACAAAGCCAGTAAATTTCTTGTTCTCACTCTTTAATAGGTATTGCAATTTATTGATAAATTAGTCATGTTTTCTTTAGCTTGCAAACTTCAATTTCTCCAGCAAAGTCTTAAAACAGTACTAACCGCTTTAACAAGCATTAACAGGCGTTAACAAGCACTTTCCCTTTAAGTTTCAATTTCACGCCCTTAAGCAATCAGCACCATTTTCTTTGAACTTTCTCTCATCTCCAACTCTGAAAGAAGTATTAGTCTATTAGAGTTAAAGTTTAGGACTTGCAGTTATTGTTTCTCCTGCCTTTGCTCTGCCTGCTTCTAAATCCAATCGTTGTGAACAATTTTGCTTGCAGGGGTGGTCGCGACGCCTTGTTCTGTTTAAAACAGAAACATCCCGGATCTGGAGCTTCTCACTCAGATGCTTGGGGAGCTCTCACCTTCCACACCCCAGGATCATTCCTGGAGGTCTCGGGGAGCTCTACCCACATCTGACAGCTCACTTTCCCCCCTTCTCCCAGGGGGAAAGTTTCCAAGCCGCTAGACAGCTGATTTTCGCTGTTCTAGCAGCTTCATGGAATCACAGGGGTTAGCGCTCCTGAGAGAGCTGCTGCCGACACCGGCGGTGCCACAGGAAGTCCACTGCAGTTCCCTTTAATGACAGTTGAAATGTCCGGCATTTCTGGGTCAGTGGCAGTGTCTTAGAAAATGGGTGGAAAAGAGAGTGTTCCATGAACATCTCTTCAATGTATGTTGAAGAATTTTAAGAAAGGTTTAGTGGGGATTATGAAGACCCCAAGGCCAATCCAGGTGACTTAAAGAAGTTCTGTGAAAATCCCAAAAGCAAACCCCAGGATTTTTAGGAAATTGTGAAGCTGTGAAGTGTAGGAGGTGTCCGTAGTCTGTGTTGGGGCACCAAGTCCTCCCAAATTTCCGTTATAAGAGGGGTCTGAAAATCAGTGGCAGAACTGATGTTGTGTAGCCCGGCTGAACCAAAGTGTAAAAACCCCACATTGAAAAGGGAAACATGGGAAATTGCAGCCTGAGGGTGGTAGATACCCCCCTTCAGGAAACTTGTTTGAGGCATGGGACGAGAGGCAGATGCCTGTCCTGGCCAGCCTGAAGAAGAGAGAGGAAAACAGATGTAGGAAATGGGCTTTGCTGAGGGATGACACAGGGAAACCAATTTGGCTAAATAAAGGTCCTTAAAAGAAAAGTGAAGTTCAAACTTGCTCATGAGAGCCCTGGCTAAGTGCAATGATGTGTGAATAAAGGTCTCTATACATTTTGGAACTTTAAAAATAGCCAGCGCCTGCTAGGAGATCTAAAATAGATGGAGAAGAGTTTGGGTCTTTAAAATTAAAGCCAGCGCCGGCTGGGAGATCCAAGCTAGAGAGAGCTAGACAGAATATCCCAGGGCAGAGTAAAAAAGTGAGAAGTTCACAAAAACAATTAGAAAGAATCCTAAACTGCAAATAGACCTGACTAGTCCTTAAAGGAAAAATAATTAGAAGTTGAGAAGCCCCACCATACAGTAAGATGATTCAGACGTTGGGACTGACCAAAAAAAAAAAAAAGATTTATGCTGTTATGTGTGGTGGGAGAAAAGAACTACTGCAGTGTTATAAAGATTCTGATAAATTACCATTCTTAAAAGAACCAGAGAACTCTGAAAGAACTAAAAATAGAGAAGAAAATTGTTATTGTTCTTCCCACCCGAGGTTTAGCAGGTAATAAAAAGAAAAGCCTGTCTAAATGGGAAGTCTCAGATAATTGAATTGATTAAAATTGATATGATTTTGTAAAAATAATAACAATAATAATAATAATAATAATAATAATAATAATAATAATAATAATAATAATAAGTGTTAAGATCTGTGCATTCCCTAATTCAACTAAAATTTAAGGCGGGAATGACTAGTGTGTATGTCTAAAGTCTTTGTGTACCTTCAAGGTAACTGCAACTGCCTGATCTCTAGAGATATGAATTTAAATTGTTAAAAAAAAAATTGAGAGTATTGAGAGGAACGAAATTTCTCATTCAGTTTTGTCTGGCCAGCCTAAATGGATGAAAAAAAAATCAACTTTCCTTCTTCTCTATGCTTCAAGATAAACTCAGGTTGGACTTCCGGTTTCGATCTCCTCGTCGCTGGGCGGCTCGCTCGTTCGTCCGCCGCCCCCGCCGCCTGTAGAGCCGCTTTTTTTCCTTAAAAGCGGCTTGGAACGCTCCCCTTTTGCAATAAGGGGGAGCAAGAGTGGGCAGCAACAGGTTGAGCCCCAGAAGTGCTGCCAGGGTAGCTTTTAAGCCCTGGTAAGCGCTCTTTGTTGGGGCTCCCCTTTCAAGCTGCTGGATCTCCGAGCGGCGCGGGACTTCTGCAAGCCAGAACAAGACGGGGAGGAACCGAAACGAACGAAGCTAACTACCAAGTGATAGACAACTAGTTTGGTGAGATCTGGAAATTTTTTTTTTGATGAATATAAAGCTTCTAAATGACTTCTCTTTAAATTTTGGAAAGCAAGCTGTCTGAATCTAAAAGTGTTTGAAAATGGCGGCTGATTAAAGCAGAGTCAGTGAAAGCGGAAAGAAGAAAGTGTAACAAGAAAGCGAAAGTGTGTCTGGCTGTAATTGGACTTTGTTTATTCACAAGTTTTACAAGTTTTCTCATAAAAGTTAATGGAATTTGCTCCTGTTTTGTAAACCTGGGGAGATCAGGAAAAGGAGGAAGATTTTTTTCCTTTCTTCCAAGATTTAAGCTCTGTTCAGGCATGACTTCAAAGAGAACGGGGGGGGGGGATTCCCCCACACATCAGACAAAGGAAAAGCCAGTGTCAGCTTCAAAACAGTTAAAACAGTCACAGGATAGTGATACAGAAGATCTGAAAGCATTTATACATAAATATATGGGAGAGCTCTCTGGCCAAATGAGTAAATTGGAGGAAAGGATGACTAAAAATCAAAAAGAAATGAAAACGGTGGTGGGGGAAGTGAAGGAGTTGGTGGAAGAAAAAACTGAAGGATTACATCAGAGTGTAACTAAAGTAGCCACAGTTCTCACTGATGCTTTACTGGTGATTGAGAAAAAAGTGGAGGATTTAAATCTTGAAGTGGAGGTTAACAAAAAAGAAGTAAAAGAACAGATGTTTAAGGTGGGGGTGCAGAACCAGAGGCTTGAAGAGGAGGTCACCATGCTACAATTTCGGCATATGGAGTTTGCTTTAAGATTAAGAGGTCTAAGGGAAAATAATCGTGAAAACTTGAGGGCAACCTGTGTGGAGGTGCTGGCGAAGATTTTGAAAGTTGAACCAGAGGTGGTTGATAATAGAATAGACAAGCTGTACAGAGCTAATTCACGCATCGCAAAACAGAGAAATTTGCCAAGAGATGTGGTAATTTACTTTACTGAGAGGAAACTGAGAAATGACATTCTGCAATGTTCTTTCCAGACCACGGTTCTACATGGTGGTAATCACATTGGGGTTTTTAAAGAGTTACCACCAAAGATGTTAAGGGATCGGAAAGATTTTGGTTTTCTTGTGAGTGAGCTGAAGAGGCGTCAGATCCCATTTAGGTGGGATGTTCCTGTTGGTATTGTTTTACGATTTGAAGATGAGAGATATCGTATCAATTCGGTGGAGAAGGCGGAACAGTTCTACAATAATGTGTTGAAAAAAATTCCTTCACCCCGCTCTTCTACACTCATACCTATTGAAGATATCTCAGGTGAGCAGGCTCCTCAAGAGGGATTGTTAAAGGAAGGTCAAGAAGCTCCAAGAGAGGAAATTCTAGGTGCGGTAGGAGGTGTTTTAGAAGATTCATTAATAGAATTTCCTGAGGTGAAACCAAAGCAATCTAGAGCTACAAGAGAGGTGGAGCCTGATTTGGACCTACTGATGCAAGAACCTAAGAACCAACGTATAACTAGAGCTGCAGGGAAGCAACGATTGGAAACACATCAGGGGAAGATACCACAGGAGGAGAAGGGAGCAAATGGGAAAAAATTATACTCTGAAGCTGTGGGAGGGGCAAGACCGAAGACGTTGGCGGTCGGTGAGAGTCTTCGCGAATTGCTTAAAGGGCTTCAACCATCTTCAAAATGATACTCAGAATTTTATCCTGGAATGTGAATGGTTTGAATTCCCCGCAGAAAAGAAGAAAAATATTTCATTACTTGAAACAATATAATAATGATGTTGTTTGTTTGCAGGAAACTCATATCAGAACCCAGGATCAGAAATTTTTAATTTCAAAAATTGGATCACAGTTCATATCTTCTAGTGGGGCTAAAAGGAATGGACTTGTTTTTTATATTTCTAAAAGAATACCAGCTAAACTTATAGAAGTGGATGATGAGGGGAGATATATTGCTGTCGCAATAACTGTACAGAATGCTGAGATGCTTTTAATTGGCATTTATGCCCCAAACCAGCAGCAGGAAAGTTTCTATAAAATGTTGAATGATAAAATTTTGCAGTGGAATTACAAATCTTTTTTGATTATGGGAGACTGGAACGGGGTGATTGATGTAACACTAGATAAAAAGACATCTGCCAAGAAAGGGAATAAGTTACCACAGACTTTTTTTTCAATGAAAGAAGAATTAGAGTTGAAGGATGTTTGGAGAATTCATCATCCCAACGAATTGGATTTTACTTTTTTTTCAGATCGACATAAATCTTTTTCGAGAATTGATTTTATGTTGGCTACCACTGACTTACTTACTATAGTGACAAAAACAAAAATTCTTCCTAGAACTTTAACAGATCATAGTCCAGTCTGGATGGAGATAAATCCGGGCAAGAGAGAAAGGAGATCTTGGCGCATGAATGAAAATATATTTAGACACGAAAAGTATATTAAGGATCTTAAGAAATATGTTAAAGAATTTTTTTACATTAATTTGAATAAAGGTACACCCATTGAGATAGCATGGGATGCATGTAAGGCTTACATGAGGGGTGTACTGATACATATGAATTCTAGACACAAATTAATTCGTCAGAAGTCGAGAATAGACTTGGAGACAGAGATAAAGGAAAAAGAACAATTGCTTACTAAGAACCCGACTGATGAAAAGGTACTACTAACTATAAAACTTTTGAAAGATCAATTTCAAATGTTGATGGCTGAACAAACAGCAACTAATCTGCAATTTGCTAAACATAATACTTTTTGTAACGCTAATAAACCTGGCAGATGGTTGGCTTATACTTTGAGGAAACAGCAAAATTCTCGTATGATAAATGCTATTGAGTATAAAGGGAAACGAACGCATCAGCAAAACTTAATACACCAAGCTTTTTTAACCTACTATTCGAAATTGTACCAAGCTGATAAAGTCAAAGAAGATCTTATCGATGAATACTTGCAGAAGAAGAGAGTTACAAAAATTTCTAGTACACAAAGTGATAGACTGGATCGACTTATAACATCGGAAGAGATTCTACACGCAATAAAACAATTGAAATTATCTAAAGCTCCTGGGACAGATGGTTTGACTGCAGTTAATTATAAGACTTTGCAAGAGGAACTGGTAGAGCCTCTTAAAGACTTGTTTTGTAATATTCAGCAGGGGGGTAAAATACCTCCCTCGTGGAAGACGGCTTTTATATCACTGATACCTAAAGAAGAAGACTCTGCTAAACCTGAAAATTTTAGACCAATATCTCTCCTGAATACGGATTACAAAATTTATGCTAAAGTATTAGCCAACAGATTGATGCCAGTTATTCAAGATGTGATTCATGAAGACCAAGCAGGTTTTATAGAAGGTAGATATATGAAGGACAATGTTAGGCAACTCATAGACTTGTTGGAATATCTTGAGGAAAAGAAACAGATCTCTGCGGTGCTGGTGTTTTTGGATGCGGAGAAAGCCTTTGATCGAGTCAACTGGGATTTTCTAAAAAAGATTTTGCATAAGATGGACTTTGGGGTACAGTTTATACAAGCAATTTCGGCAATTTATCAAGAACAGACAGCACAGATTATTATTAATGGAAGTTTGACTACCAATTTTAATATACAGAAAGGGACAAGACAAGGCTGTCCATTATCTCCACTATTGTTATTCTGACTTTGGAAGTGCTGTTGAACGCTCTACGGGACTCGGACAAATTGAGGGGTATAGTTGTAAGGCAAAGAGATTATAGAACAAAGGCATTTGCAGATGATCTGATTGTTACCCTGACACGACCTTTGGAATCAATCATACAGATGAAGAACATTATAGAGGAATACGGTCTGGTTTCAGGGTTCAGCCTGAACCAGAAAAAGACCAAGATGATAGTTAAAAATATGATGGAACCACAAAAGAAAGAGCTTGAAAGGGTGGCAGGCTTTGAAATAGCTACAAAGGTGAAATATCTAGGGGTTCAAGTCGCAGCATCTAATAGAAAACTTTTTCAAAATAATTATGAAGAACTCTGGCATAAGATTCAAAAGGATCTTGATATATGGAAAAAGCTGCAACTTTCGTTGCTTGGTAGAATAGCAGTTGTTAAGATGAACATTCTACCTAGATTCTTGTTTTTGTTTCAAATGATTCCGGTGCTCAAAAATGATAAGTACCTGATGGAATGGCAAGCAGGCTTAAACAAATTTATTTGGAGTGGGAAGAAACCAAGAGTTAAATTTAAGATCATGCAAGATGCACGTGAACGGGGTGGCCTTAAAGTTCCAAATCTACGTTTATATTATGAAGCGGCAGCATTGACACAAGTTGGAGATTGGATTGGAACAACTAAAAGAGAAATTTTGAATATAGAAGGCCATGATTTGCAATTTGGATGGCATGCATATTTACTTTATGAAGATAAGAGAGACAGTGTATTCAACAGGCATATTTTAAGACACGCTTTGCTGAGAGTTTGGAAGAAGCACCAGCTTCAATTGGATTACAAAATACCTTTGTGGTTGGATCTTGGGCATATTATGCCAAAAATAAAGTCACTCGGGGGGTTGTTGTACAAAGAGATACTTTTTATTGATGGGGGCAGTTGGTGTTTGAAGTCTTGGAATACCCTGTTGGAAGATGGAGTGAATCTAACTTGGTTGCAGTATTTTCAACTTCAAGCAAGATGGAGAGAAGATCAGAAAATTGGATTAATGCTACATGAAGAAGACTTGGTGACTCAGATAAAATGTAAAGGACCGATGCATATTAAACGAGTGTACAATTTATTGATAGAGAGAGATTCAGAGGGGGAATTAGTCAAAGACTGTATGATAAAATGGGCACAGAATTTTGATCAACCAGTAATGTTAGAAACATGGGAAAAGATTTGGGCCCAGAATGTTAAATTTACACAAGCACAGAATCTGAGGGAGAATTTTTATAAAATGTTTTATAGATGGCATTTAGACCCAAAAAAGTTATCACGTATGTATCCAAATGTTCAACCTAAATGTTGGAGGTGTGATTGTTTGGATGCAACATATTTTCATATTTGGTGGACATGTAGGAAATTGAAACCATTTTGGATTAAACTTTGGTGGGTAATGCAGAATATTTTGAAGAAGAAGCTGGAGTTTTCTCCTCAGTTTTTCCTGCTGGGAATAGTTAAGGGCTGTTCAGTAATTGACACTAGATTAATATTGTATATGACTACTGCAGCCAGACTACTGATAGGTCAATACTGGAAGAAAGATAAAGTGCCTACTATAGAGGAATGGATATTGAAGATGTCTAATTTGGCAGAGATGGCAAAAATTTCTGCATACCTAAAGGAAAGGACCCATGAAGTTTTTGTTAAGGAATGGAGGAAATGGGTAGAGTATATGAAGAACAAATATCAAAGTAAGAAGTTTCAATTTGTGCTCAGTTGAATTAGAATTCTACGTATTTAAGTAATTAAATGAAAGGTATTATTATATGGTTTATTACTATTAAAGTGAAGAGTATTATTATATTTTATATGATTGACAATTTGGATGTATAGATTAAAAGCCAAAGAGAATGTATTAATTTCTTTTTTATACTAAGTAGGTTACCAAATGTTAGTATATCTATTTTTAAAGAAGTTTAATTAATTAAATTGTTTAAAATATATTATTAGATTTTTAAATATGTTTAGTGTTAGTTAATTGTTAATAGTTAATTAATTGCTAAGTATTAAGTGTCTTATTTAAAGGGATCTCACCTTTAAAGATTGTTGAATATGTTAAGGTTGATGTTTGTCAAATAGCGGAAGTCAAGGGAGGGGGGAGGGATAGGGGGGATAGGGTGGGGGGTTGGGAGAGGGAGGGGGAAGGGGTTTTTTATAATAAAATGTAATGTAAAACTTTTTCAATAAAAAAAAAAAGATAAACTCAGGTTTATAAGTAAAAGTTTATAAGTAAAAGTTATAAGTAAATGTTTTAAGTTCACTAAATACAATATTGATGTGTGGTTACTGTTCTTCAAACTTGACCACAAACTATCTACCCCCTCCCTTTTTCTACTTCTTCAATGTCTTTCCTCACACACAAAGGGGGGAGGGGACCTCGTTCTCATGTCTTTAGCCCTGCACGGAAGACTCTGATCTGTAAAAGCAGAACTAGAGAGATTGAGGAATCAACTTTTATTCAGTTATGAAGAATTATCAAAAGAGAAAGATGATTTACAAATAGGACACAAAATAAATATTGAAAATCTTAAAGATAATATGATGATGCAAGCTAAACAGATGATTTGCAAAATGAAATGAACAAGAAAAATTAGAAGCTATGCAATTCAAAAATGACAGCTTAATTAATAATAATAATAATGATAATAATAAAATCAGAATCAACTTGCATTAGAAATAGCAAGACTAAAAGATTACCTACAGCAATTACTATCTCCAAAGAAATGATTCGTCTGGTAAAATAACCCCAAGGAGAGATAGAAGTTCTTAGACAAATTAATAGCTGAAAATGAAAAACTAGTACAAGAAGACATCAAACAAAAAGACTTGCTGAAATAAATTTTAAACATAATTACCAAGAACTCCAAGAAAACTATACTTCTCTTTTAAAAGTAAAAACTTGGATTAGAAGAGAGCAAGGACAAGAATAAAACTAAACTCCAGGCTTTGATGGAAATATTCAACAAAGTACAGTTGTTCACAGCAGCCTCGGAACACTGTGCTTGCCTGCCTTCCTATAAACAAATTTTGCTCTCAAGCAAGAAAAAAGGGAAGCTCTGCCTTCTAACAATCCTTAAAGGGAAAGGCTCCTTTTTTCCAATAAGTCATTATAAAGACCCACAATCCTACCTGGCAGAACTCCTTAATGGTGAAGAGAGAGAGAAATTAAGTAGTTCCATTGGTAAGATTTTAAAACCCACAGGCTATAATAGACCAACAGTTTCCAAGAAGGAATCCTTCCCTTCTTTCTCTTGGAGCATAGCTGGACATTATAAAAATACTTTGTTTGTATCTAACTGAGAATTTTGCTTAGCCACAAAAGTGTCAAAGCTTGCTTTCCTTCTCTTTGCATCTTAAATTAATTGAGTGAAAGTGTCAGCCTCCGCTTTTCTCTGCTTTGGCTGCCATAGTAATGGAGGGAGGGGGCGGGTATCTAGCCAGGCTACGTATGCTGACCAGGAAAACGAAACTGATTCTTAAGACTTATTGCTGAACCTTTGAAGCTGCTATCGGGTCAACAGCCACAGCATTCCTGATTGATGACACTGCCAGATGTGTGCTCCCACCTGACCTCTGGGAGACCTTTGGATTGGATGATTTACGGTGGACAGTGGGAGGGGATGCTTTCTATCTGTAACTTTTGCACTTTTTGCCTTAGATCCTGCTTTCCTTTGGTTGCGTTCACTTCATATCTAGTAAAAGTACCATACTTTATTCTTTAATGGAGTCTGGGTCAGCCTTTCCTGGATTTTGAAGAAAGCATATCTGACAGAAAGTATTATGCTCAGCAGAAGAGAAAAGACAGTTCTTGTGTTGGCTAAGAAGATTGCCTGTAATAAAAGGTCCCAGGGCAGCATATTGAATCATCATTGCAAGGTTTGTGCATATGCTGTTTTAGACAAGTTGCTTCTCAAACCTAGTGAGCTCAATCTGCAATTGAAGAAAAGCTGCCCCTGCTGCATTGCAATAGGCCAAAGGCAGAGAGAGATGGAAGGAAGCTGTTGTCGAATTGCAGAACCAATCAATAGAAAAGAGTTACGGGGATTCTTAGGAGCAGCAGGCTATTGTAGGATATGGATTCCAAACTTTCCTCTTCTGGCTAAACCACTTATGAAGTTACAAAGGGGAGAGAAAAAAGCACCCTTTGTCTGGGATCTGGAGCAAAAACGGGCATTTGAAACCTTAAAATCAAAATTATTACAGACTCCTGTCATGGGACTCCCTCACTTAGAGAAGCTTTTAATTTATATGTGGATACAAGGAATAATACAGTCCTCAGAGTCTTAACACAAGAAAGAGGAAGCTGGCAACAGCCGATCACTTATCTATCAAAGCAGCTTGATGAAGTAGCCAAGAGCTGACCACATTGCTTAAGCTGCCACTGCTCTTCTGATAGAGGAAGCTAATAAATTAACCCTTAGGCAGCCAACTACTATTTACACCAGCCATGTGATTCAAGGAGTTTTACAAGGATCAAGCTCTCCTCACTCAAAAACCACCATCGGGTCCTGAAATTGAAACAATGTATGCAGGTCAACACAAGAACCAGAGTGAAGCAGACCTTCCCAAGCCTGATTGACCAGCCTTACCAGGACTATAAGAGAAAAGGTGACAAAAGGTATGCCTTGAAAAATCACCTTAAGTGAGTAAATGCATTACCACTAGTACTTTGATCTGTGTGATGTTCTCCATGTAAAGGAATTAGATTATCTCCTTTTGAAATACTTGAAAATCATATAGGAGACCTATGCCAGATAGGAACTAAGATAGGAACTAAGTGGGTGAATCAGATGGTGGGAGAATTAAATAAGCAAATACAAGAAATCCAACATATTGTGTGTCCCTTAGCCCACCATTTTTGACCACCGCTAGTTATAATATTCAAATAGTAGTAAGAAATAAATGGGAAAACATGATTTTAAAAATGAAATGAATAATAATTGGAGTAATTGTCTTGTATACTTGAAATCTAGACAATGATAAGTTTTCTTTTTTTAATCTTTTTCTAGCAAAATGAATAAGTATAAACTGTAACAATTGAAATACCTTAATGGTATATGGTGATGAAAGTAAAAAGGATTAAGTTGTAACTTGGATACCAGCTAGAACAATTCTAAAATTAATTAGGGAAATTGTAATGATTGAAATATTTTAAAATTTATATTGTGATGAAAGTAGAAATGATTAAATTGTGATTTGGAGGATTGTATGGGTAAAACACTGGAAAGAAAAAAGGTTTAATGCCTAGGTGGAAGGGCCCGTATATTGTGGTCATGTGTTCCCACTTGCAGTAAAAATGTTGAAATCCAAGTCTTGGATTCACTGGACTCGAGTTAAGTCTGCAGTTTAGGAATATTGGGAGGCAGACCAGGACTAGGCCCGACCTCTAGTAGTACGCTTGCAGAAGCGCCCCCTATAACTGTCCTACCAGCAACGGGCAGGCAACATACGGGGCAGAAGAGGCCTTACTGGTGTCACACCGGAAGCTGACCCTCTACGTACAGCTGCAGATTTGGAATGGGAAGTTAACATATATAGCCATAGGTACACTATCTCTTATTTTAATAAGCGTGCTTGCTGTTATTGTGATTAGTTATGATTTGTTGTATATAGTATGCTGGAATCACCTCTTCCTCGAAAAGACAGGTGCTGAATCTAAAATCATAGACTGTGACAGAGAGCAGTATGAAACTCCTGTAGATATTTATGTTTAAAGAAGCCAGGGAGTGAGCTCTCTGTGGAGCTGTTCTAGCTCTAAGAATGTGGATATTGTATTTAACAAATAAGAGGTGGTTCTGTGAGATACCTAAGACTAATATTGCCTTTTCCAAGTCACATACAACCATAACCTTCTTCCTGATGTGGTGATTTTGTAGATTAAGGGAATTGTGATTGGATAGGTTCTGTGTAGAGGACAATTATGAGTTTTCTGTAGCTTTGGCTATTATTGGCAAAGGGCCTAATGAGTAATAACACACTGAATAGTAGTTCCCAATGTTGTAAGAATGCCCAAGTGACACCCTTGCCCTTGAGAAAGGATCTGGGGAAGTTGAGAACCCCAAAAGGCAAGGCAAGAACGGGTCACAAGGTGTGGACTTTTTGGAACAGGTCCTCTCCCGCCAACAACATATCATTAATAGGTGGGGTCGGTACCCTGGACCTAAGCCAACCCCAAGACCTAAAGACAAGCATCTGACAATCCCAGAACAGAGTGGGGTAGAACAAAGGGAGAATGGGCCCCTGTAACAATTGAGAAAGGGGAACTACATGTTAAGAATATTGGAATTAAGTCAAAGCCTAGTTAATCAGTCTGACCCTGCTCTAGGTCAAAAATGCTGGCTATGTTTGTCTGCTGGACCTTCATTTTACAATGCTGTTCCAGTCAAGCCAGATCTATGGGTCAGGACCAAGGCCACAATATTCCTTGAAAAAGAAATTAGATGGAGAACCAAAGCAGCAGTAGCCAAGTTGCAAGGAGACTTTTATAATGCCTTTAAAAGGCTGGGGATGAGCCGCCTCCCCTTTGCTGGCCCTATAGCCACTGGTGTGGAAATAATAGGGGCACCCTCTCTATGTATCAAGCAACATCAGAAACCAGGTATACCTGTAGGATCCTTGAAGGGAGAACAACGTCCTTCAGAAATACACCTTATCCCTAGAACAACACTTATGGATGTAAAACTATCTCGTGGTATTTCTCCTTCTGTCCACCACTTATTTCAACAGAAGGTCACCTTCTCAATACCACCACATGTTTCTATTTAAAAATGGGGAGAATGGAAGGTGTCTCAGGAAAAGTGTTCGAGACCATTTCAACCACCCCGATTTCCAATCTGGCTCTCCATTAGGTCCAACACAGTCTTATGTGTCCTATTTCCCCCTGGAAATACAAGCTCTCGTTACCTTTTTGAAGGCCCAATTCTCAGAGAAAAACAAAAGGACCCTGTACTAGAAGTCCCATTATCCTGAATTGATTACGTCAAATATTATATGCTTACATTGTTGAATTAAGCTCTGTAATAGGTTAGACTCAATTGTTTAACAAGTAAAATAGAGTCTAAAAGGGGGGATAAAGCAGGACATAAAAGGAAATTAAATATAAGAGTGAAATAATATGGGGTCATCCTGCATGATCTCTCAAGGGCCCTTTTGACTTGAGAAAGTTGCAGAGTTCAAGAAGTCAAACCGCAGGCAAAGAGACAGTTGCTGGGTTCAAAAAGTCAAATGGCAAGTATTAGCTAACTTCCTGGTACCATGTTAAAATGCAAAACTAACCCACATGGAGTTTCCTGCCTAAAGCAATAGGGGAGGGGGACTGGCTAAAGATACTTCCTGTTTTTGTTAGTATATAGATATGTGTCTAAAGAAGAATCCTTGTTCAGATTATATTATACTATCTGAACCTTTTGGCCAAAATAAAAGCTTTTTCTAGAAATTCAATTTATTCGTTATTTTTCTACAACAAAACAGAATAGATAATAGAATACAATAGAATGGAGCACAGAATAGAATAGAGAATAGAATAGAATAGAATAGAATAGAATAGAATAGAATAGAATAGAATAGAATAGAATAGAATAGAATAGAATACATTAGAATAGATTGGAACAGAATAGAATAGAACAGAACAGAATAGAATAGAATAGAGAACAGAATAGAACAGAAAAAAACGGATAACATAATAGAAATTATTATAGAAATACAATAGAGCACAGAATAGGATAGGACAGAACAGATCAGAACAGAATAGAATAGAGCACAGAAAAGAATAGAGAACAGAAAAGAATAGAACAGAACAGAACAAAACAAAACAGAACAGAATAGAGTAGAGCACAAAATAGAATAGAGCACAGAATATGCAGAAGAGCAGAACTGAATAGAATAGAGCACAAAAAAGAATAGAGAACAGATTAGAATAGAATAGAGAATTGAATAGAATAGAGCACAAAACAGAATAGCGAATAGAATAGAATAGAAATTAATAGAGAACAGAAGAGAACAGAAGAGAACAGAATCGAATAGAGAATAGAATAGAGTAGAGTAGAGTAGAGTAGAGTAGAGTAGAGTAGAGTAGAGTAGAATAGAAAAGAGAAGAGAAGAGAATAGAATAGAATAGAATAGAATAGAATAGAATAGAATAGAATAGAATAGAGAACAGCACAGCACAGCACAGCACAGCACAGCACAGCACAGCACAGCACAGCACAGCACAGCACAGCACAGCACAGCACAGCACAGCACAGAACAGAACAGAACAGAACAGAAGGAAAATAGAATCGAATTGAATAGAGAACAGAATAGATTGGAGGATAGGATAGGATAGGATAGGATAGGATAGGATAGGATAGGATAGGATAGGATAGGATAGGATAGGATAGGATAGGATATGGTAGGATAGGATAGGATAGCGAACAGAAGAGAATAAAAAAGAGAACAGAATTGAATAGAGAATAGAAAACAGATAACAGATAACATCATAAAATAGAACTAGGGCAGGAGAGGAGGGTGAAGTAAAGTAGAGTAGAGTAGAGTAAAGTGGAGTGTAGTGGGGTAGGGTAGGGTACGGTAGAATAGAATTGCACAAAATAGGTAAGAGAACAGAACAGAAAAGAATAGAGTGCAGAACAGAACAGAACAGAAGAGAATAGATAACAAACTAGGTAAGAGAATAGAACAGAACAGAATAGATAACAAAGAATAGAAGAGTAATGTAGAATACATAACAAAGAATAGAAGAGTAATGTAGAATAGATAACAAAGAATAGAACTGTAATGTAGAATAGAATAGAATAGAATAGAATAGAATAGAATAGAATAGAATAGAATAGAATAGAATAGAATAGAATAGAATAGAATAGAATAGAATAGAATAGAATAGAAGAACAGAATAGAAAGAGAAAAAAGAAAAGAACAGAACATAATAATGTAGACTAGACTAGACTAGACTAGACTAGACTAGACTAGACTAGACTAGACTCTAGACTAGACTAGACTAGACTAGACTAGACTAGTCTAGAATAGAATAGAAAAGAATAGAGAACAGAACAGAACAGAACAGAACAGAATAGAACAGAATAGATAACAGAATCGAATAGACAAGAGAAGAGAAGAGAAGAGAAGAGAAGAGAAGAGAAGAGAAGAGAAGAGAAGAGAAGAGAGGAGAGGAGAGGAGAGGAGAGGAGAGGAGAGGAGAGGAGAGGAGAGGAGAGGAGAGAAGAGAAGAGAAGAGAAGAGAAGAGAAGAGAAGAGAAGAGAAGAGAAGAGAAGAGAAGAGAAGAGAAGAGAAGAGAAGAGAATATTCTAATAGATCCAGGCAGTTGTCAACGCTTCATTGAGGGAGTGTTTTGTCCCCACCTCGTTAAAAGAGGCGGTGGTACGACCCCTCCTTAAGAAGCCTAACCTGGATCCGGACTCACTTAACAACTATTGTCTTGTCTCCAACCTTCGCTTTTTAGCGAAAGTTGTTGAGACCGTGGTGGCACAGCAATTCCCTCATTTCCTGGAGGAAATGGACTACCTTGATCCTTACCAATCTGGCTTCAGGCGCGGCCACAGCACGGAAACAGCATTGGTCGCCCTAGTGAATGATCTCTGGCAGGCCCGTGATGGGGGTGGTTCCTCCATCCTGGTCCTTCTTGACCTCTCGGCGGCTTTTGATACCATCGACCATGGTATCCTACTGCAGCGACTCAGGGGGTTGGGGATAGGAGGCACTGTGTTGCAGTGGTTCTCCTCCTACCTCTCGGGCTGCTCGCAGTATGTATTGGCCGGGGGTCAGGGATCCTCCCAGAGGCCTCTCACTTGTGGGGAGCCTCAGGGATCGGTTCTCTCCTCCTTGCTCTTTAACATCTATATGAAGCCGCTGGGTGAGATCATTCGTGGCTTCGGGGTAAGGTATCACCAATATGCAGATGATACCCAGCTTTACATCTCTACCCCGGGCCACCCTGGGGATGCCCTTTCCGTGATGTCCCGCTGCTTGGAGGCGGTGCGGGTTTGGATGGGTAAGAACAGGCTCAGACTGAACCCCTCCAAGACGGAGTGGCTGTGGGTGCTGGCATCTCGGGATCCTGAGGTACCATCTCTAGTGATCGGTGGGGAGACTATCACCCCATCCAATAGGGTTCGCAATCTGGGTGTCCTCCTGGATTCTCGGCTATCCTTGAATGACCATCTGAAGGCCGTAACCAGGGGGTCCTTCGCGCAAGTACGTCTTGTACGCCACTTGCGCCCTTTTTTGGACCGAGATGCCCTCACCACGGTCACCCATGCCCTGGTTACTTCTCGGTTGGATTACTGTAATGCCCTGTACATGGGGCTGCCCTTGGGACATATCCGGAGACTCCAGTTAGTCCAGAATGCGGCCGTGCGGGTAGTTACGGGGGCTTCTTGTTACTCCCATGTTACACCTCTCCTGCGCAGGCTGCACTGGCTACCGGTTGTTCTCCGGGTTCGTTTCAAGGTACTGGTTTTAACCTATAAAGCCCTACATGGCTTAGGCCCGGGGTACTTACAGGACCACCTCCTGCCTTCCTCCCACCGTCCAGTGTGCTCCCATAGAGTGGGCCTCCTCCGAGTGCCGTCAGCCAAGCAATGTCGGCTGGTGGCCCCCACGGGGAGGGCTTTCTCTGTCGGAGCTCCGACGCTCTGGAATAGTCTTCCCACTGACCTCAGGACGGCCCCCGACCTCCTCTCCTTTCGCCGGGGATTAAAGACATGGCTGTTTAAAGAATATTACGGTCGTGGGGTTATATAGTTTTTAGAATGATTTTATAGATTTTAATGCATTTTAATATGTTTATTGTGATTTGTATTTATGATTGTTTTTATAAGCCACCCTGAGTCCTCGGGGAGAATGGCGGCATATAAATCACATAAATAAATAAATAGAATAGAATAGAATAGGAGAACGGAATAGAAAGAGAAAAAAGAACAGAACAGAACAGAACAGAACAGAACAGAACAGAAAACAGATAACAGATAACAGATAACAGATAACATCATAAAACAGAACAGGACAGAATAGAGGACAAAATAGAAGAGAGGAGAGGAGAGCAGAATAGAATAGAGAATAGAATAGAATAGAATAGAATAGAATAGAATAGAATAGAATAGAATAGAATAGAATAGAATAGAATAGAATAGAATAGAATAGAATAGAATAGAATAGAATAGAATAGAATAGAATAGAATAGAATAGAATAGAATAGAATAATAGAATAGAATAGAATAGAATAGAATGTAGAATCGAATTGAATAGAGAACAGAATAGATTGGAGAATTGGATAGGATAGGATAGAGAACAGAATAGAATAGAATAGAGAACAGAACAGAACAGAACAGAATAGAATAGAATAGAATAGAATAGAATAGAATAGAACAGAAAAGAGTTATGTAGAATAGAGTGGAGTGGAGTGGAGTGGAGTGGAGTGGAGTGGAGTGGAGTGGAGTGGAGTGGAGTGGAGTGGAGTGGAGTGGAGTGAAATGGAGTGGAGTGGAGTGGAGTAGAGTAGAGTAGAGTAGAGTAGAGTAGAGTAGAGTAGAGTAGAGTAGAGTAGCGTAGCATAGCACAGCACAGAACAGAACAGCACAGAACAGAGAACAGGACAGGACAGAACAGAACAGAACAGAGAACAATACAGAAAAGAACAGAACAGAATAGAATAGAATAGAGAACAGAACAGAATATAGCACAGAAAAGAACACAACAGAATAGATTAGATTACATTAGAGTAGAGTAGAGTAGAGTAGAGTAGAGTAGAGTAGAGTAGAGTAGAGTAGAGTAGAATAGAATAGAATTGGAGTAGGAATAGAGTAGAAATAGAGTACAAAAGAGAACAGAATAGAATAGAATAGCACAGCACAGCACAGCACAGCACAGAATAGAATACATTAGAATAGACTCGAATAAAATAGAATAAAGAACAGAATAGAACAGATGAGATAATAGAAATTATTTTAGAAAATAGAATAGAGCACAGAATAGGATAGGTCAGAACAGAACAGAATAGAATAGAGCACAAAAAAGAATAGAGAATAGAATAGAATAGAATAGAATAGAATAGAATAGAATAGAATAGAATAGAATAGAATAGAATAGAATAGAATAGAATAGAATAGAATAGAATAGAATAGATAGAATAGAATAGAATAGAATAGAACACAAAATAGGTAAGAGAACAGAACAGAAAAGAATGGAGAGCAGAACAGAACAGAAACAGAAGAGAAGAGAATAGATCAAAAACTAGGTAAGAGAATAGAACAGAACAGAATAGATAACAAAGAATAGAACAGTAATGTAGAATAGAATATTAATAAGAATAGAATAGAATAGAATAGAATAGAATAGAATAGAATAGAATAGAATAGAATAGAATAGAATAGAATAGAGCACAAAATAGGTAAGAGAACAGAACAGAACAGAATAGAGAGCAAAAGAGAAGAGAAGAGAAGAGAAGAGAAGAGAAGAGAAGAGAAGAGAAGAGAAGAGAGCACAAACTAGGTAAGAGAATAGAACAGTTATGTAGAATAGAATAGAATAGAATAGAATAGAATAGAATAGAGCACAAAATAGGTAAGAGAACAGAAAAGAAAGAATAGAGAGCAGAGCAGAACAGAACAGAACAGAATAGATAACAAACTAGGTAAGAGAATAGAACAGAACAGAATAGATAACAAAGAATAGAACTGTAATGTAGAATGGATAACAAAGAATAGAACTGTAATGTAGAATAGAATATAAGAATAGAATAGAATAGAATAGAATAGAATAGAATAGAATAGAATAGAATAGAATAGAATAGAGAACAGAACAGAACAGAACAGAACAGAACAGAACAGAACAGAACAGAATAGAATAGAGAACAGAATAGAAAGAGAACAAAGAATAGAAGAGAACAGAACATAGTAATGTAGAATGGAATGGAATGGAATGGAGTGGAATGGAATGGAATGGAATGGAATGGAATGGAATGGAATGGAATGAATGGAATGGAATAGAATAGAATAGCAAACAGAAAAGAATAGAGAGCAGAATATAAGAGAAGAGAATAGAGCACAAAATAGGAAATAGAACAGAATCGAATCGAATCGAATCGAATCGAATCGAATCGAATAGAATCGAATCGAATCGAATCGAATCGAATCGAATCGAATCGAATAGAATAGAATAGAATAGAATAGAATAGAATAGAATAGAAAACAGAGAATAGAATAGAGCAGAGCAGAACAGAACAGAATACAGTAATGTAGAATAGAGTGGAGTGGAGTGGAGTGGAGTGGAGTGGAGTGGAGTGGAGTGGAGTGAGTGAGTGGAATGAAATAGAATAGAGTAGAGCAGAACAGAACAGAACAGAACAGAACAGAACAGAACAGAGCAAAATAGGTAAGAGAACAGAACAGAATAGAAGGAGAACAAAGAATAGAACAGAACAGAACATAGTAATAGAAATAGAATAGAATAGAATAGAATAGAATAGAATAGAATAGAATAGAATAGAATAGAATAGAACAGAAAACAATAGAGAACAGAACAGAACAGAACAGAACAGAACAGAACAGAACAGAATAGAATAGAATAGAATAGAATAGAGCACAAAATAGGTAAGAGACAGAACAGAACAGAATAGAGAGCAGAAGAGAGAGAAGAGAAGAGAAGAGAAGAGAAGAAGAAGAGAAGAAGAAGAGAAGAGAAGAGAAGAGAAAAGAAGAGAGCACAAACTAGGTAAGAGAATAGAACAGAACAGAATAGATAACAAAGAATAGAACAGTAATGTAGAATAGATAACAAAGAATAGATCTGTAATGTAGAATAGAATATTAATAGAATAGAATAGAATAGAATAGAATAGAATAGAATAGAATAGAATAGAATAGAATAGAATAGAATAGAATAGAATAGAATAATAGAAAACAATAGAGAACAGAACAGAACAGAACAGAACAGAACAGAACAGAACAGAACAGAATAGAATAGAATAGAATAGAATAGAATAGAGGCACAAAATAGGTAAGAGACAGAACAGAAAAGAATAGAGAGCAAAAGAGAAGAGAAGAAGAGAGAGAAAGAGAAGAGAAGAGAAGAGAAGAGAAGAGAAGAGAGCACAAACTAGGTAAGAGAATAGAACAGTTATGTAGAATAGAATAGAATAGAATAGAATAGAATAGAATAGAATAGAATAGAGCACAAAATAGGTAAGAGAACAGAAAAGAAAAGAAAGAGAGCAGAGCAGAACAGAACAGAACAGAACAGAATAGATAACAAACTAGGTAGAGAATAGAACAGAACAGAATAGATAACGAAGAATAGAACTATAATGTAGAATGGATAACAAAGAATAGAACTGTAATGTAGAATAGAATAGAAGAATAGAATAGAATAGAATAGAATAGAATAGAATAGAATAGAATAGAATAGAATAGAATAGAATACAATAGAATAGAATACAATAGAACAGAACAGAGACAGAATAGAAAGAGAACAAAGAATAGAAGAGAACAGAACATAGTAATGTAGAATAGAATGGAATGGAATGGAATGGAATGGAATGGAATGGAATGGAATGGAATAGAATAGAATAGATAGAATAGCAAACAGAAAAGAATAGAGAGCAGAATATAGAGAAGAGAAGAGAGCACAAAATAGGAAATCGAATCGAATCGATCGAATCGAATCGAATCGAATCGAATCGATCGAATCGAATAGAATAGATAGAATAGAATAGAATAGAATAGAATAGAATAGAATAGAATAGAATAGAATAGAATAGAATAGAAAACAGAGAATAGAATAGAGCAGAGCAGAACAGAACAGAATACAGTAATGTAGATAGAGGGGAGTGGAGTGGGGTGGAGTGGAATGAAATAGAATAGAATAGAATAGAATAGAGTAGAGCAGAACAGAACAGAACAGAACAGAACAGAACAGAACAGAACAGAACAGAGCAAAATAGGTAAGAGAACAGAACAGAATAGAAGGAGAACAAAGAATAGAACAGAACAGAACATAGTAATGTAGATAGAATAGAAGAATAGAATAGAATAGAATAGAATAGAATAGAATAGAATAGAATAGAATAGAATATAGAATAGAATAGAATAGAGAACAGAATAGAAAAGAATAGAGAGGAGAGGAGAGGAGAGAGAGGAGAGGAGAGAGAGGAGAGGAAGAGAGAGGAGAGGAGAGGAGAGGAGAGGAGAGAGAGAGAAGAGAAGAGAAGAGAAGAGAAGAGAAGAGAAGAGAAGAGAAGAGAAGAGAAGAGAAGAGAAGAGAAGAGAAGAGAAGAGAAGAGAAGAGAAGAGAAGAGGAGAGAAGAGAAGAGAGCACAGACTAGGTAAGAGATAGAACAGTTATGTAGAATAGAATAGAATAGAATAGAATAGAAGAATAGAATAGAATAGAATAGATAGAATAGAATAGAATAGAATAGAATAGAATAGATAGAATAGAAATAGAATAGAGCACAAAATATGTAGAGAACAGAACAGAAAAGAATAGAGAACAGAACAGAACAGAAGAGAATAGATAACAAACTACGTAAGAGAATAGAACAGAATAGAATAATAGGATAGGATAGGATAGGATAGGATAGGATACGGATAGGATAGGATAGGATAGGATAGGATAGGATAGGATAGGATAGGATAGGATAGGATAGGATAGGATAGGATAGGATAGGATAGGGAAAAGAACAGAATAGAATAGTGAAACAGAATAGATTGGGGGGTAGGATAGGGGTGGAGAGGAGAGGAGAGGAGAGGAGAGGAGAGGAGAGGAGAGGAGAGGAGAGGAGAGAGAGGAGAGGAGAGGAGAGAGGAGAGGAGAGAGAGGAGAGGAGAGGAGAGGAGGGCAGACGACAGACAGGACAGGATAAGATAGGGAATATAGTAGAGTCGAGTCGAGTCGAGTCGAGTCAAGTGGAGTGGAGTGGACTAGGGTAAGGTACAGGACAGGACAGTTCAGGACAGGACAGGACAAGAATAGAGAATAGAGAATAGAGAATAGAGAATAGAGAATAGATAGAGAATAGAGAATAGAGATAGAGAATAGAGAATAGAGAATAGAGAATAGAGAATAGAGAATAGAGATAGAGAATAGAGAATAGAGAATAGAGAATAGAGAATAGAGAATAGAGTAGAGAACAGAACAGACTAGAGAATCGGATAGGATAGAGTAGAGTAGAGTAGAGTCGAGTGAGTGGAGTGGAGTGCAGTGGGGTAGGATAGGGTACGGTAGAATAGAATAGAATAGAATAGAATAGAATAGAATAGAATAGAATAGAATAGATAGAATAGAATAGAATAGAATAGAAGATAGAATAGATAGAATAGAATAGAATAGAATAGAACAGAAAAGAATAGAGACCAGAACAGAACAGAAGAGAATAGATAACAAACTAGGTAAGAGAATAGAACAGAATAGATAACAAAGAATAGAACAGTAATGTAGAATAGAATAGAATAGAATAGAATAGAATAGAATAGAATAGAATAGAATAGAATAGAATAGAATAGAATAGAATAGAATAGAATAGAATAGAATAGAATAGAATAGAATAGAATAGAATAGAATAGAATAGAATAGAATAGAATAGAATAATAGGATAGGATAGGATAGGATAGGATAGGATAGGATAGGATAGGATAGGATAGGATAGGATAGGATAGGATAGGATAGACTAGACTAGACTAGACTAGAATAGAATAGAATAGAATAGAATAATAGGATAGGATAGGATAGGATAGGATAGGATAGGATAGGATAGGATAGGATAGGATAGGATAGGATAGGATAGGGAAAAGAACAGAATAGAATAGTGAACAGAATAGATTGGGGGGTAGGATAGGGGAGGAGAGGAGAGGAGGGAGGAGAGGAGAGGAGGGCAGATGACAGGACAGGACAGGATAAGCTAGGGAATATAGTACAGTAGAGTAGAGTAGAGTAGAGTAGAGTAGAGTAGAGTAGAGTAGAGTAGAGTAGAGTAGAGTAGAGTAGAGTAGAGTAAAGTAGAGTCGAGTCGAGTCGAGTCGAGTCAAGTGGAGTGGAGTGGAGTGGAGTGGA